>JAMJFZ010000242.1:207500-1525000 GCA_026225945.1 Cricetomys ansorgei | reverse complement strand
AGAGGCTATGGAGGGAAGGACTGATTCTAGAGCCAGGTGCTCCAAGCCGAGCAGCACAAGCATGGTCTGCCTTTCTGACCATGGCAGGAAACTCCTGTAGCCTTTAGGAGCCCCTGCTAGAGTGTTCTTGAGTCCATTAGTTTGGGCCAGGCCACGGGGCATATTAATGTCTGCTCCTGTCTCAAGAGCTGTGCCTGCCAAAGCTACCTTCTCCAGGGAGAGTGGGTGGGTTCTGAGTTAGAGGAGGGGGTGGGGTCAAACGGAGGGACAGGGGCAGAGGCCTGTCTTGTCTCTGAAGGGCAGACCGCCTGCTCTTCCCCATGCCCTTCTGTTGCTGTCTGTGCTCCTCCCCTCACCTGGGCCTCTTCCTGGGCTCCTCTTGTCTGTTGCAGGGAGCCATCCTCACCACTATGCTGGCCACCAGGAACTTCTCCGGTAGGTGGTGGGGTAGAGTCCCTGGGACATCCTGCGGGGGTGCTGTCGCACTGTCAGATAGCTGGATGACTCCAGGGTCAGGGCGGTAGAGGACACCATGGTCCAGGCTAAGCTCACTTACTACAGTCAGCACAAAGAAAGGAAAGAAGAGAGATTAAAAGTCAGCAAACCAGCAGACCAGCAAACCAGTTGGGTGTGGTGGCACTCATCTTGAATCCCAGCACTCGGGAGGCAGAGGCAGGTGGAACTCTGTGAGTTCGAGGCCAGCCTGGTCTACAAAGCAAGTACCAGGACGGCCAGGACTGTTGCACAGAGAAACCTTGTCTCAGGAAAAAAAAGAAAGAAATGTCAACAAACAAAGGCCTAGTTAGAGGTTCAGTCTGGCTCCAGAGTCCACAGCAGCACTGGGGTTCTTAAGCCAGGCCAGCTAGAGGGAAAGACATTTATTGGGGTCCAGCCCAGCAGGAGCCAGACCCAGGGAGCACCAATGTTAGAGCCACATGCTGAGCAGGCCTTTAGCTTCAGCTTAGGCCTAAGCTCTTGATGACAAAAGCTTAGGATGACCTCTGTCTGTTCCAGGTCCCAGAAGCCAAGAGAGGCAGACTCTGTCTTCGGCACAGGTCTGACCAACTCAACTCAGGTGCTTTTATACAGGCTGGGTACCCAAAGACCAGGGCAGGAGACTCCCAGGCAGGGAGTGCCTAAGTACTTGGGCATGTAGCTCCAAACAGAGAAGGGAAAGGGATTATTGTCAGAGCTTAGCAAGCAATTCCTCTTGGCACATGGTCAGTGACTGGCCAGTTCTGCTTAAGGCCTCTCCCTGGGGAGTCCTGGGTGCTGACGGGGCAGCAGAGCGGATATAGACAGTGGAAATGGCAGAGCTCACTGGAGGGGCCCTGGCACTGGGGCTGGGCCAGCACAGACAACTGCACATGCAGACACAGGCCAACTGTAGGCAGGGGTCACTTCTGAGTACGGTGCAGGCATGGTCCCCTTGGAGGGTCCCCATAAACGATGAGCGTCTGGAAATGGGAGATGCCAGCGTCAGATGTAGGCTCCATCACACTGAACTCTCACCAGACACAGATCTGGACATTCTTCTCATGGAATGAGACAAGAGAGTTGTCTGTACAGACAAGAGAGTTGGTCTGTTTTGTTTTGTTGTTTTACAATTACAGCACCCTGGAGAATACCAGTCTCAAGCCCACACAATGGGGCCCGTGGCTTGGTAAGCCAAAGCTGTGTGAGAAGTGGGGTTTTTTGGGTGCGGGGTGGAGCAGGGATGCTGGAGAGATGGCTCAGCAGATAGGAGCATTTACAACTCTTGCACAGGACCCAGGCTTGGTTACCAAACCTACATGGAGTATCACAACTGCCTGTAACTCTAATTCCAGGGAATCTAATGCCTTCTTCTGGTATCCATGGGGTCCTGTACAAATGCACTACATATAAGTTTACATATATACACATAAATAACTAAATAAATATTTTTTAAAAAGGAGAATTAGCCAGGCAGTGGTGGTGCACACCTTTAATCCCAGCACTCGGGAGGCAGAGGCTGGTGGATCTCTGTGAGTTTGAGGTCAGCCTGGTCTACAGAGTGAGTTTCAGGACAGCCAGGGCTACACAGAGAACCTTGTCTTGAAAAACAAAACAAAACAAACTGAAGAAACAACAAGACAAAACAAAGCCCAACAGCAACACATGTGTGTGGTGGCAGGCACATGGCTGTAATCCCAGGATTCATGAGATGGAGGCAGGAAGATCAGAGCAAGGTCACACAATGAATCAAGGCCAGTCTGGGCCTATTCTGAAAAGAAAATCAGAGTCTGGCTACATTGAACACAAACCTGTGCGACAGTGGGCTGGAGATGAGAGTCTCCAAAGTGAATGCTCTTTCCTGCTGTTCATTCCGGGTCCACTTGCACGGCCTAGAGAGACAGAACCTATCCTTTTAGGCTTGGCACACAGAAATGACCTCTACTCCTTGGGAGTTATGGGAGGCCATAGGTAGAGTTATGAGCTGGGGCATCTGTGAGCTCATCCCTCAGAGCCCCTTGGGCATCAGTGTCCTGTATCCTCAATGCCCCCACCCCCATCCCCAGTTCATCCTCTTGGGCTTCCTGGAGGAGAACTAATCATAGCTGTCATTGAGCGCCAACTGTATGTACCCTGAATGCTGTGCTAAGTACTTTATAAAGCCCTGTCTCATTTGAGGCGTTTTTTTTTTAAAAAGGTCTGAAGTGGCCAGATACCAGTCAGGGCAAGGCTGGGCATTTGTGCTACTCTCTGGCTAATGCCCAGTGCCTGGGCTCCAGCCAGGAAATGAGGAGGGAGGGAAAGGGAAATGCGTGGTACAAGGCTCTTTGAAAGCCATGGCTAGGCTTTTAGCCTAGTCAGAGTGGGGTGCTCCAGAGGTTGAACTTAGGCCTATGCTGCTGAGAAGAAAGGTAGAGAGTGAGTGTCTGGCCGGGGTGGGCCCCAGCAGGGGACATCTGCTTCTTGTCACTAGCAAAATGCAGTCTGCAGCTGTCCAGAGTTGAGTGGGCAGGGCTGACACATGACCTCAGCAGCAGCATGGGGCTAAAATTAGAGAGGGCATGGGCAGGTGGGGGCCAAAGCAGGGAGCTTTCAGCCCTCAATCAGGCTGCAGGCCTCTGAGTTGGCCACCAATAGCATTGGTGACAGGGATCCAGAGGGAATCCCCAGGCTCAAACAGCAACTCTACAGTCCCGGGACACACCGGACACCTCTCCAAACCCCACAGTCACAGGGTTATCCCTGGGATTGCTGAGAACTCCTCAGTTCTCTGGGCCCACTCTGTGGGCTGTTGAAGATGGAGTAGAAGGTGGAAGAAGGAAGAGCAGGAGGAGGAGGAGGAGGAGGAGGAGGAGGAGGAGGAGGAGGAGGAGGAGGAGGAGGAGAAGAAGAAGAAGAAGAAGAAGAAGAAGAAGAAGAAGAAGAAGAAGAAGAAGAAGAAGAAGAAGAAGAAGAAGAGGAGGAAGTCACTCATTGGTGGCCGAGCCGGCTCTGTTCCCAGTCTACCCTCAGCTACTCTGGGCCGCTCTGCTGCACGCAAATGCTGCTCTTCCTCACGCTGTGGGCCCTGGTGCCCTGCCTGGTGTTGCTAACCCTCTACTTTCTCTCCTCCGCAGGAGGGAAGAGTGGAGGAAACAAGAAGAACGATGGTGTGAAGGTAAGTCCCCAGGAGCCTGCAGGCCTGTCTCCGGCAGAGACCTGTTGTCAGGCTCCAGGCGAGCCCTGGCTTCACCAGTAGCAACATGTCAGATCCAGGGCCAAGCTCTCCCCAGGTCATCCAGTCTGTGCTCCGGGGCTTACCTCTCACCATGCCATGTTTGCCGGGAGCAGAGTGGGGATGGTGGGGATGGTAGCCTGGGTTACCCGGAGCACAGTAAAGGGGCAGATCTTGAGGAGGCTTCTGGGGCTATTTGGGGCTGCAGAACTGTGGCAAGAGGGCACAAAGGGGGCAGAAATGGTCACTAAGGTGACTCCCTTCCTGCCCAAGTGTGAGGGCCTGGGTGGGCCCTGGCCTGTGCGTACTCTAATATAGCCTGTAAGGCCCATGGCAGTGGACAGCTATTAACTTCACCAGGCTTTGGGATCCAGAAGGCCCCCCTTCTTCACTGATGCCTGTCCCTTGTGCCCACCCCTGATGCCCAAGCTGCCTCTCTCCACATCCTGCTGGCCCCTCTTTCCTGTCTCTTCTCTTTTCTTCCTCTGCTGTCTGGGGCCTAGTTCATCTGCTCTCTGCAGCCCCTCCTCCTGCCTCCTCTGCCTCCTGACTGCCTCATGGGGTCTCTCTCCTCTGCAGACTGCCTTATTCTGGACTGTGCACCCACCTACCCAGGACATTAGAAGGTGTGAGGTCCTGAATAGCCACCCAGGCAATTCAGTGTGTGCTGATGGCTGCAAGCTTCGATTAGAATGGCTCTGGACTGCCTGGGACTGCATGGGGAGAGCCTGGTCTGGATATCTCAGGCCAGAATTGGGCTTCCCCTCTACCCATCCCCCCTTTCCACCAGAGGTTCTCTTAGGTACCTCGGGTGGAATGTGGACTTGGTGATAATTTCTAAAATTTCAGCTCTGAAAACATACAAAAGAGCAACACTTCCCTCCTCCTTCCAATCTAACTATTCTTCCTTCTCATCTTGTGTGCTTGAGGGCTGTGGCCACATGCTGTGTAATGATGCTTGCTCAGGGACAGACTTTATGCAATGGTGATTGTCAAAAACTACAGAGGATATGGGAAGTTCCTATTGCCTAGCAGTATTACTGTACCTCCCCCCTCCTTTCCTTTCCTTTCCTTTCCTCTCCTTTCTTTTCCTCTCCTCTCCTCTCCTCTCCTCTCCTCTCCTCTCTCTCCTCTCCTCTCCTCTCCTCTCCTTTCCTTTCCTTTCCTTTCCTTTCCTTTCCTTTCCTTTTTTTGAGATAGAATCTCACCATGCAGCCCAAGTCAGTCTCAGAACTCTTCATCTTTCTGAGCTGGCCTCCAGAGGGCTGGAATTACAGGTGCGCACCACTGTGCCAGGCCCTCGCTGTACTTAGACGTGCTTAGATTTGTTTAGGTTCATAGTACTTATCATGCATTACAGACGTCTACCGTGCTTGGTATAGTGGCACGCTGTGTAGATTTGGAGCCTAGGAGCACTAGTGATATCATATGGTCTAAGGTATGGTGCCCGCATAGTGACCTAATCACCTCATGACACATTTCTCAGACAATGTTCCTGTCATTAAGACACTCATGACTATACGTAACTATTTGGTTGTTAGATGAAAATCGATGCGTTTAAAAAAATGAACTCTTTGGACACGAATATCCTAGGGAGATTCCTCTGGCAGCAGATGGAGTTGAGGAAGATTAGAAAGGGGAAGACCCACTTTTCAAGGTCCTGGGATTCCTGCAACTCTTTCAACCTCAATAACTCCACTCCGGAGTCATCATAGTAGGTCAAAGAATAGTTACTGACAGCTGGGCCTTGGCTGGTTCAAGCCATGGGGCGTGCTTCTTTCTCTCTCTCCTCCCGGGCTGGCTGTGAGGATCAGCTGGGTACACTGAGAGTGTGCACAGCACTCATGTACACAAGAAGCTACCAAACCAAGAATATCTTTCTTATTTGTGTCAGACTTTGTTTTCTCTTGAAAACAAAGCATGTTTGAGAAAACACTTGGAAACCTCAGATGAAAAGTTAACATACACTTGCCACAGAATTAACACACATGTTGTGGTGGGCTCTGGTCTGCTGCTGTCTTGAGTGTCCTTTGCTCCCAATCTGAAAGGATGCTAGAGGGACAGACTGCGCAGGGGCTGCAGGTCTAAAGTGGCTGGAAACCTCTCTATCTACAGTGTATAGATGCTGAGTTGGGGTGCCTTGGTCTGTCTGGCCCTTGGATTGGCCCTGGCAGACTGTTGAATAGCTACTGGATTTGGGGTCAAGAGAGGCCAACATCGGGCTAGGGCTAGGGCTGAAACTCCAGCTCTAGCTGCTTTTGGACAAAGGCAAAAGTAGGACTGGCCAAGGTTAAGAACTCAGAGCATGGTGCTCTGCTAATCACCAGGGTACTTCCCAGCAAGCACCGCTGGACAAAATGTCCCTGCTTCCTTCAGGGGAGAACACATCCTAAGTGGCTTCTTGGGGTGGCCTAGATGTGGATGAAGAGAAACTCAAAGGTTGTCCCTGACAGAGCCACCTCTTTATAGCTCAGCCTCTTTCCTCTCCTAGAAATGGAGGAGGGAAGAGTGATTTGGGTCTGGCCTAGGATCTGGAGAACTTGTCTGGCTATACCTTGCTCCTCCATGGAGTGAGGAGGGCAGCACGGCTGGGGAGGTGATGGTTGTAAACCCTCAAATCCTCGAGTTGAAAAGTTATGGGGTTGAACCCAGGCCTTGCTGTTCCTTCTTTCTAGGAGAGTTGGCCCTGGACCTGCTCAGGAGAGTAGAGAGTTGTTTACAAAGGCTGGTGAGAGGGTCTTACTAGAGAGGCCCCTAGGAGCTGCACCATACAGACACACACCCAGCTTAAGGGGGGATCCGTGCTCTTTCTACAGTTGTGTGCTGAAAGGCAAACTGTTCCATGCGGAGCTTCACTGGAGAGGCTATGTGACCTGTTCTGTCATTGAGGGGAAGGCTGCTCGGCCTGAGTGACAGGAGCTCACTCTGGTGCTTCTTGAGCCTATACAGGCTTTTCTCTGGACTGAGATTGAGTCTACTGCCATACTGTAACCTTTAGAACCAGCTTCCATGAGTGGTTCTAAGAGAGGCAACTCTGCTCTTGCTGACAACCCCTTTCCAACCCAACTCTCAAGTGCTGGTCAGGTGGGATGATCGTCACCCTCATTTGTGATTCTAGGAGATAGAATATCTGTCCTCAAGAAGCAGCGTCCAGCCCTGGGCCTCCTTTAGGCCTTGGTTTCCATAGGAGGAATCCACTGTTCCCACCCCTCACCCCACTCACTGCCCTGTTGGTGTCCCATTGTGCCGTTGTTGACCGCTTCCCCGTGTCCCATCCTGTCACTGTGCGTCCGACTCTGATGCAGTCTCTGCTGTGTGTTCCCTCTTCATGTTCCGCCTGGAACCTTTTGGCCCATGTGGGTCTCCTCGGGTTTCTGCTGACAGCTGAGCTGTGTGGGCCTGTCCCCTTCCTCCACACACTGTCTGGCCAAGTTGTAGCCATGGAAGAAGGCCAGCATAGAGGAGAAGAGAGGAAGAGAGGAGAGGAGAGGAGAAGAGAGGAGAGGAAGAGAGGAAGAGAGAAAGAAAGGAGTAGATTCAGTACTTTGTGATAAAGTACCACACTGCCCAGCCACCGGGAAAGGTCAACCTTGATGTCTGGTGAACACATGAGATAGAAATGTCCAGCAGGGTATATTGCCCAGTGTGTGGGACCCTGGTTAGAAGGCACACACTTCTAACATACAGATGCTTACTGGATTATAAAACCAGGAAGCCCCAAATCCAACTCGAGTCTCTCAAGGCATATCCAGTGCTTCCTATAGCACAGCTGACAATGAAGAGGGCTCAAGTCTCTCCTTCACTTTCTTTGTGGGTTAGTAGGCAAGGGGCCCCTGGCTCTCAGAAGGGAGGGTACCTTGACAGCATGAGCCTTGGAGGAGAGTCTGTTTGGAGTCCTGGGCAGAAGAAAGAGCCTTGCCCTCACCTCCAGTCTTTCCCTTTAGCATAGCTATTGACTTCTGAGAGAGTCTGTGAGGATTGCCACCCCTCCCAGGGCCCCCACATGTCTTCTCTGGATGTAAGTGTCACTCAGGGCCTGTATTTCTTTATGAGTAAGTCTTCAAGATGCCTGGCCCTGAGGACTGAGTGAAGGAGAAGCAGCTCACGGAGTCCCCAGCCCTTTCCTGGACCCCACAGCTAACATATGGATGGTACAGTCTACAAAGACTGGATTAGGCCAACTGGCAGGGCCACCAGGCCACCAGACTTCTGGCTGTGCCTCAGTTTCTCTATCCGCATAAAGGAGCTGAGTGACACAGTCGCTGAGAAGTCGTGGTCACTAATGGGATCGCAAAGATCATTTAGAGACATGGCCGGTGCCCCAGGGACACTTGACAATATTTTCGAAAGTGGACATGACTAGATCCCACCAAGACTCAATCGAAGTCCCCAGGGAGGACCTGCTTCTGTACAGGGCTCAGTGACAGAGCGCTTGCTTGGCATACATAAGGCCTTGGCTTTCACAAGGAACACAAATAAAAAGACAAATCTCCCAAGCGATAGGGTACCTAGGGGTGGGGTCTGCTTAGCAGAAATGCATGAAGAATCTGGGGCTACTATCCCTACTGTCCCCTAAAAGGAACAGGCGGCCAGCGTCTAAGAGCCAAGACTAAATTCCCTATTAGAGTGAGGCATGGCAGACAGCCCCAGTGGAAGGCAGGCTTGGCCTTGAACTTGGATGTCAGATCGGTAGAGCCAGGTACAGACGTTTGAGGACCCAGAACTTGCCCGGCCAGATGTTGCTGATCAGAAAGGACCACAGAGGATGACCCTGAGGCCATCCTCCTCCCTAACCTCCGTGCTGTTTTCACGCTGTGTCTTTTCCTGTCCCATCTCTTCTCCTTGTTTTTCCAGAAAAGAAAGTCCAGTTCCAGCGTTCAGTTAATGGTGAGTGTCTGCCGTCTCCCAAACACGGGTAAATGCTGGGTCTTAGACCCTTGCTCCCCCGCTCCTGCCTCCCTCCTGCAGGCTGCACAGGAACCCAGGGTGGGGAGAGAGTGCTCAGGGCATGCGTGGTACGTGTGCATTGTGTGACAATATGTGTGTTGTGTGTGTGTGTGTGTGTTGTTTGCGTGTTTCTGTTGACACCTCCAATTCCATGGCCCAGACCAGCAGGCCGACAGCAGATCCAAGGCCTTCCTCCAGTCCAAAGGTGGATTTGAACCAAGTCCAGCCCTTGGCTTCTTGCTTCTCCCACCCCTCTGCTCTAGAGCTCATCTCAGGGCTTGGTTTGTGCCATTTGCTGCTAGGGTGGGGCTCGGTTTGGCCAAAGCAGCAGCCATCAGGGAGCTCCTCAAGCTTGTGCGGGCCACTCCAACAGAGGAGCCACAGCCTTGCCTCTGTCTAGAGTACCAGGGGGTGACACGGTGGCCCAGGCCCCTCTTCTTCTGTTTCCATGGCTGTCTCGGTTGCGCGGATTTTCACCCCTCTGAAAAGCCCACCCTCTCTCACACTGGGCCTGCCTCTCTCTTTCTTCTTTTCCTGCCAGTGTGTGTACTCCTCCCCATCCTGTGGCTCCCATGGTGTCTTTCTGCTCTTCTGTACCCCTCCTTTGTCCCTTGAGCAGAAAGGACTGAGGAAGCCTCTCTCAGCACTCCCAGAGAGGCCAGGGATCTCCTCGCAGGTACCCCTTCATACCGGCCCTGCCTCCGCCACATGCTTAGCTGGGTCCCCTCTGGCTGGAGGGCCTGGCAGGGTTTGTATGAAGCATCTGGACCACAGAGCCAGGGAGGCCGCAGAGCCCAGCAAACCGGCAGGCAGCCAGGCAGCCAGGTCACCAACCTGACCCAACCCCTCCTGTTGCCAGGCCCCCCTCACCGCCTCTCTCTTCTCTTTGGCAGGAGTCTTCTGAGAGTACCAATACCACCATCGAGGATGAAGACACCAAAGGTAGGGAGGCCTGGCCTGCAGAGCAGACCCCGCACCGTTGTTCCCACCACCGCAGCCTGGATTTGGCTCCTGATAAGCAGGACATACTGTGGGCATGGTTGCCCCAGACAGTGCCCAGCACAGGGGGTCTACAGAAGGAACTTTCTTACTTGAGTATATAGATTTATTTCACCACCTATCAGAGGGAAAAAATGACATCATTAAGCCATAGGTACATAGTAGTAGCATGAATTTCCTTTTGAAATACGTTATTTTAGTTTTTTTTTTTTAACTGACTTCATTTTTAAAACACAGAGCATTAAGAATAAAGAAATAGAGAACAAAAGTCCAGAAAGTTCAGTCAGCCGAAGCACGTGAAGTCAAAACCAAAGACCAATGAAATGAAAGATGCAGGGGTTTGTAGCTCACAGCCTGATTGCTTTCAGAAGCGCCCAGGCCAGCCAGATGGGGTGGGACATCTGTAGTCTCAGCACATGAGGGGCCAAGGTAGAAGGAACATAAGGCTAGCATGCTGAAACCTAGGCTAGAAACAAAACCCAGCAGGATGGGAAGGGAGCAAAGAGCTCCGTGTGATCAGGAGTCTTGAGAAAGGAAATAGCAAGAAGAGCAGTCTTTGTGGATGCTCGCTAAACCCAGGGCTCCATCTGGACCAATATGCAGGTGTGTCCAGCCTTCGGTCTGCTGGCCACTGGGGCCACGGATAGCTCTGAACACTGCTCAACACAAAATCACAAATGGCATTTTTAAAAGATTCATTTATTTTAATTTTATGTATATGAATATTTTGCCTGCGTGTATAAGTGTACTAAGTGCATGTCTGGTGCCCTTGAAGGCCAGAAGAGGGTACCAGGTCCAGTGGAAAAGGAGTTATGGATGGCCGTAAGCAGCCATGTGGGTGCTGGGAACTGAATCTGGGTCTTCTGCCAGTGCTCTTAACTGCTGAGCCATTCCTCCAGCCCCCAACACCTGAGGGTTCTTTTTGTGGTTGTTTTGCAATTTTTTTTTAAACTTGCGACTGTATTGCACAGTTCTGGAGCGTGAACATTGGAGATGATAACATTGTTTCACAGACTGAAAAGATTGGACCTGGAGGCCTCAAGGCTTCCCACATTCTCACAGCTCACTCCCCCATAAGCCCTCTGCTCCAGCCAAGAATTCAGGATGGATTACTTGGAGAAACTGGCTTGAGGTGGGGTTGGTATCTGAACCCAGGCAGTCTGCATCTGGATCCTGGCGAGCAAATAGTTGTTGGAGGCCTCGGGATGGTGTTCTGCAGATTCAGTAGAGGAGCCACAGATCCTTGATGGTTAGCAAAGACCCATGGTTCCTCCTGCACCAGCACCCTACCTCTCACATTTCCCAAGTCAGAGAAGCAAAAGCACTCAGTGGTCTGCACAATGGGGAAGGAGCCAGAGATGCCATGAGAGGGGTTCATTGGAACGCGGGAAAGGGTTGCTGGCCTGGAGGAAACTCAGCCGTGTACTAGGCAGGGCAACTGTTTACATTGCTAGGAACTTAGATATTTTGCTGTGGAGCTAGTATTATGGATTGATAGCGCACTTGCCTAGCATGTAGGAGCCCCTGGCTTTAATCCCTAACACTGAAAAAAAGAAAAAAAGGTTTTATTTATATGACAACCATTTTATAACATCGCAGTTTGGGGCTGGGGTTACAATGTAGGCTTGCAGGCAGTTTTCACACGGTGCGATCGCCTCCTGATCCTGCAGGGACCTGGGAGGAAGTCTCAGTCCGAGAATGTCCCTTTCTGCTCATTC
This sequence comes from Cricetomys ansorgei, assembly GCA_026225945.1. Lineage (NCBI taxonomy): Eukaryota > Metazoa > Chordata > Mammalia > Rodentia > Nesomyidae > Cricetomys > Cricetomys ansorgei. The sequence continues at coordinate 1,513,648 of JAMJFZ010000242.1, read as the reverse complement.
CCATATTGGTGGGTGAGGCAGTCTGGCACTAGTAAATCGGTGCCCTCTCACGGTCCCATGGACAACCTTGCAAATACATCCCCTTAGCGAACTGTCTGCTAGCATCCGTTCATCCTTTGGCCTCGTGACTCTGTCCTTATCACATGTCCAGCCTACCCCATGCCGCAGGTCTCCGGCAAACTAAGGCACGTTGTTTCTTGGATGTTCACCATATGGGAGATCCTCAGCCCCAGTGGGAAGAGATAGGGCAGATGGAAACCATGGGAGTGATTTGACGCTGTACTCCATTGGCTGGTTGGCCTTTGACAGCTTACTCAACCTCTCTGAGCTTCAATTTCCTTAATAATAAACAGGTTATAGCGTAGTACCACCTTCTGAGGTTGCAGGTGAAATGTCAACTGCACGTACAGTACATGCACAGCATTTGGCTTGTAGTGATTGTTTAAAGAAATCTTCATTTCATATCATTTTTTTTTTCAAACTAGAGTTTGTGGTTGAGTGACAGGAAGCCCCATGACATTTTCCTGGAGTGTCAATTTGATTCGAAGACTATTTTAAGACAAATATTTATATGTTAAACAGACAGAATATTTGGAGTAGAATACAAAATGTGTATGCACTGGGAATGTTAAAATAGGAGCCGCCAGTGATCTATATTCCCCCTGCGTGGTGACTTTGTGCTATGTCCTACGGCTCCATTTGCCAACAGCATCCTCTGCTTTAAGGGATCCAGGGGACAATTTGTCTCAGATTTTAATTTACTTCTACCTCCTTTTATAGAGGGAGGAAAGGCCCACATGTGTTATGGTGTTAGTTATTTTTCCTGTTGCTGTGGCAAAATAATGTCAAAAGCAATTTAAGAAGGGTCTATTTGGGCTCGTGGAGGGCACCGCCCATCACAGTGGGCAGTCACGGCTGTGGGACGTTCAGGTAGCTGGGGACGTTGCATTTGCAGTGAGGGAATTATACTTGGGAAGCAGACAGGTATTCGTGCTCAGTACACCGGTTTCTTTTCAGTCAGTCCAGGGCCCCAGGCTGTGGGATGAAGCCACCTGCAGAGGGTGAGCGTTCCCTCTGCAAGAGGACCTGTGTGGAGCCGCCTTCAGAGACAGACTCAAGGGTGTGGTTCGGTGGTAATGCTAAATCCTGTCCATTTGACAATCAAGATTAAGCATGATGGTTACGGACTGAAGATCTGGGCCTTGATCCCCACCTCAGCTTCCCTTCATGCACCAAAGGTCCCGTGGCCATGTGTTCTAGAAGCATCTCCCTGTGAAGATCAAAGAGAGCCCTAATATATCCCCCAGCTCAGAGGAAGTTTCTGGGGTACCATGCTGTTTTTCTGTCATTAATCCCTTAAGCCCTCTTACCAAGTGAGACTAGTAGACTGGTAGACTCTGACCCAACATTACAGTTAATTGAAAATGTTACTCTGCAGAACAGCATCTCTGGTGGGCAGTAAGGGACACGAGGTGTTCAGAGCATGTCTGGCTTTATGCAGGGTCCCTGTCCTATGAGCTGTGCCAGGTTCTGCCAAGCTTACTCCCCACACTCTTCCTGTGTGTACAACCTGTTCTCTCTGCAAGCCTAAGAGCTTCCCCAGAAGCTGTATAGATGCTAGGCAGTACCAGTCAGGAGTGTGGGCCCCTGTTGGGCCTCAGTGTGCTGTGTGATAGAGAGTTTCATAATCTCTCTAGGGCCTCAGTTTTCCTGTCTGTAGGGGAACATTCCAGATCATCTGGGTGCGGAGACTAGCCAGAGGTGTGCAGTGAACATCTGGGAAGCTGCTTGCACACAATGAGGGCTGCCAGGGCCCAGGGAAAGGCCCCCATCAGAGTGGCCTTCAAGTCCACCGAGCACCAGGCTCCAGCCAGGTCATCCATTCCAGAGAACAAAGAGAGGGAGATTCCTGCTCTGGTAGCTTTGACTTTTAGAAAACTTGGTGTCCTGGTGTTTGAAGGCATAGCAGAGCCAGGTCTGCCTGGCATTGAATTCATGGAGGTACAACGTTCAGTGTGACTCCAGACCTAATATTCTACCATCGGAGACGGTGTGTCACACTCAGAGATGTGTCAGACAGCTAAGGGAGCTTTGAGGACAGATGCAAACTTGCAGTGGCCCTGGAAACCACAGTCCTGAGAAGAGAATCCTGTTGAGGGGGAGGGAAAGAGACGGAGGAACAGGTGCTCCTTTGGGGGCCCCGGGAAGCAGAAAGATGACCTCCATGTAGGGGCTTTCTGAGGCAGATGTCAGCCTGGAAGGCCCCAAGCCCATGAGGCATACCTAGTCAGGTCTGTCTCACAGAGTGGTGGCTACCATAGCCCCTAACCCCAGTCATCATGTCCCATGACTCAGACCTCCAGGAGACATCCGCCGGGCTGGAGGCTTGAGGCAGGGCTTGGACAAGCTTCCACGTCCTAGTTTGCAGATGACGGCATGGCAGCTGTCTCTGTGTGAGTGCCAAGCCTTGCTCCGGACGCTTGAGTTGGGACACGATGACTCGAGTAATGAGTTGATGGTGGGGCCGGGAACACAGGTGCTCTCGGGGAGGGCTGCATCTGGGTGCTCTTTCCACCGCTACTCAGAACACCCTAAAATGTAGGTACTACTGATATCTCTGTTATTTACGGGAAAACGGAGACCCAGGATAGTCCCTTGTCGCTCTGAGGGGACAGAACAAGAACCTAGGCCTAGGAGTTTGGCTCCAAAACCCAGGGCCTGGACCACTTTGCCACATTCCTTGTGATGGCAGCAAGAAGCAGCCCACAGAAGGAAGGATACCAAGCAGGCACTCACGGAAAGATTTGCTGGATTTCAGAGCACACGCAAGGGCTCGGCTTCCACAGCTTGTGAGGAGCATGTAGATTCATTCTGCACTGTCCCCTCTGATCCCACGGGCGAGCGGCTAATGTGTAGTCCCTGTTGGTAAAGCCCACTTGTCCCGTGACCAGTCCCTGCTTTTGGGAAGGATAGAACAGCCGACCGGGAGCCCAGGTTCTGATGGTCCAAAAACACAGGTGTTACAGGTAACTTGGGCAATTCCAGACAGTAATGACAGCCCTTAGAGCCTTCTGCTCATTCATTCATTCACCCACTCTTCCTGTGTGTGCTGGGTACAACTTCTGCCCTGGTGAGCCTCAGAAAAAGGAGAACAGCCCCCGTGATGAATGACACTCAGGGTCTGATAGACACATTGCCAGCATGGGAGATCCCAAACAGTCAGGGGGATCTGTCTGAGGGTACTGTGGTGGATACATTGCCAGCTCAATGCTCTGCAAGCACACACATGCTCTTGGCATGTGGTGATGCCAAGAGCCACAGCAAGTATAGATGTGGGGAGAGGGCTGCTGTTGTGTGGAGGTGAAGCCGGGAAACTCCACAGGCTAAGTCCCTGGCCATGGCTGTGAGCACTCACTTGCTTAGTCTGTACATACTGTAGCCTGCAGGATCGTGCCAGTACCAGATTTCAAAGAAGCCCTGCCCCACCTCCATTAGATTAGGGATAGATAGTAAGTGCCAAACAGCTGTGTGTGGTTAGGGTTATGAGAATGTGGGGTGCAGCTATATGGGCTGAAGCACCAGGGTCCCGTGGAAAGGGCTCTGGACTGTAAGCCAGACTGCACTACATGGTCCATGTCCTTGGGCAAACTGGGACCCTCCCCGGGCTTCAGCTTCCTCCGGAGTTCAGGAAGGAGTTTAGGTGTGTGGTATGCAGTCACTCTTCCAGCCTGAACCCTCAGATTCCATCTCCTCTGGGCCTGAGATCAGTGTCCGGGCAGCCTAGGCAGCTGGCAAGAAAAAGGACAAGTCAGAGTCTCACCCGGGCTTAGTCTCCTTCCTGGTTCCTAGGCTAGGAGATGCTGAGAGCGGCTGAGCCCACTTCCTGGGCAGTGTGGCCTCCTTCTCACCACTGAGAGCCCAGGTTTGGGGGAGAGCTGTGTCTGAAGGCAAGTTGAGAAAAAGGTCTACCCTGGACAATATGAGCAGGCTTTGTTAAGCTCCACTGGGGCCCAGGACACCTGGCTGCAGATTCGTTCATAATTGAGGATCAGTCGTCTCCAGTATTGCCTACCTGGCAGGGGTCTGCAGGGAGCCAAGGAGTCAAGTTTTGATGGGGCTGCAGGCAATGACAGTGCTTGCCATGAGCACCCACAATGGACTAGTCTTGGGGGGGACACTGCTTCCTGCTCATTACATCGTTCTACCCTCAGACCAGCTCTGGGAGGAGAGAACTTTTGTCTCCATCTGACAAGCCAGTCAGTCTCATGGCCCTCAGCCCCACAGCTCATAAAGGCCCAATCTGGGGTTTGGATGAAGATCTGTCTGGAATTGAAACCTGAGTTCTAGGCTTTGCTGTCTATCTCTGAATGAATCTCATCCCACAGGTGGGAATGCTGAGGCTCAGACCCTCACATGTCCAGTAAGGAGACTACATCTAACTCTACCAGAATATCAGCTTCTTGTGTTTTTTCCGTGGCAGATAGGGGAAAGCAGTTGACCCTAGAAAGTTCTTAGACAACTCTGTCTGAATCCTCAGTCACCCAAATTGAGCAAAAACACCCAGATGATAAGGGATGGGTAACCTCAAAGACTTGCCTTTGTGGCCCCATGTTTGCCCATGGGGAAGCCCTGGTTTGTGAGAGCCAGTAATTAGGCAACATGTAACATTGTATGGATTCACATGGCAAATCGAGATGGCAGAGGCACCTATTTTGGAGTCAAAACCCGGGTTCAAACAAGGCCTAGAGTCTGAACCTCCAACATGGTGTTTAGGGGCCAGGGCTGCCAGCTGAAGCCTTTTGTAGCTCAGGGAACTACATTCCTCTGACTTTGAGCCTCAGGCTCTTGTGTGAAATGGGGCTAATGATCTCTCTCTCCCAGGGACAACGGAAGGATGGGTGAGATCATCTGTATACAGTGTCAGGTCCCTGCAGAGCCTGCCTGGCACATGCCGGGGACTCAGAAGCCGGTACTTGGTCCTTCACGACTGTCACTGTTGTTATTATTTGTGTCCCCTCCTACCTTACAGTGCGCAAACAGGAAATTATAAAAGTGACAGAGCAGCTGATCGAAGCCATAAGCAATGGAGATTTTGAGTCCTACACGTGAGTCAGCCAGGCTCATCCTGCATGTCCTGCCTGGATCGGGTTCAGGGGTGCTAACCGTGGGTCACCAAGCCTTACTTACTCTCTGCATGTGCTGCGAATGACATGGAGCCCCTGAATTTTCTGTTCTGTACACGGCCTGGTGCTCACGACACTTCCTATTCCTCCTCCTGCCAGCCAGACCCCAGGAGGAACTCCAGGAAAGCTTTGCTTCTCCCCAAGAAAGAAGGGTGGTCTGTACCCTAGTATGGGACAAAGAGCATGGAGGCAGGCCCTTTGCGATCCTGCCCTGTGGGTCTGAGTCCTTGCCCTGGATCTCCACAGGTCTTTGACCTCAGCTGAGCAGGAACAGGCAGGGACACAAAGGGGGTGAATCTTCAGTGAGCAAGAGTAAGTGAAGTGGAGCCTTAAACCCTTTTGGAAATACGGCACACAGAATAACTTCTTGCTCACACACCTGCTCCCGCCCTGAGAGAACAGTTGTGTGCATAAGCTGGGCTGCAGCGCACCCTGGTGGTCCTCTCGTCTTTTACTGGTCTGGTGCAGAAGCAGGTCCTCAGCCAGACCCGATGTTCTAGGAGTAGGCCTTGGCATTTTGACCAGGGCTGATGGGATCTGGACCTGGCAATCCCACACATTCTTTTTGATGAACAAAGGCTTCCAACCAAGATAGAGTGACCCTTGCCTGTGGGTTAATGTGAGGTGGGAACGGTCTGGCTAGCATGATCTCAGGCCGCCTGACGCTCCAATGTGTATTCTAATCATGGGAACTGAATTCAGTCATGGAAGGTCACTGGCTCTCTCTGGAGGAACAAGGTACTTGAGAGGCATGTGTGTAAGTCTAGGGTCTTCACATATTATACACATGCTGTTCGTGTACTTGTAACATGTGCACACAGTTAGAAGTACATGCACAAGGAGTGTCCACAGGTGTGCGTGCCAGGCGTGCCAGGGTGTTGCATCAGAGCACGGAAGCAGACTCTGTCACTAGTCTTTTGGGTAGCCCTAGAAAAGCTAAGTCAGGACATATCAGGTTGGTGACTCTGAAAAGCCACAGCCAGAAGCAAAAGAGCTAGCGAGGCGGCCTTTCTGGGTGTCGTGGGGAAACTTCCCCTCAGTGACATAAGCTACCATGGCATTTGCAGCCTGCTCTAGGCCCTGAAACTTGCCATGGTCTTGGGGCCTCTGGTGCCCTGGAATCTAGCCTGGCATGTTCCTGAATTAGCCCCTTCATCCCCCCGAGCCTCAGTTTCTACATATGTATGACACACTTAGAGCAGAGAGTCTTCAAGTCCTTCAAGGGTGCAGAAACCCCAGACAACCATTTAATGAAGTTCTGCAGCAGGGTGCTCACAGCACTCAGACCCACACCCTTAGGAGATTCTGGAGCTGGACCTCACTAGGTCTGAGCACAGCTCCCACCTATGGCCTACCCCATCTGTAGGACTTGAGGTGCCCTCAAAGAAGGCTTTGTCCATGCCAGGCAAGGCTGGGCTTGATGTCTGTCCTCTTCTGAGATTTCCAGTTCTGGCATGGACCAGAAGCATAGCCTGTCTGGGGGCATTTCCTGTCCCTGGACTCTTTGCTGTGGTCAGAAGGGTTTATGTTGGACCACAAGAGATCCCCCAAGTATGAAAATGGGGAGACTATTTGTGTTCTTCCCCTGTCTAATAGTCACCCCAGAAGACTGACACCTGGAAGTGTTTCCAGATGAAAACACGCAGCTTCCTTTCGCCAAGGGCCTCCCCTGCCACACCCTCTGCTTCCTCTCTGACATCACCTTCTTTAAGAATTATTATTTTATGTGCATGGGCATTTTGCCTGTATGTGTGTCTGTGCACCACATGCGTGTCTGGTGCCTGTTGAGGCCAGAAAAGGGCCTGGAGTTACAGACGGTTGTGAGCCACCATCAAACCCAGGTCCTCTGGAAGAACAACCAGTGCTCCTAACTGTTGAACCATCTCTCCCCACTTCATGGACATTACCTTCTTTAAGGCTCTTCGTTTACAAAAGAGGAAACTGTCAGGGTGCTACAGCCATAGGGTGATTTTGCCCAAATTAATAACATGCACCTCCTCCATGTACACACCTGGCTTGGGGAGCCGAGGTCACTTTATGTAAACCTCACTCTTACACCTCAGGAGACAAATTAGGAAGAGCCCCTTGGGTCACTGTTGGGGACGGGGTGCAGTGTGGAGAGTGAGGGCAGGCTGTAAGGCACAACACCTCACCTGCTCCTGGTACTTTTGCCTCCAGAGGTAAACACAAATGCTGAGGACCTTATCGTCAGGAAGTGGTAGAACCAGGACCCAAACTTGGGTTCCCTGGATGTAGCCAGCACCCAGCAGTCCTGCTCCATAGTGTGTCTGTCAACTCCTCCTTTGTTGATCTCTTGAGGAGTGGTCATTCCCATTCACCAGCTCACCCTCCCCAGGGGCAATGAGGAGCCATCCTCTTAAGCCCCTCCCTCCTCTGGCTTCCTCCCCACAGGAAGATGTGTGACCCCGGGATGACAGCCTTCGAACCTGAGGCCCTGGGGAACCTGGTCGAGGGTCTGGACTTTCATCGATTCTATTTTGAAAACCGTGAGCAATCCCTTCTCTCTGGGGTGCCTGTTGTCTGCTCTCCTTCCATGTCCTGCTGGACGGCACAGCAGGGTGACGGGCAGGGCCTCAGGGGAGGCTCAGGAGCCAGTGAAGAGGAAGATCACATGTGGACAGGGGTTGGTACCTTCTTGGTTCCCTCTCCATTGACTGCCAGCTGGACTGCCAGCTGTCCTTCCTGTGGCTGAGGATGGGGTGAGGTGGGGGTGGGTCCCCAAAGACCAAGGAAACCTTGATAAGTTCCCTAGCTCTCTCTCTGCTCTCTACCCCAGGGAGAGTTGTGTGCAGGGTCTCCATTCCCATGCATAGACAGGGAGCCTTCAGTAACTTACACCACAAACTGCAGTCATCTGGATGCTTGGGGCCATCCCAGCTGCCCAGTTAGTGACACAATGGCTCCTGGGTTATGATGTATATGACCTTATAGGTAGGGAGGGCCAGAGATTTCACACTGCTGTGCCCTGCCTGTTTGTCCAGATCTCTGTCCTGCATGTCTGTCCTTCCTGAGCCTCTCCTCTCCAGGAGAGATCTCAGCAGCTTCGTGACCAGGGTGGGCAGGGTGCTGAGGCTGGGCCTGAGCCAGTGAGCTTTCTGCTTGTCTGTGTCTTACCCAGGTCAGGGGTCAGACAGGGACCAAGCCAAGGTTAGGATATGGAGGAAGGACCTTGGAGGAGGTATATCCAGTCTCCTCCAAATGGCAGAAACGTACCACACACATGATTTCTGGTGTTTTTAGGCACCACACATAACATTGGCTCAAACTGCAAGAAAGCCCTTCCTAGTTAATTCTCTTTGAGTGCTCAGGCAGAGGAAGGCTCAGCTTGGTGCTTGTCTGGTGTTCACATCTCTCTGAGACTTCCCAGTTTCCCTCTTTTTCAAAGGACACCAAGGGCTCAGCCTTGCAGGCAAGAGCACTGGGCAAGGATGACTTAAGTACTTTCTCTCCATGGGACTTACCATTCATGTTTATTCTTTGCTGTCCATAATCCACTAATAATTGTGCTGGAAAGTTTTCTCTAAAAGCAAGCACATCAGGGCTGGAGAGATGGCTCAGAGATTAGAGTGTGCGCTGCCCTTGCAGAGGGCCTGTGTTCAGTTCCCAGCACCCACATCATCTCATAACTGCCTGTAGCTCCAGGTCCAGGGGATCCAGCACCGTCTTCTGGCTTCCATCAGCCATTGCACTCACGTGTACAAACTCCCCCTGCCCCCAACAAGCACACAGACACATTAAAAATAAATAAGTACACATATTATGAAGCTAGCCAGGAAAATCATTCCATGAACTAAGCACAGATGGTGCTTCCATCTGGTTCAAAAACCATAGCACAGGTGTGACTGTATCGACTCAAGGTGAAGCCCGATTCTGTCATTCAGAAGATATTTCCACTGAGGCTGAGAGAGTGGAAGGGACTTGTTCAAAAGAATCTGTGAAGCAACTTGCAGACCTAGCTCTGTGTCAGTCTGGTGCCCTGCCTTTGCTGATAGGGTCCACTTTGTCAGCATAGCAGCAGGCTGCCCCTACTCCGGGCTGTATGTTATGGAGTACAGAGATTCCTAGCATTCTCTCTTTGAAAAAAAGAAAGCAGTAAAGAAAGAAGCTACATTTTCTTAAAGAATCAGACCCAATCCTCCACACTGCGTGATGGAGACTGAATTCTGTTAAGAGAGAACCCTGCCCACCCCAGTCCCCCCAGGCTTGGTTCCCGACGCGATAGGGTCACCGTGGCTGTCATTATAGCTCTGTCCACTGGGGGCGCTGTTTCCTTGCTGCTGTTTTGTAGTCGCCACAGAGCTGGGCTAAGAAGGCTCCACTCTGCAGGTGCAGGAACCACCAAGAGGTCCAAATGCAGAACAAAGCGTTTTCTGGCCTGCTTCACGCAGCGGGCGTTATCTCAGCATTGGCTCCTAGACTCGAGGCTTAACCATCTGGTTACTTCTGAGGAGGACTCACAGGAGTGTGACTCAATACAGTCTCTTGCCCCTGCAGCCCTTCCTCCCACGGCCTGCCCTCCCCTGCCCAGCACCTGGCTCCATCTCCCACCTTGTCCATGAGAGGGACATCCTGGAAGCCACTAATCCGGTGAAGTCATACCACATTATGTTAGAGTCCCAGGATCCCAGCCATTACCAACAATGACAAAACCTGTCCCCCACCACTACCAATGCTAAGTTGTTTGTCTCTTCTGGAATAGACCTGGGTTTATCCTAATCCAACCACTGTGAGATTGACTTTTGAATTTTTTTTTCCAGAAATTGACAGCTTGGACTAAGTCAGATGGTGGCTTTAGATTCAGTTTGCATATCTATTAATGGACACATTGCCTCCAGCCTCATATACATCATATCCAGGGACATTTAGGAAAGTCCCATGTACTTTGGAAAAGGGAAGCTTGATGACCCTTAACTTCTAAAGTTACACTAAAGCAGTGGGTCTCAACCTTCCTAATGCTGCGACCCTTAAATACAGTTCCTCATGTCGTGGTGATGCCCAACCATAAAATTATTTTTGTTGCTACTTCATAAGTATAATATTGTTACTGTTATAAATCATAATGTAAATATCTGATATGAAGATGGTCTTAGGAGACCCCTAGGAAAGGGTCACTTGACCCCCAAAGGAGTCGTGACCCACAGGTTGAGAACCACTGTTCTGAAGCTCTACATTCTCTGTATCTGGGAGCTCAGAACTCTGAGTCTGTTATCCTGTTTGTCTGAGACTCTTGTTCCTGGCTTCTTATTGAAGCCCTGGGCACACAATGATTACAATAATAGAAAGAGGGTACTATCAGGTGCTTTCTTCAGTCTGGGGGGGGGGAAGAAAGATAGTTTACATTTTCCAGGAAATATGTAGTTGACAAATTTTGTTGTATCATAGCATATGAGGGTGGGGCTGTGAAGAAAACTGGTTTTACAAAGCCTCAATCTGGGGCATCTTGAGTGATGTTGGAGACTCCACATTTGAGACTAGCTGTTCACACGGTTGGGACCAATGTTTGGGCTACACTAGGGGAAGACACAAGGGTTCCTGTTAAAGTGAGAATCTGACAGCCTCTGTCTGTCCCTGGGTCATTGTCATTCTGTGCTTTTGTTTGACATCTTGGTGAACAGCTTGAGAGTTTCTAGAATACTCTGGGGATGATGAAAATGGAGGTGGGAACCAGTTCTAGGCACTTTGGTTAGTTGTCATGACAACAGGTTCTTCCTGCATCCCCCTCACCCTAGAAAGCTCTGTGGCTTCCATCACTCCGTGATGACCAACACGACCCCCAATACTGAAGGTGTGGAGATTCTGCAATTCCATTTCCCCTGTTTGGATAACTCAATAGATCCACGATAGAGTTTATAAACAAGGAGCAAGGCGTGTCTAGATTACAGGCATTGTGTGTGGTTTACAGACTGTGTTGCATTTGAATGAGACAACAGAGTTAAAAGTGAAAGCTTTTCATATGAAAATTCAGAGAGATTTCTAGATTCTCTTGAGCAGTAAGATGTGAAACACATGGTAACCCAGAAGCTGTGGACAAGGTGCCCTCTAGATGGGACAAGGTGTTCTATTCATCATAGTCCCCTTCAATCCCTGTCTTTCTAGAGGTAGAAGGCTCAGTTGCCAGCTAGTATCTCATAACCAGCTTAGCCCCTATCATTTAAGTGCTGGCCTGGTCCCAATAGAGATCTGTGTTCCAGAAAAACCAACCTCATCTGAATCAGTAAATTATCTGGGCTTCATGCTTTTGTATGTACAAGACACTGCTTTTAAAATTCCACACCTCTCGTGTTTGAACAGTTCCACGTGTCTGAAGTCTATTGTACCTTACCTGGGATGCGGTATTCTGTTACCTAGGTTACATAGCAGTTCTGCCTTGACTCTCAGGTAGTTGATCCCTGTCCCAGAGATTTCCCTGCTGCAAATGAGTCAGGCAGAGGTGTCTTTCTTGAAAGGGAAGCTGGAAGCTGAGAGAGCAATGGAATGAGGCAGGAGGTACCCCTAAGTTGCATCTCCTCAGCCCTTCCTGTCCCTGCCTCCAGTGTGGTCCAGGAACAGCAAGCCCGTGCACACCACCATCCTGAACCCCCATATACACCTGATGGGTGACGAGTCAGCCTGCATCGCCTACATCCGCATCACGCAGTACCTGGATGCAGGTGGCATCCCCCGCACGGCCCAGTCAGAGGAGACCCGTGTCTGGCACCGCAGGGATGGCAAATGGCAGATCGTCCACTTCCACAGATCTGGGGCACCCTCCGTCCTGCCCCAGTAAGAATCTTCTCTTCCTGTACCTCTGGGGGGATTAAGAGTATTGACCTGGTGTTGGGGGGGCATGTCCGGGGGAGCATACTACTGCCTTCTGCCTCTGAATAGCTATAGCGAGGGTGCAAAGACCCCAGCAAGGAGCCCCTGAGTCTGGCGGGGGGTGGGGGGCAAGGAGGAGGACTGGGTGGGAACTCTGGGAGGTAGCATTGACTATGTCTAAGGTGGTGGACTTATCATGTCTTGCAGTTGAAGGACCAGGCTGGGGTCCCTGCGCTGATGCATCGCAGAGATCCACTTTCTGTCCGTGGAATGCGGCTGCTGGTTCTCTCTTGGATTTTGTTGGAATTCTCCCTGTCATATCACTCAACCATTAGCACCTCTGTACCTGCATCACGAAAATCCACTCGTTCACAAAGGCCGTGGCGACATCAAAGCAAATGGCCAGCTCTCCCCAGCTCCACCTCCTCCCACTCTCTTCCTGCCAGTGGGGACCTTCTTCAGGCTTGGGTACCCAGGGTGCTGGCCCTAGGAATCCCCACCCCCCACCCACTGTTGTTGGCCTGGCCTGGCTTTGGCTGTAGGTGAAGAGGTCCCAGCTGTATGTTTACCAGGAAGTGAGGAAGAGGAGGGCAAGTGTGACCAGGACCCCTCTCTTCAATCCCTCCTCTTCTGGGGTCCCCGGGGAAGCACGGATAAGCCTTTCAGTCTCCAAGCCAACTCCTTATGGGAGAGAGAGAGAAAGAGAGAGAGAGAGAGTAGCCAATGCCAGGAGCCCCTGCCTCCAACTGCTGCTCTCATGTGCTTCCCTCCTGTGCTGGCCTTGTGGAGACCAGACCATCCACTATGGGGGAGGGGTGGGCTCCCCACTTATTGCCTCAGTCCTTCTGTGAAGTTTGCCTCCAGTGTTAACCTGACCACTCTGCCCTCCAATGTCCTTGGAGAATTCCAGCCTCATCCGTCTGAGAGGAGATCTGATGGCGTTTCAGGGGCAAAGCAAGCAACATTTAGGTATCACTTCTACTTGGACGCATGCCTTTTTACAGCCAAACTTATGTGTACTTCGTAAACGGATTTTGCGTTAATGGATTAGACCTCTCAAGTTATTGTAAGGGTTGGATTGGGTTGGGAAGTGGGTGGAAGAGGACTGAGGGGAAGTTTTTACTTTTTTTTTTTGGATCCTTTCTGAGGTGACCTCACCTCCCCCCAGAGAGCATAGCTTCCTTCTATTCTGGTCCCCAAGGTCAGCTGACAGGATTTCTTCCCGGGCCAGCGTGACTAACATACAGTGAGTCAGGGCCGGGAAGCCATCAGGATGGGAACATCCAGACTTGGCATCTCTGGGACTGGAGTCCTCCCTACTGTTCTTCCCAGGGATTCTTTCCCCACATCTTCGTGCTGTCCCCTCACCCCACCCCCCTCTACCTCCTGAGCACATATCCTCATTGCCTCTCTGAACTTGGCCAAAACAGCCCAGAAACTTCTTTTCCTACTTCGTGCTGAACTTGGGCTAGAGCACACTCTAATGTGCTTGCCTGCCTGCCCTCCCTCCTTCCCTCCCTCCCTCTTCCCCCTCCCTTTCTCTTCCTCTCTTTCTCTCTTCCTGGAATTGGCTGTGATTTGGAATGCTGTGTGTCTCACCCACGGGGATCTTCTGTCTGCACTGTTTTCTTTGCATGACTTTATATGCAGTAAGTATGTTGAAAAACAAAACAAAACAAAACAAAAAAAAGAAGAAAAACACTCAGCAAAATCAAACCACACGTTTTGGACAAAAAAAAAAAAAGAATAATAACATTTGAGGTTGTGTTCTCAATGTCCAGCTTGGAATTATGTTGCTGCCTCTTGTGCTTTTGGTCTCTGTGTGGCTGTGTTTTGCCAGCATGAGACACTATCCCCTCTGGAGGATTCAAGGGGAGGAAGAGCCATGTGTCCAGAGGTTTGGAGACAGTTTTGGTTCTCTCAGCTTTTCTGAGGGTTGCTTGGAGCAGAGTGGAAGGAATGTTTAACTCAGGCCTTTCTGATGTTCCCCTTCTCCCACAGTGAGCCATGTGCTGGGCTCTTCTCTCAAGTCCTGCCGTTCAGGGACAAGCGCAGGCTGGAAGAGTGGCTCTAAGCCACTCCACGGTAGTCCTCTGCCCTTGATAGAGAGACACTGCTGCCCAGGCCCAAGCATGAGCCCTTGCTCAGAACCAGGTTTCTTTATAAGGCCCAGTGAACCCATTGTCCCCAGCCAAAGAGGTAAAGGAGGGTGTGGCCTTTACCAAGGGATGCTGCAATTACCAAGCAAGATCTAATCCCTTCCTCAAGCCTCAGTTTCTCCATCAATGTCCCTACCCAGAATGATGGAGAGTCAAACAGGTGGTGACACGAAGCCCACTCCTATCTAGGAGAGCTTGCCTGCTGGTCTTCTTATGCGCCAGGCCTGGCCTGTCCTCATCCTTTTCCCTGCCTGCCCCTCATTTTCCTGTTTGGTGCCTGTCTGTTGCTTACCAGCAATGGACTGCAGGGAAAAGAAGTATTTGGGGGCTTTGATTCCAGGCTCTGACCAGACCTGCTATGTGACCTTGGGTGAGCCCTTTCCCCTCATGGGGCCTTAGTCTCCCCAACCAGAGGTCGCCTATGCCCTGCCTTCCATTGGCTAACGTGCCCCCTGTCCACTATGTGGGAGAAGTGGTGGCAGATCCCTACCCCAGTCTGAGACGGCCCACTCTGCAGAGGCCGCTCCTGTGGGAGGGCAGCCAACTGGTGCAGACCTTGGGACACTACAGTGGCTCCAAGGTAACAGGCAGGAGAATGGCAGGAAAAAAATCTACCCAGAGCCCACCCTCACCAGACCAGCTCTATTGTCCTCTCTTTATAGTCCTTCCAAATACTCTCTAGATAAGAAAGAAAGAAAGAAAGAAAGAAAGAAAGAAAGAAAGAAAGAAAGAAAGAAAGAAAGAAAGAAGAGAGAAAGAAAGAAAGAAGAAAGAAAGAAAGAGAAAGAGAAAAAGAAAGAGAGAGAAAGAAAGAGAGAAAGAAAAAGCCAAGTCAAAACTTGGCCTCTGGTCATGTTTACAGGAAAGCATCTCCAGGCTTATGTGCCATAGCTCAAATTCTGCCCCATGGCTTCCTGGCCCCCTTCAAACAGAGACCCTTGAGGGAATGTTTGCCAGGCTCCCCGTGCTGGTTTCTTTGTTATTCTTTGTTTAAGGTTTTGTTTTAGTTCTCCCGTTCTCTTTCTTTCTTTTTTACTATGTGGCTGTGAACTTGAATGACCACTGCTCTAACTTTCTGCTACTGGGGGTGGGGTGGGTTGGGGAGGGGAGAAGAGGTGTCTGTTTTATTCTTGGTGTTTTTAGTGCAATAAATAGCTACAAATTTGTGTGACTCCATGTCTTCCTGAATTGGTCGAAGCACAGAACTCTGGGAGATGTTTTTGTTCCAAATATTCCCCTGTTGCAAAATGAAAGTCCTGGTCTGCACGTGGATTTGGAACAACTTGGTTCACACGCTCAAGGCTGAAGCAATCTTTATGAGATCGTCTCGACCACATGCTTGCATCCTTAGAGCCAATGATGGAGTCTGCTACCTTTCATACCTTTGGGGGCGGGTATGGATTGATTGCCATAAGTAGCCAAGAACTCAAGTCTCTGGGGGGGGGGGTCAGGTCAAGGTTCATCTTCTGTTAGGCCTCAGTTTCCCTTGGACAATGAGAAGGGTTCTCCAGAAGAGACCCCCCCCACACACACACCCATTCTCTTCCCTCAACATGGCCTCACAATAAGTTCAGACATATGATGACGAGATCATGAAGGAAAGCTCCCCAGGCTACAGATGTGTGTGAGTCTAGTGGAGGAGCTTCGGGCCTGGACAGCAGGACCCGTGAGAGGCCCCACAGACTGCGGGAGTGTCCCTGTGCCCGCACCACTTACCTTCAGCCCAGCAGGGCTGGTGTGACGATGAAGCAGTGTTTACCCCCCTCTGCCCACAGTAGGGATCAGCAAACTCATCTGGTTTGCTTGAGACTGTTCCAGATGTTGACATGAGATTTTGGGCGCTAAAACTAGGACAGTTAGCCAGGCATGATGGCGCACGCACGCCTTTAATCCTAGCATCTCTGAGTTTGAGACCAGCCTATGAGTTCCAGGACAACCAAGGCAACACAGAGATCTTCACAGTGAGAGTACAGAGCAAGGCCCAGAGACCATGAAAGCACACAAATATTGTCTCAGCTCTGCACTCATAGCCCCAGGCTCTTCCACGGAAACTGTGCAGTCAGTGCCTTGAAACTTGCTTAGGCTGCCATTACATACTCTTGCCAGCAGGTGGCAGAACATGAGTGGGTTACAGCTTGTCTCACGGTGAAGTCTGGGCAGCTCCAGGTGTTCTAAAGAGAGCTTTTGAACTCTTATTAGAGAGTAGCAGCCCAGATTAGAACTGTGTTTTTCTCTCCCTCGAGCACGTTAAGCTGCAGTTCACAGTGTGTTTTCACACCACTTGCCCTAGTTACAACGTGGGGGAGTAGAGATGACAGCGAGACTCAGGGCTGCTTTGGAACCATGAACTCATCCAACCTTCCAACTTTTGGGGACCTCTAGGGGACCTCCATTCCTCTGTGTGCTCTTCCGACCCTGGACAGCAACAACAGTGAGGGGGGTGGCTCTTAGAGGCTCACCTTCTGACTCTCAGTCCTGTCAGCCTCATCTTTAGCGTCTACACCTGTGGTTTCCACACACTTGGTTAGGCCCCAGGCTCTGACAAGGCCTTCTACCTACCTCCCCAATAGGCCTAAGCAAGTGTCCCTAAATCCACATGCTCCTCATAGGCTGGCCATCGAGTTCCCACTCAGGACACACGCAACAGACATCAACATTCTTGCATGAAGTCAACCCTGGCGAACATGTTGTTGGGGTGAAAAGGACACAGGCGCGACACAAGAAGACACATCATCCCACCAGCCTGCAACAGCAATGGCTGTCACCAACCAGGTGCCGACTGAGTCCACATCTTGTCCCATCTCCTTTACTTGAACGCTCTCACTTCTCAGCAGAACCCTGCGATGGGCTGCACATGTTCTGCTGAAGGGTGAGGGGTACAGGGAGCTGCCCAGTGAGGCTTGGGGGGCGGGGGAGTTGGACTCTGAGCCACAGCAAATGCTGACTTTCCTGGGCTATGCTGGAGCCAGGTTGGGGTCTCAAGAAGAAGACTTTGATATTTCCTGTTTGCCAGGAACCCGTGGTTATCTATGTCAGATCACAAGAGCCAAAAATCCAGGACAGGCTGGGCAGAGGCTGGACCTGGAACTGGAGGAAGGAGGGAGGCGTGACGGGAGGGGGGGGAGGCGGGGTGTTGGGAGGCTTGTGGAGACATTTGACAGGACAGGGAGGGAAGTCTAGAGACAAGGTAGGGGGGAGCTGACAAACTGGAAGCACGTGATGTGGGAAACAGGCTTTGGAGGCAGGTGTGGGGACCAGAAGAATGAGAGGGCCAAGGAAGCCCCGAGCCTACACCAACATGGTTGTGCTGTGGCAGGACACTGGTGGGTTCCAGCAGTAGCAATGGCCACCTCAGGCCTGGACTATAAATCCTGCAGA
Source organism: Cricetomys ansorgei (assembly GCA_026225945.1). NCBI lineage: Eukaryota > Metazoa > Chordata > Mammalia > Rodentia > Nesomyidae > Cricetomys > Cricetomys ansorgei. Next base: position 1,496,109 of record JAMJFZ010000242.1, on the reverse strand, counting down.
AAACACCCGCTAGTAAGTGCTTGCGGGGGCGTTGCTCAGGAAGTGGTGGAACAGGTACCAATCCCGCTGGAATGGCCTCTCTCTTGTCCTTCCTCCATTTCCCCACTGGATTGCCCAGATCCCAGAGGCCACTCCCCTCAGGGAAGTCTATCCCCGACACCTCACTTCCCAGGCCAGGTGGAGGGAGCTAGAGGGGACTGTCCTGTCACTCAGGAGGAAAGGGCTAAAGACCACACTGTCTCTCCACGGTTCTTGGTGAGTCATAGCCCCTCTCCAGACCTCTGTTTTCACATTGTAAGAATGACCTTGAACCTGTGGTTTTAAAATGTAGGACTAGGGTTGGTTGCACGGAATCCACTAGACATAAATATGTATAGGCTTCACTCCCGGGGAGTAAGATTTATTAGGCTGGGCAGAGGCCCAGGGAGCTGTGGTTCTGTGAGCGCCTAGGTTAGAGGATCTGTCCCAAGATGCAGCTGTGGGAAGGCTTACCTGAGGCTTTCCCGAGACATCGCCACTGACCCCCTGCTTCAGCACATGGATTTTGATGATAGGGCCCTTCCCTGCCTCAAGTTCATGACACTGTAATCCCCAAAGCTCTCCGGGACCCCAATTGCAGTCAGCAGAGTAAAAGGTCAAAGCAAAGGCTATGCTCAGATAAGATTTTTGTCTTTTGAGAGAGGATCTCATGTCTAACTTATTGTGTAACTTGGTGACCCTGAGCTTTTGATCTTCCTGCCACTAAGTTCCAGGGTGCTGGGATTATAGGTGTACACTACCACATCTCATTTTAGTCTGTGTTATGGTTTGAACTCAGGGCCTTAAGCATGCTAAGCAAGCATCCTACCTACAGAGCTAGTCTACTCCCTGCTGACTTGGCAGGGCTACTCTGCCCAGTTCATTGGAAAAACCATCAGGGGTCCTAATCATTCAGCCTGGCCTGGAGAAGGGATGCGATGTCCTTCCAACCAGGCAAAGCTAACCTCTGGAGAAGGGAACCCTACTCTCCTCCCCAGGTCCATGGCAATGGTGCTCAGCAGGGGCGGACGGGGCTGGCCAGCTTCCTTCTGTTCATGTATCTCCCATCAGGCACCTTGGTGGAGCCTGTGGTTCCTATTCAAATTACTTGATTTACAGATGGTAACACTGAGGCCTGGCCTCTAAGGAGTATTGCCTGTGCAGTGTCAGCTTGTCCCAGGCTCCAGACTTGTGAGTCCCGACCTCCTTCTCCCTGAGCTGATTGGAGGTGGAAGCCAAGACTGTTTCTTGCCTGCAGAATCTTACATAACAGGTCTCTATATACTCAGCTTTGTGTTAGATACTTTGATGATCTTTTTTTTTTTAAGTATGGTCTAGGGACTTAACAGCATCTCATTTAATCTCTGGCAAAAGGAAAGTAACTCCCTCCATTTCATGTTAGAGGAGCTTTGGATTTGAAGACATGAACAGATTCTCAGAGTTATGGGGCCAAGATTTGACTCTGACCACATAGCTCTGCCCTGGCTCCTACTTACATCAATTCTCTAGGGAGTGCAGCTCACAGACGCTGTGGACATTTACAGGAAAAGGTTTTCCTTTCCACCCAATGAAAAGCAAGCCTGGATGAGGGTGCTGGGAGGAGGCCATCCTGTGGACCGGGGCAGAGGGGCGGCTGCTGCCCAGTCCTCGGGGAGAAGTCCAGAGCTACAGGAAGTCAGGAAGAGACAGAGCAGGGAGATGCATGCCAAGGACGTGCTGAGGGCATACAGCCCTGGATGCCTTTCCAGGGGAGGACCAGTGTCACCGAGAGCTTAGGCCTTGAAGCTAAGAAAGCCAAACTTTCCATGAGCCACCAGCAAAAAATGAATGCTGAGGACTGCACACCACAACCCCCAAAGCTGAACAACCCAGAAGCTTGTGGTATTCCCGGGAGCCTGCAGCTCTCTTAACTCTTGGCTGGTTGTCCCTAGAGCGGTTTGCCAGTCCACTGTGCATAACTGTCAAAGACCAGGGAAGTCCAGGGTTGGTCCGGAGGACTGGAATGGGCCCATCAATCAACAGATGCATGCCACGGCCTGTGCCAGAGCTCCATAGCATCCTTCCCCCAACCCCACCTCTCCACATACCCCAACCCCCGGCCTGGCCTCATTGAGGTTGCTGCTGGAGAATTGTGGTTACCCCGTTATAGGGAAAGAGCCCGAAGCTTGGAGAGGCATAGCGACCTCCTGTGATCACATGGCTCAGGCAGACAGAGCTGAGAACAGGCCAAGCCTGTGGCTGAGCAGCCAGAGCCCTCTGCACAGCGCCCTGCCACATCCTAAAGTGCTCCAAGGTCCAAGGAGTCTCGACGGCATAGAAACAGAATACGCTGTCTCAGAAGGACCTGAGTGCCACGGACATAAAGGCTTGGCTGTCTGGACTCACCAGATGCGGGAGTGAGTCAGACTCAGGAGTCACATGTGGCTGGGGGTTGAGGAAAGCTCATGCAGGGGGTTGGCTAGGATTCAGAGGGCATAGGATCAGGGTGGGAGGCACAGCCTGGGCCTGTGAGGACACAGGCAGAGATAAATTTGCTGGGCTGGGAAAGGGCAACAGGAGTGGGCGGGGCCTACTGACCTGCGGAGGTAACCAATACACCATCCTTCCCCCTTCTTCCTGCTGAGTTTGGGAATATGGCTGTCTCTACCTGGGCTGAGAAAGAGCCCTTTGCCTCTCCCCATCTAGGTTGCTGTCCAGACAGCATAAACTAGAAGAGACTGCAGGGGCTCAGGGGCTTTGTCTCAGTCTTTCCCGGTACCCAGGAAGACACTCGCTCTAACAAATTCTGGGGCAGAAGTGCAGAGCCCCAGGGTGTCCTCTACCACATTCCCGTCAGTCAGACCGACATGCTGCCTCTTTGTGTTCCCCATTAGCTTCCCAAGTTCAGGGGTGCACGGGTGCAGAGATCAGCTGAGGCTAGAAGCAGATGTCCCCGTGGGAATGGAAAGACTAGGCTGAGAAACTTTGGCAAATGCTGTCCTCTGAGCTGCTCAGCCCTGAGTCTGCAGAGCTGACAACCTGCACCCAAAATCCATACAACTTGCTACTCTTAAGAAGTTAGGATGTACAGCAACGGGGCTACCTTCTGAGATACAGCACACCACATGATAAACATGCTTCCCTTCTCATTTCCCACACCCCAACCTCCCGTTGTCCTTCCAAAACTCACTAAGGCTCGCTTGCTCGTTCTCCCACCCATCCCAACTGTATTGCTCACCTTGCCTCCCTAACTGGCTCTATGGACCCTTTGGGTGTCACCCAACCAGTCCCTTCTAGACTCCAGGCCGGGCCCTGTTGTGGATAGAGCCAGTGTTCCCTTTGGTTTATGCCCTGTGCTGTCATGGAGCCCTCCAGATGGGATCTCTAGTTCCCAGTTAGCTCCCCGACTTGTCTGGTGTTTACCCAAGTCTGTTGTGACTCAGATCTGAAATTGCCGAAGGACTGGGACGGGGCACTTGGGAGATGGCGCAAGCAAAGGGATCCTGGGGCCCAACAGCACGGGCAGTTGGAGAGCATGGGAATGGAAAGGGTCTGTCTGGAGACTGAGCAGAATTAGCCTAAGAACTTGCAAATCCAAAGCCTGGGCCTGAGAGGAGGGCTGGGAAGGTGGAGAAATCAGAGGTCAAGAGAAGGCCCAAGAGCTGAGGCAGGGGCCACAAAACTGGGATGACGCGTAACCTCCTGACCTTCCCATCTCACATTGCAACGTGGGAGAAGTGAGGTCTCAGCTCCAAGATCCTCCCATCTTATTCCTCGGTCACCTGCTGCAGCCATGACTGGGTGCCCAAAGCAAGGCCCCAAGTGAGCAGAGCCAGTCACCTTCCCAGATGGTGGGGCAAGAAGGCTGCAGGCGAGGGACCCTGCCAGGAAGTGGAGGCTGTACCTGGTGTGGAAAGGGAAGGCTTCTTCACCCTTTTCCCACAGGGAGTACCAACAAAGGGGTGGGCAGGCCTGGCCCTTTGTGAGGGAAAATGTATTAATACCCAATAGCAGCCACTTCTCTTTCTTCTCCATCAAAGCCTTATAGACACCTGGGTCTGCATTAGAAAGGCTTGGGGTTCTTTCATGTGTTGAGGCCCTGACAAAGGGGGTGAGAGCACCAGGGAATTCTTCTGCCTCCGGCTCCCGCCTCACCTGCAGGGATACTTTGTGACGGTGGAGGATGCTGTCATGACCAACTACCCTCCCCACTGTGGGCAAGTCTCTCTCCTCCAGGACTCCATTTGTCCTTATGTTTACTGGGAGACTGAGCAATGTCTAGGGACCCAGCATTTATCCATAGAGACATAACAAAGCAAGCACCAGAAGCCAGGACTGCAAGAAACAGGTGGCCAGCCTTCTCAGGCCCCTTCTCTGTTCAGTGGGAGCTAGCAAGTACTCTGTGCTGCCCACGGTGCCCTCAGCAGCAAAGAGTCAGGTAAGGAGGATGACCTCATTGGGTTTTTATTGACAATCAACCAGCAGAACACAAAGGGGCTGGGGAGATGCCAGGAGAGAGGTGGGCACAGAGACCACTGTGCTGCAAGAAAGTTCCCCGCTCTGCTGGGGAACGCAAAGAGCAGGACACCTAAACACCATCTCACAGGGACCCGGGGCCCTCTGTCCCTTGCCCTCATGTCAGGCCCTGCAGCATCAGGGTGTATATCCCTTGTGGACCACCTCTGACATTGGAAGCCACAGGGACAGGAGAGAAGGTCCTGATTAGAGCCCTCGTTCCTACTTCCACGGCTGATACCCCACCCCAGGCCTCCTGCAAGCCCAAAACACAATGTCCAGGGTGGCTCTATCTAATCCCACCTGGTGCCTAACTCCAGCCACTAGTGCCTCTCACCCGTCTTTCACACGCCTCCCACCTCTACCCTGTCCCTAATCCACCCTAAACAGACATAAACTGTTACACAATGCCATGCAAGTCCCCTCCCGCCCTGCCTCTGTGGCGGCCCCTCCCTGCTGTTCTTTGCTCCCTCTCATAACTTGTCAGCATCACCGTCTTCAGCCACTCCTGGTCTCTGCTCTGGCAGCCTGGTCTCCTCCTCGCTCAGGAGCAGCTCTGGCCCATAAGCCCACCCTCCTCTCTATTCCGGAATCCTTCACATCACCCAGCCCCCTAGCTCCCACCTCTTCTGGGAAGCTTGGTCTTAACACAGGAACCCACAAAGAGTTTTCTGCCCAGTTCATTCACTGGCTCTCTACACCCAGGGCCTTGGAACCCTCCGGGGGCTTCTCACTACCCTGAACCCCATGTTTAAAGTTGACTTGTATAGAGATGTGTCTGGTCAGAGTGTCTGAACGAAGATATCAAATATGGTGCCTGCTGCTGCAAGGGAAAGGAAGCTGGCTGGCTTAGGCTTGGGAACCAGTCCTCTTGGTCATGTGACCTTGAGCCAGCTCTTCCCTCCCTGGCTTCAACACACCCCTCTGCAAAGTGAGGGCTGAGCTGGATCATTTCAGCTTTGAATGGGCTATGTAGTTGTGTGTGTGTGTCTGTCTCTAGATAGAGGTTCCAGGAGAGGCAGAGGCCACAAAGAGGGACTTATACTGGGGACTGCATCACCATGGCAACCTCTCACTGCCTCTCAGAATCCAGGCAGGCATAACTGTCCCCTACAGGCCCTAAGGGAGAGACCCGGGCCAGCCCTCCTATTTGGTGGTCTCCAGTCTCACATCATGGACTCTTCCTCCTCCTCTGCAATCTCGCGGTCCACCTCAATGGCGGTATTCTCGAAGCTGGTGATGCCCCCGTATTTGCGCATGTGTACCATCAGTGGCTTTGGTGACTGGCTCCCAGCCAGTGTGGCCACATACATGCCCGTCCGGTTCTCTTCCAGTGATGGCCCCCAGTCTATAGCGGGCCGGCTGGCCTGCTGAAGCCGCTGCGGTAGAGCAATAGTAATGGACGTTGAGTGCTTTTCATGGTCAGACACCCAGCAAAGACCCGCCTTTGCCCAGTGAGAATCTGCTCTGGCACTTCTGGGCTGGTAGACTCGGGAATCCACTTTAGAGTCCTGCTGACAGCGGAGTTCAGACTTGCTGGGGGCTTTTAGGAAAGAACTGGCAGCCAGAACAGAGGCAGGGCTGAGGTGGCCTCCCTGGACACTTCCCAGAGCCCAGCATCCAGGAAGGAGGGAGCTGACGAAGGAGCTGACTAAGCCTATAATTCCAGAGACCCTTTATCCTTAGCCACATTCCCAGGGCCCTCTGCCCATCCTGCTGGAGGAAGAGCCCTGAATCCCGAGAAAAAGGAGGCCACTGACAACTGAGGAAGCCCACTGGGGAACAGGTTCCAAGGACACAGAGTGGCAAAGGCTCTTGGCCTAGTGCCCAGGGCACTTGGGCACTCAGAGTGTGGTGACATTTATTGAACCGGTAGCTCCTGCTCCTCACAGACTTGCCAATGTTTCCTCCTCTTCCTTGGAACGAAACCTGAATGTTTGCCATGCTCTCTGTGAACTGCCCTGCCTACCTTCCTGTACCAACCGGTTTTTGTCAACTTGACACAAACCGAATCAACCCTTTCTCCCCCCTTTTGCTTTTGGTCGTAGTATGTGTGTGTTTTTTAGAAGTTTATTTTAAATTTTAAATACGTGTATGTGCATGCGTGTGCGTGTGGCCATGTACATGTCAGTGCAGGTGTCTGCAGAGACCCGAAGAAAGTGTCGGATCTCTTGTTGCTGGAGCTACAGACAGTTGTTGGTTACCTGGTGTGAGTGCTAGGAACTGAACTAGGATCCTCTGCAAGAGCAAATAAGTGCTCTTAACCACTGAGCCATGTCCAGCCCCTGGTCATGGTGTTTTACACAGCGATCAAAAGCAAACTAAGATTCTCCACAACCTTGGACCTGCCACTCTCTCCGCTCTCTCTGCTCCAGTGGTGTGGGCCTCTTCATCCTCAACATGTCAGACTCTTCCTTCATGGCCTTTGTGCCGACTGCCAGCTACTGGGGATGCTTGTGTGTGTATGTGTGTGTGTGTGTGTGTGTGTGTGTGTGTGTACATGCATGTGCGCACACACACACACACACACACACACACACCCACACCCTTTGTCCATCTTGAAATCTCTCTCTGACTCTGACTGCCCTGGCCAAAATAGCATCTTTCACCACTGTATTTCTGTATTCTGCTTTCAGTTTGTGTGTCTGTTCGTTTGAGGAATAGAACTTAGCCAGCACTGCTGAGTCTTTATTGTCTCTCTTCCACACTAAACTGCAATGCCCTAAAGAGTAAGGACTTAGATGTGTTCTCACATACCAAAAAAAAAGGAAAAAGAAAAAAGGCTAGTCCATGGGTTCTCAGCCTGAGCACTACTGGCCTTCTGCCAGGGACACACTGTGGGTCTGTCCTGCACATGGAAGGTGCTAACCATGATTCTGGCCTACAGTCCTTTTAGTTACCTTCCACAACAATCAACAATGACACTGTATGCTGCTCTGAAGAAACCACCCTCTATGGGAACTCCTGGCCTAGAACTGAGCACACAGCATACCCCAACTCTGTGCTAGGTGCTGGCCTTTTTAATCTTTGCATACCCTATAAAGGAGGGATTTACCCTCCATCCCCTTACACCCACAGATATTATCTGAAAGTTAAAACTCAGAGAGGTTGCTTATGTCAGCCAAAGTCACACAGGTGGGAAGTGGTAGCACTGGGATTTGAACCTAGACAGGCTCTATCTTGACCTTTTCCAATGTTCTGTTTTTCTGCCCCTTAGTCTGACTGGATCCTTTTCTCCTCATAGCAACCTTATAGGCAGGAATTCCTGTCCTATGGAGAAACCAAGGCTAGAGGGGTAACTGGAAAAGGGCTTCTTGCACTGTTGGGACTCTGACAGTGGATGGAAGGAAGCTCTGGTCTCAAGAGGCTGCCCCTGGGCCTGGCTACAAATCCACACGCTGACTTCCCTGGCCCCAGGCTGCTCTGTTCTGCTGTCCTCTGCGCACTCCTGGCTCAGGCAAGGGGTGGCTGACAGCTCTCTGGGAGGCACAGGAGGGCTTTCAGGTCTGAAAAAGGGAAGGGCTTAGTATATGGCTACACAGTGGTTGGAAGCAGATGGCTGGACTCCACACTGCCATGAGACCAGGGCGGGGGGGTTGGGGGGGCAGAGAGCACCAGGTGGGCATTCTCAAGAGAGGGAGATCACATGTGTGCAACAGGCACGTGGGTGGCAGTGAGCTGGGGCACGGGCCTGCAGAGGGGCCAGGGGACTGCTTTTTAGCCGATTTCCTGCCATTGCTGATTTCAGATTTCAGGCTAGAACTAGTTTAACAACAGGGTCACAACATTCCTAAATCCTCAGCAGTCAACTCTCACGAGCCAGCACTCACTGACTCCGGCACCTTCTGATAGGTGTCTGCTGTAGGGAAGGTCCCCAGGCTCTATCTGACCCCCATCAGGCTTGCTTGAGCTCCATTCACTCACGGTGATGGCCTTCTAGAGGCCTCTGGACTCACAATGGCCAAGCGAAGGCTTTATGTACAGAGGGTATCCCTGGCACAGAGAGGGGCAGAATCTCCTCGTGGACACACAGCGTATCTGCTGGGTTACAATGGGTTGCTATCTGTCTCTTTCAAGGCCTGATGGCTCCCATGCCAACTAGCTTGTTCTCTTTAACACACTATTCTATCCTAGTTAGTACCCGTAGACCTAGCAGAGATCCTGAACACGGGACAAGGGGGACAGTCTACCTTCTGGGGGTATCTCAATACTGTCTTCTGGCTCTGGTTTCTGAGTTCAAGTCCAGACCCCTACACTCATCGGTGGTCTTTGGATTAGTTCTTCTAGTTCCAACACCAAGGCCCCAGGCGCTGCGAGGTTCAGATCATGTCCCAGCCCCAAGTGAATCTCGACCATATGGGCCTCTGGCAGGCTCTTGATAAGATGTAGGCACAGGTGTTTTTTACACCGAGGGCTGGGACCAGGGCTGAGTTACAGGGCCAGAAGGCTGTAGGGAGGAGGCAGGGAAGGCAGACTCACCTCCCAGAGTGAGCCCTCCTCTCGAAGCACAGCCACCAGCATGCCTGCTGGGATCATGAGGCAGGAGAGCAGACCCATCAGGATGCCTAGCAGCTCGGCCCAGGCGGGGAAGCGATAGCTGCCGTACTCCGAGGGCTGGTACTTGACGATGCTGTATACCAGCAAGGCCTGCAGAGTGGAGACTCCAGCATCACTGGTCCTTGAGTGGGACCCAGAGTACAGCATGGCCTGAGAGAGTCTAGCTGGGACCTACCCATGGTCCTAAGCTGTACCAGAACTAAAGGTGGTCCATCTCAGGATCTGGGCTATAGGCCCAATATGAAGGTTTGTGACAGCCCAGCTCGGACATATCCTAAATCTTGAGACCCTCACCCTAAGATCAGCAAAACATAACACTGAGGCCCCCTCCCAAGGTCCTAAGAACTAAGAAAGCACCAATTTGCTAACCAATTATAAGTCTAGATCTAGCACAGCTCAGAAAACTGGGGCTTGGAGGGGAGATGCATGTCCTGGATCCTCATGCCTACCCCACAGCCCTGGCTGAGGCACACTCAGAGTCAGGGAAACCCAGCCAGACCAAATGCACAGAGGGGCCTGCACTTGGCCTTGGGGCCTCAGTCAGCCACCTCCCCTCCCACCCCTGGTTACCAGGAGTGTGGCTGGGGACAGAAACAGCCAGCAGGCCCTGAAGTAGAGGCCTGGCTTGAAGCCCAGCATCATGTGGATGTCTCGGCAGAACCTCTGGATGCCTGCACAGGGGAAGAGAAGGAGTGTCCCATGATAGGTCTCAGGGGTGGCCGTGGCCCCTCCTCCACTGTTTCCCTGACTGACCCGCTAGTACGGAGCCCACGCCCAGTTCTTTCATTCCGGGGAATGTTAGCCAACTCCCTCAGCCCTTCTCACCATATACCCGGGTGACCGCGAGGCACGTGGTAATCACCACCACCATGAGTCCGAAGCTGGCACTGTAGTCATCCAGAAGGACCAGCCAGTACATACCTCCCTAGAACACAAAGCACAGCACTGGGCCTCCAGCCTCAGTCTCCTCTGCTGCAGCTCATCTCCTTTTGGCAGGAGGTGAGTGGGAAGCAGCCAGGTGCTGGGAGGGCAAAATGATAACCATGACACGATCTGCCTCAGCCCTGTAAAGATGATGTCCCTTCCAATCTCCCAACAGCCTGGTCTCCTAATAGGACCCATTTATGGATGAGAAAAAAAAAAAAGAAAGAAACGGGTTCAGAGAAGGAAATTCACTTGTCAGGAGTCATTCAACAAGTGGGAGGAGTGAGATTTGAACCCAGGGCTTTCAAATTGACTCTGGAGGCAGAATTCAACCACAGACCAAGGTGCTTGCTATGCGAAACAGGTCCTGATAGGAACGGAAGCAGTCCAATGACTGCTTAGCTGGCCAAAAATATCACTGCAAGTGCTGCCCTGCCCGGCTCCCCCAGCTTGGCGCCCCCTGCAGGTCACTCACATCGGTGGTGAGGATCAGCCCCATCAGGTACATGGCTACACAGATGAGGCCTGAGAACACTGCCTTCTTGGGCCGCAGGTAGTATGGGAACTCATCCGTCACTGCAGTCACTATGGTCTCTAGAAAGGCAAACTGCAGGGGGTATTGAAATCAGGGTTCTACCTACACACATGCCAGTGCCCACTCCCACCGGCAAGGCTCACCTGGCTGTCCAGGCCAAGAGTCAGAAGCATGAAGAAGAAGAGGAAGGACCAGAAGGGTGACAGCGGCAGCATAGTCATGGCCTGTGGGTAAACAACAAAGGCCAGGCCAGGGCCTGGGCCCAGGGCATGAGGGGTCAGCAGCCTGGGGTACACAGTGTACCCCAATATGCATTCAAACACATAGGATGGCTTGTGTCAATGTGGGAGCGCACTCACTTACCACACCCAAGGCCAGAGACAAACACTAAATGAACACATTCATCCCTTTCTTAGTTCCAAGGACTCGGGCTGGCACACTGCAGGTGTTCAGAACATGGGACTACTGGATATGAATTAGCAATCATGTAGAAACACACACGGCAAGCAAATGTTGCACGTAGTCAGAACACGGGCCTGCACACACTCATCCCACCAGTACACATTTACACTCATCCACGGACACCAGACACACTGATACAAAGATCACTGGCACCCTAGAGTCACACATACATCTCAACACAGGGGGTGACTTGTTTGGACACACAAGGCCTAAAAGACAAGACAGCCTCATACAGAAACTCCTTTGGCTCCAGCACAGATTGTTGTTGCACACTCATTTGCACACCTATGTATTCACACACAGATGTGCCCATACAAGTACACACACACACACACACACACACACACACACACACACACACACGCACGACATAGCTAGCCCCTATCTCGCCGGTCTGTGTTGATAGCATGCCCCGTGGCCCAGTCACCTCTCACCCAACCAAACCATCGCGTGCAGCCACCACCTACCTGCTTTGGCCACTTGGTCCACAGGCACACCCAGCTCCTGAGACATGTAGCCCAGCACCGAGAAGATTGCGAAGCCAGCCAGGATGCTGGTGATGGCGTTGCCCAGAGTAACAATGAAGGTGTCTCTGCCAGGAGAGTCCAAACCCCAACCAGGGTGAGCTGGCCACAACCTCAACCCAAGAGAGCCTCATGGGCAACCATCCTCCTGGGTCTGGCCTCTGGCACTGGGAAGCTGCAGGCACTGACCTGTAGATGTTCTGGTGAAATGTGTTGTAGGAGGCAAAGGTGAGGAGACCCCCAAAACCTACTCCAAGGGAGTAAAAGATCTGAAGAGCAGCTTCAATCCACACCTGTGCCAAGAGAAAAGGAGCAGGGAAGAAATAGGGGCCCAGAGGAGGAGGAGGAGGGGTGAGGATGAGAGATAGGTTCGGCAAGGAATGGGGAACAGCCAGGTCACAAATGAGGGCTGGAGCCAACCCAGCTCCAGAACTCAGACTGCAGAACGTGGGCAACTCCTTCCTCTTTCTGGGACTCAGTTTACCACCCAGGGGCTAGTAGGTGGTCTCTAAGCCTGGTCCAATCCTGAGAGAATGTGTGGCTAATGCAGAGATGCTAGCAGATTGGAGCTGAGCACCTATCCTGCCTGGGGTCGGAGGGCTATGAGCTGGGGCCCATCTTTACCAGTTTCTAACTGTGCATCCTGGATGAGCCCCGCCACCTCTCGGCACACCCGCGGGGTCCTTTATCTGTGGTGAAGGACCTTGAATAATGCCTACCTCGCAGGGAGGCCTCGAGGGCTAAATCATGATACTAGAGAAGTATCAGGTACAGTCAACGGTCAATAGTGTCAGCTATTTGGACCACATTGTGATCATCACTGGTATCAATGTCCCCACTGGGCACAGGAGCCAGACCGATCCAAATGGAACCCTGGTCATGAGACCGTACGCTAAATCACTAATTCCTGTAAGCTTCTTTGATTGTTTGTTTTGTTTTCCTCAAATGGGGAAAATAACGTCTGCTTCGTAGGATTTTAAAGAAGAATCGAGGACACAGGAGAAGGGCTGGTGCAGCGGCTGAAGGCTCCCCCTTGGAGGGTCCCCACCCCTGCCCTCTCCCCATAGAACCCTCTCCTTCCATGCTCCCTACTCACCTTGGAAGATAACAGGTGGTGGAACTGGGGTGTGAGATAGAACTGGATGCCCTTCCAGGCCCCGGGAAGGGTCACTCCTCGGACTAGCAGCATGAGCAGGATGAGGTAGGGGAAGGTGGCTGTGAAATACACCACCTGGAAGGGGGCAGGCGAGAGTGGTGGAGGACCCCCACAGCTCTGCCTGCCCAAGTTCTCATCCCAGAGACCCACCTTCTCAACTTTTGGGGATCCTGAGCCAGGAAACAGCCACCAGTCTGGATATATTTTCGTCTCTCCCTCCTACTTCCTCTCCCTCCCTCCTGGTCTCCGCATCACCAGCCCAGCTTTGCTACCCTGCTTCCCAAGGCTTCCCCGGTACAGGTTGATACCAGTGTTGGTGAGTCTCCCCTTCCTGTGCCTAGCCTGTGCCTCTGCAAACCACCCGACACCCCAAATTCCTAAACAGCCAGTCGGCCATTCTCTCCCCATCTCCCCAGTCTTCACCGTCCTCTGCCTTGCCTGTGAACACGACAGACCCTCTTCTCTTCACGCTTTCTACCCCATATTGTATAGTGATGTCCTCTTGCTCAGCAAAGGTACACGTTCTCATTTAAAAATGACCCGGATTCCTAAGTCCTAAAACAGCCTATTACTTTTCTGTCTGCCCATCACCTGCAGTGCACCCTGGTCTCCACATATCTAGTCTGTTTTCACTGGTAACAACAGTAACTTTCCCAACATGGAGTTCCCTTCATGTCCAGCTGCAGGGGTGGGCTCGTGACCAGGCCCAGCCAACCAGACAATCCCTCCCTGTCACAGAGACTGGGTATTGAATGGGTACACAGCCTGTCTTATCCAATAAGGTAAATTCTATGATATCTGCATACTGGGGAATCAGGTAGAAGAAGCCAGTGTGAAGGGAAGCTTCACTAGAAGATCAGAGTAGCAGACTGTGGTAAAGGCTATGGACCCCAAGATCCAGCCATGCCAAAGTACACCCCGTGTGTGGGACTGTCATAGAGCTAAGAGTGGGTTGAAGCTGGCTTGGAACCCTGCATCATCCCAGGAGATGAGAACGGTAGGCGTTCGGCTGCTCCTCACTTTAGCCCTGGCCAGAACCCAGCTAAATGTTAAATATTGCCTGCTTTACAGAAGCAAAGGAATGCAGCTTGGTTGGTGCTTATCTGTGCTGTAGCTGGAAGCCTAGGGATGGGTCCATTCACTGATAAGGTGCCTTCCTCTTTTTCCCTGTGAGAGCACACCTTGTGCAGAAGGTGCCCTTGCAAGACCTTTACACTTAGACTTGAGCCCCACATGCAAATAAGGCTACCCCAATATCCTTGTCTTAACCAATGGATTCCAACCCTGAGTACCAAAGACCCTCCCCTGCTTGTGGCCCTATATATGTACTCTATACACTGCATTAAAGCGACTTCGGCTTCTACCATGAGCGAGTCTCGGTGGTTTTTCTTGTACCCTGTATTATTCTCTGCGCAGCAATCAGATTTGCACCAGTCTGGGCCCACGTCCCTTTTCCTTCTCCCCAACCTCTCCTCCCTCAGAGAACTGAACCTAGTCGGTGGCCAGCAGTGGAGGGAGAGAGAGGCTGTAACACCAGGGAACCTACATCCCTGAGCTTTCCAGCTGAGTGTAACATCTGGGTAGAGGTCACCTGCAACTCCAAGAAGTCAGATCTATACACCCATCCCGTAAGCATTCCACAAACCCTTAATGAGTCTCTGCGAAGTGCCAAGCTCCGGGCAAGGTTGCCAACCTGAATAGCACATGGGTATTGCCTGAAGCAGGCATCTAGCCTAGAAAAGCAGGAAGGCCCAGTGTCCTACTAACCTCCATATCTCCTTCAGGCTGTGCCCTCCCGACGTCCTCTCTTCCCATCACCGGGTGAACTCCATGATCTTCTCAGCCTTGGCCAGCACCCTACTTCCTCCCTAGCCCCTGAATTTTGGCACCCAGCTGCCAAAACCTCACCTTGCCCGAGGACTTCACCCCCTTGAGGATACAGAGAAACACGATGACCCAGGCCAGCAGCAGGCAGAGGCAGAGGTTCCAGCGAATCTCCCCGGGTTGGCCGATGCCCTGGCTGCCCTGAATGTGCAGGACATAGCGGCTGTGGGAGACAATGATCTGAGAATCCTCTGGCCACCCTGCCATACTCCATGGGTATGGGGGCGGGGGGAGCCATGTCTAGCCTCCTGGGCCTAGTACATCTTTTCCCATGTGATACTTTCCAAACCCCCTTCCACTCTTCTGGACTGGCTAAGTCTAGGAAGCTTGCATCTACCTCCACCCTCCTCCTTCGGGGAGCAAATAACAGGTTTAGACTTGATGGATCTGGTGTCTGCACACATATACACACATGTGTGCACACTTACATACACACATGCACTCCCTTCAGAAGCCTGACCACGGCTGTCCTCCCCTGTGCCATGGCTCACATTGGGTAATCCCACTCCCAAGGCTCTAAGACCCACAATCTCTCCCTTTGTCCCTTGGTTTTGCATGATAGCAGCTCTCTCTATTGCTAGTTCTGGGGTCCCCTACCTCTCCATGTGAATTACTTCATCCTCTACAAAGCCTCTTCATTAAACTCCCTCTAATTAACCCTTTTGGCAGTGCCATCTGCCCCCTGCCTATACCTCACCCAATGTGATCAGCCTTGGAACTGCCACAGAGGCTCTTGGCAGTCACCACGACCATGTCGAGTTCTTGAGTTTTGCGTGGCACACCCGAACCCATAGGTCATACTTATGTACAAGCCCTCTGGCTGGCCTGGAAATGAACAAGTGAGTGCTCTGTACAGGCCATGCAAACTGGGAGGGGGATCATTTCAAGACACGAACCTAACCCTCGCAAACAATCCTTTGCAGGGGAAAGAAGGGACTATCCATCCAGGATCTGGGCTACTCTAGAATATCCTGGACCAAAGCCGAGAGTCAGGAATACTTAGTGTCACCACTGCTGCTGCTGAGCAAGCCTCTGGCCCTGTTGTCTCAGCTGGCACAGGTTAACGGGCCACAATGTCTTCCTGACAGCCACCATTCTGGAGCTCATGAGTGGCTGGCACTATAGTGGGATCTTTCTGTGATGTCTTGTTTAAATCTCCCAGGCAACCTCCAGCTCCCCTCTGCTCTTACACTAATCTGAGATGGCTCTAACTTTGTAAGGCTCTGGCTCTATGTTAAGTGCTTTACCAACAAACCTAGCAGCTCAGTAGGTGTGCATTTATTCAAATGCTACTATGTATTCAAAGAATGAATACATGAGCAAACAACTAATGGATGATGTCTTGTGAAATAGGTACAGTCATCACCCACGCTGTGACAGGGGAAGAAACAGAGACTCTAAAGTGTCACGCTTGCTAATGTCATGCTTGCTAATGTCACTCTTGTTAATTAATGTCAGTCTTGTTAATTAATGGCCACTCATGAACCCACTCACACCTGAGGCTAGACTGCACTTTTTATGTGCTCTCTCCTCTAATCTGCATACCCACCCAGTAGCTAATTCAGTTAGCTACCCCACTTATCCTGTTCTAAACAAAACTGGCCAGGTACAGAGCCTGGATCAGAAGAATCCTTTGTCCCCCTCACAGCCCAGGCTAGA
The DNA here is from genome assembly GCA_026225945.1 of Cricetomys ansorgei. Lineage (NCBI taxonomy): Eukaryota > Metazoa > Chordata > Mammalia > Rodentia > Nesomyidae > Cricetomys > Cricetomys ansorgei. The sequence continues at coordinate 1,479,896 of JAMJFZ010000242.1, read as the reverse complement.
CCAGCACAGCTGTCACCCTCATGCCCACCCCTAGCAGCTACCCCAGTCAGACTGACCTCCAGTATTCCTCACTGGGGCTGACAGTGCTGCTGAGGTTGAGGGGCAATACCCCATTGCCATCCCTGGGGCCTCTGTGCTCCAGGCAACGCTCTGTGTTCCACCAGTTGCCACAGTGCTCCCAGGGCAGGTTGCTGGTGAGGGAGGCGAAGAGGTAGAAGAGGACATAGGCGATGATCATGTTGTAGTAGATGGCCACCAAGCCTACGATGAGCAGCATAGCCGCACCTGCACCTGGAGTGGGAGAGGGATAGCATCACCATGGTAACTCCCAGTGGCTCCCCGGTGACTCAACACAGCCAGGGACCATTGAGACTTTACCTTTGAAGAGGGGGCTGATTTTCCAGACAGCCAGGGGTCCCAGGCTGGAGAACTGGCCCAGGGAGAGCTCAAGAAAGAAGAGGGGGATGCCACAGATGGCCAGCATGAGGAAGTAGGGCACAAGGAAGGCTCCTGCATGGAGATAGCAGATGGGGGTGGGTGGGATTCAAGTGGACCAGCCCCTCCAGGGCTCCATGTTGGCTGGTCCACCGCTGTCCCTTGACAGCAGCCACCTACCATCCACCCATGGTGGATGGAACACTTCTCCCGTGGGTCACTGGGGAGCTGAGGGAACTGATGGGTATTTACTCACTTCTGTAGCTAAAGAGCCCAGAACATGGCTGGGCACAGAACAGACACTCCAGAAATACCTGCTGAGTGAGTGAATAAATTAAGAATGGATGAATGAGTTATCTTCCAAAGAGTACCAGCTCTACTCCTCCGGAGTCTGGCTCCAGCGGTCCCTCATGAATGCTGCCTCGGATGTGCTGGCTGATACCTGAAATTTCATGGGCCCTGCGGTTTTCCTGGGCCTGGCATCCCCTCCCCTTCTCTTCGCACATAGACAGCCACCTCCTTCAGACAGCTGCCTACCACCAGATGGCTTTGGTAGGGCTCCAGTCATACAGCGATCCCTCTGCTAGCCCTCCTGAAGCTCCGAGGGTAAATAACCCAAGTCACGCTGATCACTTTCCTTGCAATTCTGTATCATTCATTCGGGTGATCTTCTAAGAGGCTCTGGGGTGGTTAAACCATCCAGAACAGAGTCATTCCAGAGGTTCCTATGTCTGGGTTCCCCACTCCAGCTTCCTGGAGGAGGGCTGCCTGCCTGAGGAAAAAGTGAGGTCAACACACAGAAAGAACAGGGAATCAGGGAGTGAGAGAGAGGACCCCAGGATTCTGGAGACTGACTACGGGTTCACAATTTTGCTTGGTCTAGTGTTACTTGGATTCTTCTTTGTCAACACATGTTTCTTTAACAAGTTTGGGAGAGGGAGCTGGAGATAAAAGCAAGAGCATGTAGCCCTGGAGAAGACAGTTGGAAAGTTGAATCTGCATTACGTGGCCTCGGACAGGGAACGTGGCCTCTCCAGACCCCAGCGACCATGGCATTTCCAAGGTGCCTACCCAGAAGGGTTATTTTCAGGACATGGGGCAGGCATCAAGTCCAGGACCTGAGGAGTGGTGCACTTAAACCTAACCATTGTTAACAAGGCTTAGAATGTTAACTTGCTAGAGGCTCAAGGACAGAGGGACTTTTAAGATAGCACAGATCTTGTGTTTGCCATCTGAATGGAAGGAACCGGGAAAGGAGGGAACACTGAGGATTCCAGAGAGGAAATGATGGGTGGAGCAGGGCCTTGGAGGAGATGGGGGAGGGGACAGGAGACAATGTAAAACACATGAGTAGTGACAGTGGGTACCCTTTATAACCACTGTGGGCAAGTGGGCAGCTCCTTCTGCCCACCATAGGAGCTGAGAAACATGAGACCTCAGGGAGGAAACCTGAGTGTCACCCTGGCAATGGCAAGACGGGAAGAGGAGCTTGGGTGATGAAAAGGGACAGGCAGAGTAAGCCCCTTCCTCCTAACCTAAGGTCACCTCAGAGGTCATCCTATAGCTTCCAAGCCTCCGTTGGTCACCCCAGCTACTCCCAAAAGTCCCCAGGTCCATACCGCCTCCATTGGTGTAGGCTCGGTAAGGAAACCGCCAGACGTTTCCCAAGCCCACACAGTAGCCGATGCAGGACAGCAAGAAGTCCAGCTTGCCCGTCCAGTTGCCCCTATCTGCTGCAAAATCCACGTCCAGGTCCACATCGCCCTGGTCACTGGGAGTCATCAGCAGGTCTGGGGTGACAGGCTGTGGGTAAGAGAGAACAAAGCAGAGAGGGATGAGGATGAGGCCAGAGTGGAACTGGGAACCCAAAGCCGAGACTGCGCGCAGAATTGCACTGGGCTGAGTGGGAAGTGCTCTGTCAGTTCAGATAATCAAGTGATTTCATCTGGACCCAAGAGCTTCTAGCTTGGAGATCCTCAGGGCCCAGAGGGGTCTTTAGCAAGCTGCCTGGCCTCATCTTGGCTCACAGAAAGAGGCCAAGGATGATCCAATTTTAATATCAGTGCCCATCATGATCTTTGAGACAGTCAGTGTATTAGCGATCACAGCACTGAACACGCTACTCACATCACCTGAGCCAATGACTCATCCACACTTCATTCCAAGCAGAGGAAAGCTGAGGCCCCAGGAGGGCCTACCTGAAGCTTTTGCCTGCTTGATTTTTAGGAGAACCATGCTTGGCACCCCACACTCATGATGTTAACGACCCAGTCTTTACCCACTTGGAGGTTACTTCCATCTGGGTATTTGGATAGTGTCAAGCACACCCAAGGGCAGGTGGCCAGACAGGAAGGAGTTCAGGAAAAGAAACTCCAGGGAGAGAGAGGGAAGAAGCCTGGGTACCTTTGGCACAGGAAGCAGAGGACTTGACAGAATGTGGGCTCCCTAAGGAAGGAATCAGAATTCTGTTGTGTGGCTCAGATGGCCTAGTGGGGACTGTGGGTTTTGCCTAGCACTCAGGAAGAAGCCTCTTCTGATCTGTCTCAGAAAGTCACCATCTAACTGTCACTAATGGAAGGAAAGTCCAGGAGAGAATGAGGCCAGTTGTCTGGACTGTCTTCTTCCATGAGTCATTGTGGTCAGAGGTTCCCTGGTTACTCTCCCTGTGGCTATGGCTGAGAGGTGGAGGTCAGCTCCGGACACTTGGGATCTTGGCCCAAAGAATTCAAGTTGGCCTGTTTGTGAGTTACTCTGGCTTAGTACATAAAGAAAGCCCAGAGGTGGAGGGAGAACAACCTAAAATTCAGAGAGCAGCTCCCAGTAAGGATCATGGGAATAGGTCAGAAACAGAAGCCCTCCTTGCCTGTTTGCTTCTGAAATTCCCTAGTGCCCAGGAGAATGGAAACACAAAGTAATGAGTAAATATCCAGCCATGAGGTGCACCACAGGAGAAAAGCCTGTCCCTCCTCTTTCTATCCAGACATACTCGTAGGAACTCTTGGGAACCAGGAGATTGATGCTGGTCCATGGTCCATGCTAATACGCTGTGTGACTATAGTCTTCTGAGCCTCAGTTTCCCCACCTAGACAGTGTGAAGGTTGTGTGATCAGTGTTTCCAGAAACATATCCTTTGAGGTGTTCATAGGCAATCTGTGAAAGAACTCTCCAGTCAAAAACAGACGTGTAAATCAAAAACATTTGGGTAAAACTGGGTTCAGACATTCTAAAATGTATGTCTTTGCTTGCAGGACTGGTCAGCTCATTTAATGGGCCAGGACATTCCAAATAGGGACTGGAGTTCAATGTTCCTAATTTCCGTTTAAGGAAAGGGTCTCAAGGAGCCAGGGTGTGGGTACCTTCAGACGCGTGAGTCTAGGGAGTCGGGGAGCCCTTTGCTAGAGGTCTTCACTAGAATCTCACAATGACTGACAGCCAAGTAAGAGCCTCCCCAGGGACTCAGAGCCAAGTCACTGACCAGATGGCTTTCCTCTCCAAAGACTTCCCACCAAATAGGTAGTGACAGAGGAGGCTCCACTGGGTCACACGAGAGTCCCTAGGATCAGGATGATAGGAGGAGGACCGGAGTGTGATTCAGGGGTGGGGCATTTGTCCCCATGCACCATGGCCTGGCTTCCACCCCTGGCAGGAGAACAGGGGTGAAGGAAGTATCACGCAGCTGGGGATGTCTGCTGTAGTGTCAGGCTGGTCAGTGGATCCAGTGGCTGCACTCAAATTACAGTGTTGGGTTGACTCAGTAGTGTGACCGTGAGAGCAATCTTGTCTGTGGTTGGCCATGGTGACAGGGACAGCTTGGCACGTTTGTGGGTGATGGTGACGGACAGAATGAAAAAGGTGCTTTAAAACCGAGATAAACACTGGAGTGGCGGTTCTCTGCTGTGGCCGAGGACATGCTGAAGTGAGGTTGGCAGCAACTCTCGGGCTTAGCTGAGCTCCTCCCTTTCCCTCCCCTCTCCTTCTTCTCTCCTCCTCCCAAGGCTGCCTCTCTAGTTATGAGTACCAGCCTTCCGGGGACCCTCAGGCTTCTAGGAACTCTAAGAGGAGGTTGGTGGCAGCCAGCTGACATGACCCCCGTCACTAGGCTGCAAGGTAGGCCTGTCACCCCAAGACCCTTTGCCCCTTTCGGGCCAGCTGACAGAAGGTCCCAGTAATGAGGCTCCTCTGATCCCCTCAAGAGACACTGCCCTTTCTACACTCTCAGAGCAGTCCGATCTGTTTCCATGGCGACAAGAGTTCTAAGAACAGGAGGCTGCCAACTGGTCCCCCACCTCTCCCAATCAGAAGGAAGCTTGCTCCTGTTCCAGGGCTAGGGGATGGGGTCCCCCCCAAAGCTGAGCCAATCAGGAACCTACATGGAGCCCTAGCCCCACCATCAGGTGAATCCTGGGAGGCTGGCACAATGAGGTTGGGGCTGGTCCAGAAGCAGCAGAAGCAGCCAAGTAAATGGGGCAGGGCTGGAGTCTACCTGGCTTGCTTCTCATTTCTACCTTGTTGGGAGCCCCTGCTCCCCACTCTGGGTCATGCAGGAACACACTCTGAACATACAGCTGCACCCTCTCTTTTAGGGACCAACAGATGCCTCCCTGAGGCATCAGGAGAAGGGGGACTAGGAGAGGGAGTACTCCCAAGCCTCTCTTAGCTCCTAAAAGGTAGATCTTCTACCTTCTAGAAAGACAAAAGGCATCCAGGAGTCCTACCTCACCGCAGGAATCAGCTCCAGAGAGGAAAGGGAGGGGCCCAAGGTCAAATGGCAAGCCAAGGGCAGAGTACCATAAGACCAGACCCCAAACCCAGCCCAGCCTGATGCTACTTCTGCTAACCCTTGGTCTTGCTCACCTCTCTCTGAGACATGGTGGCAGGGTTCAGCACTGCTCTGCTTGTTGTAGGTAAACTTCTACTTCCAGGTAAGTCAGAAAGCGCTCCCTTCTGTGCCCCAGTTGACCTGTCTATAAAATGTGTCGAGTTGGGTCTAGTGGGTGAGGAGAGGAGGCTGGAGAAGCTCCTACGGGGCCCTTGGCAATAGCTTCTCACTACGTGGCTGTTTCTATCATGAGTGGCTGTAACAAGAAGGGCAGAGGCACTTGTGGGAAGGGAAAGCAAAGAAGAGGGGAAAACGGGGCAAGATCTAATAGGATCCAAGAGACCACAAAGAGCTTCAAGAAGTGAAGCTAATAGAAAAGATCCCACTATCCCAGTGTTTCCAGGTCTGGTAGCATAAGGACAGAAAGCTTGAATGAAGGTGTGCTTGTGGTGTGTGTGTGTAACAGCAGCCAGACTGGATGGAGTCTTCTCACATGTACCTGCCCTTTCCAGTTTATAGCGTCTCTGCATCTCACACAGCCTAGTGGGGGAGGGGTTGTTATCACACTGGAGATGGATGGTTGGAGAGTGGACTTGACCCGTCACTGCCAAGTGGCAGCTTCAGAAACAGTACTCAGGAGTTCTCCTTCCTTGTTTAGGGTTGGTACTTCAAACCTGGTCGCCAGAAAACTTGCCTCAGTAGCTCCCCCGCCTCTTCCCCACAAATAACTAGGAGGTCCAGCACCGCAAGGTGGGGAGATCGAGATCTGCCTGACATGTCTGCTGCTATTCATTCATTTATAGGGTCCCAGACCCCACCCTTGCCTTACTTCAACCCAGATCAAGACTGCCTGGGGTATCCGTCAGGGAGGGGGCTGTCTCAGTAGGAAAGAGAAGGCTGCAGCTAAAAGGGACAAGGGAAGCAACAGAGGGGCCAGGTCTGCAGGCCCTGAGTCTTTAGGACGCAAGAGGCTGGCAGAAACCCTTCGGTATAGAGTGCCCAGGTGAGGCCAGGGTAAGATCCCAACCCCAGCAGAGCCCAGCTCAATGTTGGCATTCAGCTTCTAACGCCCCCACCCTAAGTCAAGCCCTAATGGAACAGGCGGGGTACTGGAAGACCGGTATCTGACCCCAGCCAGCCGCCCACCCACCCGCTCCTCCTGGGGCTTTAAACACCTGTTTGCAGGCCGGGCCTCAGTGCACCTAGACCCTAACACTACACCCCAGCCCACCAGGGGAGATCGTGACCCCGCCCCTCCCGGTAATCCAGCTTGGGAGGAGGCTCTCTAAGCCCAGAGCAGTGGGGGTATCCCTTTGGCCCGTCGATCCTCCCAGCCTCGCTTAGGTGCGCTCCGCCCTCGTGCCCTACCTTGCGGAGGTGAGCTCCCTGGAGCTTCTTCATCTTGGAGAGCTGGCGTTGGCGCTTGCAGGAGCGCGGAGAGCTGGCGAGGAGGGCGGGCGGCGAGCGCTGGTCCTACCGCGGCGCCTTTGCCCCCGCGGCTCCCGCGCACCGGCTGGGGAGGGCGCAGGCGCTGCCGTGAGGCCGCTGCGGGCGTGGGGCGCTACGAACGCCCCTGCCTTTCCCTGCACAGCTCCCTAGGTTGGGGAGACACCCAGACAGAGCCGATGACGGACAGACGGCGGCGGGGGGATGTGCGCGCCCCCGCACGCAGAGCTGCGGATTGGAGCGGCCCGAGCTGGTGGGGAGGGGGGTGCGTGACAGAAACCATCGGCCGCAGCTATGGTCTCCTGCATGACCTTGGGCAAGTAACTGCTTTCTCTGGGTCTCCTTTTCATTAGTTGGGTGAGGAGAGAGGCAGCCAGAGTCCTCCTGAACACTAATATTCCTGTGTGGGGTTCCAGCACCCGACTACATCTTCTTTGCTGATGACCTTAACTTAAATTTCCTGCAGGGCAACTTCTTTACTGTATGTCATTTTACTGGGGTGTAAGGGAATCAAGAGACCAAGCATAGAAAACGACCTTCGTGGAACTGACACACAGTAGGCACTCAACCAATGCTTGTTAACTGACTGTTGCTTGCTTACTCAGCCATCAGCCAATCGTCCAGGAGTCTACCGGTATTTATCCAGTACCTTAAAATGACCCTGGACCACATCTTGTTTTCTCAGCGTAGAAAGGCTGTTGTTAGTGCTTCTGTTTCACCGGGGGTGGGGGTGGGGACTGAAGGTCAGGGAAGTTGGTTACTCACTCAGGATCACACAGTGTGACACCAGGGACAGAATCAGACCTCACAGACTTCCCATAGACATAGTGGCCCTCAGCACTACTCCTTTTCTTTGGATGGAAGTGCAATATGGAGGTTTGGGGGAGGAGAAGGGACAGGCAACTGTCACCATGTTGTGCTGGTTTGTGTAGGGTTAAACTAGGTTCCTGTCTACCAGCACTATGGCCTCTGGGACAGTATACATTTTATCTGTGAATGGGCGACCAACCAGGCGATGTCTGGCTGAGTGCTCAAGAGTGTTTGACCATATTGTGAGCATTCCACCAGGCTGGGAAAGTAATAGCTAGAGGGACTGAGAAATCAGCACGCTAGTTTGCCGGGATGAACCACTGTGCCAGTGGGAATCCAGACAGGGCAAATCCATGCCCTCTAAAGGTGTCCCTTAAGACATTCACCACCCATATGCTGCTGTCTACATTAGGGGGAGGCCCTTTGGGAGATGGACCTGGAGTTTGAGAGGAGGAGAGGGGCTCCAAGGTTCTAGAGTTTCTGAGCTGGGTGGAGAGCCCCCTTCCTCCTCCCAGCCTCTGAGCTACTCCTAACCTGAGTCTAGCCAGTCAAGGCTTCCCTGACTTAAGGGAAAGGAGCTACTCTCTGCTGCCTCTGCTCCAAGAGCCTCAGGTGGCCAAGATGGGCAGTGTGCATTTCCCGAGCCCTGTTGTATTGTGATTAATTCTTCACAACAGCCCCAGAAGGCAGGTATGTGTAGATCAAATTTTATACAGGAAGAAAGTTCTCAGAGGAATGATGTCATGTGCCTAAGATCTCAGAGAATCTCTGGGATTTAGGAGTAAAGCCTGGAGGAGCCATGGCCCTGATTGGGGACGAGCAGAGACCCGGGGCTCAGGAGGGAGGCATGCACAGGTTCCACTCCCTCTTCCCTTACCCTTCCTCTCCTCCTACCCTCTCTTTGACACTGGAAACTTCCAGGCCTTTGGAAGATCCAGAGAACCTTGGGAACAGAGGGTAAGGTTGGGCAGCTGACATTAGATCCCGGAAGACTGGCCTTTTTCCCACCCCTGCATAGCAGCACCTGGTTGGAGGAAGGGAGCAAGGCTGAAACAGCCTTCCTCGAGTGAGTATGTTATGTGATGAGCACTGAGATTTGGTGACAGTCATTGAGGGTATGTGCTGTGCCAGTGCACTGGGTCCATACTTTCCACATGGGGAAACTGAGGCCCAGAGAGGGACTTGCCAAACCACCCAGTTGGAATGGAGCAGAGCCACACCTGGAATACAGGATGTGAGCCCACCCCAGTCTGTGGTCACCTCTCTGCCACTATACAGCCCCGTCACCAGTCGTGGGTGGGCAAAAAGCAAAACACTTAAGATTTTCTGGCAGATGTTGCCCACATCAGTCATTCTACCCCGAGACCCCAACATTGAAATCACACAATAACCAAGGGTTCAGTGACCAGACATACTCACCTAGTCCCTGTCCCCGAGGAGGGGCTTGGATGCCACCACTCCTTAAATGCTCTCCCCTTTCCTTCCCCACCCCTCCCTTTCCTTCCCTCGGCCTGTCTGCTGGCCTCACCACAAGCCAGAAGTGAAATGGAGATGTGTGCTGCTCTAAGGAAAGTGTTAGATGAAAATGTACTTCCTTTATTATATAGGGAGATATTTTTAAGTGCATATAAATAAACATTTTTAATTTGCTTAAACGTTCAGATTCTTGTCACCGTAGAGCATGTGTTTTGTTACACCAGGAGTGGTGACTGTGAAGAAGTGAGCTCCAGACTGCTGGTCCATCTGGTGCGGAGGGGAGGACACTCTCCGGGAGCAGCCCGGTGGGCCCGCCGGGATCGCCCTCCAGAGCCGCTCTGGTGGGCTGCCGGTCTGCGTCTTCCCATCCCAGGGCCGGGCTGTTTTTCTCAGAGACTGAAGACCTCCTTCATGTTTCTGCAGTCAGACCTGCACAACCCTCAGCTGCTGGAGCCCACCTCCTCCAAGGCACTGAGTCTCCTTCTAGAGCATTCCTGGAGCCTGGTTTGCTTAGCTCACACCATACTTTCAGCACTTGATCGTGGCTTAGTTCTTTCACAGAACTAGGGTTCTCAACATGGAGCTAGGGTTCTATGGATCCAAGGAAAACTGTATACAAAATGTGTCAGTGTGGTCCGTTCTCACTTGCAGGTGCCCTTGACAAAGCTTTTTTGTGCCTTAGGACCAGCCAAAGCCAGGTCTACTATCGGATCATAGACTTCCAGCAGCAGCTCGGCACCCAGCCACCCAGCAGAGGGACACGTACAGCTCCTCTGTACAACACAGCACCTGCTGTCCCTAAACTCGTTCTCAACTCGTGGGTCGTGACCCTTTTGGGAGTTGTACGACCCTTTCGCAGGGGTCGCCTAAGACCTTCTGTATATCAGGTAATTTATATTACGATTCATAACAGTAGCAAAATTACAGTTATGAAAAAGTAATGAAAATAATTTTATGGTTGGGGATCACCATAACATGAGGACCTGTGTTAAAGGGTCACAGCATTAGGAAGGTTGCTCTAGAAAGGCAGCTGGGACACCCCTATCTCTGGGGTGTTGCAGGGTCTGATATCGAGACCTGAGGCAGTCTCTTTCCTTAGTCACTACTATGCCTCAACCTCTCCTGGAACTCTGTCTTTCTCTTTTTTTTTTTTTTCTGGACAGGGTCTCAGGTAGTCCAGGCTGACCTTGAACTTACTGTGTAGCCAAGAATGACCTCGAACTTTTGATCCTCCTGCCTTAACCATTCAAGTGCTGGGATTATAGGCATGTGCTACCCTACCACGTTAGTCACAGTACTAGAAATTGAACCCAGGGCTTCGTGCATCTCTACCAACTGAGCTGTATCCCTGGCCCCTCCAGTGGAATGCTTTTAGGTGACAGGAAGACCATTGCGTGTTTATAAACATATATAGGCAAATTCACTTCTCTTTCTCATAGAGCTTAAATGTCAATGGACAGGTGACCAACACCCAACCTTCCGAGCTCCCATGTGGGTGACCCCTTCAGCTTCACTGCCTGTTGGGTAGAGGTCTTCTAGAGCCAGGGTTATTAACTGTCCTCAGCACTGTGGTGGTTGGGACTGTAGCCAGACATGCAGGTATCTCAACTGGAATGTAAAGCATGGGCTGGACATGAAGAATAGCTATTGTAGTAGTTCCCTTTGACAGACCAGGAAGCCCAGAGAGGCTAAGCACCTTAGCTTCCAAGTCTCATAACCTAGAGGCTGTCACATTGGAATCCAGCCCACTTAATTCCAAAACTGGAAGCTTCCACTCAGTCCTGGAGAGGGTATGGCCCTCTAGCCTGAGCATCCAGAACTCCTTTGTGTGTGTGGGTTGCTCACAGGCACTGGTGTGGGTTTCTTGGGTAGGAAACATACAGAACACTGATAGAACATAGCCTAGGCCTGTAATCCCAACATTCTAGATGCTCAGGCAGGATGGCTATGCCTTCAAGGCCAGGTTAGACTATATAGTGAGTTTCAGGTCAGTCTGGCCAATGAAATGGTTCAATAGGTAAAAGCACTTGCTGCATAAACTATGTTTACACCCAAAACAACTGGGACAGAGCAGGAAACAGAGGGCCAGAGAGGGGAAGTAGTTATCCTAGGGTCTTGCAGATCAGAAAGCTAAACGCACTGCCAGCTACCAGCCTCTCCCTACTCGGTTCTTCTGATACACCTGGTTCCAGCGGCTCAGATGTCAGCTACTACAGAGAGGCCCGGCTGCCTCCCCAGTGGATGCAAGAGGAGAGAAGAGGCTGTGTGCTGGGGCAGGGAACACCTGTACACTGTTATCCCAGGCCCAGGAGCAAAGGGCGAAAGCAGGCAGGCTGCACACACTTTTTATGACCTAACCACCTCCCAGAACAGTAAACAGAGGGGCCAGCAGCTGGCACCAGAGCCCTCTGGGCAGGGAAAGTCCTAGGTAGCTGACTTCTGCCCACCTCTGGGGGAAAGTGAGAACAGCATCTCTTCCCAAATGCTTTAAGAGTACTCTAGGTTCCCATTGCTCCTGTTCCTTCTTCTCTTCTGGACCTGACCATCACAGACAGGTTTTAGTTCAAGCACTGCCTCCTCCAGGAAGCCTTCTAGGCCTCCTGATGAGAAGGGAGCCTGCTCTGCTTTCCATCTCTACAAATGCACTGGCGCCTGCCACGTCCAGAGCAAAGTTCTGACTGGTCCTTATCTTTTTATGTTAACACCACTGTGCATATGGCACTCTTCCCACTGGGCCAGGCACTTCTTGGGGCAAGGACGGTGTGCTTCCCAGGCCCAGCCACGCCTAGCACGAGGGTGCGGATGAATGACAAAGCTGAAGGAAAAGCCTGAACTGAAAGTAACTGAAGGCTCAGAAGGCCAACAGACAGTCTGGAGCTACTGCGCACACGGAGACTACCATTTCTTCGCCTCGGACCTACTTTGGCAGGGTCCTGTTTGGTCTGCCATGTTTTAAACCTTGTTGGGGGATGATAGAATGGGAATGAGACGCACAATCATGAGGAGAGGATGATAGTGATTAAACTTTAAAAAAAATTCCTTTAATGCTATGTATGATTTTTATAAATCGTTTAGAAGGGGAAAACGTATTCTTGAAGCTGCATCCAAGAGATTCCACTCTATTTCTCCCCTGTCCGTCTGTGAGTTCCCCATGGTCTGGGGCTCCATGGGTGTGATGGACAGCCTGTGGAGAGGTGGGCATGAACAGGTGAGCGGACTCTGTCTGAGTCTACCCGGAGAGACTTCTCTTCTGTCCACAGCCTCTGTCTCAAGAGCAGCACCTTCAACACTGACTCTTCTCTCCAGGGCCAGTCTGGTCCATGTAGTAGCCTCCACCTCACCCTGGAGCCTCTGGAGCAGGAGGTGGTGAACTTCAGCCTCATCTTGACAGCTTGTTGATCTCTCTGGATGTTGAGATATCTCCGAGTGATTGACACCTCTCACTGGGGCTCCCCCTCATCTCACGGTCTAGGACACAGGAGCTGGAAGAGGTCCTTGTCCAACAGGCTTATCACACAGCCCAGCCAAAGGGAGGCAGGGAATACGCAAGTGATTTGTCCTAGGTAGGCAATTTGTCCACAGTGACTCCAAAAGTCATCAGCAGGACTGGAACTCAGAACAGGCTTTTTGGGCCCCAGCAAAGCCAGGTGCCCAGCATTCAAGTCCCTAATCCCTATGTCCCAAGCTGGAAGGGGCTAGGGTAGAAACTCCTCCTTGACAGGCACTGGGGAGGGGGTACCCAGAAGACCCGCATTGGTGGGACATAGACTACCCAAGGATGGCCCTGATGGTGTGGGGGTGCCATCCAGGGGCAGGGGCAGCTGTGTGGGAGGCAGCGGCTGCTGCTGCTGCTGCTGCTGCTTCTTCTTGTTCACTTTGCGCTCCTTGGCCCGACGGTTCTGGAACCAGATTTTTACCTGTGGGATTTCAGAGAATTTATGCAGTAGGTGTTAGGAGGGAGCTGGGTCGGTGGAGGTGGTCTTGATGGCCCACTTTCTGATCCAGCCACCAGACCTCAGGGACTAAAACACATTCTTCCTGTGCCCTCAAAACCCTTCTCTGTACCTTCCTTCCCCTTCCAAGGTCCTATTACTCCAGAGCTCCTGTGTCCTTTGAGACTGCCCTTCCTTTGTATCTGAATAGCACTGATCACTTCCCATGTGGTGTGTGTGTGTGTGTGTGTGTGTGTAGTAATGTTAGGCTTTGTTTTAGGTGTGGCAGTGGTCAGTGTGTGGTACTCTGCCAGTAGTCCAGAGACAACCTCTCTGTTATCATTCTGTGAGCTCTGTATCTACACAGCAGCCTGAAAATCTGTCTCTGGGACCTGCTACTTGAGCTGAGGTGGAGGACCCACATACCTGCCTCTCCGTGAGCCCCAAGTTAGCAGCCAACTCTGACTTGCGCCGGATGGTGATATACCGGCTGTAGTGAAACTCCTTTTCCAGCTCCAGGCGCTGGTGGTCTGTGTAGACCACACGGTACTTGTCCTTGGTCCGAGTCTTACCTGAGGAGCAGAAGGGACAACGAGGGAAGTGAGTGTACGAGAATGCCGAAGAAGGCCCAGGCAGCCCCTGCAGGAAGCTGATGACAAGGCTGCCACTTGACCAGGTCTTCTGACCGGGAGCTCTACCAACTGTAAGCCAGCTACGTCAGCTGTGAGAAGTGTGGCTTCGGGAAGATCCCGGACTGTTCACTCAGAAGGCCTCAGTGCTGTGTGGTAACAAACTCTCCAGGTGGTTTTGACTCAAGGACTCCCCAGAACATGAGTCTAAGCACCAGTATCGTGAAGGGGACCCCTGTCTGGTGAGGGCAGACTGAGACTAAAGGGAACTGTCAGATCCTCATCCTTCCTGTGGAGGGAAGACACACAGTGGAAGAAAAACAGGATTTGGAAGCACCCAGGGCTCGGGGGGGGGCTCTCCAGTTCTACTGAATGTTAGCCCAAAGTAAGATGAAAGGCCCAGGGCTGCTAGCGGACCCTAGGGTCTTCTAGGTACCCAGAAGGAACATGCAGGACACCATGCTCTTTAGGGTTGCACAAGGGGCCAAGGAGTTGATCTACTCGAGCTGTCCACACCCTCTCCTATGTCCAGGCATAGAGCAGCAGTGACTCAGCTCATTCCACTAGACAGACCGAGTTCCTGCCTAAAGCTACACACTGTTGTGGGCAGGGAACAAAATGAAAAGTTCCTGCTTGGATGACAGGGGAAGGAGACAGACAAAAAAGAAAATAAAAATGGAAAGCGTTTGCTTTGTTCACTGGCAATTATTTTGAGGAAAACAAAGAAGACAGGGAGCCTAAGAATTTAGGAGTGGGACTTTCAAATAGAGTGGTGCTAGCCAAGTCAGGTGACAGGAGTCCCGGTTCTTGGTTGTTCGAGGCAAAGGGCTCACTTGAAACTAGGAATTCAATACCAGCCTTGGTAACATAGTGGGATCTCGGTTTCAAAAATTAAAATTAAAATTAAAATTAAACATTCAACACAATGGCTCTTGAAGCCTCACTGAGATAGAAAGAACACGCAGCTATCTAGAGAAACAGAATCCAGCAGAGTGAACGTGGAGTGCACGAGAGGTGGGGGCATGTCTGAGGATGAGTGAGGGAGCTGGTGGGGCAAGGGACAAGGAGTCAAGGGGACAGGGGCGGGGGTCAAGGGTAAGGGCTTAGGTTTTACTCTGTCTGGAATGGGCAGGGCTCTAAGCAGAGGGGACACACGGTCTGCTGCAGATTTTCATGTTTTTCTGGCTGCTGTGTGGCGAGCAGACTCAGGGCAGGAAGAAGAGGTGCAGGGAGAACTGCCATATCCCAGGACAAGAGGGTGGTGACTTGATTTTTAGATGGTGCTGTCTGGGTCTGGGTTGTCTTTGGAACTGGAGTTAAGGGCTGTCTGAAGTCATTAACATCAGGGTTGTCTTTGGAGCCGGGCTTGGAGGGCTGTCTGGGGAGAGCATTACTGTATGGGACCTGGAGGAACACCAGCTCTCTTTGTAAGAAACTACACTAGAAGGTGCATGCTGGCAGCAGCATGCAAGCACCAGGGCACGACAGATCCTAGCACAACCCTGGGACCCCTCCCGCCATCCAAGTGCCCACTGCCTGGCCTTTGTCTCTCCAGTCTGTGCCCTGGCTCTGCCTGTCCCCCACATCCCTGCACTGAAGACCTGCATCTGGCCCCACCTCCACCCATCCATCCCACACAGCTTGGCAGGACAGCCCTGGGCTCTTCTCCAGCCAAGTGATTCTGTGGGGAATGGAAGACAACAGCTGTTCCTAGGCGGCTTCTCTCTGGGTTTTCTGCCAGAGCAGCAGAACCATACTGGCCACTTCCATATGCACTGAGCTCACAGTACCACCTGACAGGAGAGACATAGTGCAGGACAGCCTGTAATCCTATGCCAGGACTAGTTAGAGGAGGGTCTGAGGGAGAGGCTGCTGAGCTCTTGGCTCCAGATGGGGCTCCTCCTTGACCTAGAAAACTCAGTTTTGGCTCAGAATCAGCTCTGCCTGAGGCTACTATCATCCCAGCCTAGCAGGCCTCTGAACCCATAGCCCACTAGGTAGATCCAGAAGGAGTCCTGGGACTTCAGTCCCCTGCCATCTTACAGATTAAGAGACCGTGGTTTAAGGTGGTAATGTGGCTGCTGGAGGTCTAAATAAGAGGCCTATGAGTTCTTCCAGAAATGTCGAATTACAGCTGTGGGCCACAAGTGTTCCACGATAGTTATGAATGAAGGCAGCCCTGCACATCTTTTGATCACCACTTACAATATCAAAAGGCTGGATACTCCTGCTGGATTCAGTCCAACCTCCCTGGAGAGTCAGGGTCGCAAGAGGTCAAGTGGGTACACAAGAGCTAATGCCATGCCCTCTGGTCTAGAGCTCTCTCTGTTGCCTGTAATGTACAACTCCCATCCATTCCCTCCATGGAAAGAGGGCCAGACCGTGGCAAGAGCAGACTGGAAAGCCTGAGCTGGGCTGGGCTGGGGTTGATGGCCTCGGCTGGGGCCTTCAAATGCCAGGAAGACTCTTAGCTGTCTCCAGGAAGGTGGGCTGGGCAGCAGATGGGGCCCAGGCCCAGTCACAAAGGCAGCTGTTCTCTGAGTACCTAGCTCACTTGTCCCCCTCACATCGCCCCTTTGCCCTTGTGGTGAGCAGTACGGACCCACAACAGTCATTTACAGCTGGGGGCCAGGGCAAAGAAAGCTGCTCTCACGGAGAGCAAGAACCAAAAGTAGGGTATACTGATCTCCAGCTGGCTCTATCCTAAAACAGACGAGATTAGACAGGGACAGGGCGTTGGCTGTATTGCCGCACCTCAGTCCCCACCAGGCATCAGTGGAGCCCTAGTCCACAGGCCTCGAGAGAGGTTGATAGGATTAGGAACCTACTGGCCAACTTCTATCTAGCTCATCTGCTTAAAGCTTAAACTTAAAGCACACGGATTTATTGCTAAGAAAACAGCCCGACAATGAACAAAATGTTTGACTCCCTGTATGGCCAGGAAATCAGGGACTCTCACCTATTGTCTAGAGTGAACACTAACCAGAACCAACTAGGAGCCAACTAAGCATCATGTAGCCTAGCTGGACAAGCACAGAGCTTCGGACCATAAGCGTGACCTCTAGGAACTAACCTCCCAGAGAACTTCCCACAGCAGCGAATGTTACCATTAGCACAAGACTAGCACAAAACAGCGTCCGTGCCTGTGAGCAGGGAGCCTGTGATGTGGAGCGCCCACAGAGAGGAGCACCACACAGCTGTTAAGGTGTGTATGAGGGAGCGAGACGGGGTATTATTTTTAAAAAGCCTGCCACCAGGCTGGGGAGATAGCTCAGTGGAGAAAGTGCTTGCCGTGGAGGACGCATGAGGACCCGCGTTCAGGTCCTCAGGAGACCCATGTAAGAGCCAGTTATGATGGGTACCTCGCCTGTAATCTCAGGTCCAGGATGCCTGGGGCTTACTGGCCAGCCAATCCCGCTTGGAATGGTGGGCTTTGGATTCAGTGAGAAACCCTGCCTCAAAAAACAAGATGGAGAGCACTCGAGAAAGACACTCAGAGTTGATGTCTGGCTTCCACAATCCCGGGATCAGGTGAGCACATCTGTTTATGAACACACCTACGCAACACATGAACATCCACAAACTAGCTGTTTAAAACTTAAAAAGCCTGCCATATCATCCTACGTGTCTGTGTAACTTTAGATAGCATATGGTAATATAGTTTTGTGTTTAGGCTTTTTTTTTTTTTTTTCTGAAAATACGTACAGGAAGCCAACATCAGCCAGCAGCATCCTTTGTGAAAGCAATTGGAGGTGCAAAGTCAAAGGGAGGAGAGGGACTATAGAGGGTTTCAATTTTTACTGTATGCAGATGTCAATTCTATTATTTGTATGTGTTTTGTGTGTGGTGTGTGCCACTGGGGATTGACTCCAGGGTCTCATCCATAATAGATGAGCATTCTACCACAGGGATATATCCCCTCAGCCCTTTTCAAACTTGTAAAAATCTGAGATGGAGCTGCCCAGGTGAATCCTGAATTCACCTGTGATCTACAGATCTGTAGCCCAGGCAATTCTTGACCTTGCAAGCTTCCTGCCTCAGCCCCCTGTGGGTGGGGTTATAGACCTGCACCACTACTCAGGTCTGAGTTTGTCTATTTATCTATTTATCTATTTATCTATCTATCTATTTATTTATTTATTTATTTATTTATTTATTTATAATTTATTTATAAAGATAGAGTCTCCAGCCCAAGCTAGACTTGAATTCACTATGCAGCTGAGGATGACCTTTGACTCCTGCTCTGCCTGTCTCTGCCTCCAAGTACGAGGGCTACAGGTATGCACCGCACTGCCTGCTGATCCAGGGCTAGAGCTGAACCCAGGATTCTGTGCTTGCTAGGGCAGCACTCTATTGAGCTACACTCCCAGCCCTGGAACTCTAATTTTTTTTAAATAGTTTTTATTTATTATTTGAGAATTTCATATAGGTATACGATGGATTTTGAGCATTTCTACCCCATACCCTCCTTCAGATCCCCTAAGAACCCCATTCTCCTTCCCAACTTCATCTGTCTCCCTTTTTCCTCTCTCTCCCCCTTTCCCTCCCCTCCTAGGATCTACTTAGCGTGGCTTGCACGTGCGTGCGGGGCCGTCCACTGGAGCACGGGAACCTTGGAGTGGCCACACCAAAGAAGTGGCTCTCCTTTTCCCAGCAACCACCAACTGCCAGTAGCTCCTCAGCCAGGGGTGGGGCCTTGTGAGCCCTTCCCCCACCCTTGGTAACTGTATTTTCAGTGACAGTCAGGAGCCCTGGGTTCAGCTGCAGCTCTGGACAGAACTCAAGCCTGTATCCTCCCTGATAAGCTTTTCTGGGCAACTGTGTCCCCTCTGGAGCCCAGAGAGGAAGAGCAAGGTGGTGCATAAGAGGAACAGGGCAGGGAGGAGACCAGGGTGAATGATTTACAGGACCCTGGGATACTGGGGCTAAGGGGGAAGTTCAGGCTCCTGTAACAGGTGTCTGATGAGGGGCCAGCCACTCCCAGACACAGAATGACTAGTTTCTGGGCAAGATGCCAATGAGAATGGGTAAGGGGAGAGGGCACAGACTTTCAGGGTTGAGCATAGTGGGAAGAACCTCAGCTCACTCGCCTAAAAGGAAGGCTCAC
This sequence comes from Cricetomys ansorgei, assembly GCA_026225945.1. NCBI lineage: Eukaryota > Metazoa > Chordata > Mammalia > Rodentia > Nesomyidae > Cricetomys > Cricetomys ansorgei. The sequence goes on along the minus strand of JAMJFZ010000242.1, from coordinate 1,461,242 downwards.
TCTCTTCTCTGGTCTTGTCTTACACAGAAGGTCTCATCCCTGAGGTACAGGCTCCCATAAGAGGCATGAATGGAACTCCTTGCCTCTAAGGCGTGTGTGGTTTAAGGTTTGGGGAAGCCGTGAACAGATGGCTCCCAGTGCCTGGCCCTTAGCCTCCGTACTCCTCCTGGTGAGCTGTCCTGAAAGTCCTGCCCTCAAATTCAGAGTGGGTGGGGCTGACACCGGCTCCTGGGGTTTGGTACTTGGCTAACCCTACAGGCGTCCCTGGTATGTGGTTGCTTGAACAAGCAGACCTCTGGGGAAGTGCAGGGCACTGACATGCCAGGGTGGCTAAGGATCATCTCCTTACCTCTCTGGGCTTCATTTTCTATATCTGTAATATGGAGATAACCATTAAGGATAGCCACCATTTTTACATACATGAAACTGGGGCTCTGAAACAATGGGATTTAAGACCATTCAGGGCAGTGGAAATGATTCAGGAAAGGCTCTTGCTGCCAAAGTTGATGACCTGAATTCCATCCACGGGATCCACAAGGTCCAAATAAATAAATAAATAAATAAATAAATAAATAAATAAATGTAATTAAACATGCTTAAAAAGCCAGGTCTATTTGTCCTCAGAAGCACACTAGAACCCATCACAGAGTGGATGGTTTCCCATGATCCTCTCTAGCCTTGAGGGGTACAGGGTTCCACCTGGGATGAGGAGGGCTCCTTGTGCAATACCTGGCAAATAGTGGGCACACAGAGGGAGGGATAGAGCCCACTCTTTTCCTCTTTTCCAATAGCGGTGAAGTACCCCCCCAAGAATGCCAGGAAATGGGGCTGTGTCTTAGCGGTCTGCTGGATTCCTGAGGTCCCTTCCAACTTGGAAGCAGGAGTCTTCCAATGTTTGTTGATTCTCAGATTGTGTTTGTTATTATTGCTGAAAGAACTCTAAGGCTGATCTCCCAGTCTGAGAGTCTAGACACCAGGCCTGCCCAGCTGGAAGATAGGACAGAATAGTGGTGGCCTGTATTGGGGTTCTCACCAGGACAGACAAGGAAAGCCTGTCTGGCCTCTGATCCAAGACAGTGACTCCCAGAAAATCAAGTGTCTTTGTGCCACCACTCCCTGCTGGGTTTGTGGCTCGAAGGGCCGACTAACTCTATCAGAACATGGGCCTCAAGTCCATCCCCTGGCCCTCTGTGATCTCTCACTGGGTAGGCCATCTCAACTGGCTATATATTAAGATGCCACTCCACCCCACCATGCGCGCACGCATGCGCGCACACACACACACACACACACACACACACACACACACACACACACGTGTGCACGTGCGCATGGGTGAGAGTTTGTTAAAAGTACCTATTGCTATGTTCCAAAAACCTAGGTCTGGGTCCTCACCACCCTACCATCTGTGTGTGTGTGTGTGTGTGTGTGTGTGTGTGAGAGAGAGAGAGAGAGAGAGAGGGACAGACAGACAGAGAGAGGGACAGACAGACAGAAAGAGGGACAGAGAGGGACAGAGAGAGAGATGCTGGGTGATAGTGATACTGGGGAACAGACCCAGTTCTGCCTCTCAGTTACACCTCAGCCCTCTCATCTTTGACAAGCTCCAGCTGGAGTGCTCTTGAAAAAGTCTCTCATCTGTGGGTATCAGTATGTCTTAATGAGGGATGGGTGTCAGTCCCAAGGTTTGGAACCCAGAACCTCATGTGTGCTAGGCATGTGCTCTTCTGCTGAACTACAACCCCAGACCACAGGTCCTTTATCCTCAAGTTCTGTGCAACTCTGAGTCCCCCTCAATGCTCACCTCGTACTACCCAGGTACACACACAGGGAAGGCACACCACACACCTTCTAGGCTAGGAGAGCAGGGGCCAGTGGCAGGCCTACCCTTGTCTGTAGCGCCTGCTGAGGGTACACTTAGGGAAAGTGGGAAAGGAAGCCACTAGATACCACTTCAAGATGGAGACAAGAGAACAGTTCTAGAAAGGTCACTGGGTCATGTGATGAGGACAGGTGCAGATCCTAGGATCAAAGAGAAGAAAAGGTAAGATAGAAGGGGTTCAAAGGTATTTGGAAGATCAGCTTTCCTAAAACCCCAGGCATCTGGGCGCCATTGGCCAATGCTTTTCCCAAGCTTGGTGGAGACTGAGAGAGAGCTCCAGAGAATAGGTTCTGGCTTGGGTGATTTGTGCCAGTCCTGCCCCCGACTCTTGGTAGGACCCCTTCTGCATTCTGTGCACCTATGTCCCATCTACTGAGGGAGAGCAGGGCTGTGTTGTGTCCTGGAAGGAGAGACAAGAACAAGGTGGACATCTTTTGTATGGAAAGGATGTGTGAGAAGAATTCCAAGTATGCTGAGCATACACATAACCTTTAGACCCCTGGTCTATCAGTCAGATTAACACAAGAGGGCTGCCAGAAAGTGACACGGTGTGAGAACTCCTGGGGGGACTCCTGTCCCCACCAAGATCTGCAAAGGCCAGATGCTCACTAAGGGTCTAAACCAAGCACCAAGGCAGCGAGCTGGGAGAATCCTTAGGGGAAGGACCAGACAGGTGTTTAAGCTTTCTTGGGTCCCTGACCTGAACACAAAATAGATGTGAAAACAGTTTGTAAAGGGCAAAGGGCAACGGACCCAAGAAGGAGAACTGATCTATTTGCAGAAGTGGATTCTGGAGTGCTCCCTGAGGAACAGAGGAATGTTGTCTGATGGGAAGTCACATGTCAAAGAACACCCTGGAGGGTGGCGATCTGATTAGGTCATCAGCTGCCACGCAGTCTCAATTTAGACATGTTTCCCCATCTGTACCACGAGCGGCAGGTCTCTGCAGCTGCAGCAGCAGTAGCAGCCCTGCTCATCCTCAGGATAATGAAGCCATTCTGGGGTCAAGGGGCTTTCTGTTGATCCTACCATGCATCCCCGTGTCGGCTGAGGGGCAAGTGCAGACTATTATGTCATGGCTCCCCGCTCAGGCCCTGGAGGAAGGATGAGGTTGGCAGAGTTAGGCTAAGCACAGCCAAAGCTGAGGAAGCCTCACCAGGAAATCAGCAGCCTTTGGTGAAGACTCTCCCGAACCGTCTCCTCTTCCTAGTCGAGTCATCTATCATAGCTCACCCTGCTGCGACCAAGACACCTGGGTATTACTGAGCATCATATCTTCCTTGAGTTCTACCACCAGATCTGGCTTTGGGAGGCAGAAAAGGAGGGGACTTTAGAGTCTTGGGCTCAAGGTTGAGAGCACTCCAGAGGGCTGGGTTCGATTCCCAGCACCCACATGGTAGCTCACAACCATTGGTAATTCTAGCTCCAGGGGATAGATGCCTTCTTCTGGTCTCTATAGGCACCATCAGGCCATCAGGCACACACATGGTGATGTACAGACATACACACAGGCAAGATATTCATACACATTAAAATAATAGAATAATTTTTAAAAGTTTACAGTTACATGGCCCTGAAAGTCTTCACCTAGGTTGGCCATGCACTGGTGGTATGTCCCCAAGTAAGCCACCAGAGCCCTTTGGTTTGCTTTCTTTGCCGTATTCATCAGATTTCAAGTGCTCAGTTGCCGTGTGTAACTGGCAGCTGGCTGCGGGACAGTCCATATCTGGTGCACCTCCATGGTGACAAGAAGTTCTGAGACCACACGAGTTCTCCACCCAGCAGGGACCAGGAACCCATGCCACCTAGCTTTCCCAACTACATAGTTTACGCTAGCTGCAGCTCTGGCCACCCATTCTAATTCTTCAAAGCTACAGGGTGCTATACGGACCCTCAGTTCAGGGTACAACTCCATCTCTTCAGCTGATGGCTCAGCATCTAAAGCTGCCCTTCCTGCCTGTTACTATTGCCTCCTCAGCCTCAAAGCCAATGGAGAAGTGTACCATTCTAGGGTCAGTAATATTGCATTTGAAGAGGGGCTGAGTGGCCCTCTGAGAGCCTGGGAGAAGCCGGCCTATTTTGTCCTAACTATGCTAGGTGCTCAGCACTGATCTGGTCCTCGCTCCCATGGCAGGCCCCTGAAAAGCAAGCATGCTAATGAAGGAACTACCATGATGGAGTGGAGGACCATGAATGAGGAGCTGAGGGCTGGGCTAAGTTGGTTGGAGGGTGGACCTTCTTTACTTAGCCTTGGGGAGCTCTCTTGAGTGGCATATAGGCCAAGACCTGGAGGTTAAGAAGGAAGCTCCTATGTCACAAATGGGGAAGAATATTCCAGAAAGACAAAACCGATTATTTGAAGACCCTCAGACATGGAGGATCAGAGCTAGGAGCTGAGTACCAGTTCTGAGAGCAGATGCCCCTGCCTTTGTTCGGCCATATCCCCATCACCCAACAGAGTCTTCAGCACAAAAGCCTTCCTGGGTGGATGGATGAAGGGAGGAAGGGAGGGAGAGAGGGAGGGAGGGAAGGAACCGCAGGACTAACAGAACCTCTGGCTGGAGGGTCTGGTTTGGTTTCCAGAACCCCAGGTAAGCATGGAAGATGGCAAGCACCAAGTGGGAGCTCAGGCTTCTCCTCTCCGCTGATGCGAGGAGGCACAGGAAAAGGGGAGCAAAACGCTGGGACGACACTGACTCTAGATGCTATTGCTGCTCGTGAATCCCAGGAGCTCCGGGCAGAGGCCTGAGGGGCCTGGCAAGGAAGAGGACTTCTCTCATAAAAGCTGGTCCCTGCTGCTAACGAGGCTGTCTGGACTCCTGCGGCTCTAAGCACAAGATCTGCTGGGGGAGAGAGGACATATTCCACAACAAAAAAGCCTCCTGCCACTTCCTAACTAGGTCATTCCCAGCTACATGTGAGAGCTGAGGTGTCAGGTACAGCTTCTGCTGCAGGGAGAGCCAGCTTTAAAGCACCAGCCCCTCCAGGCCTACTCTCCTTCCTCCTCCCTCTGTCTCCCTCCTCCAACCCCCACCTCACCAGCTCCTCCCTGCTGTCCTCTTTTTGCTAACCTGGTGGGCACTGGCTGGAAAGCACGTAGCAGCAGAGAATATGGACTGGGCCCTTGGCAGGGTGTGGATCCTGGCTGGAACCGTGTGTTGCCTAGTTGTGTGACCTCAGACAGGCCACCTGGCCTCTCTAAGCCTCCTCAACTTTACCTGTAAAATGTGTCCAATGATAGACCCTTTCATCTGTTGGAGTGGTCACGAGACTTATGTAAAGTCACCCACAGAAGCTCTTGGCATAGTGCCTGCATGATGAGCCCCTACTATGTGCAAGCCAGGGCAGAAGGAGGTCGATTAGGACTGGTTCTTGATAGGCTATAATCAAGGAGGGTTTCCTGGAGGAAGTGGCCTTGGAGAAGGAGCAGCATTTGAACCGGTAAAGATGCAGGAGAGGGAAGAGAGGGTAAGACAGGAAAAGAGCCCAGAATATAGATACACAAAGCTTAGGCCTGCTTGCACCTGCCAAGAAGCAGCACTGAGCACTAGCCACCTGTCCAATGCTGGGCTGGGCTTTACAAACACCATGGCTTCAAGAAATTAACCAAGTTAGGGGCCAGTGAAAAGGTTCAGTGGGTAAAGGCACTTGCTACACAAGCCTGACAACCTGGGTTTGGTTCCTGGAGCCTATGTAAAGGTGGAAGGAGAGAACCAACTGTACAAAGTTGTCCTCTGGACTCCACACGTGTGCTGTGGTATATAACAACCTCACCATATTGATAAATAAAATTCTAAAAAAGAAAAAGAAAAAAATGAAGGAAGAAAACAAAAGATCCAAGTAAACGTGCCTCTGGCTAGGTGGCATTTAAGAGAAATGCCATCCCAGAGCTAAGAAGTCTCCTCAACCTCTGACAGCCTCCAATAAGCCCCCTGGCTTCTAAGCAAAATGTTGGGAGAGCACCCTCAGCACTGAGTTGGGATCAGCTCTAACAGGGCTCTGGATGCCACAGAAGCAGGGCATCTAGAAACGGGGACCAGGGACTGTTCTCAGTGGTGATGCGCCCTAATAAGGGAAGTCGGTTAAGAAAGTGGGCGGGACTCCCATGAAGTGAGAGTCTGGGTTAGTGGCTGTGGCTATGGGGAAGGGACAGGGAGGAAAGTGTTCATCCTGCGTGCCTCGTTTCCCCCACCTGAGGCTGAGGGGCTTAGACAGAATCTAAATCTTGTTTCAACAACACCATCATCTGAGCGGATATCTTAAATCAGTGTCCGTTCACAAGGAATCAGACCAAGCCTCTGGGGAAGGATAACTGCAGCCTCCTGACAGAAAGGCTCTTATTTTAAACACACGTGGCAAGACACATAATGGAGCCCCTTGTAATCATCTGCATCCTGGCTTCTGAAGTGACATGGCCTCCCCAGAACCAGCTACCACTTTGTTGGTGGGCAGCAGCCCACTGAATCTCACCACCTTCCCTCCACGGCTATGTCCAGCACCCATCCTTAGAATAAAACCAAATCAAATCACAGTCTGCCTTGGCTGCTCCAATCTGCACTGATAGAGAGAGTGTGGGGAGGGCAGCCAAGCTTTGGCCACTAGCCTGAAAGGCTGCCTGGACAGTCATGGGTCCATCTCCCAGGGAGGGACCCTAGAAACTTGGGGAAGCTGAGATCTCACCCTTCCCCTAGTCTCCTGAGACATCTCCAGTTCATCCGTCCAACTGAATGCATTGAGCACATACTTGATGTCAGGCCTGGAGCTGGTGCCCGAAGTAATTTTGGGTCAGACAGACATGGCTCCTGACCTTTTGGGAACAGATAACATGCAATCATACATGGAAGTAGAAGGACAAGTTGGAATTTGTCAGGGTTCTACAGGGCACCCAGTAGAAGTCCTCAAAAGCAGTGGAGGGTGAGAGTCTAATTTGTGAATCATAGAGGGCCTCTCATTCAGCTATGAACTGGAGGTGAGAAGGAGCTAGGCGTGCAAAGAGTCAGAGGGAGGAGAGGAAAACATGTCTAAGACCAGAAGCAAAACTTGGCAGGCCGGAGGAGTTCAAAGAGGGCTGGGTGCTGGAACAAAGTGGCCAAAAGGAGTGGCCTGGGGTGAGGTCCAGAGGTAGGTGGGAACAAGACACTGTAGTCTTGCAGCCCGAGGAAGGAGGTGGTGTTCATCCTAAATAGAATGGAAAACCAAATGAAAAAACAATTAAACTGACACATCTGTATCTGGAACATTCCTTATAACCTCTGGACCTCAGTTTCCTCATCAGGATATCTGCTCTTTTAACTGTCCAGTGCAGATATTCTAGAATGTCAGGTGCTCAGAAGGAAGGCAAGCAGACAGGCAGGCTGAAGATCATATGGCTAGTGTCACTGGGCACTGGAGATGGCGTATGCAGTGAATTTCCCTCAGCTGTCCCAGACAACAACACTGTACAAGAGCCACCTCTGGAAGCCTGTGCCTTCAGTGCCCAGAAGGAGAAACTGAGCCAAAGAGAGGAGGGGAAGGTTTCTCCCTCTCGGAGAGCCTATACCCCAGCTCCCACTCTGCCCCTACTTCAGGAGCATTAGTGAGAGTCACATGACTGGAACAGACCAGAAGTTCTAGATTCCCGCATCCTCAGCCAAATGTGTCCAACCTGGTTCCCAAGAAGCCCCTTCCTAGCACCTCAGGAGCCCAGGCCTGCAGTCTTGCTCTCTGCTTTTAGAGCTAAGAGAAAACCCCTTTTGTCTTTGGACATTCATGACCCCCATCTGCATGCAGAAAACAGTCTACAAATGACAGCTGACCAAGCATAGAGCTGGACTCTGAAGTTCATGCCCAACGGTTTGTGTGACCTCACATGTCACCCGAGGTGATGGACTCTCTCCATCCCTTTGACCACTCCCTTACTTGCCCACCCCTTCCTGTTCATACAGCTTCACAGTGATGGCCTTTCTCCAAGTCTCTACCTGAGGGGAGCCTCCTCATCCTTCTCCAGAGTCACCTGAGTAACAGGAAGCAGCTAGTAGGAGATTGGAAAGCTGTCTTCCTTCCTAGACTTCCCACACAGACCACAGAACGCTGGGGGCAAGGCCCCTATACGTCCTGTCCTATCATCTATCCAATGGGAAGCTCTTCCTCCGCTCTCATGGACAAGGCTTCAGAGGGTCTCCACATCCCCCAACATCTACCAAAGGATGAGACATTTTCTTCCCCATCAACCTTTTCAAGACCCATTTTGTAGCTTGAAGCAGGGTATAAATCCCCATGTAACCTCCACCTATCCCTCGTTTCATTGACCATAAAACAGAGACCCAGAGAAGGTGACTCATCCAGGGAATCAGTTGCACAGAGCAGGAGGACACAGGTATGGTGTTCAGCATGCCCCACCAGTTCCTGGCTGTGGCTTTGGGCCAGTATTTACCATCTTTGTTCCATAATGTCTCCATCTTCCAAATAGGGGGAAGATAGCACCACAGTGATATCTTATATCAGAGTTCCATATTATTAGTTGCGATCACTCAAGGCACAGAAGTGAGTGGCACAGCCTTGCCCCTTCAATACCCCAGAGACAGACAGGAACTTCCGTGTCCCTTGGACTTCTAAGGAGGGGTGTGACTTCAACCAAGGCTTGCAGCTACTGACCAAACTTTCCAGGCAGCTGTCCTGGGAAGTAGATGGGTGTGTGGGAGAAATGGAGGGAAAGGAAGGAGGTGGAGGAAGTCCCAGGCTTGCTCCCAGCTGGGGGAAGGGAAGGAGGGGCTAGACATCAAAGAGTAGGCAGGCAGGCTTCTGCCCTCAAGGCCAGGTGGCCTTTGTCAGGACAGGCCAAACACAACCCGGACAATGAAGTAGGTGTCCTGTTCACTTTCCTGCCAACAGGAGTCACTACCGAGCTAAAGCAAAGCCAGTTCCATGACAAAGGGGGGACCCATAAAGGTCAGGCTGTCCCCTCATTAAGCCGGGCCTTTGTCCAGCCCCCTTCCCTGCCTTTGAAGAGGGTGGATCAGAGAGGCCTGCCTGGGGGCAGGAGCTTCACAGGCTAAGGAGCCAAACAGCAGCCACCTTCCCAACTGCTCCTACTGCCCCTCCCCCGAGGTCAAGAGTTCAGGGAGAGTCCTGGGCAGGCTAGGTAGGGACCCCTGTGCCAATGCAACCAAAGGGGACTTTGTCAGTCAAAGGATGGAACCCTGTCTCTTCACTGTAGGGTAGGGAGCCGGTTGATCCTCGAGAGGAAGGGCCCTGTGCACAGTCCCACAGCAGATAGGTACTCGGGTGTGTGTGATGGGGTTAGGAGTGGAAGAAGCTACAGAAGACCACCGGTGCCAGGGCAGCTGCAGGGACTTGGCATCTGGCCTTGCCCCTTACACAGACCCAAGTCCTCTCTTCGAGGGGTAGCAGTTTCCCCAGCTATACGGAAGGATTCAGTTGGGTCAAAGCTCTCAAAGCCACGAGATAAAGGGTGAAACAAACGACTCTCCAGGGCAAGAGTGGTCGTCAGTAAGGGCCAGGGCATAGGTCAAAGAGGGGGCGGCCTGAGCCTCGCAGGGCACCTGCCAGGGCCAGGAGCCCATCTGGAGGCCCCGGCGGGAGAAGGGTCCTTACCGCTGCCACCGCCGCCTGCGGCCGCCACGCTGCGCCTCATCCATTCGTAGGGCGTCCGCCTCTGCGCTCCTGGAGAGGACGGTGCGCCCGGGCCGCCGAGGGACTGCGCCAGGAGGCCGGGACCAGGCCCGGGAGGCGCAGGCACCGGGCTAAAGTCCGGAGGGGGACCGAAGGCCAGCGGGGCCGGGCTGGCGGCGGGGGCCGAGGGGCCCGGGCCATAGGCAGCTGCCCAGTCGTCCTTGGGAGCAGGGAAGGGTGCAGCCCAGGTCGGAGGGGGCGCGGGCGCCGGCTCCACGTGCGTGTAACCCGCGAAGTCGGGGTACTGCGGGGGAGCGGGCGCCGGGCCAGGCGGCGCATAGGCTGGAGGGCCCAGGCCGAGGCTGGAGGGCCTGGCGGGGCCTGGGTACATGGGGGAGTCCTTGTCCAGCACATAGCCCACGTACATGGTGACCGCAGGGTCCCCCGCGCATGCTGGGCCCTGGAGCCGCCGCGCCGGCCGGCCGCCCCGACGACCAGCGACTGCTCACCTGGACCCGCGGCCGCCGCCGCGCCCGCCCCACCCCGGCCTTTTATAGCCGCAGGCCGTCCGCGGCCCCAGCCGGGCGGCTTTGCATTTCAAAGCGGGGGGAAGCCTTGGGGCTGCGAATCAAAGGGGGAAGCCCGTCGGGCGAGGGGGTTCAAAAGGAGACAAATTGCCGCCCTACGCGGGAGGTGGATGGGCCAGGGGGCTGGGGACCCAGAGGGCGCGGCCTCGATGAGGGTCCAGGCACTGCTTCTTGCTGCGACTCCTCCTTCGGTGGTCCTGGGGACCTCCCTAGCACCGACCTCGGGTTACAGGTGGTGAAACTGGCTCCGAAATGCAGGAGGGAGGACCCCATGCCAGCCCCTCACAGCACAGGGAGCATGTGGCGCTGTCAGCAGTGACCACCAGCTTGAGGTGAGGGGGGAGAGCAAGGCTGACTTCAAACAGGGTTCCCGTCTGTAAGGTAGAGGGCGTCTTGCGGGGGGGGGGGGGTTGAGGGGGGGCAAGGGTCACGACCCTTCGGGTCCCAGATCAAAGATGTGGAAATGTGCATATGCAGATAGCCAGTCTGCATGCTACTGTTCCCCTTGTTGGCTTCCCAGAGAAATATCTCAAAGGTGTGGGCCAGGGGGGTCTTCTGGGGACACCTTGGGAAACTTCACAAACTCTTGATGGCTTTTTACCTTTCATTATTATTGTTGAGCTGTTTCAGATAGATGCAAAAATGGAGTTGCATCATGAACTCACGCACAGCTCCATAATCATCAGGTTTCTGTCACCTTTTCCCCCATCTACAGCACTTTTCCTAAAGCATTTTAAAACAAATTTCAGGCTTTGTGTCATTTTACCCCTACACATGTCAGCCTGTGTCTCTACGTGAACAAATTCCGGAGTATTTATTATCTAATGCAGCTTATATTCAACATACTCCAATTGATTGGGGGGAAAAATGTGTTTTTTTCCAGTGGGCTCGATGAGTCCTCCTTGGTTACGGATGGGGCCCCCTTGGCATTTTAAATGCCCATGTTTTCCCTCCTACTCCATTGTGGACAGGCAGAGACACTCCACTGGAGAGGGAATAGCTGAGACCGCTGAGGAACTGGGGAGGGATTCAGGAAGGATAGGTCTCTGGGTCAGAAAGGCTAGAGCAGATGAGGGCCCCTCCACATGGTGCTCAGGGCCAGGGAGAGAAGAGTCCTCTGGGATCTGATCTTCTCTCATGTTCTAGGGCTGTGAGTTGCACAGGATGTGTGCACCCTTACGTGGGGGGAGGGGTGCAGCCAGGTCTTAGCTGTTAGACTTTCTCTGTCTCTACAGGGCTGGGCGGCATCACCTCAAGACAGACAGGTGCCGCAAGGTCACGCTGTAACTTGCCGGAGGACACGGTGCGGCATGGAGATCCAGGTCTGTCCAAAAATGACCTGGAATTTCACAGCCAAGCACGAAGTCCTTTTAAGCCGAGCCCCATGTGACTGTACAGGTGACCTGCCCACGAAGGCAGCCCTGGTCAGAATCACACTCGTGCATTAGCAGTAAGCCTTTTTCTGGTCAAGGGAAACTGCCCATTGAATGGATGGAACAGGGAGACCCGGTTCACGCTTCATAACGGAGGCGGAGGCTGCTTGTAGGAGAGGGGAAGATAGCCAGATGCCACCAACAGAGGCGAGTGCATGGCGCAGTGGAGCACTCAGCTGTCTCAGCAGGGGTGGCCACCATGCCCCCAGGTCAGAAGTCTGGACTTCCTGGGCTCCAGAGAGACCCAAGCCAGAGAGATACTCAGAGACTAAAGATGGAGCCCAGGAGGGCGGAACTCTGCTCTCAGCTGGGGTAATTAGGACTGCTCCTGCTGCAGGAAGTGAAGGCCTGGCAGCCTCCAGGGGGCTGAGAGAAGCTGCAGGCAGAGTCTAACCCACCTGTCCAGGATGACGTGCTCACTCTGGGGCCGCCTAGCATGAAGAGAGTGAGTTTACCATCAAGGGAGGTGTGCAGAGGATTGCTGGACATCTCCAGAGGGATCTCATTCTGGGGAAGACAGGAGTTTGGTGGTGTCTAATCCTAGGGGTAGGCTAGATCACCCCCAGTCAGGAGGCTTGCCATTTGGGATTAGACATTCATTTGTTCACATATTCATCCATTTGACACGTACAGACTCAGTTACATGCCTGCGCTGGCGCCATGTTCAGTGTGGAACGAGACCTTGCCTTAGGGCGCCTTCGGTACTAGGGGCCAGGTGTGAATTAAAGGTTAGTCACATTGAAGGGGATGTTACATCTTGGTTCCAGTCGGGAACAGGAGGCTGGAGAATTCTTGCAGGAGGAGGTGACACATCGGTGGGGGCCCTGGTGAGTGACAAGGGCCCTGTAGTCCAAGGCTCAGTTTGAACAGAGGCCCTGAAGGGGCGAGGAACGTGTGTTCTCCTAGAACTGATAACCCAGTCTTGAGTGTGGAGCAGGAGGCCAATCTGAGAGCCCCCCAGCCCAGCCCGACGCCAGGAGAGGGAAGTTGCACAGGGATCCCAAGTGACTGAGACAGTAGCCAGAATTTGGTAGTGGCTTAGAGGTGGCTCAGAGTAGCCGCGGGCTTTAGTAGGGAAAAGTAGAGTCAGGGTACCTGGAAATCTGGGGAGCCAGCTGGACAGAGGCTCTGTGCCCCCAAAGGGAGGATATCCCTCCCACTCTGCAGACACTCCTGGGATGGGTCTCCACCCTTCCTGAGTATTCAGCGCCTCTCTCTGAGATGGCAAACCGGTTTGTGACAGTGCGTCTACTCACCGAGCAGGTGCTAAGAGCCAGGCCTCATGGCAAGCACACATCACCCCATTCATCCTCACTACCAAAACAGAGGTGGTTGATTGCTATCTCCCCCCCCCTTTTTCAGATCAACAAATGAGTTCAGAGAGGTAAAGTCATCTTCCCGGGGTCACACAGCAAGTCAATGACCTATCCGGCAACTTTTCTTTCCTCTAGAGGTGACTGACTGGGGAGCACACTGAGTCACCCTGAATGTGTATGCCTCTCCACCCGACAACTTGTTAGTGGGATTTTGCTTAAACAAATTGCTGGTTCCTCTTCCTCCTCGAGTTTCTTCATGCAAAGGAGCATCTAGGCTCCCTTCACCCACACCCTCAGATGGACCCCCTGGTCAGAGGCTTTACTGTCATGGATGTAGCTCCCTCGGTTCCCTAACTAAATATTGGGGCCTTATTTAAAAGGTCCCATCTAAAATTGTAGCCCTGTATACCCCCACCTCTGACCTGCCATCTGACCTTGAGCCCCTGGGCCCCAGTGTCTCATGTGCCCACCGAACCTGGTGGCTGCAGACGGCAGTATCGTGCAGGGCCCCTGCCTATCCTGAAGCAGTCTCTTCCTTTGGGCTGCCCCTTATCTCTGGGCTTGGCTGTTGACTGGGCCCCTCCTTCCTCCCTCTTCCCCCTGGAAGCTCTCACTCCAGGCTGCTCTCACCACAGGGCCCTTGGGGTGGGGTGCCCAGATGAGGGCCTCATAAAGATCTCGCTGATAACTTGGTTTATGGCCCTGGGAGAGAAAGGTTTGGGACTCAGTTTCTGCTGAAAGAAGTTTGCTTAAAAGAAACAGGTGGGCACCAGGGCCAGTATCAGACCGGCCATGCCCCTACCCCAGCCTGCTGAGCCCTCCCACACACCCCCTCCCACCCCAGCCTGCTGAGCCCTCCCACACACCCCCTCCCACTCCCGACAGCAGACCACGGGTCCTCCAAGCTTCAGACTTGCTCTGCATAATTGGGCAGGTTTATTCCCTTCTCTGGTTCCTGCTTCACCTCAGGTGTGGGAATGGGATGGCTGTCCGTGTCTTGCAGGCAGAGGCGAGCCTCAAAGGGAGCAGTAGAGTTCCCTGAAATCATTTTTGCCTTCCAGACAGGCCTGTCCGCCCTTCCCGCTTTTCCCCCTGCCCTCTAGAGGCAAGGTCGCCACCTGCTGGCACTCTAGAGCATGACAGGGGAATTAGTCCCGTATCACCTACTCTCTGGTTACCAAGGCCACTACTCTGGGAAACAGAGGCAGCCTCTTTCTCCACAGACACCAGGGATCAAAAGGGGAAACCGGAACCAGGACCCAGAGAAAGCACAGAATGTCCTCGTATGAAGGGGTCCTGTGTCCAACGGTGTACAGATAGACAGGCCAGGAAGGGAAGGAGGCATGGAGACTCAGTGGTCAAAGCTCCAACAGGACCTAGAGGTTCCAACTCTGATTCACAGCTACCCACAGGGACCCCCCCCCTTCGCCTCCCCTCCCTGCCCCAGCAGCCAGACCAGCCTGGAACTCCATGTTGTACTTCAGCTACTTAGTCCCATCCCTGCTCAAGCTGAAGAGGCATACTAGCCTGAGGGTAAAAGCCAGGCTCCCATGAACCCTCAAGGCCTTCATACTAGGCCCCCCACTTCCTCCCCACACCTATACATCTCAATGTTACCAGTCCTCTCCTCTGATCTGCTACTTCAAGGTCTTTCTAGCCTCAAAGTGTTTGCAAAGACTGTTCCCTTTGCTTCAAACACTGTTCCCATCCTTGTTTCATGTGTGGCCTTTCAATCTCAGGTCTGAGTTAAAATATATCTTCCCCAAAGGAGCTTCTGTAGACCTGAACAAGAACCCTCATCTGCCCAGTATTCTCTGTATCTTCTTCACTGTACCAACCACAAATTAGTATTATTGATCTGCTGCTTCCTTGATGTTTTCTAGTGAGCTCTGAGGATAGGGAGGCAGGTGACATAGTAGGTGCTCAGTGAACTTCCTTTACGCAGGTGCATGATGGGAGAAACAGGACAGCCTGAGGGTAGGACTGAGAGGCCCCATGGAAGATCTGTTCGGTGCCTTCAATCAGGTCCTGTCCCCCTCTGGACCTTAAGAGCCAATGTTCCCGTGAGGGAGAAACAACATGGTCTGCAAGACCACACTGCTGTGTGTCTTTGGGACTTCTGTGTGTGGTAGGAAGACGCACCGCGATGCTCTGCGGTCCTGGGACACTGAGATGCATGGGGAAGGTTGGTTGAGGGGCTGGGGTAAGTGTGAATGGAGTCTCAAACACCACCTCCCCTGCCACCCTGCGATGCCTTGCTAGCCACAGCCTGGCCCAGGAACAAGAGTCTCAAGAATCTCTGTGGACGGGGACTCCTGTCCCCAGTGTTCCCCATACCTGCACTAAGTGTCACCAGGCTGGAATTTCTACTTTAAGCCTCTGGCTCTCCAGCTACAGGTAGAGGATCTTCCTATCTGCTCAAGGTGTGTGGGGGAGGATGCTAAGCTGGAGTCGAGGGTCTTGCATCCCAGGCTCCTCCCCGTGATGCCCTCCCTTCTGACTGTGTTAAGGTCTGGGATGTGTGCTGCTTCCTCACACTCCATGTCTGCCCTGGGAGCCTTCGGGGCAGCTCCAGGAGCGTGGGAGAGCCAGCTGTGGTGGCTGCTGCCCCACAGGGACTTCTCCCATGGGGACTCCCCTTCGGGCCCCTCAGCCCACCCCACAGAGCACTGCTTCCTGCTCTGACCGTGAGGGAGGTGTTGAGGATAACACACAGTCTGGACCCCTCCTCCAGGGAAGGACACGGGTATAAAAGTCGGGACTAAGTCTTCGTTGCAGTTGTATCTATGCCCACACTGCAAGGTCACGTGACCTGGCGAGAGCCACTTCTGTCACGACCCCTTACCTGGTCTATAAAACGAGTGGGCAGAGGGGCCTCCATCCCTGATCACAGACTCCTGTGACAGCAGCCCCTGAGAATACCTGAGGATCAGTTGTCCTTTCTAGCACTCTTCTTGTTCTTTCCCTGGGCTTGCACCAAACATGTGTGGTTCTCCCACTCAGGCCTCTCACAGCAAGTGAGGTAGGCACTTGCCCATCTATTTAAAAGCCAAGTCTCAGAGCATTCAGGGACTCACGCAGCTAAGGTGCAACTGAGCTGCTTTGGAACACCATGCTCAGGCTTAGGCCTCAAGCCCTTACCCCTTGAGTGTACCACAGACTGTGGGGGTGAGAAGCATGGCACCCCAAGGCCTAAAGCCCCCTCTGAGCTCTACCCATCCACTCTCAGCAGTTCCCCCCTCACTGTTTGACTATAGCCAAACTAGCGCCCAGGATATATGCAGGGAATGAATGTGTAAGGTTTGTTCTGTCCACAGCAGGGTGGGGCCATGCTTGCACCCCAGCATGAGGTGACCTCTGATCCCTGCAGACTGCCGGAGAAGCAGCGAGAGGCAGATGCTGATGTTGATGCACATGTTCTGACGGAATACTCAAAAGAGAAAGAGAAGCCACTCTCCCCAGGGTAGCTCTTTCGGGCACTGTGCTGCCTTGGAGGACAGCATAAATCTCAGCAGTCCAAGGACTCGCCCCTACTTCTCTGTTTTCTTGAGCAGGAAACTGAGGCTCAGGCAACTCAGGGACTCATTCAAGATCTTCCAGCTTGGAACAGAGAGGCTGGGATCTGAACCCAACTTTAAGCTCTGGGTCCCAAGTCTACCCTCAGTGGTGGCAGTTTAGTCCCACGACCCAGGCCTTTGCAAGTGCCCTGTGGCGCTCTGTGGGTCTGTAGCCCCTGCCCCATCACTTTGGTGGGAGGAGAAACAGCTCCCGGGCCCACCAAGGGTTAATGGTGGTAGAACTAAGTGATTCCAGATGGGCCAGCGGTTGGCTGGGCTGGCCGGAAATGGCAGCCCCCAGCTTCCCCTGGGGAGCCACCACCACTCCTCCCTTCTGGGTTGCATCTTTGGCCCCCAGATGTCCTCTGCCCCAGGGCCTGCCAGTCTCCTTTCCCTAGCCAGCATCCAGTCCAGCTGCGGGGGAATCTGGAGCAGCACATCTGGAGCCAAGAAACTGAGGCTCAAATAGGATAGGGACTCACCCAGTGACTCTGTGGAAGTCCGGAGCCAGGTGTCCCCACTTCCTGCAGTGTCCTGCTATGGACACTCCTCTTGCTTTCTGCAAGCTATCCTGGTCACTCCAATTGGTCTGAGGGTTCAGAGGAGCCAAGTGCAATTCTGGGGATACAGTTCTGTCTCCCCTACCTTTCTCTTTCTCTCTATTTTGTTGTTTGGGGCTCAAGCCCAAGGATTGCCACTTTCTGGCTGGGTCTTTGGCACAGGAAATCCTGTACAGCTTTGACCCTGTGACCTTTGGCATTATCCATGCTCTCCCACGACCTCATGTAGCCACCCAGCCCTGGGGCAGGCATTCCTCGAGACTCATTATCCCATATGGCCTGAGCCAGTCTGACTCCCCTCTTCCTCACAGTCTCACCTAGCACTCTGCAGGGCACTTGTTGTTGAAATGAGACCAAGAGATGATGGCAAGGTAAATAATAGGATCTCAGATGCCCCTGATCCGAGACCCTGGTGGGTCTGGAGAAGAGCAGGGGTGGGGCGCAGAGACATAGATGATAGGGAGAGCAGAACTTGGTTGTGCATGATCTGGGGCACCCCTTCTCCAAACCCTGGAACTCAGCTTCCCCAGGAGTGGGGACAAGTGGCTCCACTGGAGTCCCCAAGTCCTTTGGAAACAATACCCAGTGGATCTTTGAGGGCTGGGAGTCTAAGATCAGGGATCTAGCAAGGTGAACATGGAAGAGAACCAGCCTGGGGGCTCTGGGGAAGAGGGGCAAGGAGATGGACAGGAGCAGAGCGGGTGGTACCTTGCTCGGCTAAGCAGGGTAAGCCAGGAGGAAGGCAGGGTAGGCACCTATCTCTGCTAGTGTGGTTCCAGACAACCTAGTTCCACCCTTGCTGTTGTCATGTGACCTCAGGAAACTCATTAATGTGTACCTCATTTTCTTTGCTATAAAACAGGGCAAATAATCCCTCCTGCTTCCTCAGGGGGCTTTAAGATGCTAAAGGGAGTATGCCTGACCATGTGAGGAAATATGTTGGGTGACCTTGGGCAAGTCACGTTCCCTCTCAGCATCAACTTACCTTCTGGAAATAAAGAAGACGGATGTTATCCCTCTTGGGAGAGTTTCAGGAGCTCCAGGCCAGAGATCTGACACCAGAGCCCAACACACCAGGCTTTGCCACCGCTGCCTGGAGAGTCTCCAGTCAGAAACACGACAGCGAAGCAAGGAAAGTGTTTATATCCCCAGTGTGGTCACACTGGGAAGAGATGAGCACCGTGGTCCTGAGCCCCATCTTGTTTTACTAACAAAGAACTAGAGGAGAAAGATCTAGGATAGGGATCGAGAGGAGCGGTTGAATGACCCAGGCTGTCTCCAGTCATCCTGTGGTCTGGCTCATGGTGATCACAGGTCTGGTTCTGTGAGGTCTTGCTGGTTCCTGGGAAGCTGCCACAGCTTGAGAAGGGAACTCAGTTCCCATCACACTTGGATTCCAGGGGTGATCTGCCTGTAAAACTTGCTGTTTCTGGAATCTAAGAATATACTTTTTTTTTTTTTTTATTGACAGGGTCTCCCTGTGTAGCTAAAACCAGTTGTCTGGTGTTCCTATCTGGGATCAGAGGCATGGTCCAGCACTCTCAGCTTCTTTCTGGTTCTTATCTTGCAGTGAGTGTTTAGACAGACACTCCTTTAACCACTGACTCATACACAGAGATGAACCGGAGTCAGACCCAAAGTTTAAGGTAGTGAAGGAGACAGACAGCTCCAGGCCCAGGTGAAGAGCCAGGACTCTGCAAGCTTGTAACAGTCTTTAAGGGCTCAATGACACATGCGTGTCTGATTTCCTCCTTTGAGTCTTTCTCTGAGTGTGCTGTCAGCCACCCCTCTACTGTGTAACTGCTTGTCTGAGAATGTCTCTCCAACTCAGATGGTCTCTTACTACAGAATCCCAGCACCCAGTATAGTTCCCCACATAGGGCAGATGCTCAGTGAGTGAATCCTTGAGTTCACTACGCATATCATCGGAGCTTCCTTTACAGATGGAGAAACTGAGGCACAGAGAAAAGACACACACACACTCCAGGTGCCAAGGTGAACAGAGGCTCCAGTTGACAGGCATCAGGCAAGTGGGGTAAACCACTCTTAATAAAGTGACTCAGTGGCTGGCCTGGGCAGTGGAATTTCTAAAGTCCCCTTACATCTTGAGTGAGCCGGTAAAGGGAGGGAGCAGAGGGAAAGGAGGAAGAAAAACAAAAAAAAAACTTGGTGGGGAAAGAGAGAGGGGAAAAAAAAACCTTGAAATTGAAAACAGACACACGCATCCACCCTCCCTGCTCACCCCCCTCCTTCCCCCAGCTTGGCCAATCAGAATCGCCCCTGCAGCCTTTCCCCCAAAGTGTGTGGTGGGGAGGGGGCCACGTAAAGCCCACAGTGGTGTGAGCTCTGGGGCTGACTGGCCGCAGTCCCTGCTGCCCTATCTGGGACTCAGGATTGCTCTGGGAGTAACTTTGAGAGGAGGAGAGAGAGGAGCCCAGAGCCAGAGCGGCCTGGACCAGTTGTCAGCTGCCTGCCTGCCAGCTAAACCCAGGGCGGCCCCAGGCCGCTCCGCTCCCTCCCAGAGGATGCTTTTGGAGTGAGGAGGGGCCGCGCCGCTCCTCGCCTCTGTGCACCCTCCCCTTCCCCCTGATTCTCCCCGGGCTTACAGCGGTCCGGCCAGGCCAGCCCTTCTACTGCCTTCGGTTTTGGGTCCAGCAAAATAACAGAGGACAGTGAGGAGGACTTCCTGGAGGGGGTGGTAGTCACACCAGAAGCCATCTGTAGCCAGGTAAGTTCAAGGAGGAGAGAAACCATCCCATCATGTCCCCAACCTGTGCCTCTTTGTAGGGGCGGGCGGGCGGGCGGGGGGGGGGGGGTGGATAAAAAGAAAAGGAAAAATTGTAACAAATCCAGATGGGAGGAGGGCAGGGACCACCTTGATATTAAGGCCATCCCTCAGCCTCCCGTGGGTGGCTGTTGCCTCCTCAATCCTGCTGCCTACCCGACCTCTTCTGACACCCCCAGAGTTTTCTGGGTGACAATTGAGCAGGACCTCCAAGGCACAGCAGATTTTCCGGGGGTGGGGGTAGGGAGAGATAGCAAGGGCAAGGGAGGGGAATCCAGAGGTAGCCCGCAGTTTTTGCAGAAGTGAGAACCTCAGGATCTTAACCCCTGTCCCTTGGTCTGAGTTGGAGTCTTGTGCCTAAGACTATGTCTGGCCCCAGGCCAGTCAACCGCCAGGCAGACTTTGGAGATTTTAAATAGATTTGCAAATTTTCCAGATTCCTAAGATGTCCTTCCAAACCCCTAGCCACTGAGAAAATTCTGGGTCTCAAAGTTCTGGATGGAGGGAAGTTTACACAACGGGCCTAGTGGTCATGTGGTTGGGGTGAGGTCTAGTTCCGGGCTGTCCGGTCTGGGGGCTCCTCTGTGAAGGGGGGCTGTGGCTGGACCGTATCTTTCTGTTACAGTCTATTTTCCTACTTGCTGTCTCCCTGGGACTCCTTCTCCACTCTGATCCTGAAATCTGAACTGAGTCTGATCACACCTCCCTCCTGCCCAGATCCCTTTGTAACTTCCCAGTGCCTGTGGAAAAGTCCCACCTCCTCACTTCAGAAGGACTGAGCCCAGCACTCTGATGTACTGTGAGATGCTTATTTGCTCCCAGAGGCAGGGATGGCCTTCCTCTACCTGGATGTGACAGCTACCCAACTGTAACCACAGCCCAGTAGCAAGGCTGAAGTGACTAGAAGCTTCCTCTACCCTAGTGCCCCAGACAGACTTGGGCCCTTGGTTCTAGCCTTGTTTCCTAGTTCCAGATGGTTGGATTCCAGAGTTTGTGAAAGGAATTTGCACCACCCTGCCTGTGGGCATTTGCCCTCCCCTCCATTCCGCTTGGAATGCTCTTCCTCATCACTTCCCTCTCCTGGTCCCTCCAATCATACCTCTTCCAGGCAGCCCTCCCTGGCTCCTCCAGTCTTCGGGTGCCTGCTGTGTATCTTTTCCACTAGCACCCTGTTGCTTGGCCTCTCTGCCGCTATCTGCTTGCATACTACAGCCTGTTTGGACCCAACTTTCTCTGCTTTGGCCCCAGTGCTTGGGTTGGCAGTGAGAACGTAGTGGCCAGGAGGAAGGATTCAGTGAAGCAAGCCTCCAACAGGTCTTTCTAAAGCAGCAGTTCTCAACCTGTGGGTTGCAAGCCCTTTGGGGTCGGATGACCCTTTCATAGGGGTCATCTAAGATCATCTGCACATCAGATATTTATAACTCATAATAGTAGCAAAATTACAGTCATGAAGTAGCAAGAAAATAATTTCATGGTTGTGGTCACCACAATGTGAGGTACTATATTAAAGGGTTGCAGCACCAAAATTCAGTTTTCCCCTGTCTCTAGGCAGGAGGCCTGGGAGCGCCCCCAGCATAGGGAGCATGCAGTCACAGCGGCGCTGTCACTGGTGAGCCTGCTGCCCGTGTACGCTTTGTATTCCTTACAGCAAGGCTTCAGAGTCAGTTTTGTTAGCCCTGCTTGCAGACGAGGAAACTCTAGGCTCACACAGCAGAGCTAGTGTTTAGGCTGAAGTCGAAATAAACCCAAAGGCTGTACCCCCGTACCTTCCCGGGGTGCATCAAGACCCCCATCTCTGATCCTGAGCTAGGGGAGAGGCTGTCTGGCAAGCGCCGTGGCTTCAGACAACAGCACGGCAGCACAGTGTTATCAGCAGCCGTCTTCCCTCTGTGGGGGAAAAGAAAACTGGACCCGTAATCGATAACAGATGTTGGGAGCAGCGGAAAGCCCAGGGGATTCAAAGTCAGAAGCCCATCTTGCATAAGCGACTAGCCTGGGATCCCTGGGCTGCTCTGTACCGTACTTTGATCAACACTAGGTGTTAACTTTTTTTGTTTGTTTATTTGTTTGGAGACAGGGTCTCTCTATGTAGTTCTGACTCTGACTGAACTGGAACTCACAATGTAGACCCAATTGGCCTCGAACTTACAGAGCCTCTGCCACTGCCTCTGCCTCTGCCTCTGCCACTGCCTCTGCCTCTGCCTCTGCCTCTGCCTCTGCCTCTGCCTCTGCCTCTGCCTCTGCCTCTGCCTCTGCCTCTGTTTCTGCCTCTGCCACTCCCTCTGCCTCTGCCTCTGCCTCTGCCTCTGCCTCTGCCTCTGCCACTGCCTCTGCCTCTGCCTCTGCCTCTGCCACTGTCACTGCCACTGCCTCTGCCTCTGCCTCTGCCTCTGCCTCTGCCTCTGCCTCTGCCTCTGCCTCTGCCTCTGCCACTCCCTCTGCCTCTCCCTCTGCCTCTGCCTCTGCCTCTGCCTCTGCCTCTGCCTCTGCCTCTGCCTCTGCCTCTGCCTCCTGAGTGCTGGGACCAAAGGTATGTGTTAGCATACCCAGCCAAGAGTTAACTTTTGATTCCACTGTTGGCTGACTGTGTGACTCTGGGCCAGCACTTTGACTTTGCCTCTCTGAGCCTCAGTCTTCTCTGTGAACAAGGTGACAGTTTGTGGGTTTGCCAAGATATAAGGTGTTAGCCTGTTGTTTTTTGGGGGGAGGGTGTGTGAGGGGGTGGACCTGTGGCCCACAGCTCAAAATGGCCAGGGCTCTCTCCATTTCCTGAACATGAGCACCTGGACAGGAAAATGATATGCAGCCTTAAAGATTTCCACTTGACCTTGTTCTCCAGGCCCAGCATATAGACTCTGGGACTACATACCCTCAGGCTGTAAGAGGAATCTGGTCAGGCTTTGGGCTGTAGTATAGAGGGAGGAAGGAGAGAGAGAGAAAGAGAGAGAGGGAGAGAGAGAGAGAGAGAGAGAGAGAGAGGAGAGAGAGAGAGCATTCCAGAAAGGCCCATCTATTTCTTCCAGGTGATTCTTGATTCTGAGCAGTAAGTAGGTCCTTGGAATGGAACTTTTTCCATGTTAACTCACCCTGGATGCAGAAAGATAGGAGGAGGAGGAAGTGGTCCTTCTCCAGGGTTTCTCTGTGGACCTCAGCTAGCGTGGGCAGAACCAACCCCTGAACAGTTGTGTGTGTCTTAACCATGTTTCTGCCTTGAAGTTCTCTTTGATCCTCAATACTTGGAGCGTGCCCGGCATTCAGAAAGCTCATACATCTTTGCTAGGTTAACTAAATATTGCGATCTTGAGGAGTAGATACAAGTTGTCCTCATTTTACAGATGAGGAAATGACCAAAGAGGCTAAATCAGTTGCCCAGGGTCCCACAGATAGGAAGCAGGGTATGTGGGATTAGCATTTGGGCATTTCTGATTTCATATCTTCATGAGGAGAGTTGAGTGGGGTCCAGGACCCAGTATAAACTCCAAGGACTTGTCTCATCTATCCTCAACATTCCAGAGGGGGTCCTCAGACCCCAGAATGCTATGTGACCATGGGCCTCAGTCCCGTCTCAGTTGAACAAAGAGATTGACCCCGATGATCACTAAGCTCCCTGCCACGACAGAACAATTCCAGGGCTCCAAGCTCTGCCAGCCCAGATTGGCAGCCGCACAGACCATGCTGTGTACTCAGGGATCATGCATATTTAACTTTACAATGAAAGGGTTTTTTTTCTTACCCTTTCTCCACAAATTGCAGAAAGAGGTCTGGATCAATGGCTGCTAATGGAAAACCTTAACGTGCAATGAGGAGGAGAACTTTCTAACAAGAGAGGGCCCTTTAATGTACTCAGTTTCCCGTTCCAGGGCGTGTTCCCGCAGAGCCTACATGCCTGCCTTCCTGAGAGCAAGGAGGACTGGGAAGTAGGCTGTGAGGGCTGAGTAAGAAAGCCCTGTAGGTCCTTCCAGAGCTGGGCTTTGATTTGAAGAGGAAGCAGGCTTTGGTCCAAAACAAAGTTGGCCATTAGCAGGAGTGGTGGGATTTGACCCCCAAGGGCCCACCCCTATGGGAGCAGATGTGAAATTCACATACTTGCTACTCCTTGCACAGAAGCCCACCTACATCCTCCCTCCCCCAAGTCTTGGGGTCCAGAGACTCAGAAAAGAGTTTCTTGAACCCCAAAACCTGGCTCTAGGATTCATCTACTCCCAGACGCTTTCTTGGGGGGGGGCAGATAATGCTCAGCTGGTGCAGGTGGGTGAAAATCAAAGTATGTCTGTGTACTGCTTTAATCATGTTAATACTCTTACTCTTCTGCCTCGGAGTACGCCTGTTTGAAGTCTTGATGCTTAACACTTTCATCTGCTGGAGGTTCCAGCGTCTCCATTCTGTGATGGACAGCACTGTCCCTGGGGAGGGTCAGAGGCTCAAGAATTGCCTGAATGTCAGAGATGAAAAGGGTTTCGGGGCTCATTTGGTTTGATTTCCCTATGGTATGGTGTGGACCTAAGGTCAGAAAAAGGAAAGGATATATGTCAAGTCATGCAGGTCACAGGTGATGGGAGCATGCATGTGTCCACCCAAAAGACACGGAGGGGTCTCAGCTCCACTTGCCGTCTAGGGACCAGCCTGCATGTCTCTCTAGGGTAAGGTTATAGGGCAGATATTTTGCAGAAGAGAAACAAAGCCCACCCCCACCCACCCCAAATCTTCCCTCTCTCCAAGGTCTTACATATCCTAGGCTGGCTTTGAACTGGGTTTGTAGCCAATGCTGACCTTGAACTTTCGATTCTCCTGCCTCCATCTCCTGAGTGCTAGGATTATAAGCCTGTCCCACCATGCCCAGTATTTTGCAGTGCTGGGGACAAAGGTTTCTTGCAGGGCAGAGTGCTCTGCTAATTCAGGCACAACCCAAAGAGCCTGCCTGATGAAGACGGGAAACCCCTAGTGTGGTTTACTGGATCACAGAGCCGTTAGTCCCATCGCTTCTCCATTCTGGCTGGAGCTTTCTTTTCTATAAAGAGGGGAAGAGGAAGGGAAAGATTTGTGGTCTAAGAGGGGCACCCAGCTCTGCTTTTGGCCCTGAAAGCCCCCTCCAGGTGTCATGGCAGCAGTCTCTTCTGCCTCCTCTCCCCTTCTCTCTCTTCTTCCTCCCCCTCCTTCTCCTCTTCTAGACAAGGTCTAGAAGCTCAGGCTTGCCTTGAACTTGATATGTAGCTGAAATAAGCCTTGAGCTTCTGATCCACTTCCTAAATGGTGAGGTACAAACATGCACCACCGTGCCCAATTCATGTGGTATTGGGGATCGAACCCAGAGTCTCTTACATGCTAGACAAGCACTCTTCCAACTGACTGCATCCCCAGTGACCCCTCCCCACCCAGGATTCTTGAGGCTGTTGGTCACATTTTATTAGTGAGCTCGTTACTTTCCTTTCCCTGAGAACGGTAGTCCCCTAGCTCCTCTTCTCCCGAGGCTGAGCATAAACGCCTCAGAGGCATCAGGAAAATCCAGACCACTACAGAGGGACAAGAGTCAGCTTCACAATCTTGTCACAGGTGCCCCGACTCTCTCATCCATAACATTTGGCTTGAAGGTCAACATTTGGGCCTGACCCAGTGAACTACAGGCCATTCTAATCTTGCCTGTATTAGTGTCGTTGTCAGTGCCCAGCCTGGGTCTGCCTACTGTATTATTAGTGCTGTGGTGAATAGGTAAATTAATGAATGTCAAGATGGATGGATGGATGGATGGATGGATGGATGGATGGATTGGTGGACAGATGGTCTCCCCTTTAAGACAAAAAGGGGATTTCGTGAGCATCTGCCTCAGGAGGACACTGTACAGAGAAAGGCCCACACTCAGCCTGATGCCCTCAAAGCAGCATCTTGAAGCTCTAAATTACTTTTTTAAATGACCCCTCCTTCTCACTTTATCCCCGCTCCACAGATTATATAGCTGGTCCTGCTGGGGGCTTCTGGCTGGGCTTGTGATGGCCTCATTCTGGAAACTAGACCCTCTGACTCCGCCGTCTTTATGCCAACTCACAACCTCCCCTGAAATACCTACTTATGTCCCTTTCCTTCATGTCCCACCACCGTGCTTGCCACTGTGGCATTATCTCTACCGGCAGCTAGCCATTCGGCATCACTGTTAAACCCCTGACGTTTGACATATTGATATAACCAGGGCAAAAGCCCAGATCCTCACCCAGCGCCCCAGACTTTTCCCAAAGGCTCACCCTCCTTTCCTGACTGTCACTTACCACTCTGCTGATAAACCTCGGCTCTAGTCTGACAGATCCATCGCTGCCCTTTTCCCCAGACGCCTTCGCACTTCACAGATGTCATTCACACAGCGTGCTGTGCAGTGGACTGTCCTGGCATCACCTGTCAAAGAACCCAACTAAACCCCAGAGACCGAGCCTTACAGAATCACAATCACTACCATTTACTGATCACCAGAGTATACCGCCGGCTCTTCACCATCTTGAACTCCCTTAACAACAGCAAAAGGTTCTCATGTTTCTTCAAGAAACACACCTGGACAAGCTAAACTCAGGCTGGTCACGTAGCCGCCAGGTAGGAGAACTGGGATTTGGATGTGGATTAAGTGACTTCAAGATGGGGATGCTCCCCTGCCATTTCCCCGCTCTGGGTGGCATCAGACACAGCCCACTGACTTTTAGGATATCACTTGTCTGTTTGTCCCACTCTCGCCAGCTGCCTGTCCCATCCCCGAGAGGAAAAGAGCCACTCTTGTCTGCCCAACCCGTTCCCCAGCCTAGAGAATCATTAGGGGACAGGTAAGAACAAGCCTGAGGAACGTTCTATCCCATGCCGCGTTAGCATCAGGGGAGCACCTGCTGTAGGCTCAGTCCTACACTGGGAACTTGGAGAGATCCCAAATAATCGTGAGATGTGTTCCCCCGAATTGTGGGACATCAAATTGAGGGACAGAGAAGACTTAGCTGATAGTCGTGGACTGGGAGACATCTGTTAGATTTAGCTTATTCCCAGGCCGAGAGCACTCTTCCTCACTGAGCCTCAGGGTAGCACAGGCGAGCGGAGCCACTGCCAGTCAAACCATCTGGCAGCTCCCCTTCCCAAGTAGCTCCTCTCGGGAGCTTCCCGCGCCATCTTCTGTATCACCTGCCTCTTCTCCCTGACCAAACTAGTCTCTCAGGTCTCAGGCTGACTGAGTGAGTGCTTTCTCCTGTGTGTGGAGAGGGATGAAGGAGGTCTCTGACTTCATATGGGGGTACCAGGCCCTCCTCCAAGCATCTGCTTGTGTGAACTCCATCCACAGCCCCAGTGACTCAGTGCAAAGGCCTGCTTTCTAGCCTGGAGGCTGAGACCTGGAGAAGGCAAGTCAACAGTCAGAGGGAGAGCCAGAGGGTGAGCCCGCAGAAAGGGATGGGGAGGGGATGCTGAGAAAGTATGAGGGTGAAGGAAACGTGGATGCTTTTCCTCCCAATTCACTGCCCAGGAGGGCTCTGAGGGGAATCTCAATGTTCTGTAATTGGCACAGATGGTGGATCAGTGGTGGGGTTCCTCCTTATTAGCCAGCTGCTCCTGCCTGATCTGGGGGTTATGGGCTGGTGGGGAAAGGCCACGTGCTCGTGTGTAAGTAGGAATGGGATTCGAAGCTTGCCTGCCCCTTGCCCACTTGGCTCCAAGAACACATTCTTCCTGAGGCCCCCCAGCCCACGGCTGATCCTGATGGTAGAGGCCAGGGAAACAGAAGGTTTGCTTGTTTGTGCCTGCTGCACCCCTTCCCAGCCCCAGCCTGGGACCCCTCTCAGGGGCTCCTTTGGCTGCCAGGGCCTGGTGCTCTCGGTTGTCATGGCACCAGCTGGAGATGAGGCTCTAGAGAATGGGGGGTAGGGAGGGCAGCCGAGGGAGGTAGAGGCTGGAACTCTGTAGATTCCCAGGCTCTGGCCCTCTGTGACCACTCATGAATGCTGGGCCCACAGAAGCAGGCTCGAGGCAGAGCTGGCAACATACTGGGTCAGGCTGCCTCGACACTCCATCTCAAAGGCCCCAGTGACATGACAAGGACAAACTTGTATTTTCCTCTCCAAGAATCTCTGTTTTTTAGACAGAATCTTTCTCTATAGTCTTGGCTGACCTAGAACTTGCCATGTAGACCAAGCTGGCCTTGAACTCATAGAGATCTTCCTACCTCTGCTTCTTGACTCCTGGGATTAAAAGCGAGCATCAGACACCATGTTGGGGGCTAGGGGTCCCTCTCTTAACATCCTGGGGTGCTTGGGTTCTACAGTGAAGTCTCAAAAGGGCTCTGACTTCTGTCTCTGCTTTGTCTTTCAAATTACTGGGTGAACCTGAGAGCACAGGTCCCGGGCACACTGTCCTCAGTGAGGGTGAAGGCAGGGCCCTGACCTTGGAGGATCATCTCTCCCCCACATAACCAGAGCTTCAGGTAGGAGCAGTTTCCTGTGGACAGTTGCTCTTAGTTTGGAGCCCGGCTGTCTCGTTCAGTGGTTAAGAAAGTAGGTTTTGAACCCAAACCAGCCTGGGTTTGCATTATATCCTAGCTCTTCTGATTACTAACCAGGTGACCTTGAACAAATCAACAAACCTCATAAAGACTCAGTGTTCTCCTCTGTGAAATGGGTATGATGACCCCCCCCCCCAACTGCTGTGTGGATGAAACAGAATCCCTGGGTCACTTCATTGAGCAGAACGTCTGGCTCCAAATTAGTTGGGGCTTCTATTTGTTTTCAGATTGGAACAGTAAGTTAGAAGAAAGGTATCGTTCACTGGGCATGCGAAGGCTGGAGACAGAAGTAGGACCAACCAAGAGGTAGGGGGCGTAGTGAGACAGACTATGCTCAGTATAATAAAAGGTGGTATGACCTCTGAGGATCCCAAGACTTCTGTGTTGAAAGAACCACAGGTGGTGTACAGCTGCAGAGAAGGTGGGGAATAGGGCAGGAGTGGCCCATTCTGGCCCTAAGACTGTGGCACCTGTGACTGTCAACTTCAGTTTGGCCTAGCTCAAAAGACAGTGTGGAGAAGTCCAGAAGTAGGACTGACCAGGCATCAGACCTGTGACTGGCGTGCGGCTGGTGCTGCCTTTCTGGAAGCCTGTTATTGTTATTTATTTCTGCAGGAAGAGCAGAGAGTGAGTGGGTGTTGGATTGTGTGCTCAGGGGGGCCAGGGGCCACCTGCCAAGCATTTTGCACTGTATCCACAGCTAGGCAAATGACGTGTCCTTTCTGTGCCTCAGTTTCCTCATCTATGAGAAAGGAAGGCAGCCGTATGTCGTGGATTGGGCTGAGAATCTGACAAGACCATTCTCAGGAGCAGCCTGGCTCAAACAGCAGGAGAGGCCTCGAACAGCCCCTCGGTGACTGTGTGCGAAGGGTGCTGGGAGCCTAGGGGGGGCCCAAGGTAGAACTGCTACTGTCCTGCAACTTTTCAAGGTCATCTAAGTTCCCATTTCTTCTGAAATAACCAACAAGGAAGGGCCCAAGTGAGATCTTGGAGACTGGAAGCCAGGAATCCCAGGGCATCTGCAGAGCCAGGCTGTATGGCCTGGGATGATACAGCAGTGAGCCTGAAAGCCAGCAAGGCGCCTGAGGCAGGGGGCAGGAAGTGCTCCACAGGCGGCTGGGCTGTGGGCAGAGGCTTGATTGGACCTCCCCTCCTCCTCTCTGACCTCCTTCCCAGGCTGATTCCCAGCATGTGTGGGGACCTGCGCCCCCTCCCTGAGGCCCCAGCTCCGTCAGACACATACTGAGCACTTTCCCACAAGCTGTTCGTCCATCATCCAACCCCCAGCACACACACTCTGGGGGTGGTGGTGTTGGGGGGTGGTGCTGTTGCGGGGGTGGGGGGATCAATTAGTTCTTTATCTGCCTGGCTCCCTTCCAGACAGATGTTTCATTTTATTTTGGACTTCCAGAAAATAGGACATTTTTCTTTTCCATTGCATCCCTGGGGAGGTCTCCTGGGGAGGTCTCCTGGGAAGAGGAGCAAAGAACCAGTGTGGGACCCTGGGGAGCTGAGAGGACATTGACCTTCCTCCTTTGGCAGAGAGGACTAGCGGGAGGGGCCAGAGCGCAAGCGACATGGTTCCTAGGACCACTGCTCAGAAGCTGGCTTTCCCTGAGTGTCGGGGAGAGCTGTAGAAGGGTCAGGAGAATGATGGTCAGATGGGTGCTGCAGAGGGAGGGAATGAGAACAGGCGAGGGGCAGGGGACACAGAGACATCCAGGAGACTGTCCACCATCCTTAGCAGTGCCCTGAAGCTCCTGGGGAGAGTCACCGAAGAGTGGTAGCGTGCTGAGCCTTCTCCAATAAAATGCACCCTAGGGTGGAAGGGATGGGCTCTATTCCTCCCTAGGTTTCTCTCCCCACTTGTAACTATGCTCAACCTCCAGACCCTTCTCTGGAGCCCAGGATGGGGATCCCGACTGGTATGTAAGATCACACCCACATCAGCTGGCTCTGGGGAGGCTGGAAGTGCCCAGCTCCGACTAGGCTGCTGTCACTTGCTCACTGACCAGCTGCTAGCCAAGGATTCTGTCCCTGGCCCCAGATTCCTCTTGCCCCCGCACAGCACACTCCCAGCCTAGAGCTGACTGCCTCTTCTGAGCTGAGTCATGGCATCCTTGCTGGCCAGGGTTGGAGACACTCACTCACCCCCACCCCTAACCCGGCATTCCAAGTCCACAGGGCAAGGAAGGGTCCCCCGAGAGTCACAATGTCAGCCTGGAAAGTTCTTCCACTCTCTTGTACTGGGGCCCGGAGAGGGGGAGGGCTGTAATTTAGGAGGATGACAGAGAGAAAATGACAACCAGGCTCCTTTCCTCCTGTCCTGAACTTTATCCAGGGGTTTTGAAGGGCCCCCTGATTTGGAGGACAGGACAAGGCCATGAAATAAGTTTGTGTTCCACTTCTGCCAGCAGCAATTTAGCAGGTCACACCTCTGAATCTCTGTTACGGTCTCCCTCTGTCTGGGACAGGTTAAGGAAAGAGACTGCTCTTTGAGAGGCAGCGCTGTATATGGCTGGACCCCAGGCTGGACCCCAGCTCATAACCCAGTAGAGCTTCTCCTGCTGAAGCCCAGTGGGGTTTCCCATTTTCCTGCCCCAAGCCTTGGGTTCCCCACCTGTACAGTGAGCTTCAGGAAGGGATTAGATGTTTCCTGGCTGCAGGGCATTGACATTCCAAGATTCTGACCTTGTGACCCCCAGGACTGGACCTCCCGCTTGGGTATCTTGTTTTTTCAGATACTTGGTGGGACTGGAGCTGGTGACACCAGGCACACCAAGTGTCCCTTTGAACTGAAGCTGGCTTTCTTCTCTCCTATCTCATTGTGTTTCTGCTTC
The DNA here is from genome assembly GCA_026225945.1 of Cricetomys ansorgei. Classification (NCBI taxonomy): domain Eukaryota; kingdom Metazoa; phylum Chordata; class Mammalia; order Rodentia; family Nesomyidae; genus Cricetomys; species Cricetomys ansorgei. Next base: position 1,430,159 of record JAMJFZ010000242.1, on the reverse strand, counting down.
TGCTCAGTGCCAACAAAACCCTCCACATCTGAGATCGGCTCAGGGGCAACTCTTAACCCAGTGCATGGTCTTGTTCGTTATTTATATGACTTTATCTCCCTGTCGTATGCACTCTTGGCCTCTGTCGTGTTCATGTCTGAAACCTGCCCCTCAGGCCCTTCCAACATGCCGTCACCAAGTCCTGCTGATGCTCAGCTTCATTAATCTCAATGCCATCTTTGTTGGTCAATCCCCATCCGCTGCCCTCTGTTCAGCTGTGCACTGTAAAGAGGGGAGCCTGCAGCGGGGGGGCAGGCAGTGGAGAGCCATGTCGCCTCACTTCAGTCTCAGAGGAGTGCCTCCTCTTGTCTGGTCTGCATTTCTTGGCAATTTTCCAAAGCAGTCTCCGTCTCGGTTTTCTTAGCTATAAAATGGGAATAATAGTTCTCTGCCTCAGAGCTGTCAGAGGGTCAAGTGAGACAATGCATGCCAGGTACCGCAGAACAAATGAGGCTTTTAGCTCCGTGATGCACGCGTGACCGTGACCCTGTGTACGCATGTCCTGTCTGTGTCCTACATAGGAGGTACATGAGTGATTGTTATACACGGGTACATCTCTGACAGACACATGACAAAGCACCCAGGCATCGCTCTGTGCGGTGTGCACGTGTACTGGGTAGCGAGAGGGCTGTGTGCACGTGTGTCCTGTGTGGGCATGCACATGGTTTGTGCCTTTGTTGAGGGCTGGGCACATACTCGAATAGCTACACATGTGTGTGTGTGTGCTGTAGAAGAGCGTGTGTGAGAGAGAGAGCGTAGGCAGCATCTGGGCTGTGTGCATGTGTTCACCGCGTGCAGGCCTCCCTCTGGCAGCAATGCAGCCCCCCCCCTTTCCCAGACTGCTTGTGTCGTGGGAGCCTCGAGACCCCTAGGGAGGAAAGCTGATGCTGGCGGATGTGGCCAAGAAGGGCTGGATTTATTTAAAGTTGGTGGGAAAGGCGTGGGGAGCTGTGTGTGCTTGTGAGTGGGAAGGCCAAGGCTCTGGGGATGTCTCCCAAGCATGCTTGCTCCTCTGGGCTTGTGGCCTCACTCCAATTCCCTAAGGGGAGGGGGGGCTCAGATCTGTTGTGAGAAGCTGAGCAGACCCCTCTCTGGGCCTGGCTTGAACAGAGGCAATCCTGAGGGCTTCCTGACCACAGCAGGAGAGTGGCATCTTGGGAATTGTTTTTGTTTCTCCACTCTAGGGTCCTCACTGGACAGGGCAGCATGGCAGGTAAGGAGTGCCTGCCTCTTGAGTCTTTCCTGGAGCACAGCTCCCTCCCTTGAAGAGAGGAAAGTGTCAGAGGCACACCATCATGGCAAGTTAGCAAGCTAGCTGCCTGGTCTTTTCCAGGGTTGGTCAAAACACAACAGCCTGCAAAAGCACGGAATGCTCCAAAAGGCATCGAAAGGACAATGGGGTTGTCCAGAACTGTTGAGGTGACTAGGAGGTAACGTTGGGCACCTGAGTCCCGCTCAGATCAGTCCTCAACCCGTAGCTTACTGTCCTGGCCACCCTTCTATAACCCCAAGTTCATTTGGTGGGTTGTCCCCTGAAAAACTAACAGTTGTATAGAGGAGGAAGCGCAGGCCATTTAGATGATAGGTGTGAATCTGCACACTAGGTCAGTGGGATAAGATAGGTCACAGATTCCCAGGCACTGCATTCTCAAACATGTCATCTTCATTCTTGACCAGCCGTTACTTCCTCAGGCTACTCCGTTGATAATAATGATGGTCAGAACCTTCTCTCTGATTAGTCAAAAGGACAGACCTTTTGGATAGTGACAGCTCTTTAAAGATGACTGTCACCACCTCTCTGTGAATCCCAGAGCAGGCAGGAGATCCAGTCACAGTGTGTTTAAGGCATCTGGTGAAGGGAGCTATGCTTGTTTCAGAGAGAATGAAGCCAGGCCAAGACCCCATTGCATCTTTGACTTTTCTCCCTCAACTCTTTTGCCCAGTCTGTCCACCCCACAGCTGGAACCCACAGCTGGAACTCGCTTCATGTCTATGTGATCTGGTCACGATTCTGGACCTCTCTGGGTCTCTGCTTCCCATTTGAGGAGGCTCCTTTCCAGCTTACAGTCTTACTTGTAGCTACCCCAGCCCTATGCCCTGCAGGAGAGGCCTTGAGAAGAGAAGGGGTGGCCACAAAGTAGCAGGGTTAGGGACTGCATGGGTGAGGTTCCAGCCCACATGGTCAGCACAGCCTACCAGAGCCAGGCCAGCCTCCTTGCAATGACCTCCCCTCCCCTGGCCAGCAAGCCAAATTCCTCCTTTAGAATAATAAACAGTGTGGCCAGCCAGAGAGGCTGGGAGAGGAGGGGAGGAAGGCTGAGATGAACCCTCCCCCAGCCTGGGCTGCTAATGATTTTCTTTGGCCCAGATCTCTGGCAGGAAGTGGGGAGCCAGAGGGGTACCCACTAAGGGGAAGATGGGCCTCTGTGGAGCCTGTTGGTTCCGTCTGGGCACCCAATGCTGTCTGTCCTTCCCAAGGAGGCCTGTGTCCAGCTGGAGAGGCTGGCACAGGAGGGATGCAAGAACGACCAAGAAGGGGAGAATCAGGAGGGTTTTGACAAGGAATAATTCTGAGAGGGGAGACTCAGGCCAGAGGGGGCCCTTACACCCAGGCAGGCTGTCTGAAGACAAGGTAACGGAGGAAGAGAGGATTTGTGCAGATTGCTTCTAGGGTGTAGAACAAAAAGATCTGGAGTGGGCTTTGCCTGTGTCTCATGCACCCTGTGTGACTCTAGCCCTCGCTGGTGGGCTACACCTCATTCATCAGCTCCGCACTGGCTGGAGACTCTGCCCACAGACACGACCCTGGCACGAGAGGTGGTGACATGGTGGAGTGGAAACAAGCTGGGCCAGGATGGGCAGCCTCACAATCTCAGGATGCTTCCTTGCTGCTTCTCACAGAATTGCCTCTTACGTTTCTTGATCTGTGACTCTGGCCATACCCAGCTGTTGGTGATTGCTTGGAATCTGATGATTGACGGGAAGGACAAATCAAAGACGCACCCTTTACCAGGTGTCTGTCACTGCTGCTGTCCCTGGTCCAGCACCCTGTTTTACATATCTCTTCTCTGTCTTCCTCTGCTCCCACCATTCAGCTCTCTGTCTTCCTCTTGAAAGGGCTCTGTTAGGAACCTTGAGTAAACGTCTTTGCTCCTCAGAGCCTCGGTTTCCCCATGTGGACATTGAACGCGGAGGTGGGAAGCTTGGCTTCAGTGCTCTCCGAGGACCCTCAAAGCCTGATTAATTAGATGGGGCCAAGACCCTGGGCCCTTCTCTCCTGGGCCTCCTGTGCTGCTCTGTGTTGAGGGAGGGGGGCTAGCCCACTCCCACATTCCAGAGCCCTGACCTCCTCCCCCTCCCCACTTCCCTTCCCACAGACGTCCCATTTCCTGTTGTGCTTGTGGAGGGAGCTGTGGGAGTTCTCCAGGCTCTGGCTCACCCCCTCCTACTCCTCCAGGCCTTTCATCACACTTTCCCAAATATTTGTCCTGGCAGATAAGTGCCCGGTATTGGAACTGTCACCCGGAGGACAGGCTGTCAGAGCTGGCATGCCTCCTATCTAGCCCAATTTCCTCACTTCCATTGTAACATACAGGGAACTAAGACCCATAGGCAAAGGACCCAACCAAGGCCACATGAAAAGCTGGCAACAGAGGGAAGAGGGCTTGAGGACCTGGATATCTTCCCAGCATTGAGACAGAAGGTTGGATGCACAGGCCCAGCAGAATCTGCAGGAAACAGATCTAAGAGTGCCCTGGCACTGCCTTTGCCCACACTGGGCCCTGACCCCTGTTTTGCTCTACAGAACACCATGGGGCTTCCAGGCGTGATGACAACTTCAATCCTCAAAGGTAAGTAGGCTGGGGACAAGGGTGAGGGCCCCAGGGATGCCCTAGGGAGCTGGCACTGGTGATGCTTGGTATGGTATGCTATGGTACTAAGGCATGAAAGTCCAGAAGCTCTGCAGTACTCTTGAGCCTCAGTTTCCCTGAATTTGGCAGTGGTATGTGGAGGTCTCCTTCAACTGCCTACCTATCAACTTTTTTTTTAAGATCCATTCAGTGGCTCCCTCTTTGTCCAGAACCGCCAGCTCAAGTTCCTTGCTTATCCCTCTGCACCCACAGCATCCTCTGAGATATCTCAGTCTCCTCTCCCTCTTCAGTTCAGCTGAATGTTTGCCTTCAGCTCTCCAAGGTCTGGGCAGATGCCCAAGCAGCCAGTGATGAGCCAGTGACCTGCCCTACTGACCATTGTTTGATGGCCCTGCTGACTGGCTACACCTGTCCTGATTTTCATCACCGGGAAACATGGGGGTGTGGCTTTTAAAACCCTCCCTGTGAACACTGATGTACATTGGTGACCATAGCTGCTTCTCCCCATCCTCCCCAGAAGATGTTGAAGGCACCAATCATCTGATAGATACATATCTCAATCTCTCCAACTTGGTCCTTCCAGCCCTCAGGGGCCTCGGCATCATGCTGGCCCCAGTCTGCCCCAACTCTAAACTATGTTAGTACCCCTTTCCTAAGGTCGCCTGTGGGCTTCACAGGAATCTGCAGCTAAAAGAGGCCCAGGGAGTGACCTGGAAGGCAATGCAGGAACTGGAGGCCCAGGGATTGCTTCCACAGGATTTCCTGCCCCTTTCTCCCAGCCTGCTGCTGGCACATAGCGTAGCTGGAGGCCTTAGAGGCCAGAGTCAACTGGAGCAGGGACCTAGGACAGGAGCCCCTGGGGGCCTGGAAATGGTCAGATAGCCTGCACTGAATGGGAAGATGTGTTCTGTAAGGGGTTGGGAGCTATGGAGACAGGCCTCCAGGATAACTCTGGGGTGGGGCTAAGGTTTCTATCCCTGACATGTGACCCTTACTGCCCCAAAGGTCAGTTGTTGCTGTCCTTACTGTTACTGCTGGGACTACAGACCTCCCAAGGCCTAGTCATCATGCCCCCTGGACCAGAGTTCATCCTCAACATCTCCAGCACCTTCGTCCTGAGGTGCGTGGGCTCAGCTCCAGTGATGTGGGAACAGATGACCCAGGTGCCCTGGCAAGAAGCGGCCGTGAATCAGGATGGCACCTTCTCCAGCGTGCTGACACTGATTAACGTCACTGGGGGAGACACTGGAGAATACTTCTGTGCCTACAACAACTCCCTAGGGCCGGAGCTCAGTGAGCGGAAGCGCATCTATATCTTTGTGCCAGGTAAGGACACTAGCCATGCTTACTCTCTCACCCTCTTCTCCACAGCTAGTAGTACAAAGGGAACTTGAAGAGCACCTCAGGGACACCCCAAGATGCAGCCATGTGACACAGGTGAAGAGCAGCATCCAGCCTGGCTCCGTCAGGGAGCATGCTCCTTCCACCTGCTGTCTGCCCTTTCCCAGCTGTCTCCGCTCTTGCCTCCTAAGAGCTCTGCGTTCTCAGCTGGTCCCAACTTGTTCCTTTTGGCTCCCATGTCCCACTGCCCTGTTCCCCGAGTCCCAGGTACCGATGCTTTAGCTTATGACTTTTCACACACGCCCCCCTCGTTCCAACCCCAGCCGACATCAAGTGGAGAGCAGGATAGGGCCTCTGAGAACATCTTTCTCAGTCCTGTTATGCTACTGTAACAGAAGACCCACGCCTGTTTACAATGAACAGAACTGATCATCACACAGTTCCGGAGGCAGGGGCCGACATCTAACAAGGGCGCCTCAAGATCTAGGGGCCAGCATCTGGCAAGAACATTTTCTTTCTTTTTTTTCCCCTCATCTTCTCTCTTCCTCTCCCCACCCCCTGCGGTGGGGTGGGCACCTCGAATGTAGCCCTAGGTGTAGAACTCACTGTGTAATACGGGTTGGCCTCAGACACGTAGCACTCCATCTGCCTCTGCTTCCTGAGTGCCGAGATTAAAGGTGTGTGCCATCGCACTCGGCACCTTTTCTTCTATTTTTGAGGCATTACCTACTTGTCATACGGCCAAAGGTGACCTCGAACCTCTGATCCTCCTCCCTCTACCACCTGAGTGCTGGAGTGACTTGTGCATACTAGCACACCTAATACACGCATGTTAGGAAAGCAGTCTACCATCTGAGCTACGTCTCTAGCCCCAGCAAAAGCCTTCTTGCTACCTTATACCATGGAAAAAGCAGAAGGGCAAGAGACAGCAAGAAGGGAGAAAGAGGGGCCTGAACTTACCCTGTTGCAATGGCATCAGTCCATGAAGCCCTCGTGACTACTCATTCCTCCTTTCTGGTATTGGGGATTGAACCCAGAGTCTCGTGCACACTAGGCATGGACTTTACCACTGAATTACATCACCAGGCCTCTTTATTATGACTACTTTTTAATTAGTTATTTATTTGTATTTATGTGCATGCGCCATGTGTGTGCCTGTGTGTGTGTGTGTGTATGTGTGTGTGCCTCTGTGTGTCTGTGTGTGTGTCTGTGTCTGTGTGTGTGTCTGTGTGCTTGTGTGTGTCTGTGTGTGTGTGTGTGTGTCTGTGTCTGTGTGTGTGTGTGCCTGTGTGTGTCTGTGTGTGTGTGTCTGTGTGTGTGTGTCTGTGTCTGTGTGTGTGTGCCTGTGTGTGTCTGTGTGTGTGCCTCTGTGTGTGTGTGTGTGTGTGTGTGTGTGTGTGTTTTCCCCGTCCCCACATGAAGGTCAGAACTGGGTGTTGGATCCCCTGGATCTGGAGTTACAGGCAGCTGTGAGCTGCTGGATGTAGGAACAGGAAACAAATTCAAATTCTCTGGAAGAGTTGCAAGTGTTTTTAACCCCTGAACCATCTCTCCAGCTCCTACTATTATTATTTTTTTAACTTTTTGTCTTGAGACAGAATCTCACTAGGTTGCCAAGACCGGCCTAGAATTCAGTCTGTAGCTTCGGCAGGCCTCAAATCTGCAGGCCTCTAGCCCTTTGCATCAGCTTCACAGTAGCTGGGATTGCAGACCTTCACCACTCAGTCTAGCTGACGATTATTATTTAAAACCCCTACCCGTAAATAATACCACAATGGCGATTCTATTTCAGTGCAGTTTGGAGGGAGCCCACATCAGAACTATAGCAACACCCTTATCCTGTATGGAAGTGACTGAGGGCCAGAGAGAAGAGGCTGCTCAAAGTCAAACAGCAGTTCACATGACAGCTAGAAACCCACTGTTCTGGCTGTGATTAAACACCATGACCAACAACAATTTGGGAAGGGAAGGGTTTATTTCATCTTACAGCTTACGTTCCATTAGGGAGAGAAGTCAGGGCAGGAACCTGGAGGCAGAAACCGAAGCAGGAGGAAGAACACCACTTACTAGCTTGCTTCTCCTGATTTCTTACACCCCAAGACCACCTGCGTAGGAGGGGCACCACCCACAGTGGGCCGGGCACTCCCACATCAATCATTAATAAAGAAAATGCCCCACAGACTTGCCTACAGGCAGCCTGATGGAATTGACAACTGATTTTCCTTCTTCCCAGATGACTCTAAGCTATGTCAAGCTGACACAACAACAACAAGGACTAACCATGACTCCGTTCCTTGGCTCTCCTCCTGACAGATCCCACCATGGGCTTCCTCCCTATGGACTCCGAGGACCTGTTCATTTTTGTTACGGATGTAACTGAGACGACAATTCCCTGCCGAGTGACAGACCCCCAGCTGGAGGTGACCCTGCATGAGAAGAAAGTGGATGTCCCCCTACAGATACCCTATGATCACCAGCGAGGTTTCACCGGTACCTTCGAGGACAAGACTTACATCTGCAAAACTACCATTGGGGACAGAGAAGTGGACTCCGACACCTACTATGTCTACAGCCTCCAGGGTGAGCTCCCCTTTCTGGCCCTTCACGGAGGAATAGCGCCTCAGTTTACTAAGTGCACAGTTCCATATCTAGTTGGATTCTTTTGTAGTGGGAGGGACCTAGTTAGTGGACTCTCCATCCAGTGCCCAAGGAAACTGAGGCTCAGAGAAAAGATGAAGTTGGCCTACAGTCATAGTGCAGTAAGGCCTGGTCTGGGCTACATAAGGTAGAGACAAAGGCTTAGGCCTAGAGGAAGCTGGGTTTGGATCCCAGCTTGGCCACTTCCCATCTGGACTACTTGGCACAAGGAACTTGGTCCTCGTGAGCCTGCTTCCCTCTCCCCCCATCACCCTATGAGGGTGGCGATGGCCACTTTCCTCACAAGATCTTTGGGAAGGTAAGATAGAAGAGGTTAAGGTACCTAGCGTGTGATAAGCACTTGATTCCCAGAGGATTCTGGCTTCCAAGTTGCAATCCCATTGTCAGCTCCATGAAGAGATTCTGCCTGTCATATTCACTCCTCTAGCCCTGGGGTCTAGGAGAGTGTGTGCTTGTGTATAGTAAGTAGTGATTTAATTATTATCCATAAAACCGATGCATACATCTTTCACAGATACCCAGCCTTTCCCTGTGGACCACTCCCATTCCCCAAGCCTAATGCTGGTGGCTGGTGATGACCTCCTTGGCCTTAATCCAATCTCCCTCCCCCACTCCAGTGTCCTCCATCAATGTCTCTGTGAACGCGGTGCAAACTGTGGTCCGCCAGGGTGAGAGCATCACCGTCAAGTGCATCGTGATGGGAAATGACGTGGTCAACTTCCAGTGGACATACCCCCGCATGAAGGTAACGCTGGCCACGGGCTGGGAGGCAGGATGGACCTCTCAGCTCTCACCGACTTCTGATTTGAGGACTGGTCCTTGCAGAGTGGGCGGCTGGTGGAGCCGGTGACAGACTACCTCTTTGGAGTGCCCTCCCGCATCGGCTCCATCCTACACATCCCCGCTGCTGAGCTGAGTGACTCGGGGACCTATACATGCAACGTGTCAGTGAGCGTGAATGATCATGGAGATGAGAAGGCCATCAACATCACTGTGATTGGTGGGTGCCTTGGATTCAGCCCTTTACTTCACCCTGAGCTGGACCAGACTCTGGCACAGACCTGGGGTCTGTTTTAGTATTAGACTCAAACCAAGTGCAGCATCAGCCCCAATTCAACTCTAAGCCCAATCTAGACTTCCCACTAGCCAGACTCCTAGATCGTTCCCAAACCCCCAGTGCAGGCCGTGGCAGCCCCATTGCCAAGGTCAACCTCTGCACTAGTATGAAGTTCCAGTACCCTGTGTATAATATGGAGTCAGAACAGAAAACTGCAACTCTAGTCCCAACCTCAGCACCGACTCCAATACCATCTGTACCAAATTCCATCCCTGCTCCAGTCCCAGCCCAAGCTTGAGCTCCATCTCTGTTGCCTGAAGAAGCCCTGCCCCTAGAAGGTGCATTTAGTAGGCACTTAGTGGACATTTAGTGGGCACAGGCCTCCAGGAACACTCCACCAGCATCAGAAGGATGCACACACTCATTGGTGTCTGAGCATAGCCCCGCCCACAGGGCCCATCCCTGACTTTGTCATACCTTTACAGAGAATGGCTATGTGCGGCTGCTGGGAACACTGGGGGATGTACAAATTGCTGAGCTGCACCGGAGCCGGACGTTGCAGGTGATGTTCGAGGCTTATCCGCTGCCCACTGTCCTGTGGCTCAAGGACAATCGCACCTTGGGCGACTCCAGCGCCGGCGAGATGGTTCTGTCCATGCGCAATGTGTCTGAGACCCGGTAAGCACCAGTTAGTCCACTGGTTGTGGAAGCTTCAAAGCTGTCGGGCAGCTGAGGCCTTTGGATATCAGCAAACCTAGGTCCTTCTTGTTGGAGAGTCTGCTGCGCGCCAGACACATGCCAGGCACTAGGGATCCTGCAGGCCACTCTGCTCCTTCTGGTGGGGGAAACAGACATTGGTGGGTTGGCCACTTAGCGGTTCGGTTACCTTTATGATGAGCGGAGCCAGTAGGTGAGAGCCAACAGTAAAAAGGCTGGGTGGAGGGAAGGTGTCCCTGACGCTAGATATCAGCAGACTGGTAAGACTGTGGCAGAAGCTGGCTGCTACACTATGTGGGCCTTCCATGAGGACGCTGTGGAGAGAGGGATACACAGCACCCTGGTCCCTCCCAAGCCTTCCTCTTAGCTTAGTGGGACTTCCTGTGGGTGAGGATTCAGGAGACTGGGCGCACATCTGGCTCTGTAGCTATCACCTGCATGACCTTGGCAAGCGTATTCCTTTCCCTAGGCATTCTATAGGAGGGTAAGGATGCTTTCGGGGTTCCTGCAGTTCTGGTATCAGTCCCCTGGCCTGGCCTGCTCCACAGGTATGTGTCAGAACTGACCTTGGTACGCGTGAAGGTGGCAGAAGCTGGCTACTACACTATGCGGGCCTTCCACGAGGACGCAGAGGCCCAGCTCTCCTTCAGGCTGCAGGTCAACGGTGAGCATGACCTCCCTTTCCCTCTCTCTCCTCCATCCTGCCCTCCCTCCCTATTCCTTCCCCATTCCGTCTTCCTTCCTTCTCTGCCCATCCACCCATGAGAGAGACCGGAGAAAGGGCCTGGAACCAAGGAGGCTAGATTCTAGACAGCTGACCAGGCATGTCCCCTCTCTGGGCCTCAGATGTTTCCCCAGCCCCAAAGATGACCATCAAATTATACTGTGCTTTCTCCAAATCTGAGCCATTTCTGTGCCAATGCCACGATTCTCCTTCTTACATACAGTTCATACTTTGCTGAGTAATTTCAAAATGGCAGTCTGTCCAGAGTTCTACCTTTTGTAGCTTTCATCCTAGTGGAGGAAGACAAATAGTAAAGGGGAAATCCCCAGCAAAACCAAAAAAAGGTTAGAAGTAACAAGTAACTATAGTGGCAGGGAAAGGGGAGAGAGTATGTGTGTGTGTATGTATGTATGTGTGTGTGTATGTATGTGTGTGTGTATGTATGTATGTGTGTGTGTATGTATGTGTGTGTGTGTATGTGTGTGTGTGTGTATGTATGTGCGTGTGTATGTATGTGCGTGTGTATGTATGTGTGTGTATGTATGTGTGTGTGTGTGTATGTATGTGTGTGTGTATGTATGTGTGTGTGTGCGTATGTATGTATGTATGTGTGTGTATGTATGTATGTGTGTATGTATGTATGTATGTGTGTGTGTATGTATGTATGTGTATGTATGTATGTATGTATGTGTGTGTGTATGTATGTATGTGTGTGTGTATGTATGTATGTATGTATGTACAGAGAAGTGGGAGGAGCCTGGTGTAGCAGGTGGTAAGGGCTGTAGTTTACAATGGTGATGGGGTTGGTCTCATTCTGTAGGTGACATTTGTGAGAAGAAGGGAAGAGCATTAGACAAGCTGTTATTTGGGGAAGTGCACTCCAGATCATGCCTCTTGTTGTCACATTGCCAGAGAAATAGTAAGAAGGTGGGGGTGGCCAGAACAGAGGACCTTGGCGTATATGGAGGAGCATGAGGTCAGGGCAGAAATGGAAGAAGGAGAAGGGTATAGTTGGACAAGTGGGTATAGCTTTGGCTTCATTGGGAGTGAAATGAAGAGCCCACGACAAGGACTTGAGCATAGAAATGACATGATAACAGCTTAATGTTTTGTCAATTAGCTTTCTAAAAATAAATTTATTTTGAAAGACAAATTTTGAAAGACAAAATTTAGCATCTCAATTGTAGATGGAAACTTGGTGTCATAGGCCATAAATATAAAATAACCACTAAAATAGATTTAGAAGAAACAAAACAATGCTCTCAGAGTCAATTTTCATGAGCCTGGCCCCCAGGGCCCTAGGCTCAGGGCCTGTTCTCTCTTCATTAACGGGAAGAGCAAGTCTCACAGGGATGTTAAAGACAGACTCTGAGCCTTGCCTTTTAAAGTACCCCAGAGGAACTGTCACTTTTCACACTGTGAATCCTGGTGTCTAATGCTCACCTGCAGCCCCCTGCCTCGGGGGAAACTCTGGAGCATGTCCTCCTGAGGGTCTTTCCGGTGATCTCCTCTGATCACCCCACTTCCTGACCCTGTACTCTGACTGTCCAGTCCCTGTCCGTGTGCTGGAGCTGAGTGAGAGCCATCCTGCCAATGGGGAGCAGACAATCCGCTGTCGAGGCCGGGGCATGCCTCAGCCAAATGTCACCTGGTCTACCTGCAAAGACCTCAAAAGGTGAGCATACTCTGAGCCCCAGCCTCCCGGAACACCCACAGCTGCCTAGAATGACCCAGCTTGGGGTGATCTAGACCAGCCTCTTCGCTTGAGAGGCCCAGGCCACATCTTAGATCAGTCCTCTGCCTTCCTGGAGATGCTGGGCATAACCTAAATTGCTCCTTTTCTTACCTTGACCCTGACTCATCCTCAGCCCAAGAAGGTGCAAGGTCTGGCCCCCAGAGGTGTCTAATCTACCTAGTCTATGTTCTATACCCCTGACTAGAGCTGAATCTAGTACAGTAGATAGAGACAGGGTTGAGTTCAGGTTTCGCCTCTATCCCTGACACACTGGTTAACCTTCAGCGTCGAATGAGTGGATTTTGTCATATAAGAGTCTCAGTTCTGGAGTGGGAGCGCTCCCTGCTGGTCCATCAAGACAACACAATAGGAACCTGCTTAAGAATCCAGCAGTCATAGAAATTAAGCCTAACCCTACCTTCTACCACCACACACCACAGAGCCTGGTTTGGACCTTAGTTTCCCCATCTGCAGAGGGAGAAGACTGTAAGCCAATACCCTTGTGTCTCCTGGCAGGTGCCCACGAAAGCTGTCACCCACGCCATTGGGGAACAGTTCCAAGGAGGAGAGCCTGCTAGAGACTAATGTGACTTTCTGGGAGGAGGAGCAGGAATACGAGGTGGTGAGCACGCTTCGCCTACGTCACGTGGATCAGCCTCTGTCAGTACGTTGTATGCTACAGAACTCGATGGGCAGAGATTCGCAGGAGGTCACCGTGGTACCGCATTGTGAGTACCCAGCCTTGGGTGGCTCTGATGACCTCTCACCCCTCCCTTCCTTGATCCCACTATACTAAGTCTGCATGCCCACAGCAGGTCAAGTGAGCATGCTCACAAGCTCATAGGAACATTATGAAATCCACCAGAGTATGTTCCTAAACACGTACACAACATATGACATGGACACAGGTGCACAAACACAAGTCTATATACCACAAACATGAAGAGCATTGCGTTTTATGTGTAGAAAATGAAACTGGTAATGCATGATGAACGTTGTAAACTCTGAACATGAGTAGATGCTAATCCCATAGGGCCGGCGGGGGATGGGGGAACTTTGCCACAAAGTTTGAGTTGATTTTAAGCAAGTTTCTAGTGCTGGCCAGGACCATGTGGAGGTCCCCACTGGGATTCCTTCAAGATGGTCCCAAGTTGTAGTTTGTAGGGATTTTTAAAGTCAGATCCCATAAGGCTATGTGTTTCCCATTAGATCCAATCAGGGACAAGCACACATCCTAATGTGTTTCCTGCCTGGGCATCTCCCGCCTACATGCTTCCTGTCTGGCTATTTCCCACCTCCTACCTGGCAGCCATATCCAATCAGGGCAAGCATATATCCTGTGTCATTGCTTAAGTTTGAACCCAGACTTCCATAGATTGATCCTGGGACTCAGGTGTACACTCTTCACGTGTATATTTTGCAACCTGTGCTGAAAATGCTCAACCCCCAGAGCGCATATACATAAACACGTACTCAAGCATTGTACAATGCTGTCCGTATGTGTAAAATATTTTTGTAAACTGTGTGTATGAGCCTGACCAAATCTAAAACTTATTTTTAAAAACCCACAAAAATGAATGTTTTATGCATGAACATGTGGGTACACAGTCCACATGCATATATGTAAACCGTGCGTGTACAATTTCTATGCATGTGTGAAAACTGGCACAGTACATGTCTGTACTCACATAATTGCAACAGACCCTTCTAGAAAAGCCCTTGAGAGCAACTCCGTACACAAACCCCTCCTGACGATGTGTGAACCTTAGCAGGAGCATATACATGTACAGTTATTGCACCTATGAACAGTGCTTGCCAGAGTTCAGCAGTGTGTGCGTGTTTCCCTCTCATCCCAAAAACCCAGAGTAGAGTGTTTTCTGGGAAGTTAAAGGAAGTCAGCCTGTCTGGAGGGTAAACCATATATAGATTTGGGGCAGAGGAGGTAATAGAGAAGGAAGTGGTAAGGAAGGGTGCTACAGGATACAGAAATCAGAGCAAGCAGAAAGGGCATTTTGTACACACACACACACACACACACACACACACGCACGTGCGCGTGCACAAACCCACACACACTAGCCCATAAGCCTATACATGTCTGTTTATGTACATACTGTCACTTGCCCTTAGAAGATGGGTGAGTTTTTAAAATATCCTTACTGGGGCTGGAGAGGTGCTTCAGAGGTTAAATGTACTTGTTGCTCTTCCAAAGGACCTGAGTTCTGTTCCCAGTACCCATGTCAGGTGGCTTACAACCTCCTGCAACTCCAGGTCCCCTGGATCTAATGCTTTCTTCTGACCTCCGTCAGCATCCACACACATGACATTCAGTCACACAAATGTACATATATGCATATAAATAAAAAATAAAAGGCCCTCATTTCCTCTATTCTCTTACACATCTCTGAGCAAGTGGCCACAGCAGAGTTGCATAGCCTGACATATAGACCCGCTCTGGGCTTGAGTAACGGCAGAAGTAAAGCCATTGTGTGATGGCTGGAGAGGACACCATGAACTATTACACAGAGACCCAGGATGACTCTGGTGGGTCCCTGGAGAATGCAAGCTCCCTTTGCAAGATCAGGATGTGGGACTGTTGGGAAGAGAGAACAGAGACGTCAGCCACTGACCCCTAAGAAGGGAAGGGTGTGGGGTGAGCCAGAGGAAGGCTCTCTGGGGGTCAGAGAAGGGCAGGAAAGAGACATAAGAGGAAGAAGCAAGTTCCCAGAGGACAAGTTATTGCTAGGCGGGGAAGGGTAGGGGCTGAAGGTTCAGCCAGGCTGACTAGGAAAGGAATATCTATCAGCTGAGACTGAGGCCTTGGGCTAGAAAAGACTCAGGGATCAGGGGGCCCAGGTAGACCTGCCTGTTCACCTCGGTGCTCTGGGAGGCGCACTCTATGGCTGCTCCACTACACAGGGTGGGCCTGGGAGGGACAGACTTCTTTCAGGGTATGGATTCATCAGGCTGATGAAGCTCAGAGCCAGCTCCTTTGGGCAGTCATTCAGTGAGTGCCTGGGCCATTTGGTTAGATTTGGTACCCAGTCATGACAGCCCAACAGAGTGTTGGCTCAGGAGAAGAGGGCATGGCCCGGTCCTAGGGGTGCTTAATGCTGTGAGAGGCACAGGCAATGCTCAGGAACCAGAAAAGGGTTTCGACAGCTTAGCAGGATGATGCAGAGGCCAGTCTGAGCCTGGAAGTGCTGAGGCACGTGAGAGTTGGCTAAGATCTGAGCGGAGAGTCACTGAGGGACACTGGGATTTGCAGGGAAGGCCAGAGTGAGGCCCTGAGGCCAGCTATCTAGCCATTAAGGGCTTATGAGCTAGGCAGAGCAAGTCCAAGGGATTTATGATGCTCAGAGCAAGATAAGGAGAGCAGCTACCCAGCCACTGTTTGCTTATGGGGTGCTCTGGTCTCTGTCCTCAGCCCTGCCCTTTAAAGTGGTGGTGATCTCAGCCATCCTGGCCTTGGTGGTCCTCACCATCATCTCTCTCATCATCCTCATCATGCTGTGGCAGAAGGTAAGCACCTCTAGCCTGTGGGCGTGCAGAGTAGTGCCCATGTTCTGTCATGGTCTCCCCTGAATGCCACAACATCTGGCCACGTGAAGCGTCCAACATGGAGCTCAGCTGGGAGCTGACTCAGAGCTACACTGGGTCCCCAGCTCCCTCTATCTCCAGCAGGCTGGGCTGACCTGTGCTTGGTGCAAATGGTCCTGGCCTCTGCTCTTTCCTCTGCCTAGGTCCTTCCCGCTCAACCCAGTCCTGGGGCAAACGGCACTCCGTGGGTGGACTTCCCTGGCCCCAGGATTCTTCCAGCTGTTACCCATAGAGACTTCCATGAGTCACTAGAATACAATCTGACCCCACAAATCTGAAGTTTCAACACTCTATTCTGACATTTCCCCCATTCTGTAGCTCCAAACGCTTATAATTCCCAAATCAGGATTTCAGTACCCCTTCGTCCTGTCATTATAAAATTCCTATCCTGTGACTCCAGCACCCTAAGATTTCCACATCCAAAGACTGTGTCCTTTTGAGATCCCACGAGGACAGATTCGGCATGGGGAGGGGCCACCCACATTTGACTTCTGTCCTACCTACTCTTCCATATGAGGAGTAACCAGGGCTCAGAGAGAAGCTGGTGAAGCAGTTCTAGTGAGTGGGGGCCACCCTGTCATCTGCTCTTTGGAGGCTAAGTTTCTCAGCCACACCCTCTACCTGAGGCCTCTTAGTGCCTGTGGCATCTGAGGTCATGCACTCATGACTTTGGTTTTTCTGGTCATTGTGTCACCTCAAATATGTCCCTGCCCTCTCTTGGACTCAGAGTCTCCTGTCCCATCTGCCATCTAAGGGACTAGATCTGATAGGCTCAAGGCCAAGGATGCCCTCCGACCATCTCCTCTGTTGTTGGTCTCGTCCGGCAGAAACCACGCTATGAGATCCGATGGAAGGTGATTGAGTCTGTGAGCTCTGATGGTCATGAGTACATCTACGTGGACCCCGTGCAGTTGCCGTACGACTCCACATGGGAGCTGCCACGGGACCAGCTTGTGCTCGGTCAGCCCTGAGAGGTCTTAGGTGGCAATGGGGAGGGTGAGATCTTCTCCCAGCATGGCTGTTCCAATCAGAGACCTAGAGCTGATATCTTGCCTTCTGTGACTCTCACTATCCTTCCTATGCGGTGAAGACGAGATGACCACTGATAACACTGAGGCCCTATGACCCCAAGGCTGATAGGGAACCCCTCCAGGCCAAAGAGAAAGCACTAGAGATCGGTTGGGGAGTCTGAGGCAGGTTCAGAGGAGTTGTGATTCCCCGAGGGGGTGGGAGGCCTTCCAGGGACTTTGGGGGAAGCAGACAGCAAGCAGGATCTGGATGAGACCCAGAGGTGGGAGGCTTCCCGAAGGGGGGTACAGTAAAGTGATTGGAGACATGTGGAGGGTGGCATAAGAGAACAGTCCCCCATCCAGAGCGGGAAGATGGGGTGAGAGATATGGTACCCGGGAGCTGAGGGTTTCTGTCCATCACAGGACGCACTCTCGGCTCTGGGGCCTTTGGACAGGTGGTGGAGGCCACAGCTCACGGTCTGAGCCATTCGCAGGCCACCATGAAAGTGGCTGTCAAGATGCTGAAATGTGAGTCTTGAACCGTGAACTAGCCCACCCCCTCCTTAACACTTGGGGCCTCTCTCTACCTAACCCTTCACTGTACATTTAGTTTCTTCTGAAGGGGCGTGGTCCTGAACTTTGGGGACAGAAGGGCGCCGTACTGTGACCTCTTTGGATGCTTCTTCCTCTCCCCTCCTCTCATCTTCTTCCTTCTCCAATGAGTCCTCACCACTGTAGGACACCAGTCCTACAACAGGACAGAGGAGCCAGAGTGGACCCTGGTGGGGCCTCTATACTATCTCAGTGCCCCTCCCCCAGACTGAGTCCCTGTTCCCCCTCAGCCACAGCCCGAAGCAGTGAGAAGCAAGCCCTCATGTCGGAGTTGAAGATCATGAGTCATCTCGGACCCCACCTGAACGTGGTCAACCTGCTGGGAGCCTGTACCAAAGGAGGTACTCCACCCATATCCCGGAGGGCTCTGGGGTGCTCTCTTCCCTGTTCTCACTCAGTCCACAACAGCAGGACACCCTGCTGGAGTGTCCACACACCTGCCCAGCACCTGTGTTTCATGGCCCGCAATGGGCTCAGTTTTAGAAACTCAGAATCATTATGCCTTCATGGCAATGAGATTCTTCAAGACACTGGTTTCAGCAGCTTTCAGATCCAGGTCTCTTCAGACATTTTTGTTTTTCGTGTTCTTAAATTGTATGTGAGTGGGTGTTTTGCCTGCATGTTTGTCTGTATATCACGCTGCGCCTGATGCCGGAGGAGACCAGAAGAGGGCATCAGATCCCCTGGAACTGGAGTCATAGATGGTTGTGAGCCACTGTGTGGGTGCTGGGTACCAAACCAGGGTCCTCTACAAGAGCAACAACTGCTGGCTGTCTCTCTGACCTCCGTTTTTGTATTTTCACAATACGTTTTGAAACTATGGAAAAGTAACAGCTTATACAACACGGAGACATCAGTGCCCATCAGGGTACTAACCAGGAACTGATTGTGTTCACATCAGTGTTGAAAGTCATTCTGCCCAACTGTGTTTGTTTGAAGGTCTGGTTACCCCTTGGGCTGACAACACTGTAATAATAGTGAAGTTATTGCCATTTGCAGCTGCTTGTTGTGAGATCTGGGATTTTCCTCGGTGTTGTGTAATCAGTATAAATACAGAAGTACATTGCAGGCTCCGACAAGAGTCTGTGCCTGCAATGAACATATTTCAAAAGTTTTGCTTTCATCTGTTGGATGGCTTTAAGTGCGTTGAACTTAAATGTAACCAGTGGTACAGCTGTGACAATAGTCACGTTTACTTGCTTTACGTAAACCAGAATCCAAAATAAGCGTGAGTCTGAAAACAGGAGCATGACTGATGTCATGGACTTGCCATATGCTGAGCCCTCACAAGCAGCATCTCAGAGGTCATGTCAACCCCAAGGGGGGGGGCGGACAGTTGTTATCCCCCAGCCAGATGGGCAGAGGAAGGCCCCAGGAGATTAACAGGTTTGCTTGCAGTAACAGAGGCAGGGAGAGATCCCAGGTTTGCAAGGTGCCCTCTTTGCCATCTTGCCATCTGTGTCTCCACATCCAAGACTCTTGATTGGCTCCGTGGCCACGCTGGGAAGCCTGAGGCCTCCCCCAGAGTTTGTGTCTGAAGCTGTCCTTCTGCAGGGCCCATCTACATTATCACCGAATACTGTCGCTATGGTGACCTGGTGGACTACCTGCACCGCAACAAGCATACCTTCTTGCAGCGCCATTCCAACAAGCAGCACCCGCCCAGTGCTGAGCTCTACAGCAACGCCCTGCCAGTGGGGCTCCCCCTACCCAGGTATGAGGGGGACAGCACCCAGTGAGAACCTTCCAAGCATATGAGCACTCCTTGTCCAGGAGCCCACGATGAGGGTGGGGGCATGGGGCAGAGTCACTTCCCAGAACCAGGGCCGTGACCAGACAGTAATGATGATGGGGGGGGGTAGGTGTCAGCTGTCGCTTCCATGTCATCCCAGTGAGCCAGCTCCATCCTAAGCCTTCTGCGGATGTGACTCCTTGAGTCCACAGACCATCCTTGTGTCATGGGTGTCTTGCTCTCTTTCCTTAGGGACATAAGGGGCAGAGGCAGCGCTGAGCTGAGAGCCAGGCTCCCAGCCTGTACTAAGATGCTACAAGCTAGGCTCCTGCTGTAGCTCCACTGTCCCCCACAAGCTGGTCTCCTCAGTTACAGGCAACCCAACTCCTGTTTCTGATGATTTAAAAAAGAACATTTCTTGTTTTTGTTGTTGTTGTTTGCTGATTAAAAAAACAAAGGCAAGAGTACTTTGGAGAAGTGTACACAGAGGATATGAAAATGCAGTCCTGTCCTCTGTGACGTTGTGACCCATTTCCTTGCACATGTGTGTTTAGTTTCCTTACTCCCTGAGGAGGTGAGGCTGTCTCGGAGGGGTCCAGGTGAGGACTTGCTGCTTCTCTAGACTATGCGCCTCCCTAGGCATGGGGTAGGTGGTCCTGGAAAGGCCCAGAAAGGAGCCTCCTGCAGATTTGTTTATGACCTTTTGTCTTGGCTGCTGCAATCACTCCTGGGTGTGAACTCTGAGAACGCATGCTGGTTCTTACATCATCCTGGTTGCCCCAGGGCCCAGCTCAGGAACACATGGGTTAGTTGAATAAGGGTTTGATTTGCAGCCATTTGTATTGTGGCAGACTGAAGGATGGTGGGTTCAGTGACTGAGAAAATCCACAGATGATAAGGGCCCATGGGCACAGGTTGAGTGAGGGACAGGAGCAGGAGGGAAGAGAAATCCATGGGTTTTCCTGATTCCATTCTCTCACCTACAGCCACCTGTCCCTGACTGGGGAGAGCGATGGTGGCTACATGGACATGAGCAAGGACGAATCTGTAGACTACGTGCCTATGCTGGACATGAAAGGAGACATCAAATATGCAGACATCGAGTCCTCCAACTACATGGCCCCTTATGATAACTACGTCCCATCTGGTAAGTGGATGCAGCCACACTTGTGCAGGCTCATCCAGTATCACAGGGGTGCTTCCCTCGATGCACTCAGTCCTTAATGGACTCCGTTTGGTAGCAACCCTGGAGGAAGACAGCTTATGTTATCCAAGTGAAGACGGAGGCTGCTGTGCGGTGAAGCCTTAACCCAAGTCTTACTGCTGGTTCCAGAGGCATGCGCACAGCTGGCAAGAAGGAGAGAGCGGGGTGGAGGTGGCCTCCTAGGGCCTGGAGGAAGAGAGAGCTGCTCTGAGTTGGCCCTATGATAGTCTAATGTCCTGAGAAACAGGCAGGCAAGTCTGAGCTAGTGGCCCCAGGACTAAGGCCAAAGGTTTTTCTTGCCAATGAGTACAATGAAAGCAGGAGAGATTTAAGCATCCTGTTCTCCTAAGGGGACACTTAAAGAATCAGTAGCCACTTGTTTTGAGTAGTCAGCCATCCATACACCTAGAGATGCAGTCTTCTAGGTATATAGCATATACAAAGTAACCCATAATCCTCTGTGCTCTCTAGCCCCTGAGAGGACCTATCGGACCACCTTGATCAATGAGTCACCAGTGCTTAGCTACACAGACCTCGTGGGCTTCAGCTACCAGGTGGCCAATGGCATGGAGTTCTTGGCCTCTAAGAACGTATGTATGGTCCTGATGGGGCAAGGCAGAATTGTGGGGAGAGGGGTCATCTAGCCAACCAGAGTCTCCCACATTCATGGCTCTGTGAGACAGCTCCTAGCTCTCTTATGGGCAGGATATTGAGAAACCTCACACCTGGTCTGGCACACGTTCTCCCTAAAGTCCCGAACCAGAGAATCTTCTCCCACAATTGCCCCTCAGCCTCAGCCCCCCTCTTCCTTGCTCCAGTGTGTTCACCGAGACCTGGCTGCCAGGAATGTACTCATCTGCGAGGGCAAGCTGGTCAAGATCTGTGACTTTGGCCTGGCTCGAGACATTATGCGGGACTCAAACTACATCTCCAAAGGCAGTGTGAGTGCCTTCTCCGTCCACTGGGTTGTCCCCAGGTGCCTCTGACCCTGAATTCAGGTACCCCCTGATCCATGTGGCCATGGCTCAGTATTGGGTCACTGGTGGCTTGTCCTGCAAGCAGAGATGTCAATGCTGCCCAGCTATGAGCAGGGACAGGACAAGGAGCCACTTGGCTTTGTGCACAGTGTGGGGAGATAGAGAGGGTCGGGACCACTGTCACAGCAGGGGCTGAGAAACCAGCTACAGTGGGCTTGGGGTGAATGGGAAGGGGGGTACAGATAGCCCTTTCTAGGAGATGTAAGGTGAGCAGAGGAAGGAACCCCGGATGGTATGGCAGAACAGGTAGTCTTGAAGGGTAGAGGAGCCGCAGACCCCAGAGACCAAAGAGAGGCATGTTCCTGGCCTCTCAGCTCTATGCACAGCACACCCTGGGGGCTTCCCCAGGGACACAAGCTGCCATGGCCCTAGCTAATGAGTTAGGAAACAGCTTTCCAATGCTCTGGCCAGGAATGTGCTTAGAGCCTTGGAGTGGAGTGAGATGAAATTGGTATGGGAGCTGCTGGACCTCTTCCTTCCCAGATGTGGTGGGGCTGGGAGACTGGGACCCTGCATGTGCTCAGTGCTGTCTTGCCTCTGCAGACCTTCCTGCCTCTGAAGTGGATGGCCCCAGAGAGCATCTTCAACAGCCTCTACACCACCTTGAGTGACGTGTGGTCCTTTGGGATCCTGCTCTGGGAGATCTTCACATTGGGTGTGTTACTTCTTCCCCAGCTCCGAGCTATATACCAGAACGTCTACCTTCCCACTCCTACCTCCGTCCTGTGTGTTCATTGGGCTGGAAGCAGGGGACTGTGAGACAGACACTGGAACATGAACAGGGGCTCAGGGGCAAGTCTAGGCTCTGCCACTCTTTCCATTATAGGCTGTTGGTGAGTCCTTTGCCTACTCTGGGTCTCTATTTTCCCATCCAAGCATCAAAGGGGTTAGACACTCACTGAAAAGCATGCTTGACGTCAGCTGGAATGGTGCATATCTGTAATGCCCATAATTGGGAGGCAGGAAGATGGAAAGTTTGAGGTTACTCTGGGCTACATAGAGACCTCATCTTAAAACAAACACAAACTCTGCTTGGGTATCTATTGCTTCTCTATTTCTGTCTCTGTGTGGAGTCCATTTTCCAATGCCAAGGGCACTGCGTTCTCATATACGTCAGCACAGTCTGCCTGAGAGGACACCCTGCCGCTTCCCACACCCTGAGCCTGTATGTTCCTGTCTCTGCTCCATGACAGGTGGCACCCCTTACCCAGAGCTGCCCATGAACGACCAATTCTACAATGCCATCAAGAGGGGCTACCGCATGGCCCAGCCTGCTCATGCCTCCGACGAGATGTGAGTGGGACTTCGTACAGTTGGGGGGAATTTGAGGGTTCAGAGGGCATGCAACTCTAGCTCAGAGGTTAGACAAGTCCTGCTAGAACTGGCTCAAAGTGTTCAAAATGGCACCATCAGGAAGTTCCTGTCCTAGCCCAGGTCTCCACTTTCTCTATGCTGGCTTCAAATTCAAGCCTGCCCTGCTCGTGTGGCTGCCATTAACACTATCCTGACCTCTGACCCAGAGCTGACCTTTAAGGGCTCAGTTTGGTTACATGGCATCAGAACCATCCCTGAGCTGGGAGGGCAAAAATCCCTGTCAGCCAAACTCAGGTTACATGCTCGCCGTTTTGTCCTGGACTGCATAGAATCACATGCATGAGGGAAGCTGGGAAGATTTCCCAAGGGATCAGTGAGAAGCAATAATGGAGTTAGCCAGGCCCCAAACTGTTCCTTCCCAGCATCCTTCCCTTCACCTTGTTCTGAGCCCCACTCCATGACCCTTCCATGGCAGAGACTCTGACCCCCCTCTCTGCCTCCCCCCAGCTATGAGATCATGCAGAAGTGCTGGGAGGAGAAGTTCGAGACCCGGCCGCCCTTCTCGCAGCTGGTGCTGCTCCTGGAGAGGCTGCTAGGCGAGGGCTATAAGAAGGTATGTGAAGACTAGATGGGGTGGGAGACAGGGCTCTGGTCCAGACCCTGTGCATTGGGCTTGGCGTGATGTGCTGGTTTTTGGGAGGACATGCCCTCAAACACTCTGGGCCTCAGTTTCTCTGCTGGTACTAGGAAAGGTTGGGCCAGAGCTATGGGTTTATTTTAGTAGAAACAAGATGCGGAAGTGGATTGGTTTGACCCAGGGAGGTGTGGTCAGTAACCCCATCTATTCAAACCTGTGCCCCATGATGATACTGGGGCCCCTTCAGAATGTGAGCCACCCCAGGTTCTCCTGTGCCCTCACCGCAACCCAGGCTCATGTGAGGCCAATGAGGCGAGTCTGTCTTGAGCTCTGCTTCTTGTTTCTTCCCATGAGGGGTGGCCCTGGGGATCAAGACAGAGTAGAATCACCACTATTTTATAGCAAGGGACACTGACCCCCCCCAGAGCCAACAGGAGGCTGTGGGAGACTACAGCGGGATAAAAGCTCATATCTATCTACTCTGAAGTGGGGTAGGAGGTAGGGTCATGGTGCTGTCTGGTTACCTGCCCTTCCCTAGGGGACTCTGAGCATGTACCTTGTTCTGGGATGCCAGGCAGCTTTCAGCAGCATCCCTTTTTCTGAGCACTAGCTGGCGTAGAGGGTCTCTAAGACGTTGCCCGTCTCACATCCATTTTTCTCTTCAACCCCTGTCCGATGGAGCAGAAGTACCAGCAGGTAGACGAGGAGTTTCTAAGAAGTGACCACCCTGCCATCCTGAGGTCCCAAGCTCGCTTGCCTGGATTCCACAGCCTCCGATCTCCCCTGGACACCAGCTCTGTCCTCTACACTGCCGTGCAGCCCAACGAGGGTGACAATGACTACATCATCCCCTTGCCTGACCCCAAGCCTGACACTGCGGATGAGGACCTCCTAGAGGGTTCCCCCAGCCTTGCCAGGTAGCCACCCTGACCCTTTGGCCCTGGGCACTCATTGTGTACTGTGCATGTGTTTGTGGTGCCACAGGACTGCATGCTAGCTAGCGTAAGGACTTACTCTTGTCAGTAGCCAGCAGAGGCCCTCGAGGCCCTCAAATCTGCAGGCAGGAAGGGCAACTAGAAATAAACAAGTTGTCTGGGAACCCATTTTCAAGATGGCTTTTCCTTTGAAGGGTGTCCCTCGGGCCCCTTTTTAGGTCCTTGTTAGTTCCGAGGACAAGGAGGAAATGTTTGGCATTTCCCAGCTGTTACTGTAGATCATGGATGGCCTTGACACATGCCCACAGGGCCCCAGGGAGCCTGTCGTGGGAGACGGAGGTGCTGCAAATTCAGTCTAGAACTCAGACAGGGGGAGAGACACATGGTCTTCCTTGGGTGGTGGCAGAGTACATTGCCACTCCCCCGGAGTGGGCTCTGGGGAGCCCTTTGCTTCCTGGACAGATGTTCAGCCAGAGAAGGGCCTCCCACGACTGAGATTCAGCCCACAGAGGACCAGTAGGACACACAGACCGGCTTCTATTTCTAGACTTTCACTATGAAACTTAGACAGGTCTTGCCTCTGTGAGCCTCAGTTTCTCCATGGGAACTAGCAGTGCACACAGCCCCATTTGCTCTGACTGTTAATGAGGCAGACACCCAGTGGGAGGGGTATTCCCAGGTATTCCATACCCATGAACCTGTTTCCTCTTCTGTAAATGTGAGAACAGTGAAGGGTCCCTAGAGGCGGATGAGATGGTACCTCTCTGAGTACAAAGATGGAAGGATTCCTGGCAAGTGGGAGTGAGAAAGAAACTTGAGAGCATGATGGTCCTGCTCTCGAGTCCTAGCTCCTGTCCTCACTCGCTGTGTGCTGTGGAGCAATGATAGAACCTCTCTGAGCTGTACTTCCCTTGCGGTGCGGGCCTCTCAGTATGTAAAGTCAATACATAGAAAGCTCTTAGATGATGCTGTTATTATCTTCCTGGAGTTTCCCCACTTCCTTACTGATTTGCTTCCTTCCTTTAGCTCCACCTTGAATGAAGTCAACACTTCCTCAACCATCTCCTGCGACAGCCCTCTGGATCTCCAAGAAGAGCCACAGGCAGCGATTGAGGCAGAGCCCGAGGCAGAGATAGAGCAGCCGAAGGGGTCAGGCTGCCCTGAACCTCTGGCTGAAGCAGAGGACAGCTTCCTGTAGGGACTGGCCCCACCCCAACCTGCCTGAAACTCCCATTTGCCTCCCAACATCCAACCCTCCTGGCCTGGCCTGGTCTCCCAGCAACTACAATGCCACCAGTTGTCCCCTTGAAGAAGGCCCTTGATGTGTGGCACCCAAAGTCCGGGGATCAGCTTAGCTTAGGAGGCAAGAGAACTGTGGGGACTGATCCTCCACCTCTGGGAGGCCATGGGACTCTGAGCCAGGTCCTCCGGGAGACTCAGTTTCTCCAGATACAAGAGGAAGAGCTGGGCTATCAGACAGGTATGGAGCCCGGATTCCTGGAGAGATTCATGGGCGCAAGGTGGCGTGTTCGCATCTTTCTGTGCAGCCAGCTGCCCTCAGCTGGATCCCTCCACTTGGATCTTCCTGAGAACTGGGCAAGGACCTGGTGCCCCACTCCTGGCCAAACTGAGGCCAGCCTTAGACTAGGTCGTTCCATTCAGAACCCACCTTCCATGGTGCCAGTCTTAGCTTTCCCAGGCCCAAGCTGGTCTGAGGCCAGCCATGCTTAATGAACACTGGTAGTGGTAAAGGCCAAGCTGAGTACAGAATGTTCCGGCCTACTGCCCCACCCAGGGCACTCAGGACACACCTGACCACCGGAAGTACCCATGCCTTTCGGCCCCACCGGTCCTAGAATGTTTCCCTTGTCAGTCTCGGTTGACCCGCCCACCAGTCTGCAGCCCCACGGTCCACACCTGTAATATGCTAAGCACCTGCCTGAAGTGTACACTACTAGGAGCCTTGACTCTGCAATGGACCTGCTACAGGACCTTAGAGGACTCCCTTGTTTTCCCTGGATGCCAGTTTTCTTTTCCCTTTGAAAAACGAGCAAGTTGGACTCACGGACTCTGAATACCCAATCAACACTACAATTCTAGAGAGTTCCTGGGGTCTGCACTTGTCCAGAGAAAGCAGAATCAAGTCCTTAAGCCATCTCTCTGGGGGGTCAGCTGAGCCCTGGGAAGATTTCAGACACATACCACATTCTGGAGATTCAGGAACTGAGCCTCGACTTCAGGTCCCCAAGTGCGACTGCCCTGACCTTGACTTGGAGTGACAGTCAGCGTCCTAGGAAACCCCCCTGCAGCTGTCTCGAGTTCACAGAAGGACCACAAGACCCTTTCAATGCCAGGAGCATTGAAACTCGAGCCAGCGAGAGTGGCTGAGAAGGCAAGCCAGGTCACCCCGGGCCACCAAGAGTGTGGACAGATGTGAGGGAGAATGAGGACAGATGTGTCCTGTGCAGGTGGACGTGAGAAGTACACGCCATGGGGATCATGGGCTCAGTGCCAGCTGTCCCAGTCCCCAGGGAGCACCCCACAGGAATATGTTTTTGTCACGCCCACACCTAGCAGTGGCACCTCAGCAGCGGACACTGGAGGGGCCTGGAGAGTGAGGGGTGGGTTGGAACAGGGTAGGAGAAGCCAGCCCTTCTGGGGGTGCCTTCCCGAGCTGGCTGACTGGCAGCTCCCTGCCTGGAGCAGCAGAGCCTGCTGGAGGATGGGGCATGCGGCTCACAATGGTACCAAAGATGTAATCACCTAGGTTTACAAGTACTTGTAGGACTCACAATAACCCACATTTAGACACCAGAAGTGCCATCTTGTATGCTGTTAAGTTTTCCTATCCGTACTTTTTTTTTTCTAAGGGAAAGATTTTAATATTAAACTTGGTGCTTCTCACTGAAAGACTGATCTCTTAGGTTTGGGTCTATACGTCCAGGAGTGGGGAGATAGTTAGTCCCAGACGGAACCCTTCAGCTTGGATTCTCGCTTTCCTCATTTTTTTCTCCTTTTTCTTTTTTGGTTTTTTGAGATGGGGTTTCTCTGTTGTAACCCTGGCTGTCCTGGAACTCACTCTGTAGACCAGGCTGGCCTTGAACTCACAGAGATTCGCCTGCCTCTGCCTCCCGAGTGCTGGGATTAAAGGTGTGCGCCACCACCGCCGCCGCCACTACCTGGCTTTCCTCATTTTTAAAGCGAGTTTCATTTCCTCCCATCCTGGGAAGTGGTCTGGTGACCACCTAGACCTTGATCTTGGATTTCCAGTTGTAAAGAAGTGAGGCTTTTCCGGTTGTGGCTTCTGGAAGAGGAGTACGGGCTGACGGAGATGGTCCGAGTCCCCCTCCTGCCCCTGCCCCTGCCCGCCTCACCATGTGCCCTGGCTTTGGCCACTAAGCTGAATCACCCTTCCTGCCCCACTTCTTGCTGCCCACAGCCAGACTTGAGCTGGGGCGGCTTGTGGAGCGGTGCTTACCAGATACTGAATCCTAGGCCTTGAGAATCATCACTGGGACCCAGGTAGGAGCAGGGCAGACAGAACACCCAATGAGGCCAGAGAGCAAGAGAAAGAAAGGAAGGAGAAAGGGTGGATGGGCGTTCAGGGGATGGGGGGGGTGTTAGGAGGGGTGGGGACAGTGTGCTGGAGTGGAGCAGGGAGGGGCAAGTAGCGTGGAGGAGACCATACTATGGCTGAGGGCAGAGGGGTGCAGACCCAGGTGACTTCAGCACCCCAGAGGTTGTGGGGCCAGCATGGGGTAAGCATCCTGGCTCCTGCTGGGTCCTAGATGTAGGCTCCTCTGCTGAGCCCAAGTCCATGACACACTGGACAGTAGGACACTGACTACAGCTCAGAAATAGAGCTCTGAACAGCCCAGAGGGAATGGCTTCCAACTCAGGCTGGGGTTTCCGTGCCCTACCACCTTACCTCTTGGTAAGGTCACTTGAGATGGAAGCAGGATTCAGCCTGAGACCTGTCACCTCCTTGCCGTGTCTTTGGGCCTTCCCTTGCTTTGCTTGAGCTGAGGGAAGGACATCTCTGGATGTGTGTGAAGGATATCTCATTTTGGAGTTCAGGAGTCTGTGGCTGTGGCTCCCAGTGGGGTAAGAGTGGAGTTATGGGATAGCCTTGACTCACAGCCAGGCTGCCAACTCAGAGGCAGTTGAGACACATTAGGGAAAACCTCTGGACTAGAGGACCGAGGTACATGCTGCCTACCTCTCAGGAGTCTTGGCTTTAGAGGACCCTGAAGCCTGTGACACCCTTCTCTCCTGGCTATGACAGGCCTGGAATGAGGCAATATCCCAATCTGCCCTGCAAAGAAAAAAACTCACATTCCAGACAGGACTTCCTGTGTCTGAGATTGCCTTTACCCTAGTCTTGGGGGAGGGGTCAGGAGACTCCAATACTCTACCTCAGTCTGCTTCTTAGAAACTGCGGTGTATGACCCCCCCCCAAGACCTCAGTTTCTTCATGGTGAGCGGGACTGCCCAGGCTACTGAGAGGAAAGCATGCTGGAGCCCTGGCCGCCATTTTCCCAACAGTTGGTCTGCCAAGGCTGACTGTCATCATCTCTTCACCCGCCTCAGTCCCGTGCACGCTGGACTCAGTCCAGACGAGAGCCCCAAGTGACTTTTCCAATGTGGTCAGTGTGCCAGAGTGACAGGGAACCGTGGCTGGTAGCTTAGGGAGGTAAGGAAGCAGATATGTGATAGCAGGAAGCTGATTCCAGGCCTTTCTGGAGCTATGTGCTCCCCCCGACCCCCGACTCAGCAGCCAGGGGGGTAAACATGGCCTGAGGAGTGCCCAGGGGCCTCTGAGCAGGAGGAAGGATTCTTGACTTCCAAAGAAAAGCAGAATTTCAGGACGAGTTAAAGTGAAACAAAACCAGAGAGTTCACTGATCGGGCCAAAGGACAGACACACTGGAGGAAAGTCAGAGAGCGCCAGAGGAACACACACGAATGCTTCAGCATCAGCTATGTTAGTGACCTGGGCTCCTGGAGTCACAGTGATTAAGGGAGGGAATCCCCAGCAAAGGCTGAGGGAGAAGAAAAAATGTGTGTCGGTGAACTCTTTGTTAGAAACATCTTTGTTGGAAAAGTTTTTATATTATTGAATGGGATCACAGGGTGATTCATGAGGTCCCTTCCTCAGGCATAAACGCAAGAAAGAACTGCAGCTAAGATAAAAACTTAGACTAAAAAAAAAAATTTTTTTTTAAAAGATGTGTTTATTTGCAGTGATTGCTCATGCCTTTAATCCCAGAACTCGGGAGGCAAAAGCAGGCAGATCTCTGTGAGTTCAAGTCAAGTCTTGTTTACAGAGTGAGTTCTAGAATAGCTAGAGTTACAAAAGAGAAACCCTGTCTTAAAAAAC
Organism: Cricetomys ansorgei; assembly: GCA_026225945.1. Classification (NCBI taxonomy): domain Eukaryota; kingdom Metazoa; phylum Chordata; class Mammalia; order Rodentia; family Nesomyidae; genus Cricetomys; species Cricetomys ansorgei. Next base: position 1,400,556 of record JAMJFZ010000242.1, on the reverse strand, counting down.
AAAAACAAATGAAAAAGATGTGTTTTTTACTTTATGTATGTGGGTGCACGTCTGTGTACCACTTGCATGCAATACCCACAGAGATCAGAAGAGGGCACCAGACCCCTGCAGCCCTAGTAATGGGTTATCATGAGTTGTTCTGTGGATGCTGGGAACCAAAACTGAGGGCTGTGAAACAGCAGAAATGCTATCTATCTATCTATCTATCTATCTATCTACCTACCTACTACCTACCTGAGATTTATTTACTGTCCCATCCTTGCAAGGCTCCCAGGAATAACCTGATGAGGGGCGGCAAGGGAATGAAGAAAAGACAGACAGGCGGACACATAGACACACAGAAATAGCTGGGATCAGGTGGTCTGGGCTGATTTCAGTAGGAGCAGTTTTTGTAGGAAACTGTCTTCTGGCAGTAAACATCCGGGGAGTGATGGTGGACATTTTCTTCACACACTGTTCACAGGGCCTAGAGGAAGACTCTGCCATTCTATGGGTCTGAGGCTACTGGGCCTTTGACATGATCGTGTTCATGTCAATAACACACATTCACTCAGGCCTCCACATACTCAGGGCTTCCTCTGCTCCCCACAATTTACCTTTCCATTTTTTATGTATGTGAGTGTTTTGATTGCATGTTCACACAATGCCCGCAGAGGCCAGAAGAGGGCGTTGGGTCCCCTGGAACTGTAGTTACAGACTGTTGTGAGTGGTCATGTGGGGGCTAGCAATTGAATTGGGGTCCTCTGCAAGAGCAGCCAGTGCTCTCAGCCAAGGCTCCAGCCCCACAGAGTAAACTTTACAACTAAAGTAGTTTTTTCTTTACATAGTTTACACCAAGAGATTATGGCATGTGTTTTTATACCAAGAATGGTTTGTCAGCTGTGGTTATAACCTTGTTTGTGGTATTCTTAGGAATGGAGTATAGTTCTGCATATGGTTTCTGTGTAGGGAAGTTTCTAGTCAGTATGTAGAAACTACTGACTCAGGCAGCAGGAGGTCAAGTGCGTGTGTGTGTGTGTGTGTGTGTGTGTGTGTGTGTGTGAAGGAACTCTTCCTTGTGTACTCTTCACCTTTTCCTGTATTTCTAATCCTGTCTCATTAGGGTTGGGTAAAAATAATGAAAAATAATTCGGAGACTGACTTGGGTCTTCCAGGTCTGTTTGGGCTCCTGCCTCTCAACCTGTCTATACAGGGAGAATAAGTGAGCTGGAATTTTCCCCCCAGACAGATGAGCCACTTGGACCATTCAGTTCTTCCACCGCTCCACTCTCTGCCTGGGGTTCTTTTTCCTGCAAAAAGAGGGAAATACTGGGCAGTACTGTTCCTGCAGGGCCCCTGCATGCCCTGACAAAGGCTTCCCAGCCCCTACCAACACTCCGTCTCTGGATTAGGGCCCTGTCCCCATAAGACCTCTTTTATTTGAGTATATTGCTTAGATTTGCATCAATTAATTAATTTCGTGAAAGTGTTTTAAGCTTATAATTATTATAGAATTTACGCCACCACAATCGAACCCTCGCGTGTGTTCTCATGGTTTAAACTCTGCTAACATTTTAAACACTTACTCTCTCTGCTTAGTTAACCACTTGGTGGGTAGGATATTATTTTATGGAAATTCTTTTTTCTCGCTGTAAAGTTTAGTTACCTTTATCTAAGACTTTTTCTCCTTTGTATTTATGCTAACATTTTTGCTTTGCAGATAACTGAGTGATAATCATTTTTAAAGATACCACTAGCCCTGTGCACCTCTTTTGGTTTTTCTTTGCAATATTTTAATACTCACAGGAGAACACACAGACATAAATTCATCCATCCCGAGAGCTGTATATTATTTAAAGTATCCCTGGGCCACCAAGTAGCTAGTGATGGACACGTTGTATCCAATTTCCCAGTTATAAACAACCTTGACTTGAAACACGCTTGTGTTTACGCATTTGTGTGTTTCTTTCCATAGGATACATTTCCAGCCAGAATTACTGAGTAAAGAGGATAACTGCTTAAAAATATAAGAGGAGCGGAGACACACACCTATAATCCCAGCACTCAGGGGGTAGAAGCAGAGGAGGATAGAAGAGAGGAGGATAGCACATTCTAGACCAGTCTGGGCTTTATAGAGAGACTCTGTCTCCTAGTCGTCAACAACAGCAGCAAAAAAGTTACTGGAATCTGAATTCCGTGCCCCCAACACCCCGCTTTTTGAGATAGGGTCTCGTGTATCCCAGGCTGACCTCAAACTTGCAATGTAGCTGAGAATGACCTTGAACTTCTGAACCTGCTGCCACACCCCACTGAAAGTTCCCTTTAAAAAATACACAGCGTTGGAGCTAGAGAAACAGCTCTGTAGTTAAGAGTCCTTGTTGCTCTTACAGAGGACCCAGGTTTGTCTCCCAGCACCCATGCGGTGGCTCACTCACAATCCTGTGTAACTCCTGTTCCAGGGGATCCAACATGTTCTTTTGACCTCCACAGTCACCGCATGCACGTGATGCACAGACATACATGCACTCATGCATGTAAAATTAAAATAAATAAACATTTACAAAGAGAATTAAAATGCACAAAGTCATAGTGCCTCTGGGAAGAAAAAAAAATACAACTTGAAGATGAGAACAATACTGGAATTTGGCAAGGCGCCCTAGCCTTACCGTGACATCTGGAACCTGTCAAGTTTACTGTAAACAGCCATAAATAAATGAGGTCGGGAGTGAATTGCAGGAAGATCTCAATGACCAAAGTCCCAGGGCCCCTGACCAGACAGACAGTCCCATGATGCATCTGATGCTCCACAGGTTGGGCCTTCCTGCCGGGTTCCAGGGACGTCCCACACCACACTTTAAAGTTCTTGGGATTCGTCAGTCCTCACCGTGAGCCAAAGAGGGAAGCCAAGGGAAGACAGGCTCAGATGAAGGACCGGAAGCTTAAAGCCCTGAGTGCGTTGCCCAAAGTTCTGGGCATTGCCTTCAGGGTTCAGACTAGACCTTGGACTCCCCCTCAAAAACAGTGGGTGGAGCCTACGGTTTATGGTGCTGGCTGCCGGTGGGATGGGGCTGCCTGGGGAGATCCTCTGTGAGAGAGGGTTCTCAGCTGGCACTGGGTCTGTCTCACAACTCAGAGTATAATTTGCAGGGCTGCTTCAGAGCGCTGAGTAGGGACTTAGGGGCGTGGCAGGTCGAAGCCATACCATATCCCTGTGTCGTTTCCTGTCTCCTGTTCGATGGCTTGCAGGTCTGAGACCTCCAGCTCCTCCGTGCCACCGAGGGCCTGTCGTTTTCCTGACGGGCACAGAGCAGGCTGCCTCTTGCCAGCTTCCCTGGCCCTGTCATCGCAGCTTCACAGTCTCTGGGGCTGGGTTTTGTGGACCGGACCGTCATTGCAAACATCAGAAAAGTCACACACAGGGAAGTTAACAGGGCTTTTGGAAAATACTAGGTTTGTCGCCGAGGCCAGAGGGAGCTCCTGGCACTGTGTTTCTCTGCTTCCTTGATATTTCTTTGTGACACAGTGATAGTATCTGCTCTCCTTCAGTGATTCCTCACAGCCCAACACAGTTGGCGTGTAGTGTTCGAGGCCCACCCTGGCCACCAATCCAACCCCTGCTGCTGCCTCTCCCACCTCTGTCCCTCAGGGCCCATCTTCCTATGTGAAAAGGAACTTGCTAGCCTCTGTGGCCACCTGCCACCTGGCATTCCTAGCCCTCTGTGGCAAAGGGTCATCTTGCTTAAGCCCTCAGGCAGGACAGGTTACCTCCTCCACAAGCCTTCCTGTGGCGTGGCTACAGCTGTCTTTGTGCTCTGCGCGGACCTGTGGAGGCCTGTTTCTGTGGTTGTTTCTTCATTTGCCAGTGCCTTTGACCTCTGATGTCCCCTGCACTCTGACTACCAAGTTGCTGTCACGCTTTTTCTCTTTGCTAGAACATTCTCTGCTCTCCTCACTCCCAACTCCCGCTCAGCTTTGATGAAACCTCCCTCCACTCACTGTCTGGTGCTCTCAGGACCTCCTGCAACTCACCGGAGTGTCCGCTCCAGCTCCACAACAGGCTGTGAGTTCCAGAAGGCAGGGGCCAAATGAGCTCAGTCAAGACACTGGCCCCAAGAGTGCCCAGTTGCATAAGGATCGTAGAACCGGCCCTCTTCCTGCACCGGTGCAACGTTGGCGTCACCCTTTCGGTCTCTGAGATCTTCATTTAGGTAAGACGCTTCTGTCTCTAGATGTGTCTAGAGATATGTAGGGAGCCCAGCCTTTGTCTCCCCAATTTGGCTCTTGGAACCTCTGGGCTCCAGGGCAGGGACTCATAGTCCCACTTGTCTATTTCTAGATGCCTGGTGGTACCAGCTCATTGTAGCAACCACCTCCACCTAACCACTTACCCTCTCATCCACCAGGCTGGGGAAGGCTCTACATGCAGGGACTGGTGCTGAGCCCTGGCTCCCACAGCCCCAGATAAGGCCCAACATATGAAGTATTGCCGAGAACGAGAAAATCTTCTACTTGGCTGGTTCACCCTTGATGCGTTTACTCATGCATCTGGTGGTGACTGCGTTCTCCTCTGCCAGGCATGGCCAGATACAAAAGCCGTACAGAAGATGGGGAGGGCCGCAGCCTCTACCAGGGAGCTCCTCCTGGGACCCTTCACAGTGCATCACTAACCAACTGTACCCTCTCCACTGGGCCCTTGCTGGCTGAGAGTGATGTGAAGCTCAAGGGCTGTGAGGAAGTCAAAGACGGGCACAGAGCTAGCAGAGGGAAAGAGGGGGTATCAGTCCAGATACAGGCAGGAGGAAGACACAGAGACACACACATGAAGGAGCCGGAAGTATAGTGCTCAGGGTGGAAGAGGGACGGACTGGGGAGGAGGACATTCGGCAGGGGATACAGCATAAAGGTGCTTGGGAGACAGGAGAGGATATTTCATCACCCTCCGATGGAACCACTTAAGTCTCATCCCCAGAGGCAGGTGTGGGCAGCCCTCGATGGCCTGGAGCTGATACAGAACAGGCTGCCAAGCCACCATGATATTGGTTGTCTGGTTCCTGGCCCAGAAGCTTCCAGCTCACGGGCAGGTGTGGGCGGGGGCTGAGGGGCATGACGTCTACAGGTTCCAGGAACCACACATAGAGATGAAGGCTGATCTCGCCACACGTGCAGAAGCACTTGGAGTCACATGCAGACTCTGCTCCAAGTTCCTCTGCCTCCGAAAGAATGATGTTGCCACTGTCTGTCACCCTCTTGACAGCGTCACTGGGCCTAGGGTCACCTACTGAGACTCTGTGCCGGGCCCCCGTGGCAGACCCTCTGTATGATTATCTCATACAACCATCTCAGCCCACAAGGCTCATTCTTTTAATTATCAGAATTTTGTGAATAATGGAATAAAGACCCAGAGAGGTGTGGTTCCTTACCCAAATGTGTAGGGATGACAGAGCTGCCTGGAACCGGGAAGCCTGGCTGCAGAACCTGTGCTCGAATCACCAGGAAACACAAGTGACTCTGAGGTCTTCCCAGCAGTGTGCTGAGTGCCCGCAGGTGTGGACGGGCAGTGGCCAATCAGAAACCCCTAGAGATTTGGCTGTGCATGTTACCAAGTAGGCTCCCACCTTCCACTTCTAAGATAGGAGGGCTGGCTGGTCCTTAGCGTCTGCTGAAAGCGCCTGTGTGACTTCTGGACTCGTGTTCCTGCATTGTTCTTGGAGCACGTGACTCTGGAGACCTCCAGGCCACTGAGAACTGATCTCCTACGTGATTAAGCCTGAGAGCTTAATCATGGTCAGAAGCCTTTGCACATGGGCCTCACATGCTTCTTTCCTCACCTGCTCCTAGTCCTCCTGCTCTGACTAGCCTCTGCCCCAACACTCTTACCTCCCTGAAATGTTCCTTTGGAACAGAGGACTCCATTCCTCCTTGAAGGCCAGCTCGGATATTGCTATTCTGGAAATCTTCAGAGATTCTCCAGCCTCTGTCTATCACAGCCACAGTGGACGGCCTCCGTAAGTGCCAGGCCGTAAGAAGCAAGCACGGCTTTGATGAGACTGCATATTAATGGAGGTGTGATGAAGGTGAGGAGCCCACATGTGTTCTGAGATCCTGTTCCAGGAAGGTGGCCAAAGGGTCTGATTACACAGCCAGGATTGCCACAGGTCTGCCTCTCTAACACTTGCCTTAGGGCAAGAAACAGGGTTTCTGGGGACCCACAAGACAGCAGCAGGACTGATGGGTACCCCAGGGAGGTAGTGTATCCTCAGGAAGTGTGGGTCAAGGGCTCTCCCGCAGCAGACATCACGTAGGAGAAATGTCAGGGGATTTTGCAGGGTGAAAGGACTGGCATCTGCCAGCTGACACAGGTAGCCAGTGCAACGACCCCTTACCTGGGCCTGAGACCCAATTCTGCCCCCACATCTTCCCCAAAGCAGTTGTGGGACCCCGGATAAACCACTTGCTCTCCAGTCTTCCCTTCCCTTATCTCTACAGTGGAGATAATATGCAGGACTCTGATTCCCTGAGAATGCTACGTGAGAAAATAGAAATGAAAGTGTCTCGTGAACAAGACTAGCTCAGCACAGATGAAAAGATGGGAGATCTGACCGCAGACGGAGTAGAAGGTTCTGCGTGCGTAACGCCACCACGAGAACACGAAAAGAGACGTGGCAGACTGCACGTCTCTTCAACAACAGTAGGATTAAGAGATACAGTACAGCTTCCAAACTGTCCCAACAAATCAATAAAAGACAAAAAGGAAAATAGAAAAGTGGGCAAAAGATCTCTTTAGAAGGATGGATAATAAGCACATGAAAACGAATGTTTATTTTATCACTAATCTAGAAAAAGGATATTAAAACACTAGTAAAAAATACTTGCTTCTAGGAGACGTGTGTGTGTGTGTGTGTGTGTGTGTGTGTGTGTGTGTGTGTGTGTGTGTGTTTTGCTGGGGATGGAATCCAGGATCTCACACATGCCGTGCAAATGCTCTAACACAGATCAGCACCCCAGCCCTGGGGGGAAAAATGTAAAGAGCAATAACAGTCAGTGTCAGCAGGAACACATCGATGCTGGATTTCCCACACTGTTGTGGAAGTGCACAGCCTCTTTCGAGCACAGTATTTCCACATTTCAAGTCTCCACACTGACCAGATAGCACTTTTCTAGAAGAGGATCCAGCTCGAATATTTGCATTTTGTGTCCAAAGGTTCATGTGTTCGCTGCAGCACTGTTTACAACCAGAAGGAAGGAAAATGCCCATTGGTTAGAGGACTGAGGAGAGATCTCAAATACAACATCATAAAGAAACTGGAGTAGCCTGTGTGTGTGGTGGTGCGTTCCCATAGTTCCAGCGTGCCAGAGGCTGGGGTAGAAGGATCATGTGTTTAAGAAGCCTGCCTGGTTAAACACCCAGTGTAGTTGTTGGCTGGCTAATAAAGACATTGGACCATCGTAAAATCTGCAGAAATAAATCTACCCACATATTATAAAGATGTATTAGCATCTGAATGGAAAACAGGACGAGTTTTACACTGGGGCAGGGGGTATGCCCAAATTTCCAATGGAAATGAGAAGTTGCGGGTACCATCAAAAATGAAAAAGATAAAATATGAGCCAGGAAGATTTCCTGAAAACCCTGACAGCTGAACCAAGAAAGCTACGGAAAAAAATTACGAAAAAAATCTGACTAGACCATTTTATGAATTGGAGGAGTTTTTCATTTAATAAACTCCTGAGGACCAGAGAAAAGCAATCAATGTCTCATAATTTATAAATTACAAAAGAAGGGGGAAATTTAGAGGAACACTTGGAATTTTTAGGTTAAGAAAAGCTTTCTGATTTAACTGTCTAGTCATTAGAGGTTCATGTTCCCACCCCAGCTGTGGTAGAGTTGTTTACGAGTTGGATTTGGACTGCTTGATGCAGGTGGCTGTAATTTGGTTGGGTGCAGTCGTTCTGGCACCTGTAGCTTGTCTTTGGGATTGTGTGCCACATGGGTTGATGGGAACTTTTGGCTTAGGGCATAAAAGGTCTGAAGCTCAGAGCGTTGAGGTGGGCATTGGTTGGTGGTTCATCGGTTGGGTTGCTGTCATCAGTCAGTGTGAGAACAAAGGTTGGAGAGATTTGAGCTTAGGACAGCCTAAAAAGAGGCTGTGAAGGTTTCTACCTTTCCCTCTTTCTGTATTAAGGCTGCTTGTAAAAGTGGTGAAGCTCTCTGTCTTTCCTTTCTCCTTCCCTAAACTGAGGGTAAGTTTGTAGCGTGCTGTGACAAGCTTATTTCCACTTGTTTCTGATTTTATGTCATACTATTGTGCAAGATTATCATATTTTATGTATCCGTTCTATCCGTTCTATAGTGATGAATGTTCAGGTTGGCTCTGATTTGGGACTACAATGACAATTGATGCTGTGTATCTTGGCACATGTAGGCACATATTTTGATGGAAGACATGTATGCCTTCATATCCTGCCCACCAATTGGTAAAAGGAGTTTACCTTTCTGTTCCTGTTGTTCGACAGAAATCAATGGTACTCTAAAATATCACACAGTTGAACAGGCATGGTGACCTAGGTCTGCTATCCTAGCACTCAAGGGTCTGAGGTAGGGGATCAAGAGTTCTAGCTAGTCTGAGCTACATAGTTTGAAGCCAGCCTGGGACGCACAGCCTGTCTCAAAAAGCCAAAACAAATAAATCATATGGTTAGCCAATGAGCTCAGATCCAATTGTTGAAGAGATAGCCCTCCTTACCCTGATTTTATCATTTATAAGGGTTCATATATAAAGATCTATTTGTAGGTCTGCTTTGTACATTATTATTTTTATATCGGGATGTATTGTGATGCCTGTTAAAGAAAGGCTTTCCTCTTTTAGTTTTTAACTGTCTTTAAGACTATCCTGGTTATTTTTGGCCCTTTATCTTTTCCCATTCAGTTCATTAAAAGCTCACTTCACACAGAAGTTTCACATATAGGTCCAGTTTAGGTGAACAAATGCTTGGCTTGGGTCAATAAATTGTCCCAGTATGAGGTGATTAAAGTAACTATAAACATTTACCTGGAGGGTTTTGAGCATCATAAATTCCCAGTTCACTTGGGAGTAGGGTTACTGGGTTATACAGTCAATGTTTTCTTTCTAACTTTATTTTTTTTAAATGACCAAACAGATTTCCAATATATATATATTTTGTATCCCCAACATATATGCGCGCGCACACACACACACACACACACACACACACACACACACACACACATGCAAAACCAAACCAAAGATGGGGGAAGGCCAATCTCTGTGCACTGACTTGAGAAGATGTGAGTCCCAGCCGTTTGTCCCTGTCCTTGATGGAACTTGCAGTCACCAGGCTTTCTGTTTGTTTTGTTTAGCCATTCAAATATGTATGCAAGGAGTGGTATTCCTCTGTGGTTGTAATTTACATCCTCCTAAGAAATATCAGTTGATATCTTTTTTTCATATTTGACATCTGAATGTATTTTATTCAAAAATTTTGTCCATTTTTGTTGAATTCTTTTTTTTTAAAGTTCTTTGTATAATCTGGTTGTGAGTCTTCTAAAAGACACATGATATCAAGTCACAGTCTCCCCTGGTCTGTGGTTTACAGTGTGTGTGTGTGTGTGTGTGTGTGTGTGTGTGTGTGTGTTTGCTAGTGCGTGCACGCACACATGAAGTCCAGAGGACAATGTCCACTGTCCTCTGTCACTGTCTTAACTGAACTGAGGTAGTCTGAGAGCCACAACCCCCCTACCTTCCTCCCCACCCTGTCTCTGCCCCACTTTGTGGGGTAACAGACTCCAGCCTGGCATTTCTGTGGGTGCAGTGACTCTAGCTCAGGCCGGTGCAGCAAGCACTCTTCCGAGCCCTCTGCAGCCCTTGGGGTTTGTCTTAAAAAAAAAAAAAAAAAAGATGTATTTGCTTTTATCTTATGTGTTTAAGTGTCTTTTCTCTACATGTATGTATGTGCAGCGTATGTGTGCCTGGTGCCTGAGAGACCAGGAGAGGGCATCGGATGCCCTGGAACTGGGGTTCTGAGCTGCCATGTGGGTTCTGAAGCCGAACCTGGGTCTTCTGCAAGAGCAGCAGGTGTTCTTACCAGCTGAGCCATTGCTCCAGCCACACTGCCTTTTAAGTATGTCTTTCAAAAAGTAGATGTTTTAACTGTCAGTAATGTGTAATCTATTAATTTTAATAGGTCCTATGTATAATTCTCAAGGTTACAAGGCCATTAGGCTTTTCTTTATTTCTTGTAATAATTGTGTAGTTTTACATTTAATTCTTGGATTCATTTAGAAATAATTTTTGTCTGGTGTTTAAAGCATAGATGGGGGATTTGTATCCTTGTTTGAGTTTTACTTTTCCCCCTTTGGCATATGGACGTGCAGTTGTTCCCACTGTTTTTCATTTCGTGTTGTTTTGTTTTTGAATCTTTGCACCTCCGTGCACGACAGTTGAGCATACATGTGTGTGTCTGATTCTGGACTCCGTCACACTGAGGTCCCACACGTGCCTGTCTGTTCCTTGGCCAGTGCCACACGGCAGCTTTTGGGAGTCTATAAAAAGGGAGGTACTGAGGCAGAATAGAAAGACGGGGAAGGCTGAGGAGGGCCTGGGAAATGAAAGGAGCCTCGTCCATCCCCCACACGGACCTGACTTATTTCTTGCTGTCCAAGTCAGGAGTTACTACGTACTGACTGGAAACTGCCCTAGGCAGAACCCGTAAGCATACACTCCCTAAGAATCCCACAGACAAAGTTACCAAGGTGACCAGTGAAGCCGCTCAGCATGAAAGCACCCTGTGTGGATACACGTAGAACAAAGTGACTTTGACTTTCTATTTGGACTCATGTTCTGTGTCTGCATTTCTCCCACTCATGTCCGGTAATCCCATGAACCTCCCTAGTAGATGTGTCGATTTTAAAAAGCTTCTTTTGGGAAAGGAAGACAAGCACATTTTCTCTTTTCTCTCAACCTCGGTTACATATTACCTCTTCAAACAGTGTGACTCCCAGATACCTTACATAGCTGCAGCTGGAGCACTTAGGTGTGCCTTGATGGTCACACCCGACTCCCTTCAAGTGTGTCTGTCCTTTCTCTTCGTCAGCAAACCCAGAGATTTTGCTTTATTTTGCTTTGTATAAAAATTCTTTTCTGCTTCAATGTAAATCAACAATCCTGTCTGCAGCCGGGCAATGGTGGCATACACCCTTTAATCCTGGTACTCAGAGGCAGAGGCAGGCAGATGTCTGAGTTTGAGGTCAGCCTGGTCTCCAGAACGAGTTCCAGGACAGCCAGGACTGTACAGAGAATCCCTATCTGGAAACCCCCTCCCCCAAAAGAATCCTGTCAGCACTTACAGAGACCTCTGAGGTGCTGACGGAAAGTCCTCAGACTGCACGGTGGTACAAGTTCATTTTCACTGCTGGTGACAGCACGAGTCAACTTTGTTGGTTTCTTCCTGTCTTGCCTATTCTTGTTCCTTTGTGTTTCTTTTCTTTCTTCTTTTTTCTTATTTTACGTGTGTGTGTGTGCATGTGTGCGTATGTGCATGTGTGTGCGTGTGTGTGTGCGCATGTGTACGTGTGTGTACGTGTGTATGTGTGTGTGTGTGTGTGTGTGTGTGTGTGTGTGTGTGTGTCTGTAGTTAACATCAGGGCTTTCCTAGATCACTCTCTACCTTATATACTGAGTATGGGTCTCTTCACATGGACCTGGACAGAGATTGCTGACTTAGCTAATCTGGCAGAGATCTCTTGTCTCCACCTTGCATGTACCGAGTTTACAGAGAGGCCACCGAGCCACCCAGCATTAGTGTGACTGCTAGAAATCTGGACTCTGATCCTCACACCCATACAGCAAGCCGTCTACCCACTGAGCCCTCTCCCCAGCCCTCTTTCGTGTTTCTGTATAAATTTTAAGATCAACTTATCAGTTTCTACAAAATTTTCTGTAGAAAAATTTGGATTTTTATGCAGTAATTTTCATTGGAATTTTGTTAAATCTCTAGCTTCAAGTGGGATAGAAGTGACATGCTTAACAAAACTAAACGCTCCAGTCCATGGACATGGTATGTATCGCAGAGTTTAGTTACATCTTCTTCAGTGTTTTGTATTCTATGCACAGATTTTACATATAGCTAAGTTTGTATGTATTCCATGTTTTCAGTGCTTTTAGACATGGCACTTTTCTGTAGTGTCTGAGGTCTCTAGTACAGTGTTTAAAAGAAGAATAGACACCCTTGTCTTTGTTTCTTATTTTAGGAGAAAAGCATTAATTCTGGCACCATTTATTTTGATTTTTTCCCCTGATTTTTCTCAAGTGCTGAGATTACAGGTGTGAGCCACCACATCCAGTTTGTGAGAGTTTTCAAAGATCAGGAATGGACATCGGCTATTGTCTTTTTGTGTTTGAACTCATGAGTTTAACTAGGGTTCTTTATAGGAACGTGGGCAACAACCCCTAGAGAAAACATTTCTAAGTAGAGTCCCTGTAAAAAAAAAAAAAAAAAGTTGGATTTTGAATTTCTTACCCAAAGAGAGTCTTTGCCTTTTGATTGATTGATTTAGGTTACTTACATTTGCAGTAAGAATTAATAGAGTGGATGTCAATCTACCACCTTGTCAGATCTTTGTTTGCTCCCTCTGGTTCTCTTTTCCTCTCTATACATGTCTCCTTTTGTCTCAACTGTGCTTCAGTTTAGCCTCACTATTGGCTTACAGCATTGAAAGATTCCAGTTGTTACCCTAGGCTTAACAAGTATATAACCCTGGTTCAGAAATGTCTGCCTAAATAGTATGTTGAATTAACGCAGCACCAATGCCACTCGGCTGTGCCCTTCCACGACCGTTTCACTTTTGCTTGTGTGTAAGCACGTAACACCATGATTGCTATTTTTGCTGCAAGCAGACATTGGCACACAGTGGCCTTCGGGTCAAATGGAGACTGGTTCCTGTTTTTGTTTTCAAAGCAGTTGGCAGTTACTGCCAATGGTTTACACATCATCTGTGTTGTGCATGGGCCATGTGACCACCGTGGCGAAGTAGCTGCTACAAAGTTTATACATCCAGGAGTCCTAAAATGCTTTATAGCTAGACTTTACAGGATGTATCTTCCAAAGTCTGCTTTGGACAATTATCTTTTTTAGGATTTAAATAGTAATTGTATTTTTAGTTATTTTTATTCCTTTGTGTGTGTGTGTGTGTGTGTGTGTGTGTGTGTGTATGTGTGTGTGTGTGTGTTTCTGATTTATTTTTTCCAAGACAGGGTTTCTGTGTTGTAAATCTGGCTGTCCTGGAACTCACTCTGTAGACCATGGTGGCCTCGAACTCACAAAGATCCTCCTCCATCTGCCTCCTGAGTGCTGGGATTAAAGGCATGCACCACCGCCTGGCCACTTTTTATTCCATTCTTAGCAATCTTTATTTTTATTTACTTTAGGTATATAACCAAGTTTCTGGTTTACATTACCCTCTTACTTGATGTCATTAAACCGTTTTGTGCTTGTTTGCTTGGAAAGAATCACAGTCGGTTTTTGTTTGTCTAAGAACTTCTTACTTGCTTTGTTTCTAAGCGGTCACTGTAGGTCTGATGCTTCCTTACAGTTCCAAGGCCTCTCCGTTCCTCACACCAACTCAGGGCCACTTCTCAGAAAGCTACCCCTTCCCATTTCTCTCCTCAGCCCCTGGCAACCTCTGGTTGGCTGTCTGTCTCTACGGACTTATTTATTCTGAATGTTTCAGGTAAATGGGGTCATGTGGTGTGCTGACTCTTGTGCCTGGCTTTTTATTTGGCAATTTGTTTTCAAGGTTTGTTCATTACTTTTTAAGTTTTTGTATATTTATTTATTGAGAGAGGATGAGAGAGGGAGAGAGAGAGGGAGAGAGAGAAGTGGAGGAGAACATTTGAATGTGCGGAGATCAAAGGATAACTCCCAGGAATCTGCTCTCTCCTTCCATCACATGGGTCCAACTCATGTTGTCAGGGTTGTGGCAAGCGCCTTTGCCAGGCGAGCCGCCTTTCCAGCCTGGGATTCATTCATCTTGAACTATAGGCACTTCGTTCCTTTTGTAGCTAAGTAAAATTCCATGTGTGACTGTACCACATTCTGTTTACCCATCTGTTAACTGATTTCACCTTTTGACTGTTGGGTATTGTGCTGCGTCTTACAAGCGTGTGTAAGTATTGGTTTGAGTCCCTTTTCAGTTTTTTTTCAGTCTATTTTCAGTTCTGTTGGTGACACCAAAGGGTACAGTTTTGGGTGTATTAGAGTTCTCTAGAGGAACAGAATCCATGGGATGAATGTGTGTGTGTGTGTGTGTGTGTGTATTGTGTACGATTTATTAAGTAAGCCTATGCTAAAATAGTAACAACAACTGAGTCACACCTGAGAGCTGACAGCAATAGCTTGGTCCTTAAGGCTGGGAACCTCAGCAGTCAGAATGATCCCACAGCAACCGTCACTTACTGCAGAGGTGGATACCCTGGCAGATGCTTGGGCCACAGGGCCGGTGCCTCAGAAGTCCCAATCTGGCATCTTGAAGGTTCCTGGAGAACTGCTGGTCCTTAGTCCACAATGAAAACCTGGATATGCTGGTTCTGATAACATCAAAGAAATCATTACCATCACCATCATCACCATCATCATCATCATCACCATCATCATCACCATCACTACCATCATCATCATCACCATCATCACCATCATCATCATCACCATCATCATCACCATCATCACCATCATCACCATCATCATCATCATCATCATCACCATCACCATCATCACCATCATCATCACCATCACCATCACCATCATCACCATCATCATCACCATCACCATCACCATCATCATCACCATCATCACCATCAGCAGCAGCAGCAGTAGCAGCAAGAACAGAATAATCAACTTGGCAGTGAGAGAGAAAGGTGAGGGAGCAAAAGCTGAATAATCTTCCTTTGATCTGAACGTGTCACCTGCAGTCAGGGCACATCAATTAAGGCTATTGGGACAGTTCTTCAGGTGAAGCCCCCTACTGTGATGATTCTTATTTATGGCGAGTTGACATTAAAACCAACCATAATACTTAATCATATGGTGATTCTGTTACTTACTTTTGGGGGGGAGGGGTTCGAGCCAAGGACAGCTCTGACTGTCCTGGAACTAACTGTATAGACCAGACTGGCCTCTAACTCAGAGATTCATCTGCCTGCTTCTCCCTGGGATTAAAGGCATGCACCACCCCCACCCAGCTTCTGTTGCTAATTTTTTGAGGAACTAGCAAATTGATTTCCGTAGAAGCCACAGCATATTACATTTCCACTAATAATGTGTGGAAGAAGTTCCAGTTTGTCTGCATCTGCATCAATTCTTGTTGCTTTCTGATACACATATTTTTGAGACAAGGTTCTACTACGTAGCCCCTGCTGGCCTGGAACTCGCAGGGATCTGCCTGCCTCTGCCTCCCTAGTGCTGGAATTAAAGGCGTGCCCCACTGTATGCCTCTGGTTTTGGGGGGAAATTTTTTTTTAATAACAACTAATGTAGGAAATGTGACACATCATCTCATTGTGGTTTGGTCTATACTTCCCTAGTGACTAATATGACTTAGTATCTTTCCATGTGAGTGTTGGCCATTTGTATATATTCTCTGGAGAACTATCTACTTAATTTTTTGCCCATTTTAAACTTGAAATGTTTGTCCTTCTGTTACTGTGCTGTAGAATGCAGCTTTCGTTCATCTACGTGAGTGTGTCCACTCAGCTCATGGCCCTGTTCAGCGTGTGACTGGCAAGAATTTTCTTCTGTTCTCCACGCCACCTTTTCATTCTCTTAACATTGTCCTTTGATGCCCCCAAAATGTCCAATTTTGACAAAGTCCAGTTTATCTAATTTTTCTTTGCCTGTGTTTTGAGCGATAGGGCTAAGAAGCCATGCCTTAGTTCGGTGATGAATATTACCGCTGTACTTTTTTTCCCCCCTCAGAGCTAAGGATCAAACTCAGGACCTTGTGCTTGCTAGGCAAGTGCTCTACCACTGAGCTAAACCCCCAACCCCTGTGCTTTATAGTCTACGAGTTTTATCACTTGCCTTTGATTTGGTTCATCTTTGGTTAATGTTTGCATATGGTGTGAAGTAAGGCCACAGGTGTGCTCTTCAGGCTGCAGATACCCAGTTCGCTTCGTGGATCTGTTGTAAGAAACACTCTTTCCCCATTGACTGGCCCTACCACCCTTGCGAGGGTTTGCATCTCGATTCCTGGTTTTGCTCTATTAATCTGTATCTACTCTCATGCCGGTGCCACACTGCTTTGGTTCCAATAGGTTTGTAATTAGTTTGGAGATCGAGACGTGTGACTCCTCATACTGAATTCTTTTGAAAATGGTTTAATTATTCAAAATGGTTCAATGTCTCTTAAAATTCTCTGTGAATTTCAGTCAGCCTTTCTATTTCAGCAGAAAAATGACTAGTAAGCTTTGGGTAGGAATTGCACTGACACTCAGATAGGTTGCCATCTTGACATTATGATTGTCTTCCAATGAAATCTTTCCATTCAGGGCTTCTGAATTGCAGGCGTGTTTCATGATTCAGTATGTAAGTCCCGCACTTCTTTGGTCACGGTTATTCCCAATTGAAAAAAACACTAGTTACGCTTATTTATTTGTGTGTGTGTGTGTGTGTGTGAGTGAGTGTAAGTTAAAGTCAGTTTTCTCCATCTATTGTAGGACTTAGGAATCAAACACAGGCCATCAGGCTTGACAGCAAGAGCCTTCATCCAATGAGCCACCTCACCAGCCCTATTTGAAATTAATTTTTGATGCTATTATATATTAGATAAAACTTTGTGCTGGAGACATAAATGGGCCTGTGGTTAAAAGAACAGACTAGCTTTGCAAAAGACCTGAGCTCAGTTCCTGGCACCATATCAGGTGGCTCACAGCCGCATGTAACTCCAGCTGCAGGAGATTCAATGCCTGTGTCCTCTGTGGGCATCTGTACTCATGTATGCAGATCTACACACACATCCATAACTAAAGATGAAATAAATCTTAAAAACTAAGATTGTTTTAGTTTCCTTTTTTGATCGTTGCTAGTATGTAGACACACAACTTAGCTTTGAGTGTTGATCTTGTATTCTGTGGCTTTGTTGAACTTATTTATTATACCTAATGGTTGATTTTTGTGGCTTCTTTAGCAGATATATATATATATATATATATATGTGTGTGTGTGTGTGTGTGTATACATATATATCTACAGAGAGAGATGATTATATATATATAATATATAACTATATTATATATTTATATAATATAGTTATATATTATATATATATATATTATATATATAAATCATCTCTGTAGATATATATGTATATACACACACAAATATATATATATATATATATATATATATATATATATATATGTATATCAGAGATTATTTTACTTCCCCCTTTTTCATTTAGAGTTCTTCTGACTCTTCTCCTTCCAAGTTACTCTGGCTAAGATTTTTGGCACAGTGTTGAATAGAGGTAGCAGTAGGAAGCAGCTATGATCTAAGAGGAAGGGCTTCCTGTCTGGCTACCAACAAGCTGTGCCTTGCATGCAAACCCCAAATCATGCTGAGGGTGTTCCCTTACACTCCATCTTTGTTGAGATTTTTTAAGATCATGAATGCATGTTTGATTTTGTCACGGATCTTTTCTGCACCCCTGGAGATGCTCAGTGTGACCGCTCTATCAACGTGGTGTGCTACGCCGAGTTTTCCCATTCTGAGTGACCTCCGTGTTCCGATTCAAATGCTACTTAGCCGTGGTATGTTTTGTGCGGTGTGTTGCTGGCATGGCGCTAAAGGCATTTGTTATTGGATATGATTTCTTAGTATTTTCTTAAGGAGTTTTTGCATCTGTATCCCTGGATATACACTGGTCTGCCTCTCTGTCTCTGTCTCCCCCTCCCTTCGCCCCTCCCCCTCCCCCTCCTTCTCAGTTTTGCTTTTTTGAGACAAGGTCTCATTATTTAGCCCAGGTTGTCCTTGCAACTGTGGTGATCCCCCCGCTTCTGCCTCCTGAGTTCTGGTGTCGTGGCATGAGCTACCACACTCAACTTGTAGTTTTATTTTCTTGCAGTTTTTTGGCTAACATTGTCTTGGAAAAAGTATATACCTTCATAAATGCACATCTAATTATAAAGGAACAGTGATTATTTTCTTGGGGTAGTATCACACTGAGATTGTTTTCAGTTTCAAGATATAGGTTTATAACCATATTACTTAGCGATAAGATGGAAAATCATAAAAGAATCAACCAAAACACACAAAATGGTTTGTCTCTAAAAAGCGAGGGGTGTCCTGAGCCACCCCGGAGAGATCGCTCAGTCTGTAAAGTGTTTGCCACACAAGCATGAGAACCTGAATTTGGATCCCAGCACCTACAGCAAGCCGGGCCTGGCGTGCACCCGTACTCTCAGCATTGAAGAGGCAAAGATAGGAGGGCCCCTGGGGCTTTATGGTCAGTAATGTGCAGAGGCACTAAGGCAGGCACCCAGCATTGACCTCTGACCTCCACTCTCATACATACCCACACCCATGTGTACACACACGAACACAGACACACATATATCACACATAGAAAAAGAAGGGGTCAAGGGAATACTCTTTTTAAATAGAAATTTACCGGAACAATTAGATTTCTTGTGAAAAAAAAATATGAAAAAATCACAGTTCTACACCCTATCTCCTTGGTAGTTATGAACAAGCTCAAAGGCATTTGACCTCGCTGAGCTCGGGCTCTCCATCTGCGGAATGAGTGTTAACAGCGCTCATCACAAAGAATGTGGAAATGCACAGACCCCGGGTGTCCTGTTTTCTCTATTAAGACAGAAGAACCTGTGACCAAATGTGTATGGTAGGAGAGGATTATGTCACCTGTCAAATGAACTATCCATTCTGCAGCAGACCAGCTGGGGGTCTTCTCATTCTACTTGATGCTGCCACCCTTTACTGAAGAGAGCTCAGATCTAGAGCTGGGGACCTTGTCTCTACTTCACCCCACTTCTTGATTAGGGGACCACAACCTCCTCCGTGGATTTCATTACTTCACTAGAGCAGCTCGCAGAACTCTCGGAAACACATTTACCTGCTCGTTATACAGGATATGACAAAGGACTGGAAACCCCAGATACGATCTGGGGCAAGGGGCCATGCCCTCCCCTAGGAACCTCACTTTAACCAGAAACTTCTAGTCTTCCTTAGTCTTTCAGGTAACCAGACTCCAACCTGAAGCCACCTGAGGGTTGTCAGCTGCCAGTCAACTCAATGGTTCATAAAAGGTACAGCCTTAATAATCACAAAGATTTTAGGGATTAAGAGTCAGCAAATACATGTTTCATGATATCATCAGCAGAGTCTTGGGCAACCATGACAAATCTCAACGAATCGAGGCCTGACCATTTGCCCTAGAAATCAAATAGGAAAAGTGATGGCTAAAGGAAGTAAATGACTTTTAAGTATCTGCAGGCCTGTCTTCTGGGGAAGAGTCCAGACTTAAATACAGGAAGACCTGGTACAGGGGATAAGAGGTCCTGCCGACTGTGCGGTGCTGTTGGACTGCAGTGTCTCTGTTTTCGTTCTATCAGGTGGCTCCAGAGGACTTCTTCCTGCCTTTCATGGCTTGAGGGGACAATTTGGTTCCCATGGTTTCTACTTAGGGATAACCTCATTTCTTCTCATGGGGTGACCACTCCCTCTTAGGGGTGCCAATCTCATGATGGAGTGATCTGTCTGCGAGGCTTGTTATTTCTAGAACCCAGGATGACTTTGGTTTAGGAGAATCTGAAAATTTCCAGTTTCTGCTGTAGGAGACTGGATCCTGTTAAAGCCCAAGTCCTCCATTACCCTTATCTTGATGCCTTTAGCCTTGAAGGCAGATGAGAAAGGTCAGAAGAATTTCGGGCCAATTAACCTAACCTTTCTCAGCTAGACACACTGGCCAACAGGGAGACTCCCATCTGTGTTACTGACTCATTGGCTGCTGCTCTCCGGCATGATTCTTCTCCTGAGTTTCCTTAGAGGTGGCTTCATAAGCCCATCCAACTTAAGCACTTTCCTGCAAGATCAGTCCAGCCTTGCCTCAGATTCTGCCTCTTTCTCTGGGGGGTGATGCTTTGTTTTCTTCTAGAGACCCAATATTTCCAAACTCTGTAGTTCCCTTTCAGCCTAGCTAAAAAAGGGGAAGAGGATCAGGCCAACAAGGAGGAGGAGGAGGAAGAGGAAAACAAGACCAACAGCCAGTGCAGCCTGCAGGAACGTGTTCAGCTCTCCTCATCCTCACAGAACTCGCAGCTGGGAGCCCTGTGCCCAGACAACCCTCCAGCCTTCATCAGCCCACGCTGCCCTGTGGAGGCTATGGAGTTGGGGGCTCCACTGGTCCTGCTGCTGGCCACAGCTTGGCATGGTAAGAGCAGAAAAGGGGGTGCTTGTAGGGGTGTTACGGAGAGGGCCCATGAAAGGACTCTGCCCATCACTGTCCTGCCCTGGATACCACCAACTTACCGCTTCATCTCTCTCAAAGGAAAGTGCAGATTTGTGTTTATCTGGAAAGCAAAGAAGGCGACAGTGGAATTAGCCTGGCCAGGGCTGTGGATGTGTCTAAGCTTAGCCTTTGGCTCTCCGTGTGTTCTGAGTGTGTCCCTGATGCTTTCAGGGCCACTGCCCACATCTACTCATCGCTGGTGGGAGGGTGGTAATGGACTAAAGGAGAGCAAGGATTTTGGATGTTTCCTGTGTAGACAGGAAATTACCTGGGTCTCTCCTTCAAGGAAGGTTCTGATAGGTCTTGGGCACGACTGAGATTTGCATTTCTGAGGAAATCTTAGGAGTCAGGGCTACTCGGCTGCTTCTGCAGCTTTTCCTTGAGTGGTCTCACCAGCTGGATGGCCCAGGAAGCTGTGGTTAGACAAGACCTGGCTCAGAAAGGCTTTTTCTTGGAAGGCTTAGGTAAAAGAGTCAGGGTGGAAACTAAGAGGTTGACTTTTTTGGCCCAGGGCTCAGTGGTGGGAAATTTGAAGGGGGGTGAGAGGAGAAACGTAAGTGAAAAAGTGTGAACAAGCAAGAGGGAAGCTAGAGGGATCCAGGGAAGGCCGGAGAGAGTCTCCGCAGCCACTGCCTCCCTGGGCACCGATCCCTCATCTTCTCAGGCAGCAAGCAGAAGCTTCTTCAAAACGATCTCCTTGGAGAATGTCTGGTTAAGGGTGAGGGCTGGCATGAGTAGCCCCAAGTGGCTCCGAGTGGCTCCGAGTGGCTCCGAGTGTGCCCGAGTGACCCCGAGTAGCCCCAAGTGGCTCCGAGTGGGCCCGAGTGGGTCCCAGTGAGCCCGAGTGGCCCCGAGTAGCCCCGAGTGGCTCTGAATGGCCCCGAATGGCCCATAAGCATGTGTAGGCTCCACCTGGCCTAACACACATGTTTTGTACCACAACACCTGCTTATTTGGAAAGGCCTCCCTCAAGGAGGATGGGACTTGGTGGGGAGGTCTCACTCCAGTCCCTGGGGTATTGATCTGAATGGCCCCTGGTGAGATGACAACCACCGAAGGCTCTTTGCTGGCTCAGCCAATCTCACACAGGCACTTTCCCATCAGAATGTGACTGGAATACATTAGAAAGCACACATTCTTAAGAATACTGTTAAATAATGTTTGACACATGTACATGTTTATGCTCCCTTACTCAGTCAAGGCAACTATTCCTCTCATCCTACAAAGTCCTGTGGGTTTTCGATTGACTGCTTTTTCTGTCTTTATCTTGAGGACCGCCTGTGGGGCGGTGTGTGTGTGTGTGTGTGTGTGTGTGTGTGTGTGTGTGTGTGTGTGTGTGTGTGTCTGTGTCTGTGTCCTCGTCCAGTGCCCAGCTCCAGAAGAAAGATGAGGTAAGAAACACCAGTGGGGAAGCCTTAAGGTTTTAGCTTAGCAGATTATCCATGAGTGGGTGGGGGCGTGGGGCCTCCTGTGGCAGACCCAGGAGGGATATTAGCAATGCAGCATTAGAGCAGCAGGCCAGGCAGAAGGCCTTCCATGCTCTGCTGCCCTCCAGCCAGGCACTGGGATTGTTCCCACTGGACAGAAGAACATCTGAAGGCCCAAGGGTCATGAATGTCAGGAAATGAATGTCAGGGTCCCTAGCCCTAGTCAGTGTGAGCCCAGTCGGCCCTGGTGCTCTTGGCCATGATGAAGTAGCTTGTCCCTCTTCTTGCTGGTCACACTGCCCAGGGAAGCTACAAACCACGCCTCAGCAGCGGTGGCATTCACCTCTATTCGGCATCTGGACGACTGGACACTCAGGTAGATAGGCTGCATGTCTCCAGTGGTTTGAAATCAGAGCAGAGGCTGGAGAGATGGCTCAGCAGTTAAGAGCACTGACTGCTCAATTCCCAGCACCCACGTGACAGCTCACAGCTGTCTGTAACTCCAGTTCCAGAGGATCTGACACCCTCACATAGACATCTACCCATGCAAGCAAAACAACAATGCACATAATAGATGATAGATAGATAGATAGATAGATAGATAGATATAAACAAATAAATAAAATATTAGAGAGAGAGAAAGAGAAGAAAGTAAGAGAGAGAGAAGAAAGAAAGGGAGAGAGGAAAGAAAGAAAAGAAAAGAGAAAAGAAAAGAAAAGAAAAGAGAAGAAATCAGTGCAGACATCAGACCAGGCTGAAGTCATTTGTGAGAAGACGCTTTTCATTTCAGGGTTCAAGTGTGTAGGGGTACCCACTGAGGGGTGGTTATAGGGAACACTGGAGTACCCCGAGCGCCTGGTGCCCTTGGGGCTGGTGTGTCACTGTGTCTATTTCACCAGCTAGAGTAGGAGGGGCTGACTTGTGGGTGTCAGCAAACAGGACAGCAGCACAGACAGGCCCCTCTGCACAGTGTGTTCTGGGACCCAGCACTGCCCACCCCCCCCCCTCGCTGAGCGGAAAGGGGCAGTGCTCAGTAGGGCCGGGAAGCAGAAGTGAGAACCCTAGCGTAGAAGGGCCACAGGCAGGGCGGAAACCAGGCCCAGCCGGGTGCCAGCAATGTGTTTCCGCCCACATAGGCTGAGGGCACCCGCCAGCCTGTCAGAGGCTGTGAATCAGTTCTCACTTCCCTCCTTCACCCCTATTTCAGGCCTGGGAAAACTGCTGACACTACAGAGGCAAGTAGCCTCCTTCCCTAAGACCTGACAAGGGTTTTAAGTTCTCCTTTCTCCTTCAAGCAAATTTTCCTTAAAAGAGATTGGCTGCTGAGAAGCCCAGCAGGTGCAGAGAAGTGGGGGCAGAGAGTGGGCACCTCAGCAGTCTCGTGCATAAACACAGCATCTGAGACCTGCTGAGTCTTTACTCGGGGACAGGTCATCCCGCAATGGCTTCCCGGCATCTGGACAACCTAACATGCCGGGAAGGTGTGGTCACTGTCTGCATTTCTAGGTGAGGAGACAAAATGAGGAGGATGGCCGTAGGCCACCCTCAGAGCACAGACCTGACATCCAGTGGTAGGAGTGGACACATCAGGAGACGCTTGGAGCCCCACTTTATGCTGGCTGAGATCTCATGTCTTTTCCTCCTTTCCTGAGGAAGAAGGGAAGCCAGAATTGGCCATCTGTCTCTCCATCCACTTGTTTGAAACTTGCCTTGCTTGAATGGGATCCTGGGCTTGACTCTGCAGTCACAGCCTGCTTTGTACATGGAGCTGAAGGGGTCCTCTCCTGAGGCGGGAAGGCTCAGAAGGCCGGGCCCCATAGCTTTGTGGAGAAGCCTCCACGTGGGGCTAAGGTGACTCCTAGGCCAGTCTCAGAGGAGAGTCCCCTGGACACAGCAGATGTCAACGGACTTTGGAGCTGAGGGGAAGGCTGGGTGGTGCAGACTCATTCAAGTACCAGAATTATCCCTGCACAGCATGGCCCATCTTCTGAGGACAGCTGGGGTGCACCCCAAGCCTCACTTCTGTCTGTCATCTCCTTCAGGTCAGGGGGCCCCTGTCATCGAGCCCAGTGGCCCAGAGCTGGTTGTAGACCAGGGTGCAACGGTGACCCTGCGATGCATGGGCAATGGCAGTGTGGAATGGGATGGTCCCATCACTCCATACTGGACCCTGGGCCCTGATTCTCTTCCTGGAAGCATCCTGACCACAAGAAACGCCTCCTTCAGAAACACTGGGACCTATCGTTGTACTGAGCTTGGAGATCCCCAGCGGGAAAGCGCCAGCATCCACTTGTATGTCAAAGGTGAGGACTCCAAACTTCCCGTATTGGGCAGGAGGGCTAGGTCCTGGCATTAGTAAGCATAGTAAGCCAGATCCAAATCTGTGCGTTTGAGCAAGCCTCTATAGAAGTGTTTACAATTTAGTATGGTCCTCGCAATAACTCTGTGGGGCAGATGCTATGATGACCCCCATATCCCAGAGGCTCAGATGGAACCTTTTGCCTGAGGTCGTACGGCAACAGGTGCTCCAGGGGCACCCAATTCCAGAAGCCAACCTGGAGAGCTCTCTGAAAGGTCCTCGTACAGTAGTAGGACTTTAGGCAAGTGCTCAGTGTTTGAGCCTCCCTGTCACTAATGCTCAGTTGTCACCTTGAACCCTCTTCTTCCCAGATCCTGTCCGGCCCTGGAATGTGCTAGCAGGGGAGGTGACAGTGTACGAGGGCCAGGAAGCAGTGGTGCCCTGCCTGATCACAGACCCGGCACTGAAGGCCGGGGCCTCACTGGTGCGTGCCTGGGGCAAGCGGGTTCCAAGCAAAACGAAATACTCCTTCTCACCCTGGCAAGGCTTCATTATCCACAAGATTAAGTCAACTGATGCCTTTGACTTCCAGTGCAAAGCTGTGGTGAATGGTAGGGAGTCCTTCTCCCCTACCATCAAGCTTCATGTGAGGAAAGGTACGTAGGAAAGGAAGAACCTGGGTAGGCATGGGAGGCAGGCGGGAAGCCGTGGGTGTGGGGAGGACAGAAACGATTCTTCTCTCTCTTCTTTCAACTACTCGTTTCTCTTCAGGACAAATGGGGTGAGGTGTCCTAGGTGGGACTCTGACCATGACACCAGCTGTGATGAACTAACCAGGTCAATCGACCAAAGAGCATTTGGGAGAGGAAGCCTCACTGTAGACAGCCTCTGTGCATCCTGTTCCGGGCTGTCTCCGGGCCTCAGATACTAGACCGGACTTACAGGCTTGCTCCGTGCCTTCTGTGTGTCAGGCACTGAGCTGCTTGCCAAGGATGTCACCTGCCTAGACTGGACATTATCCTAGAAAGCCAGATTAGAAGGTGGATGCAGATCATGCAGGAGAAGCTGAGAATAGTGGAAAAGGCCAGGGCAGGGTATAATGGGAAGGCTAATCTTCTACACATGACCTCTCAGAACTTTGGGGCCAACAATGGGAACATGGTGGAGGACACCTGTAACCCCGGCACTTGCTGACAGGCTTAGTGAATGAGTTAGATTCCTGGAACCCTCGTGGTAGAAGAAAGAATGTCTACTATAGTGAGTTGCCCTCTGACCTTCACATGTGCACTGGGGTCACATGCACACCCATGCACACGTGTGCACGCACACGCGCGAACACACACACACAGATTTAAAAGATTTTTAAAAAGCCAGTGAGCTGAGATGACTCAATTGGGAAAGGTGCTTGCTGCCAAGCCTGAAGACCTGAGACCCATAAAGTAGAAAGAGAGAAACCTTCCCCAAAGTTGTCCTCTAATATCCATAAAGGATTTATGGTATACCTTACACACACACACACACACACACACACACACACACACACACTTGCTTAACTAAATAATTTAAAGCCGCAAGGGCTGGGGATGTAACTCAATGAAAGAACAGTTGCCTGTATACCTCTGACCTTGGGTTTGATACATAGCAGCACTGCAAAACCACCACCACCACCACCATCACAACCACCACCAACACATTGACAGGGCAAGAACAGCCATCTTTCAAAGGCATAGAAAGAAAAGAACTGTGGGAAAGAAGGCCGGTGCAGAGGCCCCTTGATAGACAAGGCTGGTACAGCTGCAGTGCAGTGTACGAGGCCCGGCAGGAGCAACGGTGGCCCGCAGCACACATCCCATGGCTGCATTTGTTTGTTTGTGTCTGTGACAGAGTCTCACTATTTAGTCCTGGCTGGCCTAGAACTCACAGAGATCAGCCTACCTCTGCCTACTAAGTGATGAAATTTAAAAGTGTGTGTCACCATGCCCAGCCATGCAGTGGTTTTTATTCTGAGGGTGAGGGACACAGGAGAGAGGCCTGACGCTGGCCGTCAGGATGGTGAGATGGGAGGCAGGAGACTGAAACAGTGGTGGCACTAGAAACGGGGTCCGGGGTAATGTAGAAAGTGGACTTTCCTAGGGATTGGCTTGTTGGGAAAACTGAGGTACCAAGGCTGCCTCCCGGGGACCCTGAGCAAGTATCTTGCCCACATGGTGTTGGGCACAGTGCCAGCGAGCCTAGGTGTTCATGGGCTGTGCTTCTGGCCTCAGTCTCCCCAGGGCCCCCAAACGTGAAATTGGAGCCCACTGAGCTGGTGCGGATTCGTGGAGAGGCTGCCAGGATCCAGTGCACAGTCATTGATTCGGACGTCTATTTCAGTGTTTTCCTCAAACATGGAGACACCAAGGTCAGTCCCCGGGGAAGGATATGACATGGTGATGTCTGCCCACCAGCACAGAGACATCCTCACCAAAAACTAACGATCTGGGCTAGGGACACGGCCGTGGCCCCCGAGGATGGAGAAGAGGGGCCTGAGACCTTGAGCCGGCAGCAGACAACTCAGGCTGCTAGTTCTCGGGGTGGGGTGGCAATCTAGTTCCCCCCAGGGACTATCCTGCACCTTTGCTGCAGCTTGTAGAACACCGACTTCTGACAGAACGAGGAATTCTTAGGCTCTCTTAGAAGTAAGCATGGGGGCGTGTTGGCTATTTCAAAACAATTTAAAGAAGTGGAGGATGACAGTCTCTGGGAAGGAATGGAGAGGCTGCCTTTAAATCCCTTACCCCACATGCATCGTGTGTCAGGCCCCACCCTGAGGCCTGGCTGTGTGAGCTATCCATTCTCTTTTTAACCCAGGGGCGGGGGACTGGTATTCATCCTGTGGTCTAGATGAAGCGAATGAGACTCAGACTTCAGTCCCTTGCCAAGCACAGGGAGCTCACCATTTTAGAGGTGGAGGAATTGAATTCAGATCCTAAACAATTTTGGTAATCGTCTCTATCCCTTCCGTTTCCAGCTGGGTATCCCCATACACACCAACTATCAAAACAACAGATATGAAAAAGCTCTGACCCTCAGCCTCAAAGCGGTGGATTTCCAAGACGCTGGCAAATACTCCTGTGTGGCCAGCAATTATCTCGGCACCCGCAACTCCTCCATGAGCTTGCAGGTTGTGGGTGAGCACCAGGTGGTGGGGAAGGCCTGTGGCTGTCGGGAGAAGACAGTGGTGACGGGGAGAGCATGGATCGTAGTTTAATGTGTTCTGTTCCGTGATGGGATGGGAGCCCGGTAGCTTCCTACTGCAGATCATGCCCTTTCACTCGTTCCTGAGAGCATGTGGGTATCTGTGTCACACGGACACAGGAGCAGACAATGCTTCCCTGCTGTGATCGTGAGGGAAGCATTGTATCCTTAAACACAAACAGTCCCTCTAACTGGGCCTTCCAAGCTGGGGCAGGAGTAATAGTAGAGCTGCTGGGTCTCAGTGGGAAAGAGAGAACAATGTGTGTAAGCCCCAAGGTGAAAGAGCCAAGGATCTTTGAGACATTGAAAGTGGCCGAGAACATCGGAGATAAGAAGAGGTGTGAGCAATGGCAACAAGGGACTGGAGATGAGGCAGGAGCCAGGCGGCAAAGGAGCCTCAGCAGAGTGGGTAGAGAATTTGTACCCCACCCTGTTGAGAGGTCATGGAGGTTATAAATGGAGGACTTAGGTTGCCACATGAGTTGGCTTGCACAGATTGGACCAGGAGTCAGGGATACCCACTTCTGGGAGTCATCAAACCTGGTTCTGCCAAATACTAGGTCGACCAGCCTCTTTGTGCCTCAATTCCTTTACCTGAAAAGAAAGTAAGGCTATTAATAGTAAATGAATGTATTTTCAAGACCTAGAAGAGGTCTTGGTAAGAGCCACACTGTGGAGTGTGCAAGCAAACACCGCATTAGAAGACGCTCCCTGCTACTGGGTGGAGGGGAGAGTGGGAGCTGCAAGAAGCTGCGACAGCGGATGAGGGACAGGCCGGAGAAGGTGGTGAGGGTGCTGACCACAGGGATGAGGAATGATGGGCGTGACGTGCCCTCCCATTGCCTGGCCATTGGGTGGGAAGCGCTGGCACTCCACAGACTGAAAGCCTCCGCACAAAGCAGTTCTACAGTGTGAGATGGGCTCTGAGTGTGGTCTAGCAGTGTGGCCTGCTAATGAACCATGTGTTGGGGCTCAGAGGGGAGGAGAGGAGGGAAGCATGAATCACTGGCCTCAGAACACATGCAGGGAGCTCCTCAGAACCCTGCAAGGTAAAGGGAAGAGAGGAAGACTCACGCAGTGTTGTTCTACTGTTACAGCTCTAGACAATCTGCTTCCTAGTTCAGGCACTCAGTAGTCACTCCATAAATGTATGTGTTCATTTAACTTTTGGCCAGATGTGTGTTCAGGAGTGAAGTTGGTAGAGGGCAAGCTCAGACACTTTGTGAAGGAGAGCTAAAGTCCACAGAGCAGCTGTTGTGCCATTTAAGATAGGTCTGGATGTTATTAAAGGAATGAGTTAGCCAGTGGAGCTGGGGTGGCATGGACGAGAGGTACCACATGAGGTCAGATGGTGAGTTGGTCTAGCGGCCCCGAGGTTCTGTGGACCTGGACTTTTTCTCCTGGTGGAGGTGAGAAGCGGTTAGAGGGTTTGAGCAAAGCAGCATCATGGTCAGACCTGGGTGTGACAGATTAGCAGGGCTCTGTGGTACTCTACGGAGGACTGTTTACAGGGAGAGGAGGGAGTAGGTTAGGAGGCTACCCTAGTGAGCCAAGCTCAAGGTGATGAGTCCAGACTGAGATGGTAATGGAGGTTGTGGGAAGGGTTTGGACAGTCGAGTGGATGAATGGATGGTGAAAGGTAGGTGACAGGCATTGAGTTCTGGCTGGGGATGGAGACTGTGAGCCTGGCGCATAGACGTGCCTAGACTCTGGGTCCAGGAGTGGGTGGTCCTGTGAACAGGTAAAGGACATCTCCCCACTAACACCAGATCTCCTGTGTTGATTTCCAGAGAGTGCCTACTTAAACTTGACCTCTGAGCAGAACCTCTTGCAGGAGGTGGCTGTGGGCGAGAGCCTTGCCCTCACAGTCAATGTAGACGCCTACCCTGCCCTACAAAATTATGACTGGGTCTACATAGGGCCATTCTCTCAGCGCAAGATTCACTTTACTATCCAGAGTCTCAGCACATACAGGTACTGCCCATCTGCCCATGGACAAATGTGGGAGGGTGGGTGGGTGGGTGGGGCTTCAGCCCGAAATGATGCTTGGGTCCTGTTCCATCTATGCTGCATGACCTTGGGTGAATCCCCTTCTTTTTCTTCATTTCTTCCTTTCCCAGTTTTGGGGACTATTAGTCCTCAGGGTCAAGTTGTCCTGTCCTCCTCCCTGTGTCTCTGGGGAGCCCAGTGCTTTCATCAGCTGAGCTACTGTTTCAGGAGGTACAATTTCTCAAGATCCCTTGGGACTTGTCAGCCTCATTTCTTGTCCTTTGTATGGCCAATGCCAATGTAAGGAATGACTGTGCCTTTCACCCCAACAACAGCACAAGTAACAACAACCACACAAGGAACCTGCCACATCCATATGGGAAGGCAGCAGAGATTTACAACCGTACATTTGATGATCCCCAAAATCTCCTCCTGGCGGGCCTTTCCCCAGGCTCTAGGGTATTTTCATGGTATATGCTCCCTCCATACCGGCTCTGATACCCTCCATACCTACAATTCTGATCGTAGGAATTGGGCTGGTCACATGTCTACCACTGTAGAGATACATTGCCTTTCTCTGAATGGAGCATGTCCTTGAGAGTTTTACTCTCCTGACCCAAGGCCTGAAGCTTGTTGGGTGAGCACTGTACTTCAGAGTCAAACCTGAGCCTAAACCTGCCTTTTCAATGTGAATTTTAATGTAGCAGTAGCTGTAGACGTTATCCAAGCAAGAACTAGAGCTTTGCTGTCATTACCGAGAGATGCTATCATACTGAGCGATGGCTTGGTAGTTAAGAGTGCACGCTGCTCTTGAAGAGAACCCAGGTTTAGTTCCTAGTGTCTACACGAGGAGCCTTAACTGTCTGTAGCTCAGGTTCTAATGGATTTGACACTCTCTTCTGGCCTCCAGAGGAACCAGGCACACATGTGGTACACACACATACAAGCAGGCAAAACATTTATACACATAAAATAAAATAAAATAAAATAAAATAAAATAAAATAAAATAAAATAAAATAAAATAAAATAAAACAAAACAAAATAAATCTTTAAAAATGTATTTTAAATATTCATTTTATTTTATTTATCTGAACATTTGTTTTATTTCATTTTGTTTTACTTTTTTATTTTATGTGATTATTTTGCTTGTGTGTATATATTTGCACCACTTGAGTCCCTGATGCCTGCAGAGGTCAGATCCTGTAGAACTGGAGTTACAGATGGTTGTGAGTCACCATGTCGGTGCTGGAACCAAACCTGGGTGCTCTGCAGAAGCACAGGGCTCTAACCCACAGAGCCCTCTCTCCAGCACCGTTTAAAACATGTGTTTATTACCTGAATAATGCATCTGTTACCTGGACACGGGGGCACACAGCTTTTATCTCAGCACTTGGGGCACAGAAGCAAAGGGCTCGGGGCTTCAAGGCCAGCTCTAGAGGTTACATAGCAAGTTCGAGGTCAGCCTGGGCTATATCAGACCTTGTCTCAACAATACACTCATAATGGACAAATTATCTATTAGAGACTAAGAAAGTTGCCTGGAATCAGTCAAAGGTGACTTTTTGTACCAGCATTTGCTTCCAGTCTTTTCTGTAATAAAGGGCACCATTAAATTAAGTGCCTATAATGAGTCCGATTCTTGTCCAGAGTTCTAAATGCACATCTTTTCAACCCTCAGGCCAAGCCTGTGAATTAAAAAAAAAAAATCAGAGCCAGAGAAGAGCATAGCAGTTGAGTGCCTGTCTAAAGTCGAATGGCCAACAGTGATAGCATTGGAATTTGGCCTCTGGCCTCTGTAGCTCAGAACCAGTTCTGTCTCTTGTCCCCATCACCATGCCCTGGGAAAGGGCTGACACACTAGGGCTGTTCAGTGGGGGGTTGTGGTGCTTAGTTCAGTGGTAAGAAGGAAGAGATCACGATGCACCCACCACCCAGGACCTTGCAGACATCATCTCTAATGAACCTTTGGGGAAAACAAAAAATACTCTTACATGATGGGACTGTCAAAGACCTGGAACCGGTGGTTTCTCCTACCTCAATGGCATCCTCTTGAGGACCTTGCTCAGACAAGGTCCTGAAACTTTAACAGAGGTTGAGCCGCTTTCCTGTACAGGATGCCCTCTGATGACAGTAGGACCTCTTGACTGTCTTGCAGGTCCACATTCACCCTCTTCCTGAACCGTGTGAAGCCCTCAGAAGCTGGCCAGTACTTCTTAATGGCACAAAACAAGGCAGGCTGGAATAATCTGACCTTTGAGCTCATCTTGCAATGTGAGTGACAGAGACACAGGCTTCCTAGGGTTGGGTATACTGGGAAGGGTAAGGGTAGCAGGCTCAGGGCAGGTGGTCAAGAGACAGAGACCCCTCCCTAAGACTGATCCTGCCCACCTCTATCCTTCCTTTCTTCCTCAGACCCCCCAGAGGTCAGTGTTACATGGATGCCTATGAATGGCTCAGATGTCCTGCTCTGCGATGTGTCTGGGTACCCTCAGCCCAACGTGACATGGATGCAGTGCAGGGGCCACACCGATAGGTCAGTGGGCTTGGCTTCTCTCCCTGGACTGAGCAGCTGGGTGGTGCCCCCATGAGCGGGAGGGGCATGCTGATCTGGGTGACCCTGAAGCCCTAAGTCCAAGTCTGTTCTTTCCAGGTGTGATGAGGACCAGGCCTTACAGATTTGGAGCAACACCCGCTCTGAGGTCCTGGATCAGGAACCCTTCCACAAAGTGACCATTCAGAGCCAGTTGCCCATCGGGACCTTCAAGCATAACACGACCTATGTTTGCAGGGCTTACAACAAAGTGGGGAACAGCTCCCACTCCTTCAGGACCATCTCCCTAGGTAATCCTTCGCTCCTCAGCCAGAATGGGCTTCTGTTGTGTGAAGACTGCTTGTCCATTCACCTCCACCCTGGGATTGCTACTTGGAGCAGATCCCAGCTACGCTGAGTTGGAACTTAGGGTCTCTCTGCCACAAAGCTCTAGAGACAGCTACATGGAGAGGTCCAGAGTCCCTCATTGTGGACTGAAGAAGAAAGGGCAAGGCCAGGAAGTGGGGTGGGGGAAGAATGAAGCAAAGAGAGAGGAGGGAGTCCCAGAGAGACCTCCAAACCCCTGAAAATAAGCTGGTCCATCAGTCTGGTCCCTTGGTCCCTGCCCCTCCCTGCATTTAAATTCATGCATGACTTCACAAGTATGTGGGTACCATATTTGCTGGGACTGGAGGCCACTCAGAAGTGAGTCTGGTGAGGGAGACAGGAGTTAAAGAAATACAGCTCACGCCAAGTCCAGGGCTAGCTCTCTCCAGCTCCCTCTTGTTCCCTGCCCCTACCCTATCCTGAGCCACAGGATAGTCTTGCCCACTCAGGGCCACTTTGCAAGGGATTGCCCAGTGCTGATGTGGAGGCTGCATCTTGTCTTAGTCTTACTCAGAAGACTATAGCCTTCACAGGGCCTTAAATGTCTAGGATTTGGCACCTCCTATGTCAGGGCCTGGGCAAGGCTCTCAATCCAGATTGAAGAGGGCAGGCCCCTCGGCTTCTGCTTGGCTCGGAATCATGTCACTTATATCCTCCAGTCACTAACCAGAAGCTCTGTTACCAGGCCCATTGCCCCTGATGTCTATGAATGTTCTAGGTCATTGCTGGTGGTGGCAGTTTTAAGTAGTGAAGCCCCCACTGTGATGAATGCTTACACTGTTTCAAGCATCATCTCTATAATCCCTTACTCCCCAAGCAGCAAAGTCCCATCTTCCTTCATTTTGGAAGGATGATACACCTGAGATGTACAAAGAAGTCTTAGTTTAGTATCATTCATCTACTAAGAAACATGAGATTTGACCTCAGACCCAAGCCCCTAGCTAGGCATGGAAATGAACTTTGTTCTTAGATCAGGAAGGGAAGACCTAGGCCCCTGAGCTGGCTCTCAGACTCAGAAGACCGCTGAGCTCCTAAGGGCACACAGGGAAGCTGCAGGAAAGCTGAGGGGAATTTGGGTGTAACTCCCAGAATATCTTTCTGCCTACAGGTGCAAGTGGTAAAGTTCCCACTGCTGGGGTTTGCATGCAAGCAGTGGCTAGGCATTGAGCCCACCTGCAACAGGGAGTTTTCATACACTGGCAGAGGGGTGGGATTGCATACAAGTTCCGCATGGTCACTCCTCTGTTCCCCTCTTCCAGGACGTGTCAAGCAGCTCCCTGATGAATCCCTGTTCACTCCAGTGGTGGTGGCCTGTATATCTATCACAGCTCTGCTGATGTTGCTGCTGCTGCTGCTCTTGTACAAATACAAGCAGGTGAGCTGGGCAGCAGGGCTGGGCCAGGCCCTGAGGGAACCAGATGTGGATGACCCATGCTCCGCAGGAGTCTAGATTGTGTGTTGACATGGGCTAGCACAGAGGTGCTCCTGGCACTGTAATTCTAGACTTTACTATCTGGGCAGGAGCAGGTGTAAAAGTGAGGTGTGCCTGAGAGGTGCCTGGCTCTGCCTGGCTCTACCTATGGGACCACAGGATGGTGGATATGTGGAAGCTCCTTACTCCATCTGTAAAATGGGGTTCACGATGGTAGGTTGTCACCAAGATTTTTAACCTGTGTGTGTGTGTGTGTGTGTGTGTCTGGGTGTGTGTGCGTGTGTGTGAGTGTGTGTTGAAGACAGCACCCAGTGGTGGAGTCTGTGCTTCCATCCAAGGAGGAAGTCGTCTGTAGACCCAGTTATCTCATGCACATTAGTATAGGAGTGTGGCTGAAGTTGGTTTCTCCTTGACCACACACCAAAGTGGTTGCTGGGTGCTACTTGCCACCCAGACATGGCTTAGTCACTGTCATGGCTACCTGGTCCTTGGAGAAACACAAAGTTCTTCCTTACATGGAAATAAAAAGCCTCCTCTGGTGCCCCGGGAGCACCAGGATCCCACAGCCCTTTTGCCTTGACTGACTGGAATCACCTGACAGTGGTCTAGGGTCCCTCAGCTCTCTCTACAGCAATGTTTTTTAAATATATTACTCCACGTACCTTCTCATCTCCCATCCAAGACATTTAACTGCCTCTTAAGTAGTCCAAGGCCAGGAGAGCTGCAGTTTTTCCTCCCCAAAACCTTTGATGTCTCCTGGCTGAGGTCCCCTGAGGGAAAGACTTGAGTCAGGGCAGTCAGCAGCGCTCTTCTGGCCAGCCTCTTCACAGGGGACTTGGCCCCACCTGTCTTTATTGCCGAGGTCTGGGTGAGAAGTGGCCTGTCTGTCTATGGAAGGGTTGTTTCTGCTCAGGGCTGAGTCATCGCCTTCTGTCACCCAAAGAAACCACAACAGTGAGGAAGACTCAGGGGAAGAGGAGAGGGTAGGCGTCAGCAGGCCCTGAGGACAGGGACAAAGAAAGGGAGAACGATGGATGCAGAGGAGGGAAGGGCAGATGTTGGATCAAATCTCACCCACTCGTATCCCTGCCTGTGGCTTTCCTTATCCTGCAAAGCAGCCACAGCCGGACCAAGACTGGCCATTCCCAGGCGGGAAGTGGTTGGGGTTGCACAGCATGGGTGGTGTGGTTCTTCCAGGCGGGAAGTGGTTGGGGTTGCACAGCATGGGTGGTGTGGTTCTTCCAGGTTCTTCGATGGTGTGGTTCTTCATGGTGTACCCATCCTGCCTCTGATCGGAGTCCATGAGCTGACAAGTACAGAAACTCGGGAGGTTGCCGTCAGAGGGGCATTCTCTATCCTTTATTGCAAGGATCATAGTATATTTATGGGGTTCAGGGGGAAGGTTCCCTTGGTACCCAAGGGCAATGCATTGGTTAAAACAGGTAAGCAATTCTGCCAATCACAGCCTGTCTGCCGAAGGGGGTAGAACTTTGGAACTTTGCTGTGGCCCTGGTCAGCTCTCTAGGATGAGAGATGGCTCATAAGTGCCCTCTTATACCCTTAACTGCATGGCATGACCATTCCATGGGGTACCACAGGCAGAATCAGAATGAGGCCACTGGAGAGATTCTGGGCTCAGGTCTAAATTGAGGCAGGAGGGTCTGTAGAGCTTCCGTGGGAAGTGCTGAGGTCTGCACCATCCCCAGGCTCAAAACCAAACCTGTAGAGCCAGAGGCCTGACCAGGAGGATGGTCAAGAACAAATGTCTCCAGTCAGAAAACCAGGGGAGGACCTGAGCTTAGGGACAGTGTGAGCAATGGGTGAATCAGTGTACAGTGATGATTTAGCCAGGGACATCTCCGAGGAAAGACTCAGGAAGCCCTTGCAGCTGCCATCCCAGTCACCACTCCTGCTAGGAAGAGACCTTGCAGGCCACCCTGCTATCACAAGGATGGCCCCTCAAAGTCCCCGGGGATGGCAGGAGTTTCAGGGGTTGGCAGGAGTTCAGCACTAGGATCACGGATTCAGACATGGGAGCTTCCAGCCAACCCTCCCTTCCAACATTGCGGCAGCAGAGGCTGGAGGGCTGACTCAGCCCAGCTGCAGGGAGACAGGGAAGCAGAAGTGGCCAAGAGAAAAACAGTAGCAGCCACAGAGACTCCTAGAGATGGGAGGGTGGAAGGGGTGCGGGGTGGGGGGTGTCACCCATCGAGGGAGTTCTCCCCAGATCTCACCTCAGCCACTTGCTGCAGGCCGTGACACTCGGTGCTTTCGCTGGTGGTGTTTGGTTTGTTTGTATAGGATCTCCTATAGCTAAGGATGGCCAGAAACTCCTTCTGCAGCTAAGACTGGCCTTGAACACCTGATCCTCCTGCTTCCAACTCCCCAGTGTTAGGACTACAGTGTATGCCATCATGCGCAGCAGGGTGCTTGCTCTTCCTCGTGTCCAATTAGAGACATTTTCTCTCAAGTGTCCACCTGTTAGTTCTTCCTTACAGTTATGCAAAATCTCTTCTGCTTGTAAGACTTCAGCCGTAGGCCACTCCTTCCCAACACTCACTCCTGCCTCCTTTAGCTCCTCTCACTTAAGTGCTCAAGGAAGGACCTTGGCTGGCAAGGTCCTGTCAGTCCCTGTCCCCAAGGCCTGACTGGACAGAAAGTTGGTCTGTTGACCCGAGGTCTCAGTGTCCTCCACCCCCAAGTCCAGCTTCCACTTTCCCCTAAATGTGGCCTTCCCTCAGCACTTCTTAGAGCAGCTCTTGGCGTGGTGCCTTGTGCAGCTGCTCCGGGGGCAGGAAAAGGTGAAGAAGTCACCGCCTTCTGCCCAGACCCCATTCTTAGCTGGGTTGAAGGGGTGCAGAGAGAGGGAGTGGGAACTGGAGCCAGCATAGGGTGCAATGCACAGGGAGTACTCCCTTCGTCAGTGGGCTCTGTACAGTCCTCACGACCTTCTTGGCTGGAAGCTCCCCCTCGTCCCCTAAGTCACGTCAGCCACCTGCCTGTCTCCAGAGTTTGTCAGGATCTCACCCATCTCCAGGCTGTTCGGCATTTGTGTGCTCTATGCCTGGAACATTCTGGCCGGCTCCTCATGGGCTCTCCTTGCCCATCTTACACCACTCTCTGTCCTGTCACCAGGTGTTCTGATTTCATGACGCTATTTCTTTAAATGTTCTAAAACATTTGTTAGTATGTATTAATTATATGCAATAATGGGTTTCAATATGGCATTTCCAAGCACCTACATAATGTGTCTTGATGACATTGATGATATTCACCCCCCATTACCTACTCTTGTCCCCCTCCCATACCTGCTGGTCCCTCTCTGTCCCCAAACTCCTCTTTCACCTTAGTATGTGTGTGTGTGTGTGTGTGTGTGTGTGTGTGTGTGTGTATTTGTGTGTTTGTATATGTGCGTGTTCCAATACGTTTCATTAGCGTTGCCTACAGAAACGTAGGTGAGAAGTTATTTACAGAGATGGGTTATATACCTGAAGAAAACATCTCTTCCACCCCCAGCGATCATTAACTGCCTAAAGAGCTTCAGGGATGGGAGCGCTTGTGAGCCTCACCCTCCTCCATGACAGGATGCTTATAGGCCCAATCCTGTACAGGCCTTATGCAGGTAATCACCGTGCCATGTCCGGAAGACAGTGTCCCATAACGCCCCAGCCCAGCCCAGCGCTTACGTTCTTTTCTATGGCGTCTTCAGAGGGGATGCCTCGAAGGGACAAGCTGTCTTGTTTATGGCGGAGCATTCAACGGTCACTCTCAGCACTTTGATTAGTCATGGGTCTCTTTGGTCAGTGCTGACCGTTGCAAAAAGAAGCTTCTCTGAGCAAAACGGAGAGCCGCAGTAATCTATGGGGATAAACAGGGTTATCTCCAAGGTTAATCGACAGGTGCGTTGCATCGTATCCATCTAGCAGCTGTAGATTCCCCACTAGGGCAAATAACTTCCCTAGCCGGAAGCTTTTGACCAAGATTCCAGCACTAATGTGGATGTGGATTCCCTCCTGTAGCCTTGGTTCCAATCAGAAAGTGGCTGGTTACCCTAAGACATACCCGATACCATTTGCACCAGTGGTTACTTCTTTCGTGGTATTATTTGAAGGTTTCCTGTCTATATATTTAAGATGAATACCTCTCTTAGCCACTCAAATGCCAATTCTATGGGGCCAAGAGTTTGTCTTGTTCAGTAATGAATGGATTATTCATGATAGACATAAATGTTTGGTAAAATGTCTGCTTGGCCGTGCAATTAAGCCTGGAAATGAGAGTGAACTCTGACCTCAGCGCGGATGAGATGACAGCACGATGCTCAGTGAAATAAGCCGGTCCCAAAAGATAAATGCTGTATGACTCTGCTTTATGAAATACCCAGGACAGCAAAATTATTAGAGACAGAAAGTAGTCGTGTCTGCCAGTGGCTAGAAAGAGGGGGAATAGGGAATTGCTATTCACTGACACAGAGCTTATTGTACAAGAGCAAAAGACTTTTGGAAATTGATGCATGAATACATTTAATATTGCTGAGGTGTGCACTTGAAAACATTTGAGACGGTGCATTCTATATTCTGTATATTTGACCACAATTGAAAATAAAAGTAGAGCTGCAGGACGGCTCCGTTGTCCAGTATATACTTATGTGTACATAAGGCTCTGCCGAGTCCCTAGCACTCAAAATAGAATAGAGTAAAAAACAAAAGACAAAACAAAACAAAAACCCACCAACATCAGCTATTTGCATGAGAGAATAGACAAGTTTGTGAATGAATGGATCATCCTCAACTTCTACCCTCCACCTTGGACTGGGAATTATCAGAGTCATCCATGCCTTCAGAAAGCATCTTATTAAAGCCTTTGAATGGACAGCTAAGGACACTGAGGTTTGGAGAAGGGAAGATCACCTTTTAAGGCAGAGTCAAGCAGGGACTAGCTTTTGATGCTATGCCCACAAGATGCCCGGGTCCCTCTTAGCACACAGCGGTCTGAGAGCTTCAGGATTGTCTTCCCATGCTCTTTGGAGGTGGGGTGCAATGTGTCTGCTAGACCATCAGCCCCATGCCTCCCTTTCCCTCTGCAGAAGCCTAAGTACCAGGTGCGCTGGAAGATCATTGAGAGCTATGAGGGCAACAGTTACACCTTCATCGACCCTACCCAGCTGCCTTACAATGAGAAGTGGGAGTTCCCCCGGAACAACCTGCAATTTGGTGAGAGAGAGAGCCTCAGCTCTCTGTGATCTCCTGTCACGGGGCAGATGAGGGCTGCAGGGACCCTGTGGACCTCAGGAACCTAAGGAGCCTATGTGTGTGTGATAGGTAAGACTCTTGGAGCTGGTGCCTTTGGGAAGGTGGTGGAGGCCACAGCCTTTGGTCTGGGCAAAGAAGATGCTGTGCTCAAGGTGGCTGTGAAGATGCTAAAGTGTAAGTGGGAGGTGGTGAGGCATGGGGGATGGGACCTGGGAGCCGTGTCTGCTGTCACTAGAGGCGCTTCCCACATTTTTAACCTGTTGGGACCTGGAGGATGTTAGGTTGGGACTTGACTTCCCGACTGAGCTCCAGGCTCCTTGTGACTCCAGGTTCTGAAGGTCTCTGTCAACCTTTGAGAAGGAATGGGTCTTCTGATTGAGCTGGAGGGAGGTTAGGGTGAACAGAGGCCACCTAGGGTAATGACCCTGTCACAGCTTGGCTTCCTCTACCCCAGATCAGCTCAGTAACAGGGATATCCTTCATTCCCCTCTTTCTCTCCCTTCCTCCTTGGACTCTGGGTTTCTGGATGCTCCCTGCTTGCTCTGACTTGTGACTCCTGTCTCTCAGCCACTGCTCATGCTGACGAGAAGGAGGCCCTGATGTCAGAACTGAAGATCATGAGTCACCTGGGACAACATGAGAACATAGTCAACCTCCTGGGAGCCTGCACTCACGGAGGTGAGGGCTGACAGGAGTGGGGGACTCGTGGTCTTGGGTATCCCAGGGCCACTGGACGCCTGGCTCCAAGTTCCTTCTCATCTGCTCTAAGTGCCTGTAGATCTCTACCTCCAAATCTCTGACACTCTTAGTCTGGACTCCTAAACAGAGCAGGAGCTGCCCATGGGTGATTCAAATAGCTGTATGAAGTTCCCAGAGCCCACTTACAGG
This sequence comes from Cricetomys ansorgei, assembly GCA_026225945.1. Classification (NCBI taxonomy): domain Eukaryota; kingdom Metazoa; phylum Chordata; class Mammalia; order Rodentia; family Nesomyidae; genus Cricetomys; species Cricetomys ansorgei. The sequence goes on along the minus strand of JAMJFZ010000242.1, from coordinate 1,360,602 downwards.
AAATTTAACATGAAGCCCCAAATCTACCTTTGAAGAAACCCCTCTCCCAGACTTAGATGCCCCAAGACTCCAAGTCTTCCCTCTTCTCTTTATTATAGCAGTTTGGTCCTATATTTAAGTGCTATAGATTTCCTCTGAAGAAAGAATTTTTCAGATAAAATGTTCTTTTTTCCCCTTTCTGAGACAGTGTCATGCTAATCCAGGCGGTTTGGATTTGCTATGTAGCCCAGGCTGACCTTAAATGTTGATCTTATTGTCTCAGCCTTCTTGAGGCCTGGGATTACAAGCAATCATCATCACACTAGGCTAGGCTAAACTCTTTTTTGAAAGTTTTGTAAGTTTTCATTGGCTTTCTAGAAGAATTTCTTGAGGCGCTGAGAAGCTTGCTCCCAGAGGCTGGATTAGAACTCAGGTGCACTGGTTCCCAGACCAGAGGGGAGTAGAGTTTTGGGGTGCATCTCCCTCACCCATACTTCTGGCTGTCTTAGGGCCCGTCCTGGTCATCACTGAATACTGCTGCTATGGCGACCTACTCAACTTCCTGAGAAGAAAGGCCGAGGCCATGCTGGGACCCAGCCTGAATCCTGGTCAGGACCCTGAGGGGGATTCCAGTTACAAGAACATCCACCTGGAGAAGAAATATGTGCGCAGGTAGCTCCCTGACAAAGGACAGGACAACCAAGGATGGGAAGGGGGCCCCCCACACCCCATCTGTGTCATGAGGACTACCTCCTCCAGGCTTTAAGGCAATGATGCTTTCTAATAGCACATTCTCATCGTTCAGCAAATATTGGAACACCTACCATGTTCCAGGAATGTGGAAGGCAAAGATGGGCACCTCAAAGTTTAGAGATGGTTCATGAACACATCACCGTCATGTGTGGAGTCTCCCAGGCCCACACTCTGATCCTGGCCAGAGATGGGAGGACTTGGAGGGGTGGGGCGTGTGCTTGCTCTTGTTTGTCCCTCAGCATGTCTGTGGGGATGCAGGATATCCATTCCACTCAGAAGTGGCTGACTTGTCTCTACCCCTCATGGGAAAGTGAGAACACAGTTTGTTAGTTGTTGGATGGAAATGGCAAAACAGCCTGGCCTATAGTGAGGTTCCTGGTCTACTCAGGCCTCAGTTTCCCCAGGTGAGCCAATGGAGTGTTGAACCTCTCAGGGTCTTCTGTTGTTACATGATGCTGTGATACCTGGAAGGCACCAGAGGCAATGGACAAAGCCACATAGGGAAGCAGAGAGAGGAAGAAACAAGTTTCATGTTGCCCATGAATAGGGCAGAGGGGGAACCTGGGCTAGGTCTGCTATGTTTTAAGTTGGAGTCTCAGTCTTGGGTCATGGTGGAGCCCTAGCACTAGACTACTGGGATCAGGCCACGCTCAGAACCAGGAGAGTATACACCATGCATATAGTGTAGGCACTGGCAGCTGCTGAGCCTGGGGGAGCCAAGGGAAGTGCCCTGGCTTCCTTCTACAAGTGAACAGACAGGTAAAGCATCTCCAGTGTGGGGCATTTCAGGAGCACGTGACATCGAAACGGGACCTACCTGCGGGCCCTAAGTTATGCTATTATGGAAGTTTGGTTTCCAGAACAAGGAGATGGTAGCTGTGTTATGGATGGATCCTAATAAAAACCCGAGTTTCTCTTTCTGGGAGCCTGAAGGTATGGGCAAAATTGAGGTGCTCAGCAGCTGCTGGCACGCCAGATCTGGCTGGCTGATCAGCATCACAGTGGCAGTCCAGGGAGAGCTGCCAACCATAGATAGTGCCTGGCTATCCTTAGTGTTGCCTGTCTACCCAAACCTTCAGAGACATGATCTTCACTGAAAAAAGACTTCCTTGGTGGCTCATGCACCCTGAGCCTGTTGAAGCTCTGCTCTAGACCTGGGCAAATCTAATGCTATGTGTGGCTGCTCTGGGCATGGGGAATGTTAAAACCTCTCCACGTGATTTTTGTTTGTTTGTTTATTTTTTTGTTTTTTCAAGACAGGGTTTCTCTGTTGTAACTCTGGCTTGTCCTGGAACTCACTCTGTAGACCAGGCTGGCCTTGAACTCACAGAGATCCACCTGCTTCTGCCTCCCAAGTGCTGGACTAAAGGCCTGCTCCAAGTGATTTAAATGTATGTGAGTGTGTGTCTTGAGTACCACCTGTGCTCCTAGTGCCCACAGAGGGCAAAAGATGGCGTCAGATACCTTGGAACTGGGGTTACAGGCAGTTGTGAGCCACCAAGCGGGTGCTGGGAACCAAACCCAGATCTTCTGAATGAGCAGCAAGTGCTCTTACCTGCTGAGCCATCTCTCCCCATCTTCCTGTGTGATTTTTAAATTTTTATTTTTACATTTATTTATTTGTAATGCACATGTATAAACTGGGTCTCTCTCTTTCAATCATACGGGTCCCAGGGATTGAGCTCAGGCTATTGGAATTGGCAGTAAGTGCCTTTACCACCCGATCCAAGTTGCTACCCTCCTGGAGTGATTTTAAACGAGAAGCCAGCTGGTGAGATGTTTCGTGGAGAGATTAGGGAAGGGGCTGGAATGTAGTTGTCTGCTAGAGAGACTTCTTCCTGCCTTTGAGGATAGAGCAAGGATCAGAAGAAAAGCCCAGGAGTACATTGGTTTTAGGAGCAACGAAGAACTTTGAACAGGCAGAGCTGCCAGATGATGGAATGGTGTCTCTGGCACTGGGGGTGGGGGTGGGGGGGAGGGGCTAAGAGGACACAATGATTGCTCAAGTAGAATGTGGTATGGGGCCTTCCTTATCAGAGAGGCACATTCAACCTTTCCTTGAGGTTCTGTTTGTTCTGCTAAGCGGCTGAGGGAGTCCATGGGGCGGCTGGAGTGCACAGCCCGGGCAATGCAGTGAGGGGCACTGATCACTTCCCAATTCTTTTTCCCACCCAGGGACAGTGGCTTCTCCAGTCAGGGTGTAGACACCTACGTGGAGATGAGGCCTGTCTCCACTTCTTCAAGTGACTCCTTCTTTGAGCAAGGTGTGGAGGAGAGAAGGGGGGATGGGCCTAGGGGCTGGGACTGGGGCTGAGGAGGAGCAGGGTGTGACAGGGTTGCCCTGATGTCCTTTCCTACTGCAGATCTGGACAAAGAGGCTAGCAGGCCACTGGAGCTCCGGGACCTGCTCCATTTCTCCAGCCAAGTGGCTCAGGGCATGGCTTTCCTTGCTTCTAAAAATGTGAGTCTTCGTCGGGGGAGTCCAATTATTACTGGCTGTGGGAATGAGGAAGGGGAGGGGCCCAGTGAGAAGCGACAGAGAGGGAAGTGTGAGAGAGTAACTGAGCAATGTACTGAGGGTCTTAGGAGCCAGTAGGAGTGGTGGTGCCCAGGACAGACTCCTCCTGGAGTCTAATAGGTTATTGTGTTAGGGGAGCACCTGGTATTGTATGCTCGGAGGTGGGAGCTGCCGGTGTTAGGGATGAGGGCAGGAGCCTGCCCGCAGCACAGGGACTCATTGCTTCTGAGGTAGCAGCAGCCCAGCTCAGTCACTGCTGCTCAGAGAGCTAGAAGGGCATTGGAGTCAAGGCTGTGGAGTTTTCTAAATGTTTAATTGGCCACATTAAATTCTCTCAGACCTGAGGCCTGCATAAGTTTGGACAGTAGACTACCAAAACCTATATCCATACCCTCCATCAGGGACCCAAGACCTCATGCTCCCCGCCCTGGGTCCAGGGAGAGATAAAGACTAATCTTGTAACGCCTTCCCTCAGTGCATCCACCGGGATGTAGCAGCTCGGAATGTACTGTTGACCAGTGGACACGTGGCCAAGATTGGGGACTTTGGGCTGGCTAGGGACATCATGAATGACTCCAACTACATTGTCAAGGGCAATGTGAGTGCTGAGACGGGATGTGGCGGGTTGGGCAGGCTGTGGAGAGCCACAGGCTCAAGTGACATGGGACTGTCTCGTCAGGCCCGCCTGCCTGTGAAGTGGATGGCTCCAGAGAGCATCTTCGACTGCATCTACACAGTTCAGAGTGATGTGTGGTCCTATGGCATCCTCCTTTGGGAGATTTTCTCACTTGGTGAGCTGCTGGGCCTACTTCAGGCACAGCCTAGGGCTGACCTGTCTTTGGATACTCCATTGGTGTTGTGAACCTCACGGACAAATTCTAGTCAAAGATGCCTGGTATCCAAGACAGCAAGGGCTGGCGAGAGCTGAGGGTTGGTGAGAGCTCTTGACCCAGCACCTCAGCGCCTGTGTGCGTGTGTCATACCCTCCAGCCAATGCACATTTCCTCTGGGTCCTTCCCTCACTTGCCTCTGCTCTGCAGCGTCTGTTACCTAGAATGCAGGTGCCCCTTAGACGCCTGCCTATATCCCATTAAAGATGGAACTAGTCACCTTCTAGCTCCCATTTACTGGGAACTAGGCACAGGGCTAGCACGATCAAGCTATCTTCTGGTGCCACCCCCTTACTGATTGACAACCCAGACTTTGTTCTACTTCTAAAGCCTGTGCTGAACTCTGTGGTTGATAAGAGGGGTAAGGGCTGTGGCCTTCCAAAGCCTATTCGTACTTACCACACAATGCTAGTTTCTGCTCTGGGGCTACAGCTGGATTGGGACCTTTACACTCTGCCTGAGATGCATGTGGGTGGGGGAGGGGGAAAGCAAGTATGGTCTCTTACATGATTCTGGCCTTTGCAGGGCTGAACCCCTACCCAGGCATCCTAGTAAACAGCAAGTTCTACAAACTGGTGAAGGACGGATACCAAATGGCCCAGCCTGCATTTGCACCAAAGAACATGTACGTGAAGGCACCCATGGACGCAAAAGGATCTGCAGGGTTCGGGTGGTTATCGGAAGAGCATGTGGCCCTGGTCTTTGTCTAGAATGCTCCAGAGCCAGGCTTCCATCTGCAATGGATTCTTAAGGTTCTATACTCAACTTTAAACCCAGGGGCCTCAGGCATGCTAATAGGTGCTGTACCACTGAGCCGTATTTTTAGCCCCACAAACTTACCTTTGACTAGTTTGGGGAGTCCTTCACTAGGTAATTTCCCCAGTGATGTGTCCTGAGGAGCTGGACAGACCTTAGTTCTATCTGCAGATACAGCATCATGCAGTCCTGCTGGGACCTGGAGCCTACCAACAGACCCACCTTCCAGCAGATCTGCTTCCTGCTTCAGGAGCAGGCCCAACTGGACAGGAGAGAGCAGGTGAGAGAGAGGAAGTGGCTGCCTGGCTACCTGGAACAGGCTGGGCTGGGCCTGAAAACTCCAGGCTGACAGTCTGGCTTCTCCCACTCTCAGGACTATGCTAACCTACCGAGCAGCAGCAGCAGCAGCAGCGACAGCAGCAGTGGCGGCAGCAGTAGTAGTGATGGTGGCAGTGGCAGCCAAGGTAGCAGCAGTGAGCCGGAGGAGGAGAGCTCCAGTGAGCACCTGACCTGCTGTGAGCCAGGGGATGTTGCCCAGCCCCTGTTACAGCCCAACAATTACCAGTTCTGCTGAGGTGGGACAGTGGGGTGCTGCTGCTCCCTACTTTCCAGCTCTACCTCCTCCATGGATGGGTGACATGGGGAGAACATTTGAACTTTGTCCTCAGCTTGGCTCAGCTCTGAAACTTCAGGACATGAGGGGTCTGGGGAGGTCAGGGGCCCCCATTCCCAGAGCCTGGGCCATCACTGCCAGTGGGGTTCTCACAGCGCTAGCCTGTACTTACTACGCCAATTGGTGCACTCCTACTTCACTCTCTTCATCTTGTTGCCACTTGAAAGAGCCCCATCCCTAATTCTCTTTAGTCTCTATGGAAAGACTGATTTTGTGCCTCAGAAAGAGACAAGGCTCCCCAAGGCTATAGGTAAGTGGTGGGCTTGTTGCCCTGACAAGTGCTCAGTGTACAGGCTTCTTGGGGAACTGTGGCTTCCAAAGAAGCAAACAGGACTAGTCTCCACTCTTAACCTTCCCGCTACAGCCCCGCCTCATCCTGGATCTCATACTGCTAGAATGAGCCAAGTGGCAGCTAAAAGTATGTGTGTGGTTGTTCTGTCTGTACCCTGTCATTCTAGGCTCAAAGGCATGGGACCTTGGTGTAAGGCTGGCCACACCAAGCAAATACTGCATGTTCCTTGACAAGCTGACTCGTCCTCATTAATAGACAACATTAAACTAACAGCATTAACACAGCCAGCAGTTTCTGGTTCTTCGCACTGTGCTTGTGCCTACCAGTTCCCTAGGGTCTCCTTCCACCCAGCCCTCATGAGAAGTGAGCAAAACAGAGCCCACTTCCAGAGAGAAAGGCCACAATGAACATGGAACTGGCTCTTGGATTCATCAAAACCAGATAATTTAATAAACTTTATTCTTGTTGGGGGAAGAACGAGAGGGAAAGCCACCTGTCCCACTCTCTCAATAAATTAAATAGCACTCGGCCAATCCCCGGGCCCTAAGCAAACCACGGGCACTTGAGCCAGTGTTGCTGCTTGCTTATGGCCCTATCTGCTTCCCCTTCACAGAAGGGAGTTTTCCTACTGCTTGCCAGCTGTGTCACAACCATGGGCCACATCCCCTCTGTGGTGAGGGTCTAAGGGCCCAGAGGATGTAGGGTACAGTAGCAGTGGCCAGAGAAAGGAGGAAGGATTCTCTTCCCCAAAACCTAGGGCAGAGGACAGTCCTGGAGGGAGCTGTAACTGACTGTTCCTCCCACCTCAGCTGCCCCAAGTTGTTGGGAAGAGGGAGAGCTGGAGGAAAAAAGATGCACCCCTCCTTTAGGGAGAATGAAGATCCCAAATGGACCCCAAGAGCGAATAAGCCACCAAGGCCCCTAGTCAAAGGCAACAGGCTAGGAAGCCCCGAAGACTGGAGCCACAGCTCCTCCCTGTGGGACTGCTTAGCTGCCCACCTGGTGCAGGGACCCCAGGTGGAAGTAGGCCTAGGCAACCAGCTCCCACCTTTCCCTCAGCCTCTCTCTGCTCCTTAAATCTCATGCCCCTACATGCTCACTCAGGTCCAGCAGAGGTTTCCCAGCACCTCTCCTGAGCCCCAGAGGCCAAGGGCCGCACTGTGCTCATGAAATGGAAGCTCTTTGGTCAGTTCCAGCAGTCAGAGGCCCTCCCTACAGGGGACTGCAGGTCCCCTCAATAGGTCTGCCTTGGGCAAGGGCCATTATTATGGCTTGAGAAAGATGGTGCAGGCCCTGTACATAACAACCTGGCTTATTCTGCAACTGAGGCCATCTCCTCTTCCTCCCCATCCTCCTGTGCCTCTGTCTTGATTTGAGCAACCCCAAGGCGATAGAGGGTATCACGAATGACCACCTCGCCAGGCTGGCAGCTCTGCACAATGTCATGGATCTGCCGGTTGACAATTTCTCGGCTGGTGAGGAAGTCCATGAGGCGGTTGTAGAGGTAATAGTGGGTAGCATTGTCAAAGGCAATGGGCCGCTGGCGGATGCTGCTGAGTTTGCTGTCCATGATGGAGACATAGGGTGCCAACTCGGGGCACAGCGATAAGGAGCGGTGGCCAGCAGTAGGGTCACTGGGATCGGGCTCTGTGTTTGCATGGATAATACGCCGGACGGCAGTCTTGGTGACTGGATGTTGGACAGAGTTTTCAGCCTCTGTCACATCCACAGAATAATGCTGGTCCAAGAGTTCAGGGCAGGACACACTCTAGAAGAGAAAAGAGAAGCAACTTTGCAAGAGGAAAAACTGAGGGAGAACCTTGCTGTAGGAGAGAGCAGGAGCCATGGAGTCAGGCAGTCCTGTTTAATCCTAGAGCTCTTGCATTCTGTGTCTCCTGTGCCTCCATTTTTTCATGTCAGAATGAGACTAGGAAGCTGTCATCCAAGCAGACGCTGCACTGCTTCAGGGGCCATCATCATTACACCTGGAAAACTAGGAGGAAGCAGCTCTGAGGGACACTCTAGACACCTTCTTGGGTCTCTACCACTAGTGCTCAGATTCCGAGAGCCCCAGGGAGAGAGGAGAATAATGTCTGGTCCAAAGGAGACCAGAAGTGTTCACCTCCCATAATGCACCTGGGCACAGGCACTCATTTTCGCTGACTCTTTTCTTCTTTCCTAGTATCAGTTTTAATGCCTCTTCTAGTCAAGGCCAAAGGCAGGCCTTGCAGCACACATGCCTTTAGTAGGAACTACTTCCTGGTACAATGTACCAACAACAAACACAAAAACTCTGCCACCGAATCTGTTGTGACCCTGAGCAAGTCCAATTCCCTCTCTGGGTCTTATTTTCCTTTTCCAGTGAAAGGAGAGGGCAAAGAAGATGATCAGTGCTGGGTGCTGAACCCGATTCCAACTCCCTCAGAAACCTTAAAAAAGTAAAACATAGGTGTATTTAGCTTATAGTTCTGGATGCAAGGTGAATGTCATCTCAGACCACTGTTATCTACGTCTCAACAAGCATGCCCTGCAGCATATTCACGGTTGGATCTAAGACTCAGGAATTAAACAGTGCCCTTCAGGGTGGTCAGTGTGTACAATGACTCCCAGGGGTGGCAATTTTCTAGCTTCTCTGGAAAGCAACCTCTTTTCACATAAGATGCTTATATCTGGAAGACTTCACACTAAATGACACACTGTGGTGTCCCTGTGGAACGGCCACATGGTTATGGGTCTAGAGGGCGTTTGCAAGACAGCCCTTATCCTAGAGAGCTGGCAGAGTTTGCCCCCTCCAACCCCCTACGCTGCTGGACACAGCAAATTCCACTTCTCTTCAAAGGGCAGGATGTGATTGGCAGAATTGCTTACCTGTTTTAAACAATGCATTGTGGTACCAAGGGACCCTAACCCCAACCCAATAAATACATCCTAACCCTTGCAATAAACTTGAGAATGCCCCTCTGATGCCTCCTCCTGGAATTCTGTGCGTTCTGTAGACTCTTAGTTCCCCAACCTAAGACCCGCTTGCTGGACATGTTGGACCCATGCCGTGTCCTTCCTTCCTGTGAGCTACCTACCTGCGGCTAGGCTGTATGGCTAATAGTCTAGCCGCTTGCGTGGGAAGGAAGCGAGGCCCTGCAAGTCGAGAGGAAGAAAGAGAAAAAAACCCCAAAACACACTATTGCAGTCAGTTAGTACAGTGTTTGTAGTAACTGGTACATCAAGTACTGGTACATCAAGATAAAACACTGACGGAGAGTAAGGGATGCTAGAGATAGTTCCCACGCAGGCCCTCCTGATATTTGGGGGTGGAGGTAGGAAAAGCCCACGTTTATCCCTAGGGATTTAATCCAGTTCTTAGGTGACTCACCACAACTGGCTCTGTAGGGCTAGAGAAACAGCCCTGGTTCTTCCCCCACATCTGGCTAGTCAGCTCTGGGTAGCAGAGGTCAGCACATAGGGCCACTGGTGTGGCCATATCTACCACATAGACAGGTGGCCAGTGGCGGGAAGAGGCAAGCAGATCCACGTGGTCACGGGCACTTTCACCTCGAACAAGGTACTTGGAACCGCAGACCACCTGCAAGAGATGGAAGGCGTAGTTCAGTATTAAGGGCCAGCATGCAGGCAGCCGGAATAAGCCCTCACTCACTTCTTTCAAGGAAGATCAGTCTCATGACTGATGCCAGGGCCCATGACATACGGCCCCTTTCCTCCACCTTTTTTTTTTTTTTTTTTTTAAAAATAATTGATTAGTATTGTGTGTACAGGCTCGTGCATGCCACAGCACACACTCACAAGTCCGAGGATGACTTTTCAGGAGTTGGTTCTTTCCTTCCACAGTGGCTTCAGGGATTGACTCAGGCTGTTAGGTTTACCTGGCAAGCACCTTTAGCCACTGAGTCATTGCACTGGCCCTCCCCGCCTACTCCTATTCCTAAAGGAAGTCACCAGCTCATCCTTGTCCTTCTGAGAACAGCTGGGACTTAGGCTGAAAAGTGCCCCCAGAACACCTCTAAGCCCTGTTTCACCCATCTCACCCTACCAACTGCCCTGGCAGTATAACATAAGGCTTAGGGCCTCTGGACTGAACTACCATTATTCTGACCAAGGTTCCCATCAACCTCAATGGGCCGCCCAAACAGCCTTTGCTGCAGCCCAGTAAGCATTTCCACCAACACTCCCTAGTCACTCTGCTGCTGGACAGGCCCGCGTTTACTAGAGAACTCTGCCTTCACACCCATCTGTCACTTCCACAGGAAGTGCTCCCTATAGCCCACAGCAGCACCTGAATCCCGATACTGGCCACTGCTTCTCAGAAGATGATGGGCACACAGCATCATACCCCGAGCAGCTACTGATCTGCGAGATAGTAAGCGTCACCCCCCCCACCCCCCCCACACTTTGTTCCAGTGACTGGCTGTCTCACCCTCCTTTTAACAGCCAGCTCAGCCTGACTCTCACATCTCTGTGAACTGAGTCTGTTGACAATGCCCACTCAGTACTGGGTTTTCCTTTCTGGTATCTTAGCAGGCCAATTCTGCCACCTATTACACAGCCTATCCCATAGCCTTTTCTGTCTACCCTACCCCACCCACATCTACAGAGTATCTAGAGCGATTTCCCACCCCATTTCCCATTCAACACTGTCCTAAAGATCTCTGGCCATTTTCAGAGTAAAGTCCCTGAGCCATTCCTCCTCTGGCTGTCCACCCCCACTTTCTACCTCACTTCTCTGATCCCTCCAGAGCTAGCATCACAAGCTGTGGTAACTTCTTTTTCCATGACAATAGGTCAGTTAGGGAAGAAAGGATCTTTTCCGTTTACTGCTGTTCACTTAAGCAACTTACGGTCAGCACGCAATATAACAGGGTGTTTAATACATACTACTGAATGTTCCAGGCTCCCTCTCCAGCCCCCAAAATGGCAATGATTCCCTGGGTTGGCAAGTCCCAGTTCCAAAGGGATCAATCAGATTGTCTGTGTGCAGTCCAATATTAACATGACCCGAGCTCTCCTCCTGCCACTTCCTTACCTGATGGGGGCACACTTTGTAGATTTTACCCCCTGTAAAATGAGTTAGGGGTGGTCTAGCTCTGGCTCCATTCTGTACAGATTCGTAGAGGGCCAATAAGGAGAAGCAAAGCTGATCCTGGAGAAAAGGAAAGAATAAAATTCAGCATAAATGCTAAGGTACTCAGTCTCAAACGCTTCTTCAAACCCAGAGCAAAATCACCAGCCCGTTTCTCTAGGTGTAGGTAAACATCAGGGGCTCCAAAGGAAGGTGCCAGATGGGTGTCTTGTCTGTCCGTTTTCCTTTCCTTTCCTTTTCTTTTCCCTTTCTTCTCCTTTCCTTTTTCCTCTCCCCTCCCCTCTCTCCTTTTCTTTCCTTTCCCTTTTCCTTTTCCTTTCCTGTCTCTTTTGGGGGGAAGGAGTTCTGAGACAGGGTTTCCCTGTGTAGCTCTGGTTGTCTTGGAACTCACTCTGTAGACCAGGCTGGCCTCAAATTCACAGAGATCCACCTGTCTCTACCTCCTGAGTGCTGGGATTAAAGGTGTGTAAACCCCAACACCCATCCCTTAACTCAGAGAAATCTTCAAAGAGGAGTTACATTTGAATCTGAAGTTGAAGGAAGCATATTTTCAACAGCACAGAAAGCAAGCAAGTATGGATAAGATCTATATAGTCTATTTTAACAGCACCCTCCCCCATTCCGCCCCCAGTTTTCTCTATGGTAACTCTGGCTGTCCTGGCACTCACTCTGTAGACCATGCTGGCCTCAAACTCAGAGATCTACCTGCCTCTGCCTCCTGAGTGCTGGGATTAAAGGCACGAGTGGCCACCCCACCCCAGTTTTTTTTTTTTTTTTTTGTATACGCCTAAAACCAGTCTCTGTGAAGTGTTTTTTACTAGAGCCTTATGAATTTTCAGTTGTTTTGATTTTGTAAATGATATTTAAAATGTGATATACTACCATACAGAGTAAGAGCCAGGACTGAAAACCTGAGTCTAAGATAAGGCATCATTTACATGCCACCTGGAGCTGCTGCTGCTTCTTGGTTTCCTGACTTCCAGAACCCTCTGTCCAACACAAGTGCCCAGTCATACGGGGTTATACTCTTATGAAGACATTACCTGCTCCAAAGCCCAGTCTCCACAGCTGCTCCCAACACTCACCCTGGAGTCTTCTGGGTGAAAGGGGATGTCACACTGCTCCAGCAGGAACTGCAGTTCCTCCCCACCATAGGAGTGAAGCTCTTCAAGCTTGCAGGTACCCTCCTGCAGCAGCCTCACCAAGGCACTGCCATTGCCTGAAACACAAAACAGTGACGGGAGGTGCTGCTGACTCCACGGCTACCTCCTCATGCTTGAGAATGAGATCCAGGGGTGAGGCATGCAGACCGGCAGGCAAGGACTGGAAGCCAACTCTGCACACAGCACTCCCCAGGGTGCTGGGAGAAGTGGGATACTAGATAGGCCTATAGCTTCACTGATGTCCGAAGGCTCTCAGAATGGGACCAGGCCTCCGAAACACCTACATTCGGTAGCAGGAATAGAGTCACTGCCAAGAACCATAGAACAGGTCCTTTCAACCCACAGATTCTGCTTTCAGAACCAAGAGCACAGATGCTTGGAGCAGCAAGAGGAACAGGCATTATCTTTAAATCTATTTTCATTTTATCTACGTATGTGCACTGTGTTCATGCCTGGTGCCTACGGAGGTCAGACGACAGCATCAGATTCCTTGGAACTGAAGTTATAAATGATTATGAGCCACCACTGGGAACTGAACCTGGTTTTTCTGCAAGAGCAACAAGTGTTCTTAACCACTGAATCCAAGGCAATAACTGTCATTTAAAAAATGCTCCCTACACTCTATATTTCTGACCTAGCTAAAGAGGGCAGGGGTAAAGTAGCTGAAGTGAGGGAGAGCCTCACTATCTAATGTTAAGAAACATTTAACCCGGCGGTGGTGGCGCTCACCTTTAATCCCAGCACTCAGGAGGCAGAGGCAGCGGATCTCTGTGAGTTCGAGGCCAGCCTGGTCAACATAGTGAGTTCCAGGACAGCCAGAGCTACAGCAGAGAAACCCTGTCTCGAAAAAACCAAAAACCAACCAACCAACCAAAAACAATGTTTACATCCAGTAAACAGAGAGCACTGACAAGATTAATAAAATACTTCATATCCAGGCTTTTAAAAATTAAAACAGAAAATAAGATGTATTATATTTGGTATAAGAAAATCCTTGTTCTGTGCAAGTTTCTAACTTTAGATGTGACATGTGCCAGAATGTGGGTATCATTTTGGGTCACGATGCAAAATGTATTTCTTTTTTGGAGACAGGGTTTATTATGTAGTTCTGGCTGGCTGGCCTTGAACTCACAGAGATCCATCTGCCTCTGCCTCCAGAGGCTGGCATTAAAGGCGTGCGCCACCACCCAGCCACAGTTCTGTACTTTAATCAACAGTCCTTGAGACAGGCCTCGCACTCTCTGTCATGTCTCTGTCTTCCCATGCCTATGTTCCCGACTTCTGACTGGGTATTCTCTTAACACCAAACAGCCAAATGGTCTTACCAGGTACTGGTTGCACATCCAGGTTTTTGTCTTTCTCCGTGTTGATGACCATAGCCCCTCTCATGAGTGGTGGGAAGAAGGGAGCGATAACAGAGGCATCGAACTTGGTGATGGGGATGCTCGCAGGGAATGCAACCTGCTCAATGACTTCTGTCTCCATTGTGGTCCAGAAGTCCTCCACATTTACCTCACTGGGGCCCAAGTAGTCAGGCCAGGTGAACTACAATGTGGTAAAGTTAAAAAAAGGTAAAGAAAAACAAAACAAATAAAGAGAAAACTAGGCCAGAGTGAGTGTACGAGCCACAGATTAACCACAATACAATGTGCACCCTTGATTATGCACCAGGAAGTCAAGGCTCTGGAGAGACCAAGAGTCTGACAGCCTTGCACTGCCAGGATACTCCTGAATTTGACAATTAAATACCAAGCCACCCTTTCTTCTGCTCACATTAACAGTGCTCTCCCAGACCAAATAATAATAAGCCCCGTGCTTCTACATCTCTATTCATGGCATGGCATGTCTTGCAAGGAAAGGAAGCTATCAACTGAGGACCACACTAGTAAGTGTCTGAAGTGAGGGATAAAAGCCAGGTACAGAACAAGAATGTGGACTCAGGGGCTGGTAAGATGGCTTAGTAGTTAAAAGCACTTGCTGCTCTTCCAGAGGACCTGAGTTTGGATCCCAGGTGGCTCACAACCGTCTGTGACTTCAGCTCCAGGACTCCAATGCCTCAGGCCTCCATAGGCACCTACACTCACCCACACATACCTATACACAAGACACACTTTCACATGATTAAGAAGAATGTTGACTTAGGTTTAGTTCTCAAACCGAAGCCTCAATTTCTAGACCTAGCTGGCAAGAATAACCTGAATTCTGCTTAGTAGAATTCTATCCACCTTCCAAGGCCTCGTGATTTCCTTCCTCAGGCTCTCCAGGACCTTGACTATACTGTTATCACCTCTCCTTCAGCAAGCAATGACTTCACCATTATAGACATCTAGCATTTATATTAACCAACCCCCCTCCTTTTTCCAGTGGTGGAGATCAATTTCAAGGCATTATACAAACAATAAACACTCTACCATTGCGTTTCTCTCCTGCTCTACTTAAAAGCAGTTTATTTTTTACTAAAAAATATGGACAATGTGTCGGGCAGTGGTGGCACACACCTTTGATCCCAGTACTTGGGAGGCAGAAGCTGGTAGATCTGAGTTCAAGGCCAGCCTGTTCTACAGAGTTAGTTCCAGGATAGTCAGGTCTACAAAGAGAAACCTTGTCTGGAAAAACAAACAAACAAACAAACAAACAAATGGAAAAAGGAATGCTTCACAAATTGGCATGTCATTCTTGTACAAGGGTCACACTAATCTTTTTATCATTTCAATTTTAAAATATTTACTGCTGGATAAAGCAAGGACCTTACATGAACCTTAAAGTGTGACTCTGACCTTATTACTCTGTTTAGAGCCAGTGACTTACTCACTAGATATGCAGGGGTGGGGTGTTGCTTGGGAGTAAAGAACTTGCTCAGCATACACAGGTCCTGGATTTGGTCTCTACCGCTGAAATGTAAATACTAGGCCATTTTTAACCTATATGAGGTTTACTATCAAACCGTGAGCCAAAATAAACCCCTCCTTCCCTAAGCTGCTTCTGTCGTGTATTTTGTTGAAGCAATGAAACAATATACATAGCATCCTTTGGACAGAAATTAGCATGAGAAGAAGATACATACAAATATGTGCTATTCCCCCCTCTAAGAGGCTAAAACAGAAATGTGAACAAAATAAAACCAAAATCTAATATGCTTAGCTATCCATGCCAAAACACTATGGCTATTCACTAGAGCTTCATGAGCCAGTCCTCTAGTTACTATGGCAGAATTAGGGGCAGAAACCTCACATTTCAGGATAATACTAGTGTGTTAATTACTTTTCTTATAGCTGTGACAAAAACAGCTTACAGAATGAAAGGCTTGTGTTGTTTCACAGTTTCAAAGTCTGTGTGGTGGAAAAGCCTTGGTGGCAAAAACCTAAGGTAGCTGGTCGCGCTGCGCTGCCATTAGGAGGCAGACAGATGAGCCTAGTGCTCAGCTTCCTTCTGCTTTTTATTCAGTCCAAAACCCCAACCTATGGAACAGTGCATGGCCGAGTTGGGGTGGGTGTTTCTACCACATGAAATCTACCTAGAAACCCCTTACAGATATGCCCTGGGGTTTGTTTCCAGGGTGATCCTAAATCCTATCAAGTAACCAGGCACAGGTAGCATCATTACTTTGGTTTTCTGAGACAGGGTCTCACAGAGCCAAAGCTGGTCTTAATTCTGGATCCTCCTCTCTCTACCTCCCAAATAGTGAGATTATAGGCACATTCATTCTAAACACTATACTAAGCTGGGAAGATTCCTAAATATTTTCAGTTTGCTTAAAGTTTTATCACTGAGTATGTGCTGAATCACAGTGAAAGCCTTTTATTTTCATAGAAATGAAATACAACCAAATGAGTTTTTAGTCAATTAAAATTTGTTACATTTATTTATTTAGAGTATGCATGCATGTGCACACAGACAGACAGACACACACCCGTGGTATGTATATGGAGATCAGAGGACTACTTGTGGTACTTGGGTTTTCTCTCACCTTTTCTCATTCTACCATGTTGGTACTATCCCAGGATGGAACTCAGGTCCTCAAGCTTGGCAGCAAGTGCTTTTGTCCACTGAGCCATATCACCAGCACAAACGCTGATATATTTTTAATGTTTAAATAACCTAGCTTCCTGATGGTAAATTTGGACAAGTTATATTATTACTTCCATTTGCTGCTAGGCCTGATGTACTATTATTTTATTCAAGACGTATGCATCTATATTTATATATATAATCAGCTCCAGTTTCTTCTATTAAAAATATATGATTTTAAAGAAAGATGTATTATTTTTGTGTGTGCACGTATGTGTGTGCAAATGCCTTGGAGGCCAGAAGAGGGACTAGAGTCCTTGGATCTAGAGTTATACTGACTGTGAGCTGCCTTATGTGGGTGCTGGGAGATGAACCCAGGTCCTCCTGCAAGAACAAGTACCCTTAACTGTGGAATCATCTTTCCAGCCCCAATTTTGTTTTGAAGTAGAAGATGGGTATCTTGCTTATGACAGGGGTCATATATATCTTGGACCCTTATCATAATCAACCTATAAGACCATCTGGTTTAGTGAAATTCTGGTGAAAATTATAGTTCAGAGCCAAAGCCAGCTTACACTACTTATCTAGTACCTTTAGTGGTTCTCCATCTCATTCTGTCCTTAAAATGGTTTTATGGCCGTATGTAGCCCCTCTTCCCGGCCCCACACATTTTGGTACTCCCTCCGTCATTAAGACCTGCTACCTCCCTTCCATGCAGCACTTCCCTCACGCCCAGCAAGACTGTCTCAGAGCCTTTTTCTGAAGCTCCTCCCTGCAGCTACATAGTCTGTAGATTTATTCTCAAATGCCACTGTGCAGAGACCTCCCCTGACTACCCTCTACAAAGAGTAACCTGCTCCATACTACAGAACACAATCTCTTTCCTACCCGTCTTCCCCAAAGCAGCAAATAAGTGCTTTGGGGTTCATTTTTAAACTGTTCCCAAAGAAGCCTAAAAAGTACATGTAAGAGCTAGGATTGTAGCTTGGCTACAGAGCACATGCTTAACATGTACACAGCTCCTGGTTCAATTCTTTGTAAAGGACACAAGCAAGAACTGGGGGCGTAATTCTCCTGGTAGCACATTTGCTTGGCATACATGAGACTCTGGATTTGATCTCTAGCACCACAAAAAGTAGGGGGGCGGTGCATAAAAAAGGAAAACAACAACAACAAAAAACCTGTTTCTTTCTGATCTTTCTTAAATGAAATACTGGGCTGTAGAAGGGAAAAGCCACTGACCTCACCTAGACAGGACTGGAGCCATCTATCCTTGGAAATAGCATGCAGGAGAGAAGCTGCCCAAGTGACAGGACAGTTTTGAAAGCAGCAACAGTGGTTGAGAGGGACTTACCTCCACACTCTTCAGTGCCAGCACATTCTCTTCATTCCTCTGAGCCATTTCCACTTTGGGGGCCACACCACAGATCCCACAGATCATGTCATTATAGTCACGAACAGTAAGACACTCAAAAGCCCAATAGCCATTGCATAACAGCTCCTGCAGCTGACTCAGTTCCTCTGAGGTCAGTGTCTTTTCTGGAAAGACAGCAAGAGGTCACAGAAAAAGACCCTAAAAGCACTAGGATGAGCCAGTAGCCAGCAATCTGCAACTGTTCTGGTGGCAACCCAGTGGGCAGTTCCAATCAGAGGACATCTGCCGTCAACTAACCCCTCCTGGGTACTAGATGCTGGTACTGACAGCTTTGAATATACTATCTAGACTAATTCTGACATGATTCTAATTCTTTATGAACTACAAGATATCACTGTCTTTTTCTGACTAGATAAAAGAACAAGTTGCTCAATATCACACTGCCACCAGGTGGCAGAGTCAACCCTCAAACGGGAGCCTAGATGGCCATTTCCTCTGTCCCACTGCAGACAAAGCTCAAAGCTGGAGCTTGTAGAAATGGGATAGATGAAGAACAAGCAGAAGGAAAGCAAACGGGTAAAGAATATCTAGGTAGGAAAGAACATAGTTTCCTAAGCCTGGTCTCCACATGAGCCTTGGAACTGGCAGATATTAGAAACTCTATACTTAAGAGTAAGTCTGAGAGCAGGCTACAAAGCCAAGTCTATCTACAACTGAAGAATGTGATTCTAAAATTCAGTTGTGATTTCTTGCTAAAGGTCCCTGAGTGCATGAAAACATTTTCCAATGTCAGTTTAGCATTTAGAAAATTCTGAAGAATATATTGTTAGGAACTCAGGGATACTCCTTTTCAAAATACCAGACTCTCACTCCAAATGACTCAACTAAAGCCTATCACTGAAAATTCCCAGAGTACTCAGGACTCTGGAAAAGAGGGGAAGACCTTTACCTGTTTGTTCCTGCACAGATTTCAGCACAACACCGACACACATTCTAGGGTCCTCTCCCAGCTTAATCTGGTTCCGGATTGCAAAAAGTAAGTCCAGGCTTACCAGCAACTTATTCCCCACATTAAAGAGACCTGCATGTTAAAAACAGGCAGAGACCACTATAGCATCAACAGGAGAAACAAACTAATGTCTACTATAGAGGAATAAATTACAGTACAGTCACAATGCATTTTAAAAGAGTAAAGTAGAACTGTTCTGAGAAGCTGTCTATAATCCACTATTGAATGAAATACTATGTTTAGCACATTTTTGTTTTATCCCAATTAAAAAAAAAAAAAAAAAAAGCAGTATTTTTCAATCTCCAGCTGAGTGCTCAGGCCCAGAGGCGCCACTCTTCCCAGCTCTCACACAACTGCACCTTGGATGTCAGGGGATCCCTTAGTGCAGGGATGTGGTGGGCCTAACACAGGCTGTACAATTGTCCTGAGGATAAAAAACTCATGTGAATGTAAATGTAGTCAAGTTCAGACAGACGAGAGTGCTTTTTTCATTTGTATACAACATAATGCACAAATGTGACAATATCAAACTGTGGAACATGTGCTCCTGGTAAAGAAGACCACAGGCTGGGGAAGGCCTATCAGAGCTCTGGCCTTGGTCCCCCAAATCACCACACACAAAAATTAAAAAGACAACAAACTGGGAGAACACTTGTAAAAATCAAGAAAAATGGAAACATTCACAAATACACTTCACAATAGAGTAACCTTCTCCTACTCCTCCTAGGCTCATATAAAAGATCTCTACCCTCTGGATTATTCTAAGAAATGAGACAAATTAATAAACAATACACCAGTTTTTACTCTCTAATTGGCAAATGTTAAAAAAGCAGCCCCTAAAGTTCCCAGAGCTGATGACTGAGTTTGATAACACTGTAAAGTCAACAGATAAACTCAAGTGTCTCTACCAACAATGAACAGTTGGATTGAACTGTATGCTTAGCACTGAAAACCAAACAACTGTAGGTATAAGTCTAACAAAAATGTACCTAGGACGTATATGCTACAAACTATAAAAATGATGAAATTCTTCTTCTTTTTTTTCCCCCAAGGCAGGGTTTCTCTGTTATAGCCTTGGCTGTCCTGGAACTCACTCTGTAGACCAGGCTGGCCTTGAACTCACAGAGATCCACCTGCTTCTGCCTTCAGAGTGCTGGGATTAAAGGTGTGCACCACCACCACCACCCAGCAAAATTGATGAAATTCATAATGATGAAAATATTTAATAGCAAAAAACGAGTCCCCAAACCAAAGGAAAACAAAAATGCAATGAAAAATTTTAATAAAATATAAAGATCATGTTTGGATTGGAAGACTCAATTTTTTAAACAATATTCTTCAAATTAGCCTATAAATTCAACACAATTTCCATAAAATTTCCTGTGGACTGCACACAGTGGTAAACAGACTAGCCAGAACAACTCATGAAGAACAAGGCTGGAGGATTCTATTGCCTGACAGGTCTTATTCTGAGGCTATAGTAGTAAAACACAGTATGTACTGGGGCCCCATGTGGTAGTATATGCCTTTAATTCAAGCAGAAGCAGATAAATCTCTGAGTTTGAGGCCAATCTGGTCTACACAGCAAATTCCATGACAGCTCAGGCTACATTAAGACAAACAACAGCAACAGAAGATAGTGTATACTGGCAAAAGATAAACAACGGAACAACCTAGTGTCTCGAAGCAGTCTCATGTACAGAGGTCAAGTGATTTTCAGTAATGGAACAACGGCAAATCAACGGAGAAAGGATAATCTGTCTTACAAACTCTGGAGCAAAAACTAGACATCCATATGCCACAAATGAATTAAATATGGACCTTATACTTATACAAGACAGGGTCTCACTATGTAGCTCTGGTTGTCCTAAAAATCTATGTAGACCTGGCTTTGAACTCATGGAGATCTGCTTGCTTTTGCCTCCCAAGCGCTGGGCACTCTATGTAAATTTAAATAAGATTTTAATTAAAAAAATATATAATCTTAGCACTGGCCTACACACAGGAAAGAAAACTAGACACTGAACTCTGGGTATGACACAAAATGATATAAGCACTAACTGCCAATACAAGATTTAACATGAACTCAAAATAAGACAAGTTTAGGTTCTGAAGATAAAGAATAAATAAGTTTAAATCCTCAGCATCAAATTCTATGTGTCAATCCAGGATTAATACTCTCACAATGATTGGTACATGAGTTATTTTTTTGGGTTCAAAGACAATTTTGTGTGTTTAAAGAAAAACTCCATGGCAGGAAGTTGTAAATCTCAGCAGCTGCCCTCACGACAGATAGAGAAAAGCCATTCATGTCCCTGAGTTAAACTGAGTGGAGGCCAGCCAGCCACAAGGCAGTCAAGCAACCATATGGTTGGGAGGGGAGTTTTAGGGAAAGAATAAGGACACCCAGAATACCAGAGAAAGCAGGCTTAGGAAAGAGAAGGAAAGAAGCTGTATGGGTTTAATGGTGATGAATAAAGAGGAGAGTAAAAATATAGGAATTTCACTTTTGAGAATTTGTCTAAAAGAAATAGACACACAGTTATTTAATTATAATCAAGACTGTAAAATGAAGCACCAAGTGTCATTTTAAAAAAGGTTATTTCTCTACTTGCTGGTAGAGGAAGATGCTGATATATTGCTAAACTAAAATAATCACGTTCCACAATACACTTTTCTAGCTGCTGACAGTCTATAGACAATGAACACATCTGAAAGTCAGAGAGGGGTGTGAAGTGTTTGTCTCAGGTAGGATCACTGTTTGTTTTTCTAACTTGTCTGTACTGACCAGTATTCTAGAACAGAGATCTATCTGGGTTTTGTTTTGAGAGAGGGTCTCACTACTTAGGCCTGGGTGGCCTAGAACTTACTGTACACCAGGGTGGTCCAAAACAATTCCTGTCTGCCTTCTGAGTGCTGGGATTAAAAGTGTGCTGAGAGTTGTTATTTTTAAACTAACTTGGTTGTAGATTCCAGAGAAGGGTCATACCACTTGAGGTAATTGTTGCTGGGGCTGAGACAGTCAGGATAAAGACTGCTGCTTCAGAAGATGCTAAGAATAGGTGCAATGCATAGAGGACCAAATAAGGTGTTCTGGGTACTTGAGGACAGAGAAAGTTAGCACTCACCTGTGTAGATGTCCATAAAGCTATGCAGGGCCAAACAGTGAGGGTTCAGACACATCTTCACCTGGGCAGTCACCACCTGCAGCCGGTTAGCTGTCAGGAGCCAGCACTCCTGGGGCCCGGCCAGAGAGCTAGTACCCAGAACAACAGAAACCAGGAGGGAAATCAGTCTCTTTATGTAGGCCACAGGCTCATGGTCAGAAGCAAAATTCTTCAGACTTTACGGCAACCAGCAAAAGAATGTGCTGGAGCTATTTCCAAGACTCCATGTGACTGTCTCCATTTCATTGAGATCTAGGCTATGAAACTATACTTACAAGGTAATCTAACTCTCAAGTTATTCCATGATTTAAGCGATCCCACTGAAAACGCAAAAAACGTTTCACTGAGCAGGGCAGATATAATCTGGCCCCTAGACTGGTGATAACAAACTCCAGTCATCTCTAATATTGATTGCTAATTAAAAAGAATTGTAAAAAAAGATTTATGTTATGTGGTATGTTTTGCCTGAATGTATTATATGCACCATATGCGCGCTGTTTGGTGCCCATGGTGGTTAGAAAAGGACATTAGATCCCTTGGAACTGGTGTTATGGATAGTTGTGAGCAATGTGGGTGCTGGGAATTGAACCCCAGTCTTTTACAACCAGTTCTTTTACAAGAGCAAAATTGCTCTTAACTTTTGAGCCAACTCTCTAGCCTCTGGTTTGCTAATTATTTTACTACTAGCAACTGAGAAGGTAAGGAAACCTAAGGAGAGCACAAAATAACATCTTCCCAGGTTATAACGGCAAGTCTATCTGAAGAGAGGCGGTGTGAGCCAAGCGGGCCGGAGCAGCTAGGGGCAGAGGAAAGCGGTGCTTACTTTTGTCCCCCCTTGAATAATGGGCTGCTACAGAGAAGGCACTGCGTGGATGGAGACTCATAATAATTCGACCAAGAGGTCTGCTCGATGGTGACTGTCTCCTCACTCACGTTGGACAGGATAAGTCGAGAGCTGTTTAGTTCATGAATCAAGGCGAAGACCTCAGCCAGCTCTGACTCGTTCTCAGGAATCTGCAGGACCTTACGCAGCAGCTGCAACGTGGACTGACGCTGGATCTCCCTCTGGGCTGTGTTCAGGGGTTCTGTGGTATTTGGCACATCTGGGTGTGGTGAGCTCCCCTCCTGAGAGAGGACACATCATTAAGCAGAGGGTAGAGAGACAGCCTCAGGCAAAAAGTCATCAGTCTGCAAAGAGCAGAGGGATAGGCCCATGACTGGGTGTGGGAAAAAGAAGATCCTCAGTTAAGTCCAGTTACTAACTCCCCATGCCTCCCTGGGGCTCTGTTTTCCCATCACTAAAACATATCTCTTGTTTATTAGCTCCCGCTCACCCGGAGGATAACAGCTCTGGAGATGACACTAGTAGCTATATATGTGGAACCCCAAAGCAGTTTATTTAATTTTTCTGAGCCTTAATATCTTCATCTGTGAAACAAAGGACAAAAATGCAAGTAATCTAAGAAGGCTTGAGAAGAGATGGTAGAGATGAGGACAATTCCCTAGAAGCTCCAGCCCATCTAAGTGCCTGAATTCTCTCCCTCTGCTCATATCTCCTGCCAGGCATAGAAAACAAGTGTTGCACTGCTGATGCTATAATGTGCAGGTAACACTTACTTAAGGGCTACTAGACTGTTAGCACACCCTTTCCGAGGAGCAGGTAAGCCCAGAGAGATTAAGTGAACTGAATGGGGGGTTATGTTACCCCACCTTATTGATATCTACTGCAGTGAGGAAGTTTGTACACTTCCTACAGGATGCACAAAGTAGCTTTTGTTCACCAAGCACTTTCTTGGTTGGGTCTTCCTTCTTTGTGCTATGGTTCAATGCTTTACATCCCTCCAAAATTTACATTAAAATTCTACCACTTGGTGTGATGTTAGGAGGTGGGACCTCTGCAGGTGATTAGCCATGCCAGAGCCTCATGAGTGGGATTAGTGCTCCTAAGAAGCCTAGAGGGTAAGGCAGAGGACCACAAATTCAAGGCCAACCTGAGCTACACAGCAAGACCTTGTTTCAAAATCAATCAATCAATCGAGGGCATCAGAGAGGTCCTTTCTACCTTTCATTGTATGAAGACACAGGAGGGTGTCACATATGAGTTTAGAAAGTGAGCTCTAGCCATACACTGAATCTGCTAGCGTCTTGGACGTTTCAGCTTCCACAACTCTAGAAAACAAATTTTTATTATTTAAAGAAAACTTTTCTTTTCTGCAGCAACATTGAGAAACTGCAAGTCAATCAGTTGCTCAAAGTGCCTGTGATTCAATTAGGACTACAGATGGTCCTGTTGATGTATAAACACATATCTGGACTATTCAAAATCTTTGTCTTTAGTTTTGTGTGGCTTCAGAGCAAAAGGAAGTTTTATACACTACTGGGACAAGTTTCTGAATTAATCCTAAAGGCAGGCCCTTCTCAGGTGGATCTCTTCTGCCTCCTCTGTGCTCCCTGAGTACGTCCCCTTCACTGTCAATCTTCAGTCAATATGACTGAATTTGGAACCACCTAGGAGATACATCTCTGGATGTGAGGTGTTTCCACAGAAGCTTAATGGAGGAGGGAAGATCCACCTACAAGTGTGTAGATTCCCTTCTTCTAACCCACAAGTTAGAGTGCCACACTGAATAAGGAGGAGAAAAGGAGTCCAGAGAGATGGCTCAGCAAGTAAAGACACTTGCCACTAACTGTGACAACTGAAGTTTGATCCCAGGGGTCCACGTGGTGGAAGGAGAAAATGGATCTCCAATAAGCCGTACAGTGCCAGTCAGCTGAATGCTAGCATTCATCTTGTTACTCCTGATCTGTCCAGATATGAGCCAAGATCCCAATGGCACAACCTTAAGCTACTCTACTACCACCTTTCCTGCTATGACAAACTATATGTACAGCAAACCTTGAGCCAAAACAAGATCTCCTCTTTCTTTTTCTTTTCTATCTTTTTTGGGGGGGAGGGGTGGAGGATGGGGTCGGGGGACAGGGTCTCACTATGTAGCCCTGGCTTTCCTGGAACTCACTCTGTAGATCCACCTCTGCCTAGTACTGGATTAAAGACGTGGCCTACCATGCCAGGCCTTTCTTCCTTTAAGCTGCTTCTTGTCAGGCATTAGGTCACAGCAAATAAGAAAGTAACTCATACAGCCACGGTCCCCCTCATTAGTGAGGACAGGCACCCACTTGCTTCCTATTTATTCTCCAAACCAGCATGAGAGGGGGGTCATAGTCCTCTGTAGAAGCTAACTGCAGAATAACAAGAGTGTTTTCTTTACCAAGAACAGCTTTTGTCTCCCTGTCTGTAGCTGTCCAGTTACTTGTCTTTCTGCCTTATACTCTAAGCTCCTCAGGGAAAGGGCCAGGTGATGATCATCTCAGTGACGAACATTTGGCTCATATCAAGCATTTAACACATGCTTGATTGGGTGAATGAATGGCTGCAGAAGAATGACTAACATCAGAATGGGCTGTCCTGGAAGATATGAATGTATGTATTTAGTGATGACACTAAACCAACACATCCCTTTGGAACCAGAGATGAGGACAAAAAGGACTAAAGCCACTCTAGCAGAGAGATGATACGGTTTTAATCACAAGAGTTTCTGACCAGTTTTATTTTTCTGAATACACATTTGAGAACACATGCAGTGGTTCTCAACCTTCCTAATGCTCTGACCCTTTAATATAGTTCCTCATGTGTGGTAACCCCCAACCACAAAGTTATTTTTTGCTATTTCTTAACTGTAATTTTACTGCTATTATGAACCGTAATGTAAATATCTGATATGCAGAAGGTCTTAGGTGACCCTTGTGAAAAGATCATTTGACCCCCAGGCTGAGAACTGCTGTTTTAGAGTAAGATGTAAAGGAAGCATCAATGCCTGTCTACAACAGATAATGATCTGCAAGGAGTTGAGTGAAGCAGGGAACACAGGGCACAATCAGCACTATGAGACAGGATAAGAAAACTCACTTCTAGTGGAAGGCATATGGTAACTTATCAGCAGACCAGGCTGGCCTTGAACTCACAGAGATCAGCCTGCCTCTGCCTACCAAGTGCTCGAATTAAAGGTATGCGCCACCACTGCCTGGCCTCAAATATGGATTTTTTTAAAGATCTATTCATTTTTTCTTTATGTATATGGGTGTTTTGCCAGTGTGTATGAATGTGTACTATCTGCGTGCAGTGCCTGCAGAGGCCAGAAGAGGGCATCTGGAACTGGACCTGGAGTTACAGGGGCCATGTGGGTACCGGGAATTGAACTCAGGTTCTCCGCCCCTAACCTCTGAGCCATCTCTCTAAGCCCAAGTCTACTTTTTCAAATAACCTCCCTCTAGGTCTCTCCTGGCTGATAGACTCTCTGTGGACAGTCCCAGTATGCTTTTCATCTAAGTTTCCTTATTGTACCCCAGATCCCTACCACCCCACAACACCTTCTCTAGCTAACTGAATACTCTTTACTTTCAATGCTAGTCATTGGGCTGGGGCCCTGGGTTAGTCAAGAGCTCTTACTTAGTCTCTGGGAAATTCTGGGTTTGATTCCTACCATGGTTAAACAAAACAAACAACAACAACAACAAAAAGCAAACCCCAAACCTAAGATGCTTGTTTCTGAGCGTGCCTTCCTTAGCCATCAAAATCCTGTCTTTCAGACCCAATTTAGACCTGAAGTGGCCATACTTCATCTTTAATTCTTAACTCGTTCTAAGTGACACCCTCATTCCCCTTCACTTGACTTGGGACTTAGATGAAAAGAAGTGACAACTCAAATCAGATTTAGCCTAACTTCTAAAGACTCCTGAAGCAAGATCCCCTTTCTATGGGTAACATCTTTCACTTTTAGTAAAGGATGCAAGGCAGTGACCATTTACAGAAGGAATAAATTAACTTTCAGGTCTGAGCTAGGCCACTGTAGTAATCTGAATGGGAACGGTCCCAAAAACTTTCATATTTACATATTTAAATGCTTCTAAGGCAGTTGGTGGAACTATTTGGGAAGGATTAGGAGGTGTGGCCTAGTTGGAGGAGGTTATCACTGAGGGAAGGCTGTGAGATTTCAAAAGCACACACCATTCCCAGTTAACTCTGTCTTATGGTTGTTCTCTTAACATGTAAGCTTTCAGCTACTTGTCCAGTGCCATGCTGTCAGGCTTCCTGCTATGATGGCTATGAACTAACCTGAAACTGTAAGCAAGCCACAAACTAAATGCTTTCTTTTGTTAAGTTGCCTTGGTGATAGTGATTTGACACAGCAATAGAACAGTAACTATGACAGCCTCTCATGCTCGTCTGTGTAAGGCTTGCTGTGCCATTCTTTTCAGTGACTGAACTCTTGGTTCTCTGATCCTTGTGTATCCACAAAGTTCATGTATTAGAAAATTAATACCCAGATTCATATATTAATGGAACTTGAAAGGGCTTGGATAGGTTACAAAGATTCTATTTTTACAAATGGATTAATCTATGAATGAATTAATGGATCAAAGTTATTAGAAGGTCCCTGTATTATGAAAGTAATTTCTCTCTGGCTCCTTGTTCTTTTATGATGCTCTCTACCATGTTATGATACAGGGAGAAGGCCCTCATCAGATGCTAAGCAGATACTAACCAACACCATGTTGTTAAGAATTCTTAGCCTCCATAACTATAAAGTACTGAATTCACCTCTATACTCAATTATCTAGTCTAGGATATTTTGTTATAGAAGCAGAAAATGGACCAGGACATTGATCAACCCCCGACTTGGCACTGAGGACAAGACCCAGAGAGAAGGGACTTCCTCAAGTTCAGAACCTACAAACTGGTCCCAGTCCCAACTCTAACCACTAATTATGTATTAAAATCCAAAGTCCAACTCAAGGTAAGTGTTTGGGGAAGAAACTCACGATGGCCTTTGTGGTTTTCTCCGTCCTGTCTTTGGCAAGGTTAAAACCACAGCTGGGACAAATCCGAGGTTTGTGACGGTTGGTGTAGACATAGCTACAAGAGGGATTTTTGCACTTTCCCCGTCCTCTCGACGTAGCCAGGCCCAGATCCTAGAAAAGTTAAGACCCATGTTTAAACTCTACAAATTAGGTTAAACTTGAGCAGAACCAAAAGCCAGGATGGCCACATATTAGATGAAAAGAAGTGACAACTCAAATCAGATTTAGCCTAACCTTTAAAGACTCCTGAAGCAAGATCCCCTTTCTATGGGGATCTTTCTATGGGTAACATCTTTCACTTTAGTAAAGGATGCAAGGCTAGTCCTTCTATAAGTGCCTGGGTGTGTGGTGCACACCTGTAGTCCAGCACTTGGGAAGGGAAGGAGAAGAGGAGTCCTAGGCTGGCCTTAATGACTCCACATTAAGTTCAAGGCCAGTCTGAGCTACACAAGCCCCTACCCCAAAAATGGTGGGACAGATGGCTTGCTATGCAAGCAAAATGACCAGAGTTCAGAACTCCGGAATCCACATAAATGCCAGGTGAGTATGGCAGTTTGTCTGTAATTCCAGCTATGGAAGGCAGAGAAGGGGTTCTCAGAAGAAGCTGGCAAGCAAGACTAGCTGTATCAGTGCACTCAGGGTTTGACTGAGAACCTACCTCAAGAAGAGTAAGGTGGAGAGCAATCAAGAGAGTCTTAACATCAACCTCGGACTCACACACACCCATATATACACACATTTATACACCACACATTCAAGGCTGGCCAGGCTAAGGCTATAGAGTAAGTTCAAGGCCAGCCTAAAAATCTTAGTACCTTGTCTCTAAAACGTGCTGGGGATGCAGCTCAGTAGTGGAGTGCTTGCCTAGCATGTGAGGTTATGAGTTCAATTACCAGTTCTGTAAAACAATATAGAAATGGAGGGTAGGGAAACCTTGGTGGGGAATGCTGCCTGAGCCAAATGAGCTGCTTCTCCAATCCACGCAGGTGATTTGTTTTTTGTTTTTAATTTATTTTTCTTTATGTACATTGGTGTTTTGCCATTATTCATATCTGTGTGAGGGTGTGTCGGATCCCCTGGAATTAGAGTTACAGACAGTTGTGAGCTGCCATATGGGTGCTGGGAACTGAACCCATGTCCTCTGGTAGAGCACTCAGTATTCTTAACCACTGAGCCATCTCTCTAGATTCTTGTTTTTTGTTTTTATGTTTGTGCTTTAGAGAAAAAAGTGTGTTGTCTAAACTTATTTGTGGAACTCTTTAAAAAAAAAATTCATTTTGTGTGTGTGTGTGTGTGTGTTTTGCCTGCATGTTTGTTTGTGCACCACCACACATGTGACTGATGCCTGGTGTCACGTGGTGACAGAGGCCAGAAGGTGTCAGATTCTCTGGGACTGGAGTTACTGACACTGTGAGCCACCATGTGGGTGTTGGGAATTGAACCTGGATCCTCTGGAAGAGTAACCAGGGCTCTTAACCACTGAGCCATCTCCCCAGTCCCAGAACCCCCTTCCTGGGCTAACATACCGACTCTAGACTGGACTCTGATCTCTGACTACTCTTAACAAAAATGTCCTGGTCCGTATTTTACACCTACCTGAAAAAAAATTCCAATATATAACTCAGTGGATTCACTCAGCAACTACTATTTCTGTCACTCATAGGTCATTTGTATCTGACCTTGCTACACTCATTCTCTGCTATTTCTCCTGGCTCCCCAGCCTCCTACAAACTTTTAACCACAAAAAAATCAAAACAACTTCCCACCACTAGGGTGCACACTTACCAATGTGACAGTGCAGCTGTATTTGTACGGAGGAAACATATCAGGCTTGACCTCTACAACTTTCACCTGAGGTGTCCTGCTGCTTGGGCAATTTGATAGCTGTGGATAAGAACAAATCAGTTAGTGCTTCTATACCTCAGGCAGAAACTTGAAATAATTCTTGGACAAACTGTAGACCTATGCTCCAAATGTGCTCTTGAGAATGCTCTTTGGCAGTCACCAGCAAAGACTAGATGTCAGATTCAAGTCTATGGGATGCCACATTTCTCTGTGTAGTTTTGAACCATAAACCAGATTGATAACTGCTTTTGGGCAATAAAATTTGTAATAGCTATATATATATATGAATACAAAATTGAATGATGTCAGCACAGAAGGGAAGTCTGGAGGTCTATCTGCTAAATTGTCAGGGGATGAAAGGAAGATTATTGTTGTTTTTCCTTTTTACCACGATCTATAAATATTCTATAAAAATACACATATATGTTGGGTGATGGTAGCACACACCTTTAATCCCAGTACTCAAGAGGCCGAGGCAAATGGATATCTGTGAGTTTGAGGTTAGCCTGGTCTACAGAGTGAGTTCCAAGACAACCAGAGTTACAACAGAGAAACTCTGTCTTGAAAAACCAAAGAGAGAGAGAGAGAGAGACAGACATATATATTACTTATATTACTTAAATAATGAAAAGATACAGTACTATAAGTTAAAATTATTCTATAACAGGGATTTTAAGTTATTAACTGGTTTAATAGAAACAAAAGAGCTGTGACTTTAAAAGCTGAACACTGTTGCTGAACAAAAGAAACTATTTACAAAGACTGCAGATCTGTTCAAGTGACAGAATGCACATGAAGAGACTGCAAGAGCTGGAATTTCACTAGACATTTTTCTAGCCAAGCTCACACATACACAACTACAGCTGTTACCACATCTGGGCAACAAACAGAGCAGCTGTCCAACTAGAAGCTAGTTAATATTGTCAAAGTAAATTTAGAGCAGTCAAAAAGAAAGTTATACAACAAGGGAACATGGCAAGGAAGATGGCAGATAGATTTTCCTATTTCAACCTAGTCTGTGACAGTATGTTACAGGCTACAATCCATTGAGAGGTAAAAAGGTAACAAAGTTGTAGACAATATTTTGTAAATAGGAATGGGAACTATCAAAGTGAGTGCACAGAAGTGCAAACCTTCATTAATTCTTTAGTGTGTATACTGACTGGGCTATAATATCAAAACACATTTATTACTAAGGACCAAAGTAACGTCTGAAAAATGTTGGCTTAGGGAACTAAAAACAAAAAATTACCCTGGATATATAAGGGGAAAAAGCCAAGCACAGTGGCACAATGCCTGTAATTCCAACACCTGGGAGGTTGAGGCAGGAGCATCAGAAGTTTGAGGTCAGCATGGATTATATAGCAAAATCCTATCTTAAAAATAAAAAAAAAAACGAGTAAATGTTCTTAAGTACATGGAATTATGAAACAGGGGAAATCTTTGTTATCACCAAACTGGATAAAAGTTACAGACCACAAATTAATAAACAGTAAAAACCATGTTTATGGTTTACAGAAATTATAATAGCAACACAGCTTACTGGAGAGAAAGCTCAGCGGTTAAGAGCACTGACTGCTCCTGAAGAGGACCTGGGTTCAATTCCCAGCACCCACATGAAGGTTCAAAATCATTGTAACTCCAGTTCTAGGGGATCCAATGCCCTCTTCTGGCCTCTCGGGGCATGTGGCACCCATATAGTGCACTGACACATGCAGGCAAAACACTCATCCACAAAAACATCTTTTTTTTTCTTTTTTAAGAAAGAACACACGTAAGGAAAGGACTTGAACACTGAAATTCAGTTTACCAGATTCCCAGGTGGGTTGGTTCTAGGGGAGGAGGTCACGGTTGGTTCTAGGGGAGGAGGTCACGGTTGGTTCTAGGGGAGGAGGTCACGGTTGGCTCTAGGGGAGGAGGTCATGACAGCATTTATTTTCTTCTTTCTTTATCTCCAAATGTTCTGTACTTCCCATTTTTAATTTATTCTTTGATAATTTCATATATAAACACAATGTTTCGTTCATACCCCACTATCATTCATCCTTTCTTCTTTCTACTTGAGACAGGGTCTTGCTATGTACCCTAGACTGGCCTCTAATTCATTATATAGTCCTGGGTGACCTTGAACTTTTAATCCTCCCACCTCAGGCTACAAAGTACTGAGATCACTGTGCCACCACGTCCAGCTGGATTTTCTTTTTGGTTTTTCGAGACAGGGTTTCTCTGTTGTAACTCTGGCTGTCCTGGAACTCACTCTGTAGACCAGGCTGGCCTCAAACTTATGGAGATTGGCCTGCCTCTCCCTCCCAAAAGTGATGGGATTAAAGGTGTGCACCACCACTGCCTGATTCAGATTTTCTATAATAACCAAGCATTCATTTTTTAAAAGAGTCTATAAAGAGTCATGAAAATGAAAGCAATAATTTGATGCCACAATCCTAGATTAGATCCTATATGGAAGGGTGAGCATGCCTAGGTAAAACAGACAAAATTGGGATATGAAGTCTAAAAGAGAACTCTTAACATTTAGCAAAAGAATATGCCTATCTTTAAGCAATACACAAAGAAGAATTAAAGAATAAAGTATGTGCACAAATGGAGCAAATTGGGCCCAGATATTTAAAACTTGTTTTTAATTACATTTGGGGATAGGAGCTGGATATATGATTCAGTAGTTAAGAATCATATACTGCTCTTGAAGAGGACCTGAGTTAACATGCATCATAATTGCCTGTAGGCCTCTGGACTCCAAGGGCACCAGCACTCACACGCAAAAACCCATACACAGATACAGACATAGACGTAAATAAAAATAAAGTCTTTTAAAGGTTATACTTATTTATCTTGTGCACATACACATGTGCACACGGCATGAGCTTGCACACTGAGGTTGGAGAATAACCTTCTGGAGTCAATGTCCTCCGTCTATCATATGGGTCCTGGGGACTGAACTCAAGTTCAGCAATGCCTTTACCAGCTAAGCCAGCTTGTTGGCATTGGGTCACATGTTAATAGGTGATTTGGGGTAAAAATTTTATGGGTGCTAATTACATTGCTTTTATTTCTGTATATTTTAAAACTTATAGATATGTAAATAAAAGGCTTAAAAGCATATATTAACTTTATAAAATGAAATTTCAATTCTTAACAGTATCTACCTTGAGGCGTATCATTGTAGAAACTGGTGTCTGCCTTTGGCCTATGCCCTATGACTTTGA
Source organism: Cricetomys ansorgei (assembly GCA_026225945.1). NCBI lineage: Eukaryota > Metazoa > Chordata > Mammalia > Rodentia > Nesomyidae > Cricetomys > Cricetomys ansorgei. The sequence continues at coordinate 1,327,942 of JAMJFZ010000242.1, read as the reverse complement.
AACATTAAACACAGTGACCAGATTTTCAAACAGTGCTCCTCTTGGAATTGTGTCTTACCTTTACTTCACCAGTTCTAGACGGTTGTTGGATGGGTTGACCCAGCTGTTTCAGTGTGCTTGGCTTCAGACCACAAGTCCTCACAGAGGGAGTCTTATCTGAGAGAACCAGAAGCCAACCTGGTGACTTAAAGTCATTCAGCTTCCCAACTCTCTCCTTCCCATTCTCCACCACCATTCCTGGCTCCTTACCATCAGATAGCCCCCTCTTCCCAGGTCTGAACTAGCTCTTACCCAGGGGAAAAGCCTGCCTGGCCCTGGGCAGTCCCATGCTGCTGCCCCGTCCAACACTTGTTGGGGCTGGCAGGATTGCTCTCATAGGTCTTGCTGCAGCCAGTAATGAGGGCTTGCCTCGTGCTCTGCCTTTAAGCTCTGGGGCTTTGGGTCCAGTGGTGAAAAGATCAACTCTGGCGGGGGAGAAAAAAAAATAACCATGAAGGAAAGCCAGAAATTTTAGACAAAGGAAGGAAAACAAAGTGTAATATCCAATACCTTTTTAAAGAGGCTATTACAATGACTAAGCCTGCAGGCTTTAGACCAGCAGTGCTCACCCCGAGGGCCAAGCGACCCTTTCACAGGGGTCACCTAAGACCATCCTGCATAACAGATATTTACATCATGATTCACGACAGCAGCAAAATTACAGTTATGATGTAGCAATAAAAATAATTGTATGGTTGGGGAAAACCACAACATGAAGAACTGTATTCAAGGGTCGCAGCACTAGGAAGGTTGAGAAACACTGCTTTAGAAACACTGAATTCAAATTTAGCCTGTAATATCTGTAGGGCTCTAGGCAAGTAATTATACTCCTGTTTTTTACTCAATTCTACTTGTTTTTAAATATAAAGTGGGCAAATAAGTATCATATGAGTCATCACAAAGACACAAATTAAATGAGTGTTATGGTATACTTCTAAAATCCTAGAGGAAAGATCAGGGATTCAACTCAGCTCAGCTACACAGTGAGTCCAAGACTAGCCTAGGCTACGTGAAACTCTGACTCAAAAAACCAAATAAATAACACAAAAGCATAGAGCAGTGTCTGCACTGCATAATACCAACAGTCATTATAGTTATAATGTCTAATTTGCCTCTAATTAGAACAAGTGCTGCTTGAAGTCTACCAAGCTCCCATACGAGGGCAGTGTAGATATCTTAGCTAATTAACCTCGCCTATTCTTAATCTTTGCAGTGCCAATGCTAAGCTCAAGGGCCGAATCACGTAAGGCCTCAGTAATCAGCCCCTAGAGGATTCATGTCCCAAACACCATTCTAAAGCCACAGCTTCACGCTTTAGCATACCAAACCATCTCCAAAGTATGCTGTTTTAAGGGGAAGAAGAGAGAGTGGATTTAGAAGTACACCCATTATGCTATCATTTGTATAAAAAAGTAGGAACGGGGCTGAAGAGACTCAATGGTTAAGAGCATTTGCTGCTCTTGCAGAGGACCCAGGTTCTATCCCCAGCACCCACACGGTGGCTCACAACTGTCAGTTACTCCTGTCCTAAAGATCTGATACTCTCTTCTGCTGTTTGTGGGCACCAGGCATGCACATGGTTCACAGCCATATATGTAGGCAAAACACCTATACACATAAAATAAAAATAAATCCTAAAAGCAATTTTTAAAAAAGCAAGTAGGAAACACACGCACACATACACATTTTTAAAATTAACTCTTGATGTAATAGAAAATTGGAAATATTGACTATCCCTGAGAAATAATGGCTACATAAAGGACAGAAGAGAGATTTTAAAAAATGTTTATTTCTTATACTTAAATGTGAACTATGTAAACATATTTCTTAGTCATTCAATCAAAAACCCTTACAAATCATAATGGATACCAAATATGGAACTACTGATATTTTGTGGAGTCCAACTCCCCATGGGAAGAGACTAATCTGTGTACTACAGGATGTTTATTAGTCCTTTCCTGCTTAGATGCTAGCAGCAAACCTCTCCCCAGCTGTGACAACCAAAATATCTCCCAACACTACCAAAACATCTCCTTTGGGCAAAGCTGTTCCCAGCTGAGAACTGTGATAAGCAAGGAGTCTTCAGTTACGAGAACATGGGTGCAGATCTTGGGACACTACATGTAGAAGCCAGTTAAGCTCTAATAAGAAGGGAAAGGTGAAGAAAAAGCCCAAACTTACTGACTTCCTCTTTGTTTTTTGTTTGTTCATTTGTTTTGGTGTTTTCAAGAAGGGTTTCTCTGCTGTAACTCTGGCTGTCCTGGAACTCACTCTGTAGACCAGCCTGGCCTCATTAACATATTATTTGTAAGATACCAGCCTGAATGCTTTATAAGCAATCTTTCCTAGTCAAGAGACATCAAGTGTCTGTGCTAAAGGTCAAACAGAAGACAGAGACACCTAAGACTTGAACTGAGTCCCTGACCACCAGCCAAGGAATCTTTTCTTAGGATGCCAAGATAAATCTCCTCTTTCTAATCCCATATTCAGTATTCTAATATTCCAATCCCATATTGGTAACACATAAAAAAGAAAGCAAACAAACTCTGCCCACACCCTGTACCAACAAGATCCTAACAATTGTTTTAGGAAGACTGACAAGAAAAGATGTGCAAGGAATGTAACAGCATGTATGGAGGGCAGAGTGTAAGGTGAAAGGGAAATCACATTGTGGCTCTAGGCCCCTGGTGTTAGAGCCCTCTGCTGCCTCTCTCGGGACTGCTATAAGGATATTCAATAAAGCAAACATGGGGCTTTTGTTTAGCTGCTGCTCTAAGCACAGTCTCAATAACATATAATCACAGTGGCATACCCTGGAGACTTTTTATGAGCTGGGAGTAAACTGGAGGTGCTGGTCCCCTCTGCTGATAGTGGTATGTCTGGTCCAGGACTGTCATTCTCAGTTGTTCCCAGAGTGACCTCAGCCTGGACAGTACTCTTGACAACCGGTGTCTTAGTTACTGCTGTACCACGATTCCCAGGAACTTCCTTGACTAAAGCATGAGCATCGGAGACAATCACTTCCTCCCATTCATTCTCCTCGCCCACTTCTCTTGGAGGAGCCACATTTAAGAGCTGGCTTACAGCTTCTGAGTTCTCCAGAGTCAGTTTTGAGGCATTTTCCTTAGAGGGATTTTGCTCAGTGGTGACAGGCTGCTGATTTCTTTTTATCATAGAACCTTTGGAGGAGACACCCGAAGCCAATTCCACTTTGACTTTGGCTGGCTTTTCCTAGAAGAAAACAAGAAGAGCTTGTAGGCATAAAGGCATTTTAACAACTGACAATGACATTCACAAATATCCTCTCATTTGATCCACTTTTTAAAAAAAAGCATGGGTAACAAACTGAATTCACAGAGAGAAGAGTTAAGATCGCAAGCACAAAATTGACTTTATCTAAGACTTCTGCTCCAAGTTTCTCTTCCTAGAGCGTTGGACACTTCAAGAGCTAATCTAACAAGTTTGTTCCTGACATGCCTTTCTCATCATGTATTGGCTCTGACTGTTCCACACCCATTTCTCCCTGGAAGCTGACACTTGTAGTACTAAGTGGTTTACCTTGGTGGCCCTTCTAGGAGATTCAGTTCATCCCAATGTGCTCAAGTTCACACTGTTTCCATTCCTTTGGAGAAAACCTTCAGTCCCAGATTCTTTCAGATGAATCATATATGAATGACTTAGACATAAGTCACACATTTCAAAAAGTCAAATTAATCCAATTCTTAATATGTTAGAAGTTAGACAGGGTCACACTATGTTGTCCTTGCCAGCCTAAAACTTGCTATACAGACCAATATACCAGACTGGCTTCAAACTCTTAAGAGATCAGTCTTTCTCTGCCTCCAGAGTGATGAGATTAAAGGCATGGGACGTCATTCCTGCCTATCAGATCTACTTTTAAAGTTCTTGGTGCCTTAGCATTTTGTAAGCACTGCTGTGAAAATAACAGCAACTATACACAAATACCCACTTATACAAATACATTAAATTTTTTAAAAGATTTGGTTTACTTATGAGTGCTCTGCATGCCAGAGAGGGCATCTGATCTCAGTATAGATGGTTGTGATCCACCATGTGGTTGCTGGGAATTGAACTCAGAACCTCTAGAAGAGCAGTCAGTGCTCTTAACCACCGGGCGAACTCTCCAGCCCCCCAATTTTCTTTTTAAACAGTGGTTGTTTCTGGGTTAGGTTTTATGAAAGGTATATAAACTGAGAGAAAACTAAAGCCAGGTTCCACTCCTAATGTGTGTGATCTAAGGCAAATTCTATTTGAACTATTTCCTCATTTAAATGACAGGATTAGGCTCTCCATAAAGTGGTGCTAGACTCTTGCTGATAGAGGAATGAGGGCATGGTTAAAACTATTGAGTTACCAACCCTGTATGGGATTAGAAAGAGAAACTGTGGCCCCTATAAAAGTCCTTGGCTGGTGGTCGGAGACTCAGTTGAGTCCTGACTGTTTCTGGCTTCTATTCGACTTTGGACATTAGTTACTTCAGGTCTCTTGACTTCAGTTCTGAAAAACATTGATTTGGTTATTTAAAAAATTCAACAGAAGCAAGATAGCACTTTGGGTGGCCCAATTTTTCACTACTCAGGGCCTGCCTGGGTATGTATGAAGTATAACATCTGTGGCCAATGTCATTAAACTTTCAACCACAATCCCTTCAAACTTTTAAAGTCTTCTGGGTGGTGCCCTTTTCCTGGCTAGAGACCAGTAATAGATGACATGTAAGTTGACTTTAGGAGCTCTACAGAACGCACTCTCAGATTCTGACACAAACAGCTTTGGATGAGCAAACATGAAAAAATATGCCAACCAAACTGTAGTGCTTATCCAGTGCAAGACAGAAGTCAACCACAAATCAACAACCTACATTCACCTTTTAAGATGCAATCTTTGAGCAGTACACTGTCTACAAAGTAGGCTATTTAAAACTGTGGCGAAAGACAATGAAAGCAATCGGACAAAAACTCTCCCAGACAATCGCAAATTTGTCACTGACTTAGCCTGAACTTTTTAGATGTTGCTTTAAGGTGGAAGTGAACAGAAGCAGCTGTTTAGCTTAATAACCTCTGTCAGAGCACATAAAAATGAAGCCTTGAGTTACAGAGCCTTTTATCCTAACTAACACATTGGGAGCTGCTGCATGTATTTCTTGTGCTAATTTTAGCCAACCTGAACCCAGGGACAATATAAGAAAAGCCAAATCACTCCTGACTGCCATGCATACATGTGTAACTTCAAAATTAATTTATACCTAGCTCAAAAAACTACAACCCAAAAGATTAAAGATGTGGACCACTATCCCTGGCTACAGATAATATTTTTAAGAATACTTAATGGTGGGCTAAGATTACTTAGAGCAGCAGTCTCAACCTGTGGTCATGACCCCTTTCACAGCAGTCCCCTAAGACCATCCTGCACATCCGATATTGTATTATGATTCATAACAGTAGCAAAATTACAGTTATGAAGTAACAACAAAAATAATTTTATGGTTGGGGGTCACCACAACATGAGGAACTGGGTTAAAGAGTAGATGCATTAGGAAGGTTGAGGACCACTGGCTTAGAGGGTTAAAATACTTGTTACCAAGCTTGATGAATTTGTTCCACTGGATACACATAGGAGAGACCAACTTCCAAAAGTTGACCTCTTACCTCCATGTGTGTAAAATGGCACAAAGGCCCACACCACTCACAAGATAAATAAATAAATATGGTTAAACAAACAAGCAAATAAACTCACTCAGTGGCATAAAATAAATGGGGAAAGTCATATAAAGTCATATAACTTGAACACAAGAAAATGACTTAAAAAACCACATTAAAATATTAACTAACAAATGTCTTTTCCTTTGATGATACAGGATTGTGGTTAACTATTTTATTTTTCTTTTCATTACAGAAACTGTTGATAGGAAAATGGTTTATCTGTAATACTAAAAACGGAAAAGGTGGCCAAGAGGTAGCCCCAGTGGGCAAGGACAAGTGTGAGGCCCTGAGTTATAAGCCCAGCACCCACATATGCCAGATGCAGTCTACCGCCCTAGTGCCCCTATGGACAGATGAGGAGTGGAGACGGGAACTCCTAGAAGCTTGAGGAACAGCTTATCCTGACATATGCAGCAACGACCAACATCACGGCTGTCTTCTGACAGCCTGATGCAGCATGCATACACTTGCATTCACTCAAACAAACACACAAACACTCATGCACATCATACATACATTAAGAAGATTTCAAACAGTATTAACTTAAAAAATCTGTTCCTAAGGATAATGGAACAGACCTCACCTTTGGGATCCACTTCCCTCCTAGGAAGTTACCACAAGTAGGGCACTTAGGTGGTTTGTGCCTGGTGACATAGGTAAAGGAACAACCTGGGCTCGTGCATGTTCCATGGCCCCGGCGGGTGTATGTAGTAGTCTGTAAAAAACAAACAAGATTTAAGACCAAGAATCCCGCCTACGATTCTGCTATTATAACTACAATATTGAGAGGACATCAGCTTAAACAACCACCAACCCACAAAAGATCAGTTAGAAAGGTCCTTTGGTACGAACTTACCAGGTCTACACAGGTACCAGCAGAGAGTGATGGCTGCTACTGAACAAGGTAGCACACAGTGCTCAACACTGTATCTGAATCTCATTTAGTCCTATCAGCAATGTTATTAAGTAGGTACTATTGCTATCTGTGGCTAATATTGTTTAAATGTTTTGCCTCAAATCATCTAGTGGGGCTGGAGAGATGGTTTAGTGGTTAAGAGTACTGGCTGCTCTTCCAGAGGACCCAGGTTCGATTCACAGAACCCATACGGTAAATCACAATAGTCTAACTTCAGCTCCAAAGGATCTGATACCTTTTTCTGTCCTCTTGGATACCAGGCACAGATGTGGTGCAAAGACACACATGCAGGAAAAACACCTAAACATATATGGGAAAAAACAACACCACCACTACCACCACCACAGCAAGATTGTATTTGAGCGTGGTGGCACACATCTTTAATCCCCGCACCTGGGAGGTAGAGATAGGCAGATCTCTGAGTTCAAGACCAGCCTGGTCTACACGGTGAGTTCCAGGCCAGCCAAGAATACATAGACTGTCTCAAAACAAAAATAAAAGCAAAAATCCTACAGTGACTCAAGAGCCAAGCTACACCTAGAACTCAGAACACCCTCATTCTTGGTCTAATGCTTCTGTGAATCTAGCTGTACCTTCTGGCTCTACATCCTTCAAAAACTATACTTTGTCTTCATTCTTGTTAGTTAAAAATTAGAGATCCTAGCAATTCAGACATACAAAATGATAACTATGGTCCCTGAAAACAAATGAATCGAATCTAAGAATAAAAACCAGGTCTCCTGCTATTCAACAGGTCATCCTTTGGAAAACCCTCTTCAATGGCTCACTAAATTTCAGCTAGAAACAAAAACTACTTCTTAGCCATCTAGATAAATGCTGGAAAAAAAATATTTACAATGTTTATTAAACTGTTAATCCCTAACTTCTCTAACTGAACCAAAACAGTAATTCCCCTTGGGTAAACACTAAACTGCCACTAGCTACCTCTGCCAAGAGGCATAAGGAAAAGCTGCTTATCAATGTGGTATCAAGTTAATTATGAATGCCAAGTGGAGTGGCACCATGGAAAGACACCAAGTTTTAGGTTCCAAGTTTGTCATTGACACAGTGCATGACCTAAGAGCAGTCACTTGAATTTTCTCCTCTGTAAAATCACATCCTCTTCCTGTCACAAAGGTATGCCAAGGAGCAAATGTCAAGAATGGGGAAACATGCATAGCAAACTATAAAGGATTTTACAATTCTGAGATTATTATTATCAGGACAGAAAACCTCTTATCTTTTCCCAGACCATGACCCAATACCAATACAGACTCTTCATGCTGAATACCCCTAAAAAGCAGAATAAAAATGTAAGGAAGCCAGTCCTAGAAATAGCTACTGTGAACTTGGAAATACTCTTCAATAACAGCCTGAAGGAACAATAACCCTAGACAAAAATGCTGATGCTTACGGCTGTTTCAGTCCTAACACATAGAAAAGAGTCATAAAACACTTTTAGAAGAGCCTAGTTCTTGGTAGAATAGCCATTTCCAGGAAGATAAGGTCCCCAGAAAAATAACCAATTTCTCCATCAACCAAGCTCAGTGAGAGGGCCTATTTCAAGATACTGCAACTTTCTGGGCTGGGGAGGTGGCTCAGTGGGTAAAGTGCTTGCTACACAAACATGAGAACACAGGTTAGATCCCTAACACCGGTACAAAAAGGAGTGTGCCTAAAATCCCAATGCTGGGAGAAGACAAAGGTTTACCTGGCTATGAGCCTAGCAAATTAGTGAGCTCCAGGTCAGTGAGATAAGATCAGTCTCAGTAAGGTGGAAAGAGACAGAAGGCACATAACATCACCCTCTGGTCTCCATGCACACAGTTGTATATGTGTACACACATACACACACTGCAGCAACTTTCTCATCCAAAGATATGCTGGTTAGCTGGACACAGTGGCACATACCTGTATTCCCAGCTACTTGTGAGGCTGGGACAGGAGAGTCATTTAAGTCCATGAGTTCTAGATCAGTCTGGGCAACATAGTTAAGACTTCATCTCAAAATAGCAAGAATCAAAGAAGATACAGTTTATCTATAGCAAAGGTTGTTCCAAGTCAGATTGGTATTAAGTTAAAAATTAAAATAGCCAAAAAAGTAACAACAGACAAACTATTAACTGGAGAAAAAAATGAAGCCAAAGAATAATGAGTTTAAGGCTAGCCTGGGCTACAAAGTAAGACAGAGATCTCATAAAGAGGAAAAGGAGGGGAAGGTAAATTAGGAGTTGGGGGGTGTGTGTGGAGTCATAAAAATTTAATTAAAATCAAAGAAAGCAGAATAGAGTCAATGGAACAAATATAACAATAACAGGTTGTGATGGAAGGCTCTGAACATCAACTTTATATGATACAGATCCACCTAGGAGATACACCTCTAGGTATATCTGTAAGGTTTGGAGGTTTCCAGAGAGGATTAATTGAGGTGGGTAAGATCTACCCTCAAGCTGGGGGGATCTTCCAAATGGCAGCTCAGATACAATGGAGTCTAGGCAAAAAGCATCATATGTCTACTTGCCTTGAGTGAGTGTGTCTATCGTTGCTGCTGGTATCCTTCACTGAAATCAAGACATAGTTTCATTAGCCTGCCAATGCGGGCCTAACAGCTATGGCTCTCCAAGGGTACTCTAGGCCTTCAGTGTCTAGCTGGGACTGCTGAGGCATCTCCAGCTTTTTGGATTGAACAACTACCAGGTTCTCTGCCTCTTCAGAATGAAGATAGCCAATGTAGATCCAACCCTTATCATGTAAGTACTACATACTAACAGGGACTAAGCATTTCCTTTCAGAATACCTTTATAACAATACCAAAAGCCATGAAGTATTTAGGAATACATCTCAGCCCAGAAGTTGCAGCATGCAATGGGAAAACAGGAACCAAGTTAAGAAGCCAGGATCTTGCCTTATTTACATCTTAGAGGATTTCAACTTTTCTTATTTCAAGCTGTTTTATCGTTTGTGCAATGACAATGCTTAACTAGATCAGTGGCCTCAGTATTCTGAAATCATTATGCTTGAGAATTTGCTAACGCCATAGAACCTACCCCATGGCTTTTCAAGATGTGTGTATACTTGCAAGAGTTCACAGTTACTGTGGAGCTGTACCTATAGGGTTTCTAACCATTAATATGTGGCCCAGGGAATCCCAAAGATCGCTGCTGGCTCCTACATCCAAAGGCTGTTAGACTTTGGAAAACTACTTTTACTAGTAGAGAATGCTTATGGAGCCCTAATTCCCCACTACTGACCAGTTTGATGGAGGAAGGGTTCTCCACAACCGAGTAAGCAGGCAGCGGCAGCATAATGAACTGAGTGGCTGGAGCAGAGGAGCTATTCTCACTGGAATCCTGTGGACAATGGAGAAGACAGTCAAACAGTGTGCAGAACACCCAAGGTCACCCAATACTGAAAGACTGCATCAAACACAAAACTCAAACCATGAGCTCATCCAGTATGCTCAGTAAAATAAATAAATACAGTTATCTCAAAAATAAGAAGATAACTTAGAAACAAAGAAAACTACTACCACAGAAGATTGCTACAGTCATTTCACAGATAAGAAAACCAGAGCTGTAATGGCTTAGGAACTCCAAGATCACATAAGCTCTTAGTAAGAAAAACCAACTCTTCTGACCCTATCAAATGTCACTAACATACCCTATGAAGTGGTACTGGAGAGATGACTCAGTGGTAAAGAGAACTGGCTCCTCTTCCAGAGGATCTGGATTTGTTCCCAAAATCCACATGGTAGCTCAAAAGTGTTCTTAATTCTAATTTCAGAGGATCCAACTCCCTCTCTGGCTGTGGGTCCCAGGCACACAGGTGGTGCACAGACATATATGCATGCAACACTCATTCAACACATAAAATAAACTTAAAAAAAAAAAAAAGCACCTTATTAAGCTGCTTCCACCAGATCAGTGGCAACGCTTTATAATCACAAAATAGCACTGAGGCAACGAATAACAAAACAGATATACTGAGTCTAGGGTGGCGTTCTTCGGGTACCTGCTTTCTTTTACCCAAGTCATAGGGTATACTATATAACACACTGGCCCTCTTATCTTGAAGAGGACTCCCATTTCTCTAGGAAGCTGGCCTATCCAGGAAGAAAAGGGCACTATAACTAGGACATTACAGCAGTTCCCCCAGAATCAGTGAGATTTGTGTAATTCTCTCAACTAAGAATCCCTTGGTACATGGAAGACTTGCTTTATTTTTTTTTTGTTCATTTTCATTAAAAATTTTTTATTATGTTTAATTTATTTATCGTGTGGGTATCCACTTCATAGTCCATGGAAGCTGGAGGACAACTTATAGGAGTTGGTTCTCATCTTCCACAACCTGGGTCCCAGGGATTGGACTCAAATCCAGGCTTGGCAGCAAGCACCTTTATCCACTGAGCCATCTCACTGGCCCCAGATTTATCTTTCTCAGGTTCTAGTTCCATAACCTTGTCCTTGAAGAGAACGTTTCTTCCATTTTCCATCTATATCCAAGAGTTTCTTTCAGTAATTCTCCCATACAATTCAAGGTGCTATTGTTCTTTTCTGAAAGACTTCAGGACACAAAATCCTGACTGGCATTAATAGCATGAAGTTCTTGGCTTTGACTCACAGCTTAAATACCATTTCCAGCTCTCTCACTAATGTGCCTTACATACTATCTTACGTGAGGAAAACTCTCACTGAGCGAGGCTAGGAGGTGGTAAAATGCCTGAGAAACTGAGAACACTGGAGCAGGTCCACGGTCCAGTGACATTCAAGTACCACAGCCATGCCCTTCGTTACCCCTGCTTTAAAAGCATAATGTGCCCTTTTACGAATACCAGACAATGCAAAAGACAGTGTAAAGCCACTTACCCTCATGACTGTTACCACTGACAAGCTCTCCCCAACCTGGGAGTGTGGCACAGCCAGGCTTCCGGTGCGAAGGTCTGGTGAGCCATTTACTAAAGTCTCTTCAATTACCAGGCTTGTCTGGTAAGGCTGGTGGCTCTCTCCTACCTCCAAGGATGCCTCCTCCAGGAGCACATCTTGGCTGAGGATCTCTGAGGTGGCAATCTCTTGTACAGCGCCTGGCTGGGAAAGGGCTCCCACCTCCTCAGCCAGGGCCTCCACAGCCAAGCACTGCTCTGCCATGCCTGCATGGCTAGCTACTACATCCGGGGCAGCATTAGATATAAGGGTAGATCCTTTAGGGGACATCTGGTTCTGAGTCACACACAGCTCTAGCTGAGGGCAGCTCCTGTCTTCCTGCAGGGTGCTCTTGGGAATGATGATGTAATCTGATCGGGGAAGGATCTTTCGGAAACCTGGGATGTCCGGAACCACAGCAGTCAGTGCAGAGAGCTTAGAGTTCTGAGAATGAAGAAGCCAAGAAGGAAATAAGCAGAGATAAATAAAGAACTCAAAAAGTCATTTTTATTAACTCTTATTTTTCCTCCCTGAAAAAGGAACCAGACTCTACTGCCTGACCCAAGTCAGAAGAGATTGGCCTCTGTCAACAGCAACAGCATCTTCATTTGAATCAACGTACTTGCTCAAGAAATTAAAAACGGATCAGACTCTGTTGTTTAGTCTTTCTGCAGTGCAAGGGATTGAAATTGGGGTCCTTGTCCATCCGGGGCAAACGCTCTGTATCTGTGGCAATGAACTCTGGACAGTGCACAGACTTTGGCATTAAACTGTGAGCTAGAACATAAGAGCAAATCCTTTGCCCTCTTGAAGCCTCAGCAACCACCCACTACTGTTTTTCTGTTTCGCTTTCATTTCGGCAATTTGTGAGTTCCTTTCAAGCTTCGATAACTTTGAGTTATAAAATAACAAATAATTTAAATACTAAAATGAGTGCTACTAGATTATCAGTCCATTTTAATAAAAACTCAAAAAAGCATAAAATGCAACTGTACAGAAGATTGAGATAGAACTCAGGATGGCACATCAGTGTTCTGACTTCAGCAATTGCTCCAGACCTACAAGGATGAACAGGTTACCAAGCTAAGGCAACCCTGTGAGGAACTATCTGGTAAGGCCCTGAATATATTAAGGGGTAACATGGGAGAGACCTAGCATCTTAAAATTCAGAAATGCTTTGAAGTTTGTGACTTATTATTATCTTTAAATAACACTATTAGTATTACTACTTAATACACGAGGAAATCAAAGCCAAAATTCACGAGGCTAAAAGTCTAAGACACAAAAGTAGTAAGAAGTAAAAACCTGAACTCCAGACCAGTTCTTCTAAAGAGCAAGAGCGGTGCTAAGAACAGGCCCACATAGCCAATCAATGTCCCAAAGGAGAATTTGTGTTTGATTTTTTTTCCAACTTAAACTAAAAGTCATTCAGTAAGAGAAACAGAACAAAGTGAATGGTTAAAGAAAACCCAAGCTTAATGGGGGGAAATTTTTCAAAGCAGCTTTTAAAGATACACTAAAATCAATGACAAGAGCATCTTCAGAGAAATCAAAAGGGAGCATCAATGAGACTACTAAAGCTCAAAGACAGCACTAAGAGTAAGAGTTAAAAGAAGCACTCAGATGAAATGTGAAGGCAGGTAGAACTCAGTTCTTTATGGAACTTTTACTGGAGAATTCGAAGTAAAGGGAATGAAGGGAAACGGCATTTTCAAACACCCTCGTAACGACACCTTAGGGCAACCAGATCTAATGGTGGCAGATAGGATAGTCTGGATAGAAACAGCGAAAACAGGACTAGATGGCATTAACTATACAGACTTGAAGGAATAACACAGGAATCACAGGCCCTGCATTTAGCGGGAGTCAAGGGCCACAAGCAGACAGTCTGCCAAAGGACTCTTGCAGCCTTTCAAGACGCACAGTCTAAGTACATTCCAGGTGCTCATTAATTGTCACTGTTTCTTGTTACATAGTACTGGATTTTTAAAAAAAGTTTCAGATTTAATTATTTTAAGTGTATGTATGAGTGTTTTGGGGTATGTATGTATGTGCACCACATTTATGCCTACTATCTAAGAAGGTCAGAAGATGGCATCAGATGCCCTGGAAATGGAGTTATAGATGGCTTTAAGTTCCCATGTGGGTGCTGGGAACCAAACCCAGAACCTCCAAGAAACAGCAAAGTGTTCTTAACTGCTGAGCCATCTCTTCATCTTCAGTACTGGATTTTTTTATCTACCGAAGAGTTAACAGTAACTCAGATAAGTGGTTTGCATTATATATTTTATCTATTTAGATTTATGACTGTTTTGCCTAAATGTCTATGTATTACATGTGTGCCTAGTGCCCTCAGAGGTTAAAAGAGGCAGGGGGTGGGAGGCAGAGGAAGCCAGGTGGTGGTGGCCCATGCCTTTAATTCCAGCATTTGGGAGGCAGAGGCAGTTCACGGCCAGCCTGGTCTACAGAGTGAGTTCCAGGACAGCCAGAGTTACAACACAGAAACCCTATATTGGAAAATGAAGAAAAAAAAAAAAAGTTCACATGGAACTGGAGTTACATAAATTCTGAGCCACATCGGGGGTGGGGGTGGGGGGTGTGTGGGGGGGGTGCAGGAAACCAAACCTAGGTCCTTTGTAAAAGCAACAAGTGCCCTTGACCACTGAGCTGTCACTCCAGCCCTACGTTATATATGTTAAACATTATGACTGCCTACAAGCTCCATTTTGCAGATAAAGAAACTTAAGATTCAAAATTTTAAATTGCAGATGATTTAAAAAATGTAGTCTTGATAAAAACCAAACCATTCCAGGGTTAGTTGAGATAACCTGACAAAAAGCTGCAGCCTTTATTTACTGTTTTAAGAGACTGGCACTAGGGATTGAACCCATGGCAAATACGATAAGCATATGCTCTACCACTGAGTTAAATTCCCAAGGCCTAAGACTGCAGATTTTAGAATATGGAAACCAGATAGAATAGGTATACTTTTCTTAAGTTTTTACCTCCTCAGCCTCACCTTTGCTGGGGTTATTTCCAGACTTGTTAAAAACAAATCATCTAGTGGTAGAAATACAGACTAGCATCTTCTAGATCAGCAGTTCTCAACCCATGAGTCGTGACTCCTTGAGGGGAGGGGGGGAAGGTTCAAACAATCCTTTCACAGGGGTTGCCTAAGACCATTTGCGTATCAGATATTTATATCACAATTTGTAACAGTAACACATTACAGTTACAAAGTAGCACAAAATTAATATTATGGTTGGAGGTCACCACGACATGAGGAACTGTATTAAAGGGTCAGAACACTGAGAAAGTTGAGAACCAGTATTCTAGACTGTAGGTGACATAATGCTACTTACTGGAGAAAGAAAGAGGAGTATCTAGACAGTAAGGGCAAAATAATCTGGCAGTGGCAGATGGACGCCATTAAGAAAAATCCATTTCTGCTATAGCACAGCTGTTGGAATCTTTGCTTCACATTTCCAAAAAAGAAGTTAGAAACAATTGTCTAAGTTAAAAAAAAAAAAAGAAAGAAAGAAAAAAAGAAAGGTTTGGGTTAAAGGGTTCTGCCTGCAATCACAATAGTTTCCTATTTGGGAAATTTCAATGGAAATTTCAGTGTTAAAAATCCCAGCTGGGAGAGGCATATAGCTCACTGGCAGGGTGCTTGTCTACTATGAATGAAGCCCTGGGTTCTATCACCAGCACCATAAAAACAAAAAAACTAATCAGCTGTTTAAATGGTCATCAGTGTATTCTGTCACTGTGAACTAGAGATAACAAGTGGCAGACAGACATCGGCCTAAATGCATCCTTCCTAGTTCTTTAGTTCAAGTACTCAAAGCCCCCGTCATCACCATCAATCTTGGCTTTAACCTTGCATTTCTCTTCTGGTACAGTTCATAACCACCAACAGTAACAAAAGAGAGTGGTATTACACAAGGCAACTTTACTTTACTTCTTTCCATACAAACTTAATTCCTGATTGTTTTGATACAAGTTAAAACATATGAATTATACCACATTCAATTAACATTATGAAAACATGGTGTAGAAGAAATGTCTATATAAGCCACTATATTAAGGAAAATGTTACTATGAGGGTAACGAACTCCAGGTTACAGTAAAATTCAGAAAAGTAACCAAAGGCTCATTACAAGGAACTCAGAAAATGTTAGCTCTCCGTACTACTGCAATTTAAAAAAAAAAAGCAGAGCATCATGAAAATGGAAGCAGACACATACCAGATTCAAGAAGGACAATTTAAAAGATTTTCAAGAAAGTAAGAGTCACAGAACAGGGGAGGTGGGTTTCCCCAGGTCTTTACCCATTAAATCAATGTGGGGAGAGGGGAGCTAGGAAAAAAATACTTACAGGATCCAAACCTTCTTTCTCTAGTTTGGCTTTCTCCAAGTAGTAACTTCTCTCGGCCACACTGAGGAGCCTCCAACTCTCACTAATCTTCTTGTTGATCTCGGACTGTGGGAGGTGGGGGAGCTCCTGCTGCACTTTCAAGTAGATGTCATAGTAGTAGAGAAGGTAAGCAGACCTGCAGAAGCAAAAACGGCCCTGACTTTAACCAGCACTCGCTGTAAAGTTTGTGTGTCAGTCAAGAGGCTGATGTGGCAAAGCAAAGTAAAACCTCAATTCAAAGCACTGTCTCTAAACAAGGACGAAAAAATGAAGCAAAGAATATTTGCAACACCCCTAAGTATATAACCAAATACAGCCAAGAGGCAGGGGTCCTGTCATTCTACTCTCAGGCAAAGGTTATGGAGGAGGCTGACTATCTAGGCTCATTTTACACATACACCACTCCTCTATTCTGCCTTTGATCACCTAACTGGTCAAAAGTTTCTCATCAAGGCTGAGAAGAAACCAAGTACTCAAAGTAATTCAATGTTGGTAATCTCAGCCAGAAGTCTTTATCCAAAGTTAAGAAGGAAATTAAAGTGGGTAATATCTACAGAAATTATTGACATTACTTATAACTGTAATGTTACTAATGTCTGTTTTAAATATTTAAACAATAATGGCATAATAAAAAAATAACATACAAAAGAGTCCACAGATTCCAGCATTACACGGCACAAGTTCCTTTAACAGCCTGGAAACATAAGCAATGCCCACTCAAGACTCTGCCAGCTTTACTCTAAATGAATCTTGTGTTTTCAACACAGCTCTCCATGCAAATGCATTGATAAATACCATCAGCAACCAAAGTATTAAAGCTGACCTGGGTTTCTTGGCCTTTTCTCCATGTATTTTATACTTTTTCTTCTTCTTAGGTGGCCCAGGGGAAGTATAGTAAGCTTCCTCAATTTCTTCCATCAGGACAGTTACCTCAGCACCATCATACGACGTGTCCATAGCTAGAGAAGAGGCAAGTCAACAACATTTTAAGTATCCAATATAAATGGAACAGCATCTCCCAGGGCAAATAATCTCTTCTGTCAGGGTCTAAAGGTTTAGACATTTCCCAAATCCATCAGATCCTAACAAGCACATGTAGTACTTGATTCTTCCAGAGTCCAGGGCTCCATTTCAGCCCTCCTGAATGAGAATCTCTTATTAGAGGGTAAGGAAGTCAAATGCCTCCAGTGAGTCTTTTGTTAAGGCAAATCTGGGGACCACAGATTTTGAAAGCTTTTCATTTACTTTCCCTCAGGGGATACAGTAGTCCCATATGATAAGAATTTCATAAGGAACCAGTCATTTTTTAAAAGAAAACTTAGCCAAGAGCTAGAAATCCTAGCCCTACCCTTACAGTTTCATTACTTTAAATAACAGTTTCAATGATTCAATTAAACACGTAATAAGGAACTTTATATGTGAGAGATTTAGTTACTCTGTCAGCTTGTGTGATTTGGGGCAGGTCTTCTAACTACTTTCGATTCTGTTACCTCTTTTCTGTATGTTAAAAAGTGATTAGGAGGCTAGAGAAATGATGGCTCAGTGGTTAGCAGCATTTGTTTGGTTCCCAGCATCTGGGTGGTAGCTTACAACCATCCATAACTTCCTTTCTGGGTGATTACATGCCCTCTTCTGACCTTCACTACATGCATTAGGCACACACATGGTGCACAGATATACACACAAGCAAGCACTAATATACATACAATAAATAAATCTAATAAAAAAAACCCCAACTTGACTGGCAATCATCTATACTAGGACTATTCAATAGACTCTGATGGAAATGTTCTCTATTAATGTTGTCCAATATAGTAGCCATTAGTCACACACAGATGGTTATTAGGCACTTGAAACAGGGCTAGTAACCAAAAACGGACTATTTTTCAGTATGCTGAGCTGTAACTGTATGGCTAGTAGATACAGTGTCTGATAAAATAGATCTAAACAGTAACCTTGCTAGTGTGTTGGGGCATACTTGTAATCCCAGCACTTGGCAAGGAGAGACATGAGGATCAGGAATTCAAGGCCAGACCAGGGTACAGCAGACCCTGCATAAAAAATCCAAAGCCAAAAACCAAAAACAAACAGCAACCTGACAAACCAGCATAGTGCTAGCCTAACAAAACAAAACAAAAATAGAATTAACAGCTTTTTTGTCTAGGAAAAGACAGGCATAAAAAACTAATAGTTTTTTTCAAGAAGAGCTAATTTATTTGTGGCCAAGCAGTAAGTTGGAACTTCACCAACTCAATTATTAAGGGAGAAAGATCCCAGGATTACTCGAATTTTATGAGAGGGAAGTATGTTGCTCATCAAACTCTATAGAATAGGTATTATTAGGAAATGTAAACAAGCACAGGACCACCAGGTGTGGCACAAAGCCCACACACAACTCATTTAGACCTCACAAACAACTGACAAAAATAAAGAGAAAGGGGGGATCCAGGAGACTCGAAGTTCTTACCACGTGAACAGAGACAAATGTACTTCATGCCCTGAATCTCAGCTACTTCTCCTAGAAGATGAATAAACTGTGCCAAACAGTGCCAAAGCTTTGGGAGGCCAGAACCCTTCCCTCACTGACCCCCTTTGGGTCTTTTGGGATGATGTGCGTATGCATGTTCATGTGTGTGGGTGGGAGTGTGCAACATGTGGAGACCCATGGTTAATGTCCACAATCTTACTAGATAACTCTTTCTCTCTTCTTTGCGGCAGGGTCTCTCAAGCAAAATCAGAGATGGACTACATGACTAGCCTCCTGGGATCCTATCTCCAATTTCCAAGATTACTGTAGATAGCCCATCACACCAACCCAGCACACATGCGGGTCCTGGTGATCCTAACTTTTGCCCTCTTGCAAATGCTTCAACTGCTGAGTCATCTCCTTAGCACCAAAAGAATGCTTTTAACAGATGTAAAAATTAAAATCCCTCCTCTACAACACTCAAAAACACATTATTTCACCCCCATTAAAAAAAATTATTTACTTTATGCTTATGGGTGATTTTGCCTGCATGTATGTCTGTGTACCACACTTGTGCCTGGTTCCCACAAAAGCCAGAAGAGGGCACCAGATCCCCTAGAACTAGTTACAGATAGTTGTGAGCTGCCTTGTGGGTGCTGGGAAATGAACCTGGGGCCTCAAGAACAGCCAGTGCTCTTAACTGCTGGGCCATTTCTCCAGCTCCAGTGTTAAAGACACACACCAGGTTAAAAACATATTCCTTAGGTGTTGTATAGTTGTGTCAGCTCTAAGTGATTTCTCTTCCGCCATTCTTCCCTAAAACTCTACAAAGGAAAAAAACAAACCTGCTTCCTAATAGTCAAAGTGAAACTTAACGAGATGGTCCACAATGTGGCTCTATGAGCAACAGGCAAATCTAAGTAAGGGCAACTGCAGTTCACATCAAGGCCATATGGGGACCAAACTTTTTGCCCTATATATAACGCACTCCCTGGCCCTTGAAAGCCTTGTGAAGAAAGCAGTCTTGCTCCGGAGAGAGCACCTGTAAAAAACGGTACACCATGTTTTAGCAGCCAGTGAACTAAACCAAGTTAAGAGCAAGTCATTACACCCTGGGGCATGAAACGACTATCTAGGGTTTCTGTTTGACTACAGTACCCTACACCTGGGTCCAAGTTTGTTTTCAGGTCCCATGCCTCAGTGCAGCAAAGCAAAGAGATGCAGAAAAAGGTTAAAGACAACAGCTCTGAGAAGTAGGCGTGGTGGTGAATTCCTATAGTCCTAGGACTTAGGAGAGGGGAACAGGAGGACAGGGTATTAGTTGAAGCTAACCTCACTTACATTGTGAGTTTGAGGGCAGCCTGGGATGCATGAGACCGTGTCTCAACAAAACAAGTAAGGGGGGTGGGGACGGACCTTTTGAGGACCTAAGATCTGAGTCCTAATTTAGATCCCACTGTTGAATAGCATTATTACAGATCCCTAAGACCGTAGTCACTTTCACGACCCCTAAGCAAGCCACTTCCCTTTCCAAGCCTTAGTTTTCTCATCTGTAGAATAGAGGGGCAGCACTTGAGACACTTTCACGACCCTATCAAACCTCCTGTGGAACCTTAGAAAGATGGCTTCTGGCGGCTCCGCCACAGGCTACCATCTTTCCCTCTCTGGGCTGTCCCTAAGGTACAGACGAAAGAGAATGGTTGACCGTGTAGCACCGGGAAACAGGAGCTGGAGAGGCAGCCGCAAGCGCCCTCACTCAGGTTGGGCAGTCCGCCCCGGAGTGTTGAGCCTGGAGGGGCGGGACTTACCCGGAGGAGCGTGCGAGCCGCGCGGCTCACATTCCCGGGGGTACCCGGCCCCGGGGCTCGACAAGGGTGCTGGTCGGTGCACTCGCGCTCCCCGCTGTAGGCGAGAGGCGGCTCCGGTCGTGACAGTGGTAAAAAGAAAGTGGAGGCGAGAGCTCGCGCACGCATCCCGGGGGCTGGAGGAGCCCCGGCCCCGCGGCCCCACCGGCGACACACGGCTCGGAGTCGCCACAGCCCCTCTCGCTCCCCCTCCGAGTCGCGCTGCGTGGTCGTTAAGGGCGAGCAGAGGACCGCAGGTTCGCACACAGGCTCGGCCGACGCCTGCCGAGGGCCCCGGGGGGGGGGTCAGGCCCCGGGGAGCCCGAGGAACACAGCAAGGATGCGAGCGTCAACGCAGCACCGATGAGCTGATGGCAGCGGCCGCAGCACACCACGAATCGCCAGGGAGACCCGTCCCGGCGGCCTTCGCGGCGCACCGGAAGCGGCCGGCGCGCGTGACTGCGTGCGACCCTCGCGCAAGCGCAACCGATGGGTCTTCTGTTGGACTGGATAGGAGGCTTGGGGGCTGGATGGAGGATAGGCTAAGGCAGACGGACTGCTTCCGGCCAAACTACCCGGAGCCGGAAGCTGGATCGGCGGTTGCGAATCAAGGAGGCACCCGGCTCAGGGCCCGGCTGTCAGGTAACAGGGGCGGAGCTATGCCGATCTCCGCTTCACCTCTCTCGTCTTACTGGCGCCTTCGGGTGCCGCACCAAGCTTCCCTCTTCACTCAGGTGACACCACGAGCAGTAGCAATAGTGACTTCGTGAAGCGTAAAGCTCTGGGAACGAAAGACTGGATTGGGTTTTCACGTCATAGATTGTGCCACATGTAAACAAGTTCCTGCAAGACCGCTTGCAAATGTACCACTGTCACCATCTTCCCAAGCTACCATAATCTTCCTGACCTCATGCAGTTCTTCTCACCTCCGCTCTGGTCTTTACAGTCAATGCAGCAGATTGATCCTTTTGCACAGCCAAGTCTGATCAGGTGTCTTGTCTTTGGGCCTGGGAATGTAGATGAGTGGTAGAGGGCTTCCCTAGCATGTGCTTAGCCTTACGTTCAATCCCCGGGACAGAACCCCCCCCCAAAATCATAATAGTTTGACCAAGACAAAAGATATTAATTTGGTTCATCTTCCCATGTCTTTTTTCAGTACCAGTAGTTTTCAAAACAAGTTATAACATTCGTGTATAAACGACAACTCCATGGTATGGTTAAAAGGAGATTTTTAATTGTAGCTATGAGAGAGAGAATAGCCAGAAGCATCTGGGAGAGAGAGAAAGAGAGAGAGAGAGAGAGAGGGGGGGGGGAGAGAGAGAGAGAGAGGGAGAAGAAAGAAGGAAAGAAAAGAAAGAAGGAAGGAAGGAAAGAGAGAAAGAAAGAAAGAAGAGCAAGGAAGGAAGAGAAAGAAAGAAAAAAAAGAAAAAAAGGAAAAGAAAGACTGAACATGGCCAACAGACTGGATCTGGGTGAGAGAAGCGTCAAGTCCAAAGGAAACTCCATATCCCCAAATTCCAAAAGGCAAATGAGATAAATGGCTATTTGTGGTGTCTAGTAGAATACCAAAGTGTATGCTGACCTCCAGGTTCTGTCAGTATCACAAGTACATGTTAGACAAAGTCCATGCTAGCCTCCTAACTCTTCTCACCTGCTCCCTTACCCTAGATTCCCTCCAGCTAACAGGCTTCCCTTTCCCCAGCCACTCATTCTCCTTACAGCTCTGCTATTTTCAATATGCTTCCTCACCCACCCATCTTTCCACTCTACTCCTGAGATTCCCATATCTACGATTAAAACCTGCCTCTCCGGTTTCTGCTGCATGGTGCTGCACGGTGAACCATTCATTCCCTTTAGTCTGTACCTTAGGGACAGCCCAAAGAGGGAAAGGAGGTAGCCAGTGGCTGAGCCTCGAGATGCCATCATGGAAGGTTTGACAGGGTAGTGAAAGTGTCTCATTTCAAGTACTGCCCCTCGATTGTACAGATGAGAAAAACTAAGGCTCAAAGAGAGAAAGGAGCTTCCTTAAGGCACATGGAAATCAGAGGATAACTTACAGGAGTCATTTCTCTCCTTCCATATGGTTCTTGGGGTCAAAGTCAGATTGTCAAACTTGGTGGCGAGTGCTTTAACCCTTTGAACCATCTCATCAGCCACTATGCTCCTTTCTATCATTGGGCACAGCACTTGACACATACAGGGCGCAGTGAACAGACGGGTAAAAGGGTGTGGTCAAAGTCTGCCCTTGGGAAAGAGCAGTCAGTGCAAACTCACAGAGGCTGATTTTGTCCATTGAGAACTCTCACATAAAGTGGCTAAGCAAGCTGACCTGGTGGCTCAAGGTAGCAATCCTAGTCTCTAGGGACATTAAGTCAAGAGGATTGTGAGTTTGAGGCCTGTCTGGGCTGCAGAACGAGTTCTAAGCCAACCTGGACAGTTTAGTAAAACCTTGGTGGCATAGCACAAGTAGAATGCTTGGCTAACACATGAGGCCCTAGGTTCAATTCCTAGTATAGCAAAAATAAATATTGAGACAAGCAAACACGTTCCAAACTGTTCCTGCTGGATGGTGTTTTGTCTGACCAGACTTAGCAGAAAAGGCATTTGTTTTAAAGTCTTCAAAGCTCTAGATCGGGCACTTGTACCATATCCCTCTTAGTTACTCGTGCTGCCACCCTGGTTCCTGTAGGTATTGTATTTGAAGCACTTGTCTAAGGCCCAGTACCTTAATTTTAAAGGGATCTTGGAAGTCATCTGGTCCTGTGGCTTTTGTAACAGGCCCCCAGACTTCAGCACAACTGACTCCATGATGGGAGTACCATTCAGGCCATAAAACTCAGCATGTAGATAGCACCACCTCACAACATGAAACCAAAGACTTAATCAAAGTCTATCAAAGTCCATACTAAAAGTCCACAGGGAAATTTCTAAATGTAGTAACCTTGTTTTTTGGCTTCTATAGTTCCACTTATTGCTAATTGTTCTTGATAACTGAAGTATGTCGACCCCGAATATAGTTTTTGTGCTTAAAAACTCATTCTGAGAAAGGCTCAGTGCTACACTGGGATCCCAAACACCCAGTGTAGTAGCTGGTCAGCTAATACCTTCCATTGGCTTAAACCCGTGTCCTAACTGCTTAGAACCTATAGATGTTCATCAGATGAATGTGTGACACCCTAAACAGCTACTGTTTAGTGAAAATCTTTTTCAGATAGATGATGAGACAATTTTAAGTTCTCATTTATGGACTTTCAAGCAGGGCAATAACATACCAGATACATCAGGGATCTGAGTTTAAAAAAAAACTTTGTGGCACTGGACCAGGCTCTTCCTCTGGCCTGTTTCTGTATCTACAAAACAAGGTGCATGGTTCCTTGATTGTATACAGTGTGTTGCTATTTGCAAAAGCAACCTATTTCCATCTATTGTCATACCAGCTTAAACAGACATTACTATTCCCAGGCTGGGAAAGTTTAAGTAAATAAATTTTCTTCAAGATCCTTTCTGCTGTGTTCTGTGTCTGCCAGTAGTTTAATACTGACAAAAAGTCAGTGTCATGAATCCTGTCTTCTCCTGATTTTCCTATTGGAACTTTTAACATTCTAAGCCCGCATTTAGATTTCTGATAGTTTCTCTTCTTATTTTTCTAGACTTGTGGCAAAAAAGCTGGAAGGAAGAACAGACACAGCCCTCTGAGTTCTGGCCCAGCTCTCATCCCCGAGGAATGGTGCAGGAGGGGAACAAGAAACTTCAGCAGTTCTCCAAGGAGGAGAAAATGAAAGTTGTGGAAGCTGTTGACTCAGACAAGAGGAAAGGTGACATGGCAGACGATTTAATGTCACTGCTACCCTGGCTACTTTCTTAAATGATTGTGCCAAATACAAAGAAAGTACAAGAGGCATCTGTGGGACCCCGGAGGAAAATGGTGAAGGATGCTCTCTATGGTGGCACCTAGGCTCTTTTTGCATGGTTCCAAGAAATTCACACCATAAACATTCTCATCTCTAGCTTTGTTAATTGGAAAAGGGCATTAAACTCGGCCAGCATGCCTGACTATGACGGTCTTCAAGCAAGTACCAGCTGACTGAACAGATTACAGATCTCCATGGAACTGCTTTGAAAGCATTCTGTAGAAAGACAGGTGACAGTTAATGAATAGATACAGTTAATGAGTGACATGCTGCTGACTATAGTCCAGGTGCCATCTTTAATACTGATAGGGTAGAGGTTGACTTTTTCCCCTGCACACACTTCTGCTAAAGAGGATTGTTTGAGTATTTTTTTTGTCAACTTGGGAGGCAGAAGCAGGTGATCTCTTGAGTTCAAGGCCAGTTTGTTTCATAGAGTGAGTTCCAGAACAGCCAGTGCTACACAGAGAACAAAAAAAAAAAATGCTGTGGAAGTTTAGTTATGTATAAAATGCTTTATGCACTGTTAGGTGAGTGCCTAGCCTAAGTCTTGGCATTCCGTATTGTTTGCAGGTGTTGGATTTCTGTGTGTGTGTGTGTGTGTGTGTGTGTGTGTGTGTGTGTTTGATTGCTTATGATCTGCACCTGAGGAGTTCTGAATCAATGAAACACCTGAGCTCAGATACTCGGAGTTCACTGTGGCTTTGGCACTGCCCAAGACGGTGCTTCCCTCTGCTGAGGTCTGGCAGGGATTCCACATATGAAAGCACCTCCTTATCCCTCCTCATGAGCCACATCAGCGTACTACTACAAAAACAGCGAAGCTTTCTTTAACTAATATGGTGACTTGAATAAGATGGTGTAGAAACTCAGTGTCGTGGTTTTTGCTGTCCTTTTTGCCAGTCTACCCTCTGGGTAATTTCGTAGATTTTTTCAGAAATCCACAGCAATTATTTTTCTTAATTATAAAATTGCTTCTATATTGAATAACACAAACCAACAAAAATACAGTAGATATTTACATTTTTCTCCTTAACAAGCCAGTATGAATGAAATTTTTGAAAAGTACTAACTGTATTTTAAATTTTTGAAACAGATTCTCATTATGTAGATCAGACTAGCCTTGAACTTGCAGTCCCCCTGCCTCAGCTTTCTGAGTTATGAGATTACAGGTGTGTATGCTGATAGTCGCCTTACATTTTAGAGTCTGAACACTTGGTGGGTTGAAAACAGCATCTCCCATGCAGATTCTGTGGCCGTATCTGGTATCTGGTTAGCTCCTCGACTGCTTTCCTCATCCCCTTGTGCTGGGATTACCTTGAAGTCCCTCCTCCACCCTCTTCCTGCAGTCCATACTGCTTACTCTAGCTCTTTTGGGATCTTGCCATTTCCTCTGCCCAAGTTTATGTGCTGGCTTTCAAATGCCTACAAGAATTAAAAATCAGGTCATTTCTCTGAGTTTTTGTACCCTGCATAGCTGACTTCAAACTGAGTTTCCAACGTGGTTGCTCAGCACAATGCAGTGTTATGATGATCCCTGCATCGGCCCTCGTTGTCCTCGGTCTATGTGTTAGTCAGAGTTCTCCTAAGGAACAAATCTCTATTATATAAAGGGGATTTATTGGAGTGACTTACAGACTGCAGTCCGGCTAATCCAACAATGGCTGGCTGTGAATGGGAAGTCCAAGAATCCAGTAGTTGCTCAGTCCACAGGATGGATGTCTCAGCTGTCTTCAGGAACGGATGTCCTAGCAAAGTGAGGACAAGCAGGCAAAGAGCAAAAGCTTGCTCCTTCTATGTCCTTATACAGACTTGCAGCAGAAGGTATGGCCCAGATTAAAGGTGTGTCTCCCCACCTCAAGATCTGGATCAAAGGTGTGTGTCTTCCTCCCTCAAAGGTCTAGAAGTAGATTCATCCACTTCAAACCAAGCAAAAGGTATCTCACAAGTGTGCCCTCCATTTCTGGACTGTAGTTCATTCCAGATGAAGCCAAGTTGACAACCAAGAATAGCCATCACTGTCCATAACCATTTCTGCTTCTGTGCCTTTGCCTAAGTGCCTCACCTGCTTGTTCCCAAGCTATTTCACATTCTTTGAAAAGTGACGAATCCTTTTTCTTCCAGGCTTCCTAGTGAAGACTCCATCACCAGTCGGATCCTTCATCCTGTCTCTTTATGTTTCTCCAGAGCCCTCCTGTAGCTCTTATTAGATTATAAGCTCCATGAGAGCAAGGACCAGTCAGACCTTTATGGTGTCTTGCCTAAGACTGTAAGGACATAGCTAGGGCTGTCCTCAATTGAAAAGGGTTGGTCAAAGTTTTCTGTATCTTTGCCGGAATATAATCCCAATCCAAGTTAAATCCTATTGCTTGATAATACATTCTACCATACAGCATCAAACTTGTGTCCTTCCACCAAAATCATTCTTAAACTTTTTGCCTCTGTTTATACAGACAGGACTTTAACAATAAAGGCTTCATCTAAGTGCCCTGACCCCATAAACTTGGTTTTTTAAAAGTTAAAAAGGAGGGCCAGTGAGATGGCTCAGTGGGTCAGGACACTTGATGTGCAAGCCTGACAACCTGAGCCGGATGACTCCCCAGAACCCACAGGGGAAAGAGGGGAAGCAAACGAAGACTTATTGATTGCCCGTTTATGTCTAGCGCTGTTTTAATTTGTCATCATTTAATCTTCCTAGGAAAAATCAATGCAAAAGTACAATTTCAAAGTTACAAAGCTTTACTCCACAGTTACTAACTATTCATGCTATTGTCCTTCTTTAGAGTGTAATTGCATATTCCTGCCACCAGGAGGCAAAGGTGGGCTATGTAAGGGAGATAGCTTGACTAACTGGAGAAATCTTAGGAGCACCTAGCTATAGTTGCTCTGATGTGGTAGAGATATAGGGAAAAGCTAAGCAAAGAGAAGGAAACTCAGAATGTGGGCCTCATTCAAATGACTAACATGTAACTAACTGTGCTGAAACCATCTAACCTATACCATTATTTATCTCTACATTAAAGATCTCTTTCAATCTATAGACATTATAAGCAATGCAATTGCCTCTTGATAGGCATGTTCCAGAAATGAGTTGGAATTGAAATAATTATCCACCAAATGTATCGATGCTTGCAATAATAACTTATTTTTGCCTTACAATATAGCTACTGCTAGCCTTCTGTCTCAAAGGCTCAAGAGGAAGAAGCAGCTCAGCTAGTTGAATTTGGGTGAATGTATGATGAATGCCACATTAGTCACAGGCACCGACTACATAAGAGTGTGCAGAAGCTGGAGCCCAAAGGACCCACTGGTCGAGAGAAGAGGAAACTTTTGGGAAATATCACTAGGAGTAAAAGACAGTCGAGACATGTAGGGAACAAGGAACAGGAAGGTGATAGGAGAGGCTGGGAGACACCTCGAGGTAAACAGTGTAAAGGCCTGTTTACTGGTTCATCTGGGCACACTTACAATGAGTGGTTGGTACGTTAGGCAAAGAAAGTGCGGTAGAATAAAGGCTGGAGGTATAATCAAGGGCAGAGATGTTTTTTCCTCTCCCTTATGGAGAGCTGTTTTTTTTAATTTATTTTTTTTTTTAGGTTTTGCTTTTGAGATGGAGTCTTGTTATGTAGCCCACGCTGGCCCCATGCAATCCTACTTGAGCACGTTAAACACTGGGGTAACAGGCATACACCAGTGTGCCCAGTTAGGGTCAGAGTTTTACAGTCTTGTCAGCTAGGCCTCTGTCTTTAGTTTATCCTGAAAACATTAGAGAACTACTAAGTCATAAGTTTTTTAAGCTAAATAATTCATAACTAGAGTTGGGCATGGTGGCTCATACCTGTAATCCCAGCACTTAGGGGTCTGAAAAATACAGTTAACTGTTAAGGCTAAGCTGCAGTCCTTTTTACAAAAATGTGCAAGATTTATTTTAATTATATATGTGTGTGTGTTGGTGGGGGAGTCCTTTGCACATGAGTGCAGATGTCAAAGTCCAGACATCACTGGAGTCACAGACCGTTGTGAGCTGCCTGATGTGGGTGCCTGTAGGACGCCATTCCAAGATGGCGCCGGTTTTCAGCCAGCTTGGTAGTAAACAATAGCTTTGCACATGCGCTACAGTTGAGAACAGCTTGGCCCTTTAAGACACACCCATAACTGCCCAAAAACGGTTATGCAAATGAGGTGCTGCAGAGGTGACCTATCAGCATGAACCACAGGGTATATAAGCGGCTTGCTCCTGGGGCTCGGGGCCATTCCTTGCAATTCTCTCTTGTAATAAATTTCCTGATTAAACTGCCTTGAGAAGGAACCAGTCGTGTCGCGTTTTCCTTGCTGGACGAGGTCGGCGCGGCGCAGTTGGTGGCCCGTACGGGGAAAGTGAAGTCCCGGGGTTCCAGAACTCTTGGCGGTCAGGGCGATCGATCGGTAGGTGCCTAGGTAAGTAGGCTTAAGTTAAAGTCCTCGAAAAGAGGTTAAGTTAAAGTCCTCGGAAAGAGGTTAAGTTAAAGTCCTCGAAAAGAGGTTGAGCTAAAGTTCTCGGTAAGAGATTTAATTAGAGGGCCGCGAAAAGGCGGTAATAGTGAATCTGTGTGCCTGTTGCGGTTATACAACTTTAAAAGACAAGACTATGGGTGCCTCACCTTCCTGTCCAATGAAATTGGCTTTACAAGAACTTCTCCGCATTCGCGGAATTAAAATAAAAGATAAAATTATAGCTCAGTTTTTACAGGAAGTGGATACCGTGGCTCCATGGTTTGCAGCTATAGGCGAAGTAACTATTCCAAGTTGGGATAAATTGGGAAAAGATTTAGATTTTGCTTGGGAACAAAAAACATTAAAGGGAGGAGTGAGGAGAGTTTGGAAAATGATACGTAGTTGTTTGGAAGACGAAGATTGCCGAGAGGCTGTACAAGCCTCTGCTGAGGCATTGGAGGCAGTAAAGGGAGCACGTTCTGAAAGGTCATCCATGAGCGGAAAAAAGGGAAAAAAGAGAGGACAGCTTTATCCAGACTTAAAAGAAGAGTTACGGAAGGTCGAAAGTGGTAGTGAGAGTAATACAGGAGAAAGTTGCTCTAGTGATTCCGAAAAGAGCTGCTTTAGTGATTCTGAACGAGAACTAGAAGAAATGAGAAAAGGGGTTAAGACACTGTTAAATGAGATGGAGGCTTCATTGTTAAACAAAATGAAAGCCCTTTCTAAGACAAAGAAAAAAGATGGCGGCGAAAAAGGAAAAGGTTTAAGAGAAAAACAGGAAGGAGACAAGGGAGCTCCGCCCAAATGGGAGGAGCCTTCTTTGCCCGGAAAAGGAAACGGACCAGAGGAAAAACAGGAAGGAGACAAGAGGACTCCGCCCAAATGGGAGGAGCCTTCTTTGCCCTGCCCTACGGCATCGTCCGCGGTGCCCCCTCCCTATGTGGAGGCGGTGCCTAAATGTTCCTTTTGTCCTCAGACATGGAAGGAGGCGTCATCTGCCTCTTTGGCCTTTCCGGTGTATGCTCACCCTCAAGGTCAAGGTCAGAGAATTTATGAGCCATTGGATTTTAAACAATTAAAAAATTTAGCAGAGTCAGTAAAAACTTATGGTGTAAATGCTGCTTTTACACAAGCACAAGTGGAGCGTCTGACGATGGCTGCCATGACTCCTAATGATTGGATGAGTACTGTAAAAGCTTGTCTGACAATGGGACAATATTTGGATTGGAAATCAATTTATGCTGATTTGGTGCAAACACAGGCTCATCTTAATGCTGCGCCACCTATCAATCAACCAGCCTGGAGTTTTGATATGCTCATGGGACAAGGACAGTGGGCAAATGATCAGACCGTGTTCCCTGCACAAGTGTATGACCAGATTAATGCCGCAGCTATAAAAGCATGGAAAGCATTACCTAATAAGGGAGAAGTGTCAGGTAATCTTACTAAAATAATTCAGGGACCAACAGAGCCCTTTTCAGATTTTGTAGCCAGAATAATGGAAGCTGCAGGAAGAATTTTTGGGGATCCTGATTCTGCCATGCCTTTGATTGAACAGCTAGTTTATGAACAGTGTACAAAAGAATGTAGAACAGCTATTACCCCATGGAAATCTAAGGGGTTAACAGCGTGGATGAAAGCTTGTAGGGAAGTTGGAGGTCCTTTAAGGGACCTTTGCCTCCAGATTCTGTGGGCTTAATAATTGGCCGTGCATCTGCCACTTTTGGAGGACTAGTAATTCATCCTGGTATAATTGATTCGGATTTTGAAGGTACAGTCAAAATTTTACTCTCATCCCCCCGAGGCATTACTGCAATTTCTCCTGGGGATAAAATTGCTCAGTTGGTGTTACTTCCCAGTTTACATTCTGCATTTTCAGCAAAACAAGTACGAAGAGGAAATAAAAATTTTGATTCTTCAAAACATGATGGTGTATTTCTTTCTCTTGATTTGGATCAACGTCCATTAATACAATTGATTATTAATGGAAAGCCTATTTTGGGATTGCTGGACACAGGAGCTGATCGTAGCATAATTGCTAGTAGAGATTGGCCTCCTGATTGGCCTATTCAGGCTTCATCACGAACATTACAAGGTCTTGGATATGCCAAATCACCTGACATGAGTGCCAGGGAACTTCCTTGGATAGATTCAGAAGGCCACAAAGGAAATATTAAGCCATTTGTATTGGATTTACCTGTTAGTTTATGGGGAAGAGATCTTTTAAAAGAAATGAATTTTAAATTGACTAATGAAAAAGGTTATTCTTCCACCTCTAAAGCTATGATGAAAAACATGGGATGGCATCCTTCTCATGGTCTTGGTAAATTTTTACAGGGTCGTACAAGTCCACTTCAAGTTTCTCCCAGACCACATCAACAAGGTTTGGGTTTTTCCTAGGGGCCACTGAGGAGAGCATACCTATTACCTGGAAAACTGAGGATCCGGTTTGGGTTCCTCAGTGGCCATTATCCTCAGAAAAATTAATAGCTGCACAGTCTTTAATAAAAGAACAATTACATTTGGGACATATTAGATCTTCAGTCTCACCATGGAATACTCCCATATTTGTAATTAAAAAGAAGTCAGGAAAATGGAGATTATTGCATGATCTACGTGCTATTAATGCCCAAATGCAGATTATGGGGCCTATTCAACGTGGACTTCCACTATTGACTACATTACCCCAATCATGGCCCATTATAGTAATTGATATAAAAGATTGTTTTTTCTCCATTCCCTTATGTGATAAAGATTGTAAACGATTTGCTTTTACATTGCCTTCTACAAACCATGAACAGCCAGACACCCGTTATGAATGGGTTGTACTTCCTCAAGGGATGGCTAATAGTCCGACTATGTGTCAGTTGTTTGTTGCTACAGCCATTGAACCTATGAGATTAAAATTTCCTATGCTGAGATGTTTACATTATATGGATGATATTTTATTATCAACAAAAGATGAGTATATTTTACAGGAAGCCCATGCCTTCTTAGTAAAACTTTTACGTAAACAAGGATTGTTTATAGCCCCTGAAAAGGTTCAACAAGATTCTATAGTATCTTATTTGGGAGCTAAAATTGAGCCTCTTGAAGTCAAGCCTCAAAAGGTTGAAATTCGCTTGGATTGTTTAAATACCTTAAATGATTTTCAAAAATTATTAGGAGATATTAATTGGATTCGACCATATTTGAAAATTCCTAATTATCAACTTCAACCCTTATATGATATTTTATGTGGAGATTCCGCTTTAGATTCACCTAGACACTTGACTATTGAGGGCCGAACAGCTTTACAATTGGTAGAAATGGAATTAACAAAAGCGTCCTTACGACGGTATCAACCCTCAGAGGATATATTATTATTAATTTTTAAAACGAAGGTTCAACCCACTGCTGTTTTATGGCAATGTGGGCCATTAAAATGGATTCATCCGAAAATTTCAGTAGCCCGAACTCTTGAATATTATCCTACTACTGTGGCTGTATTAGCCTTAGAGGGTGTACACCAGTGTTTACAGTTTTTTGGTGTAGAACCATCCAAAATTATTATACCCTTTACTAATAATCAATTACAGATTTTGTGTGCTATTGTAGATGATTGGGCTATTTTGAGGTGTGCGTGTAATGCACAGTTTGATAATCATTATCCTCAGCATCCCTTAATACAATTTTTTGAATCCCATCCTATTGTTTTTCCTAAGATGACTAAAAGTAGCCCTTTAACTGGTGCTGCTATTATTTATACTGATGGTTCCAAAAATGGATGTGGCTCATATAAGTATAATGCTGATGACCCTATAGTGGTTCAATTTACTCCTGCCTCTCCTCAAATTATAGAATTGAAAATTGTTATAGAGGTTTTTGATAAATTTAAAGAACCTTTTAATTTAATATCAGATTCCTTATATGTGGTAAATGTTTTAAGAGTTTTAGAAGCTACTGGTAAAATAAAGTCGAGTAGTCCTATTTTCAATTTATTATGGTTATTACAACATTTGATATGGGATCGTGAATTTCCTTTTTTTGTACAACATGTACGAGCCCATACAGGATTGCCTGGACCCATTAGTTCTGCTAATGATGAGGTTGACATGGCCACGCGTAGAGAGTTTATTTTTATTAATCTTTTAGATTCTCCGGTAACGTTGGCTACTCAATTTCATAAAAACTTTCATGTTAATGCGAGAACTTTACAAGTTAAATTTAAACTTCCTAGGGAATTAGCTAGACAAATTGTGGTCCATTGCCCAGATTGTGCCATTTATACTCACCCCCCTAAAATTGGGGTAAATCCAAAGGGTTTGTTACCTTTACGCTTATGGCAAATGGACGTGACACATTTTTCTGATTTTGGACGATTAAAATATGTTCATGTATCTGTAGATACCTGCTCAGGTCTTATTTTTGCTTCTCCCTTATCAGGAGAAAAAGCCAGAGATGTTATACGCCATTGCTTAGATGCATGGGCAGCCTGGGGTAAACCTCAAGAATTGAAAACTGATAATGGTCCTGGCTACACAGCTACATCTTTTAAGTCGTTTTGCACTCAAATGCAAGTTTCCCTTAAACATGGATTGCCTTATAACCCACAGGGACAAGGCATCGTTGAAAGGGCACATCGTACTCTTAAAGAATGCCTATTAAAACAAAAAGGAGGAATTGGTCGTGGACGTACCCCGAGGGAACGTGTTTCCCTTGCTCTTTTTACTTTAAATTTTTTACAACTAGATGTGAATGGATGCTCTTCTGCAGAACGTCATGCTAATTGGCATGATAATAAGAAGGGTTATGTTAAATGGAAAGATGTTTTGACTGGACAATGGAATGGACCAGATCCTGCTCTGGCCTGGACAAGGGGATCTGTTTGTGTTTTTCCTCAGAATCAAGAAAATCCAATTTGGGTACCGGAGAGACTGACACGGATTGTAAAGACAGTTCCTGATCATCAGGATGAAGATGCACTCCCTGATTCGAATGCTGATACTCGTATTGATGGTAATTCAATTGAGCCATAATTTGGAGCTTTGGGCGGTGGCCAGAACATGGCCAGTGCCAATGCCGGTTCATAGTAAATCAACTACGATTCCGGCTTTCTTTTCTACTAACTGCCTTGGAGATGTTCCTTGTATTATACCTTCGTTAGAGGAGAAATCTTATTCTTCTACAAATTTTTCTTTAATTGGTACTCTTTGCTTTCACATAAAACATGATAAGTCAAAATTGCCATGTATACAGCTTACAAGAGGAGTGTTAGCACATTGGTTGGATCCTCTTGGTAAGAATAAGAATGATTTTGCTACGATTATTGATACGATGAAAAGAGAGAATTTGGGACAGTTCACAGGAAAAGGTGATATGAGTATGTATGATAAGGTTACGGCAAAAACTACTACATTGATTTTACTTCATAATGGAACGATGCCTGTTAGATCTAGTGCTTTCCTTCCAAATTCCACTAATAGGCGTATACTTCCTTATTGTGCTCCTTATTTAGAGTTTCCTCCTGTGTTTTCTCCTTGTCAGACTAAAGCACATAGACTTAGACAGATTTCTAAAGGATTTGAATTTTCTCCACCTGTACATAGATATATGCTCAGGGATAATGATAATTCTGGCAGAGAAAATTTATGGCCTTGGTATCAATGGATATTATCTAATGAAGCAGGAGCGTTTACTAGTTTATCAGCTTTTGCTGGTTTACAAGGACAAAGTTTTGAATTAAAAAATATATCTGCTGTAAGACTTTATGATGCTTCTGGGCCAGTTCTTACACAAATTCGTCCTAAAGGGACGTTGTTTAATATTTCATATGCTCCTCAGGGTGTATGTGTTAGACCACCATTTTTCTTCATTTTAACCAATAATGATACTACAGACCAGATTAATTGTAATCAAACTGGAATTATTTGCTATTTGGCTGAATGTTGGAATGGATCTTTTGATCTTGCTTTTGTGGTGAAGCTTCCCACTTTTGTTCCTATACCTGTGAATGCCGATCCAAGAAATTTTCCAATTACTAATTTGTTGAGAGATAAAAGGGATTTCGGAATTACAGCTGCCATTATTTCTGCTATAGTTATTTCTGCGACAGCTGCTACTACTGCTGCTGTTGCTATGGCTAGTCAAGTTCAAGCAGCTGAAACTATTAATTCGGTAGTGTTACAGACAGCCACTGCCTTGACTACACAGGAAAAAATTAATACCCACCTTGCTTCAGGCGTTTTATTGGTTAACCAGAGAGTTGATATTTTACAAGAACAATTGGATGAACTTTATAATATTGTGCAAATGTCATGTGTCTCCTCCCTTAAAGGATTGTGCATTACTCCTTTGCATGTTAACCATTCTCAGTTTATTAATCAGAGTCATCAATTGTCGGAATACCTTAGAGGAAATTGGTCGCAACAAGCGGAACAGATGACCAGAGATTTACTCTCTCAGATTGCCACCCTGAATGGAACTCGAGTGGATCCCATCACCCTTGGAGATTTCACCTCCCGAATTGCCAATGCTTTCTCCTTTTTTAAAGAGTGGGTGGGGATGTTTTTATTTGGGGCTGTGTTTCTTGCTGGTAGTTTCCTCTGTATTTGGCTGCTGTGTAAGCTCAAGAAGAGCCATGACAGACATAAGACTGTTGTCTACCAAGCACTGGCTGCCCTAGACAAGGGAGAATCTCCCCAATGTTGGCTGGCAGCCTTACAAGACAATCAAGATGTTTAATTGCAGCCAGGGAGTCAAGTGGGTACTTGACTAGGAGGATACATGACACATGGTCTTCCTGGAAATATACCTGATTGCATGGAGGTTTGATGACACAAAATGCCTCCCCCTGAAAAAAGGTCATCGAGACGGGTATAGGAGGTATGGCCTCTGGTGCACCGACAGGGCAAACATTCTATTACAATGTCTCACTCTTTCCATATGGAAGCACAAGGGATCAGGTCACTGTTTCCCCCTCTGCTTGGAACAATCCCTTGATCGAGACTGACTCCAACAAGAGGTTTGTCTCTTGATCGGGAATACACTCTTCTTTGTCTTTTATACAAAATAGGGGGAGATGTAGGACGCCATTCCAAGATGGCGCCGGTTTTCAGCCAGCTTGGTAGTAAACAATAGCTTTGCACATGCGCTACAGTTGAGAACAGCTTGGCCCTTTAAGACACACCCATAACTGCCCAAAAACGGTTATGCAAATGAGGTGCTGCAGAGGTGACCTATCAGCATGAACCACAGGGTATATAAGCGGCTTGCTCCTGGGGCTCGGGGCCATTCCTTGCAATTCTCTCTTGTAATAAACTTCCTGATTAAACTGCCTTGAGAAGGAACCAGTCGTGTCGCGTTTTCCTTGCTGGACGAGGTCGGCGCGGCGCAGGTGCCAAGAACCAAACTCAGGTCCTATACATGAGCAGCAAATGTCGTAAGCTGAGCCACCTTCCCACTCTAAAGAGAAATCTTTTTAGCACACCATTCACAAGGAAAGTTAAGGTGGTTGAAGCTACAGATGTAGATGCAAACGACTGGGGAGAGGTTATAGTGTTTGAGACAAGGGATTCATGAATCAATGTCTCATGATACAGTACCCCAGCTGGCCTTGAACTTGCAGTCTTCCTGCTTCAGCCTCCTACGTGCTGGGATCACAGAGCATGCATCTCTGTGTCTGACTTGAACCCGCCTTATTGTAATTGTGTGTATACCTGCACATGTGGATATTTCTCCAAGATCCGTAAGTTCACTTTCTGCTAGACATGGTAATGAACAACTTAAGCAATGGTTCTAAATGGAGAGGACAAGAATACAAACCATTAAAAGGATATACGGGCAAAGGGGAAGCAGAGCCCTCTAAGGTGGCTGAGTGAAACACTAAAGAAGGACCAAGTGCTCTCCATTGGGTCCAGGATGCTCAGGGCTGTGTGCACACACTGTGTACAGAATGCTTTAGAACAATCGTTAACTCCTTCACTCTGTTGAGTAAAGGCTGGGGACAAAATAGCCAAGCTGCTGCAGGACCAGAAATCAACCTTAGCCCTTGTGCTTACACTCACTCCTTTGAGAAGATATAAAGAAACCTCCAGGGTTTTTGCACAGGAGGTACAGAAAGTGGCAGGACAAAGTGCCTTCCAGCCAGACATGA
Organism: Cricetomys ansorgei; assembly: GCA_026225945.1. Classification (NCBI taxonomy): domain Eukaryota; kingdom Metazoa; phylum Chordata; class Mammalia; order Rodentia; family Nesomyidae; genus Cricetomys; species Cricetomys ansorgei. The sequence goes on along the minus strand of JAMJFZ010000242.1, from coordinate 1,291,106 downwards.
TGCGTATGCCTGTAATCCTGGCACTCAGGGGGCTGCAGGGTAAGCATCTCTGCTCAAGCCAACCAGATTTGGGTTTTCTGATTCTGACATGGTAGAGGAGTCATGCATTGAGCTTTGTCTGTGATTAGATACTTCTCTTACAGTTGGGAAAAACTGAGTGACTCATTCTCCAAATATAACAAGATACTGTTTGGTGTATTTATTAAGATAACCTTGATCTTCCTACTTCCCTGCCCTTGCCTCTACCTCCTGAGCATTGAAGTAGCAGGCCTGCACCACCACACTAAGATTCTACTCTCAAATTCACCTGGCACCTGGGCCTAGGAGATGGCTCAGCAGTTAAGAGCGCTGGCTGCTCTCCCAAAGGACCAGGGATCAATGCCCAGCACCCACATGGTGACTCATAAAAGTCTGTAAGCCCAGCACCAAGGGATCTGATGCCCTTTTCTGGCCTCTGTGTGCACTGCATACATGTGGTGAACAGATAATACATACAGGCAAAACACCCAAAAACAAAAGTTAAAAATTTTAAAATCAAGCTGAACAGTGGTGGTACACATCTTTAATCCCAGCTCTTTGGAGGCAGAGGCAGGCAGATCTCTGAGTTTGAGGGCCATCCTGGCCTACAGAGTAAGTTCCACGAAAGCCAGGGCTACACAGAAACCCAGACTTAAAAGACAGTAACAAAAACAAAAAAGTTTTTTAATCCAATTCACCAATATCTAAATGTTTTAGTCCAAACCCCCAGCACTGAAATGACTTAGACACAGTAATATTTTATTACAATAACAATTTATTAACAAAAGAAATGGCACGCTTAGATCTCAAACACAGGATCTTACAAAATAAGCAATACATATTCTTCCAGAAGAAAATGATTAACACCCCCCCCAACACACACATATAATAGGAAACACCTTATCCTTGTTCTGAAGAACAGTTGAGCAATGATTTATGAAGAACATCAAGGCACTTACTTACATTAAAAAAGGCTACTATAAAATAAGTCCCGAATAGTAATCAGCCCTCGTAAAGTGTGGTGACAGCTAAACATTTTTGGTAAAGACTGAGAATTCAAGTCCATTCAACTGTCTCCCTATTGCCTGCATTTGTACACAACGCTGCAAAGGGGGGAAAGCAGGCCGTGTGGGTACACTCATACTCAAATCACAAACAGAAGCCATGCAGCATTGGGAGTCAAATCCCAATGTCCCAAATGATTTGCATTGCAGAGGAAAGAGCTATTTGACCCTGTGTTTCTTGCTGGGGAAGTGCTATGGAGTGTAGGGTCATCCCCCAAATAAGTTTACTCAAGTTTCAGATTAAAATGCCTTTGTGACCTAGCAGCTTATGACAGACTTAGAATACCGTATCTCCAATAAAGGCATTGATGCCTCACTACCCAGTCTTGTAGCCTTCAATGCATTCTTGTTTCACACCAAGTCAAAAGGTACAAAATACACACTCAAGAATCTACTAGTATAATGTTAATTTGATTTTCTAATTGTATTTAATTGGTTTACTTGAAAATTTCAGTTACAAAATACTTTTAGTAAAAAAATAGATCTCACCATGATAAAAATTACCTTATAAAAATGCCCCTTCTGCACCTAAATCCTCTTATTTCTGTTATTATTTAAAAACTTAAAAAGTAATTCAGTTGTATTTTACTTTCTGGTATAGTCTATAATGAGCCAGCTGGTATACGGCTTCCATTATAGCCTTCATGCTTGTACTTAGCACCCAAATTTATTATAATCCATGATTATCTAAAATCTTTATATAAAAAAGGGGTTGGAGGACACATGAATCTCCAAGAGCTAGCTAGTTTCCTTTTTTCTTCTTTTGGCAAGGTCTCACCAAGTATCTCAGGCTGGCCTCAAACACTCAATTCTCCTGCCTCAGCTCCTGGTGCCTCACAGGCCACCATGCCCACTATGAATCTAGCAGCTTCCTAAGTAGCATTTCGTCCCTTCTGCAACCTAATTTAAAGCCCAACTTCAAATTAAAGCATCACTAGAATTAAGATTCCTAGAGGGGAAGAAGAACAAAAAGTTAGGCAAAAACGTAAAGCTTATTAACTGGAGAATTACACTCTTCTGTAGCCTCTTCTCTGAACATACCAGGACGGCACTGCCTGCTCAAGCCGAGGTCAACTCTTGGCTCAAGCCCTCTCCACAAAGCATTTTCCAAGCCAGGGCAGACACCTGAATCAGATATTTGGGAATATCTGAAGAAGAATTTGCTTGCATGCAGAGACCTTCGTCAGTACCTATAAGAAAATGCTTCAGTAAGGACATTAACAGCAGCTACAGAGCTCAAAACCATCACTGGAAATGAAGAGACTCAACTTTAGTCCCCAAACCTACTTTATTCCCTTTTGTACTTAGCAGATTGGGGTCAATCCTGGCAATGTGGTTTATTTTATTTTTAAAATATGTATATTAGTATTTTGCCTGTGTGTATGTCTGTGTGAGTATGTCAGATCCCCCTGAACTGGAGTTACAGTTGTGAGCTGCCGGGAATTGAACCATGTCCTCTGGAAGAGCAGCCAGTCCTCTTAACCACTGAGCCATCTCTCCAGCCCCCTGGAAACATGTTCTTAAATGTCAAACTTCTAGGAACACTCCTGCAGAGGGTCACAGTTTTTGCTAAAGTGTAGCCAGGAGCATTAGTCTAATGAATTCATCTAGCACCTCTACTCAATCTCAAAGTTCATCATTTGCTATTCTGGAAACTTCTATAAATCACACCTTGCCCTATTGATCCTACTTAATCAAGATTAACTAGGCACCTGCCAGTCTTCTCCTATCTGAGACGCAGACTATAGCCACTCAGCTCACAGGGAAGATAGTAATCCTGAATTGGCCCAACCAGACTTTGGGTACAACTAGAATGTATGCTTCTTAGCTCTTTGGAGCTTAGGTGAACCTGTGACTCTCCCCTTCTAGAAACAGAACCTATTTCTAACTTTGCTCTTAGAGGTGTGCTTCTGAATCTTGATCTTACTGTGGGTTCACTGGGACATGGACCTTGTCCAGTCAGGTTTCTTCCTTTCTGGTCAGATAGTTTTCAGTGATCTGTCCTTTTACCCCCTGAGCTGTGTTCTTTGCATAGCAGGTCTGCATATGGACTAGCATAGTCCATCCCTACACACCTGTTCCTCCAGCAGGAAGGACCAAAAGCTCATGATCATCTTCAGATACTCAGCATGTTTGAGGCCAGCCTTAAACACAAGACTGCATAAGACCTTGTCATGAGATACACTCAGATACATATACACTCTATATTTCAATTAAATGATAGCCATTTTAACAACATTCAAGGTTTGTGTCTCTGTAAATCAGAAAATATTTTATACTCTGAGCATATAAAGCATTAAAAAAACAAATGAAAATGGTTTGTTGTTGCTGTTGGTTGTGGTAAAATTAGGCTTTGGTTCTAGGTTTGATTCCTTCAAATATCAGCAATCAAAATCAATTTTAATGTTTGATGTTAGGACAACCTCAACCCAAAGATGAAGGCTGCAACAGGTTCTAGTGCAACTGTGTTTTAAAAATGGCTACTAAAAGCAAGATCCTATTTGCTTTTGTGGAATAAAAACAAACCAGAACATGGCTCAAGAATTTGCTAATGCATGTGTAAAGCTCCAGAACCGATAAAGCCACACTATGACCTGACAGACAAAGGGCAGACACTTTCCAAACACTGAAATAAAATTATTTTTCCATGCTGGTGTTGAATGGATTATACAGTTATCTTGAACATGTGCTTAAAAAAAAAAATGTGTGTGTCCCTTGGGGGCCCGACGAGGGTTGCATCCCCTGGAGCTGGAGTTACAGGTGGTTGTGAGCTGCCTAATGTGGGTGCTGGGAACTAAACTTGGGTCCTCTGCAAGAGTAGCAATTACTCTTAACTACCGAGCATCTCTCCAGCTACCACTAAACATGTACCTACTAGTCTGTCACTGAGTATTACGTATCTGTAACAGTCTTAATTCCAACCTGGCTTGAGGAAAGGGCAAGAGGGATTCAAAACACGACTAGGATACTGTGGTTTTACAGTCATCCATATAGCTAGAGGAACAAGCAGAAGGACAAACATAAGCAGCAGTTAACATTTCTGAATTCTAAGAGTTCAGGAGGGATGACAAAATCCATGGCAATGTGGATTTTATCAACATAACCACCTAGAAGTCAAAAGTCCCAATTTTCTACGCTGAAAGTTTAATTGGGTTCATGGAAAGGGAATTCCCACATAAGCAAACAGGAGTGTTCAACGGGGGCAGTTTTTGGAGTGTGTGTGTGTGTGTGTGTGTGTGTGTGTGTGTGTGTGTATGTGTGTGTGTATGTATGTGTGTGTGTGTGTGTGTATGTGTGTGTGTGTATGTGTGTGTGTGTGTGTATGTGTGTGTGTGTATGTATGTGTGTGTGTGTGTGTGTGAAATGTTTAAAAGTATTCTACCTCAATAAGTTCCTTACATGAAGTTTGCTTCCCATAAATATTTTAAATTGTTTTGCAGGTAAGAACAGACTTAAAAATGATCTTGTACTTTGGCAATCGTTACTTTAACAACTTGGCTAAGTGTTTTGATCTCACATGGGTTTGTTCTCTATTCTTAAATTGGGAGAACTTTTTTCTTACCTGACAAAAGTGCTTTTCTGAAGAAACTATTCAATTCATAACCTGTGGCCAGCTACCAAGAATGACATACTGAAACTAGGGTTCTATGAAAGTTCCAAATCCTTCTACATAACAAGTTAAACTGGCCACTGACACCAATATGTATCGTATACCAACAGGATGTGTGGCAGTAAGCATCAACACTGTTTCACGACATTTGCAAAGTAATTATGGATATCCTTTTGGAGGCACTTTATCACCTCTATAGCCTTCTAAAAACAGCCCCTTCTATTTAGGAAAGACTACCAACCTCAGCAGATCCTTGCTAAAATGTCACAGTAGTGGGTTGGTGGTGGTAGTGACTGTCATTCATCCTTTTTTTGTGATCTCTCATTGGATGTGCACCACAAGCCCATTTACAGTGCTGCAAGAAGCTGCTGAGCCAATATTCTGCTTTGCCTGACAAGACTGCCACTGATGTTCAGAAATACCAATTTAAGACAGATTCCAGGGAGAAGCACCAGGATAAGTCAAAGGTGAAACAGCTTAACAGTAGACATATTCTCAGAAACAAGACAGAGATGAAGAAAAGACAAAAACTTCCACCATCTTCCTGATTTAGAACTCGTAACTACCTATTCTAAATAAAAAGGCATGACTAAAACATCAGATGTTTATAATAGGGGTTCTGTACAATGTCAGGCTGGCTGTTAGGACCAGATTTTCTTACAAGACTATGCCACAGTGCATACATTAAGGAGAGGAAAGATAACCTTCCAACTATCAGCTGGAGAGCTTACTGCTGAGGAGCAAAACCCGAACAGAGAAACACCAGTAAGAACAGCACTTGTTTAGTTCTGTTTCACGGGCCTCTGGACCAGCAATGCCGCCTCCTTTCTTCCCCACTCCACAGAGTCATGCAAAGGCTTCAGGGCATGTAAAGCAAACCCCCAAAATCACCTCTCTCTGCCTCCTGGAGGACAGAGTTCAGATGTACAGTTGGGGGCTGCTTTACAGTTCCAATCCATTTACACTGTACCCCAAGAATGCTTATCTACAGGAAAACCTGAAGCCCCGCATTTTCTTCTTTTTGATTCTGCCCAACTATAAGCTCTACTGTACTGAGAATATTAAAAGGCTATGACTTCAAAGGAAAACTATTTCAAGTATGCACCACTTTCTCCTTTCTTGGTAGAAAATGTTGCACACTGAAACTGGCAAGACACTCTTCTTCCTTTTACTGACTTTCTCAGTCACCAGAAAGACTCAGACCATTGAGAACACACGCTCCTTTCTCCTTCTGAGAGTCTACTGCAAAAGCCACTGCTTCAGACAAACTATAGAAGAGAAGATTTCCTTCTTCCTTTTTGCAATATTCTCCTCTGGTCAAGGAATCCCTCACAGAAGGATTGCATTGAGCCAGTAAAACCTGGATACCAATGGCTTCATAATCTCTGCGTACTTCTTTCAGTGTGTGGATTCCTGCTGTATCTAAAAACTGTATTGCACTGCAGTCAATCACAATAGTGTGCAGCTCCAAGGGATCATGGGAAAGCTGCACTGCAACTTCATCCTGGATCTGACTGAAAGTCACTGTTTCCTCTTTGAGTTTCCTCTTTGCTGCCTTCTTCCAAGCTGCCTTCATCAAGACTGGGTTTAGAGTTTTTTTGTACAAAGCTGACTTAAAGCATTCTTTGTTTATGTAATAGAGAGGGGCTATGAATCGGAAAACCTTAATGCTGGGCTTAGTCTGAAGGTTCTTGTAAGCAGAAATGGATTCAAAGGTTTCAGACTCTTCTTCCAAACCAAGCAGTGAAACCTTTGGCTTCTGAGTTCGGAGGATTACACAAAACATAGAAAAACAAACCCCAACAAGCAGGCCTATTTCAGTGCTTAACAGAGCAGAGGACAGCATAGTAACAAACCAGATGACTGTATCCATCCTGCTAACCCTCCACATCTTGGGCAGGTCTCTAAATTTAAGAAGGGCACCTCGGAGGTTCACAATAGTGATTACACCAAGGACACATTTTTGAAGGGAATAGAATAAAGGAGCTATCACAAGAAGGACCAGCAAAAGAACGAGGGCTGTCACTACAGCTGAGAGCTGGGACTGGCAGCCTGTTGATTCTTTAACCAATGTCTTGGCAAGAGCTGCACTAGAAGTTATGGAGTGGAAGAAAGAAGGTATGATATTGCAAAAGCCGATGGCATACATTTCTTGATTTGCTTTGACCGTGTAGCCATGTTTCTTAGCAAACATCTCCGAGAGGGATACAGTGATAGCAAAACCAATGACAGAAATAGCTATTGCATCTACAGCCACATTAGGAACGAGGCTCCAGTCTGGTGCTCTGGGTGGCATAAATCCAGTGGGTATGTTTCCAGCAACACTGGAATTGTAATTCTCATTTAGTTTTCCGAAATGAGAAGCTAATGTGGCCGCCACGACAACGATGAGTTCCGTTGGAATTGGCGCCTTGAGCTTGGACTTGAAGTGCTCGTTGAGTTCTTTGGTTGGTAAAAGGACCAGGAGACACAAAAGGCTGGTGACGAGATCACAGATATTGGTCTTGTGGATGTTTCTGAAGATATGGGTCCAGGTCCTGATGACCGAGCCTACACCCTTACTCCGAGGGAGGCTCAGCCCAAGGAGGTACTTGGCCTGAGATGTGAGAATGGTGAAGGAGGCACCGGTGACAAATCCACTCAGCAAGGCATCTGAGAGGTAGACAGACACAAAGCCCACCTGAAAGAAGCCCATGGCTACCTGGAAGGGAGCATACGCAAGTGTTAAACAGAAACGGCAAAGAACTCAACTTGATACTCCCCTGGCCTTCTCTGCATGGCAACAAACCATCAGAGTACCACAGAATTTCACAGCAAAAAGAAATGCAATGGTGTATTAATGTTGTCATGTCACAAGGCAAGGAAACTTCCCTGAGGTCATACTCATGGGCCCAACTATATCAAGGGCTTGAGATTTTTACCTTCTATAGTAATTTTAAAACTAGAACATGGTTCAGGTTGCTTTCAAAAAAGAGTATTTTCAAGGTTCCAAACAAACGTACAAACTCAAACTGAAGGAATTCTTCTACTTAAGAAAACATTTTCTCCAAATTAAAAACTATTACCATAAAACTGAAGGTTTTTGAGTTTTATTTTTGGAGGCAAGGTCTCATGGTTACAGGGTGGCCTTGACCTTTGCCAATGGTGTCCCAAAACTTCGCTCATCCTGCCTCTACCTCCCAAATACTAGGATTAGAGCCGTGCGCCTGTATACAACTGAAAGTAAACTTTCACCTGGTAGAAAAATTAGGTTCACATCAAAACTGAATCGCACTCTATAATGCCTCTGATCTAGCATATATAATAATGTTATATCCTTCTATGACGAAATCCTCAGAATTCTATTACCCCTTCCTCACTTTAGTGAGATATACTAAGAAGAAAGCCATGGCAGACTCTAGGGAACACAACCCATCACCCCCTTCCTTTTGTCTCCCCCACCTCATTCAAGTGCCAAATAAAACCTACTATGACTCCTTCCCTTCCTTTTCTGGCTTCTAATGTCTGCAATAGAACACAGGTTTAATCTTGGTGTTGATTTCTGGATGCTAAAAGGCAGGGACACGATCATAATAGCAGATTTGGCAGATTCTATAGAAGACTCAAGGTTTTAATTTGTAGTCATTCCTCTTGGTTGGTAAAATGACAGTCCTTAAGTTTTTCTCTCTCTCTTCATCAGTCCAAGAGAACGACTACATTTAGCAGAAGCCTCTCTCTAAAGTAGTTGTTCTTAAGGAAGTCAGGAGCTAGAAATAATTTGAACAACTCTGGCATGCCTCTTCTCCCTTCCTCACCGCCTTTCCCACTATATAACTCTCTAGTCTGACTATTCACATGGTGATTTTGCCAATAACCAGTCACACATGCTTAAGCAAACCCAATATTCCCTACACAGAAAGTTAAGAATTGTACGAGTCTGTCTGAGGACCCTTTCTGGTCTAAATTTTTTTAAAATAATAAAAACCTGATTGTCTCTGCTTAAGAGATAGCCTAGGAACAGGCAGGAAAGCCAGCTCTACCTTACCAGTGGAATGTAGGGTTTGGCTTTGGGTTCTCCCATTCCTATCTTCAGCATTCAGGAAATGATAGCTTTATTACAACCCCCGAACATACTACACACCAAAGAATTCATGTACAGTGATTACTTTTGTCAAGAATAACCAATTGTTAAGTCTCTCCCTCCATCTCTTCCCCCTCCCCTTTTCCCTTCCCCTGGTGTCTCAGGGTCTCACTATGTAGTCCTGGAACTTGGTATGAAACGAGGCTGGCCTCAAACTCAGAGATGCCCCTGCTCCTGCCCCTGTCCCTTGATTACCACACCCAGCATAACTGTTCCCCATTTCTTACCTGATAAACTCCAGCCATGAAGGTCACAGTGCTGCCAATTTTAATGGCGTAACAACTTTTGTCACAATACCCATCTAATGTATGGTTTACTAACATGCAACCATCTGAAGCCACTGCTAATGGAGACGACGTAGCAGCAATGTCTGGGCAGGCTTTATGTAGTTCTCGGTCAACTACTTCACCAATCATAAGGCACAGTATTCCAAAAATGCCCACAGAGATGTGGCGGGAGGTACCAAACAGGAAATAAATGATGCTGGAAAAAAACGATGTATACAGACCATAGATAGGCTCTTGGCCAGCCAAGAGGGAGTAAGCAATAGACTGGGGCACCAATAATATGCCCACAATCAGGCCAGACATCACATCACCTAAAATATTTTTCTTCAGATCATATTTTGGGAGCCACCGCAAGACAGGAAGGAAATCAAAAATCATATTTCTGACTTTGGCTGGGCTACACTGGCAACTCTTCTGCAGCTTTCTGATGACCAACTGTTTGACGTTAGTATCTGGTTTCTCTCGAGGTTCCATGTGGATCCTACGATAAGGTCTGCATCGATCATAGGTCTCCAACTGCCTGAAGTCAGTGCTTGATCCCCTTTGAGCCTCCAGGGGGACCTCAGATGGAAGACTGTAGGTTCCTTCAGGTAAGTCCCTCGGTGAAAGGTCATGTTGCTCTTTATTTTCCGAAGACATTGCTGGAGATAGATGTTTTACTTCCTACCCCAGAGAAAATATATACATTAACTTATAAAATAGTTCTCAGTGCTCACATATATTAGCAGTCCTACCTATCATTTGGAGGTTAAAGAAGAATTCCATGTAGGAGTAGGCTTTTTCTTTTGAGACAGGGTCTCATTATATAGCTTATATAGTTGGCTGACCTGGAACTTGTTATGCAGACCAAGCTAGCTTCAAACTCACAGAGAGCCAGCTGCCTCTGCCTCTGCCTCCTTTGTATTGGATCTAAAGGCATGGGCTATCATGTCCAGATTGGAGGCTAGATATCTTGTATATCTACATATCTACTTCCTTAACTGGGCCTCATTTGTCCTGGCCTGTGAGAGACCAGGGAGAAAAGCCAGAAGTAGACTATAAACAGCATGTCAAAGCAAATCACTGGGTTGGTACAGAACTTCTCAAGAAAGTAACCACTAAGGATTCTCCTTTGTATCTTGCTGGATCCCCTGATAATTTAACTTACACACACACACACACTCTCTCTCTCTCTCTCTCTCTCTCTCTCTCTCTCTCTCTGTGTCTCTCTCTCTCACTCTTTCTCTCTCTCTCTCTCACACACACACACACCAGGGCAGCCTCTCTCCTTTCCATATGCTACCAATTGTCTTCACAGGCTATGTAAAGAAGTAATGTTACTCAGAACTTTCACTTGGAAGATATACAAGTGACCTCTACATCTCTGGGCCTTAAACTACAGATCTAGTGCCGAAGAACCTACCACTAGGAATTAGAAGAAAACAAAACAAAAGGTTAAAAATTGAAAGAGTGAAAGAAAGAAAGAAAGAGAGAGAGAGAAAGGAAGAAAGAAAGAAAAGACAACAAAAAGTCTAATGACAACAAAAAAGAATCAGGCTCCTAAAGGAGCAAAGTAAATTGCCCAGCAAATACTTCTCAAACTAGTTCTGCATAGAGCTTAGCCTAGCATGGCCATCTCTCAGTTGAGACTGTAATCATTTTATAACATCCAGCTGAAACGCTACCATTCCCACACAGCACCAGCCAAACTCCACAGCTCAAATAGATCAGTTCTCCCTCTGTCCTGTGCATGCTGTACCTGTTAATCAAGCAGGAGCCTCTGCAGTTCCTGCAGGAAAGTACAAGCCATTCTGTCCACCAATGTGCTTATCACCAAGCGTAACACTGAGACAGTAGGTTTACAGAAATGTATGATCAAAGAACAAACAAATTGTGACCGTGGCCAAATAGATACGAAAATAGACAAAGGACTCAGGAAGTTTTGAATTGACAAGATGGGAGGGGTGAAGGACCTTTACCAAGTTCTATAGACCTATCATTACCAAGGTGTTAAATCTAAGAGCCCAGATCCTATTCAAGAACACAAGATAGATAAAAATTACCCATGTTTCTTTTACATAGGTTGAACAGAGAAAATTAATAATTATTTTGATGGTCTGTAGGAAACACAGAAGGGGAAAAAGCCAGACCTCGAAGACAACTGACCCTGAGCAAGTCAAGCGGATTAGTGGACTGGTCCTCAGTGCAGCGACCGCCTTCTCATTCCCTACTTGAGTGACTTTCTATCTGGGCTGGCCTTTGGTCAAGAGGCTTTTCTAAACCTACGATAAGAAAAAGAAACATTGAAACACTACTACAACAACAACTACTACTACTACTACTACTACTACTACTACTACTACTGCTAGTAACGAGATCTAAACTTCACCTCTATGGCAGTTATAGGGAAAGAAGGAAAAGAAAAACAAAATCCAAAAAAGGTCTGAGAAATGCAAACAAAGAACCAACTAGAAGTGCAAAATATGAGGAAAACAACAGAAATGATTAATTCTTTTGACCGACTTGCCCATAAATATGACAGAGTCAAAGAAAGACTCAACGGGCTCAAAAGACAGCCCACAGAAATTACCTACACTTAAAACAATTTAACAAAATAAAAGGCAAATGTTTAGTATAACAGTACCCAAGAATTTGATGTGTGACACATCAACCTATTTAAACATAGAATTAAAATCCCCAAAGCAAGACGACAGAGAATGGGTAGAGGAAACAGCTCAAAGTTTAATGGCCAGGAATTGTTACATGCTCATGCAACACTGAAGTAGGGGTCCAGGAACCTTGAGAATGCCCAGAAGGACAGTCAGAAAAGCAAAGCCCTGAACTTATCTATCACTGTTGCTCAGATACCTCTGAAGACAGACACAGCCATTATACGCAGGAACAAAGACAGGAATTACAGTACATGTCTTGGGATTGATGGAAAACAGAATATGATTTCTTTAAAGCAGTAACTTTTAACCTAGAAATCCACACTCAGAAAAAAAAAATTATTTAAAAGATGGAGACACTGAATTTAATACCAGAAGGTCAGTGTGCATCCATATGTGCTGGAGCTCGGGAGCTCAAGAGCTGTCCCCCCCATTGGGTGGTTTTTAAAAAGATCTATTAGGATGGTGCTCAACTTTAAATATACTAATTTCAGAAATAAATTTTTAAGATTATTTTAATCACGATGTAACCTTGGCTGGCCTGTTGTTATGTAGACCAGGCTGACTTCAAACTCATAGAGATTCACTTGCCTTTGCCTCCCCAAGTGCCAGGATTAAAGGCGTGTACCACCATGCCCAGATTAATTTTTATTTTATTTCATGTATATGTGTGTTTTGCCTGCGTGTGTATCTGTGCACTTCTTGCATTCTGTGCCTGTGGAGTCCAGAGAAAAGCACTGGATCCCCCGGAATTGGAATACAGAAGCTTATAAGCCATCATGTGGGTGGTGGGACTTGGATTTAGGTCCTCTGGAAGAGCAACCAGTGCTCTTGACTGCTCTTTTAGCCCTGATAAACTCTTAGAGCTGTTGTTTTCAAACAAGAAATGACACTACAGAGCTCCAATCCTTCAAGTGTGTAACTCGGTAGTAGAACTACAGCACAAGAAACCCACTAGAGAGGAGTGAGGAAGAAGAGCTAGAAGCAGTCCTAGAGACTGGGATCCCATGAGTACGCATGCCTTACTCTCATGAAATAGTTTCTTAGAACTTATCCTTTACCCGGTCACTTTTGTCTGTTTAGTTTCTTCTCTCCAAGTATAAAAAACATGAAGTCTGAGCTCATCCACTCCACATCAAGATGCGTGCGGCTCGAGAATTCAAGAATCACATTGCTGCGTATACACTGATAATCAGATCCTGGATGATTCAGTATGACACAAAGAACCAGGGCATAGACAGAACTGAAAGAATCTTTTTGTTAGACCTAAGACTCAGATACTCATGCTGGCTCCTCTTCATCTCCATGTTGATATACTTATAAAATATTCCTGTATAAGTATGTTTGCTGTTACTATTTCAAGTCAGGTTTAAAGCCTCAAATCAGCTACCCAGACAAAAGATAATCAGAAAAGATTATCTCTTTAACCTCAAAAACCATAAGGTTGATTTTATAATGACTCAAAACGCTAAACTTTGACAACAAATACTAAGCGCTTCTTTATAACTCTTCTAGTGAAGCATACTCGGTAGAATTCAGGCATGGAAGCAAACTCTGTCCTCCAAACCCACTGCACATTGCTGCATGAAGTATACCAGCTTGTTCATCAATAGGTTTGGGCTTCAATCTACCACCTCTCAATTCTTTATGCATCAATGCCCCCCCCGAAAGTATCTTAACATGATAAGACTTGCAAAGAGGACAATATTCTTAGAGAACAGATAGCTAATTTCTACCTCATGGTTTTTGAGGTTAAAGAGATAATCTTTCTGATTATCTGAATTTCTTCATCTACGGCTTCTGAGCTACGAGGTATAAAGTCTGGATTGGCAAACTCTGGATGGTCCCCAGAATCTCCCAATGGCAATGGAAAATTCTTTGAAATAACCATGATTCCAATATGCTGTGTAATCCACTTTGACCCATCTGTGTCACACTTGTCAGATTACTAATCTGGGCAGACCTAACTAAAGTGCTCCTTTACAGGATTGTTCTGGAATGATTCCCATGCCTTCATCTTTCAGCAGCTGCTGAATAAAATACATTGTATGTTACTAGTATAATGATACACACCTATAATCCCCATACTTGGGAGGTAGAGGTAGGAGGATCAACAGTTCAAGATTATCCTCAGCACGTTTGAGGCCAGCATGGGCAAACATGAAACCATATCAAAACAAACCAAAAAATTCTATCTTGTCTTGCAATTGGGTGTGTTTCATGTATCTTCATCCCAAACATGACACGTGACCCCATATTTGCTGTCTATTACCACTCTAATCAATGTCTGCTTTCCTACTCGTTCAGGTACAATTAAGGGCAAGAACAGCCTACATGGCGATGTGCAAACATTATTTCAGCCGCCCAGACCCTTCATCAAGTCCCAATATTCATCTAACCCATGGCAGATTGGCCATGTTTCATGTGTAGGTCTTTCTATAGCTACTGTATAAGAAGTCTAGGTTTCAACAAGGCCTCCTCTCTCATCACCTCTGAGCTCAATCGCTTTTGCTGACTCCTTACTCGGAGTACAGGATGGGGTGACTGTATTTCCTCATTTTATACACCTAGTGCCACATGGTCCACCACACAGCAGGCTGCCATCCTTTCCATCACTCGCTGCCACTGCCATCATCTGCTGTGTGCTGTCTGGGGACAGGAATGGCTACAGGAGACAGGAGCAATCCGAGGTCGGGCACCGGGAGCTGGGAAGCCAAGGCCGTATTAAGAGAGCAGTAGGCTGGGTCAGCAGTTGCCTCTTCCTCAATCCAAAGGCAGACACATTCTTTAAGCAAAAAGCGTATGTTACACTGAAACCATGGTTAACACAGCAAAGAAATAAAGTCCAGGAAATGGGACAAGTAAAGATTAAATTAGTTAAAAAAAAAAAAGAAAAAGAAAAAGAAAACAACAATGGTAAAAAAAAAAAAACAAAAAACCACCTCTTACTCCAAAGGGGAACTGTTTACATAAAAATGGAAACCTTTTGCTTATGGCATACACAAAATAAATATTTAATAAAATTAACACCAAGGCTGGAAGGGGGATTGGAACCCTAAGGTCTTACCCTAGGTGTGAATTAGTGCATTGTTTGAAGACCTAAGAGATATGACCACAAGGGTAACCACGAAAATAGGCAAAAAGACTAAATCAACAGCTGAGACAAAATAAGGAATCATAAAATTCTTCACCCAAGAGAAAGCAGAAAAAAAGAAAAACCTTCGAAACAGATAAAACTGAGAGCGAGCTATCGAGATGGCAGCGTTTAGCTAAACATAAAAACCACACTAACATAAAAGTCTAAACCCTCCCTGCCAACCTTTCGACTGTTGTTCATGAAAGCATTATTTATGACAGTCAAAGTGGAAACAACTCAACTATCCATCAAAACATGAACAGGTAAATAACAGTAAGTGGGAAAACATATATTGGATTATTATTCAGCTACTAAAAATGATTAAAGGTCTTATAATTTTCATTTACAACACAGATGAAGACTTCTCCCCCCCACCCCCAAGAAAGGGTTTCTCTGTTTTAACTCTGACGGGAAGGCAGGCAGGAACTAGGCTGAGACAGAGGTCAGTTGCTGGAAAGGAAGGCAGCCACCAGGTGGAGACCAGGACAGGTGATGGGATAGAAGACGCTAGAACTTAGTCCAGTTCTCCAGGGTTAGTTAGACACACAAAGACAGCCAGAAGGGGCTGTGAAGACTTGCTTCCTTTCTCTCTTTTCCTTCCTAACCTTTTAGAGCTAGGGGGTTAAAAATATTTCTCCAAGAATCTGTCTCTGTAGCAGTCGGGGGCAGGAGAACTGGGAGGCAGAGTTCAGTTAAGAGTAAAAAAGTAACAGTTAAAATTGGCTCCAAACAAATAGGGCTTCAGAGCTCAGTTACAGAGACAGAAAACAATTACACAAACAACCCATTTTAAAAAAAAAAATGGCCTTGGAATGGGAACAGAGAGTTCTCAAAAGAAGAAATAAAAATGTGTAAGAATTGCCTAAAAACATGTTCAGGGTCCTTAGCAATTAGGAAAATGCAAACCAAAACAACTTTTGAGATTTCATCTTATCCCAGTCAGAATGGCCACCATCAACAAATGCTAAAAAGGATGAGGGGAAAGGAAGCCGCCATTGACCACTGGTGGCTGCAAACTGGTCCTGCCACCCTGGGAATCAGTGTGGAGAATTCTTAAAAACTATGAATGAATCTATGCTATGACCCAGCTACGCCACTCCTTGGCCATGTGTATGTGTATGTGCATGTGCATGAAGTAATTATTGTTCGTGTACATGTGTGGTCCTGCGTGCAGGTGCATGACTGTGCAGGGGACAACTGTGGAATCAGCTTTCTCTTTCCACCTCCTTCCACCTTTATGTGAGTTCAGGATTGAACTCAGTAACCAGAATTAACCAGCAATGGCCGTTACCCACTAAACCATTTTGATGGCCCTCCACTTTATTTTCTGAAACAGAGTCTCTCACTGAACCCAAAGCTTACAGTTTTAGCTCTGCTGGCTGGCCAGTGAGCTCCTGAGACCCTCTTGTCTCCACCTCCCAATGCTGGTGTTACAGACACTTGCAGTGGTCATGGCTGGCTATTACGTGGGTCCTGGGGATTTGAATTCTTGTCCACCTGATTATATAGGGTTAGCATCTTCCCAGCCCTCCATTTATGTTTTATATTATATATGTGCACCATTAAAATGTTCTTTCACTTTCTATTGGGAGCAACAATATAACAAAATTTATTTCTGTTTTATAACCTGGTTAACATAATTAGCATCCCAGATGAGTTCAACCAACCAAGCTCTGGCTTCCTCCACAGGCTCCCCCCTCCCATCTATTTGTTTTCTTCTAGCTGGAATGCCCTTCCCTAATTATATACACACCTTGTTCTTTTTCTTTTATTTTTCTCAAATGTTGCCTCACCAATCAGTTCCTCACTAAACACAATATGTAAAATAGAACCACTACCATCCCCATCCATATCTGCCCCTTTTGAGCCATTCCCTTCTCTCCGGTTTGACTTTTCACCATTCCGTATTATATATTCACTTTTAAAAAAAGATTCATTTTAAGTGTGTGTGTGTGTGTGTGTGTGTGTGTGTGTGTGTGTGTGTGTAAGAGAGAGAGAGAGAGAGAGGCTGACTTCGGAGACTTCAGATGCCCAGAAGAGGGCATCAGTCCCTCATCAGTTACAGGTGGCTGTTAGGCACCCATGGAGAGTCCTGGGGACCTAACAAGTCCTCTGCAAAAGCAGCACGTTCTCTTAAGCATCAAGCCATCTTTCCAGACCCAGTACATTCAAGCAGTATCTTACTCTGTCTAAGCTGTAACCTCAAATTGCTCGCCTCACACCTATTAAGTGCTTTACAGGTATTTGCTGAGGTGAATGATAATTTAAGAGCTTTGCAGGAAGAAAAGGGAATTATTTCCTTAATTCTCATCTAAAACACCAAGTCACCTCTTACCGCAAGACACTATAACCACTATATAAAGACTATAGCATCAAAATACTATAGTCTGTTAAGCATCTACTTGGGTTTTTGATCACTCAAAGTTTATAATGCCTACTTTTAAAACTTACCCTAGAGCACAATTTAGAGATCTCCAAAACCCTGAATATGTTCATCTCTAGCTTTTCCTCTAGGAGGCAGTACACGACAAAAATAAAAATACATATACATACACACACACACACACACACACACACACACACACACACACAATTTTCAACATAGCAGATAAAAATGCAGATTCCTGGGCCTGCCTCTGCAAATCATAGGAAACAGTAGCCGCTGTATTCCTAGGGATGCTGAGCTAATGAGCCTGGGACCACATAATCAATAGGAGAGATCAGATATCCATTCAGATCCCAGCCACTGTTCAACAGCTTTATGGTACTGGGTGAAAACTACTCGGCATCAATTGCCAACCTGTAACATGCAAAGATTACCAAGTATCTCCCACAAGATCTCAGAATAGTACAGTACACGAGACAGAAGCATGTATGCAATATCTAACAGCTGTTAGCTTCTGCTTCTTGCAATCCTTAACATCCTAAATGACCTTCCATTTCTTACCGATCTAATTTTCAAAAACAAGAATTTCTTCTATATCCAGCACAGTATAGCACACTGATTCTAGATGTCCCCAAAAGAATCACGGAGTTACAGCTACGAGTATAGTTCAAAAGAACACTTGGGGTTGACCTTAGGTTCAACTCCCTGCACCCTTACAACCAAAAAAAAAAGAAAAAAAGAAAAAAAGCACTGGGCAAAAAGGAAAATACAGTACTAGTATAGTGCCAGAAAGGAATCTTAGACTCTGTATGCTTCTACATCACTGGTGAACCTCAATCTGTGAGAGAAAAGGACGCAGCCTGACACTTTGGGGCTTGCTCTGTTATCGTAGGTGTCTTCTCGGTGTGTCCGTCCACCTAACCACTGCAAGCATCCCGACTCTAGTGAGTGTAAAGGAATTTCTATACTGACTTTTGTGTCTAGCCAGGAGTGGAAGATGGAGACGGCGCCTCCGTCCAGCCCGGACACATCAGGTCCCAGGCGGCCCGGCTAGCACTGGGCCACTGCAGGTTCGCCCGGTGCGAGGAGGGCAGCGCCCGTCCCACCGCGGCGGCAGGCGCCCTGCTGCTCCCCGCCCGCCTCCCGTCCTCACCTTAAGGCTCCCGGCCACCGTTCGCGGGCTCCCGCCGCGCGTCCTCCCGCAGGGCTGGGCTGCCTTGGCGCCGCAGCACGGGCACAGACAGCCTGGCCGCGGCCGAGCCCTCCTTTAACCCCTGGACGTCGTCCCCGCCCATGGCCCGGCCCTGAGGAGGCGGCCCGCCACGGCCACCGGCGGAAAGGTGCGGAAGGAGCCCAGCGAGAGCCGCGGCGTGGCGGTCACGTGGCTTGGTGGCCCGGCCTCCCGCCAATCACCCGGGTCGGCCGGCGACCGCCCGCCCCTCGGCCGCTCGCTTTCTCGCGATTGGCTGTCCTGGACTGAATGCCACGAGTCCTGGTCTGTGCATCTCCTGTGGATCCCACCGTTTACCGCGTGGGCTCCCTCTGGGCCCGGGCTAGCGAGCGGTGGAAGGTCACGGGGTCCACGGGAGCGCACCCCCAGCCCAGCTCGCACCCCACACCCTCACCTCCGAAGGCTTTGAACGGCTACAGGCTCTCGCCCCAGTACTCGTTCTCCACCGAGAATGGCCAGAGGGTGCTTTTAAAGGTGTAAATGGAAAGATAAATATGAAAAATTCACCCCAAACAAAATTCACCTTTGTTTCTCATGATGATCAGGGAGAAAAATCAAAGTCTCTGTCAGCTGGCCAAAGGACTGTCAGCCCAACTCTCGGAGAGGTCAGCTATGACAATAGTATGTATAAAGGACTTTGTACCTCTATATAGATCGCCCAGAATACCAACAGTTGTCCATGTCTCTCTCTTTTATTTGAATTTGTTCTTTGACACGTTCATACGTGTATAATGTGCACTCTGGTTCGTATAAACCCCTTTCTAATCTCCTTGCCCCAGTCCAATTGTTCATTTCAATTTACACGGAGGAGAGATCTGCCAGTCTCTGCACCCGAAGTGCTGGGATTAAAGGTGCGCACCCACATGCGGCCCAACGCGTTATTTCATTCAGTCCTCAGAGCTTGAGGAGATACTGTATTATGGTTTTCTCCTTTAAAAATATTTATCGCTCTAAAAGTTTTTCCTTTATTGCATTTATTTGTGGTACCACCATATAGATATTACCATATATGTGGCAGGGGGCACGTATTTGGAGGTCTAATTGGTTCTCTTTTCCCTTCTACCGTTTGAATCCTGAAATCAAGCTCAAGTTGTCAGGCTTGACAGCACGCACTTTTACCTACTGAACCACCTTAAACCTCTGGTCTTTGGTTTGAGACAAGGTCTCACTCTGCTTCTCAAGCTGTTCTTTAATTCATAGTAATAATCCTGCCTTAGCTTTCCAGTTCTGTGATTGCAGGCGTGAACCACCACACCTGGCTGTGATTCTCCCTGTATACTGAGGAAATATGACTCAGACATTAGGTGAGTGACAGAATGAGTTTAACCCCTTCACATCTGAGCCCAAAGCCCATGACATTAGTGAACAAGAATCTTCTCTCACCCCTGAATGTAACAGAAACCAGTAAAGACTGGTCAAATTTAGTAAATGCAACTGTCTGTCTTCTTTTTGTCAGTCTGTAGAATCTTTTCTATAGATGAAGAAATTGAGAGTCACGATATGCATCAAGATGTTATTTATCAGGACGATGCCACCAACAAGCAGTAGTGGAACAGAAATGCATTTTGAAGTGGAAGTTATCTTCCACTGGGATGCTTTGCCAAGAAGTCTTTTGTATTGTGCAGCCTTCCTTGTGGTTACATGCTGCCCGGACTTCTGGGAACAGCTTAGGAACCCTGTAAAGGAGAGTGAACAGTTGGAATGGACTGTGTCAGAGGACAGCTGATGGGAGAGCACCATGGGAAGGCAAGCACCAGGCTCAGACAGAGGACAGTTACTGGATGGGACAGTTAAGAGATAAGAGATGTTAGAAGTTTGTCCAGTACCTGCCAGTCAGGTAAGGACAGGTAGAATGGGGCTGTGTATATTTTTCCTATTTCTCTCTTTCCTTCCTAATCTTTTTAGAGGGAGAGGGTTAAAAAGTTCCAAGTTAGGAATCTGTCTCAGTAGCATTTGGAGTGAGAGAGTAAGAATCTGTTACAGTAACTTTCAGTTAGAAGCAGCAAGCTAGGGACAAGAAAATAGTTTTTGGGGCGCGGGGCGGGAAACAGCTTTCAGTTACTAGCAGTACCAAGTTGGGCAGGGGATCCAGGAGGCAGAGTTCAGTTACGAGTAAAAGAGTAAATAGGTACATTTGGCCCTCAACAAGTAAGGCTTCAGAGCTCAGTTGCAGCGTCAGAATTCCGTTACAGTTATCAGATGCCCAAGCCCAAGTACTCTCAGCTGTGTCCTGTGCCAGGAAAGGTGCCAGCAAAAAAGCCCCAGGTCAGCCATTGTGGCTTTCCCTCCCACTTAAGCATTCCCAGCTGCTGCTTACTGTTGCATGTCCCCTCTCAAAACAGCCCACGGAACTGGACTTCCAGTCTGAATTCCCTTCACTGGTGCTCTGGTCTTTCTGAGCAATTGAAGGGGCGGGGTAAGATAACTGGCTCTTGGCTGCTGCTGAGCTGCCTGATAATCTGCTTTAACATCGGGTCAGTGGCCTGGGCACTTGTCATCTAGATCTCTTTAAACTCCCGCCTAAGCCAGAGTGTTTTCCCTTCCGTCGGTCTTCAGTTCGTGGAAGTGTGGGGCAGCAGCCTGAGAGCCACACGTCTTAGCCACTATTCTGTCCTGAACATCTCCATCAGATGTATATTAGCATTGTACTAGCAAAGAATCATTTGGGTTAAGGACCACATCAGGATTCCCTCCTCAGCACTTCCTGACCACCCATTCTCCCCAGTGGGACAGGCTACTGGTTCTGAAGCCCGCTGGTGATGGGATGGCCCACTATTTAATGGCCTATTCCTTTTTTCTTAAAGTACTTTCATTGATAATTTGAGTTTCATACAATGTATCTCGATAACAACCTCTTCTCATTCCTCCCTGTTCCCCCCCCACCCCTGTGCCCTCAAAAATGAAGGAATGAATAAATAAACAAACAAATAAATGAAAATTAAGTCCAGCTAGTGTGGCAAGAGCAGATCACAGGCAAACCATGGATCCTGTTGGCAGCAGGCTGCTCTGATGATGGACATTCACTTGGCCCATACCAGCCCAAGACCAGGCACTATGAAGTTTGACCTGAAGTTGGGTCCTACTGCCCAAGGCCACAGGCACCCAGACATCTCCCAGGCACTCAGACACTGAACAGGCACCCCTATATCCTCCTGCGGGCACCAGGGCATCCCATGGGTCCTCAGACATCCTGCAGGCACCTGGGCATCCCGCAGATGCCAGGACTTCCCACAGGCGTAATGGCCTATTCCTCCATCTATTCAGGATTTACTGCATTGCTATATAGCTGTTTTACTCTTTGGAAAAAAAATTCAGTTTCATTGCTTTTAAATAGGTGATGCTGAGTCAAGTTAAATTCAAAAGGTTAACAGGAATCTGAGGATGTAGTTCAGTGGCTATATAAAGGATGTATAAAGCCCTGGGGTCATCCCCCTCCCCAAAATGACGGAAGCGTTTACAGTGAAAAGTCTCTCTCACACCCTCACTTTTCTAGAGACACCCTAATGGCTGCTTCATCTGTTGTCTTCCATGTTCAATGTATCTCATCAGCTCTCAGTTGAGACTATACACTAGACCTTGGGGCAACTTTTAAAAGACAAAATAAAGACTGAACTGATGTCCAGACTGGATTTGCCTTTTTTTCCCTTTGATGCTGGGTGTCTAAGCCAGGACACTGAGTTACACCTATAACCCTACTCTGCTAATATGATTGATGCAGCTATAGGCATTTTTTCCTCCATCCCCTCACCTCTAATCTCTTGAAGAGGTGAGGTCTTTCAGGACCACGCTGGGCTATTGTTCAACAGGGCTGAAAGTAACATTCTCAGGCTCAAGAAACCAACCATTTCCACGATTAGTCTTGGAAGAAAATGGCTTTTGAGTGGAAAAGCCAACTAGTTAGGGGAGAAAAAAGATTTTTTTTTTAAGTTAAAGAAGCTTCTCTAAGACTGAGAAAAGAACTAGATCCTGTAGGATCTTTGAGTGACATAACTTTGGGCTTTTCCTTCACTGGAGGGGTGGGGGACTGTGCCTCCCATGCAGGTAATTGTTGGTGCCCCAGGGAAGGGGACCCTCTAGCATGGAAGCCAAGGAAGCACAGCAAGGCTCATGAGCCCAGCAGAAAGAAGACTCAGTCCACTTCAGGGGCCTGCCATCTTGGGTAAGAAACATGTGCATGGCGGCAAAGTGGAGCAATGCCAGACAGCTCTAGGGCCTGGCCACGCAGGCCTTCACATGACCACAAGGTGTGCCACTAGTTATAACAGTGGGGATTGAATGTCCTGCCAGCACTGTAGGGTGGGCCCTTGGAACATAGAACATAGAAAATTTGATTTGGAGAAAGGAGAGAAATGTGATTCTCACACCCAGTGTGAAGGCTTGCATGTCACTTGTTACAAATATTTAAGTACAGAAAGTAAACACTCACAAGCCACAGTGTCCAGATTGCTTTCAAGAACACAGGCTCAGAACTGTAGGAGATGGATACTCAAAATGAAATGTGATCTTGACATTAAAATAGTAACTTTTGCATTATTTATTTGAACTCTGCTGGATAGCCAAGATAACATCTCAAGGGGTTAGAAATGGACTTGCTCTGTCTTTCTGGTCAATAGTTTGATTAAAAAAATAAAGTGATCAAACAAATATACAGATAATTAACTATACAAATGTGCATTAAAAACAAGGACTGGAGAGGTGGCTCAGTGGTTAAGAGTGTTGGCTGCTCTTCCAAAGGACCTTGGTTTGGTTCCCAGCACCCACACAATGGCTTATAACCATCTGTAATTCCAGTCTTAAAGTATCTGATACCTTATTCTGACCTCCAAAGGCACCAGTAATGCACAAAATGCAGGCAAAACACTCATTAAATTAAAAGACAAATCTACAAAACTACAAAACAACAACAAAAAGTGGGTTGTGGTGGCTCACTCCTGTAATCTCAGCACTTGAATGGTAGAGACAGGAGGATAGTGAATTTGAGGCCAACCCAAACTACATAGTAAAAACCCTATGTAAAGCAAAGATACTATGATGGTTAGTTTTAATTTTCAACTTAACATGAAGTAGAACCATCTAGCAGTCAGGGGTCTGGCCATGTCTATGAAGGATTCTCCTTAATTAAACTAATAGAGTTGTGTGGGACTGTTATAGAGCTAAGAGTGGGTCAGAGCTGGTTTGGAACCCCACGTCATCCCAGGAGATGAGAACCGTAGGCGTTCAGCTGCTCCTCACTTTGGTCCTAGCCAGAACCCAGCTAAATATTAAATATTACCTGCTTCACAGAAGCAAAGGAATGCAGCTTGGGTGGTGCCACTGTAGCTGGAAGCATAGGGATAAGTCCATTCACTGATAAGGTGCCTTCCTCTTTTTCCCTGTGAGATCACACCTTATGCAGAAGCTGCCCTTGCAAGACTTTGACCCTTAGACTTGAGCCCCACATGCAAATAAGGCTACTCCAATATCCTTGTCTGAGCCAGTGGATCCCAGCCCTGGGTACCAAAGACCCTCCCCTGCTTGTGGCCCTATATATGTAACTTATACCCTGCATTAAAGTGATCTCTGCTTCCACTATACGGAGTCCTGGGACTGATTCATTGAGTCCCATTCATTCATTCTCAGCACAGGGAATCAGGGTTCACGGTGGTCCCAGAACCTCATCTCCCCCTTCCCGTGCTCCCCCAGTGTGGGTTCCCTGTGCCTGGCCAGTACAGAGAACCTGGCTGAAATCCAGCCAGCTGCAGGCTGGGACAGAGTGGCGACAGACCATCACAGGAGCCATACATACTAACAGAGTTGAGGAGACCTGCCCGTTGTGGATGACACTATTCCCTAGGCAGGGGCTTCTGGACTGTATACGTGAGCTGAGCAAGCATGCATGCATTAATTCGTTACTCTCTGCTCCAGGTGGTGAATGTAATGTGACTAGCCGCTTCAAGTTTCTTCCTCCTTCAGCCCCATAATGATGGACTGTAACTTGGAATTGTGAACCAAATAAACTCTTTCTCCTTTAAATTGTTTTCGTCAGGATTCCTAGCACGGGTGCAGAAAATGAAACTAAGACAATTACTAAACAAAACAGTCGACAAAAGAGAAATGAAGCAGCCTAAATCACCATTGGAAATACGTTATATAAATTGTGATACAGCCTCCCAGTGAAAGTCAATGAGGCCATTAAAAATCAGCTGGTAAAACATATCTCATGGTGCAGGAATATGTACACATATTATCAGGCATGAAGGAATGTATGGTGTAACCACAGTTTTATTTTTTTAAAAATTACACGAGTAGGAAAGAAAGATCGAGGATGGGGATGTAGGTCAGTCGGTAGTGGGCTTGCCTGGCGTGTATGAAGGACTGGGTTCAGTCCCCAGAACTGCTTAAAACAGGCATGGTGGCTCATGCCTGTAATTCCAGAACGAGAGACAGGAGGATCAAAGTCAAGGGCATCCTCAGCTACATGGTAAGTTTGAAGCCAGCCTGGGACTGAGACACTTTCAGAAAGAAAGGAAAGGGGGTGAGGGAGAAAGAGACAGAAGGGAAAGGGGATGTGTCTCTGGGTGGCAACTGCTATATTCTTTTTAGCTGCCTGTATTTTCTCATTTTTTGGTTTTCTGTTGTAACTCTGGCTGTCCTGGAACTCTCTCCGTAGACCAAGCTGGCCTTGAACTCACAGAGATCTGCCTGCCTCTGCCTCTTGAGTGCTGGGATTAAAGGCGTGTACCACTATCATCTGGCTTCATTTTTTTTTTAAATAAGACAAAACTGTGTGTGTATGTATATATATATATATATATATATATATATATATATATATATATATCCATGTACTCTATAAAGAGAGAAAATAATAAAAGTTTGTTTTAACAAAAGGAGCCAGGCATGTTAGTGCACAACTCTGTTACCAGAATTTAGGAGGCTGAGGCATGTGAGACTGTCTCCGAAAAAAATCAAAGAAAGAAAGTGGAAAGGCACAGGGAAGGGGGGAGAAGGAGAGCCAGACCTGATGGCACTTGGGAGACAGATAAGAGCTAGCCTGGGGTATATTATGAGACCCTACCTCAAAAGGAAAAAGGAGAAGAATAGAGAACTGACATCTGTCACTGCCTGTCCTCATTTTTTCTTTTTCTTATGGCTTTTCTTCTCCTTCTCCTTCTTCTTCTTCTTCTCTCCCTCTCTCTCTCTCTCTTTCTTTCTTTCGTCTTTGAAACCAGAACATTTATTTTATGACTGATTGAAAACCTCAAGATGAACTGGATGCTGCAGCAGCTGCCCTCTTGAGTTTAGGTGTTGTTCCTTCACAGAATCCATGTCTGAATCTGCGATAGGCAATTTTTAGATGCCTCATCCACCTAGTCCCAGTACCTTGGCACTCTAGTTATACTTCCTCTTGCGCTTGGCAGGGCAGCCACGTTTGCCACAGGTTGACTTCTAAAGGTGGAAGGCTTAGAGCCACAGTGGTTGCACAACATGTAAGTCTTGTAGCAGTAAGCTACAATCTTTTACCCTCAATTTAGGGAAAGAGAAAGGAAGGACAGAAAGAAATCTTCGCTGATTTTGCAAGCGGCCTTGATATAGAAAGAGAGAAAGAAAGGAAGAAATCTTCACCACCTCTTTTTAGGCTGTCCTAAGCTTGAAGAGGACTAGCTGACAGTGAGTGAGACTAGCGTCTCTGCTCACGGTCTGTAAACTCCATCCCTCCTACCTTTGTTCTTTTTAAGTATTAACACACTAATGACAACTCCACCAACAAACCTCCAACCAACACCCATCCTGACCCTCTCGAGGCTTCAGACCTTTTATACCCTAAGCCAAAAGTTCCCATAAACCCATGTGGCACACAATCCCCAAACAAGCTGCACATGCCAGAATGACTGCACCTCACCAAATTACAGCCACCTGGATCAAGCATTCCAAATCCAACTCATAAACAGCCACCATACCTGGGGTGGCACGCAAACCTAATCCAAACACCATTTTGCGTTTTTAAAGAAACCAAAGTAACAAAAACTTCTTCCAAGGGTTCTACTGCAGCGTCTTATTGCGGCATTTTCTGAAGGATGACGTTCCTTCCATCAACTCATTTCTGCCGAGAGGCCAGAGACTGGAAGCTAGTTTTTATTTTCAACTTGATACAACCTAGGGTCCACTGGGAAGAGAGAACCTCATCTGAAGAACTGCTTTGATCAAATTGGCCTGTGGCTATTCTGTGAGAGATTGTCTTGGTTGAAAATTGATGTGGGAGGGCCGGGCTCACTGTGGGCAGCGCCATCCCTAGGCGAGTGGGGCTGTGATGTATCAGAAAACTAGCTGAGCATGAGCCTGTGAACAGCACGTCTCTGTGGTGTCTGCTTCAGATCCTGCTTGAGTTTCTGCCCTAATTGTCCTCAGTGATGGACTGATCTGGAAGTGGAAGCCAAATAAGCCCATCTGTGGGACTCCTGGGGGCTGGAGAGTAGCAGAAGTGGAGGCCAAGAAGTGCCCCTGCCCCCTGGAAGGGAGAAGCGGGCTAAGATGCTGGGGCAGCCTTCTCCTCTCCTAGTCCACGGAGGTCCCTAACCAAAAAATATTGGTTATAACTTGCTTGCTTCATGGAAGCTAAAGGGGACATGTTTACCTGTATTGTAGCCGTATCCACCCATTGGGTGGATCCATTGCTTTCCCGCCTCAGGTGCCCCTGCCCTGTCTATGCTAGTTAGGCTTCTCCCCACCTGGAATAGCGGGACCCCACCTTCCCCGGGAAGATATTTAAACAGGGAAGGGCTGATAATAAACTGAGTTTTGTGTTCACCAAACGCAAGCTTCCGAGGCATTCTTCGTTCCCCGCATCATTTCTCAGGTCCGCTTTGTGGACAGCTTCGCGAAAGGTCACAAACCCCGATTCCAGGCCCATGCCTTCCTGCCGCGTAGGTCTAGGCCCGTTTGCCTGGCCAGCAAACGGTTCCTGACTGCCTCTGGAGGGACATCAGCAGCCGTCAGACAGAGACCGACACCCATCCTTCCCTAAGTTGCTTTTGGGAAGTGCTGTTTCATCACAGGAACAGAAAGCAAATGAACACCACCTCACATTTGGCTTCCGTTATCATTAGTAACGAGACTGAGAGGTCAGTTCAGTACATGAGCCTCACAATAGTTCCGTTAATTAATGCCATAATTATCTATAATTTGCAAATAAGGAAATTGAGACAGTAGTGTGAACAATTTCATCTAAATCAAAATTTCTTCACTGAAGAAAAGGGATTCAAAGTCAGCTCTCTCTGGCTCCAGTGCCTAAAATGCCTGTTGTATTTCTGTGCTGTTGTCAAAAGCGTACTTAAGATCTGATTTGGTTCACCCTTCCGGGAGGACCTGTATTTGCTGTGTATAGTAGTACACCAACTTGATGGCTCAGCACAGCAGACAAGGAGGCATTTCCATAGCTGCAAACTCAGCCAGATCTCATCAGAGGGAACCTCTGTTCTGGCCAGTGCTGTACTCACGGTGGAACCCCGAGCATCTGAGCTCAGGTGTTTTTATTCTTTCAGAACTCTTCAGGTGTTCTGACAGCACATGCAGATCATTACCAATCAACATCTCCCACAGAAATCCAACACCTGCAAACAATACAAAACACCCTAGACCTAGGATAGCCCCAGTGCATAACTAACCCTAACCCTAAAGGTAAAACAGGGAGGATTTTCCCAAATCAAAGGAAACCCACCAAAATGAATAAAATCAGTTAACAGGTGGCCAGACAGGATATCAACTCTAGGTCA
Organism: Cricetomys ansorgei; assembly: GCA_026225945.1. Classification (NCBI taxonomy): domain Eukaryota; kingdom Metazoa; phylum Chordata; class Mammalia; order Rodentia; family Nesomyidae; genus Cricetomys; species Cricetomys ansorgei. The sequence continues at coordinate 1,262,854 of JAMJFZ010000242.1, read as the reverse complement.
AGGTAAGAATTGTTGAAGTATGGGAGTGAGCCAAGATGTGTGTGAAACAGGGTGGAGACCTGAAAGATTGTTCAGCAGTTCCAAAGGCAGCTATGGGGTCAGGGAAACTTGCCTCTCTGGCTTCCTGGAAGAGGTGGGGTTTAGCAAGCCCAGGGGAGAAAGGTCTTCCATCTGGAAATGCAAACTAAAGCAACAGGTAGCCCAGTGAGATGTCCTGTACGAGGACACTGGCTGGGTCCTACAGAACCACAGTGATGTGAGACCACTCACTCTCACCCACTGGTCCTCATGCTATCCTCTTCCCATCACCCAGTACAGCTCACATGTTTCCCTTATTGCTACAGCCTCCTTACTGCCGTCCCAGCCCCAGGGTCAGATTCCTGTGTAGATGCTGATCCTTGCGGTGTTTGAAAGTCCCCTATAGACTCACATTTGAATGCTTAGTCACCAGGGAGTGGAACTGTTTGAAAGGATTAAAACGATTAGGAGGTGTGGCCTGGTTGGAGGAAGAGTGTCACTGGGGGTGGGCTTTGAGGTTTCAAAAGCCTGTACCAGGTCCAGTCTCTACCTATCAGAATGTAGCGTTCCAGCACCTGCTAGTATACCACCATGCTCCCTGCTATGATGATAATGTGCTAAACCTCTGACTGTAAGCAAGCCCCCAATTAAATGCTTTCTTTTCTAAGAGTTGCCTTGGTCCTGGTGTCTCTTTGCAGCAACAGAACAGCGACTAAACCAGAACGTCATGGCGCTAACTACCTATATGGCGAACCAATTATTTTATAGTCAAAATAACTAGAAATAACTGAATAACTACTGTCAAATTGAACACATTACCATTTGTGTGGGGAAATGAATTTTCTGTCAGTTTTCTATGTTCAGCTGAATGTTCTCATTCATGGCTTTGGATTATATATTATATTATCTCATTTAATGCTCACAGTAGGCATGTAAAATGATTCTAATTTTATAGATAGGCAAAGTGAGGTTTAGGAGATTTTAAATAATTCATACATTATATGACATGTTCAAGGTCTTACTAAGTAGCACAAGCTGGTCTGTAGTAGTACGCTGCTGTGGTGGCTCAGCAAGGAGTCACAGAGGCATTTGCATACATGAGAACTCTTCCAGGCCTCTGCAGAGGGGACCACCATCATAGCAGACACCATACTCGACAGTGGAACCCTGAGCATCTGAGCTCGGATATTTTCTGCATGGCGTCAATGACCCTTGGTCATGCAGAGAAGTTGAGGCTTGGCATAGCACCATCAGTCTGGGGCTTCATCTGTTACTAAGGCTGCACCTTCACCAGTGGCCTCCTGGGTTCTCTCCATGGTACCAAGCCTCAACTTCTTTATATGACTCCTTCATCTGGTGTGGGACCGCCGTGGGGCTGAGGAGTGGGTTGAAGCAGTGAGAAGCACCTCTTCACCTTTGGCCCTGGCCAGATCCCAGCTAAATATTAAATATTGCCTGTTTCACAGAAGCAAAAGGAAAATAACTTGGTAGGTGCTTGTTTGCCCTGTGCCTGATAGGACACCTCCCTCTTTGTCTCTGTGAGACCACACTGCAGGCACCTGGCCCTGCATGCAAATAAGGCTATCCCAATGCCCTTGTCTGGGCCCAAGAAGAGCCCCCACCCTGAGCAACAAGAACCTTCCCCCACTGGGGAATATATAGGTAGCAGAGACTCGACATTAAACTGAGTGCTGCTTCCACCAGAAGAAGGCTCCCAGGACTGATTCACTGAGTCTCATTTGTTCGTTCTCAGTGAGGGAATCGATCTATGACCAGTCCCAGAAACCCACGTCCCCTCCTTCCCGCGCTTCCCCAGCTCCCCCAGCATGTGTTTTGTGCATTTGGCCAGGGCAAGGAACTGGGCTGAAATCTAGCCGGCTGTGGGCTGGGACGGAGCAGCAACAGCCCAGAAGACCATACTAACAGCTGGCGCCCAACGTGAGTCTTCAACTACTGAGGCTGCACCTTCACCAATGGCCTCTCCCAGCCTCTCACAGTGCCAAGCATCAGTTGTTCTCCAAAGACCCCTTCATGTCTTCAAAACCAGTACTACCTGGGTTCTAGTTTCTCCCGATGTTCCGGCCTTTCTCTCCCTGCTGCTGCCTGCCGACTGAGTTCCGTTCTCTGTGCTGGCTGGGTGCAGAGACTGTAGACAGGAGCTTGGGAGGAGAGGGCAAGGGACATGGGTCTGGACTGGAGCAAATCCGGCAGCACAGAGAATCGTACAGGGTACAAGAAAAACCCTAGGACTCCCCCATTGTGGAAGCCGAAGTTACTTTAATGCAGTGTATAGGTTACATATAAAGGGCCACAAGCAGGGGAGGGTCTTTGGTACCCAGGGTTGGGATCCATTGGTTAAGACAACGATATTGGAGTAGCCTTATTTGCATGTGGAGCTCAAGTCTAAGCATCAAGGTCAAGTGAGGGCACCCTCAGCAAGAGGTGTGGTCTCACAGGGGAAAAGAGGAAGGCACCTTATCAGTAAACGGACTCATCCCTGTGCTTCCAGCTACAGCACAGATAAGCACCAACCAAGCCGATATTCCTTTGCTTCTGTGAAGCAGACAATATTTAATATTTAGCTGGATTCCGGCCAGGGCTAAAGTGAGGAGCACCTGAATGTCTACAGTTCTCATCTCGTGGGATGACATGGGGTTCCAAGCCAGCTTCAACCCACTCTTAGCTCTATGAAAGTCCCACACTAGATGACTCTTACAGTACCAAGTTCAGCTACCAGCACAAGATACAACCTTGGCCAGTTCTGGAAGATAGCTTCTGTGTGCTGACCCTGAGGACATACTCTCCAGATTTCTTAAGACTGGTTTGCAGGAAAAACAACTGGTAGCCTTGTCTGCAGGAAGGGTTCCCTCATGGAGTGGAGTTCTCATCGTTATGGCAGATGTATCTTGTCAGGACCATCTCGCCAGTTTCTGGACCGCTTATAGACAAGTTTGCAGAAAAACAAAATCAAAAAGAAAAAACAAAACAAAACAAAAAACCAGACTCTGAGAGGTCTGGAGTTTCTTCCTTGTTTTTCCTTGTCTCCAAATTGGATGTGGCTGGTGTGATGTCAGTGCCCTAGGGTGGTATGCCACTTACATGTACATGTCCATGTACTGTGGTGGCTCAACAATGAGACACTGAGGCATATTCATTGGTGGAAACCCTGCCAGATCTCAGCAGAAGGAACCACGGTCATGGCTAAGGTCATACTCAACAATGGAACGTTGAGTATATGAGCTCAGGTGTTTTTTATTGACACAGAACTTTTTTATTGCACTCCTTGGCTGTTCTACTAATAGCATGTGCAGATCATAGCAATCAAGCATCCCCCACATAAAGCCAACACCTGTAGACAACACAAAATGCCAAGACCTAGGCAGTTCCTTATGGGACTGTCCTAGAGCTAAGAGTGAGTCAAAGCTGGCCTGGAAACCTAGATATTCATCCTGAGAGTGGTAGGAGTTCAGCTGCTCCTCATTTTAGCCCCGGTCAGAACCCAGCTATATTGCCTGCCTCACAGGAGCAAAGGAATGTGGCTTGCTTGATGCTTATCTGCGCTGTAGCTGGAGGCACAGAGAGGCTTGAGCCCCACATGCAGATGAGGCTGCGCCAGTATCCTTGTCTTAACCAATGGGTCCCATTCTTGGGACCAAGGACCCACCCCCTGACTATAAATGTACCCTAACTGCTGCATTAAAGGGAGATTGCCCCTAGGACAGCCTGTCTCCCTAGTTCCTGTACTAGCTGGTTCACAGAGTTCTGACCAAAGGCAGGATGGAAACGCAGTAAGAACCACCCACGCAGTGTGCTTGGCTTTCTGCCTGGGGGCTGCCAGCGGCTGGCGGCTCTGGCTGCTCTGCCAGGCAAGGAAAGCTGCGGCTGGGGACTCGAGTGGGTGAGATTCTATACTACAGCTCCTCACCCAACAGTTCACAAAACAATATTTTAAACACAACTAAAAATACACTTCTATAACACTGGTCTTTACTTCTCATTCCCCTGCCTCAACCTCCCAAGTCCTGGGATAGCAGGTATGTAACACCATGCCTTCTGTCTTGTTTTGAATTCTCTTTATGAGACAGAATTGTACTGATTTCGAAGTTTCCTATTGAAATGGTATGAAACGACAGAACCAACGCCATCTTAAATTGCAAAATCCATTTTAAAACAGAGACAAAGTTCAGGTTCCCAGGAAAATGAGAACAGCCCCTAGCCTTCAGAGCCCACCAGTAAAGCCAGAACAAAATGATTGTTGGGTACTTGTTTTGGGAAACTGAGATGTGTCATTTCTGGGTTACAGTGACTCTGCTCATGATTTTTAGTGAGTCTCTGATTGGTTAAAAATTATGACTAGCTTTTGTTTATGTTGACACAGAGTGTTTATGGTTTTCAAGCTTAAATAGTTCGTAAAAATTTGAGTCGGGGTCATAGCTCTGAACTTTCATTTCAGACTACATCCCTTTGCCGGCCAGCTTTCTTTCTTTCTCTTTCTCTTTTTCTTTTCTTTTTTTTTTTTTTTTTTTATGGTTGAACTCAATAGAATTTTATTTTCTTTCAACAAGTTGTGTGTCAGTATAATTAGATCAAAAGGACCCCACAATACTATGCAGCCCAGGCTGCCCTCAAAATGGTAATCTTTTTTCTTTAGCTCCTTGAGTTCTGGGATTACAGCCATGCACACCTCACCCAGGTCCCTCTATTTTCTTATAATAACTTATATCTTTGTCTTAGTAGATTGTCCTGCTCTCTGGAACCTTGCTGAACAAGCTGGCATTCTCCCAACAGGTTTTCAGAGATTCCTCTTGAGCAGACATTCCTAACTTCTTCACTCTTGTCTGTGGAAGACTTTACAACCAGCCCTGCTGTTTGTAGTGGCCTCTGATATGCTGACTAGCCTGTTCTGCTCAGTCAGACCTTGGATTTCAGAGTCCCAGTCTTTTTCCAAAATGGTATCCCCTCCAAAACACCTCTCCCAGCCCCATGTGCTCCTTGTATGTTCCTCTTCATTCTTCCTTCCTTCCTCCCTCTCTTCCTCCCTCCCTCCCTTCTTTCCTTCCTTCCTTTTTTCCTTCTTTCCTTCCTTCCTTCTTTCCTTCCATTACTTTCTTCCTTTCATCCCATTTTCTTTATCCCAAACTTGGAATCTTGAACCACCTTTAGTCAACAGTCCCACTCCCGGGTATGATTGAAAACGTGTTCATAGAAACACAACACACAACTGCTCATAATAGCGATGATGCTTAATCTTGACAGTCAACTTGACAGGCTTTAGAACCACCATGAAACACCGCCGGATGTGTATCTGAAGGTGACTGTAGAAAGGTTTAGCTGAGCAGGGAAGATCCACCCTAAAGGAGGGAAGCAGCACACCCCGAGCTAGAGTCCTGGATTGAACAAAAACGAAAATCCAACCTAGCGCCAGCTCTTATTTCTGTCTGTTTTCTTGTCTGGGAACACACTGTGACCAGCACACTGTGACTGCCTCAGACTCCTGCTGCCGTGCCTTCCTCTCTATGATAGACCCTCACAGTCTCCAAAGTAAACCCCGCCTGCCTTTGTCATGTGTTTGATCACAGCAGTGAGAGAAATAACTAAATATATAGCCAAAAAGTGGAAACAACCCAAACGTCCATTCTGACGAATGCGTGGGCAAATTGTGGTGTAACCAGACATAAAAAGGAGTCAAGTGCTGATGTAGACGGCGACGTGCACACACCTTGAATATATTATGTAAAAGGGAGAAGTTATAGGAGGTGTGGTGGCGCACTTATGATCCCAACGACTTGGGAGGTGGAGGCAGGAGGATCAGGAGTTAGTCTTCCTTGTCTACATGCAGTGGGGAGTTCAAGGCCAGTTTGGGCTGCCTGAAACTCTACCTTAGAAACAAACATCACATAAACAAACAAATGAAAGAACAAAAGGAAGAACAAAAGTCAGACACAAAGATCACACCTTGCACAATTCAAGTCCTATGAAATGTCTAGGAGAGAAAGGAGTTTAGTGCTTACCTGGTTATGAGCAGGGAGGCGATCTGGGGCAACTTCAAACACACAGGAGACTTAGTGTCATTCTGCAATTGGTGGCAACAGGTGCACAAGGTGGGGAATATACTGAAGTGATACCAGGTGATGCGTCATCATCATCATTATTATGATTATTGTTATGATTATGATTACTGAGATAGGATCTCACTATGTGGCCCTGGCTAGCCTGGATCTCACTTTGTAGACCAGGCTGGCCTCTAGCTCATAGAGCGCCCCCTGTCTCTGCCTCCCTAGTGCTGCAGATGGTGTGTTTCAAACAGTGAAATTCATGTCTTTGTAGCTCACCAAGGGAGGCACGGAGGCATATTCATTGGTGCAAACCCTCCCAGACCTCAGCAGAAGGAACCACTGTCACGGCCAGCACTTAGTCAATCTACAGTGGAACCCCGAGCGTCTCCTTAAGTGTTCTACTGATACCGTGTGCAGATCACAACGCAATTAAACATCCCCCCCATACAGAAATCCAACACCTGCAGACAATACAAAAAGCCTAGACAGCCCCTCACCCAGTAGTGCATAAAACAATTATTTTAAATACAACTAAAAATAAACTTCCACACATGTCTTGATTTAGAAATTCCTTTAATCACCTGTAGTTTGGGTCACCTAACATTTTAGTTTTGGATTTCCTTATCTGGGAAATCTGAAAAAGCTGAGAAAAAGACCATTACCACAATTTTTGAGCCAATTATGAAGCAAGCTTTATAGTTAAACTAACCAAATACTGGCCAGTAATGATGGACTCTGCTAGGACCATTCTGTGCCAGGACCATTCTGAGGTTCCTAGAAAATAACACGTCCATCAGCAGCTTATAAAAGCAGAACCCATGAGGCTATGTATTTTCCACCGGGTCCAATCAGGGGCAAGCACACATCCTGATGTACTTCCTGCCAGCATATCTCCCGCCTACAAGTGATTAAGCGTACTGGTGTCATTGGATTATTCAAGATTGCTTAGGAAATTGAAAACTCGTGGCCTGTGACCTCACAGGAACAGCCTCCACGATTTCAGGAAGTTATCTGTCCTTGGGCAAGTGGGGATTACAGGATTATCTGTCATTTTGTTTTTTAGATCTCTTAGGCACAGTAATTAAAACATAAAACATAACTTTAGCTCTTGCAGGGTCACGCTGCAAAACTCAGCAGCTATTATTCAGGAGAGTTTTTTAGCAAGGCTATGGGATAGGAATAGAGGGATCAATTCTCCCTGGCCAGTCCTCCCTTAATCTGAACTCACTTGGATCCTTCCAGCTGGGAGGTTAGAGATAAATCAACTCCTTTGGTGATAAGGAAACTGAAGCCTTGGCCAGGATGGGACTTACCCAGAGTCAGAGACTGAGCGAGTGACATGCTGGGCCTACAACCTGGTGTTCCTCTTCCTGGGAGTGCATGCTGCGTTATACAGAAAGGCTTCCATTGTGTTATTGAAAGCCACTGTTTCCAGTGACAGAAGCACTGTATTTCCAGTGTCCCCCCTCATATCTGAAACTAAGTTTATTTCAGAGATATTTTAAGAGGCAACCTATTGCAACACCAGTTCATTTGGGTAATTTGTTAAGAAAAAAAAGTTTGGGGCCGGGTAGATGGCTCAGCAGATAAAGTGCTGCTTGTGCAAGCCTGAGGACCCGAGTTCAGATCCCCAGCACGCACATTAAAAACAAACAAATGGGCAGGGCAGCGTGTTACTTGTAACTCCAGCATGAGGTGAGGTGGTCTGAGAAGAGGGGCAGGAACAGGAGGAGCTCAGATACTCAGTGGCCGTCTGGCCTAGCCAATCAGTGAGCTCCAGGTTCAGCTCAAGACCCTGTTTCAATAGAGAAGGTGGAAGGTCTGAAGAGATGGCTTCGTGGTTAAGAGCATTTGCTGCTCTTACAGAAGATCTGGTTTAGTTCCCAGCACCTACATCGGACAGCTCACAACTGCTGTAACTCCAGCTCCAGGGGATCTGCTGCCCTCTTTTGGCCTCTACAGGCACCTGCAGGCACCTGGTACACATATATAAGTTTATGCACACACACACACACACACACACACACACAAATACACATTAAACAAATAAGGTTTTTTGTTTGTTTGTTTGTTTTTGTCTTGTTTTGTTCTTTTAGCAAGGTGAGCTGGGTATGGTGGCATAACTTAAATCCCAGTACTCAGAGGCGGAGGCAGGATCTCTATAAGTTCAAGGCCAGCATAGTCTACAAAGCAAGGTACAGGCCAAACAGAGCTGCATAGTCAGACACTGTCTCAAAGAAACAAACAAAAAAAGTAAGGTGGAGAATGATAGAGATCCAACATTAACCTTTGGCCTGATAATCATAACCAGAGCTAAGCTTGGCGAGTGCACTATGAGAGAAGAGAGGTCCTGGGCTGGCCTCTTTGGGACATTCTTTTAGAAATATCCTGAAGCCAAAGCACACATCTGTAGTTCCAGGTACTCGGGAAGCTAAGGCAGGATGATCCCTTGAGCTCAGGAGTTAAGAGACCAGCCTGAGCAAGATAACAAGATCATTTCAAAAAACAGAATAAATGCCTGATTGACTGAGTAGAATTTTACTCCTGTGCTCAAAAGACTGAACTGTATGGAAGCACAGTTGTGAAGACATAACGCAACCTGTGTAGAAATTTCCTTTAAAAGGAAAAAAAATCAATGTGTTGGGGATTCCAATTAGGAAAGTAACTTATTGGGGCATCAAAGAACAATCCTTGGAGGCAGTGGCACTTAGACTGGGTAAAAGGGACAGGTTGGTGGGGAACAGCAAGAATAAAATGCAAAGTCCAAAATAGATGAAAAGCATCATCAGAACATGTTCGTGGAAATTGTGGAAAACAAAGGAAGAAAGGCTACCAGGGGCCAACAAGCTGGCTCAGCAGGTAAAGGCACTTGCAGCCACAACCTGATTCCATCCCCAGGACCCACGTGGTGAAAGGAGAGAACTTCTCCCCACAAAGTGCCCTCCTGTATCCACACAGACACCATGACATGCTCATAGCCACTGCCTCACGAAATTAATATATATAATAAAACATGTTAGAACGACTACTGAAGGATCTAAACTCCATTTCTCTTTTGTGTGCACCTGCAAGGTCCCTCGTCTCGGGCCTGGTACAGGTCCACAGAGTGCTGCTCAAGCCCCTGACCTGAGCCTGACCCTGCAAGCCAGCAAATTCTGAGAGAAAGCAGTAAGAACTCCCACTCTGAGGGCAACCAATCAGAAAGAAGAAGCAGTGCAATAATAGCCCCTATCTCATCTGGCCAGATAGCCTAAAGGCCATAAACCAAATGTCTTGACTTTAATGGCTAACCAGATAGCCTAAGAATGTGGACAGTTAGCTCCTTGAGCACAAGCCAATCAAAACTAAACATCTGTAAACTGCATTTTGGTTCCCCAATTAAAAACCAGACTATCTCCCCCATGTTGAAACCCCCTCTTACTGTCTATTAAAAGGCCAGTAAGCCTTTGTCCAGGGTTGGCCATCTTGCGTGGGCCAGACCCCAGTGTGCTGGTTTGCTCTGCAGAATAAAGGCTCCCTGCTTTTGCGTCAGAACTGGTCTTCTGGTGGTACTTGAGGAGGGGGATTTTGAACACTGGGCACATCACTACCAGAGTCAGATTCTGTAGAGCTACTCATATCAGGCAAATTGGCCACGGGAAGCAGCCTCTTATTCACTGGGCTGTAGCTTTTGGGAAAAAGCCAGTATTTATTCAAACCCTTAGATATCTACAAGTTCTCCAGGACTAGGATTTTACTTGCAAGTATTATTACTCAAAATTACAAGGACATCAACATTTGTAATACTAGAAAAATCAGACATTGAACTACTGTGGCTGGAGAAATGGCTCAGTAGTTAAGAGTATTTGCTGCTCTTTTGGAGGACCAGAGTTCAATCAGCACCCACCTCAAGTGTTCACAACTGCCACTAACTCCAACTCCATGGGATTCTCCATCCTCTTCTGGACCCTGTGGGCACCAGAACACACATGCACAGACATACATGCCGACATATATAATAAACAAAAATAAAAATAAACATTAAAAAAGCCAAAATATGTAACTACGGAGACTCGTTTACATCTCAAGGGGCATAGGGAAATGTCCACAGTCTTTTCAGTTGTCACAATTTCAGGGTACTTCTCTGGCATTTCGTGGGTGGAAACTGAGGTACATATCTTTGGTGTATAGGACAGCCTCCTACCTACAATGAAGAATTACTGGACTCAGAATGTCAGTGGGCCTTGCTGTAGAAGATGGTACCATAACACAGAGGAATACTGTGCAGTCATTAAAGGGAATGAGACGTTCCTTTGAAAGACATTCATGACATCTAGTATAGAAGAAAAAACACATGTTACAATCTGATATATGTAAATATTCTAAAAACCTTTATGCAAAAAAAATTAATTTCGATATTCTTTCTTTCCTCCTCCTCTTCCTCCTCCTCCTCCTCCTCCTCCTCCTCCTCCTCCTCCTTCTTCTTAATTTGGTCTTCCTGTATTTTCTAAAGTTCAGTAGTCAAAAGCATGTAAAACTTAGAAATAAAAACTTAAAAATGCTGAATACCTAGGACATGCTAAACGGCTCCTGAAGACCTAGGTAGCAACCTTGATAGGTCCCTGTCCTCATGAAGCTCCCAGTCCAGGGGAGGATGGGGAGGAGGACAGTGAGAAAAGCCAAGAGAATCTGTGGCAGGAATAAAAGCAAGAAAGGAAACAGGATGATGACAGGCAGGAACCGGGGAAGGTAGTGTGGAGCTTCCCTGGGCTAAGGTATGAGATGAGGAGCGAAACTGAAACCTCAACAGTCTGCAGACTGGGGAAAAGTGGGAGAGAACCCTTGAACAGGGTGCTGGGCTGAGTGAGTCATGGAGGCTGGTTTAGAGAGGTTCAGATTGTCATTTGGACTCAGAGCACAGGGAAACCTTTTCTTTCCCTCTTTAAAAAAAAAAAATAAGTTGTGACTCATTCATCCCATTACTAGAATGCTGACAAGCAACAAGAGTGAATGAACCACCATCACACACAACACTACAGATGAAATCACAAAGGTGCTCAACTGAGAATTTTGCAAAGCTAACCTGTGCAGAAGTCACGGTGCTTACCGTTGGGTGGAGAGGGGCACCTTTGTACAAAGCACTAACATGGGTGCAATGCTCCCAGGAATTTATTACACTCTGCAACGAAGGAAGTAATCCACTTTACAATAAAGTCCCTTTACAAAGTTCAAAGGGCCAGCAACTGTTTGTAATCATGCATTCCATCGCGTTTATAAGGCACTGTTCACAGCATAGGCTGTCACAGACTCCAAAACAAGGTTCGTCCAGGAAGAGAGTGCTCCTTCCTGCCTCTTTTTGTGCAGGAAAGGCACATCAACGGGATTTCTGATGTTTCTAAGTTCACTGGAGTTGACAGCCAACAGACTGTGATATGCACGTCTGAGTAACAACCCAAGAAAACACAAGGTAGAGCCAGAAAAAGCACATTAAGGCGCCAGGAGAAAGATCAAGTTAAAAGAAAATAAGACTTTTAAAGATGAGCCTCTCTGGAAATGACCACAACTACAATGTCAACCACAGGTTACCTCTGAGTAGGATTATGTATGATTTTAATTGTTCTTTTGTGTTATAATTATTTTTACAGAGGACATGTATTATTTTTGTAATAAAAGAATGACTATGTAAGGTTTGTTGGTTTTTTATATGGGCTCTTAGAATACGAAAATTAAAACATCATTAAAGTTCAAACCTAGGTAGACCTGTGTGCAAAAATTGTAAAATCAGGGCCAAGAGGTGGTTACCATGATATACCTATGTACACTGACACAAGCAGCCTGGTAACAGCCTCTTGGGAGACTAGGGAAAGAGGAAACCAGTGTGGGATGGTTAGCTTTAGTTGTCAAATCAACACAGCCTAGAGCCACCTAGGAAGACTGTCTTAATAGGGGATTGTCTACACTGGATTGGCCTGTGGGCATGTCTTTTGGGGGTTGTCTTAATTAAGATAATTGATGTAGAAGACTGCCTACTTTGGGTAACACCATTCCCTAGGCAGGGGTTCTGAACTGTAGAAGAGTGGGTAAATCGAGCAGAGTACAAGCAGGCAAGCAGTCATGCATGAATGCATTTTCTCTCTGCTCTCGATTGTGACTAGCTGTCTCAAGCTCCTGCAGCCGTGACTCCCACCCCCCCAATCCTCTGTGATGGACTGTAACCTGAACCTGTGAACTTAAATACACCCTTCCCACCCCCCCCTCGAAGTTGCTCTTTGTCTGGGTATTTTATCACAGCAAAAGAGTGGAAGGTTCACATTGCGGGAATGGGTGGGGAGGTTTGCAGGTGGTTGTGTCAAAGCCCTAGTCCTTCCTGCACGGAGGACTGTAGACAGACTTGTTAGCTCTTCTGATTGTCCAAGAGGCCAAACAAATTTCCTAAATGGTAATTGTCAGGCTCTGATGTCACAGGTCCAAAGAAAGCCATTGAGGCAGAGAGGAAAGGTTGACAGGTAGGCAGTAGGCAAGCTGCCAGTGTCATCCTCTGCATGAGTGTTATGCAGTGTGCCTGTCTCCTCTTTCTCCTCTCAGCTTGTATCAGACCACGGAGCCACTCCTGTTCTCTCTCCCAGGGCCCAGTGGCATCTGGAACTTGCTGGTCCTCATAATCCTTATTCTCAGAAAGTATTAATGACTTAATCCCTCCTCAGCGTGCACCGGCTCCCACGTGGCCTTCTCAGTGAGATTTACAGACAAGACTTACAAAAGCCCAGATTGAGGAAGGGTGCATTGAGCTCAATTTACTGGGAAACTGCTCTGGAAAGGCCTGATCCTGAGCCCCTCCTTGGAAGCAGCTGGAGGGAGCCCCAGCCATGGGTGAGGTGACAGCAGAGGAGGTAGAAAAGTTCCTGGACTCAAACATTGGCTTTGCCAAGAAATACTATAATTTTCACTACCGGGGAAAGGTCATCTCAGACCTCCTTGGGGCCAAGGAGGCAGCAGTGGACTTCAGTACCTACCACACTGTGAATAGCGTGGAGGAGAGCGAAATCATCTTTGATCTTATTCGGGACTTTCAGGAGAATTTACAGGCTGAGAGATGCACATTCAACGTCATGAAGAAGCTCTGCTTCCTCCTGCGGGCTGATCGCATGAGCCTGTTCATGTACAGAGCCCGCAACGGCATTGCAGAGCTAGCCACCAGGCTCTTCAACGTCCACAAGGATGCTGTCCTGGAAGACTGTTTGGTGACGCCCGACTCTGAGATCGTCTTCCCTCTGGATATGGGCATCGTGGGCCATGTCGCACACTCCAAAAAGATTGCCAATGTCCCCAACACGGAAGAGGTACGCTCTCCCCTTAAGAGAGACTATGGGAACACACTGCTCCCTGGGGTTCTGGGGTCCAACTGGGCTGGCCACCAAGCCTGGGCTAGTCATGGCATAATGCCACTCTTTATTTGTTGACGTTACTTAGAACGTTTTATTTAGGAAAAAAAAATGTGTTCAAAACTAGCAGGGGTTTGAAATGCTACAAAGAATTGTGTATCTTTCATTCATCTTCACCAATTGTTAACATCTGTAACATCTGCTTCTCTATTTCTATGACCTATGAGAAGGAAGCTGTAGGCATGCCTTTTGTCCATGCAGCCTTCATTCTGCATTTCTAGAGAGGGACATTTCCTCCACTCCCACAGTTCCATAGTGGAATTTGGAGAGCATAGCATCCACACAACACCATCATCTAACGGCTCGTACTCAGTGCTTTCCAGGTGTCTCGTGTACACTAACATAGCCCTGTCTCTTCAGCCCGCTCTGTCTGAGATCATTCCCCAGTCTGTCTCAGCGTTCCGGAAAGCTGGTGTATTTGGAGAAATATTTTTTGCCAAAAGGGACAAATCAACAGATATTTTATAGAAATATCCTTCCATTTCAGCTTATCTTCCCCACCCCGACCCCCACCCAGCCGCCATATATGTGTTAGGGTGTTTTTGTTGTTGTTAGATCAAGTTTACTACACACTGGGAGAGGAGACACACACACACACACACACACACACACACAGAGAGAGAGAGAGAGAGAGAGAGGCTCATTTGGCATCCCAGGCTGGCCTAGAAGTCCCGTGTAGCCCAGGCTGGCCTCAAATTCTTGGCAATCCTCTTGTCTCAGTTCCCCAGGTGCCAGGATGTAGGCACAAGCTACCATGCCTGGGTGTCTGATATGCTTTCACAATTAGATTGGGTTTCACATTCTCACAGAAGCATCACTAAGGTGATATTGTTTCACTTCATATATTATATCAGGAGACAAGGGAGCTGATTGTCCCATTGCTACAAACGCTAGCAGTAATTACCTGGTCTTTCTCTTAAAAATCCAGAAGTCTAGAGGGACACTGAGAATTCTAAGCCAGCATGAGCTACAAAGTCAAGTCACAGGCCAGCCTGGGCTACAGGAGAGACTCCACCTCAAAAACCCAAACCAAACCAAATCCTACAGCTCATGGGATTTTACTGGTAGTTCTGACAAAGATCCCGGTGAGCAGATCAATTTCCCTGCTGGATATTAACTTTGAAGGCTGGGAGGCAGTTCCACTTAGTCTCCTGCCCAAGTCGACTCCTCTTACCCTTCAGATCTCAGCTTAGCAGTCACTTCCTGGGGAGCATCCTCTGTCAGAGGTTTTCCCTACCTGAAGTCATTGATCTAGGTGAACTCTAGCTTCGGGGACCTTATTTACTAGTCATTTATCCTGGGATTCTGCACAATGTTAGACACAAAGCAAGTGGTCAGTTACACAGCCTGAAGAATGGGAATTTTGCAGTTGATTTCCCACTCCCTCCACGGAAAGTTAACCCCTAGTTGCCAAGACCACGTGGGTCCCATTTACCACTACACCAGCCATACTAAGATATTGTGTTTAACCATTCCCAAGGTTAAACATTTTGTGTCTTTTTTGTTTGTTTGGTTTAGTTAGTTGTTTTGAGACAGGGTCCCTCTGTGTGGTCCTGGCTGGCCTGGAACTCACTTTGTAGACCAGGTTAGCCTTGAACTCACAGAAATTCTCTTGCCTTCGTGTGCCACATGCCTGGCCTCCTGGACATTCTATGACTTTGTCTTTACTTACTCCTATATTTATTTCAGATAAATAGTCTTAAGGTTAAAAAGGGAGGAGGAAAGGCTAGGAAGATAACCCAGTGAGCAAGTTACTGGCTGGGCAAACATGAGAACCCAAGTTCAATCCTTAGAACCCACATTAAAAAATTTAAAAAGCCAACCATGCTTGCATGTACCTGTAATCCCAGAGCTGGGGAGGTGCAGATAGGCAGAACCTGAAGGTTGATGGCCAGCTAGCCTAGCTAAATCAATGGATTCTAGGTCAGTGAGAGATTCTGTCTCAAGAAACAAGGTGAACAGTAATCTAAGGACTGGCATCCAAGGTTGACCTCTGTCCTCTCTGTGCAAATACACATAAATGTACTACACACACACACACACACACACACACACACACACACACCCAGAGGGGCGGAAAGAGGTAACCGCAAAGCCCATCATGTCCCACTGGGCTCAGGAGGTTTTGAGAAGGGGCTTGCCCAAGGTCTCCAAAGCATTCAACCCAGGCTAACACAAGAATTCTCAGGGGGCATCAAACAGTGGCCGCCTGGTCTTTCGCCTAAAAACCCAGCAGTCTAGTGCATTACTGAGAGTTCTAGGCCAACATGAGCTACCAAGTGAGCTACGTGAGCTATACAGTCTGGGCTACAGAGAGACAGCTCTGTGGGAAATGCCAGGCAGCCTGCCCTGAGGCTGATCTCTCCTGCATGCCCACTTGGTGTCCAGGATGAGGGCTTTGGGCGGAAGTCTTGCTGGATGCAGTTTGTCTCTTTTCATTTCTCCCCAAACTTTGGTGCATTCTACCTTCACTTAATCTTGTGTAATAGCTATCACTATCTCGGGCTTTCTGGTGATGACATGGAAACTCTTGCTCAGCATCACACAGATGTAAAGGACAGATGGAATTTAAACTCAGGTACTTTGGCCTTGAGCCCATGCCCTTAACCCTCTGCCACTCCATTCCTCCTCCTTATCTGTAAAGTGAAGTAACGTGACTGAGTGTTATTTAGGAAAGGTCATTTCGAATCATATTTCAGTAGTTACGACCTTATGCCTCCAGATCAGAGCTGGATGTGAATCCCGCCACTTTCTAAGAATGTAGCCTTGGCAAATCATTTAGCCTACCTGGGCTCTCTTCTTAATTTATAAAACATTGATATTGGCTACCTCATAGCACTGTTAAGATTGAACAAGAGAATTATTTCCCATTCATGGCACTTTGGTTTGTTGTTGCTGTTTTATATACGTTTGTATGTTTGGCATGTGTGTATGTTTGCTTGTGCTTGAGTATGATGTGTGTGTGTCCGTGCATGTGTATGTGTGTGTGTGCCTGTGGAGGCCAAAGGTTGGCCTTGAGTATCTTCTTCCATCACCCTGCACTTTGTAGATTGAGGAAAGGCGTCTTGCTGAACCTAGAGTTTGCTATTTCAGCTAGGCTTGCTAGTCATTTGCTCCAGGGACACACCCCCACCCCCGTCTCTACCTCTCCCATTCTGGGATTACAGATGGGCTACCCACCTACCCAGCTTTTACATGAGTTCTGGAGCTCAGGATTCTGGACCCAGACTTGTGGGATAAGTTCTTTACCAATTGACCATTTCCCCAGCCTCCTGGCACAAGGCCTGTATAAGCAGTTCCTGTTCCTTATTACAATTGCATTACCATTAGTAAGGACTACATGAGTGATCCATAACACATCTGTGTGGACTATGGAAAAGAACCTAACCTTGCCCTTCTGGAATTTTCCTTTTGGATTCTTTTAGTCTCTGGAAGCACTGAGAGTTTCATAGGCCTTTGGTTGTGGAATTGAGAATTTCAGAAAGTCTTCTGATTCCAGGAGATCCAGGCCCCAAGTGTCACGAGCCTCTTGCTGGTCGGTTATTTTCTGTTCAGCTCTCAAAGTTCACTCTCACAGCCACACCTATTCTTTCCAAGAAGCCTTTGAGGCTGGGACTGTGTTCCTGGCTGTGGGTGACTCAGGCCTGCATGTAAGTTCAGCCAAGACCAGGAAGTCCTCCGTGCTCAGCATTTGCATGTTGTCTGTGGCCATTCTTGTGAAATCTCACTCAATTCTAGGCTCTGGGATGGCCATGATCTCAGTAATAGAAACTGGAAGTTGAGGGGAGAAGTAGCAGATGGTGTGGACTGGGGTCTGAGATGTCTCTGAACCTCTATAAAGCTGTATCTTGAGACTGCATTGCCCTAAAATGTCTGGGAACGGTTACAATCACTGCATTGTTGGAATATGAAACTACAAACTACGTTTCCCAGGGCTCTCCTGCCCTTCAGCACCCCCTGGCAAGTCCCTGCTCATCCTTGTGCTCTTCTCAAAAGACTGGAGCTCAGCATTGCCAAGTCAAGTGGAAGGTGATCGGTTAAGTTTGGATTTTTAAATAAATGAGAGATGTTTTAGTATAAGGATGTCCCATGAAATCTTGAAGATGTGCTTACAATTAAAAATAATTATTTATCATCTACCTGAGGCTCAGATTTAATATGGCATCCTGTGTTTTTATTTGTTAACTCTGGAAAACCCTCTTGCATTCAGTGAGTACTTGTTTTAATACTCAGCACATTCCAGTGGTGGAAAAATCCCATGTAACGTCTATCCTCGTCTCTCTTCTTTACTGCTTGTCCCTGGACACCTAGACCAGCACCTGGGGTAGAGTGGGGTACTCACTCGCTTAATGAGCGAATGTGTAAGTGGCAGCCCTTCTTCAGCTGACCCCGTGTGTCAGGCCTGGAGGACTGTCCGACCCGAGAGAAACATCATTCTGGTGCCTCTCAAGTCTAGTCTGCCTTGGTTCTTTCCTTTCTGGAGACTTGGCACACTAGACAGGACAGAAACCTCAAGGAGGGCTGGATTATCTCTCGGACTTCACTGAAGGGAAACTGAGGCAGTGTACTAAGTAGCCACTGAAGCCAATCACAGGCGAGCTTCTCTATCTTTGGGGCCCACCCTATTGTTAGGGATGGTCTCCCACTGAGGTTTGAAATGGAGGTTCATGCTTAACACGGTACCCCACCATGCTGTGAGCACCTAGAAAGAGAAACTTCATGTTACCAGTTATCTTTCCCGTTTCTGTGATGAAACGCCCTGACAGGAGCAACCTAAGGGAGAGAGAGTTTATGCTCTCTCAAGGGTACAATCCATCATAGTGGGGAAGTCGAGGCAGAAGGAGTTTGAAACAGCTGGTTACAAAGCACTCACAATTATAAAGCAGAGACTGATAGTGATGTGTGCTGCTCCATGCTTTTTTCTACTTACACAGTCCAGAATCCCAGCCAGGGAATAGTGCCACCCACAGTAGACAGGCCTTCCCACCTTAATGAGCAGTAAATTCCCCACAGATCTTGACATACCCAGTGCCGACACAGAGCCAAGGTTCAATAAATACAAACGAATAAAAGAATCAACCAATCGATCGGTGAATAAGTCAATAGCTAATGAATGGGTAGATCAGCTGTGCTACTCACCAGCAAGGGATTGTCCATGAAAGAGAAGGGACAGCTCTGTGGGGCAGGGCTGACGTGCGTTAGTTCGATAATGTATGAAAGTCGTCTCTGGCTCTGAGCATACTGCACCTTTATCATTCAATGAGCAACAGATCCCGTTAACGGATCCGAGATGGATCCGACAGAACTCAGTGCCGTCAGCGTTTGAAAGGAGGAACAGGGAATAGGAAATGAGAAGCAGAATTGCATTGCACTTTAAAGTCAGGCATGGTTGGTGTAAACCTGAAATCCCAGCACTCGGGAGGCTAAGCTAGGAAGATGGTGAGTTTGAGGCCACACTGGGCTATGCAGTAAGTTGCAGGTCAGCTGCAGATGTGTAGAAACCCTACTGCACAGTAACCGAATGAGTAAATGAATGAATAAATTGAGGCTCGCCCCTCCCTTGTGCCCGCCACTCTTCCCCTCCCTCTCAATGCTTCAGATGCACAGGTCTTCTTTTCTTCAAGTCTGCCAAGCCTGTGCCCACATCCTGGACTTTGTAGTCCTTACGCCCCTCCTCGGAATGGATGCACTCCCTCTGCCTTGGGCTCCCAGCTCAGCGTAACGTCTCCAGAGAAGCCGTCCTGACTCCCATGGGAACTCCAGCAGCTCCAGTCTGCCACCCCTCCCACCACTGTTAAGACATTCCTGGTTTGTTTCCTTTGGAGCAGATTATCTTAGGCTGCAGGGAGAAAGCTGAACTGTCCCCTTATTTTTTCTGTCTCCTCTATGTAACTGTATGTTTTACCAGGATGAACATCCCTTGCTCTCTATGGTAGCCCTAGGGTTCACAGCAGTGCCTCACGCAGAAAGCATTCTGTCAATCTTGAGTGAATGAATGATTGAGTCTCTGGGTCTCTTGTGCCTGGGCTTTAAAATAAATGGTGTGGGGCTGAGGAGACAGCTCAACAGGTAAGAGAACTTGCTGCACAAACGTGAGGACTTGAGTTCAAATCCCCAGCACACACACACACACACACACACACACACACACACAGAAAACAGTCAGATATGGCCATCCATGCCTATAACCTCAGCATTGGGAGGACAGAGACAGGCAGATCCCTAGCACTCAGTGGCCAGCTAGCCTCGTCAAACTCACCAGCTTTGTCTTCAGTACAAGACCCTGTCTCGGGAACGAGGGCAGATGTCCTCCTTTGGCTGCCACCTTAATCACTCGCACGCACGCATGCGTGCGCGTGAAAGAAAACCTTAGAATAAATTGTTTGAGTAGAAATACTTCCAAAGTCTTCTGCTTCTGATTCACTGAGGTCCTATGATATGGTTGTTTGGGGGTATGTATTATGGTATGGATACAGGAATGACAATGTTTGTGTAGACTCCAGTCATCTGGGGGCTGGGGTGCTCATGAGGAGTTCCTTGACTAAGAACTCAGCGTGTGATGCTAATATCTTTAACCTGACAGGATCTTGACTCACCTCGGACACAGACCTCCGGGCATGTTGGGGGGGGGGGAGGAGTTTTTTTTTTTTTTTTATCAGATTGAGGTAGGAAGAGCCACCGTAAATGTGGGCTGCACCATTTCTGTGGGCTGAGGACCCAGACAGTATCCAAAGGAGAAAACAAACAGAGCATTGTCATTTGTTCCTCTGTACATGCTGCAATGTGATTAGCTGCTTCACGCTCCTGTCAACACACCCTCCTGGACGTGGTAGACTGTGTCCCCTCAAACCGGGAGCCAAAACAAACCCTTCTTCCTGAAGTGGCATTTGTCAGGTATTTAAACACAGCAATGAGAAAAGTGACTAACACACTGGAAAAGAGGGTTCTGGTCGATTTAGAGACACCTGCCTGAGAGGCAGGTGAAGCCCAAGTACTGGCCTCCTTTGATGAAGGTGAATATTGCGAAGCCAAAAGAACTGAAATGAATCTGAGCATGCCCATCCCTGAGCTGAGCTCAGGCACTCAGCAATGTCCTCTGAGAATGACACAGAAAACTCTTCTTGGCTGACGCTGCCTTCTAGCTTTTCCTAATCCTCAAATACTAATTTGAGCGGAGCACGACTGGTTTATCATAATCTCTTTACCCTTCACCTGTCTGAGCCAACTTCACTGACCTTATGCCGTTGTCTGTTTATTTAATCTCACTCTATCTGGACGAAATCCCGAGGTACAGCACATCACACCAGGAACCTCAACTGTAGGGAAAATTCTGCCACCTTAGTTTGAGAGAAGTTCAGGGAGTTGGCTGTGTGGATGAATCGTCCTTCTCAGAACAGCACCCACTGTGTATGTTTGGGCTGGCTCATGTCCCACAGGACATGGCATTTAAGGAAATTTACCCTGGTA
This sequence comes from Cricetomys ansorgei, assembly GCA_026225945.1. Classification (NCBI taxonomy): domain Eukaryota; kingdom Metazoa; phylum Chordata; class Mammalia; order Rodentia; family Nesomyidae; genus Cricetomys; species Cricetomys ansorgei. Next base: position 1,241,892 of record JAMJFZ010000242.1, on the reverse strand, counting down.
CCGGAGACAGAAAGATGGATTCTCTTGACTGTAGACAATCCAACCTCTGTCTCTTCTTTCTGACTGCATAGACTGTATCAAGACCTCTAAAGACCTGCCATGCTGCCTTTGAGGCTGGGAGTCAGGGTGAGCGGCCCTCTGCCCTCTAAGTTTTCAGCTTAGCCCTATGTCCTCTATGACTGTATTAACTTCTTTTGTGTCACTGTGACCAAATTCCAGACAGACACAACAGAAGGAGGCCATTGAGATGGTTCAGTGGCAACTTGAGTTTGATCCCCAGAACCCAAGTAAAGGAGGGAAGAGAGAAACTACCTCACAAAGTTATCCTCTGATTGCCACGAGAGCCTTGGCACGGATCCCTCACCACAAGCATCGTGCCTCTCCCATAATAATAAAAAATGGTATTTTTAATTGAAGAAAAGAAAGATTGCTTTGGCTCATGGTTTGGGGCTAGTATTTCACCATGGAGAAGGTGTGAAGGGACCGGGCAGTTCGTATGGTGGTCATCAAGCTGAGGAAGAGAATGTCCTGAGTTGGCTTTCTCCATTACTCTGCTTACTCTAGCTGGTCCACCGGCATAGGGGATGGAGCCGCCTACATTCAGGGCCGATCTCTCCACCTTAGTAATTCTCTCTGGATAGTTCTTCACCGACATACCAGAGGTTTGCTTCGCTAATCTCCTAAGTACTCGTCAACCCAACCAAGATGACAATCAAGATTCCGGTTAGCAGTTTATCAGTGGAGGATTTGAAGTTTAGCCACTTGGAATAGGCCTGACTTCCAGTGGGGCTTTCATACAGATTTGTAGGGTAGGGATGGCCATTAAAATGGCCATGTAGACTGTAACTGGTTTGTTGTAAAAGGTGAAAATATATGCCTATGGTGATTCCAGAATTTGAGGGAGGCTGAGAGGCAGGAGGATCGAGAGTTCGAGGTTGGCCTGGACTGTGAGATAGTGAGACTGTGTTCAAGTAAATAAAAGAGAAGACAGTGACACCGAAAATAAAAAGGCCGTGTTCAATGAAGTGGTCCGCAGTGTAACTGCAGTGAGGCTTATGTGAGCAGAGCAGAGCTGAGGACCGCTTCTAAATGCTCACGCGTCATGTTCACTTGGAGTTGCAGATCCCCTCTCGATGAGATGGGCTATTGGTCCCTCTCTCACAGGCTGTGGGAGGATGGAGCTGGAGGGATGAGGTGGAGTGCCATGCTCGGTGCCCAGCGGCAGTCGTCATGGTCAACACTCTCACAGCTCCCCTTTAAGTTTCCGCCTTGGATTCACCGCCATGAAGTGTTTTTTCTCTATAGTCCTTGGTGGGCTACCCCTGGGGCCTTCTTCTATCGATGGATGTTGGAAGTGTTCACGGTCACCTCATGTCGCCCTGCCCTTGCCGAAGGGGAACGGACGGATGCCTTCACCCACTTGTCAGCAGGGTCTCTGGGATGCTCTCCTGCCCTTGTACTCATTCGCCTCCCTGTGCCTGTCCCTGCCTTCCTTCAGGATGAGCATTTCTGTGACTTTGTGGACGAGCTCACCGAATATCAGACCAAGAGCATCCTGGCCTCCCCCATCATGAATGGGAAGGACGTGGTAGCCATAATCATGGCTGTGAATAAAATAGACGGACCCCACTTCACCAAGGGAGACGAAGAGGTAAGGCTGCTTGACATGCCGGGGAGACCATGTTAGTCCATTCTTCCAGCTCACTGAATTCCCTAACTTTGCTGTTTGGATTGGCCTTAGCTTCCCCATATATAAGGCAGGAGAACAAGCCAGCATGGTGGTCCCTGCCTGTAATTCCACTATTTGAGAGGCTGTGGCAGGCATATTGTCACAAGCTGTAAGTATAATTATATAGCCTGGGCTGTATAATGAGTCCTAGGGCAGCATGTGCTATAGATCAGTCCCTGTCTCAAAAACTAAGACGGACAGACAGACAGACAGACAGATACACACACACACACACACACACACACACACGCACACACACAGAGAGAGAGAGAGAGAGAGAGAGAGAGAGAGAGACGGAGGCAGGGGAACATGACAGTCCAGACACTGGATTTTGGAGTTAGGAGTAGAGAGGTGATTGCTCTGGATCTTCAAAAATCTTGTTGTTTTATTTGGAAGAATAATTTATCTTCCCTGATCCTTTTTTTTTTTTTTTTTTTAGTTTATAAAGAGAGGGTGATTTCATAGTATCTACCTCATAGACAAGGTGGTATACACCAGTGACTCATCACAGGGACAATAGATATTAGCTATTTTTATTAACACACTCTCATTAATAAGCCAACAGGCATCGTGAGTTTCTGTTCACTGTGCAACATGTGAAGAGCTTGCATTCCATGGCTCATCTGTGCAAATTGCCTCTGTGCAAGTTTTAATGATGGTCAGACAGCAGCCTGAGGAAGGATTCTCCTTCTCATCCATTTCCCTCATGCCATTTGAATTCGCAGATTCTTCTCAAGTACCTCAACTTTGTGAATCTGATCATGAAGATATTCCACCTGAGTTACCTGCACAACTGCGAGACCCGGCGTGGTCAGGTGAGCGTCTGGCTCCAGAGAGGGCGCTGAGAGTGTCCTTCTGCTGAAGCATCGGTGTGGTCAGGGCAGCTGGTGTGACAGCACTGGGGACTCCTGAGCTGTGTCTGATGGGAGATGCTTGGAGAGTTGCATCCTAGAGTGAGCATGCTTGGGTTTGAATGCTTACTCACTACGGAGCTGCCAGACCCTAAGTTGCTTAGCCTCTCTAATAATGCGGAGATTTAAGATGGGCATGGCGGGATGTACGTGTCATCCCAGCACTCAGTTCGTAGAGGCAGCAGGATCAGGAATTCAAGGTCAGCCTCAGAGACACAGCTAATTTGAGGCCAGACTGGGCTACGTGGGATCCTGTCAAAACAAACAAAACCAAAACAGAACATGGGAATAATCATATCCCACTCTCAAAAGATGGCTATCAAAATAAATAAGATAACATATATAGGGTACTTATGCTCAACTGCTTGTTATTACTTTATTTTATGGTTTTTTCAGTGATGGGGATTGAACTCAAGGCCTGTATATGTAAGACAAACACTCTCCTACTGACCTGCGTCCCTAAACCCTATGCTTGATCATTTTTATTAATAACATATGAGATAAAATAAATGGAAAGAGTTGGATCCTTTGCAAACAAGCTGATCACTGCACCTCTCCAAGCCTCAGTTTTTCCACCTATAAAATGGGGCGAATGAGCCTATCTGTTTCTCTAGGTTACAGTGAGAGTTAAGTGGAATGAACTATAAAACTTTGCAGAATTGTTATTATTTTCTATCTAAGAAACTTCTACTTTGCACTTCAAAAACTCTGGTTATTTTCTTCAAATGTCTTCAGATATTGCTGTGGTCCGGGAGCAAAGTCTTTGAAGAGCTCACGGACATAGAGAGACAGTTCCACAAAGCCCTGTACACGGTCCGTGCTTTCCTCAACTGTGACAGATACTCTGTGGGCCTCTTGGATATGACCAAACAGAAGGTAAGGAAACTTCAGGGACAGGCCTTTGCAAGAAATACATGGTGATTAAGAGCAGTCTAGTCAAGAATCCAACCAGCACGGGACATGGTCTGGGTACATTTGGATGGCTGTGGAAAGACTTACATTAGGTAGACAGATAGCTCAGTCAGTACATGCTTGACTCGAAGCCGTGAAGACCTGAGTTTGACCCCCAGCCTGACGTAAAAGGCATGCGCCAACATAGCACAGGTGTAGAGGTCAGAGGACAGCTTTTGGAAGTCAGTTCTCTCCTTCCACCATGGGTTCTGGGGATTGAACTCAGGTCATCGGGTTCACGTGGCCAGCACTGTTACCCCGGAGCCATCCTGCTGCCCTTGGGAGAGTTCTCTGTTAGTCTGGACCCCGGTCCTCAGCTGATGTCTCACGAACATCCCCTACCCTGTGCTTTCTTTCTCTTAACAGTGGGTTTTGGTGAGCATAAACCTGACTCACAGTGTAGTCGATTAATTGGTTTTTCTTATGACTCTTGACTCTTGTACCCTGTTTAAAAGGTCTTTTCTAGCTTCCAACGTGAGAAAGATGTTTACTTATGTCAATTCATGAAAGTTTCATTTTTGTGGATTTTACATGTAGTATACCAAAAATAAATTTGAATGTATACTGTGATACAAGATAAATATTACTATTCCATATGGACACCCAGCCAACCAATTATCTTCTCTGGAAAAGACCACCCTTCCCCCTGTCCTATTGAAAAGTCTACCTTTTCTCACTGTCCTGTTGAAAAGCCCATTTTCCCTTGGGCTGGTGCCTGGAACCTCTCTTTAGTTGCACCGGTATGTTTCTCTATTATTCCACAATGTCATGCTGCCTTAATTTCAGTATATTTATACGATATCATGATATATACTTGTGAAAAGATCTCTAAGTTTGGTGTTTTGTGTTAAGAGTGTTTCACCATGTTTTACATTTCTTGTATTTCCTGTATTTTCCACCTTTTCATACTTTGGGGCTTCAGTTTGAGTATTTCTTTTCCTTTACCTATCAAGCCTGTTAGCAACATGATTATTGTCTTCATGCATATTAAGTTATTTTCTAGGGCACGTGCTATGCCGTGTGCATCGCAAACAAGTGAAAAGCAGGACATGGGGTTCCAGGAGGCCCCCAGTTTCCATTCTCACCCAGACCAGAATTTCTTTCTATTGTCAGAAGTCTAGGAAAAGAGGTCAACTGGACAGAAGGCCGAGGGTGCGAAGTCTAAATTTCCCATGAACTCCTTTCTGTTTGTCCTCTGGGTGACATTAGCAAAAGCAAACCATCAGGATGTGTGCACTCAATGGAATAAGGCAGATAGGACGGCACCTATGCTCAGCAATCCTGTGCTAACAAGTCCCCGGCTGTCCCTAAGTCGTAACAGCTCAGTGATCAGAGGGAGCCCTGCAGGAGGAAGGCCTTCTCTGTAGGCAAGGACTTTGACCCAACATGACCTTCTCATTTCTGTATGCAAAGAACACCAGCAGAGAAGCCACAGGCAGAAGCCTGGGTAGCCCTAGAGCCGGGGTTCTCAATCTTCCTAATGCTACCACCCTTTAATACAGTTCTAGTTGTGGTGACCCCCAGCCCTAAAATTAATTTTGTTGTTCCTTTGTAACTGTAATTTTGCTACTGTTATGAATCATAATGTAAATATCTGATAAACAGATGATCTTAGGTGACCCCTGTGGAAAGGTTGTTTGACTCCCAAAGGGGTCATGACCCACAGGTTGAGAAACACTGCCTTAGTGTTTCTCCTGAGCCTTTTTTCTGGGCTCTTTCTTTTTTTCTCTCTGTCTTGCATTTTCTTTCTTTCTTGAGACAAGGTCTCTTGGATCCTAGGTGACTCTTGAGTTCAAGGATGACCTTGAACTCCTGATCTTCCTGTCTCTACCTCCTTAGCACTGGGATTCCAGACAAGTGTTTCTACACTTACCTTATTCCGTGCTGGGGTCAGAACCCAGGGCTTTAGGCATGCTAGGCAAGCACTTTACTAACTGAGCTACCCCCCAATCCTCTTTTATCTATCTTCTGTCTGTGTCTTGGGTCATGGTAAAAAGAAAAACTTAACATAAAATAAATTCGGTAAGGAATGATTCATGAAACAGGCAGTATGCAGGGAGGAAGCCATCAAGAGCAGTTAGCTCTTCTAGTTTGAATAGAGTAAAGTACGTGAATAACTTAATTGGCTACTATCTTAGGGCTTCTATTGCTGTGAAGAAACATCATATTTATGGCAACTCTTATAAAAGAAAGAATGTAATTGGGGCTAAATTACAGTTCAGAGGTTCAGTCCATTGTCATTTTGATGGGAAGCATGACAGTATGTTAGGCAGACATAGTGCTACAGAACAAGCCTAGAGTTCCACATCTGGATGAGCAGGCAGCAGGAAGGGACAGTGAGCTACTGGGCCTGGCTTGAGTTTCTGAAACCTCAGAGCCTTCCCCCCAGTGACACACTTCCTCTAACAAGGCCACACCTACTCTAACAAGGCTAGATGTCCTAATTCTTTCAAATAATACCACTCCCTATGAGCCTATGGGGACCATTTTCATTCAAACCACCACAGCTACAGTCACACATTTGTCTGATGTAGGTGTGATCTGATCAGTTGGCTGTTTGTGACTGACTAAAATTTAATTTGTTATAAAAACATGACTCTTAGAGTATTACTCCAGAGCTGGAGGTAGAGCCCAGGGCCTTGCCCGTGCTAATCAAATGCTTTACTCCTGAGCTACAGCCCCATCCCCAGACTTTGTCACGGAGGGACACGTACAGGAGCCCAAGTATAAAGTCAGGCTCGGGAGCATGCCCTGCTTACTGCACTTTATAGCTCCAAGTCTTAATGTGTCAGATCGATTCTTGACCTCAGATCTCTGATACATTTGGCTCCACTGTATCAAAAAAAATTGTTTTTGAGAGACTTTTTTTTCCTGATTACAGAAGCAGGGAGGAGATTATAACTCAGTTTAGCCTCATTTCTATCACCTGGAACAAATGCTTTTAGGAGCCTCTGAATTTTTTTTTTTTTACAACACTTTAACAGTTAAAAGCTGTGTTTCTGGAGTTGCCAGTGGGATTGTGTGATGCCCTTTGAGATCTTGTGTTTCTCGCCACTGTTGTTGTCCTGATGCTTTTCTGATTGGCACAGTCATATCCGCAACATGAGCATATCGCTGAGGCCTTGTCGCTCCCATGAGTCTCCTCCAGATGCTTGCATTTTTTTCCATAGAGACCCTACTTTTAAAACCATCTTTTTTTTTTTTTTTTTAATGTTTGCAGCTTGCGTGTGTTTGCACGTGGGTGTGGGTGTGCACATGTCATCATGTGTGGAGTCAGAGGATATCTTTGGGTGTCAATTCTCCCCTGCCAGGTTGATGGAGACGGGGTCTCTTACTGTTGTTTGCTATTGTATGCAATAGGCTAGCCGGATGGAGAGCTTCTGGGAATCCTCCTGCCTCCACCTCCCATTTTGCCCTCAGAGCACTGACATAGACATGTGTTACTGTGCTCTACTTTACCTGGGATCTCAGGATTAGAACTCGGGTCCTCATACCTGCAGAGCAAACACTCTTACCTACTGAGCCATTTCCTCAGCCCCAAGACCTCATTTCCCCCTCTCCTGTCCTACAATACGGGGACGCCCCAACTCATCACCCATATTTTGGTTGATTAGACAGATACTGTTTATCGATGTTTGGCAAATATGATCATTCTCTGACTCTACCCTTTCAATCAAGCTTAGGTTTCAGAGATCTTTCCACCTTCAAAATTCAGTGGTAGGCAACTCATATAGGTTGGCTTTCTCCTAAAACAACAACAAAACAAACAAACAAAAAACATGTAATTATTATTTCTTTCACTCCTAGGAATTTTTTGATGTGTGGCCGGTTCTGATGGGCGAAGCTCCAGCCTACTCCGGTCCTAGGACCCCAGATGGAAGGGTAGGTTTCTCTGTGATTTTTTCCATATGCAAGGCTTAGCGGACTTCACTGAAGGACATTTATTTACCTGGGTATTTATCTTCAAGGTATTAGCTTATCTCTCCTGTGTTGTGGTAACTCTTTACAACTTACCAACCTTGTCACTTGCGAAAGTTTAATATCTTGCTGGAGTTTCAAAGGCACCCAGAGGAGCAGATTAGGCAAGAATTAATCCACAGCTAACAGGAATGAGTTAGCTCGAGGATCTGCCCAGCAGGAAGTTAGAACCAGTCTGGAACTAGAAAGAGGCTTCAAATCTAATCTAGAATGTTCAAATCAGTAGTCAGAGCCCAGTCCCAACTGCATGATACACTTGTTAACTGCATGTATCTAGTTTTTTGTTTGTACTTACAAAAAAAAAAAAAATTGAACTGGTTTACAATGATAGTCAATTTTTTTCCATAATGGGTTCTTAATTTATTTTGAAAAGACAGAAAGTCAGTCAGATGGGGCCTAGCAGCCCACAGGATATATCTGATTGGAGCTGAAACAGTTGCATCCTTAGAGAGTAGCTTGAGCTGCCTAGTTAGCCACAGTCCACACCACTGAGAGTTCTTATATACTCCTGGCTGGGTGTGCCTGTTTGCCCCACCTCTATAACGCAGGGCCACACGGGGTCATGTAGCCAGGCTACGCCTGCAGACGCTGCGGTTGCTCCAAAGAGGAAAAGGAAAACAAAGTCAATATCGACTCTGACCTTTTTCATCAGTTATCACACCACTGTGTGTGCGGCAGTAAGTTCAGTGTAGTGGCTGACAGCGCTCTTTTATGATGGTGGTTAAGCTAGACTTCCCTGTGACAGGTGATTGTGTGTGCCTTCTAGAACACTACAAGGAAACATAGGAAAAGCCCCTCACAAACCCACAGATCCCCCAAGGAAACTTGGCAAAAGTTAGTCAGCCTTGTGTCGTTATTTATTTAAGAATGGAAAAAGAAAAAACCAAAAAAAGCAAAAAAACAAAAACCAGGCCTGGTATAGTGGCTCATTCCTATAATCCCAGCAATCCCAGCTGAGACAGGAGGATCATTGCAAGACCAAGTCCACCCAGGGCTACTTGGTAAATTCTAGGCTAGCCTGGGCTATAGTGTGAGACCCTGCCTCAAGACAAACAAACAAAATGGCTATTCAAGCTGACCTTAGTGACTTAGATTTGTAATCTTAGCGACTGAACAAGAGGCTGAGGCAGAGGATCACAAGTTCAAGGCCACCTGGGTTGCAGAGTTAAGTGTAAGGCTGTCTGGGAAACAATAGTGAAATCCTATTTTAAAATATAAAAGTAAAACGAGGACTGGAGATGTAACTTGATGGGAGAATGCTTACCTAGTAGATATGAGGTCCTAGGTTTAATCCCTCGTACAGGAAAGAGAGAGAGAGAGAGATGATTGATGTGCCTCTGTTTATTTCTGGGGACAGACTGAATGTGGTTGGTCCCATTTTTACTGAGCCAAGTGAATCTGCTGTGCTTAATTAGAAGATATAATGAGAAGAGTTAGAGTGGTTGAGGTACCCATACTAGAGAATATGGATTCAAACAATTGAGTTCTGTGCTGAAGTCCTCTTCAGCTTTAAATGCATTCCAGAGAAGAATCGAATAGAGAATGCATGGACTCAGGGAAGTACTGTTTCAGAGTCAAAGATACACTGAACGCATGGAAATAGAGCATGGAGAGAGTCCAGCAACCTGTAAAACTCTGGATATATATGTGTGTTCATCACCAAGCCACAGAAGAGAGAATATTCCCCAGGGAACAAAACACGGATAAATCTTATCCCACAAAGAACACCTGCTGGCTGTTGTCCTTGAACTCTTCACTAAAACCAAACCTAGGCCTCTGCTCGATCATGACAGAAACACACACAGATGTGATTTGGGCCCAGACTCAGGTTCACAGGATTGGCCAGGATGGATCATGTAGAGAATGCAGATGTAGGGCTGGTGAGATGGCTTGATGGGAAGCGGAGTCTTGATCTCCACTACCCATCCGGTGAAAGGGAACAGTGTACTTCCATGAGTTTGTCCTCTGGCCTGCATGCACACACACGTAATAAATAAATAGTAATAAAACTTTTTTTGAGACGGGGTCTCTTTATGTAAGTCTGGCTGTCCTGGAACTCTCTTATGTAGACGAGGTTGGTCTTGAACTTGCAGAGATCTGTCTGCCTTTGCCTTCCAAGTTCTTGGTTAAAGACATGGAATACTACACCTGGCTTAAAACTCTTTTTTTTTTTTTTTTTTTTTAAGAATGGGGGTTTAGAGGAAGACACCTAAGTCGTGACACTAGCTCGTCTTGTGGGCATGGGGAAGCCGGCCCATCCATAGGACTTAGGTCACTAGTGCTGGTCTCCTACTGACATGCTGTAGGCACTCCAGTATAAGACTGGAGTTGTTCTGAGTTGCACCTCATGGTCTGCTGGGCCCTCTGCCTGAACTGTTCTGTGTTTGTGAGACTGTGGTTTGAACCCGGGGCCTCATGCATACCAGGAAAATGTCTTGCCACTTCCTCAGAACTTTTTTATTTAGGAAAAAAAAAATGTTTTTAGCTGGGTGGTGGCACACACACCTTTCATCCCAGCACCCGAGAGGCAGAGGCAGGCCAGCCTGGTCTACAGAGTGAGTTTCAGGACAGCCAGAGTTATAACAGAGAAACCTTGTCTCGAACCACCCCCACCCCCGGAAAAAAATTGTTTTCATTTGAGACAGGTTGCCTAAGCTGGCCTTGAACTCACCCTTTAGCCTAGGGGGTGCTTGAATTAACAATGCTCTTGCCTCAGCCTCCCGAGTAGCTAGAATCACAGGCCTGTACCAGCAGGCCCAGCTGTCACCTATTCTTTCTTAAATGTCTACAAATGAGTTCTTTTTATTTCCCCATTGGTCAAGTTAAGATTTGGAAAGATCAAATCATTTGTACAAATTTAAAACCAGGATAGTTCTCTCACTGGTGACTGTCCTCACAAACATGCTTTCTCACGGTCCCCTTTGCCTTCCAAGATGACTCATACTTTATTGACCAAATTCAAATGCACTTTAAAAATACAGCTTTTGACTTTAACCCCCTTCCCTCGATCCTAGGTCTAAAGCTCTTTAACAGCCAACTATATCTCATTTCACCTCCTTTAGAAAGTAAAATGGCATGTGTGTGTTTAAGGTATGAACAAGTTGTACAGGCTAGTTAGGCTTCATGGAAAAAAACCAAAACACACCACTTGTCTTCAAACTGCCATAATTCCACACCCCAAGATGTGACCACCACTGTACTGGTTGGTAGCTCTTTCAAAGACCCTGGTGTCACAGTGTCTGCTGTTCAGCAGAAGGTAACAAAGGTGCCCTTGATGGCTCTGGTTCGGTTTTGCAGAGTTTGTGAATTCATACATGAATATGGCCTTGAAGGCCACACAGAAGCTGCAGTGTGGAGAAAAAAAACCCAAACAAAACATAAAAAACCCTGTTTTCCTAAAGCACACTGGTTCTATTTTGCTGTTTTTTCTGAAAGTAAATTGATTCTCCCGTTGGCTTCAGGAGGGGGGGAAAAAAAAAAAAAAGACCAACACACTAACCAGACCTGTTAGGCGTGATAGGAACTTTCCTGAAGTTTCCATGGCAACTACTTGGCACTTCACTGTCAAACACACTGGCAGCAGCAGTGGCCATGTTCTTACCTCCTAGACCAGTGGTTCCCAGCCTTCTTAACGCTGCGACCCTTTAAGACAGTTCCTCATGTTGTGGGGACACCCTCCCCCATAAAATTATTTTTGTTGCTACTTCATAACTGTAATTTTGCTACTGTTATGAATCATAGTGTAAATATCTGATATGCAGATGGTCTTAGGCGACCCCTGTGAAAAGGTCATTGGACCCCCAAAGGGGTGAAGATCCTCAGTTTTAGAGCCGTTGCCCTAGACTCTCTAACAGCCTGTGTGTTGCTCAGCTGGGAAGTTTGAGCCCCTTTTCTTCTCTTGTCTTTTTTCAAAACAAGGTCTTACTTACACTGAAGCCTAGGCTAGCCTAGAACTTACTATGGAGCCCAGGCTAGATCAAATTTGTAGTGAGTCTCCTTTCTCTGTTTCCTGACTGCTGGGATTGCAGGTATGACCACTATACTTAGCTGACCCAGAGTCTCAGGTGGGTCTGGAACTCACAGTCTTCCTGCTTCAGCCTCTGAAAATGCTAAGATCACAGGCTAGGCCCAGGCAGTTTACAGTATTTCAACTGACAATGGGTTTATGAGTTTATGTAAGCTGCTGTGCATGGAAATGTGTGCTGTATCTGTTTAATTACTTCCCCAGTGATAGCTGTGGTCTGGTATGGCCTGTTTGAAGCTCCTCCGTGTCGTAGAGAACAGTACCTTCCCGGCTATGCCTTGCCCTGAGTGATTCCTTGTTAGGAAACAGAAGGTACCTCCATTTTGAGTGTATATGCTGATGAAGAATGATTTAGCATATCATTTGTGCAAGTAAACAGCCACCATCTGTCTGGTACCAATCACGAGGCAGACCGATGACTCATTTACGCAAAGAAAGTATGACCCTCTCTGAGTGTATCATATAAAATAAGGAACATATGGATATATGCGTCAAAACTGTATCAGAGTTCAAGCTGTACATGTCTTTGATTCCAACACTCTGGAGGCAAAGGCAAGGACAGAGGACCAGCCTGGTCTGGGTAATGAGTTCCAGGCTAGCCCAGGCTACATAGCGAAACCCTCAGAAAGCCAAAGAACAAAGCAAAACTGTATCAGAAAAACCAACCCCTCATCACACCGTCCTGTGCGTGAGTCTCAGGATGAATGGGTATGGAACACTCAACTCTTCTATAACATGTTTTACACACACACCACACACACACACACATACACACACACACACACACACACACACACACACACATTGTGTGAAGTGTAATATATAATCTGAGAGTTAACATTTGTATCTAAGATCAGATTAGAAAAACCTGGGACTGCCAAAAGTCAAAAATGCCAAGTGAAATCCGTAGTAATTGTTGAATTTATTGACATAGTTGTGAATTTGTTATTAGTCAATAAATTCTGACATTGTAGAAGGGCACAGGCATGTTCATCTACACTTCTGACATAACTTGCTCACAGTGTAGGCCTGGAGTTGTTACAAGGTTATTTAAAGTAATGTGGCTGAGATTATGGATGGGACGGACATACTTGAGAGCATGTTTGTAGAATACATTGCCATACGTGGAATTTCTGAGTCAAACAGTCTGTGCATTTTGGTCCTAGAGACGTACGGCTCCCTCTCCACTGCAGCCGTAAATCAGAGGTGAAAGGGTGTATCAATCTCAGGTTTTTGTTGTATGACAAATGTTGAGGCAAGAATGAGTTTGTAGGCTGGAGGATGCACTCTGGGCCTGGCAGAGTTCTTTGTCTGCAGCTCCATTTCTTTGACAAGAGAGTGACAGCTTTCTGTAGCTTTTCTTTAGAAGATCCAGATTCCTGAGGCAGGTGGTGGGTCCAGGCAGGAGAATCAGAAGCTTAAGGTTGACCTGGGTTGCATATTAAGTTTGAGGCTAGCCAGGAAGGACTATGCAAATCAAAAGAGACTAAGCAACAGAGCTGGTAAGGTGGTGCTGTGAATAGGGACGCATGTCGCCAAGCTTGATGACCTGAGTTTGATCCTTGGATCTCACATCATGGAAAGAAAGAATCAAATCCTTCAAGTTGTCCTCTGGTATCCCTACCTTTCTTATTATGTGTGCATATGAGTGTACACACACATACCTACCTACCTATACAGCACTCTAAATGATATAAAAAGATTTACATATTTACATATGATATAGAGAGAGATTTAGGTACACATTGATAAATTTTATATATATATAAATTATACATATATAGATAGATAAATATAGATGTAACAGCCAATGGGCCTGAGAGGTGGCTCAGTGGTTACTTCCTATGCAACCAGGCTTGGGAAGATAGACAGAGAGACAGGAGAATCCTTTGGGTTTGCTAGTGGGGACACCTGCCTCAAAGGCATATAAGGTGGGGGATGGTAGAGGAAGTCACTGAACGTCCTCCTTTGGCCTTCTCACACCCACAGAGTTTTGTGCACCTGCCAGCACAAACATGTGCATGCAACCCCCTCACACACAATCCAAACAAGCAAGCAAATTATCCAGACTCCTGTATTCCAGGTAATCACATGATTTTTCGCAATGGGAAAAGGTCTAATAGCTGAGGGAAGAGACCCAAGTATGGAGTCAATGCATCTTAATAAATGCAGTCAAGTTCTTATTTCAGCAACCACTAGTTTGCAGGCTAGCAACAATCCAGTGGTCATTATCTGAGTAGCTGTGTCCCAGGCAATAGAGATAAAGATGCTATGGTGCCATTTTAAGCTTCTATCCCTACATCATATAGCTAAAAGGTCTCTGAGCTAGAAATCAAGGGCCTGGGCTCTGGCGCTATCTCATTGTCTCACTATATAGTAGTCCTTCCTTCTACATCTCTGCTCTCATTTATGAGATGGTTGCTAATCTTCCCATCACACTCAGGCATACAGAGGACCTGATAAGGTAATGGAATTTTCCATGGAGAGTAAAGGGAATGGAGCCACCTGCCAGCTGGTTCTATGAAGGTCTATGACCTTCTATGACTCTCTATGTGGGTCAGCTGAAAACAGTGAGCACTGAAAGGCAGCAGAGCTGTCCTTAGAGCAGTATGTCTCAACTTCCTTTTTGGGATCGAATGACCCTTTCACAGGGGTCACCTAAAACCATCTGCATATCAGATATTCACATTATGATTCATGACAGTAACAAATGACAGTTATGAAGCAGCAATGAGAAGAACTTTAGGATTGGGGTCACCACAACATGCGGACTGTATTAAAGGGTCGCAGCTTTAGGAAGGTTGAGAACCACTGCTTTAGAGGGAGCTAGGAGCAAGCTTGGTGCTGCTGAAAAGCAGGAGGTAGATGACAGTGAAGGACAAGGTCTGGGTGCCGTGTCGGAAAGCATGGGTGAACTTTTTGTGTGATCTTTTCTCTGTTAAAAAAAAAAAAAAAAAAAAAAAGGAAGGAAGGAAATGAGAGGAAGGAATCAGGCCAGTTTCACAGTATATTTCTGCTGAAGCTCTGCCCTCACTCAGTATGTAATTTTCCTCTTTTGCCAGGAAATTAACTTTTACAAGGTCATTGACTACATCCTGCATGGCAAAGAAGACATCAAAGTAATCCCGTAAGTTTCATCTCCAGACATGAAAAACTTGAAAAATATTTCCATCACCTACAGTCTGTGGCTACTAAGATGAACTCTGTCCAAACCCCGACTGGCCGTGCTGTTGGATGGGGACAGAGAGAGCAGGGGAAGCAGTGCAAAACAGTGAAGAATTACAATGTGGTTGAACCAGGTCTCCCAAGGGGAAGAAGCTGGATCACAGAAAGACACAGCATGCTGGGCTAGTATCGGTAGAGTCCCAGTCCCATAGCCAGTGTTAACAAGCAGCCCTTCTGGGCCTCAATGACCACCATCCCCTTAAGAGAGGGATGATGGTCTCAAATTGAGGCTTTTCAACTGCTTCTGTGAAACTACTTCTGGGGTCCAAGAAAAGAGCAGAGCTAAAGCTGGTAAAGAAAATGACTCAGGCCCCAAGGGTCTTGAAAAGGGCAGGAAGGACGCTGGTGGTACCTGTAGAATGCTCTTTTAGTACACAAGTCACAACCCCTTTGGGGATAGGCTGGAGCTGCTTTGGTCAGCAGAGTGTTCCAGAAAGCTTTGATGTCTTCTTATCTCCCAGAACCCCTTCCTGTTCCAAGAGCCACACCCAGAATTTACCTGGAGACAGGTTCACTTGTACCTTAATTGCAGCCTCCTTAAACTACAATCATACTCTGTGGGAGGGCCACACCTTTAGACGCTGCTCCTCCCCCAAAGCCCCAGAGAGCTGAAGGGATTTACCCTGTGCCGCCCTAATCCCCAACAGCAGAGATGATTGGAAACGCTGACTCAGTCTTGGTCACTGAGACAAATCCTACACACTCCTCTGTCACTCAGAGAAGCCATTTTCAAGTCTGTCTTTTGCTAATTGAGGTTGAGGAACTGTTTCACATTCCCCTATTGTTGAGCTCTCTACTCCAGTGTACTCCTGCTTGTATGAATACTGGTTCTGGGGATGGTGAGATGGCTTAGTGGTTAGGAGCATTGGCTGCTCTTCCAGAGCACTGGGACTCAATTCCCAGCACCCATTTGGGACTCACAACCATCTGAGACTCCAGGGCTTCTGAGGGCACCAGACACACACATGATGCACAGACGTAAATGCAGACAAAGCACCCATACACAAACATAAATTAATTAAAGTAACAGTTATCACACATCCCCTTTCTCTTCTTTACTTTAAAGTAGTGTACTTTAAAGTACACTATCTCAGGCTGCCCTCCAATTCATAACCCTCCTGCCTGAGTACTGGAATTACAGACGTACCACCATGTCTGGGTCTGAGTTTTCCCGAGCATAAGTCTTTTTCCTCTTTAATTTTTTTCAAATGCACATTCTTCAAACATGCTGCTCTCTAATCTCCTTTTTCCTTTTTAATTTCCTTTTCTTTTTTCCTCCTCCTTTTAAAAACAGGGTCTCATGTAGCCCAGGCTGTCCTCTAACTTGCTACATAGCAGAAGCTAACCTTCAGCTCCTTTTACTCCTGCCTCAGTCTCCCACGTGCTGGGATTTCAGGCACGAGCCACCATTCCTGGCTTCTAACCTCTCTCCTATCTTCACATTCATTAAGTTCATTGTGTGTCTTTTACAGGACCACAAATCATGGCTTTCCTTAATTTTTTTGCATGTGTGTGTATATGGGTACACACATGCTCACATGTGAGTGAATGTACACGAGCATGTGTATATGTAGAGGCCAGAGGTTGAGTTGAGTGTCTTCTTGGTCTCTCCCTTGAACCCAGAGTTTGACAGATCTAGTGTCCAGGTACCATTGCAATCACAAGTGAGCTGCCACTAGCTGGTGCTTTACCCACTGAGCCATCTCTCCAGCCCCTTCCCCAGCGTGTTGTTAATGCAGTGTGTCTTGCCAGGCTCAGATAACAATCGCCTGGCTCCTTCCACCTATCCCTTCACTGTTTTAGGCTTCCTGAAAGCCCTCTGTTTCGAATGCAAACGTTTGAATCAGGCAGGATAGGCTGAGCCACACTAGGGTAATGCAGCCTTGAGACTTATGGTATGAGCGGCCACCTCACCGCCGACCGGGGGTGTCTGTTTGGGACCATCTTACAAGGACTGTCATCAGGCAGGGCCCAAAGCCGATAAAACATTTTGATTCTTGCAAGATACTAGATACTCCAGTTAGAGGTCAAAGGTTGCCTGGCTGGGTAAAAAGAGACCTGGTCTCTGTGGATGCCTGTACATGTGACATTCACGTAGACAAACACACATACACACGAATTAAAAAAGTTAAGTCTTAAAAAATAGCATATTCGTCCCCACCATGTTCCACCGATCACACGGGCCAGCCGCGATTCATTTTGGCGAGGACTATGCATCACGTCTGTTAAGTCAAAAGCACAAGGAGGTGGAAATTGCTGAGGACTCCTAGGACACTGATTTATTATAAAATGTTTAACAAATATATCCTGGTGTAAAATGGAATACTTATGACACAGAAAACCGCCTCAAGTTTCAGAGAAATGACAGTCAATGAAGAAAGAGCATGACAGAAAAATAGGAGGAAGACATGAGTGGGAAGTCCACAAAGGCATTCATTACAGCAAATGCATGGATATAAGGAAGACCACAGCGAGGGCGTTCTCCTCAGACCCTACCAGAAGGGCTACAAGTCAAAAGTCTAAACGTGACAGCTAGGTATCGGCAGGGATGTGGAACAAAGGAAAAGAAAGCACACTGCCGATGACCGTAAACTGGTACAATTACTTTGTAAATTAAAATAGATACTCAATATTTCTGAGTTCTGCATTACAATACCCAGAGCTGAGCTGGCAGTGCTGCCTCACCCGGCCTCAAACTGGGAAAGGACAGAGGAGGTGACAGCAAGACGTGAGTGGGTGAGCTGCTACCGTGGCAAGAGGGGAAACTGCGTAGTGTGAACAGGAGGCCAAACGGAACAAACATTGGGTAATCCTTCTAAATGAAGTTGAAGTACAGGCCAGTCATGTTAGAGCATACAGGGAGCATAGCCAGGTGGTGAGATGCTGCAGAAGAGCAACGTAATTATACTAGAATAAGGGTTACCTGAAGGGTTAGGGAGAAGGCCGTGGTTGAGGGGGGCTGGGGCTTCCAAGGTACTGATGCTGCTGTTCTTGACTGGTGTGGGATTCCTGAAATGTTCAATTTCAGGTGTGTGTGTGTGTGTGTGTGCGCATGTGTGTGTATGTGTGTGTTTGTGTGTGTGCATGTGTATGTATGTGTGTGTGCATGTGTATGCATGTGTGTGCATGTGTGTGCATGTGTGTGTATGTGTGGTGTGGGTGCATGTGTGTGTATGTGTGTGTTTGTGTGTGTGTGCATGTGTATGTATGTATGTGTATGTGTATGTGCATGTGTATGCGTGTGTGTGCATGTGTGTGTATGTGTGGTGTGTGTGCATGTGTGTGTATGTGTGTATTTGTATGTGTGTGCATGTGTATGTATGTGTGTGTGCGTGTGTATGCATGTGTGTGCATGTGTGTGTATGTGTGGTGTGGGTGCATGTGTATGTATGTGTGTGTATGTGTGGTGTGTGTGCATGTGTGTGTATGTGTGGTGTGGGTGCATGTGTGTGTATGTGTGTTTTTGTGTGTGTGTGCATGTGTATGTATGTGTGTGTGCATGTGTATGCGTGTGTGTGTGTGTGTATGTGTGTACATGTGTGAATATGTGTGTTTGTATGTGTGTGTGTACATGTGTATGTGTTTATGTGTATGTATGTAAATATGTATGTGTGCATGTGTGTTTGTATGTGTGTGTGCATGTGTGAATATGTGTGTGTTTGTATGTGTGTGTGTTTATGTTTATGTGTGTGTGTATGTGTGTATATATGTGTGTATGTATGTGTTATATGTGTGGTGTGTATGTGTATATGTGTGTGTTTGTATGTGTATGTATGTGTGTGTGCATCTATGTGTGTATATGTGTGTGTGTGTATGCAGAACAGGACAGTGAGTATCTTTCTCTACTACTCTCTGCCTGATGCTCTTGAGGCAGAGTCTCTTACTGAACCTGGAGCTAGACTAGAGGCTAGCAAGCTTTAGTCATCCTCCTGTCTCTATCCCTCCCCCTCCAGTGCTAAGGTAGCAGGAATGTGCAGCCACACGCAGTCTTTCACACAGCTTCTGGGGATCTGAACTCGAGTCTCCATGATTAGGCAGCAAGCACTCTCACCCTTTGAGCTGTTTTTTTCCAGTTCAATGTTCACTTTCTAATGACTGATAATGGTTGTTAGACATTTTTCTGCATGTGTATATTTTTTTCTTATGATAGCCAAGCAAAAATAATAAAAATCATGTGTCTCAAGGAAGGGGACACATTTTGAGAAGTACATTGCCAGGTGGTTTTGTCATTGTACCAGTGCACAGTAAGGAGGCTATGATATTACCGGGTGATACAATCTTCTGAGGCCACTGACACATATGTGGCCCTCTGTTGGCTGAAGCACTGTCATACAACACAGAACCATAAGCCCAGGAGCTGCAGCGTTGCTTTCCCTAGAAATAAGTATTAAAGTGCTAGCTTTGTGCTCAGCCCATGGCAGGAACTTGCTATCCGGAACTCATCACCTCTCTCTCCACTTCGGGAGGGAAGATGGCATCTGCTTTTGCTCCACAGACAGTGACAATCAGTGGGATGAATGCTTAGATAGTTCAGCTTCAAGGATAATCATGTAAATCTTCCATTCCTGACCCTTTCCTCCATTTCTGAATGCACGGTGGATGGCTGGCCAGCCTCTGGGGCTGAGGCAGCTGCAATGAGCGTAGGCGGGGCCAGTAGAAAGTGGGAAGGCACAGTCCCTGACTCTGAAGTCACTATTGATTTGCCTTTGGCCTTTACAGGAACCCACCTGCTGACCACTGGGCTCTAGTAAGCGGTCTCCCCACTTATGTGGCCCAAAATGGACTGGTGAGTGATATAACTTGGAAGGGGGAGAGTTTCAATCGGCAAGACAGTGAAAGGATTTTGGATGAAGAAAGTGAGGGGAATGAGGGTTAGTGCAACTCTTTCAAGCCCCAGTCCCTTGTTTTTCTAGTTTACGCAACAGCTGCCCCACAGAAAAGAATTGATAACTGACGTTTGGGGAAATGGCAAATGAAGAGAAATCATTCTTACACAGAAAGGTGTGTAGTGTCACTGACAGCAGAAACTTGCACAAATATGTCAGGGACAATGTCATGACTAGCTGATCTACCAGGCTCCCCAGATTGTAAGTACCACGCTCTTACACCAGACTTAATTGCCATTCCCAGCCTCCCCCTCCTACCCACGTACACAGCAGAGCACCACCGTGTTACCTCCCAACATGCCTGTGCTACTCAGATTTTCAGTTGCTCGGATGAAGTTACTTTCAAAGTCACACCCCCAGTGACCTATTTTCTCTAGCCAGGGCCCCACCTCCCAAAATAGCGCCACCATCTGGGGACCAAGCTATCAACACAAATGCCTGTGGGGGATATCTCATATTTAGACCAAAACAGTGTCTTATCCACTCAGGGTCAAGAGTAGAGTTGATGGTGTGCAGTCTCCTGTGTCCCAGAGCAGGGTCATAGACCCACTCACTTCTGCAGGATCTCATTGGTGACCAAGCTTTTTACCCATGAGACTTTGAGGGCCCTTCATATCCAGACTCTTATAACATGCAGACGTGGGTGCAGAAGGTTAGGAACAACGTGTAGTTTGTGCTTAGTGTTATTAGAATGTTAGGTCTAAGACAAAAAGACAGATCTCAAGGTGGCTTGAGAGAGAGGAGGGAACCAAATCTGGTGGGCACTGTATGCCATGTCGAAGGCTAGGACTGGAGGCAAACTGAGAAGGGCATAGTTCAAACAAGGGGTGATAAGAATCTCAAAGAAGGGGTCTGGGGATATCTGTCCAGTGGTAGAGTGTTTGCCTGGTATGCTCAAAGCTCTGCACTTCATTAATCTGGGTGTGGTGGTCCACTCTGAAATCCTAGCACCCAAGAGGTGGAGCAAGAGGGTCAGAAGTTCAAGGTCATCCTTGGCCACATAATGAGTTTGAGTCCAGCCTGGGATAAATGAGACTCTCAAGCAAACAAACAAAAACCAAACTCAAGAAAGGCAGACAGACACAGTCCCTAGGTACTGACAATGATTCAGGCCCCAGGTAAATGGGTCCTACTTAATACAACTTCAATCAAAATGAGCTGCAGAAAAAGAGATACTGGGTCAGATCTCATACTGAGAAGGCAAAACTGGCAGGACTTTGTGATTAAGCCAGAGGAGACAAGCCAGAGCTAATCTCAAGCTTCTGGATGGGTGGGACATCACGGCTGTGGAGCAGGGATATACAATGATGAGTCTGTTTCAGTTACGAAGCAGAGACATTTCTCAGGAGTATGTCCAGAAGCAGGATGGAGAGACAGTTCTGATACCATGGAGAAGTAATGCAGAGATAGAGATGGGGGTGGCGTGGGTTGGGTGGGGGGGGGTTCATGGTCAATCAGTGCTGGAAACCGCAGGTGCAGGTTAAGGCTCTGAGGGACAGTGCATCTGGTGCGATACTGGAAGATGCCAGGGTTTCCAGAGCAGTCAGAGAAGGAGGATTTTGTGAACAACAAACAGGAGAGGTAAAAAAAATGGTTGGAGATCTAGGAGAAGCAGCGCCATGGTAACTAAGGAAACAATTCAAGAGACCACATGTGTGTAGCACAGGGATCTGGTGAGAGAGCAGCAAGAGTTCCAATCGCATCGTGAGGCCCTTGGCAGCCCCAATAAAAGCAGATTTGGTAGCAAAGTGGAAGCAAAAGCCAGCAAGAAGGCAACTGAGAAATGGTGGTCAGTGAGCAGGTAGAGAATGTAAGAGAAAGGAGGAGAATGTTTGCCTGGGAGGAGAATGCTTGTCTGGATCGTTGCTATGGTGACTGTGTCAGCTGAAGACAGCTCAGCAAGGCTGTGGGAGAGATTGGAGCATGCCCCCGGGGCTGAGGAGAAACAGCCCTGGGAAAGAGCAACAATGTAGAGGGAGCAAGGGCATCCTGATAGACTTACCTCGAAGAGGCTGGAAGGATGCTAGACTATATGGTCAGTGGCTAGGCAGGAGAAGGGACAGTTCCCTCTCTGCGACTGAGCAGCCTACCTCCTCAGTGTGGGCAGGCATGGCTGCTGCCAGCCCACGTGGGAACTTTTTTGAGAACTGAAAGAAGGTATCCCTCCAAGGATGGATTTTAGCACTCCGCCAGATGTCTTTGTACAGTGTACACACTACACGAAGCTGAATATAGTGGTCTCATGGTCAGTGCTCCAGAGGGATCAGATTGATCCAGCCTTCAAGAGAGAAACCTAGCATTATAGAAGCAGAGTTGAAATACTTTTTGTTTCTTAATTTTTGTTATAGCTCAAGGAAAGAATTTCTTCCTACCAAACAAACAAAACAGAACTCAAATGTAACAGAGCCAGGGATGTTTAGAGTAGCTTCTCGGAACATGCTTGTAACCTCAGCCCTTAGGAGGCAGAGGCAGGTTGGTTCCAAATTCTAGGCCAGCCTGAGCTATGTAATGAGATTGAATCTCCAAAAGAAAACAACACACACACATACACATACACACACACACACACACACACACACACACACACACACACATACACACACACATACACACACACACACACACACACACACACACACACACACACACACCACACCACACACCACATACCACACACACACAGCATGTATGAAAGAACCACGGAATGGGATACCATGCAGTTATTAATGACAACAATTTGTACACGTAGCTTTTTCGAAGCCTAGAAATGTAACAGTGAGAAGTAAAATCTACCAGGTGACCCTTTCTCTCTGGTAACCTCAGTTAATAACCCTGAGTCATTTTGGATCTGTCCACCTGATGAAGACAGCACACTGCCCTGAGCAAGGACTTGTGTTCTGAGCAAGGGATTGTGGGACTCTTGCTCAGCTCTGACCGGACTACTTTATTCCCTCCTGACTTGCAGATCTGCAATATAATGAATGCACCTGCAGAGGACTATTTTGAATTCCAAGTAAGCCATTTTTATTTGTTCTTTTAGCCATCGGACTTTTTTCTTTCTCTCTCCAGAAAGAGCATTAGAGTACCCTAAGATTCTGAGTAGTAAAAATCTGAACAACGCTAGACGCTTAATAGAAGAGGGAGAAGGTGCTAGTTGGGGGAAATTCCAAGGTCCCTTTCAATTTCGAAACACTTGCATCCTTCAGTTTCTGTCTTCAGGACCATTGCTTAGGTTACTCCCTGTCTGAGATGTTTCTGATCCTGGGATCAAACACCCTGTCTGGCACATGCCATTGCCGACATCCAGGGAGTGGGAACTCTAGTTCCTGGATTGAGAGTTCACGGTGTTTGTAGGCAGCTAAGCCCATACAAGATCCAAGTCCTGTCCTCTCAGAGCTGGGCCAGGCTATTCGGGTCCAGCCACAGCCCCAAGAATATCCCAGCTATCTGTGCAGCATGAAGTGATGGATCCTGCCGCCCTGCCCTTCTCTTGTAGAAAGAGCCTCTGGATGAATCCGGATGGATGATTAAAAATGTGCTTTCCATGCCTATCGTCAACAAGAAGGAAGAGATCGTGGGTGTGGCCACATTTTATAACCGAAAAGACGGGAAGCCCTTTGACGATATGGATGAGACCCTCATGGAGGTGTGGGATGCTGGGTGGACCTTGGCTGGTAGAGTTCAGAGTCCACCAGCTTCAGGTTTGGCCTCCAGAGCTGCGTGGTGGGTCCCTAGGATACAGCTACCTGACCATCGGGAGGGTGGGAGGCAGCTCTAGGTTCACACTGAGAATCGATCAGAAAGCAGAGAGCTCCCATGGACTTCCAGCTTTCTCCACACATTTCCCTCTGTGATATTATTATTTGTAAATCTTCATCTATAATGCATTGACATCCATTATTCTGTTATGGCCTACCCCACACAGCATTGCTAACCCATTTAATGTCTGAGAAAACAGAGGTTGCGAGTCTCGCCCTAAGTCAGCATCAGGATCCAGGCTGCTGCGGTCTCTAAGTGTTTCTTCCTTTGCAGTCTTTGACTCAGTTCCTGGGCTGGTCAGTCTTAAACCCCGACACCTATGAGTCCATGAACAGACTCGAAAACAGGAAGGATATCTTCCAAGACATCGTAAAATACCACGTGAAGTGCGACAACGAGGAAATTCAGACAATCTTGGTGCGTAGCAGCCTTTGCTTGCTTCCGCTCTGGTAGGGAGCACGCCACGGAGATGTGCCAGTCTGAGGCCAGGTGTGAAGGCCGTGGGCCTCAGCCTGGCATGAGCGAGCTCAGCCCTGTCTCTCCCACGTAGCACAGAGATATGACAAGCCTCAAGGCTTCATGGATGGATAGGTGAGCACCAGAGAGTGCAGCCAATGATGGCTGCCCTTTGTTCCCCCGAGGAGCAGCGTCCCTTGCAGCATCACCTCCATCTCAGGGCCTGACCCTGACTTGACAGCACTATAAACCCCACTTTTCTCTGGGTTCAAGACTGACTCGATACTGGAGACAGGGGCGACCAACCTCAGCTTTTTATTCTGGCAGGAAGCTTAACCTAGCAAACCCATAGAGTGTTTCTCAGAGCCTCCCTCCTATAGAGTCAGTTCACTTAAAGACCCAAGCATGTGACAGAGTTTGGCAAAGCAGTAATTCAGAGAGAGTAGGAAGCCGTCCCATAATTACACCACTTTGTAATTTAGGGCTGCAGGTGAGACTCGGTGGCAGTGTGCTTGCCCAGTGTGCGTGAAGCCTGGGTTTGGATCCTGAGTGTTGCACACACTAAACATGATAGAGCAGACCCATAATCACAGCCCCTGAGAGATGGAGGGTCGGGAATTCAAAGCCGTCTTTGATTACATAGTGAGTTTGAAGCTAGCCTGGGCTGCATAAAATTCTGTTTCAAAACAAAACAGTTTACATAACAAATTCCCGTGTATGAGTCCATTTGAGGCTTTACAAGTATTATCCTGGTGAGGGGAGTAAGGAAGGATTTCTTACCTAGTGCAGATATGAAGGAATTGAGGTATCAAAGAGGGAGGGAGCTTGGCCTCAAATCAGCGGTTCAGACTGGCTATGATGTGAAAGGTTTCACTAAACCTTTATCAGGAAAATGAACTACCTCTCTGTGATCTTTCTCTCTCTCTTTCTTTTTTTCTTTCTTTCTTCCTTCCTTCTTTCCTTCTTTTTTTCTGAGACCAGGTGTCTCTGTTGTAGCTCTGGCTGTCCTGGAACTCACTCTATAGACCAGGCTGGCCTCGAACTCAGAGATCCACCTGCCTCTGCCTCCCAAGTGCTTGGATTAAAGGTGTGCACCACCAATGCCCAGCTCCTATGATCTTTCTTAATGGGTACTTTGGGACGTGGTGAGCACCCCTTCAGGAGAGTTGTCCAAATAGAAGCTGGGTGCTTATGTATCCGGGGAGCTATCATGAATGTAAAGCTGGATATTTGAGGATCAGTGGTTCATTTGCTCCTAGCAGGTATATTATTGTTGTTAAATAAACTAAGATCCTACAAAAACAATTGAGTTAGTGAATGGCTTGGGATATGATATCCAGCTGAGATCCCAAGGCCTTGGTCATATACCTTACATGTTAAAACAAATGTCTCCCTTCCCTTCCCTTTCTTCTTTTGTTTTTTGAGACATAAGTAGTACAGGCTGGCCAATCCTCTTACTTCTGCCTCCCAGTGCTGGGGTTACATGTATGTTACATATGTGAACTACCATGCCTAGCCTCAGGGGCTTGGCTTTGCTTTCTTTAGACAAGGACTCACATAGCCCAGGCTGGCCTCAGACTTGCTCTGTATGACCTTGAACTCCTCTTGCCCCTACCTGAGATTAGAGGTGAGCACAACCATGCCCAGGTTATGTAGTAACCCAGGTCTTCATGCATGCTGGGTAAACTATCACTGACCTATATTCCTAGCCCAAAGTCAGTTCTTAATCTTAGAAGATGCCAAAGCAAAGTGATTATTTCTTATCCATTAATCATCAATTCACAGAAGAAAACACCAGGTTTAGATAAAATGCCTCATGGTTTGCTTGGCTCAGCCAAATGATGGCTATGTGGACCAGAAGGACATCCAGCCTCGATGAGCCAGTTGGACATTAACAGATTTCACTCTGGATCAAAAAACCAGAAACAATTAACTGGGTCTCTTCATCTGGCACAAGGGAAAATAGGCCCAGAGAGAGAAAGAACTTGCCTTAGGTCACACAGCAAGTTAAAGAACCAAGACTATGGCCAAACCTTCCTTATTCTCAGTCATTAGTAGCAATAAAAATATAAATAGCGGTATTATTTTGTTAGTTCTACACTGTGACAATAATTTACACGCCTATTTTAGTTCTACAGTTTTACTGTGTAGCCTGGACTGACCTGGACTTCTCTATCTAGCTTGCGTTGGCTTCAAGCCTAAGATCTTCTGAGTGCTGGGATCACAGATGTGTTCCACCACGCCTGTCTAGTTCACTTTGTATAAAAACAAGAACCGGGCAATGGAGGAGCGTGCCCATAATCCCAACACTCGGGAAGCGGAGGTCGGAGGGCGGCGTGTTGCAGGCCAGCAAATGTGAACCAGCCTGGGCTGCACAGTGGAATTCTGTCTCAAAAACAAAATTCTGCGGGTTTCAATGCTAACAAAAGTGCTTGCCTAGTATAGGCTGGGCCTGAGCTCCATCCCCAAAACTGAAAGGAAAAAAAAAAAAAAAAAAAAAGACTGCGCAATCAAATGATCATTTACAGGCTTTTGTTATCCCATTTAATAGATGCGGGAATCTGGGGTTCAAAGGCATCCAGAAACACAACTGGAAAGTGACTGCCTGAATTTGAATGTAGGTCTCCATGGCGCGGAAGCCCAGGAGTCATTGGTCAACGAATGCTCACCGGCATTCTCTGAGTGGGTGCTTCTGCTGGAGGAAAGAGCAAAGCGGAAGACGGAAGTGTGTGTATGGGGGTCTCCTTGGGTTCTCGAGGCAATAACCTATTGTGTTTTCTCTGCTGTTTCTGGGCCTGACAGAAAACCAGAGAGGTGTTTGGGAGAGAGCCCTGGGAATGCGAGGAGGAGGAGCTGGCTGAGATCCTGGTGAGCAGCCAGACCAGGGCACACTAGGGCGCAGGCATCCCTTCACCCCGCTTGGCTTATCTCAGCAGACCTGGGGGAGGGGCCAGGAGCGCACCATGCCCCTTAATCTCTGGACTCCGCTCCACTACAGCAAGGAGAACTTCCAGATGCCGAGAAGTACGAAATCAACAAGTTTCACTTCAGCGACCTGCCCCTCACGGAGCTTGAGCTGGTGAAGTGCGGCATACAGATGTACTACGAGCTCAGAGTGGTGGACAAGTTCCACATCCCACAGGAGGTGAGGCCTAGAGTCTTCTGGCCTTCCTCACTTGCTGCATCCCAGAGCTCAGCATGGAGCCTGGCCTGGCCTTGAACTCATGGCTGTTGGTCCTGCTTCGGCCTCCTGGGTGCTGGGACTCCAGTGGGAGCTACTGCACCCAGATTACTCCCTCTTCCCTCTCTGGCTTTAGAAGAGCATCTTGGTCCATGGAACAATGAAAAGAGTGTGTGCTCTCCATTTAGGACTCAGGATATGTGCCTAGGCCTGGCTGGGTTCTCTGTTAGAGAAGGCACTGCTCTTCTGGACTGAGGCCCTGAAGCTCTCATGTGGGCAGGAAACAGTAGCACGGTTCATGGAAACAGGCTTCTTTTACTGCAGGATTCCTTACAAAGGTGCACTATGGGAGAGGGTGTATGGAGGAGAGGGATACACAAAGCCTCCTAGACTTTGATTAAAGTAGTTGTTTTCTAAGTATGGCCCCAAACCACGTCAGTACCACCCAAGACGCCATCAGATTGGCCGTGGGCTCTGCGCACCCACACACCCCAGGGATCCAGATGTATCAGCATGCTACCAGCTCTAATGAATCTGACACCAGCAGGACCTCCAGTGATTCTCAAGTGCACTCCAGTTGGAGATCACGGGGTTAAACGGTCCTTTTGCCCAGGACGGTTGCACCCCAGGCACACTTAGGAGCCACTGATGAAGAATGTGGGCATCTCAGGGTCACCTTGTCTCCAAAGCATGCTTTCACAGTGTCGCTCAGTAGGGTGCTTTCCTAATGCTTCTGCATTTGTGGCTACTTCCCACTCTCTGGGTCACCGATGGGGTTGGAGATCCTTGAGTCTTCAGAGGGAGGTCCTGCCCCACCCCCCAACCCCTGGCAGGTGCATTTTACCTCACTGATGTGTGTGTTCACAGGCCCTGGTACGCTTCATGTACTCCCTGAGCAAGGGCTACCGGAGGATCACTTACCACAACTGGAGGCACGGCTTCAACGTGGGGCAGACCATGTTCTCCTTGCTGGTGGTATGGAGGGCTGGGGGTTGGGGGAGACCAGCCCATTTGGCAGCCACAACATGGTCATTTTTATTTATTGACTTTTTTGTTTGTTTGTTTGTTTGTTTGTTTTTCCAGACAGGGTTTCTCTGTTGTAACTCTAGCTGTCCTGGGACTCAGTCTATAGACCAGGCTGGCCTTGAACTCACAGAGATCCACCTGACTCTGCCTCCCGAGTGTTGGGATTAAAGACGTGTGCCACCACTGCCTGGCTATTTATTGACTTTTAAGAATTGCAGAAATTTGTCTAGGAATGTAGCTTAGTGATGGAGTAGTTGCCTAGGAGGTTCAATTTCTAGCATATGAAGAGATATAAACTGGTGTTGTGGGTGAGCCTGTAACTACAACACTCAGGGGGCCAGAGCAGGTTGCCTGAATCACCTAGCAAGACTCTTTCAAAACACAAACAACAAAATATCAAGAAAAGAGAAATGTACAAATCTTACCGAATTTTCTTTATGTATAGCATACACACACACGAGAGAGAGAGAGAGAGAGAGAGAGAGAGAGAGAGAGAGAGAGAAAAGGGAGAGAGAGCATGCCTGCTATTTATTTTTATGAATAATCTATATGGAATAATCTATAATGGAATAATCTATAAGATTTTATTTGAAAATATACACCATGCATTGTTATGTTTTTCCATTATATATGCCAATCAGATTCTTTTAAAAAAAAAAGATATTTATTTTTATTTTCGGTGGATGAGTGTTTCATCTGCATGTATTAAGTGCTTCATGTGTGTTCAGTGCCCAAAGGGACCAGAAGAGGTCATCAGATCCCCTGGAACTGGATTTCAGACTGTTATAAGGCACCATGTGGGTGCTAGGAATGGAAGAGTAGCCAGTGTTTTTAACTGTTGAGCCATCTCTCTAGCCCCGAGATTCTTTTATTATATAAACACACACATGTATAAAAATTCTCTACTATATGAAACACAAAATTTAGCACTGGAGTCATTCTTAGATGTACAATCCAATGGTGTTAAGCACATTCACAATGTTGTGTCATCTTTACCATGATCATCTCTAGAACATTCACCTTCTCAAAAGTAGCTCTATACCATTAAACAATACTGCAATTTCTCCTAGCTCCTGGGCAACCCCTCTGTATCTTCTGTCTCTATAAACTTGACCACTCTAGATACTGCTGTAAGTGGAATCATAAAGTCTTTGTTCTTTTGTGTCTGGCTTATTTCTGGCTTAGCATCATGTCTACAAGATTCATCCATTTATAATTTTATTGCTGCACAAAACAGTTGTCCTTTGCAATCTGGCAGGGGGTGTTGTAGGACACCTCAAACCAAACCAAAACTTTGTATATGGTCAAGACCCTAAAAACAGCAGAGTACTTGCATATAACCTATGCCTCCTGTACATTCTTGTTTGAAATAGAGTCTTGAGATGTCTAGCTTAGCTAGACCTTGAAGTCATGATTGTTCTGGCTCAGCCTCCCAAGTACTGGGATTTCAGGAATTCACTGCCATACTAGGCTCCCTCTGGATACTTTAAATAATGTCTAAATTACTTATGGCTTCTAATGTAATGGAAACACTATACAAGTATTCTACTGCATTGCTTAGGGAATAACAACAAGAAAACATTGGGGTGTGTGTGTATTTTTTTTTTTGGAGGGGCAGGATTTTGGGTAGCCCAAGCTGGCCTTAAACTCTTTATGTAGGCCAGAATGACCTTGGACTTCTGATTCTCCTGCTTCCACCTCCTAAGTGCTGAAATTGGAGGGGTACACCATACTCGGTTTGTATGGTACTGAGGATGGAACCCAGGGCTTCATATACACTAGGCAAGTACTCCACGGAGCTGCATCCTCAGTTGCCTAGACAACAACTGAAAAATATCTTTTGGGTCCACACCTGGTTAGGTTCTCAGCAATGAAGCCCGCACATGCAGAGGACTAACTGTAATTACCATACTATAATTTCCTTACTCAGCACCCTATTGTCGAGCATGAAGGTTGCTTTTTAATCGTTTACTCTGACAAACATTGCTGCAATGTCCTCAGGTGGCCTTGGTATGTTTGCATCAATATTTTTGACTCGCATTTCAGAGCCCATCATATCTCATCGAAAGTGTGTCTCCATATGGGTCATGCCACAATTCCCTGCTGGGCTCCTGTTCCTTGTCTGCATTCCTTCCCTCCAGGCCCAGTAACACCTAAGCACTAGGGTCTGGAAGCAGGAGTTCTGGCCAGGCCACCAGAAAGCAACAGTACAGCAATCTTAAATTTGGCTTTTCTTCCTTTCCTTTCCCCTCTCTCCCTTCCCTTCTCTTTGTGTGTGTGTGTGTGTGTGTGTGTGTGTGTGTGTGTGTGTGTGTGTGTGTGTTGAGGTAGGTCTCATGTAGCTCAGGCCGGCCTTAAATTCTCTATGGAGCTTGAAGATGGTTTAGAACCCCTGAGCTTCCTGTTCCCACCGTCATAGGCATGTAGGCATCACCATGCCTGGCAATTTGGCTTCTTTCAGAGTCAATGTCAGCTCTACAGAGTTCTTCCCACCTCCACTTCAACCTCAGCCTAACAAGAAATATTAAAGAAGCCCCAGAGAAAAATCCTTCTGGGTGTACCTCAACTGGTAGACCAGGTTTGGAAAGTCAGCTTTACAAGTCTGGCCACGTTCAAAGACTTCACAGCAACATAATGGCTGTAAGGATTTTAATGGTTGTTATGTCCAAGCCCCTCCACCTCCAGGGCACAAATACAGAGGTCTAATTAGGATGACATAAGAATATGTGCTCAGAATCCCTGTTTACCCAGAACTGTCCCAGCTCTATACTGAAACTCTGCAGCCTGAGCAGACCACTAGTCACCCTGTGGAGCTGGAAACATAATGAGAGCAGACCTGGCTAAGGATATAGCTCACTCGGTAGAGTGCTTGCCTAACATGCACAGATCCCTGAGTTTGATCCCCAGCACCGCATAAACTGGGCATGGTGGCGCATGCCTATAACTTCAGCACTCAGGAGTGGTGGAGGCAGGAGGACTAGAAATTCAAGGTCATCTTCAGCTACGTAGAGAGTTCTAGGCCAGGGCTTTACAAGATGGCTTAGTGGGTAAAGGAGCTTGCAGCTAAGCCTGATGACTTGGGTTCTCTCCCCATGAACTACATGGTAGAGGGAGAAAACCAGCTCCCAAAAGTTGTCCTTTGACCTCCATGTGTGTGTTGCAGCACATTTAGGCATGTATACCATGTGCATGCACGCTTATGCACGTACGCGCATGTGCACACGCGCACACACACACACACACACACACACACAGATACATAAGTATAACAATTTTTTAATGGTTCTTGACAAGCCTGGGATACATGAGACACTGCCTCAAAAACAAAAACAAACAAGCAGACCTACATATGTAGGCTCCAGTCTTGCCTCGTCCACCTGTCTCTCTGCCTTGATTTATCTCACTGAATAGTGGTGACTTATACCTCTAATATCCTTCCAGACAGGAAAGCTGAAACGCTACTTCACTGATCTAGAGGCCTTGGCCATGGTCACTGCTGCCTTCTGTCATGACATTGACCACAGAGGCACCAACAACCTCTACCAGATGAAGTGAGTCAGCTCTTACTGCTTCCCATCCCCCAGCCAACTCCCTTCCCCCTTCTCCCCAGATTCATGACTCAGATATGCACAATCCCTAGACTGACTTGCCCGGGACAAATTCCACTGTCCCTCACCTCCCACTTCCCTTGCACTTAGGATCTAGGTCCGATCCTACAGTAAACAGAGTAAGGATTTCCCCAAAGATGTCCACATTCCAAATCCTGGAGCCTGGCAATGTTGACTGATGCTCAAAAGGGACATTTCGGTTGTGATTGAATTGAAAAGCTTGAGCTATGAACCAGGATGATGTGGAGGGCTCCCGCAGTCCAAAGGGTCCTGGTGAGAAGGAGGCAGGGAGTTAGGAAGAGGTAAAATGCCACCTGCTCTCTTTGAAGATGTCAGAAGGGTCTACCAGCAAGGAATGCAAGCACCCTCTAGAAGGTGGGAGATACAAGGACACAGACTCTTCTCCAGGGCCTCTAGAAGGAGAGTACCTGAGACCCACATTAGCTATCTGAACTCCAGAACTGTAAGGAGGTACATTTTATTGTTTTACACCATTAAGTCAGTGACAGTTTGTTATTGTAGCCACAGGACATTAAAACTTTATACCCTCTCAACTCCTCCCCCTTCCCTGTCTTATGTGAGCAACTAATTCGAGTCAACATGTTAGTAATTGTAAAAGTTCATCTATTCACCTTCCCTTTGTAAATGCTCCTGATGCAGGGTGATGAGCTGCATTAAAAAAAACAAAAAACAAAACAGTCCCCATCCTAGCCAAATTTCTATTCCAGTTGGCCTCTGAGGCATTGTCCTTGAATCAGGGTCTCCTTGGAACATCATGGTCGGCTTTGAACACAGGTGTTCCCCCAGTGACTTAATTAGGGTTCATGACCAAAAGCAACTTGGAGGAAAAGGAAAAGGGGTTTATTCCCTCTGCAGCTTATAGTCCATTACTGAGGGAAGTCAGGGCAGAAACTCATGGTAGGAACCTGGAGGCACAAACTGAAGCTGAGGCCATGGAAGAGTGCTGCTTACTGGCTTGCTTCTCAGCTTTCCATTCAGCTACCTTTCTTATACCTCCCAGGACCACCTGCCTAGGGATGGCACCGCCCCCAGTGGGCTGGTCCCTCCCACAGTAACCATTAATCAAGAAAATGCCCCCACAGATTTGCCAGTCTGATGGAGGCATTTTCTCAGTTGAGTTTCCCTTTTCCCAGATGATCCTGGCTTGTGTCAAGTTGACAAAAAAAAAATAAAAACCTCTCATGTTACATGAGAACACTGAGATTCCACTCAGGCCCATGGCCTATAAGACATTCTGAGCACTAGAATGTATTCTTCACCATATCTTCTCACTCTCCTCCGCTGCGCCAATGAAAGAGACTGTGTTATCATGGTTTACACTGTGATAAGCACTAGGCTTAGCATAGTAAGTGTTCAACAGATATGGTCCAGTGTGTGTGTGTGTGTGTGTGTGTCTCCCAGGGGATAGATAGCCTTGCATATGCCTACGTTCTTTTAGAGGGTAACAATGTTTAGACATAAAGAGTTCAAGACCTAGAAGAGGCTCTCAATCACTTGTGAAGAAAGACAAAGACAAAGTTAGGAGCATTGACATCTGCTCCACATCTTCCAGTTTAATTTTTATTTTGTGCAAGACCCTTCCTGCTCCTTCCACTTCAGCATCTGCCTACAGAATTAGGAGATTGCAGGACTGTCTTTAACCAGTCTTAGCCATTCTATGTTGATATCCATCCTCTCTCTCTCTCTTTCTCTCTCTCATTTAGATCACAGAACCCACTGGCCAAACTCCATGGGTCCTCCATCTTGGAAAGGCATCATTTGGAGTTTGGCAAAACACTGCTGAGAGAGGAGGTAGGTGAGCCCCATCTCACGGGAAGCCTGCATGAACACAGGCAGCCTTCTTGCCATTGGCTGAGGCTGTCATTGTCTGCCATCATTTAGGGTGACTTTACTACCAGCACCACTTCTCAAAACTTGTTGAATTCTTTTCTGTAGAACTTGAATATCTTTCAGAACCTGAATCGCCGGCAGCACGAGCACGCCATCCACATGATGGACATTGCGATCATTGCCACAGACCTTGCCCTGTATTTCAAGTTGGTATTTCTTCTCACTTTAATCTTAGCAATGATGATAGTTGCAAATGTGTAGCAGTACACCCAGTGTCGCTCAGGAAGGAAGACACGGGCATTTTCGTAGATGTAAACCCTGCCAGACCGACCCACCTGCCCTGGCAAGCACGTAGGTCAGCAGAACCCTGAGACTCATCTCAGAGGTTTTTATCGATACCTAAGCTCCTCAGCTGTTCTATTGATAGCACGTGCAGATCATGAGCAATAAAACATCTTTTACATAAAGCCAACACCTGTAGACAATACAAATGCCAAGGCCTAGGCAGCCCTTTCCCCAACAGTGCACAGAACAATTATTTAAAGCATAACTGGAAACAAACTTCTGCAACACAAATGCCATAGTTCCTACTGATCTTTGCTCTGTGTCAGGCCCAACATGTAATCCCTGTATGACAGAGGCTCTTACACCCATCCTAAGGGGAAACTGAGATTTGCTAAAATCGCACAGATCAGTGACATCTAGTTTAGAATGTAGTCTTTATTCCAAGGCATAGTTCTTTCCACGTTGTTTCGTTAACTGTGTGAATTTAATAACTTCCCCATCTGGAACAGCCCCTATCAGCAGCCCAGCTGTAGCCTCATTCTTACACTTGGTCTCTTTAACAGACTGGTGTGTCTTTCAGGAAAAGGACAATGTTCCAGAAGATTGTGGACCAGTCAAAGACATATGAGACTGCCCAAGAGTGGACCCAGTACATGATGCTGGAGCAGACACGGAAGGAAATTGTTATGTGAGTCAAGGCAGGGTTAACACCAGCCTGGGGCCCAGAGGGTGGAGGCTACACAGACAGCTCTTGCTGCTTTCAACAGAGTCCTGGGGGCCCTTGCCACCTGAGAAGTCTCTCACTTCTCAGTGAGCATGAAGTTGCATCCAAACTGAATAGCACAAATCACGACATGTTTAACTTATTCTAGCACTGAAAACACAAGAAAATATATTGTTAATAGTTTATATATCTGCACACAAAATGCATAGTATTTGAAGTACAAATATTATAAAATCTAGGATTTGAGTAGCAAAGTGATACAGTGTTCGAGTTTTGGACAAAATATTTACTAGTGATAGAGTGCAAGCACAGGGGCCTGTGTTTGATTTCCAGAAACCACATAAAAAAGCCAGACGTAACAG
Organism: Cricetomys ansorgei; assembly: GCA_026225945.1. NCBI lineage: Eukaryota > Metazoa > Chordata > Mammalia > Rodentia > Nesomyidae > Cricetomys > Cricetomys ansorgei. The sequence continues at coordinate 1,206,936 of JAMJFZ010000242.1, read as the reverse complement.
AGCTCATAATCCCAGCTCTGGGGAGGTGGAGAGAGATGGATGTCTGAGGCTCACTGGCCAGTCAGCCTAGCCTTATTGAGCTTAAGGCCAGTGAGAGACCCAATCTCTAAAAACAAGGTAGATGGCTCCTGAAAACATTATTGGAGGTTGTTCTCTGCCTTCTAGATATATACAGATGAACACACACATACACATGTACTTGCACACACATCAACATTAACACACACACACACACACACACACACACACACACACACACACACACACCTTTTAGCATTTGTAATCCGGGCACTTTTATGGTAGATGGGTGGCAGAGACTGGAAAATCATTCAGAAACTTATGGACCAGCTATCCTGGAGTATGCAACTAGGAGACCCGTCAGGTGGAGGGCCAGAACTGACTCTGAAAAGTGTTCCCTGACCTCCACCCAGTGCTGTGGCACGCAGGTGTCCCTAATCATCCCCCTGCACAGAATAGCCAGAAAATTCAAAAACAGAAGGATGACAGGGCAGTTCAGTCCCAAACATGAGTAGGTGCTGAAGTCAATGGGGTAGGGTAGTTCTACTTTGAAGGACCACAAGTGCTAAAAAGGAATTTTCTAACAATAGAGAAAGGCAAGCATTCATACACGGCCTTGGGACAACAGGGTGGCTGCAAAGTTAGATTCCTGTCACACTCTATATATCAAAGTAAATTCCAGATGAACCAAGATTTTTTAAATAATGAGGGGGGGAGTAATGGGAAAATTAAAAGGAATAATTTCAGAATAAATTTTTCTAAGAGTGACCTGACATTCATAAGCCATAAAAATGATTGGATAAATTTGACCATTTGAAAATTAAGAATCTCTGCACAGCACACACACACATACACACACACATGCACACACACATACACACACGCACACTCACACGCACGTGTGCATACACACACATGCACACACACACACACGCACGTGTGCATACACACACACATGCGCACACACACATACACACACACATGCGCACACACACACGCACACTCACACATGCACACACACATGCGCACACACACATGCACACACGCACACTCACACGCACGTGTGCATACACACACACATGCGCACACACACATGCACACACGCACACTCACACGCACGTGTGCATACACACACACATGCACACACACACACACGCACATACACACACATGCACACACACACACACGCACGTGTGCATACACACACACATGCACACACACACATACACACACACATGCGCACACACACACGCACACTCACACATGCACACACACATGCGCACACACACATGCACACACGCACACTCACACGCACGTGTGCATACACACACACATGCGCACACACACATGCACACACGCACACTCACACGCACGTGTGCATATACACACATGCGCACACACACACGCACACTCACACGCACGTGTGCATACACACACACATGCGCACACACACATGCACACACGCACACACACACGCACGTGTGCATACACACACACATGCACACACACACACACTCACACGCACGTGTGCATACACACACACATGCACACACACATGCGCACACACACATCCACACACGCACACTCACACGCACGTGTGCATACACACACACACACACACGCACGTGTGCATACACACACACATGCACACACACACACACACACACACACACGCACGCACGTGTGCATACGCCGAAAGCCAAAGACAGAATTCACAGGCTGAGGAAAGTAGTCATAATACTTCTCACAGAAAAGCAGCTAATTTCCTCGGTAAATGTTAATACAATTTGAGGAAAAAATGCTAAGTCGACAGAAAAAAGACAAAAGGCGCACACAGACACTTGCCAGAAAAGGAATTACAGCGGGCCGTAACCGAAGACAGAGTGCCCACTGCGTTCTGAGAGAAATACAAACAGAGCACAGCGAGAGGAAGTGTTTTACTCCTCCGCTTGGCAAAGGCGAAATGGTCCAGATCCCCGTGTTAGCCGGAGTGAGGGGGCAGGCAGTCTCATGCACTGTGCTGGGAGGGTAAGTGGGTGTGTCTTTACAGGGGACAGGGGGACACTGCTATCTGTGAAGCCGAGACCCCAGACTCGAGAGATCACCCTAGCTGTCTTCTGAAAGCAGCTTTCCAGTTGGGATAAAACGAGGGCTGGAGGGGGCAGGATGCCGGGCAGGGAGGAACAGGTGAGGTCTACCTAGTCCTGAGATAACCGCAAGGTATCTTTGCCATTGTCTCAGAAAAGTGTGCTCTGTCTGTTTCTGTTTTCACTGTGGCTTTGTTTCTCACAGCACCGATCTCTTGAGCAACCGCATCCTCCGCATCCACAACTTTCATTCATTCTTTTTTCTGGCCAGATTGCTCATTTTCAAATCCTTCTGTGCTTCATTTTGTTCCCAGTTCTCACTATAAGCCTGGATAAAAGCATCCAGCAATATCTATGCCATGGGCCGAATGGCACGATGCCTTGGAATTTCCTCCGCCCAATTAATTAGACCATTACTTTTTTCTTTTCTCGCAACAGAATTTCTCTGTTGTAACTCTGGCCGTCCTGGAAATCGCTCTGTAGACCAGGCTGGCCTCAAGCTCACAGAGATTCGCCTGTCTCTGCCTCCCAAGTGCTGGGATTAAAGGTGTGTGCGCCCGGCAGACCGTTACTTTTAATTCCAGCCTCATTCTCAGAACATAAAGCATAGATAATGTATCTGTCAGACATAGTGCATATGACTTACAATCCAGTTCCTAATAGAGTCCTCACTTCTGCCTGAACCTTGTGAGCAGACTGTACTGTGGACGCTTTTCTCAGCATTGTGGGCTTCTGAGTGCTGGTCGGAATCACCTAGTGTGCTCTGCTGACAGACTCCTAGGCTTACCAGCCTGCTTCTCCAAACTCTTTGAATTGTCCCTCACAAACCAGTTCCAGAGGCTTACAAACGACATTTTCCGATAGCCACAGCAATGCCCTCACCCCTGGTACCAATGTTATGTTCTAGTTTCTCCTGTGTGGCTTTGACCAGGCCAGCTGAGAGAGCAACTTAAAGGCAAGAGAGGTGTGGCTATAATCCCAGACCTGAGAGGCAGAGATGGGACTGGCTACAGCAAGTTCAAGGCCAGCCTGGGCTACATAATCAATCTGAAGCTAGCCTGGGCTAGATAGCATGATCTTGCCTCAAGATCACTAAAAATGGAAGGCAGTATTCTGCACGTGGTCTCTTGCTCAGCCCCATGACTTGGGTAGAACACTATGGCAGAGGGAAGGTATGCCTCACAGAAGACTGGAAAAAGAGGGAGAGGATGAGAGGGGCTCTGAGCAAGGCATGGCTTCCTCCTCTAGCTAGGTCGCACACCCTGATATCTCCAGGATCTCCCAAAATAGGAGCACCAGCTAGAACTAAGCAGTCGACAGATCATCCTGTGGGGGGCACAGCATAGCCAGACCCCACTGCTCTCTCCCAGGAGCCCTGCCTCTGAGATTTCACCACCCCATATTCTCCTACGCGTGTAGCAAAGGGTGCAGCAAAGTCGTTGTCACGTGATTTCTAGTCACAGAGAAGACCAGCAACTTACACTCCCGCCAATTAGAACCCTGGTTAAAAACCTCATGTGCTTTCACACAACCGAATATCAACTAATAGGCTTGGCAAAGAAATATTATATCAAAGATATGTTTAATTAAACAAACAAACAAACAAACAAACAAAAACCAAGGACAGGACTTTGGTTACTATAAAAGCCAGGGTGTCTTCCGAGGCAAGTCTGGGCGTGGTACTGTTCTCTTTCACAATACAAATCTTCCTGGGAAAAAAAAAAAAGAAAGAAAAGGAAAAAAAAAACAAAACCAGAAGCTTCATAGACAAGGCATTCCCACCCTTCTCCCAGTTTACAAAGTAAAGGCACATTCTTCCCGTTCTTGATCAGCCTGCAGGACTTTGACCCATGTGCAAGATCCTCTAGGCCACAGAGCTGAGGAACTATCTGAATATGGCCATGTTAGAAGCCCTGGGGTCTTCAGAGCCCCTTCTGATCAATGTGTTACAAGCCTGGGGAAGGGCCTCAGGCCTTCTCTGTCTTATAGATTCTGATAAAAACATACTTTCCCCTGTATTCTCACAAAAACAAAACAAACCACTTTTGGCACAGGGTGTGAGAGTTTCTTTCTCTGTGGTCCCTAGCTGGGCATCCTGCAATCTGATTAGCTGTTCAACTATTATCTGTCTGTAGCTAGGGTCAAATCCAACAAGTTAAGGGCTTATTCCTATGGTGAGACATCCTCTCTCTCTCTCTCTCTCTCTCTCTCTCTTGGCACATTCCTGAGGTAATTGCTCCACTGTGGAGCCACACCCTCATCCCTGCTTTAATTTCAGTGTGAGGCGGCAAACTTACAGATTGTACCATGGGAGCCCTCTCCTGCCTTCGTTTCTGACGCAAATCACATGTCCGGGTTTCTCATATTTCTCACACATCTATGAATCAGGTATTCTCATGTCTTCCTCAATTTCTGTGACTTTTCAGAATGGCTCACAGAACTCTGGGAAATATCTCATGTTTGCCAGTTTGTGTTAGAGGAGGGGATGGATGTAGACAGCCAGCCAGAGGGAGAGTACATCGGAGCAGTGTGAAGGCAAGCACTTCCTGGCAGGCAGGTGCCCACCATCCTGGAAGCTCATCCCGTGGCTGTTCAAAAGGTCTTTTGGTTGTTTGTATGTTTATTTTCTCTGAGACAGAGGCTCACTATGAAGCCCTGGGTAGCCAGGAACTCGCTCTTCAGACTATGCTGGCCTTGCTGGAACTCGCAGGATCTACCTGCCTCTTTCTCCAGAGAGCTGAGATTAAAGGCCTGTGTCACCATGCCTGGGCTCAAAAGTTTTACTGTAACTCAATCTCTAGCCAGTCCTCCCCCTCTCAGAAGTCAGTGAACACAGCTAGCATATCGAATCCTGAAATTACTGGATGGTCCTGGTACCAAGCTCCAGTCCAAGGCTGTCTAGGGGTCCCATCCTAAGCCAATTCGTTGGCATAATACCAGGTGCAATCAAAAGGAGCTCGCTACAAACAAAATGCTCTTAGCACTCAGGAAATTTTAGGGCTTCAGGAGCTGTGTGCAAGGAACTGACAAAGGCTAAACATGTTTCCTGTCTAACCCATTACATGCAATATTAAATGCATGTATATATAATATTAAATATTATATATGTAATAATAAAATATTAAAGTATATAAAATATTAAAGTATATAAAATATTAAAAGCAAAACAGGGTATTAGAAATGGGCTTTGGGGCAGTGGTGGTGCATACTTTTATTCCTAGCATTCAGGAGGCAGAAGCAGGTGGATCTCTGAGTTTGAGGCTACCCTGGTCTGCAGACCAAGTTCCGAGATAGCCAAGGATTATACAGAGAAACACTGTCTCAAAAAAAAAAAAAAAATGGAGAATTTGTCTTTGGCTATTTAGCATGTTGGTAAGATTAAGGTATGTTCCATTTAAACAACCATAACTTTCTTCAGAAGGTGTGTCATTCTCTAGGGACCATGTTACTAGAGCAAAGGCATCCTTAGGGCACATTGAAGGTGACAGATCCTATAGTTTTTAATTGTTGAAGGGATCAAACTTCATGATGGTACGCAAGGACTACCTAGCTCCCTGCTCTCTCTCTCTCTCTCTCTCTCTCATCTATCTATCTATCTATCTATCTATCTATCTATCTATCTATCTATCTATCTACCTACCTACCTATTTATCTATCATCTATCAGTGTGTCATCCATCTAGTCACCTGTTTGTGCTAGGCAGCTTTCTGTTGCTGTGACCCCTGAAAAGAGGGAACTCTATGTGACTCACAGTTTCAGTCTGAGGTCAGTTGGCCCTATTGCTTTGGGTTTGTAGCCACATAGCACATCATGATCGTATCCTGTGGCATAGGAGGCCTACTCTCCTCAAGGTGACCATGAAGCAAAGAGAGAGGAAGAAGAGGGACCAGGGTTCAAATATCCCATCTGTGCGCACGCCACAACTCACCCAACTTCTTTCTACCTAGCCCCACCTCCTAAAGGTTCTACCACCATGCAAGAGCACTATGGGTTAAAGACCAAGCACATGGACCTTTAAGGAGTATTTGTCTGTCCTTCCATTCATCCATCCATCCATCCATCCATCCACCCATACATTCATTCATCCAATTGTCCATCCATCTATCCATCCTACACATACCTGTGCATATATCTAACTCTACCTTTTCTTAAAAATTAAGTGAAAAAAGCAAGAGGGAAAAATATAAATAAAGAATTAAATAGCTGTCACTGGGATGCATTAAAATGTGCTTACTGAATTGAAACTTACAGGTCAGACACCTATTTGACTGCTCTTTCATGGATAGCAAAAGTCTAGCATTTCCAATCATGTTACATGCAAATATTTCCATGAATTAAATGAGTTAAGTCTGAAGCTTCAAAGTTCTGTTGAAAGCAAAATTGAAACTCAGTATAAGATAAATTTCCTTTATAAAAATATAACACTGTAAAGCTATATTAGAATTAATAATGTTTTAATGTACCTGCCCGTTTTCAGCGTATTGGCTTGACACAGTGCTCCTGAAGAAATGTCAGAAGTGTAATCAATAGTCCTCTGAGAAGCCTGTGTTCTGTCTTCATGGCATGCATCCCAGAAATGAAAGAAGTGAGATTCTGGTGTTGGCTTTCAACAAAATGGAAGGAGGATGTAATTGGACTGTCAGTGTTTGGATCACTTAGTGTAACGATCACAGGATGACTTTTAACAGTTAACTCAGAAAAATCTCAGAAATGAGGGTTTGTTGAAATGGAACTCCTTCCATCTCCAGGGCATTTATAAAAATGAAAAAAATGCACGTAAAAGAAATGCTGATTTTATCAGTCTAGCAGTTAGAAAAGTCACCCATTATCTGATTTTTAATGTCCTACCCTGTCTCACTGAGGTGAATCCCCAATTCAATTACTTTGAGTGTCAAACAGTTATTTATAAAAAAAAGAAAAAAAATAGATGATATATTTTGTTCTTTGGGCTAATTGTATGACTTAATCCAAAAGGGAAAATTAACAAGAGATGGCTTATGGTCAATGAAAAAAGAGAGAAATAACTGAAACTAATCAAGATATTTGGTTAACAGATAGTGTGAAGGGGTGATCGGGGAAGACGGTGAAGCGCATACTTGTGTTCACAGGTTAAAAACATATCCAAGTATATAGAGTATTCAGATGCAGTTCTGCAGAAGTCAAGTGGAAATATAAGTTTAAAGAGAAAAACCTTTTTTTCTCTCATAGATGGTGATGGTTGATATCAAAATTACTAGTCTTTAGATTCCTTTGGATTTTGAGGAGTGAAGTAACATTTTCCTTTGCTGTCAGTATTTATAATGCATTGCAAACTAGATCCTTACAGATATTTAAACATATGATGAAATGGTTTCAACTGTCCAAAAAGGTTCAAATTTCTCAAAGCTATGTAAGTAAACCTTCACTGAAAAGGGTTGAAGATCTAGAAAGCAGGGCTTGACAGACAACCTCGGCACCAGTGGTGCGCAGGGAATTAACCCACCTAGTGCCCCAAGTTGAAGTTGTATAGCATCCCTGGGCTTTCCACCCCAGCCGAGACTATCGAGGATGGTTTCATATGGTGGCAGGGAAGCCGAAGGGGCAGAAATCTCCCTGGCCAAGAAGTGCTACTGTGCATCCATTGGCCCCTCCATCTGTCATCAGAACCACTTCTCATTTGGGTACCAGGCGTTGGTGGAGTCTTGGCTTTCACTTACTGGTGGTGTAACTTGAGCAGGTTACTTCACCTGTCTGTGACTTAGTTTCCTCTATAGCTCAGTGAGGATGGTGGTAGTGTTTGTTTTTTGGATTATCTCCGGAGCTGGGGGTAAGTGGGAGGCTTTACAGCATGGTCTAGGTAGGTGGTGCTTTCTGGTGCTTCCTGTAATATGACATATAGATTTGGTCTTTGTCCCTGGTTCCTCACATGAAGCTCCTGAGAACCTTGGGATTTCCTGAGTTGTAATGATATCTTTTTGTAATGTATCTTTTTGTTCTAATGAGCTCGCTCTTGGCAAAACCTAGCTTCAAGATGGGGGCTGCTCATCAGAAAGACCCCATTATAAGAATCTTGGGACTTCTAGCATCACTTCTACCCTCTTTGGAGGTGAAGGAGGCCTGGATTGAGTTAATTACCAGTGACTCGTGGTTTAATGCATCGTGCCTACAGAATAAAACCTTCATAAAAATGTTTTAAACATGGGAGTGCAGAGTCCTTCTGGATCGGTGGCCACAGGGAGGTCCCAAGAGGCTGTGTACCCCAGAGAATGCCCCACCCCCTTCCAGCTCTTGCACACTTCTCTCTCCTTTGTGTTTCTCAGCTGTATAATGCACTGGCAGATGGAAGCAAAACTGAGTTTTGTGAGCTGATCCAGCAAATTATTGAACCTGAAGGGAGGTTTAGCTCCCATGCCTCTTTAAAGCTAAATCAGACAGAAAAGTGGTTAATATAGGGCACAGCATTTATAGTCGGCTTCTGCAGGGAGGGCAGTCTGAACCCTTAAATCTGTGGAGACAATGCTGGCTCCAGGTCGTCGGTGTTATCACTGAATTGAATTGCGAGCTAGAAAGTAAAATTCTGAGATACCCTAAAGTTAGTTAGAAGACAAGGAGGGAGGAGTGATGGAGAGATGATGAGATACTCTTTGGCTAACAATTTTAGGCCAAACCAACAACAACAACCAACAACCAACAAACAAACAAACAAACAAAAAACTCAAAACCCAAAAAGCCAGACTCCACCTTCCTAAATGTATGGTGAAAACCCATCAATGTGCCATCACATTCCATTTAGGACCCATTCTGTGAAACAACAAGCACGTCTATAAACTACCATCTTATCCCCTGGCCTACCTGCCTCTCTGCTCTGTGGCCAGGCTAGGTTATCTTGCCTTCTCTCCAAAAGTTTATGAAAGCTCAGGTACAGTGGGCATCTTCTAACTGACCCCACTCCTCTTGCTGCAGCCTCAAGATTTTGTACCAGGACCTGGCCCTTTCTCTTTCTGGCTAGAATCCATAACTTTCAATTCCAAGGTTCCATAAACCTTCAATTCCAAGATCCCTTGATCTGCCCTTTTTGGGTTCAACATAAGGAAACCCCCAGCACTGCCTTCCGGTGCTTTGATTGTCTTGGCTTCTGTTGTGAGCTTCCTGTGATCTGAGACCCACACCAAATCCCTTGCTGGTCCTGAGCCACAGCATTGTGTCAGACTCCTGTCTGGTTCTTTCTTGTGTTGCCCTACTTAGTGTAAGGTCAGGATGTCCTATCAACTCTCGAGCAAGGTTGTGACCCCCATTCATTATCAAACCCTTTCTGTCTCCTCCTAATTTCAGCTCTCATTCTTGATTGCAGTCAAACCAGGAGTTGGAAGTCCTTAGCATCCTCAGGGCTGGGGCGCAGGGCCTATTGCCTCATTTCATAGGACTTACCAGCTATTCCAGCTAAGAATAGCTAGTTACTTCTTTGTTTGTTTGCTCTTTGTTTTTTGTTTTTTGTTTGAGATGGTCTCTCTATATAGCCCTGGCTGTCCTGGGACTCACTATGTAGTTCAGGCTGGCTTCAAACTCGGAGACATATCTATGTCTGTATCTGTATCTGTATCTGTATCTGTATCTGTATCTGTATCTGTATCTGTATCTGTATCTCTATCTGTATCTGTATCTATATCTGTCTATATTCATCTATATGTATATAGATATATATATATGCACCTGTCTACACCTCCCTAGTGCTGGGATTAAAGGAGTGTGTCACATGGCTGGATGGTGGTGGTGCACGCCTTTAATCCCAGCACTTAGGAGACAGAGGCAGGAGGATCTCTGTGAGTTCAAGGCCAGCCTGGTCTATAGAGTGAGTTCCAGGACAGCCAGAGCTACAACAGAGAAAGCCTGTCTCGGAAAAAAAAAAAAAAAAAAAGAACAAAACAAAATAAAAAAGAATGAAAAGGAGTATGCCATCACGCCCAGCATCAATTACCTTTTTCGGTAGTTGAAAGGATATTTTTAAGATGTCATTTCACAACAACAACAAAAAAATAAATAAATTAAAGCGTCCATGTCCATAATAAAATGTGGTTCTTTTATGGAGAGGCACATTCTGACTTTATGGGCAGTAGGTCCTTCTGCCTGTGTGACGCCTTCCTCCATAAAAATCAATCAATAAATTAGTTAACAAACAAATAAAATTATATTTTATGACTTTATTGGTATAAAGATAATCTTGGAAAATTTGTTATCATTTCATTTTTTCCTTCTGACTTTATTGATTGATCTGTGAGCCTCTCTCCACAGCCCAGGCTGGCCTGAAAGTCACAGCATCCTCTTGCCTTAGTCTCCTGAGTGTTGGGATTACAGGCATGAATCAGATCTGGCTTTCCTCCGTCAGAAACAAGTAAGACATTTTCATAAGTTCCCAAAAATATGTGGATCTTTAGCATTCTGCCAGATGGATGAGTTGAGCCTGCTTTCTTGAGCAGATACAATAGAGACGACGATGTCTTCGGCAAAACCTAAAATGTTCGTCGCCAGGACCTTTGCACAAAGTTTCTCAACTCTTGGTCTAGCGTGTGACCCCAGGACTGTGGTCTAAGACAAAAGACCTGCTCCTGCATGCCTACCCATTCTCATGCTGAAGCAAGGCCTTCCAGGAGAGCTCTGGAAAGTGGAGCGTTGGGATGCTTTCTCCTGAAAGCTAGCCAGAGGGCAGGAAGAAGGCCACTGGGCCTCACAGTTCTAGAAGGCCTTAAGGATGGTCCAGTAAATAGGGCTCAGCTGCCCTGAAGCAAGCAGAGCTCTCTAAGCTGCTTTACTCCTAAATAGTATTTGATAAAGTAATGACAATGGGTACTCTTGCAAAATCACTCTTTGTTCCTGTCCTCTCTTGACCTCTCAGGAGGGATATTAGGACCATATGAGATGACTGATTTCCTTTTGACCCACAAAACCAGAATTGCATAGGTTCTAATCTGGTGTGACGGTCTCATTGTACACACTCAGAGCAAAGGCAGGCATTAGGCGTCTTGTTCTGACCATAGCAAGTCAAACAAAGATGGAAGATGGGATTTGGCTGGCTCTGACTCCAAAGCCTTGCATGGAATCATAAACTCCACCCCTTCCCCTTGGTGAATTTGACCTACTAAGAGGATAAGGCTCGGGTTCCTGAGCCCTCAAAATCTTCCTGGCTCTTCTTGTAAACACACCCTCCAATCTGTTCCATCTCTATGCCTCCCTCTTTCTTAGGTTGAGTGGACTTTTCAACTGCCATTATTCCCTGGGTGTTTTCTTGATGATTTCTTCCACATCCTGCCCATTCCCACAGTGGTTTTCTTCCTGGGCTCCCTAGAGCGGGTCTCCACTTAGCATATTGCCATGTGATTGCTTTTCTCTGCATCCCTCGAGTGACCAGAAGCTCCATCTGAGCTCTCATGAGCTCCCTCATGCCTTGCACAGCACCTGGGACCCTAGGACACATCTGGGGTGGTGGTAGGGAACTTCAATGCCTTGTCTTTGGGGCATAAGGCTTGGATTAGCTCTTCCGGGACTGTGTCCTTCTTCCAACCCACACACTAAGTCTGCCAATAAAACACATGAGTGTATTTCTCTGACCTCCCTGGATATCTCCATGTGATCCCTCAGCCAAATAAAGCAAATATCCTGTACTCTCCTGAAGCCACACGTATAGCTTTATCCTGGGGACAGTGACAAGTACCAGGGTGGTGGTGGTTTGTATGCACAGCTGACAGTTTATTTGCCTGGTCTGTTTAATAAAAAGCATCACATGTGCCCACACCTAACGTTAAACACAGGACACATATTCTGAAGTTATTATAAAGCATTAAGGTGTTTCTATGAAACATGAATTTCTGGAAGCTTATCCACTAAAACTCACATTACATAGTTAAAGATTTTATTTAAACTTATTTATGTTTTATGAGTAACCCAGGTGACCTAGACCAGCTGATATTCCCTATACAGATGTGTAGTTATAAAAATTATCTCTGAGACTCAGTCAACAGTAAAGTGCTTGCCAATAAGTTTAGAAACCCAGCACTCACGTTAAAAAAGGCAAGCGCTGGAGGTACACTCCTGTATAGCAGGGTTTGGGGAGGTGGAGATAGGAGGATCCCTGGGGCTTTCTGGCCAAACCAGTAGAGCTGAATTAAGCTCTAGGTTCAGTGAGAGACTCTGCCTCAAAAAATAAGTGGAGAAGCAACTGGAGAAGACATCTGACCTTGGCCTCTGTGTCCACATGTACACACATGCACCTGCAGACACACAAACACACGGGCGTGGACGTGTATAAAGTCATACACACAAATCAAGAAACATAAAAATAAAGAAAATTGTTTTTAAAAAAAATCTAAGCAGGAAACTTGTTTCTGCTGGGTGGTGGTGGCACATACCTTTAATCCCAGCACTCGGGAGGCAGAGGCAGGAGGATCTCTGTGAATTCGAGGCCTGCCTGGTCTACAGAATGCGTTCCAGGACAGCCAGGGTTACAACAGAGAAACCCTGTCTTAGAAAAGAGGGGCGGGGGGGAGAGGGAGAGAGGGAGGGAAATGGAGAGAAAAGGAAAGGAAAGGAAAGGAAAGGAAAGGAAAGGAAAGGAAAGGAAAGGAAAGGAAAGGAAAGGAAAGGAAAGGAAGAAATAAAGAAATCTTGGTTCAGAGTACAGTCTTCTCCTAGTGCTCCCCTCCAGCTCCTGCCTGTGGGTCTCACTGAGTCATGGTGACCCTGCCTCTAGTGCTTTGCCTATGTCAGGCATGGCTATCGGCCAGCCCTTTCTGCCTCTCTTTTGTGCTTCCTTCCTGCAACACAGCTTTGAAAAGATGACTCCATACTCTGAACTAAGACTCCCTCCCTTACTGACCCCAATTTGGACCTTAACCTCAAAGCTGGGGACTGCTAACTGTGAACTGATTCCTCGTTCTGCTTCCTCTGTGGCTCCAGTCCCTCCCTGTTCCCATCCTACTCACTGCTGCACCCTCTCTATGGGAATTTACCATGGCCTGCCTTCCCATTAGGGTGAGACAGGGCCACTCACTGAACCTGGGGCTCCCAGTTGGCTAGCTGTCTGACCAGTGAGTCCCAGGGGGTCCTCCTGTCGTCCCCCCCCCCCACCGGCTCCAGGACTGGGGTTATAGGGGCATTAGGACATGTCACTATGCCTCACTTGTCCATGGGTGCTGGGGTTCAAAACACAGATCCTTAGGCTTGCAGGGCCAGCTTTCTGGTGACTGAGCCTCCTCTGTAGCCCAACAGCCTTTTTACTCTTGGAATAAACTATCAATCTGTACCTTATGAGTGGTGCCAGACAGGAAGTGATGCTTGGGTGTCTGGCAAAGCGCAGACTCATTCTGTCTCAGTAGTAAAATGGACTCACTCAGGACAAGGCACAGCCCGAGAACACGGCTTATATAATATAGAGCCAGATCCCAACAGTAATAGATACCCAGAGCGCTGACTGCACATAGACCATGTCTGGGTGCTACAGGCTGACTTTCATGTTCCTTATCTCGCTTAGTCTCGTGTCTGTTCTGTGAGGGAAGCAGCACTGTCATTACAGATAAGAAAACGAAGGCTTAGAGAGAGGAACCCGGTAGCAAACCTCCGATTATACACACAGGCAGGATTTACCCTCTGACTTGAAACTCCAGATACAGTGAAGGGAGTGAGCCCTCCTGGCGCAAAATGGTGAAGTTACCTGCTGGTAAGCGGGCGGAGAAAGGCAAGGGAAATAGAGTTAAACTGGCCTTGGACTGACCGAGAGTATTCTGTGTGCCCAGGGCCATGATGATGACTGCCTGTGATCTCTCTGCCATCACCAAGCCCTGGGAGGTGCAGAGCAAGGTATGGACTCTTCCTGCCCTAGCAGAGGGAGCTCGGTATTGCCGACCACAGTTAATGAGGCTGGACCCTCTTGCCCAACTCCACTCTCTTTGTCTCTCCAGTGGCAAGAATACCAGGGAGGGGGCGGGCTTTCTTCTCTCGCTGAGTTGGAAACACCAGGTGAGGCGGGAGTAGGGGCTATGCATATGTGATCAGGTCCATCTGTTGCAGGTAGCTCTGCTGGTGGCTGCTGAATTCTGGGAACAAGGTGACCTGGAGCGCACAGTGCTGCAACAGAATCCCATTGTGAGTAGACCGAGGTGTGAGCTGGGTGTCTCCTCCCGACCCAGAGGTGTGACCAAAGGGCTGTGTGACTTTAATTCAGGATCATCTTTTGCTAGCACAGTGATCCTCTGAGATGACCACCCTCAGCCTCATTTCTTAGAACACAATGGGGACCAGACATACGTTGCTCTACAACCTATTCGCCCCTCTGCAGTTTGAGCCCCACCCCCACCCCACCCCGCTGCCAACATGTAGGTCCTCAGCTCACTCAGCTAAGTCGAGCTTGGCCAGCGGACAGCAAACTGATTGCTCTTTCAGGTACAGAGGGGTAGGAGCCACTTACCCCTGGCTCCCTTCTGACTGCACAGAGCCAGCTAGAGGAAGCTTGTCTATCTGAGAACTTATCTCACCACTGAAAGCTGATTTGGCTGGGACAGTCAGCTGGCTTCTTGACAGTTAGAAACTGTTCCCAAACACCCAAGGGTGGAGCTAGGAAGAAGGTTTAGAGAAGATGAACAAAAGAGACAAATAGCTGGTGGAGGCCAGGCTGAGCTGTGAGAGTGTCGAGGTACAAGGGCCACTGCTTAGCCTTCAGCGGGAGCCCAGGGAGAGTGAAAGGCAGGAGGAACAGGCAGAGTGTGGAAAGGAACACAGAGCCCCAAGGAGTCTGCCCTCCTCTTTTCGCCTCGGGCAGGATCTTAAGGGCGAGTGCAAAAAGCAGCCATATCCTTTGCCAAACCACCACAAGAATGGTTTCTAGACCACTTGCTAATATTCTTCTCTGAAACCTCTAAAGCCCGACCATCATAATTTACATTGCTCTCAGCACCGCTGACTGTCTTCTTTGTTTCTCTTAACATTTTAAAATGCAGACTGAATAGTTAGTGATCTCCACGTACCATTAGCCAGAGTCAACAGTTAACAAAACTTGTCATTCTTGTTTTACCTATTGTGCCCAGTGTGTTTTTTTCCCCTTTTGGCTGGAGTGTTCTATGTGGATCCCAGACATGGCCATTTCTTCCTAAACACAGCATCCATCGAAGAAGAGAGATTCGATTACAGATAAAAACATAGCTAGCACCACCACCGTAGCACACTTACAACACCAGCAGTGATAATATATCAACATCTTGCTCCCAGTCCCTGTTCATTCAACAAAGAATCTTGTTGATTTGTCCAGATCGGAATCCAAACAAAGTGTGCTCCTACTCTGAAGCAGTGGCAGGTCAACCTGCTCCTCCCTTTCTTCCTCCTCTCCCCTTCTCTCTCCCTCCCCCTTCCTCCCCCATAGTGGGTGTTTGTTTGGGTAGTGTTTCCCACACTCTGGCTTGGTCACTTACATTCTGCATGCTCATTAACACATTCCCCTCTGTCTTCCGTAATTTCGTCAAACTACCAGTCAAATAGGAAGCTCGCTGAGTTTAAGGTGTTATTTATTTAATTTTGTTTCCGAAGCAGAGTCTCACACATCACAGATTGGCCTTAGCTGCCCTATGTATCGAGGATGGCCTTGAATTTACGGTACCACCACGACTAGTTCTTTGCTTGGCAAGAATATTTCTTAGATAGGGTGAATCCCTATTATTGCCCCATACCATTAATTCTTTCTCTCCCACGACAGCCCATGATGGACAGAAACAAGGCAGATGAGCTCCCCAAGCTTCAAGTTGGCTTCATTGACTTTGTTTGCACCTTTGTCTATAAGGTAGGTTTACTCAGAGTCTAGCGCACGGCAGGGATTTTGAACGCCAGCAAGCACGTGATGTTTGTGCCGAACAATTTCCACCTCCAGTGGCGCTTGGTTCTCAGGACAGCTCTAGAGAGGGGAATGCGAGTACTTTAGGCTGAAGCCTGGAGCTTTGCTCCTCCTACCTGCTCAATAAGTACTCATGGGACAAATGACTAAGCGTGCCTTTATGGACACAATGTCACTGTGAGAAGGTAAGCTAGAATTTCTCCTGGAGTTCTTGTTCAAGTTAGCCGCCTTCTTGAGAGGCCCATCAATGCCAAAACCGTCCCCACTGTCCACCTGCTCCCGTTTCGTTTTTGGTCTGGTTATGATGCCCGGGCTGACTCCCAACTCGTGATCCTCCTGCCTCAGCCTCCAAAGTGCTGCTATACTATCACATACCACCATGCCTGGCTCCATATCCCATTCATTATTTTTCTTTTGGCTGCATTATGCACGGGGGGGACAGAGGTCAGAAATGGTAAGTGGTGGGGTCAAGCAACGCTGGACCCACCTATGGAGAGGACTGGAGCTAGGACACCTAACACCCAGGCCAGTGGTTTCTACAGCATGAGCTATAGTTCTGTTACAGGGAAGAAGAGCAAATGATTTCCGAGGGGCCAAGAGTTACATAGACCAAGCAGGGCCCTGTGGTCAACAGGACAGCTTAGCTGATGCTCACATTGCCAGCAGTATGTTATGAATGGGATGCTAGGGCTTCATGTGTACTGGCTTGATCCCAGCCACTCTTGGGTAGGTGCTGTTACTACCTTACTCTCTAGACTCGCAGTTCTCAACCTGTGGGTCATAACCCTTTGGGGATTGAATGATCCTTTCACAGGGGTCATGGAAGAGTATCTGCATATCAGATATTTGCATTTTTGTAAAAATTACAGTTATGAAATAGCAGTGAAAATAATTTTTTGGCTGGGGGGGGGGTCACCACAACAAGAGGAACTGTATTAAAGGGTTTCGGCATTAGGAAAGTTGAGAGCCACTGATCTGGATGAAAGTGAGCTTTGACAGTATCATCCCAAAGTCACACAGCTTCTAGTAGCACCTAGACCACAACGCAGGCATCTCTGGGCACAGTAGACTCTGACTGGCTCCTGCCGCAATGGGCCCTTCTCACCTCAGTAAACCTCCTCCACCAGTCTGCACCCCATTCTCTCACCTACACATTCAGGAGCTATGAGACAACCCTCACAGGGAGGCTCAAAAGACCCAAGGACATAAATTGCCCCATGGAAGGCAGCACACTGTGCTCAAGGCCTTATCCGGTTCCTGGAGTTTCAGGAGTTCATCTGAGTCATCTCAATAACCTCAATTCTTCCCATGAATATTTATGAAGAATCTGTGTGTTTCAGACCAGTGCTAAGGCAGAACCACCCAGGTGATTAGCCAGCCAGCGTTCCTGCCATCTCTGGGTGTCATCCTCTGGGAGAGGCAGGCAAAGGGGGTCATTACAAGGAAATAGGAGTTGATTAGAGAGAGCTTTGGGGGAACATCCAATGGGGACTCAGTTTACCTAGGCCTTCAGAAGAGGTTTCCGTGAGGGAGTGTGGGAGAAGTATGGACCTCAAGGAAAAAGGGAAAGGTAGTGTTCCAGCAAAGAGAACAGCCACGGGAAGTCCAGGGACGGGAGGAAACACTCGTGGGGTGCCTGGGACTTCCGGATGGGGAAAGGATGGTGATTTGTGAATGAGTGCCAAGAGTTATGTTTCACCCCAAGGGTGGCCATGCAGGAAGGCTCCCATCAGAGGAAGGAGGGGCACCCCCGGGTCAGCAGGCACGAGAGGCAGCTCACTCCACCGCCTGGCAGAACATACCCACCTTGAGCCAGGATCCTCGGACAATGCCCCTGTTTCATAGTATTGCTCTCTCTCTCTGACTCTTTCTACCTCTGTCTCCATTTCCTCCCCCTCCCCCCCTCCCCTCCCCCTTCATCTCCATGCCCCTTCCCAGGAATTCTCCCGTTTTCATGAGGAGATCACACCCATGCTGGATGGGATCACCAACAACCGCAAGGAATGGAAGGCATTGGCTGACGAGTATGAGGCCAAGATGAAGGCGTTGGAGGAGGAGAAACAGAAGCAGCAGGCAGCCAAGCAAGGTGTGCAGAGGAGGCAGGTGGAATCTTGGCCGGGCACACGTTCAGCACGCAGTGCATCTGCTCCCTGACTGTTGTCTCCATTCTGTATGGGAGGGCACTGAGGCTGCTGCAGGCAAAGTATTGCGGCCAAGCCACACAGTCAATGCGTGGCAGAGTCTGGTCCCTAGATGGAGGCCGAGGATGCTCTAGGGTCCTGTAATCGAACATCAAGAAGATTCTGATTCTAGACTGCAGACATTTGTGCCTAGAATTGTCAGTTGGAAGTGAAAGAGGGCTGTCTCTCCTCTATAGCACCCTCATCCAGTACTATGGTTGGAAAGATCTCCCTTGAACTCCAACTGCATTTGACTTGTGAAACTATTAGTGGAGGCCTCAGAACCACCCCACTTTGCCCAGGGCTGAGTTCAGCAGGGGGCCTGTCCATGCCCACAGGGCGATGCTGGTACACATCTTTAATCTCAGCCCTGGGGAGGCAGAGGCAGGTGGATCTCTGAGTTCGAGGCCAGCCAGGTCTACAGAGCAAGTTCCAGGACAGCCAGGGCTGCATAGAGTGTCCCTGTCTCAAAAAAAAAAAGAACAATAACAAAATGGACCATGTGTGGAGGTGTGTGAAGGCTAAGGAGATGGCTTGGTGGGTGAAGTGCTTGACATACGGGCATGAGAAACTGAGTTTAGATTTCCAGAACTCACATGCCATAGTATGTGTGGGTGTATATGTATGTGCGTATATGTGTGCATGTGTATGATGTGTGTGATGTGTGTATGTGTGTGTATGTGTTTGTATGTGTGTATGTGTGTATGTGTGTTTGTATGTGTGTATGTGTGTGTGTTTGTGTATGTATGTGTGTGATGTGTGTTTATGTGTGATGCATGTGTGTATGTGTGTGATGTGTGTGTATGTGTGTGATGTGTGTGTATGTATGGGTGTATATGTGCGTATGTGTGTATATGTATGGTATGAGTTTGTATATGTGTATGTGTGTGATGTGTGTGTACGTGTGATGTGTGCGTATGTGTATGAATGTGTTTGTGTGTGTATGTGTGTGTGTATAACCCCAGCATTCCTATGTTGAATAGAGGCAGAAATAGGAGAATTCCCCAAAACTCATAAGCCAGCCTCAAATACACTGCAATGAACAAAAGACCCTGTTTCAAATATGGTGAGGACTGACACCTGAGGTTGTCCTACCTTTTTCTACACATGTACCATGGCATGCACACAACTCTCTCTCTCTATATATATATTCATACATATGAATGTGCACATGCGCATGCACAGACACACACACACACACATACACACACACACACACACACGTATACAGGAGCCCTGTGTGGAGCTGGGCATAGGGACACATGCTTGTAATCCCAGCACTCAGGAGACTGAGGTAGGAGAATTACTTTGAGCTCAAGGCCAGCCTTCTTTTAAAAAAAAAAAGGAAGGAAGGAAGGAAGGAAGGAAGGAAGGAAGGAAGGAAGGAAGGAAGGAAGGAAGGAAGGAAGGAAGCCCAAACCAACAATAACAACAAAAAAAGGGCTAGCAATATGGTTCATCTCATAAAAACATTTGCTGTGCAAATCCCATGCCCTGCGTCCAATCCCTGGGGCTCACAAGAAGCCAGGAGCGTCATATTCACAACCTCAGAGTTTCTCCAGCAAGATGGGGGGGTTGTTCAGAGGCCTGGGGTACACAGAGCAGCAGACACAAGGGGAGAACTGGCTCCTGAAAGTGGTCCTCTGACCTCCACGTGTGGCCTGCATGTCCCCAACTAATAAATGCAGTCAGAGAGAGAGGAACAGAGACAGAGGCTGTGGGTGGGGAGGACAGAGCACTTAGCTGGCACACACAAACGATTCTAGCGTCAGTGGGGTCTGTCTGGCCGGCTCCCCTCGCTCGCACAGCACTCCTCCCCTTTTAGCCATTTCTTTGTCCAACTGTGTGTCTAGCTCCTCACAGGGCTTGACTTCTAGTACCTGCCACATGCTGCTTGACCTCCTGAGCATGGGTCCCTCTTTTGTAGCATAGACACAGTCCGGTTCCCAGTTCTTCTTCGGACAGACTAGGGTGATTTTAAAAGAGCAGCCTTGGAGATGGGGACACTGTTGGGACTCTCCAGGGTATCTTTTATATCACTGCTTGCGTGGGCGAGTTTAGCTAAACTGTCTTTGAGGCAAGGAGCAGGTTCGTGTAAACATGGGGCCTACAGTTTTTTTCCTTTTGAAAAACAGCAGAGCCAGAGACGGAAACCAGAGGCTAACGATCGATCGCTAAGCACGTGCTCCCTCCCTGAGCTAGCTCTTCAGCCCAGGAGCTTTTCCTTAAAATGTGAATTCGCTGTCTACATTTAAAAGTTAGAATATCCCAGATTTAAAAGACAAAACAAACCAAAACCAGATTTTTCAGCTTTTCTTTTAAAAGTTCAAGATCCGGCCCGACCAGCAGACGTGTCTGCATGTTAGTGGCTGAAGCTAAATGGCTACTGTCCCTTGGAGTTCTCTCCCCCGTATGCCAGTCTCCACAGCTCCCCAGGTCTGACAGGCATTTGATCCAAGCCTTGGTTGCCATTTGTCACCCTGTGGTGCTTCTCAGGGGAGAAGCATTTCTGGTCCCCCTGCTTCTCCTGACGCTAGTCTGGTCTCTGCATATGCAGAGCCTTGAGGATGGTCCAAACTGGTCAAAGGCTGCATCCTCTTACTGGCTGTGTTCTTTCTTGTCCTTTGCAGCTGCTTCCGGAAACCAGCCAGGAGGGAACCCCAGCGCAGGGGGCGCCCCTGCATCCAAGTCCTGTTGCATCCAGTAGCTGAGGGCATTGCCAGCAGGTGGCGCAATCCCCAGGAAGGAAGAAATGGCCCAGGCCAGTGGAAAGTCACATACCTTCTTGGCCAATTAAAGAATTGGGAATTGAGAGCTGGTGGGGAATGCAGCAACATCTATCTCACCAAGTGGTTATAGACATTGTTTTTATTATTGTTTTGTTTTAGACAGGGACTCACTATGCAGCTCTGATTGGCCTGGAATCCTCTATGTAGACCAGGCTGGCCTTGAACTCACAGAGCTTCATCTGCCTCTGCTTTCCAAGTGCTGGGATTAAAGGCATGTACACCACACCTGGTTGAGAGATTGTATTAATCTTAAAAAGTCACTTTATTGATAAACTGGGTGGTGAACGCCTTTAATAGCAGCACTGGGGAGGCAGAGGCAGGTGGATCTCTGTGAGTTTGAGAGCAGCCTGGTCTACAGAGTGAGTTCTAGGACAACCAGTACTACCCACAAATAAACACTATCTCAAAAAAGAAAAAATAAAAAAAAGAAAAACAAAACAATAAATTCTTATAATGCTTAGAGTCCTTATAAGTTATTGTAATTTAGTGTTTTATTATAAAAGCTTTTTCTAATTTTTAAAATTAGAGGATTATACATCAAGTGTCCATTAACTCACCCCCAGATTTGGACATCAAGCTTTGGTCATATTTGTTTCCTATGTTTTCACACTCATTTTCCCCCTTTCCTTTATTTCTTCCTTTCTCCCTGGATCCCACCCTGTAGCCCAGGCTTGATTTAAACTCTCAGTCCTCCTGTCTCTGTGTTCTCTACTACCCATGACCTGGCTGAAATATTTAAAGGTACTTTCCAGACATGCCACTGGACTCCTCCGTAATCTTTAGAGGAATTATGCATCCTTAAAGATCACATATCTCACCGGGTAGAGTAGCACATGCCTGTAAACCCGGCACAAAGGAAAGAGAGACAGGAAGTTTGAGAGGTCCTGGTCTACACAGTGAGAGCCTATCTCAATGGGGAAATTTACACATCTTTCCAGGAACAGAGCATTTTATGCACAACACTGTCACATGGAGAAGGTGAACGTGTCACACCCAACCGTGGAGTATATTCTGATGAGTTACGAAGACTACCCTTCTTCAGTGAGGGACTTGAGGCTTTAGCAGACAGCTCCTTGGCGGGGGGTGGGGGGGTGGGGGGGTGTCCTTAGTTGCAGGATACTCTGCATTTCTCAAGGGAACCTATGTTTAAGGTGGAAAAGCCTGGCCACATTGCCCGACATTGCAAGAGCATTCTAGCTACAGGCTCCTAGGCTCCTGCTAGGTTCACACTGTTTATACATAGAGACCAATTTAGAGTCTATTTTCTGGGAAATCCAACTGTGATGCAAACCCTGAATCAACATCCCCCTATGGTCACAAGTGTGCTGCTGGCCTTTAATCCCAGCACTCAGGAAACAGAGACAGGAGCTTTGCCATAGTTCAAGGCCATCCTGGTTTGCACAGAAAGTTCCAGGCTGAGCTACAGTGTGAGACCTTGTCTCAAACAAAATCAAAGAACAAGAACTAAAAAAGTTTGAGGCTCAATACGATGACTCAGCAGGTACAGGCTCCTCCCATGAGGCCCAATGACCTGAATTCTGTCCCTCTACCTACATGATAGGAGAAAACAAACACTTCCAAGTTGTTCTCTGACCATCTTACACACACACACACACACACACACACACACACACACACACACGCTACATACATAATGGAAAATAATGTGTTGGTATGCTGGAATTTAATCCAATTTTACATATTGAATTTAATTATTCTGTGTTTCTTTTTGTTTGCTTTCTTTTACTAAGATCCACTTTTTTTATTCTTGAATTTTCCATTGATTTCAGTTGCAGACCTTCTGCTCAATTAACAGGCCCCCTTGGCTTAAAAACAGACTAATATTCTTGCCATGCCTTGGCAGAGATAGCATCGAAACACAATTGAAACTGATGAAATCAGCAAACTAAAGTAAAAGTTATCAATACAATAGCATAAAACGCCGTCAAAAATAAACGCCATGCTTGCTGAAATTCAAATTTGATTTTTATTGTTTCCCACCTCCAGCTCTAAAAAGATCTAACAGATAAAAGCCAAATTTAAGGCTTAGAGTGAAACCTTGCTCTACCCACATGCTGTGAGATTAGCTGAGCTAATCAACATGTCCCCTGGGTGCAGGTGCAGCTGATGAGGCTCTTGTAACCTGTAAGAACTCATTTCTTTTTCCTTTGCCAGTGACTTGCTTCAAACACAGAGTCAGTTGCCCCATATTGTTACCCCCTCCACCTGCCAGGGGTGGCACACAACACCTGACCGGCTATCTCTTAAACAGGTCTTCCTCCCGAACTGGGGGTTGGTTCCGCAGTTCATATTAAAGCCTTTGCCTCAAGGAGAGGGAAGTGCATTGTTTCCCTCCAACTGTTTGTGGAGGGAAGTCTACTCTAAAACCCCTTTTCAAATAAATCAGGAAACTAAAGGCCAGAGAGAAGAGGAGGCTGGGCCAATCTACAGCCCAGTTCCCTGGGCTTCTTCCGGAAGATGTCAAGATCAGAGAACACCGCCTGTGGTATGTACAGCCTGTGACTTCCACGGCAGATCTATCTATGCCTCGGAGGCACACGCCCTGCCCTTCTGTTCATGCCCTGTCACAGCAGGATGCGCCTGGACTCCGGTCTTTTAATCCCGAACTGTTTTCAGCCCTGTTAGAAGCAACACTAAGGACACTGGTGTTTCAGGCAAAGGCATGCTCCTAGGCACGCTATGTTTAGTGCCCTAAGAGGCAAGGAAAAGAGATACGACCACTTAGTAGAATCTACTGATAGGCGTTGTCCTGGAGCACACTGGATCAGCTCTGCTGGGCTTGGCTTTTGCCATTATATTCGGCGAGGTTGTGTGGGCAGCCTTTGGCTAGGGCCCAGCATGGGTGCGTGTAACTATACTCCTACTATTCACGAGGTTCCAGGCAGGAAGATTGTAAGTTCTTAGTGAGACTCTGTCTCAAGATTCCGATAAAAAGTTACGGGGTGGCGGCAGGGGTGTGGGTGTGGGATTAATAACTCTGTGGCACTGACACGCAAGACCTTGGATTCACTTCTCAGTACCGGACAAGACAATAAAAAACAAACAAAAACCAAGCCATACATTAGCCATGACTTCTTCTGAGGCAAAACCAGATATGGACTCTCTCCCTCACTTAGTGAACAGAGGTCCCCCCAACCCCAAAAAACAAAATAGGTTCACAGGACCAATAAAGAAAGACACCTCTGGGCAGGGCTGTTGGTGGTATTTTTTAATTTCCATAGTGTATTTGTTCGGTTTATTTATAAGCAGATCACTTCACTATTTACAGTACATGAGCATAGAGATTCTACAGTTTTTTTTTGTTCTTTTTTTGTGATGTAAACAATAGCTCCCGAGCAGGAGCTCAGAAAAGAAGCCAGTTCTGAAGTATTTACAGACATTAAAATAGAACTTTATACTCACAGAATAATAATACATAGAGCAATTTGGTTAAATTATCTACGAAACTATAGAATCTGACAATGTACAAATACAGGAAAACAGTTTCTCATTTAGAAGGTAAGACAGATAAACCACACCGGAAAATAAAATAGGGACAATGACAACCACAATAATTAAGAGCAAAGAAGTCTTCTTCCTCGCATCTCACGATAAAGTATTTATATAAATAAGGACACAACCCAACGAAATGGAAAAAATATATAAAAATCCTCTACCAATTAAAAAAAATAGCAAAACTAAAAACTCGATTTTTTAATCATTAGCAGTGTCCTTTAAAAAATTAAAATTTAGCTTCTATTATAAATAATAAAGCAGATGTGTCCCTCTGTATAGGTGAAATTCTTGCACCTTTCTCAAGAAATGCATCAATGTAACAAACACACACACACACACACACACACACACACACACACACACACACAAATACAGCCTTACATTCACGCACCCCAGGCTGTAGTTACCTTGTTGAGCTCCCTAATACATAATGCCCCCTACAGTAGTACCCTGGGTATGACAAAACCTCTCAAGTTTAGCCATTCCCTGGTTTGACCCTGACGCAGAGCCAGGGCTAGCCCTGGCTCCCTATTGCTCAGAATTCTCTAGGCTGCATGGTCACAACAGGAGAAAAGGGTTTTGAGTCCAGGATTTGGAACCGCTGGAAGGGAGCACAGGCACCACCTTGCCCAGTCGATTAAGGCTAGCTACAGGCAGCGTCTCTTGAAACCTAGGGGTTTGGGAGCTGGATAGTCTTGGTTTTAGCCTCAGCAGCTGCGTCTCACAGAAGCGCGTGCTTCGGGCCAGTGCTAACAGGACACAGAGGACAAGGAGGCAGGTGTGAATCTCTGGAACTGACTGCACTGATGGACTTGTGGACGGTCATCTTCCCCAGCAACCACCCGGAAGCCCAGGTGCCACACTGCCCTGTCCCATGGACTCTCCGGACCATGCTGCCCTTGAGATTTCCAACCTGTTTCCAATTGGAATCAGAATACCCCTTCAGAAACCAAGGTGGGAATAGTTTATGACTTATTATTCCTAACACAAAAACATTTGACAAGATTTTAAAATACAAAATACAAAGAACAAAAAAAAAAAAATTTTTTTTTAAACCTGTTTGGCTATTCAGTGGACCATATCAAAGGTCATGGCCCGGGGCCCCTTCTCCCCCAATCCTCATACCCAACTTCTTCACTTGTCCCAAGGGTACTTACTATGTGGGCCACCTAGCAGAGGTTCACTTAACGAGGTTGGCAGCTAGGCTGCCAGTATTGCAGTTACAGTAAACCCCTCCGGATGCCTGGATGCAGGGTTCACCCCCATCTCCTCTACCACGGGAAAAACCAGTGCATTAACATCTAGGTAGCTGCTGATGTTCTGAGCTGGGACTGAACATATGCGACAACTCACTTGTGTCACTGTGTTTCACCGGACGGCATGGTGGCTGACCAAAGGAACTCATTTTGCCTTCCGTCTTGGTGGCCGGTGGACACCAGTCTTTGGCCACTAGATTGGCGACCACACATTGATAAGGCAAAGTGCTGGCCAATTCCCTCCACACTACCCAAGGCCGGAAAAAGGAGGCTTGTTAAGGCTCCCTTGGAGAATCCTTTGACAAAAATAAAAAGTGGCACAGAGGGGTTGCAGCCACATGAATACCTTCCGGAGGAGCTGTTGCGGAGACCGACCACCTACAAACCTACGAAACCACGTTGTTTGCGAGCCCCTCAGTTTGGACATTTGGATGTCTGTACTCCTTCGGATGTGCAAGGCATTCTGATGAAATGGCTTTGTGAAAATTTGTCTCCCCAAATCTCAAAGGCTTGGTCACTGCTGCTATACCGTTAAAGATTCAAAAAACAAACCGAAAGCTGCCCTAAACATATGCAGCGTGATCCATGCCTCCTGCTGCCCCGTGCGTTTTACAATCATTTGAGAGCAGTGTGTGAAAACTGTCTACGTCGAGCTGTTTGGGGAAAACAAGTGTATTGCTAGAATCGTCTGCAAGCAAGCAAGAGACGGCCAAGTGGTCACAACATTCAGATTAAAAGCTGTTCAGTGGGGACAAAGACAAAGCTAACGCGAGACCGGACGTTGTCAATGAGCCCAAGGAGGGGCTCATCCCTACCATCCCCACAAGAAACTATGGCTTGGATCTGTCCTGGGGAGCTAACCTTCTCATATAAGGCACCTCAGCCAGGACTATCTGGATCTCATCCTGTTGGAGGCTGATGTCCTTGCAGAAAGTGCCTCCACCCCCGACCTTGAGCTAGCCGGTGAGGGGAAGTCTGGGGTCCGCTATCACTGGACAGCCTCATGTGCTAGCTCAGGGGACAGGAGCCTAAGGTCACACAGCAAGTAAGAAACTCAAAGTGAAATGATTCTTCCACAAAGTACTGCAGCTGACTAGGCTGTGTCTTAGTCTTTACAAAAGTGGGTACCGAGATGTAAAACCATCACTCTCTGTTTCTTGGGCTTCTAGCGAAGAGGCCAGCTAAGGACTGGCTATCTGCAGGCTCTCCTGTGGCTACTACCATGGAAGATGCTTCTGTTTTCTTCCTCACACTAGTCCCCTTCGCTATCCCATGACCCTGCCTTTAAGACAGCATGTCTTAAAGACACAGAGAAAGGATACACATATCTGCCAGAGGAGAACGTGGAACAAGGCTGAAGAGTCAGGTTTCTCAAAGTGCTCTCATCGACTAGTGCTAAGTGTCTGCCTAACTACTTCCCGGGTGTCCTGTGCTCTGCAGCTAGTGGCAGGGGCACCTCGCCCACACTCCCATCCGTTCTAGGCCAAGGCCATCTCTGTGCGTGGGAGCCCAGGCTCTCTCCCTGCACTTACCCTGTATCCCCAGACTCTTCAAAAAGCCCTGGAGCTCATTTGTGTGCGAAACCCTCAGGGATTTGGAGAGCAGCATCAACATATTGCACATAAGTACTAGCTTCCTTCTGCCCCAGTGGGAAGGGTGAGGGGATCCTTTTTCTTTGGCTAAGGAAACCAACAGCTTCAGTCTACTTACTACTACACACCCAATCCCTTTCTGCTGTCACATGTGACACTGGAATATGGATTTCTCGAGCTGATCACAACAGCTGAAGGTCATCAAATGTTAAGAAAAATACTCTTGACCTCAGTGAGACACATCAACACACCCTCCGAGAGCGACTCTGGTTCACAGAGAGGTGCCCTGCCTCTGCGGCAGCAGGGTCAGCTGAGAGGCGAACTGAACTAAAGGATGGGACAGACCCTGCACAGAGCTGGCCATGCAAAAGGAGTGGACTGCCTGCACTTCCTCTCCATTTACCACCGACTTAGAGGCCGTGGCAGGCACAGCACACCCTCCCCAAAACACTGACCTGCCAGGTTTGAGGTCACAAAGACACCTTACTGTGTGTCTACCCACATTAGGACTTGAGGACTAAATGTTTGTGGTTGGCTCAGAGCCTGGAGCTTTGCTGTTCACCAGAAGCTACAAGATCAACAGATAGACACAGGCATAGACTGGGACTTCCTGACTCAAAGCATTTTTCTAGTGGGGGCCACAATGTATGTCAGGGGGGTGAGGGGTAGGGACCTTAGCTGCACTCCATCCATTCATATTCTTTACCTATTTGATGCATTTTCCTTCGGTAACCAGAGTCCCCCGGGAGAGAGGACTCTGATTCAGCCTTGTACTGACTGAGGAAGGAGATGGAAGAATTCCACTTAGTGGTTGGATTGGACAATTCTAGAAAATACCAGCACAGCACAGCAGAGATGACACAGAGCCTGCCCTCCCTGGGCGGCTGTCAACACAGTCCACAGGAAGCTGTATGGCAATCACACATAAACATCATTTAGACACATTAGGGACAGCTACAGTGAGATGGTTGCCAATAGCAGCTGCTCCCTCTGGGTTACTCCTTGATTGGATGGGGAAGAGATCAAGATGAACTCAGAGTCTTGGAGGGGCCTGTCAGTAAATAAATAATGTGCAGCACCGAATGAGCCTTCCAGAGAGGGGTTATCTGCAGGACTGGTCATTTGCAGGGCTAGTTGCCTGGGAAGGTAAGTGGAGAATACTAAAAACCCTTGGTGGGCATCAGCTCCCAACAGTGACTTCTTACCCATCATGCCCCAGTGCCAGGCTCAGGGCTCTGTTCTGCTCAAGAGCCAACATCTAAGTGACTCCAGTGCCCAGAGAGGGAACTGACTGGGCAGCTCCAGTTAACCCTGGCTGGGGAGAGAAAGACTAATTGTTTGCTAAGAGTGTGTTCTTTTACCCCAGCAACCATCATCTGGCTCAGTGTAACTGCGGAAGCAAATAGGAAGAGCCCAAGGTTTCCTGGACAACTCCTACACTCTGAGGCCCCAGAAGAAGGGACTCAAAAAGCCAAAGGATGTTCTTGGTGGGGTCAGAACTCAAACTCTCCAGACTAAATCTACTCCCTTTCCTATCAGGTGATTTCAGCAAACACCTGCTTTCCCCTGTGATTAGAGCCCAGGTTTTAGTGGATGCAACTGAAGGATTTTAATCCTGTTCCATTCCCTGCCTATTTTCCATGTGCCTACCATATGCTAGGCAATGAAGGACTATAAAGGAATTCAGAACGACTGGGTCTGTGCTGTGAAAAGTCCCTTTCTGGATCTGTCCTGAGAAGGTACACCTCCCCCAGTTATATTCCCGTTTGTGATTCCATCCCTCCCTTCTCTATACTGTTGTGTTTTGCAATAGTATTGGGAGTCTTCTGCCACATAATGGCTTCAGGGGCATTTTTTTTTTTCCTCCATGGATCAAATCATGACAGGGATGGGCCAGCACAAAATCCAGCCAGCATATGGTTCTATATGAACAATGGTAGTCTTCCAAAGATTAGACCAGGATGTCAAATAGATTAAACACTGACCAATTAGTAATGTCTGCTCAGAGAACTGTGTTGAGGATTCTGATTGGACAACCAGGCTCAAAAAAAAAAAAATAGCGTTATGATAGATTAATTATGTCTGCATTGGCCAAGGATGTGGGAGTCATGACTCTGTATGTGCCATTCTGACTAGATACTGCCCGAGCAGAAGCTAAGACTTCTGCTGTCTAATTGTGCTACTCAGTCCATTTCACAGAAAAGGAAACTGGGATTGGGAGGGGGGCGGTTACAGATAGATACTCTGTCTCCCTATTTCTGCTAAAGCCAGTCTCTTCCAGCCTTATCTATGGGTGGAGAGAATTCCCAACACCAAGTACAAAGATCATGGGCTCACTTTCTCTATTGAGGTATTTTATGCTTAAAACAACAACAAAAATTAACCACCAATTCTCAAAGGAATAAACCTGGCATTAGCAGCAGATTAATTTAGCTTGGTTTAATTAGTCATTTGCTTTCAAACTTTCTTATTTGGCAGAACATTGGGAGGAGGAGCAAGAAAATGTCATAAAACCAAAGAGGAATGGATCTATATGAAGCATTAGTGTGGATACTCTGACTAGCTGGTTCTCCCTCATGAAGGGCCCCTAGGAACCCCTGTCACAATGGATAGGGCTTTGACAGTAATCAAGAACAGTTGAAGAGGAGCCCACTGTGAATGCTCCCTGTTTGGAGGGGAACTTGGGAGTGTCTTGCTCATCCCCAACTTGTAAAATTCCCTCACTCTGCACCTATGACTTTAGAGGAGGAACAGTAGGATATAGGGTGGGCTGCCAGTTCCTTCCCTGCCCCAAATGACTGGTCCTAGCGCACCACTCCAGGTGTCTCAAAGCCTCGAGGGGTGTCCACAGGCGGGGTGACGGGACACTGAGGATCAAAGGGCCACCTGAGCCTGTGCTGAAGCTTGAAATTGCTGGTGAGTCAACGGTTGACCTAACTCTCAAATGAGCTATTAGGCTTCTAGTCCACTCTTCCAGCCTCCAACTTCTGCATCTTTACGCTAACTACTGCAGCAGGCGGAGGCCGAGAGTCAGGAGGCACGGTGTGGATCACTGCTCTGCCTGCTCCCTGGCCATGGGACCTCGGCAAGATATTTCACCTCTCAGGGCACTGTCCTCTTTCCCTGTGGAATGGGCCTAACACCTTCCTTAGAGGCACTCAAGGCTCCAAGCAGTAAAGACAGGCACTCTCCAAGTGTGAGTCAGGTGGGAAAGGGTTTTTCATTACAACTTGAGTAGAACTCACTCAAAATAGAAGACAGCAGGGCTTGGTAGAAGACCCCTGGACACCTCTCTCCACTCTTCCAATGTGTGACTGCAAGCTACTCTTTCCTGGGGACCTAGGAGCCACTCAGCACCTCCGGGACTACATCATAGCCAGGGGGAGCAGTGCAGCTCAGTAGCAAACACCTCGTGGATAGTGCATAGTTAAACAGTCAAGGAAGCAACACGACAATCCCAGGCACAGCATATCTGAGCCATAAATATGTTTGTTTTTAAGGATATACTTTTTTTTTTCTTCAATTAAAAATGAGCTTCTAATCCTGATTCTATTCACAAGTAACAATTTCATCATCACGCGCTAAGGACAGAAGATGTTATGGTGAACACAGCTCAAGTCTACGGAAGGAAGTCAGTTGGGTGGGGAGGGGCCGAGGGTGACCTGACGGTGCCCCAGGACGATCCGCCGGAAGCGAGGACACTAATGTGGCAGTGGAACGTTAACACCATGGAAACTCACGGACAGAAGCAGCTTTGTTCAATGTAAACATTGATTTGTTTTTAAATGGAAACGACAGCAGATTCAAGTCTCTCTCTCTCTCTGTCTCTCAAGTGCGTTCTCTAACGTTCGCTCATTGGCTCGCTCTCCTCATAATCTTATTTCTTTGAAAACGTAAACATATTGGAAGGGCCTTGTCTGAGGTATTGAGGTATTCCTCGAAGGTTAAGGCTGATATCAATGCAGGCTCTGCTGGGCCTCTTTCAGTAAGCTGTCAAAATCCATGGCTTCGTACTTGTTTTTCCCAGATGAGGAAAGGGCCTCTTCTGATGTGGGATCTGTGGGTCAGTGAGAGGTAAGGTGGTGAGAAACTCAGTCCCAGCCAGCAAATCTGCCACTGAGGGTGGGCCTCATGGAGCTGGGATGGCCAGGGTGTCACAGTGTAGGAATGGGCACTACCATCAACTGCCATCCTGCTGAGACAGCTCTTCTGTGTTGGCAAGATCTAACGGCTTCAGTAGGCCCGTTGTAGAAAGATGGGTCCCTGAACAGAACACCCTACAACTCCTTTCCAACAAGCATTCTAGAAATCGACTTTCCTTAAAAGTCGACCCTCCTGCCAACTAGTAACATGATACACTGTTACTAGTCAGTCACAGAAGACAATGCTAACGAACCTATCTCCTACAGATGGGGAAACTGAGTCTCACAATGGACTGCAGCCAGGTGGAGGGCCACCTGACCCGGGATCCACACAGATCTCCTGATACTCGGTCCTGTATCACGAAGCCTACCACAGGCTCTCTTCTACAAATAACTCTCTTCTATGTCATATTTCTTTGTCTTTCACCAACTCGTGCCCAAACCGAAAGGGCACAGTGATGGTGCAGTCACACTGCCATCTATAAACGGCAGAGCTGCTGCCTGCTAAAGGGTCACACGGAAGGAGCGTAAGAGGCAGGACAGCCATGGTGCTGCTGAGTGGCTGAGAGCACAGACTGCACTGTCCTGTAAGAACAAGAAGGTGACTGTGTGGTCAGAGCCACTCACAAGACCAGAGGCCAAGAGAAAAGCAAGGTGGCAACCTCAGACAGAGCCGCTGTGGCACAACGCGCAGGAGCTTGATGTGGGCCATGTCCAGGGGGGCCTTCAGTCTGGGCGTCACTAAAGGAAGTCACTGTCCTTCATGCTCTGGGACTCACTAGAATCCAGTTAGGCTTTGCCCTCTTACCATAGTCTGTGTATCTGGGCCAGCGGAAGTGCCGGAGCCCTCCATAGCTCAGGTGGAAGGAGGGCTCATTGCGTTTCCTCAGGGTGGCACCGTTCCTCAGGGACAGGGCAGCGTGCTCTGAACACCGGAAGGTGATGAAGCCGTGCTTCTCGTCTCTAGAGGGAGAGGAGAGGACAAGAAAGGCTGTTGCTAGCCAGCCTGGTAGACGTTATAAGAGCACCCTTTGGAGGACGAAGAGCAGAAAACCGTGTCCTGTGCCGCCTTCTCCTCAACGAGGGATAATGACGTTGGATAGGCCAACCTCTGCTTGGTGATAACAGCAGGGGCAGCTGAACTGCTGGATGATTGACAGCTGCTGCACTGTACACTGCATCATATTCAGATGACCCTGTGGGGGGGTGATGTCATGTCCGCCTCCCCCAGGGGAAACAGGCTCCGTAGAGTTCAGGGTTCTACCCAAAGGCATGTGGCTCAGCAGGGACTCTGACCAGACCTCCTGATCATGAAGCTAATGCTCTTAGCATCCCCCCATCCCTCTCATCACTCCCCCACTTCTGCTATGCCTCCTCCCCATCTATCCCTGTACCATTCTCTAGATCGATGGTTCTCAACATTCCTAATCCTGCGACCCTTTAATATGGTTCCTCATGTTGTGGTGAGTGACCCCAACCTTAAAATCATTTTTGCTGTTACTTCGTATTTTGCTATTATTATAAAGTGTAATGTAAATATCTGATATACAGATGGTCTTAGGCAACCCCTGAGAAAAGGGTCCTTCGAATCGCGACCCATGGCTTGAGAACCGCTACTCTAGACCCTTCAAAGACAGCTTCAGCCTCCGTTTCCTTGGCTGCTAACCTGCCCTTCACTTTACCTAATACTGCTGATGTTTCAGACCCATCTTAACCTGCACCAGTGACACCTGCTAGTCAGCCCACCCAGTATCTACTTCCCCTCCCCTGCAGAGAGCATCAGTTATTAAGTCACATGACAGTACTTCCCTAGACAGGGTGATCTGTTCAAGGATGAACCTACCACCAAATATTACATCTTCTAAATCTCCATTTTATCCCTGGGCCTCCAGCAACAACCATTTCACTTTTGGTTCCCATTAGGTACATGATATAAGTGTAAACATACAGCATTGGTTTCTTATGACTAGCCCATTCCCTTAGCACACTGTCTTTAGTGGCTATCCATATACATTCATCTACATGAGGCATGTACTACTTCTTTCTTAAGACTGCATAATATTCCATTATAATATATACTGCATTTGGCACATTCTCAGAACATAGGTGACCAGTATCTCTTTGTAACCCCGTTTGCAATCACTTGGGCTCCATTTTTTCCACATCCTTACCTGCATGCCTTTATTTTTGTTTTAATAGTAGCTGTGCTGGTTGGTTTTCTGCCAACTTGACACAAGCTAGAGTCATACGAGAAGAGGGAACCTCAATTTAAGAACTGCCTAACTGGCCTGTAGGCAAGCCTGTGGGGGCATTTTCTTGATCAATGACTGAGGTTCGAGTGCACAGCCCATTGTGGGTGATGCCACTCCTGGGCTGGTGGTCCTGGATTGTATAAAAAACCAGGCTGGGCAAGCCATGGGGAGGAAGGTAGTGAGAAGCATTCATCCATGGCCTCTGCTTCAGTTCCTAGCTTGAGTTCCTGTCCTGACTTCCTTTCGTGGTGGACTAATCTGTGAGCTGCAACAAGCCCTTTTCTCCCTAGGATGCTTTTGGTCATGGTGTTTATCCCAGCAACAGAAAGCAAACTAGAGCAAATAGCCATCGAAATGGATATGCGGTATGGAATGACAGTTATGTGAGAGGCTACTTTCTGGCTAAAGTTTTTTATTATGGTTATTTCTGTTAAATCAGAATAAAAAATCCTAACAATTTACTTCGCAGGTATGATAGCAGATACTTTAGAAATACTTCTAAATCAACAAAGCTATGGCCTCTATATTGAATGTTCATAGGCAACTTGGCTTTTTTGCAGATTCCCTTGCAGATAAAAACCTGCTTCCCTGGGTGAGTGAGGACAAGCCAGGGCTACTTAGCAGACTGCAGGTCCAGGACTTGCTGTAGAGGAAGAGAGAGGTCTGTGAGGAGCATGTGCCACAACGAGGTCCCAAAACAAGTGCATCTTCAAGATGTCACTTCCTGGCCTACACAGTAGTTTGAACAAGGGCCCTTAGGCGTGCACGGGATCCCCCACAGAAAGACCGAGATTGAATGGGTTTTAGTAGTGGCAAATGTTTAGATGACAGAAAGCACGGAGACACACATCAACAGGGCTTGGTGCTGCCATGGTTTTACAGTCATCGCGGTCCTTTCTCCATCTGTGTCCCTCCCAGCTCCCCCCACCCATTTATAATGGCTGGTTTCTGGCTCACCTCTTACTTCTGGTCAGCACCTGGCACTCCACTATCTCGCCAAACACCTCGAAACGCTTCTTTAGTTCCCGAGAGCTCATGTCATTGGAGAGATTTCGGATGTATACCACACGGCCTTCGCCCTGCTCAAAAAGAGGGACCGAGAGGGACCCGCTGTTACTCTCATGGAGTCTCTGTCTAAACCTAGCTGGGCAACAACAATGCTGGAGTCAGAGAGAGGGCAGTGACAACCTCTAGGTCAAAGACCTCCTCACTGGAGCAGAGACCACTCGGTATAGGAGAAGCAGCACCCCTGTGAAGCACCTGCATGGAGACACCGAGCAGAGACTGGGCAGAGAGGAACTGTACCATCAGACAGCTACAAGTTCTGCTCAGCACTGTTTTGAGCGTGTAAGCGGCTGAAGATACACTGAGGAATCGGTGGTTTGGGGGATCAGAGTACACCGGAAGGAAAGATAATGAGACAGGCATTAGGGCCAAGGGAGCCATCATTTTATCTTTGAGTTTACCAGGGAGAGCCAGATGAAACCACGACACAGACACCATGCCCCACAGGTCACCTTCAGAGAGTTTGGCTCTATGCTAGATGCTAGTGGCCATGCAGGACAGGCAAAGAAAACAACCAGGGGGGTCCAGGCTGCCACATCCCATCTCTCTTTTGAGATGCTGAGGCTGCTGCCTGGATACCTATGCTCCAGTGGGTTGAGACAGTGCGTGGCTCTGACAGGCTTTCTCTGGACCCTGGCACTGGCAGCCAACTCTCCACACAGCCCATCTGCCAACCACAGACGGCAGGGAAGAAACCCCTGAGCAGGCTCCACAACAGGACCTCATACATGGTTATGGAGTCTGCTTTGATACACCAGGGTTCATCCAGGTCCACAGAGAAAGCCCCTCCTCCTAGACTCCTGGTAACTTCCTGGATTTCTGCCCCCCACCCCCAATTCTTGGACCTCACATACTTTTGGCTACTCCTTTATCCCCAAGCTTCTTATGGATACTTCCCACAAGACACCAGTGTAAATATGTTACTCCAATGGTCCAAAGAGTACTGCCAAGATCAGACACACTAGTCAGGATTCTATCAATCTCAGAGAGTTTATACCAACTTGTAATCCCATCAATTTTCCTTTGTTTACGAGTCTGTTTTCTTTCTCCTCTCTGTCTCAACCTCAGGTGTAGGGACTTAATTTATCTTGTATACTGCTGTCCCTGAAGTCTAGGATTATGCCAGGTTTGCCAAAACCACTGAACCTACCTGTGGTTTTATCTTGTTTTGTTTGAGATAGGGTTTCACTATGTAGCCCTGGCTGGCCTGGAACTCACTATGCAGACCATGCTGGCTTTGAACTGACGGGAATCCACCAACCTGTGCCTTCCAAGTGTTAAGATTAAAGGTTTGAGCCACCGTGCCTCGCTTTCTTTGCCTGTAGTATTAAGTACCTGTTGCACATGGCTGTGTACCTTTGGGGTTTGTGTCTCCCACCCACACACCCACTTCCCAAAGCACAGAAACCGGTGAGGCTGTCTGTCCTTTCGAGGTTCTGTTAGACCTTCCCCCTCTCCCTTCTAGGGTTATGATGTAACTAGCTGGCCAGTGCACACTGCAGGCTCCCTGGGACAGAATTCTTTGACTCTTTCCTCAGGACACCTGAGGCTGAGTCCTAAGTGGCTACCTACTGCATACCATGGCCAGTCGTGGGCTAGGTTTTGTATGGCGCTACCTTTGGCTACCTTTGTTACTTTTTAAAATTTTTTTTTTTTTTTTTTTGGTTTTTCAAGGCAGGATTTTCCTGTTGTAACTCTGGCAGTTCTGGAACTCACTCTGTAGACCAGGCTGGCCTTGAACTCACAGATCCGCCTGCCTCTGCTACCTGAGTGCTGGGATTAAAGGCATGTACCACCATTGCCTGGCTACCTTTGTTACTTTCAAATAAGACAGTTGTGTCCTACATGCAGACTACAGTCCCTTGTTCCCCAGGCAGGGGCTGAAGGCTGGTGGGCTTAGCATTTCCTGATGCCCATGTTTACTCCAGGCTCAGGGGCCCCAGATCACTTACGATGGCCTTTTCCCGCCGCTTCCTGGCATGCCGGGTGCTTGGGGTTCCATCTGAACAGGGCCTTCTGCTCTCACGTCTGTCAGTGAACAAGCAAGGCACAATGCTCAGAGTCTCACTCTTGCAGAAACCCAGCCCTGCCTCTGTGGGACTGAACACTGATGAGGCATCCTCCGCTGCTTCCGGGGCTGAGATCCCTGGGAGTCCCCTGCACTAATTCTGGCCCTGCCCTCCCGGGCCTCGCCTTTCTCCACTGTTAGGAATAGAAAAGCCCTTTCACTTTCTGGCCTTATTGACTAGATGAAAAAAAAAAGTTCCCAAGAGACCTTAGACATGGGTTCCAGCTAAGGTTTGCCCAAAACTAGAAAAGGGAGAAGCCAGAGCTGGATTGGGGTCTACTCTAGAACCACTGCTCTCTGTTGGTTTATACTCCGGCCCGGTACAGCCGTGTCCATTGCAGAGCTCAGTCTCGTCTTGTCCTCACA
Organism: Cricetomys ansorgei; assembly: GCA_026225945.1. Taxonomy (NCBI): domain Eukaryota; kingdom Metazoa; phylum Chordata; class Mammalia; order Rodentia; family Nesomyidae; genus Cricetomys; species Cricetomys ansorgei. The sequence goes on along the minus strand of JAMJFZ010000242.1, from coordinate 1,169,759 downwards.
AGGCTGCAGCCATGGGGTGCCCACCCTTCTCCATATGAGTCTTTGAGAAATACAGCTGAGAAGAGAAGAAGATAAGCTTTTGAGCCACACAACCTGAGCTCAAGCCTCGGTCCTATCACCTCCCTGTGGAGGGTGGCCTCGGCTCAGTCTACCAATCCTTTCAACTCACTTCCTCATCTGCAAAGAACACAACTGTGCTCACCTCCTTGGCCATCTTTGAGCATTAAATAAAATTCACTTAAGTTCTTAGATTAGTACTGCTCAGTAGATGCCTGCTCATTTTTCCTGTTTATCTTCTCTGGCCTCAGCTTCTTCATCTATAAAATGGGGGATCAGAAACACCTGTCTCCTCAAACTGCATCTGTGAAACCCAAATAGGACACACAGAAGGCGATGGGACTCACTAACTTTCAAGCAGTATTATCCGTCAGACTAGAGCAGACAGGCCTTTCCTTATGGAGACTGGAAATCACGGAGTTGGGCTGGTATTGCTTAACTGGCCTCAATGCATGTTTTGTTTACGGCCGAGGGGAGGAAAGTAGGTCAGAGAAGGCTAAGGGTGTTTTGTCAGGTACAGAGCTCTGTGAGCTGTTAAGCAGTAACTGGGATAACCAAGTCACTCTGTTAAGTGAAAAGAAATAGCCACGCCCACACTGGGCTTACATCCGAGAAGAGAAAACTGGGAATCTATGGAGTCTCAGGGAAGGTATGGCCTCAACTGGGGGACCTGGAATGCAGACCCCATTCAAATTCAGGGGCTAGGTGGGAGAGGAAGTGCCCGGGAGTCTAGTGCTGGCTTTGAGCAATGGCTTAACATTGGGAAAACTTCAGTGGCGTTAGGAGCAAACCTTCACAGAGGGGATGTCTCACGGGCAAACTCCCGGGAAAGGGCAAAAGTGTCAGAAAGCGAGCCTTGAGAGTTCTGCACGACAGCTGAGCTGACCGCTTCAGGGGAAGCCATCTGTCGTAACCGATAACTTAGCTCTTCTTCACATTGGTTTGTGGGGTGTCCTTGAACCTCCTAAAGTTTTCATTTATGTATAGTTTTCGTATAGATTGTATAGCTGTATAGTTTGATAAGGAGAGGGACCTTTGCTTTCTTACAGCCTTTGAAGTGCTAAGGACAGCTGGTAGAGATGTGTGCATACACAGCTCAATCTAAGAAACGGTATCTAGAAGATCTGCATTTTGAACTCAGAACACAGTGCACTGAAAACTTGTTAGAAATGCAAATTATCCACCCCTAGTCTCAGATCTCAGCATACTCCTGACCCCCCCACCCCACACACAACACAGGCACCAATGACTCCATGGCTTTGTTCCAGGCTGGAGCACCATCTAGTGGCCACTCAGGCAGGCAAACTCAAGCACAAGGTTGGGAGCACCCCCATCCCCATGCCCCCAATTCTTTCCAGAGCCTCACCAGGACAAAGCTTGTCCCATTACCTGCAGTGATCAGAAAAGAGGAGAAGCTGCTCTCCCTGCAATCTTTCTCCAGGTCCCTACCTTGAATTCCTGCACTGACTTCCTTCAGTGACGGGAATGTGACCTGAGAGAGTTGTTAGACAAAATAAACCTTTTCCTCTCCAAGCTGCTTTTCTGTCTTCCTGTTTTATCACAGCAATAGAAACCCCTTTCCGGGTCCAGTGCACAAAGACGGGGTGCTCAAACTGGCTCGTAGCGAACCGTCTCCATCTCCCTCATGGACTCTGCTCACAGCAGCAAGCAGTGTAGGCCCAAGCCTAGGAGTAAACCTCGGCATTGTCTTTATCTGGGTATCTTTCAGAACACAGACCGAAATGATACAAATCTTTCTTTTACACATTAACGTCATGTTGCTTTTCAACTATATGAGTCTGCTTCTTGGCATGAAAATCTATCCATTGACAAATACAACGCAGGAAACAAGGGTCAAGCTCTTTAGGATATAGTCTCAGGTGGCCAGAAGGTGGGGTTTCAACAGTCCCTGCCAGGCTTTACTGGCTTCAACCAGCCCAACTCTTGGGGAGTCCATTTCGTAGCTTCTGACAAGGGCTGAGGCCACACATGGAGATGCAACCCAGCGCCAAAGAAAGCTCCTAGGGCTTCTCCCCTCTGGCACCTACCTAGTAGGTGCTCAGAAGTCCCCCTCCCCAAGCCACCAAGCATACCTGAAGTTCTTCCGGGTGGCTGGTGACCAGGAGCTGCAGGACGAGGAGCCAGAACTGGAGCGGCTGCGGGAACAGAGCTGCCGACTGGCCTTACTGGGTGGGCTCTGGTAGGGGCAGTGGTCAGAGCAGGGAGGGCTGTCCCCTGAGTCCTCTCCTTCATCATCATCCTCCCCTCCCTCCTCTTCTTCCTCCTCCAACAGGAAGCTGCTCTCGCCGCTGCTGCTGCTGCTGTCCTCAAACACGGTGTCATACTCCGGGCTTTTACACGAAGCCAGGTCTTCATCCTCCAGAGCGGTCTCCAGCAGCCCGAAGTGCTTAGTGAGGCTGGCACGGATCTCATGGTCTCTCAGCTGCATGCTGTCCTTGGGGGTAGAGTCACAGCTCTGGTCTGCCTCCCTCCTAGGAGCCTTTGTTTCAGTTGGCAGGGAGGCACCCTGCTGAGGCCAGTCCTCAAGGTGGACCCCAATTGGCTCCCAGGACCGCAGCACCTTCCTCTGCAGGGCAGCCTCTGGCCTGAGCACCTGGCAGTAGTCATGGTCTCCAAAGGAGCAGGAGAAGGGGCGCTTCTGGCCAGCCTGGGAGACCGGCTGGACTGTGCCGTTCTGCAGGTGGGACAGGAGCTCACTTCGCTCAGGGTGCCTCTTGGGCAGCTTGTGGGAGACCCCTGGGGTGGCTGTGAGCTGAAGAGCCTCAGGGGAGGGGAGGCTGGGAGCTGTATCTTGGCCTGGGCTGTGCTTGGTGTCCGGCTTGAAGGGGTCTTCCTCCATGGACTTATACGGAGGTGTGGTGGGTGGAGTAAGTCCTACCCAGGCAAGAGGAGAAACAAATGAGGGAAAGGCAGATCTTTTCAGAGGACACTAAGAGTTCTGTTTGGGAGGACAAAGGAGTATCTGCATGCCAGGACATTCCTGTAAGTGGATGACAGGCATCCCTAACTGGTCCCCACTGTTGCCTAAGCCTGCATGTGGCCCAAGAGTCCTCCTGCTCTCTAGAGTTGGCATGGGATGAGAGGCATTGGTCACCCCCCTGGGACTTGGTAATGGCAGCTAATATGTCCAGGTCAGAGCTATCTGTTCCTGCTCTACGGCCAATCATTCAAAGAGCCTGACCTCAGGAGATGCCCAGCACAGAGTATGCAGGTGCTGCTGGGAAAGCCACCCGCTCAGTGACCCCATGCAACTGGCTCTGACTTTGTCTTCTGCTCTTCCCAGCTCACCACAGGAACCTGCCAACATGCCCACTCCTTTCTCTCTGTGCCTTCCAAAGCCTACAGGATGGGCACCAGGCACCTCTATGTGTTGGTCTTTTTGGAGCTTCTCCGCCTTCATTCCTACATCTTCGTTTTGGCAGGACCAGGGGACCAGCAACTCAGGTGTAGCCTGTGCTTCCTTCCTGTTGCAATCCTCCAGCTAAGCACTCTTCTTGTCTTCCCAATGCCTGTTGGTCCTTGAACCTCAACCCTCTTGTGTCCTTCACAGTATGAGCAGGCCACACTGATGCTCTTGTATTAGCAGAGTTTCTGCTCATACCAAATTTGAAATGAGCACACGGCTAACCATGCCCCACCAGACTGCAGTCTCCTCCAGAGCCGTGTCTGCTTTCTGATCTCAGGGTCACCTCAGCGGCTGGTTCCAGCAAAGGCAGGGCTGGCCCCAGGCCTTGACTCCCAGTATGCTCCCCATGCAGCTCAATGGTAGGGTAGTTCATGAGGCAGTGGTCAAAAGAGCTCCTGCCCAGGGCCTAGCCAGCTCCTCATAGGCACCCTACCGCTGAACCCCTAGCTCACCTGCTGTGCCACAGAGTTCCACCGTCAAGGATTCCTCAAAGCTCTTCTTGCCAAGAGGGTCGCTGGCAGAGGCAGGGAGGACAGAAAAGGAAAAGGCTGGTCAGTAGCAGGCTTCCACGGCCCCAGACTTTCGAGGGGAGCAAAGGATACTGGGATAGACCCTGTTCTGCCATGGAAAGGGGCCTAGGCCTTGCCGAGGGGCTCCATACTGGCTGTTAAAGAAACTGAAGTTGTGTAGCTCTTGGAAGATACAGACAAGTCTGATATAGATTACTTGGTTTATAAATGGGGCAACTGAGGCCCAGAGAGGGAAGGAATTTGCTCCTAGTCCCACAGCATTGTTGGCCTCCAGCCCCCACCCCAAAGAACTCTCTTCAGAGTCATGGAGATGACAGCTGATGAAATGGCTTGACCCTCCCTTCTTTCCCCTTGGCTCACAGAGGCTACCTTATAAGACACACTCTCTTTGAAGGGAGTCTGGATCCTCAGGCCTCCCACCTGAATGTACAAACCCAAGATAAAATCTCATGGAATAATACACCAATAATTTCTAAAAATCTACCTTTGTGACAAGGCCAGCATGAGGCACCTGGGGGAGTCTGAAAAAGATAAAAAAAAAAAGAAGAAAAAAAAAAAAGAAAAAAGTAAGATTCCCTATACACAGCATCACAAACAGTCTCCCCTTTGAGGAACCCTCACATTTCCAGGGGCACCAAACACAGCTACCCTTTAAGGTGACATATGGCCTTGGCCATTTAGGGAAAGGTTAGGCACAATTCAAATACACCTTGCATTGCTGGATCTCAGCCTTACTTTGCAGAAGTAACAGATGGTCAAGGCAACCCCTGCTGGCCAAACAGTGCAGCACAGTAGCCAGGCATTCTGAGTCCTAAGGCCCTAAGGCCCAAGCTGTGATTCTAGATTGTTCTGGAGGGGGGAGGGGGGTCCTTCCCTAAACAGCTCTTAGCCTTGGGCCTCAGTCTGCGTTGGTTCTTTTATTTGAAACAGGTCTCCATGAGTAGCCCAGGCTGGCTTTAAACTCTACCCTCCTGTCTCCTCTCCCTAAGTACTGCGGTTATCACCATGCCTAGCTTTGTTGTTTATGCCCTTTCCCCTACTGAGACATTAGTCCCGAGGAGGCAGGCCTGCTGTTCTTTGTTCATTAGGCAGTGCCTTGACACGCGCGACGGAAAACTGGAAGATGAGCAGGTGTTTTCCTGAAGAGCTGCCCAACAGCCCATTGTACAGAAAGGGCAGTGGACAGCCAGGTGGAACCTCATTCAACACATAAGACTGAGGACTTGAATGATGCAGTGTTCCCAGCTCCCAGGGGGGATGCGATGCCCACCCCACCCTCTCTCGTGGACCACAGACTACCTCTGGAAGGGGGCCGTGGGCAGCTTGGGTCCTCATCTGTGTCCCCACACCCACTCTCACAGGGGCTTTCCAGGGCAGGGATCTGGGATCCCTGGGGGAGCTGCTGGTCTTGACTGCTGTCTGTGAGGCTGCCCAGCTCCTCCTCCAGATTGTGGGTCTCTGTAGCCAGGCACATCGAGGGCAGAGCACCCAGGGGCTCCTCAGCGAATGCCAGCCAGGGGCCCAGCTCTGGATTCAGCCTCCTGGAACGCCGCACGGGGCACACAGAGCTGTCCATCTTCCTCCCTAATTTGGTCCATGGCAGGCCACGGCCTGGTCTCTTCCTGCCCCATTCCTCTTCCTCCTCCTCTTTTTCTTCTTCCTCTTCCTCCTCTTCTTCCCCCTCTTCTTCCTCCTGCTTTTGCCTGGCAAGCCGGCTGACATCCCGTTTCACCTCCAGCCTCAGAGGCCGCAGGCTGGGTCTAGGCCCATTGCTCTTGGGGGAAGAAGTGATCCTCACCTCTTCTGCCATGGCAGAGTGGGAAGGGGAGGGCTGACTGTCTTTGGGGGGCCTGGGCCTGGACTGAGGTGTAAGGGAAGCATAGACAGGTGTGGCCAGGCGGTAGGGCTTGCTGACATCACAGGAGACATCTTGAGCCAGAAGTTCCCTTAGAATGGAGAACTCAGTCCAGAAGGCTTTGGGGGGATGCCGGGACCGGAGTGGGACCTGCCTGGAGGGGCTGCTGCAGGGCTGGGGGGCCAGCTCCGGGGCCTGCTGGGGCAGCTTCCTCTGTGGCAGGCAGTAGGTATGCATGTAGCGAATGAGCTGTACCATGGCCTTCACATCCTCCTGAGGAGCCTGGGCACTGGCGGGGCTGGCCCTGTCCTGTGCTAGGGATTCTTGAGGAGAGGCTGGAGCTGGCCAGGGGCTTGAGCAATCCTCCCCCACCTCCTCATCCTTCTTGGAGAGGAGCTGAGGACTTGGGTGTGGGGTTGGGGAGCAGGCTTTCCCTCTGGGGCAGGGCAGCACCGAGGTGAGGTGCTTATGCAGTTCTGAACAAGCCCGGCTCTGAGACCGAAGCATGGGGGTCTTCTTGTCCTGGGTGCCATCCACCTGGAGAAGGAAATACGCCAGAGTGAGCAGGGAGGGGCACAATGCTTTTCCCTCTGCCTGTTCTGGTAGCCAGCAGACCCAGCATCTTTCTCCAGGATTGTGGGAATGGCCTGTTCCTTCACTTCCTCCCCAGCCTCCAGCAGGGCTGGCACCTGGCAAACTGAGTTGGCAAGGGAGAAGGAATGAGACAGCCAGACTTCTACAAGGCTCCCAGCCTTGGAGCCTTTGCAAACCCTTCTAGATATCCACCAAAGTCTGCTCTTTGATGTGTCCAAAAAAAGTGGGGCCAGGACAGGTATGGGTGTCACCTTTTGTGTGCAAGGCTCTAAAGTGGCCAGCGGCTCCTCAGAAAAGAAATCCTGAAACCCCAGTAAGATATGGTCTGTGGCCTCCACCACCAGTGAGAATCCTGTTCCCATCTGTCCCCATTAGATCACGAGCCTTGAAGAGGCCACACCTTCCTGTCCCTGCTCGAACACATGTCAAGATCTGTGTCAACATCTCACAGCCTGAAACACTCATTATGGGAAAGTACAGAGATCTTTCTAGAGCCTCAGACTATGCTGGTTTCCAGTAGTACCCAGGATTCTGGCTCAGCCAGGGTTGAGGACGGAGGGAGGAACTGAGGTAGACTAAATCTGCCACTCCTAGCCACAGCTGATAGCCACCTGGGGGCTCAGGCCACTTCTGGGCATATAGAAATACCTTGACACAAGGCCGCTGACTTCTGGACCTGTGGCTGGCCTGGGACCAGGTGGCCCCTTCCTTCAGAGCGTCAGAGCTTGCTGTTGGGGAGGATGTGGCCAGGAGGAGCTTCTGCAGCTGGGAAGAGGCAGAGGGGAAAAGACTAGGGCCAACCACACTCATAAACACAGGGCACCACATGCCAGCTGACTAGGCCCTGGCTAGAACCAGAGACCCCAAGGAGAAGACACAATGCAGAAGACAGATGGCTGTCTACCTAATTCTCAAACACTATTACCCTACTAGAAGCTCAGTCAGTGACTCCAAGGGAACAGGTCTGGCTCATGCCTACTCATTCTACTGTTAGAACGGTGTCAGTTCACTCTGCATGTGCCTGTAATAGACACACGTGTGTGTGCACATGTAGATACACAGATGGAGAGGTTAGGTACCAAAATGATGCCTGATACAGGAGTCCAGCTGATTTCCCTTTTGTCCACGATATTTAAAAATTAAGTGTGTAGTAGTCACAAATGTTAACATGTGTGTCGTGTGTGTGTGTGTGTGTGAAATACTAAAAGGTACACAATTAAAAACAAATTTCCTTCCTTCTCAAGGTTCTTTTTCCTTCCCAGAGGCAACTCCCAGTATTCTCTTATGAGCCTTCGTGAGGTGGGCTCTGATCATACAAGAATACATACAAGGCACATGCTATCTCCAACCCACTCAGCTGTTTCCATACAAGCAGAAGAATGCCAATCTGTAGTTCTGTCCTTTCTTCATCTAGTGTGTGCGTGTGTGCGTGTGTGCGTGTGTGGAGGTGTCACACAGATCTCAGGCTGGCCTCAAACTATGTAATCAAGGTTGACTTGAACTTCTGAACTTCCTGCCTCTACCTCCCAAGTGCCGAGATTTCAGGCATGCCCCACCATACCCAGTTTTACAGGCTTCATACATGCCAGGAGAGCACTACACCTATTGAGCTACCCCTAACCCTCAGGTAACTTTTAAGATAAGGTTGTCAAAGCTCCCCTACTTCTGGTCCCTGCTGGCAGTGCACAGTTCGTCCACCCTGAGAGTGAAGAGGTGGAAGAAAAACATCTGCAGACTCCACAGCAGCCAAGGGTGAGAAGGAGACGAGGTGTGTCCTGGGATTGTACTATGGCACCGAGCGTTTCCTGGGGAACATGCCTTCCCAGCACCCCAACAGGGAGCACCGAAGTCCCAAGAGCTAGAGAAAAGCCACACCCCACACTCAAAGTAGCTGAGGATCCCTAACACCTCATCTAGACTTACAACAACAGCAACAACAATACAGACACACAGACACACAGACACACAGACACACACACACACACAACATACACACATGACTCTGTGTCTTTGGACAACAACAACAACAACAACACACACACACACACACACACACACGACTCTGTGACTTTGAACAACAGCAACACACACACACACAGACTACACACACATACACACATGACTCTGACTTTGGACGCTGGGTCAGAGGGAAGAGATCTTGTTCTAGATCATCTCAGTCCCATTCCAGGTAACATTTTGAGCAATCTATTTCCTTTGCACTGACACAAGAAGGGGACAGCATAAACAAACAAAGAAAAACAAACAATAAACAAATAAATAGAGAAATAAGTAAAAAAAAAACAAAAAACAAAACACTGGATCTGAGAGTCTTTAAAAAAAAAAAAAAGGAAAAAAAAACCCTCTGAAAGTCCAAAAGACACTGCTGACTTCAGGAAATGCACAGATATATAGAGGTTCATAGGTCTTCCAAGACCAGGCCCCGGGTCTACATCACTTCTCTGGGCCCCTCCAGAGAATATGCTGGGAGACTTGACATTGCACCTACTTCCCATAAGCCTAGCACAGTGTGAGAAAACAACCACTCAGGCACCCCGCGTGCATTGTAGGTAGAATCTAAGGCTCAGGATGGAGACAACTTTGGCCAGCAGGGGCTGCTCTTTCCCTGGACAAGGCCTCCTGCAGCTGCCTGGTGCAGAAACAGCATTGAGAAATTTTACTACTAATGGCCTTGTCAGGGCTCTGAGTCAGCCAGCGTGTCCTAGGTGGGTCTGTATGCTAGGCGCTGTTCTAAATGTTCCCCAGGTATTATCCACTGTAATCCTCCCAAAAGCCTTTGACCCATGCACTATTATCTACCCCCATGGATCAGAAAGCTGAGTCATCCAGAGGCAAAGAGAGGGTGTGTGCCTAAGGACCCACAAGTCACTGGCAGGACTGAGATTCTAATCTAAATCTGGAAGGAAGCAGGACTCCACAAGAGGGAGCTCCAATGTGAGACTGACTGAACACAATCTGTCCTAGGACACAGTAGGCACTTGGTAAATGTCTCCCCAGTGCTCTTGGGCCTTAAAGGCAGCACAGGACCCTAGCACGTAAGTCAGAATCCATGGGGGTCTAATTTGGTTAGCATACCAATTTACCAAGAGACTCCTCCCCTAGGGCCTTAGTTGCACCAGAGCAGAGTGTGATGCTCACCCAGGCTCTAAGAGCTCTCCCAGCTCTGACAGGCTCTAAACCCCAGCTGAGTCCCAGCAGCCACAGAAGCTACAGCTCTAAAGAAAGGGAGGCACCCCAGGGAGGGACCCCTGGCAGCCGCACAAAGGTGATCCCATGTGCCTGGGCTTTGGTATCTTCAGCCAGAGTCCAGAGCGGGTGTCCTCAGTAACTTGGGAGCTCCAGACCCTTGCAGGGCCCGTCAGAGCTACTGTCTTCTCCCTACATCTCCACACATACTCTACACTCACACAGAAAGAAAGCATTTAACGTGTACTTGTTTGTGTGAGGACTTGTCCAGTCTCTTTGAGGCATAATCTAGAAGGATCTATTTGAACTGAAAAATCATGTATTCATAGCCCCAGAAATTGCATTTCTAGAATTCTTCTACTGGGGCGACCAGTGACGGTAGGACTGTGTATAACAATGGATGTCCATCAACAGGCGAATGGTCAAATATATACATGATGGTACATCCTTACCTGGAAGTACTACACAGCCAACAGGAGGAGACAGAGCTCCACACACTCATCAGAAGAGTTTCCAGGACACCCAGTTCAGTGAGGAAGCAAGGTGCAGAACAGTCTATAATGAAGGCTCTGTTGTTTTTTTTGTTTTCTGTTTTTTTTTTTTTTTTTTTAAAGGTGAATAGGAAAGTCATGTAACAGATCAGTAACCATGGTTACCTCTGGGGAAGGAAAAAGCAATTGTGAGAGGGCTAAGAAGGTTTTGCTTTTAACTGTCCACGCTTCTGTTTCCTGCTTGGGTTTTTAGCCTATGTATGTTATCTTTGTGAAAATGTTTGTGTGTGATTGTAAGGTTTGAGCAGAATTAGAATGAAGTCTAATGCCATGATCCAGGCAGGAAAGGGTAAGGCCCAGGGAGGCCTCGCACCCCAAGCTCTCTGCAGGAACCATGCCCTGATGCTCAGGGGCCCTAACTGAGCTGGAACTGACAGCTCAGCCCACACCATTCTACAATCTGACACCAGCCCCAGGCCACAGTCCTCACCAGTGAAAGCTCATCCACTTCAGACACTGGGGACAGAAGCCTCTCCAGGGCGGGGCTGGGGGGCACAGATAAGGGGGCAGGTGAAGCTGGGGCGCAGGATGGTGAGTCTTCTTCATCCAGTCCTGGGAAGGCAGCCAGCCCCACATCATCTTCAGGGATGTCATCCAGGGTCTTGGTGAGAGCAGCCAAGAGAGCTTCATTCTCACTGTCAATCTAGACGGAAGAGACCAGGAAGGGGAGAGGAGAGGGTTTGTTGCCATGGGAGAGCCAGCTGACTGCAGGTAGGAAACCTATTCTGCCTACACTGATGAACCAGTTAGCAGTTAGCTGCTGCTGGTTGGCTCACCAAGGAAGAGAGAGACGGAGGCTTATTTCATAATTGCAAATCCTTCCAGACCTCAGCAAAGGGAACCACTGTCATGGCCAAGGTCATACTGGACAGTGGAACCCAAGCATCTGAGCTCAGGTGTTTTTATTGATCCAGAACTACCACGTGCAGGTCATTAGCAATTAAACAACCCCCACAGAAATCTAACACCTGCAGACAATACAAAACACCAAGACCTCGGCAGACCTTTACCCAACAGTGCACAAAACAATATTTTAAACACAACTAAACATAAACTTCTACAACAAACCATCACTATCTTTCTTGCTATCCCCACCCCAGTTCCTTTACCAGACAAATCTGGTCCATGTTCCCGGAATATCACGTGGTCAGTAAACAGGTTGTCAACTCCAAGAACCACAGAATTTGATAAGCAGGCTATGGGAAGGGCCTTGCCGGGAGTCCCAGTCCTGGCTGTGCTGCTCATTGAGCTGTGACCTGGGGAGAAGGCTGCCTACGTGAAGACACCTGCCTCTTCTAACAGAGCCTCTCTGGCTCTTCTCCATTATTGGTAGCAGGGTCTCAGCCTCTTGAACCTCGAGGCCCAGACAGGGTAAGAAGAGACTGAATCCCCTAGGCTTCAACTGTGACAGTCATAATGAGAGCAATGGAAAACAGCTTGCACTGCCCATGGGATCTTTGCTCACTCAGGGAGAGGAAGTAGGAGCCTGGAGCTATTGACTCAGAGAGACCACACTTAGCAACCGGGGGTTCTTGGACAAGTCAGTCCTCACCTGCCACATGGGATAACAGACAGGACTAACTCCAAGCGGTTCGTGTTGAGGGTGAGGGGTGACTGCAGGAAATGAGCTTAGACAACAGTGCAGACACGAAGCAAGCACTCATTACCGGGACAGCCATACGATCACCATTTCAGTGACGACGACGGGAGCCAGTACTCACCTCATCCTTCCCTCCCCATTGCATGCTGTTCTGCATCGGGCTTTGCGTGGACACTGCTCATCCAGCATACCAAGACCACCCCACCATACTCCCTGCCCTCCTAGAGCCTGGGCTCTGGTGAAGAGTGGAGCGAGACAAGGACAAGTGAATGCATTTTAGAGCTCAAGAGAGGCTGGAGAAAGCCAGAGGAGGCTGCAATGGGGAAAAGAACAAGAAGATTGCAGGCTGTCTATCTAGAGTGGTCAGGAAGCCTCCTCTGAGCAGACACTTAAACATCAGCCAAACCAAGGGCTAAGAAAATAAGGCTCAGGCCAAGGGAAGAAAACCCAGCGTGAAGGCCTGGGCATGATAGGAACAGGAAAGCTCTCACAGTAGCACCCAGGGGCTCACACAACACCCCTGTGAGGGGAGCACAACTCTAATCTCCATTTTACAGAGGAGAAAACTGGTCACCCAGCAAGTATCAGGCAGAGCCAGGTCTTTGAGCACCCGCCTATATACAAATGGAACCAGGGCTGCCTTCCTCGCTGTCCACAACCCCTGAGGCACCTAGCCTCAGGCCACCAAGCTTGAGGCTGGGAACACAGACTACACTGCTTCTAGGTTAGGCCAAGGGCCGCAGTCAGAAACCCTGATTCCCTGGGTCTGTGCCAGCAGAAGCACATGCTGTCACATGGTCCCTTCTGCGGCACACTTTCCCATCCCAGTTCCAGCTGTTTATCCTTTCTTCAGGAAGTTCATCTGAAATACACAACTCGTGATGGCTTACATCTCTGTTCCAGGCTGTAACCGTACAACCAGAGCAGCAGCTGAGTAACTCAAACAGGGATTCGGGAAGAGGAGAATAAACGTGTTTGTAATTTTTAGAACAAAGCTAAGAGCAATAATGAGTAATAAAATAACAATAAATAAATAATGAAAAATAAATAACAATAATTTAAAAAAAAGTCAAAAGATGTTAGTAGGTCTGAGCCAGGGCTTGGTGGACTCTGGATCACGTGGTTGCCCCCACCTGCAAGGCTCCCCCAGTCCGCAGGCAAGACTCCCTATGCTTTATTTCTAGAATAACTTGCTAGCTTGATGGGGAATTAAGATACTAGAACTCGGGGCCCAGTGATATTTGGGCGATGACCACACAGAGTTGTGCCACCACCAGAGTGGCCTTGGAAAATGAACCAGCATGAGGGTCGGGCATGGCTCCAGGCCTCCCCTAGCTCTGAGCCTGGGGTGTAGAAAAATGCAACACTGCTCAACAAAGGACCGAACAAGACAGATGAGGAGCAATGGGGAGACTGGCTGCCTTTAGTTTCTCAAGTTCTAGAGGAGTCACTCAGAATAATGTCACCCGTACTGGGTGGAATGAGCAGGGTGCCATAAATTACCACGCACAACAGAACTGTAAGGGCTTCCAGGGTCATTCAGTGGCCAGGGGTGTCAAACAAGTGACACGTGTGTTCCAGCTCACCTGGAACTTCATGCCAGAGTCCCGGTGACACAGGCAACAACTTCAACCAGTCACAGCTGGTGTTCCTTGGGAAGCTTCCCTGCCATTCTTTTCACAGGTGGGCTGAAGCCCCAGAACAAAGACCTGTCAAGGCTACAGAGGAAGCCAGGGCAGGGTTGAGGATGACCCTAAGTTAGGTCAACTCTAACTTAGAGAGCACAGGCATGGGGTGGGGGTGAGTACAAAATGGCAGAGACTATGATGATGCTGGATGTAAGCCATAGTGACTAAAGAGATCTGTTCCTTGTCCCCTTTCCCTGAGATGCCTAGCTCTGGAACAGCTGGGTGGACCTAGGAGAAGGGCCACCTTACCCATACTGCTGTGCCTCCTCCCGGGCCTCCCTGCCACCCTGTAGGCGCCTTTGGATATCACTGGAGCTGGCTGCCTCATCCTGCCTGGGCCCATTAGCTTGTTCCCCCTGCTCAGCTTAGAAACGGAGTGAAAATTAATGGAGAGTTAATCAGCTGAGAAAGGGATATTAATAGACTTGCCCCACCCCCAGCCTTCCCTGGCTCATCTCAAGCTGGAGGAAAAGGAGCCTTGGAGAAACCTCGGTGAAATACTCTATTTGGGGACTGGAGTGGCATGAAAGAATGCTACAGAGCAGCACTAAGAGCCAGAAGAGCACACAGGGATCCTTGCCTGTCCAAGGGGCCTCCATGAGTCGGGAGATGCTCAAGAAACCACCCATGACCCAGCATGCCCTCCTTCTGAGAGGGTCCATGAGTTCCCAGCATCTGTAAGGACTGGCGACTTTCTTCCTCTGTCCTTAACAGACCAAGAACCAATGATACTTCAGGCCATGTTCTTTCTTCATTCTTCCCATGGGGAAACTGAGGACACATAGCACAGAATAGCCAAATATCTTCATACTCTAGAACATTCACTAAAGTTAGCCTCTCATGTCCTGGACCAAAGACTTTGGGACAGACAGATAATGGAAAGCAATGCGCATATCCCCAAATCTTGTCAATCCTTATAACTGTAGCTTGCTCTCATTCTTTTAGTTTGTCCCTGTAGCGATGATGCCATTAGACGGTCAGAAAAGGATTCCGACACAGCACCACAGTGCCCACTGATGAGAGGAAACTGAGTTAATGGGAAAAAGAGGACCAAAACAAGTGGCCCCTGGGTCTCAGCTGAAAGTTTGGAAAGGGGCCATACATGGCCTTGATGGTTTCTTTGTTAACACCTACAAATCAAACTCTATCTGCAAGGGCTTCAGAAATGAGTAAACCATCATCTTCAAGGAGACCAGAGACAGAAGACAAATGTCCATGAGCAGAAGTGACCAAACGCCTCCGGAGGAGTGAGTGACCTAAGTACCAGGCGCCCAGGGTCTTATTTATGTGATGACCATTTATTAGGGCTGGACACAGTGCCAGACACGAGGTGAAGGACCGGGGTACAGTATGCACAATGAGGACACAGCCCCAGAGTTCATGAAGGAGTGGAGGGATGCCACACGGACAACAACGACAACAGACTACAATCGCATCATCCCCTGCAAAGCAGGTGCCTTCGTGTATAATGGCCGGGTCTGGGAAGTGGGATGTACTGGCCACAGTGAGGAGAGGTTCTGGTGGCAGAGCTCAGACGCCCGGGAGGACTGACTGCTTACTGGGCTGGGAGCCTCAGCAGGCTCATTCCGCTCTGAACCCGCTCCACCCATGGCAAGTTTCCCAGAGGCCTTAGCGGGGATGGTCTCCAGCTGCACTCCGACCCCACTCATACATAAGCTTTCTACATTCTGAAAGTATTTTGGGGAAATTGTTGAGAGGGGGAGAGGGGAAGAGAGAGAGAGAGAGAGAGAGAGAGAGAGAGAGAGAAAGAGAGGGCAACATTGTTTTGACACCACGTTTTAAGTTTTTTTTTTTGTTGTTG
This sequence comes from Cricetomys ansorgei, assembly GCA_026225945.1. Taxonomy (NCBI): domain Eukaryota; kingdom Metazoa; phylum Chordata; class Mammalia; order Rodentia; family Nesomyidae; genus Cricetomys; species Cricetomys ansorgei. The sequence goes on along the minus strand of JAMJFZ010000242.1, from coordinate 1,154,431 downwards.
TTGTTGTTTTTAATGGTGAGGGCTGATGAGACAGTTGGTAAAGTACTTGCCTTGTGAGCAAGAGGCCTGAGTTCAAGACTCAGAACTCCTGTAAAAAACAAGAGTGGCAGCGTGTACTTGTTATTTCAGGGTTAGGGAATTGGAGGCAGGTGAATTCCAGGCCAATAAGAGAATCTGTCTCAAAAAGCAAGGTGTGTTAGGTGCAGTAGTGCTAGTCTTTAATGCTGGCGCCCGGGAGGCAGAGGCAGGTGGATCTCTATGAGCGAGGCTCACCTGGCCTATATAACAGGTTCCAGGCCAGGCAGGGATACGTGGTGAGACTGTCTCAAAAAACAAACACAAACAAAAAGCAAGATGTATGCACCTAAGGAATGGCAGAAACTGTCCTCTGAGTCTACATGCATGTACATGTACACAAATGCAGAGAAGGGGAGGAGGTGGGGATTCAGAATGGAGTCAGATAAAACCAGGGTCCAGCTCTCACAAGATTAGCAAAGGGGTCCACACAGTGCAGATTGTGGGCTCCTAAATTAGAACCTTTGCCCTGACCCTTCCTAGCTGTGTGACCTTGAGCCAGCCACTTCAGCTCTCTGGACTTTACCTTCTTATCTATAAAATGAGTGATTATTGCTGGTGTGCAACTTATAGGTTAGAATAGCCTCAAGAAAAATCCATACTCTTTACCACGGTACACAAGACTCAGTGAGGCCCGCCTACCTGCACCACACCTCGTACTTCCTTCCTCTGTCTTGGTTCCCATCGTGCTCCCAGCAGCTGCACCAGGATCACCATTTCTGCTCCCCACTCCCCACCCCTACTCTCATTCGCCAGCTAAATGCAAGAGGCTTTTCCCACACCAGTCTGCAGCCGCTCTGCCTATGCTCTGGCTGGCAGTCTCTGCTGCTGGCTTATGTGTTTGCTAATCTAGGGACATCTCCCCCTCCAGACTTCAAGTCTGCTGATGACCTCAGCTCCTGAGGGACCTTGACAGGCTGCTCTGGAAGGACAGACAAGCTCTGTCTGCAGGCCTATCAGAGGGGCTTGCTTCTGCCTGTGAGGCTCATTCTTTGCTACTTTCTGGAGGTAGCAAAACAGGCCAGGCAAGGGGCTAGAGATGGCCTAAGCCGGGTGCAGATCCAGAGAGGGAAGCAGGACCCCCAAGAACCTGGGTAGATGGATACAAGTTAGCTTGAGCAAACACTGAAGGTGGGAAATAGCAGAAGACACAGGGTGGGACTGCAGAGAGTCTGTGCCCACCTGGAAGAGCTCGGAGTCATCAGGGCTGTACTGGCTGGGCTCTGTCTCCGAGGTGTCCGGGCACCACTGCAGCTCCCCAAAGCACGTGGCTGAGTCAAAGTCACTGGTGTCCAGCTGGGATAGGTCCAGCTCTGGCAAGTCAGAGCACAGCTGCTCCTCCCCGGATTCCCCACCCTGAGGAGACAGGGAGGAAAGAAGTGATCAGAACTGAATGTGACCTTGCTTAGCCAGGATATTCATAATGCTGTAGAACTGGATCCTCTACCAAGACCCAAATTTGCCAAATAATCAACAAATGTAAAGATCCACCCCATTACTTTTACTTGAAACTGTTGAGTCTACTGGGAGATAAGGTGGGCCCCGGGGCACAACACCCCTGCCCTCTTCCTTCCCCTTTGTGCTCCTACATATCCCTCAAGGCCCCACCCAAGTGACACGTCTTTCTCCTTACTAAGACTGCTTTGTTGAAAACCTTTTTAAGAGTCTGTAAACGGTTACCATTTTCTGCAAGTTCCCCTCACCTGGAAAAAGCGATGCCTCGAAGCCAATGTCCCATATATTAATCACAGAACAGAACAAGGAGATAATCATGGATGACCCTGAGTGATTCCCAAGCTTTTATGAAATTCCTAAGTCCACAGGTTTGTTGGGAGGTTATTTATAATGTCTAAAATGTGGAAGACCATACATCAGAGAATAAGGTGGAAATAAAACCATAACACTCCTTTATTACAGAACACCGCAGGCCTATTAGAAAGAATGAGGCAGATCTATGGATCGCCTTGAAGATGTGTCAGAGAAAAATCTAAGTTACAGAACAGCCTCTTGCAGCAGGCAACCTACACGTGTAGGGCAGGAAATGGCGCCCAAGCTGCAAGTTTCCGTCTGTAGGATAATATGCATGTAAGCTCACAGGAAGGGGTCTACAGAGTCCCCCAGATCCCTGCAGTGAGGCAAGGGTGGGAGGAAGATTGAGGACACTCAGGCAGCAGCACCATCCTGACCAGCGGCTCTCAGAGGACCAGGGCTGGCTGCATCCTCATCTCCTGGGGATTTGCTATTACTGCAGATCCTGGGGCTGGCCCAGCCCATCCTTGCTGAGTCAGACTCTGCTGACTTTCTCACCTGGTACCCAAGGTTACCAATCACCAGTTATGGGACTGCCCTGAAGAATCAGAAACCCTCAAGGCAGGAGGGTGGCACTGTAGTGGGCCACCACGAATTTGAGGAGGGTGGCTGAGACCTGGCTATTCTGAGTGTTCTCAGCTGTGAGCCTGTTAGGGAAGGCCTAACATGCCTCTCTGAAACTCAATGTCTCACCTATAAAATGGGTACAGCGCCTTACAGATTCAAGAGCAATTGAGGTGATGTTACAATCTGGCCCAGCAAGTACTCAATAATTGTCAGCTGAGAGCAGTGACCTCAGAGAAAGATGATGGTTATAATAAACGCAGCAGTGTCCCATGGCAGATGGGAGGGGCCTGCCTCAGGAAACAAGAAAAAAAAAAAACAAAAAGAGAGGGGCAAACATGACACTTAAGAGAAACAGGCTTTTCTTGGGTCTTTTCCTTAATTGCTCCCACTTACTAGGACTCATAAATTATGAACAAATGTATATAATTAGCTCAACTTGAAACAGGAAAAGGGCTTTTACCCAAATTTGGGTCAAATATCTTAATTGGCATTTTGCAAGAAGCCTGCCTGTATGGGCAGCATGGGAACCAGGCCTCTCTGCACACAGCCATCCCCGGCTCAGTCTCGGGCCAAACAGCACTGTGCCAGCAAATGTGCTCCAGGGACACATCCCTGCCATCCCCGCCCTCCATCTTCTCCCATACATATATATGTTCAGCAAATACATGTATGTTCAGCAAATACATGTATGTTCAGCAAACTAAATATTGAGCTATCAGTTACTCAGAGCCATGTACTAAAGGAACATGAGACAGCCAGGGGTGGAACACACAAAACCAGTCACTATCCTCTCAGAGGTGGTCCCCTAAGGCTGAGGAAGGATGGGGTCAAGCAAATAATCGCACAAAAGGTATCATCTCCTCTCATCTGTGCAGGAAATTCCAGAAGTCATCGCTTCATCATAAGTTGTAAATTTTGTGCCATTCTGACTAGCGTGATAAAGTCTAAGCAGTCAGACTCAGTCTCTGAGTCCTCCGTGTGTCCAGTGTATCCACAGGGTATAAGCTGCCCACCCATTAGACTCTCCAGAGTCATCCTTAGTACCAGACAGACTGTTGTGACATAGCATCGCTGTGTTGTTAGCTCTTCCCTTACTGGCAAATGTCCCCAGTGTTCAAGAATAACGCTCTACCACGACATGCTAGTGTGGAACCATGAAGCACCTCTCTGAGGGGAAAGGCAAGCACTCTAATCAGGAAACAGAAGAGCCCTATAGCAAGGTGGTTAAGATCTAAGAAGCAATCTAAGAATTTGTGAAGAGGAGGAAAAAAAAATTCATGCTGTTTTGCTACCACACCTCAAACTTTCACAGTTAAGGCCATAGTACAGAGTAAAGGCTTAGAAAGATAGACAGGGCTTCAGACCACGGTACTCAGGGTCATCTATTATCTGTGGCTTCCAGCGTCTACGTGGGACCTCCAACGCAAACTTCAAGAATAAGGACCACTGCGTGAATTGTGACGAGGCCAGCTAGACGCTCTGGGGCCTAGTAGGAGCTTGAAAGTGAGCGGGGCTATGGTGCCTGAACTCTGGACCCCCACAGTAGCCCAGACGCGCCATATCCGAGTCACTAATACTCAGTAGCTGCTGCCACCAAAGGGGACTCAGGTGGGTTCTCCCAGCCGCCTCTTGGAGCTTCTGTCCCTTTTTCTCCCCGTTAGTCTGTGGCGATGTGGATGGCTTTGGGCTTTTGTGGATGGTCAGTTGCTTTGTAGGTTTGGGCCATTGTAAGTCTAGAATAATTATGTATTAGTCTTTCCACAGACATATGTCTTTATTTCTCTGGGGTGAGAATTTGAGGTTTGGATTGTCAGCTGGAGCATTGGAGCTGACTGTTGTAGACAGAGGGGGTGTCGTGGGGACAGGTAAGGCTTCCTAATGGACATACAGAGCCATGTGATGGAGAGGGCAAGAGGGGCTTTTCAGGCAGGGGCAGTAGTCAGGGCAAAGTCCTCGGTGGGGACGAGCATAGGACTGACGTCAGCAACTATAGCTCATTGACAGAAGCTGAAGATGGCTGAGGACAGCAGTGGAGAGGCAGGTGGAAGCTGGATATGGTGAGGACTGTAAGAGGTTTGGGTTTTACTGACTGTGGGAGCAAGGTCAGCACAGCAAGAGGGGGAGGGGGAGGTTGTAAAGGCATCTGGGAGATGGGAGCAGGCAAGCTGGAGGGCCATCACTTGGACATCACCTACGGCCTGTGGAATAGGAAGGGAGGCGTGAAGCTGAGATAGAAGAGTGCTTGACAGCCGGGCCTGCTGACCAGCAAAGCCTTCCACAGTCAGCTCTTCTGCTAGAGTCTTGGTCTCTCCTGCCCCAGTAACTCAGAGAGGCTACCTCCATAGCACACCCAGTCTTAGAATCAGCCAGGAGTCAGCAGTCCTGAAATGTGGGCCAGGTAGTGGATGGTCTGGGAGTTAGAGACTCTTTCTAGAACCAGATAAAAGGGCTGGAGGATGTGGCACACTGCTGACGTGCCTGCTATGAACATCCACAAAGGCATGGGTTCAATCCCCAGCACTGCCAAAAAGAAAGAGAAGCACACCGGATATTCTTCCTTGAGACACACGTGTGTGCACATAGGCTTCTCACACTGCTCTCAGGTCTTTACACAGCTGAAATGCATCTGAGCCGACTGGTCTACCTCTTTCACTTTGCAGATATGGAAACCGAGGCTCAAGGAGGATAATGGGTCTGCTCAGGGTCATACAGGGAATGCCCCTTCTTGGTAACCATACCACCGCCTTCCAAAATGCCCATAAAATGCCCATGATGGCTGCGCATATTGATCCTCACAGCTGCTCTGCATATTCAGGGCATAGCCAGTGTATAAAAATAAAGAACCTCAGCTTTGTAGCCTTGTCAATTAGGCCCAAGACCACTCTCTCCAGCTAAAAACCATTAGGTGCTCCACTAATGGGACGTTTTTGGCCCTCTCTACATCTAGAGGCTTTTGAAGGGGTGCCTAAGATGACCCAGTTCCCTGGGAACGGTCTCAATTGGGGCTTTCTGGCCCTGTACCGGCTGCCTCTTTTCTGCAAGTTCTGCCAATGGAACCAAGAGGTCATGGCCCAGGACTAATAGCCACTGCTATTACTGAGCGTTTACTATATGCCAAAAGCCATGCTAAGTGCCTCACATACACCTTCTCATCAGAGTCCTAAAACAGCCAGGAGGGTAGATGCTACTGTCCCCACAGAACTGTCAGGAGAATGTGTTTATTGCTACGGCTGCAGTAACAGCCAACTACCTGTGCAGGACATCAACAAGGGAAAATCAGGATCTACAGGCCTAGGGGCTGGCGGGCTGCCACCAAGGCTGCCACCTGGTCTCCTCCAAGGCTTTCAAGGAAAGGAACTGCTCTGTCTCTTCGCCCTGGAGGTGGCTATCTTCCCTTGCTTCACACGTTTCCCCTTTTGGTAAGGACACTAGCCATGCCAGATCAAGGCCCACCTAACCGACCTCGACTGAACTTTATCTTTTCTGTAAGTGCCTTATCTCCAGACAGCACCCAAGATCCCAGAGAGGTAAAACTAAGCCAAACCCGAGGCCTTTCTCTAAAAAGACTCGGGTAACCATCCATTACTGTTGGTGAGTGTGAGAGGGAACACTGAAGACCATTCCCACTTACAGAGGAGGGTAAGTGTAGCTTAGAAGAGGGGCTGGGTGTGTCCCAGCGTGGTCATGTGGTCACACGGTCATGTGGCTGAGTGAGGACAGGTCTGGGAACAGCAACATTTCACCATGCCCCCAGCTTCCTGTGCACAGCTTGTCACATCTGCTCACCTCTATTGGTTCTCCTATCAAGTTGCTGGGCCATGCACCCCTTTCCCCAGCAACCATACCCCTCCTCTGAAAGGGTTGTGGCTTCCTCAAGCCAGGGAGATAAATGACCCTGGCAGAGGATTTGCAAGGCTTCACTCCAGATTCACATAAGTGGCTTCATTGGAAGCTCGTGTATCTTGTTGGAAATCGATTCCCTGCTTCAGAAAGAACACATCTTCAGGAAAAAGAAAAAAGTTCACTCCAGTTTTCCTGCCTACAAATCAGCAAATCTCCCTGCTTACTCCAGGCCCAGAGCAAATTCTCAGAATTCCTGAATGAAGGGGAGAAGGCAGCTGCAGGGGCAGCTTGGGTCCTGGGCCCATGTAGCACTCACCTTGTGTCTTTCAGTGGATAGTCAGAACTTGAGTCTGGACAGACAGACCACAGGGCCTCTCTTGCCCACATCTTTCATACCGTTCTTGAATTTGTCAAATGTCTCAGATCCATGTAAGCTTTGGGGCAATATTGAGGCTGAACTCAGAATTTGATTAAATGAATAAACCAAAGAGTGAATTAGTAACACAAGAGCCAGAAGGACTGAACTGAGAAGGGAAGCAGTCGAGCTGAGGCGGGCAGCGGGCAGGCCCTGGCCTCGCGGCCTCTGAGATCGGACTGCTGCTAAGGTGAGTGTTGCTTCCCAGGCCTCTTCAAAAACAAGGAAGATAGGCTGTGTGTCTAGCACATGCTGGGCACTCCAGAGCACTGCAGACTGAATATTCGTGACCCCACAGATTCATATGCGAAATCCTAATCCCCAAGGCGGAAGGTGTTCATGTTAGGAGATGGGACACTTGGGAGGAGACTGGGTCATAGGGCAGAGCTCTTGTGAGATTAGTATCTTTAGAACAGGCAGTCTTAGCTGACGTTACTAATCCATTACAACTGGCCTAGTCTAGACCCTGAGCCTCCTTTCCTTTCTAGAAAGGTCCCCACAAAAGCCATTTTCTTTCACAGATGTTTTGTTTCCTTCTTCCCTTGTTTGGCCTGCTTCTCATGCATTCCCTTCCCAGTATCTGCTGACTCTCCTTTGGAAACCGGCCCCTCCCCTAAACCCAGGTGGTCAAAATAAGTAAGCCTGGCCAAGTGGACAGGATTGAATACAGGCTGCTTTTTTTTTGTTTTTGTTTTTTTGTTTTTTTTGGATGCATTTTGTTAAGACGGCTCAGTTATTCTAGACAGGCTGGCAGCCATCTTTGCCAGTGCCTGGAAACAGCAGCCTAGACTCCAGCAAGCAACACAGAGAGCAATGCAGAGCCAAGCAAGGCTCATCCCAACAAAAGAATTTACACACTGGACCCAGCTGGGTCTGAAGGCAGTGACTCCCTGTGCTCTACAGTTGTGCAAGTGAATAAATCCCCCTTCTAAATTGCATGCAAGTTGGAGTTTGTATCACTTATCAATGACAAGGCGATGGCTAATTCATCTCTCTTACATTAAAATAAAAGATCCAATCTTCTTCTTGTCTTCCAAATTAATACAAAACTCCTAAAGAGGAGTCTAGGAGAATAGTAGGAAGTGTAGACGAGGCTTCATGCCCACCCCCTCAAATGTTTACAGCATCATAGAAATAACATGCAAAAATAATACAAAAAAAAAGCCACACACACGTGCGCACACACACATACAAACAACATAGCAATGCAAGGAAGAATAAATATATAAAATGGAGGATCTCGAAGCCCAGCCTGAAAAGTTCATAACTGCCTGAAATCAGAGATCCTTGCGAGAGCCTTCCCCTAAACATTCAAGGCTAAAACCCTTAGGCCAGGCAAGCATGAAAGTATCTGGCCTTGGACCAGATGACTACAACATGATGCTTAGCCCTTTATAGCCAGGCCCAGAGCTATAGCCAAGCAAGTGGTCGGGGACCCTAATAGAAGGTCTCCCAGTCTGGTAAGAATAAATCCTCCAGCTCAGAGAGCACGACAAGATCCAGTACTCAGAACAGTACTCAGTACTGGCCATAAGTCAGGGCCTACGCCTGTCAGCTACAAAGAAGCCAAGGTAGCAGTGAGCTTGGGACCAGGGACAGGGCATCAGAACCACCCTGGACAGCAACTTCCATGTCCCAGCCCAGCTCCACTCGGAACTTCTTGCCACGATAGTGCTCCTGTTGAGTGTAGGCAAACCTGAACCTATCAGGCCTTTGGTACACTGATACCCAGTCTCCAGCGGACCACACCAGCTGGTGTGCTTCCGTCCTGCACATCCTCGCTGCTCACCCACCGGTTCCCTGTGCTCTGCTGGGCGCTGCTCCTTCCCAACTCATTCGCTACTATCCTTACAGAGCTTAAATAGTTCTTAACTAGAAAATGTTAATAGAAAAGAAGAGAGCTCCATGAAAACTAAGCTGTGGGTTGTGGAAGGATCCAAGAAGCTTGAGTTACAAAAAAAAACTTTATGTGGAGGAGATCCAGATCAAAGATAAGACACTGATGGGAGACCCGGATCTAGGATGAGGAGAGAGTGGCAAGGCCTCTGCACTGACTGCCCAGCAAGCATCTAGGTCCAGCTGTGTGGATCCTCCCAGCAGGCACTGGGGCTCTGGCCCTAGGGTGGGGACTGTGTGGGACTGGGACTCTCAATTCGGTGCCACAGTCCTCTAGCCAAACAGGTAAGATGAGGCTCAGAGCACACGGCTTTGTTGAGACGGCAGGTACAGCGCTCCATGACTTAGTGCTTTATCCGATCTTTCCCTGGGAATTCCCATCACAGCCACTCTCTCCGCCATTAAATAAGAGTGACATCAGATAGGTGACTGCTGTATGACACCTCTGGCGCAACTGGAAACAGTCTCGTACCGGTTGAGGAACACCATAGAGGGGAGCTGGGAGCTGGACTTTCCCAGACTAATCTCTTCTCTTCCAGGTGATGAAATGGAGGCTCACTGAAAGGGAATGGGGGAGTCACCCAAGATCCACAGAGCCAGCTTCTGGTAGGATCAAACAACTAGGATCTCCCCGTATCCTCTGTTCAAGCTCTTTTCAAAATGATAGGCTACTTCCTCAACAGCAGTGGTCAATGTACCCAAATTCTGGGCCAGATGCCTGCGGGCCAGGAGAAGGGGAGGGAAAGAGAACAGAGGTCCACAGGGCAGGTGCTACCTTGCTTAGTCATCACTTTTCCCATCCCTGAGGCCTCCAAGCAGTCCCTTATCCCTCTGAGATCTGAGAGCTCCAGTTGCTGGACACAGGGGAGATTGCCTGGGGGTTGGGAGCTCCTACAGGACCAGGTGCAGGCCTTTGAAGTCCAGACTCTCTTTGTCTGGCACCAGGGTCTGGGAAGGCGCTCTCCTCTCTACCCACAGCAGCGTGGACACCGGTTAGGGCCATTAGTGGCTCTCAGCAGGCACACTGATGACCAGTGTTTGTTTTAAACAATGAAAGGTTAGTGTATGCTGTGACTTGGGCTATGCACTTTGTGTTTGCCTGTCCTTGCAGCTGATTGTATGCACTTGAACTCAAGGGCCTCTTGAATTCCCACGAGAGTGGCAGGAAAGACACTTGCTCAACTGCCAAGTGATGCGTGCACATCCAGAGGCAGAGCTGGCCCTGGCTGTGACTTGCTATTATTCACAGGCAGCCACTGCACCCCTGGGCATCTCTAGAGGCTCTGAATGCAGCAGGAAGTATGTGGTTTTCCACCTGGGGCCCTCTGCACTGGCACCCCTCACCTGCCAGTCGCTGCTTCCCCTTCACGGTCTCCAACCCATGGCCACTTGACCAGGCCACCCTGACTCTGGCTTTGCCAGCACCCTGCTGAGATTCCCTCTGTGAGTACTTCATTTTTCTGGAATAATTTTAACTACTTTCAAGCATATAATTAGTGGCATTAACTACATCCACAGAGTTGTGCAACCATCACCGCCACCCACTTTCTGAACTTTCCCCTATTTTAAATGTATCTATTCCTTAACTAGGAGTTCTCTGGCAGCAGGACCTTGTCCTGCTTTTCCCCTACCATGCCCCCGGGGCGCAGCATAATGTCTGGCATGTAATAGGTGCTCAATGAAGATGTGTGCAATAAACGAAACAAGTGCCTTGTGAACTGTGAAGGACAGTGAACAAGAGCCAAAGAGCACGTGTTAATTTTTTTTCTGAACAACCTCCAAACAAAGCTAGATTGCTCTTACAGCCTCAAGTTATCACATAATAATTTCGTGCCTGTCAAACCCTGTGGGAACAAAACGGCTCCGTGCTCGTTTTCTTTCCTGGTTCTGGGCCCCTTTGTGAGGTCAAGAATGAAGAGATGTGTCATACAAGCCCGCTGACATCAACACTCACTGTATCAGCATATCTCTGCCCGAACCAACATTTATCAGCTGCTGAAGGGCAGGCCCAAAAATAAACCACTAGGATCAAATGCCACCGAGCTGCTCCTCTGAAACTCAGGAGTGGCTGAAAGGCCTGGGGGAGGGGGAGAACGGCTGTCACAGTAGTGTACAGGAATTGGAAGGCGAGGGTAACTTAGGCATCAAAAAGCCAGGCAACCGAGGTCATCATATTTGAAAAGCAGCATTCAAGAAGGGGCAGGGGGAGGAAGAGAGAGAAGACTAACAATCCACCCATGACTAACAGAATACCAGAACTCTAAATAAAGTTGGTGGGTCGAACTGAGTTATCCTTTTGTTTCAGGCTCTGGTTTAGCCGCCCTGGCGATCCTGGGTTCCTGCCTTTATTTTTAAAATTGGTTTCTTCACATTTTTTTTTTTTTAAACAAAGCAAAAAAAAACAAAAACAAAAGAATTGAAATACAATTTATTTTGGTTACTAAATAGTTTGCACAGGAGACAAGTGCCTTCGTGGCCTCAACCTGGCCCAGCCTTGGCAGAGTGCAATGAAGATACTACTGTATGTGCAGGAGACTTAAAATGGGGATATGTCCTAGGCCATGTCATTAGCTGAGCCTTGGGACCTCCATTTCAACCTCTCTGCAATGGGACCGCTAAGCCTTTCTGGCTATGGAACTGTCCAGCCTGTTTGGAGAAGTATTTTGCGTGGAAAAGTGTTTGGGAAAGCTATAAAATGCTTTCCATAGGGAATGCTATTAAATTCGTCGCAAAATAGTGAAAGAGCTAGCTGGAGAAGTGAGCACCACTTTGGGGCTTGTTTTTGGTTTTTTGTTTTGTTTTGTTTTGTGACAGGTTCTCAATATGTGCCCAAATTGAACTCAAACTCTTAAGTCTCCAGCCTCAGTCTCCTGAAGGCTGACATTATTTATGTGTAATACCACACCTGGCTGACAGAAGTTCATGTTTCTCTCTCTCTCCCACTTCCTCCCCCTCAACCTCTCTCTAACTCAGGTTTCTGGAAAGTGCTCTATCACTGAGCTACATATCTATGGCCATAGATGCATATTTGTATTAATTAATATTGTATGTGTGCATCATGTGGACATGTGTGGAGGCCAGAGAGCAACTCTGTGGAGTCCATCCGCCCCCCCCCAAACCCCACACTTTACAAGGGCTCCAGGGATTGAACTCAGGCTGCATGGCCAACGTCTTTCCCCCAGCCTCAACCCATCTAGCCCATCTCACTAGCCCTTTGTCTGGCTTTTGAGAAATGACCTCACTAGTTACCCGGGCCAGACTTGAATGTGCTTTGTAGGCCAGGTGGGCCTCGAACTTTGATCCTCTTACTATAGCCTTCTGAATAGCTGGAATTATGGGTCTGCACCAGCTTTCAGCTTTGAAGTGAATTGTAAAATACTCCCTCTGTTTATCTAAAGGAATGGAATCTGGCAAACGACGAGAGGACTAGCAAGACAGCTCAGTGGATTAAGGGCTTGCTGCCCTGCCCGGGGACCTGAGTTTGATCTCCGGGACCCATATGGTAGAAGAGAGAGAACAGAACTACTAAAAGTTGGTCTCTGACTTCCACATTGGCACCATGGCACTGGGAGACAACCTCCCTGCAAAATAAGTAAGTAAATAATTTTTTTAAGAGGAAGAATGAGAGATGAGAGGAGATTCCTGGGTTTTCCCCAGATGAAGGCATTCTCTCACCTTCTGACTTCTTACTAATAAGGAAAGCCTGGGAACCTCTTTTCGCCCCTCTGCAGCTGAAGTAGTGACCGCTGGGATCCTCAATATAATCTGACGAACTCTTTTTCTCATTCAAGGGGGCTCCCAAAATTGGAGTCTATCTGAGGCACGGCTAGAGCCTGCTGGGATAGGTGGTTGGAAAGTACTTGGTTGGTGATGACAAGAACATTTTGGTCAGCCAGGCATGGTGGCACATGCCTTTAATCCCAGCACTTAAAGGACAGAGGCAACCAAATAGTACAAGGGCAGACTGGTCTACACAGTGAGTTCTGGGACAGCCAGAGTTACATAGTGAGACCCTGCCTTAAAACAAAAATAAATAAATAAATAAATAAATAAATAACTCCTCCCCCAACATTTTGGAGCTGGAGACTAGAGAGACTGTACAGCATGGTGAATGTACTCGATGGCACTGTTTTGTATACATTAGAACTTGTGTTTTGTTCTACTATAACAGAAACAAAATCGATGTTTAAAAGTTGCAGAGACCTACAAAGACTAAGAAAAGGGGGGAAAAAAAAAAGACACACACACTCCATCTGAAGGCTCCTTGGAGTCCTGGAAGTCTATTTTCTCTGGTTCTGTTCATGTTGTCTCCTGCCCCAGCTGGCAGCAGAGAAGGCAGAGCCTGGCCGGGGCTCAGCTGAAAAGCCCTTTGCCTGTTAGCACTGTTATAAATAACCAGAGCAAGGCAGAGAGGGGTTCTGGCAGAAGAGTGAAGGTCAGGCAACCCCATGTAGCATCTGAGGAAATGTCACACTCAGCAGGCCAGCAAGGTGCACACTCCTATCTTCAGCCCAACCGCCCAGGTGGAATGAGGCCTTGCTGTGACTATCCAATATGAACAGCCCTGAGGTGGCTGACTGCTTGGGGGCTCTGGGCTGGAACTGGACCCTCGAGAAGTCCCCCTTTCCTAGCAGGGTGGGGCCTTGGCAGACCAAGCCAGCCAGGTCCTCATACCAGCCCAGGCTTCTTGGCCAGCCCTCTGCTCAACCTACACAGGGAACATGACTCAGTCAATGTTCAGCTCACCAGTGCCCTGCTGCCACACAGTGTGGGAGCTGCAGGGCCACATGGCCCATCAAGTGTGTGGTTCCCATGCTGGGCTCCCTAGGGAACCCCCGCCTGTTCTTTCCTCCCCCAGAGCCCCAGTAAAGCCTTGGGCTTTGAAGAGAGAGGAATTCCGAGGGAGTTAATTAGATTTTCCATTTTTATTAGCCAAGAGCCGTACAGTGGCGAGCCATCTCACTACTTAACCTTAGTGAATTCAAACACAATACGCCTGACCCCCCAAATAAAACAAAATCACCGCGTTTCTATTTTCTGTACTTGAAAAAATAAGAATGCATATTTGCATGTGGAGTCTGATTGCATATTCCCGTACATTCACTACCCACATGCACGCTTTGATGGTGATTTAAAGGCTTTCTGAGGTTCATTTGACCCAGACTGCAGACTAAGCAGTCACTCCTGAAGGACTCTCTCCATCACTCTGCATCTGAGTGGACCATGGGAACCCAGCAAAGTGGGTGTGCTCCATCTCAGGCCAGAGCATCTGAGGCTTGAGGGTAATTCGGCTTTGCTGAGCAGGAATGCGACTCTAGACTTAAGCCCAAATTCCTTGTCGTCCCATTAGGGCTGACCCACAGCGCTATGACTGACACTGGTGAGAGGGCAAGCTCTCGATGCCCTCAACCAACTCAATGTTGAGTCCATTGAGTCTTTCTGGCTCAGAACCCAGGTGACACATCAGAGAAGTACCCAGGGAAGGGAGTTCAGGGCTGGCCAGCACCCCAGCAAACCAGGTTGGGCAAACTATCTCACTGAAAAAGCCCAGCCTGGACCAAAGCATCACAGGATTTCCAAACTAGATTGTCCAAAGGAGCCCGCTCCTGTCCACCTCTCCCTGACTGCAGAGCGGTGGTCTTCCTTCCCCTGAAACACAGCTCCTGAAGTTTGAACCCCCGACTTAGCTACGTCTGCCATGTCCCAGCCACTGTCCTACCATTAGATCTCAGGGAGATCCTTGATGTCCAAGTCACACACTGTCTGAGGTTTAGAGCACTATACTTAGGCCTCTACTGTGCAGGAGCCTGGGCCTAGCTGCGTCTTCTCTGGGTTGATTCTACCTAGGACCGGTATCCAACCGTTGTGGGAAGGGTAGGAGTGGAGCTGAGGAGAAAGCTCTTGCCTCCTTGGCCAGTTTTGACAGTCTCTGCCTCACATTCCCGTGACACCCACCAGCTCCCTCACATGTTCTCCCCCTCGAGAGAGGGGCTTCTGTATCCATTTATTCCCTATGGAAACTTCTTTCCTTTTCAGTGGGCCAGATGAGAAATCCAGACCCACGGACTCCCGGATAAAGCTGGTGGGAAAACAGAGTCTTTTTTGGTCCCATAGGCTTTCCTTGGTCATGTGGCTGGAGAGGGCCAGAGGCCAGGCAGGCTGCTCTGCCGGGGAGGCTCCGCAGGCTGAGGGTTGGTGAGGGGTTTTCAATAATAGTGTGGCCTGCCTTCTGCAGAATGTCTGTAACGCAGAACTGGACCAATTAAGAGACCCGCCACTCAGAAGGAGACCCAGGGATAGGTGGCGCTGTCTACAAGAGGCACTCAAAAGAAGCACGTAACGTCTGCGAGTCACTCAAGCCTGAAAAGGGAGGCTGGGAGCCCTCCTCCACACACAGTGAGAGCAAAGGGATTTGCTAGGACTTGGGATCACAGTCCTCGTGAGAATTCTTGGAGTTCTAAAGCAGACATCATCCCCTTTGCTCTTCCCAACAAGGCAGAAGTGAAGCCCATTTTTCCCGATCGTGATGCTGAGGCACCAGGTGGGGAAGTGACTTCTCAAAGAGAGCAAGGGAGCTCCATCCTCTAGGCCCCGGCTCCTAGCTGAAGCAGTAACAGAAAACGCCAAGTGGGCAGCCTGGAAACACATTCTGTGCAGTGGCATGGGCCTCGGACTGGTTAGCCCTCTGCGTCTGTTTTCCATATCCCAATGCTGGCCTGCCCCAGACATCAGAAGTCACCAGGACCTTGGTACATGCAGGGCCAACAAATGAGCACGACAGAAAGCCTCAGAAGTCCCCCAAGCAACTCATGAGGTGGAAGACATGAAGGGCATGAGTACCCCAGGGACCTGGTGTCAAGGGGTAGATCATGGGCCGAGTGTCAGAGACCTAGTACCTCTTCACTCGCTTCTCACTGTGTGGTCCCAGCAGCCACAGCCTCACCTTTCCTACTGATCTAGACCTCAGGAACCAGCGCCTGCATATGCTAAGATCCCTGGTAACACACATGCACATTCAAGTGTGGGAAGCGAGAGTGTTAGAATCAGCAAGAGACCCTCACATGTGAATGGGTGTAACCTTGGTAGCAATTCCCACCAAGTGAGAACAGATAATGCAGAGTACCATTCTAGGTACTGCCCAAGGCTTGGTAAAACAGAGGGCAACCATGGCATCAGGAGCCTGGTAGGCAACAGCTGTTCCAACTGTTATTTTTCTTTCCTTCCTCAGGGGCCAGAAGGAAGGCGGCTTTTGTTTCAGTTCCAAGCTCTGCCTGCACATCTGGGAGGCGAGGCTGGAGACCCCATGGGCGGCAACAGATGGGGACAGGGTGGGAGCACAGAAGAAAGAGGGGAGAGAGTGCAGGAAGTCAACAAGAAAAACAAGCATAAGAGACCATCCAATCCCCAGACACAGCTGCACAGCTCACGTGCTAAGGCAAGGGCTGCCAGAAGCCAGTGGGCCTGAGCAAGGGTCAAGAACCACAAGGCTGTGTCCCCTCAGGCCATAGATGGCACCAGCTTTCTAGGCCTGGCTGTAAACTGATTTGATTCGTGTGGCTATGGCAGATACAACATGGAGGGTCACTAGAGCAACCGGATTGAAGCTGCTCCCTAAGCAGGGTCAAACATATCTAGGTTGTTCACTGGGATAGGAGGTCCTGCGCTGTATAAAACCTTTCTGGCCAATAGCTTTCACCTCTCTTATTCAGATAAAATAAATATTAATAATCCACGTGGCTCCTTCAGGTCCTTATGAAAGTCTGACGTTGAGAAGGGCTTTGCAAGTGTTCAAAGACAATAGCTGGGCTGGAGAGGGAGCCAAGACCGAGAGATGTTAATGGCATGTAGGGCCTGGTGGTGGTGGTACAGGCCTTTAATCCCAGCACTCAGGAGGCAGAGGCAAGAGGATCTCTGTGAGTTCAAGGCCAGCCTGGCCTACAGAGTGAGTTCCAGGACAGCCAGGGTTATAACAGAGAAACTCTGTCTTGAAAAAGCCAAAATAAATACATAAAGAAAGAAAGAAAGAATGTGTACTGCTCTTACAGAGGACCAGAGTGCACAGATCACAACACCTGTAACTCCGGCTTGAAGAGACCCAACACCTCTGTGGACCTGCACTCAGGTACACATATTCTCTCTCTCTCTCTTCTCTCTCTCTCTCTCTCTCTCTCTCTCTCTCTCACTCACACACACACACACACTTAAAATTTTTTAAAGCTTAAAATAAAAGAGAGACACTGTTTTTAGTGAGATCACACCATGGTCCTAAAGCAACTGTTGTGGGGTCAGCTGCAGCCAGGGCTGATGGTTGGCTCTGCAGCCTGCTCGCTATAGACACGGTGTTAACCTTCAGTCCTAAGGCTGGCCCAGTCTTCAGGAGATTCCCCTCACACCTCAAGGAAACTATGGCCTCTTGCCTCTCTCTACTTGGGCTCCTTCCAGTAGTTTAAGGAATTTCTGGTTTGCTGGATAAAGCAGTGACGGTCATCACACGGAGATGCAGATCTTAGCCCACCAAGCACTCCAGGGCCCTCTCTGGTCTGTAGGCCCTGTAAGGTCTGGTTCCTGTGCATCTCTCCTGGAACATTTTGCTGTAGTACTCCTCTGCCTCAGATCTCTTGGTCCACTGTTTCTGTCCCTTCCATGTGCCAGCATCTCTCCCTGTTAATTTTTGCACACTCTGTTCTCTCTCCATGGAATATGCTTCCAGCTCAGATGTTTTACCCAGGTAATTTTTATTCACCTGGGCACTCTTTACTTCCTTAGAGAACTTTTCCTTGAACCTACAAGACCACATTAGGAACCCAACTGTATTCTCTCACAGCCTTCTGGATCCAGAACCTTCTATAACTTATAATTATGAGGACCAGCGCCCCCTAGTGGTGGGCAGCACTGACATCGGCTCTCTGCTTCCTCATTTTCCCAGAAGCCCTTTGTTTCTCCATGAGATTTAATAAGCCAATCCAGTATTCAGGTCCTGACCAATCAGAGAGATCCCTAGATACTGCCTGTTTCCTTTAAAAGGCCCACGCAGCTGCATTTGGTTGTCGCCTACATGCAGAATTGTTCTGCAGAATAAAAGTGTTCTTGCTTTTTGCATATATGGTTGCAGGGGTCTTTGTGGAATGATTCTAAGAACCAACAATAATGAGAAATTAAACATTTGTCTGCAGGGTATCTATCCCAGGTACCTAGCACATGGTAAGTGCTCAATAAATACTTAGACCAATCAGAACTCTGTCCAACCTTGAGCTACCATCATACCCACTTGTTCTACAGAATTGGGTCTCCTTTCTCACTGTGTCCTCTAGTCCCACCCATGAGACAAGTCCAGATGCTGCCTGATCCTCGGTCTATGACCCGGGCACAACGGCCTTGTGCCAGAGGTCCAAACATTTCTAGATCTGATTTTCTTGAAAGCAGCCTTGGGCCTGGATCGGGGCCAGGGGAGGCGTGTGTTGCCGGCCCTGGCAGCAAACGCTGATGAAGCTGTCTGGCCCAGCTGAGCCAAGATCAGGAAATGCCAAGATTTAAAAGCATCCGGAACCCATTATTTATTGTTGTTCTTGCACTTCCAGACTATTTTGAGCTGCAGATCGATTGGCTGGCTCTCCTCCTTCCAAATATTACTCCCAAAACACCCAGAATTCACCTGGCCTACCTGTCAGGGGTCAGCTCCCCAACCCCACCCCATTAGTCACAGGATGACAACAACAGAAACAAGATAGGTGCCCCTGGGGAGACTGGGGGAGAGGTGGGTGGGTGGGGTGGGGGATGGACTTCCCTGACGTGTTCCCAGAAAGGAAGTTGCTGTAGCAGTGCAGAAACAGGCTCAGGGAGGCAAACACAACAATAACAACAGCAAAAATACAGCAACAACAAGACACTCGTCTAGGGCTGGAGATGGTGAAGAAAACTTGTTTCTCTTGCAGAGGACCCAGGTTTTGCTCCCAGCACCCACCTGGCAGCTCACAACTGTAACTCCAGCCCCAGGGGATCCACTGTCCTCTTCTGGCCTCCATGGGCATCAGACACACACGTGGTGAACAGACATTCATGTAGACAAAACAACCATACATATACAAATAAATAATTCTAAAATAAAAAGTAAATATTAAAAAAGAAGTTTTCCAACTGCATAGCCATAGCCAAGGTAGCTGTGGGAAGGGAAGACTGGCTCTGTATTATTCTGCCTATGGTTTTAAACTGATGTGTGGATGAGCCCTTCTTACTGCATGGATGATTGTTAGAAGGACACATAGAAATATTAAGAGCCAGAGAGAATGGAATTAAGGGATTGTTTAAAGAGAAGGGGAGGCCAGGGGATATTTTCCTCCTATTTAATGTCCTTTGCAGTTGGAAGGTTTGTGTTTTAAAGCATATGTGTATATATATATATATATATATATATATATATATATATATATATATATATATATATATATATATTTCAGTCTATTCTGTAAAATCCAATTCCTCTGCCCCACACATAGCCACCCTGACTGTCCCAGCCTGCCCTTCCTCTCAGTCTTCCTCTGATTACTTAGGCTGCCAGGTCTGTCCCCTGAATGTACACGTCTTAGCTGCTCCCCACCCCCCACCCCCACTCCCACCCACCCCCGCTGGGAGGCAGAGATCAGGTCAGGACTTGGCTGGGGGTGGGGCATGAAGCAGGTGTCAGAATCCTAGCCAACAGTCACTGGCTTTCTGTCTAGCCCTAACGAGCCAACTAAGTCAGAAGCTCTAAGATGGAGCCTGGGGAGAGAAGCGGAGGCAGAAAGCAGAGAATCTGAGGTAAATTCCGCTGCTGGCAGCCAGCCCGGTGCTTGTCCCCAAGCAATGACTCAAGTGCAGCTTCTGCCAACAGACAGTCCATCTAGGCCCTAAGTCACCAAAGCTCATCACAGCCCTGCTTATTAAATAGAGTGTGTAAAATAGAGGCACCACTACTCATACTGGGGTGGGGACACAGACAGGGATGAAGGACCATCCTTCCTGATGGCTTATCTACAATGCTCTCAGTCTCCCCAAGAGTTTGATGATTATGCCATCTCATGTAGCAAGGAGTTGTCTGCCCCTTTCCGAAGATGTGGGAGAATTGGGTAACATCACATCATAACAGCCACTGTCCTAGGACCTCTCAGTACTGGGTGCCTTACAAAGACATCTTACTTTTTTTTACTGTCTGACAGCCATGTAAAAGCAGATACAGTATCCAGATTGTCTCGGGAAACTGAGTTCAGGGATGGGAAGTAATGTGCTCAAGACTGCAGAGCTACTGGGTCAGGACTGGACTACGTCAGCAAAGAATCTAAACTAGAGCTTAGTGCTAGAGCTGTGGGACTATAGGCCAGGCCCAGAACCCCAGCTTCATGTTGCTTATTTGCTCGCTTATGGCCAGCCCAGGCTGCATTCTCTGCCTCTGTTCATGCACTCAAAGGAGCAAGAAGTAAGGCAACAATACTCTATCCCCCTCCCCTCTGAGATCTACCGAAGCAAAAAGGCAGATCTTTTTTTTTCCCTCTTCCTCCTCCCCCTTTTTGATTTTTCAAGACAGGGTTTCTCTGTTGTAACTCTGGCTGTCCTGGAACTCACTCTGTAGACCAGGCTGGCCCCGAACACACAGAGATCTGCCTGTCTCTGCCTCCGAAAGTTCCGGGATTAAACGTGTGCGCACCACCATGCCCAGCAGAAAGACAAATCCTTTCCCTGATAAGGAAAGCATTCCTCTATTACAGGGAACAAGGGCATGATGGGAAATCAGATACAAAAACTCTCTTTCCCTTTTATTTGTATTATTATTTTTTGTTGCCTTTGCTTTGAGGCAGGGTCTCATGTAGTCGGCTGTGAGCTCACTATGTAGCTAAAGATGGCCTTGAACTCATGATCCTCCTGCCTCTACCTCCCAAGTATGGGGATCAAAGGCATGCACTACCACTCCTGGAGGGGGGGTAGAGAGAGGGAGAGAGAGAGAGAGAATATGTGCATGCTTACACGCATATGCAAAGGTGAGGGACAAAGTTGGGCACTGTCCTCAGGAATGTTGCCTACCTATTTGAAACAAGGTCTCTTATTGGTCTGGAGTTCACCAATTAGGGATTACCTTGCCTCCACTTCCCCAGTTCTCCCACCCCACGGCTTTGGTACATGCTCTGTAACTGATCTTAGCCCAAAGGCTTAGAAGCAATATCCTGTGAACTCTGTTCAAAGCCTTGTAGCTGATGGGGCCACTTGGAGGCACTGACAGACTGTTAAGCATACTGACTTTGAGGCCAGCAAGATGGCTGAGTGGGGAAAGGTGCTTGCCACAAAGTCCGATGAACTCAGTTCAATCCCTGCCACCAACATGACGGAGAGAACCAACTCCCACAAGTCGTCCTTGACCGCCACATATGTGCTGTGGCATACATCCCTGCACGCGCAGATAGAGATGGGGGAAGGAGAGGGAGAGATAGACAGGTGGGCAGGTAGGCAGGCAGGCAGGCAGGCAGGTAGACAGACAGAATGACAGAGGAGAGGAGAACACTTTGGAATCAGAAAGAGCTGCATAGGCCAATCCTCCACCAGCTCTGTGATCGTGACCAAGACCAAGAATGTGACCACAGCACCTCTGTGCCTCGGCTTCTCTTGCACCATGGGAATGAGAAGACCTGAAGGTCTTCTTATAGAAGAAGACTTACAGAAGACTTATAAAAGGCTGTAAGGGAAGAGGCCTTGATCTTGTCTGAGCCATGGGCCCCTACACAGCACTGTGAAGGTTATAAACACTTCAGGATGTCTGTGAACGCATGAAGTAAAAATAAAATACAAGATGATGAAGAAAAGCAGTAAATATCAAAACGCATGTATAAAACATTGAAAAGGTGGGGCTGGAGAGATGGCTCGGCGGTTAGGAGTATGTATTGCTCCTGAAGAGTGTCAGATGGTACACAACGGCCTGGAATCCAGCTCCAGGGACCCAGTGCCTTCTTCTGGCCTCTCTGGACGCCTGCATTCAGGTGCACACACCCACACAGACACATAAGACATCACATACACACAGAATTTTAAATTCTTTTTAATTAAAAAATGATTTAAAAGGATGAATTTCTATCCTAGTGGTGTGTTTCCTTATTAACATGCTAAGGGATGAGAGCTAGTGGCAAGTCTAATAATTACCTAGGACTTCTAATTAGCAGTAAACCTAAATATTTCTAGAAAACTTTGACAACTGTAAAGCGATATGAAAATATCACAGTGATTTCCACTGGTGACAAAAATCACAGGCGCCACTCATACTTTTTTTTTTGTCACCTACATTCATATTTAAAGGAACTGTTAAACAAAGACATGTTTTTTTGTTTTTTTTTCTCTCATCCAAATTAAAATACTTCCTAAGCATTAAGTTGTCCGGCACTTTGCAGAGAGGTCTTTCAAGAGACCTCAACCTAACAGGGCTGGAGGTCTTGCGAAGGGGGTGATGGTACTACAGGGTGAGTGTTCTGAGTGTCTCTGGGTCCTAGAGGCCCAAGGTAGGATGTGGGTCATAGGAAGTGGCAGGGCAGGGGCTGAGCCTCCAAGTTAATCCAAAAGGGTTAAGCCTCCATCAGGCATAGATGCAGGCTGTCTAAGCACAGAAGAAACTGCATTCTTGAGCTGGGACGTAGCTCAAAGGTAGAGTACTTGCCTGGCAGTGGATGAGGCCCTGGGTTGGATCCACAACTCTATATAAACTGGGCGTGGCCACACACGCCTGTAATCTTAGGACTTGGACTATGAAGGCAAGAAGATCAAATGCTTGGATACATATTGGGCTGGAAGACAATGGGGGACAGGAGTCCTTGTCATAGAAAAAAAGAATAAAGGGACAGGTTTGGTGGTTCATGCCTTTGATCCCAGCACTCAGGAGGCAGAGGCAGGAGGACCTCTGTGAGTTCCAGGCCAGTTGGTCTACACAGTGAGACCTGTCTTAAATAAATAAATAAGTAAATAGGTAAGTAGGTAAGTAAATAAATAAATATACAAATAGGCGGTGGTGGTGCATGCCTTTAATCCCAGCACTCAGGAGACAGAGGCAGGAGGATCTCTGAGTTTGAGGCCAGCCTGATCTACAGAATGAGTTCCAGACAGATAAACCCTGTCTTGAAAAACCATCAGTACCATCATCATCATCATCAATAGATAAAGAAATTATTTTTAAAATGACAATTTGTTCCCTTCCATGCAGCAGCCATATCCTTGGCTACACCTGCAAAGAAAGAAGGACCCTTTTGCATCCTGCCCCCATGACACCTCCCCGTAGGACAGGGACACCAGCCATCCTGTGCTCTTCATTTCTGCAGCCACCAGACCGATCTGCACTACCCTTGTTTCCTACAGAGTTGGGAAAAAGACTCGGAACTTGTCTCCCATTTGCTCACCATCCTCCCATCCAACACGGTCTCTCCCACAGCGGCCAAATTCATCCCTAAAACATGCAAATTAGATGATGTCCCCTCACCTGCAGCTCAGAACTGTCCAAGGACCCTCACTGCACTTAGGAACCCAAACACCCATGGCTCACAAGGCCTTGTCAGCAGGGCCAGCTCTTCACAACTAGTCTGCCTCCATAGGCTTTTGTGCAAGCCACGTGTAGGTGGCTGGCTCCTTGATTTTCACATCAAATGACACCTTTTTAAAGAAGTCTTTCCCGACAGGTAGCTCTGCAGTGGCCACTTGTCTCAGTGTCATACTCTGTGGCTGGGACTCATTGTCATTGTTCCCCTAGAATGGAAGCCCCTGCATGCTGTCTTACGTCCCACAGATTCCTACTCAGCACATAGTTGGCACTCTTCAGACTCTACTGAGTGGGCTGACTGTGTGTGGGAAAGTGAGCTAAGCCCTGGCACACATGATATCACTTAATCCCTTAGCTGGCATCCTTCCCATTTTAGATAGGAGGAAACTGAGTTTCCCCTGTCTGATTTCAAAAACAGGTTCTTAGTCACTGTATTATTCTTCTTTCAACACACACACACAGACATGTCCTAAAGAGAAATGAGGATCTTTCAGAAAGATGCAGAGGGATGGGACCAAGGTGACAGCATCCCAGGCCTCATGGGCTTGCAACTTCATTCTGCTCAGACACCACTGACTCCCAAACCCAGTGTCCAAAAGAGCTGGCAGGGCTGTGGTATCCATTCTTGGGCTCACATTTGCATGTAGAACCCTGGGAACCCTACTGCTCCCTGCTTCTTTGTTTGCTGTTGTTTTGTTTTGTTTTTCCAGGGCTCTAATCTCCAGCTCAGGTTTCCAGAGCTCTGAAGTGTTCTCAGCCGGGAAACTGCCCAGCCAATGCTGCCTGAGAGCCTGGGGGTCTGGATGTATACCTGCAGAGCCCCAGAAGGAACAACTTTTGGTTCAGCCTCTAACCAGGACAGCCGCAGGTACTGATGGGAGGACCCCATTTATGCCCACTGCACAGATGAGGGAACCTGAGTCCCAGAGAGGTTCACTAACTATACCCAGCTACGGAGCTGATTGAACTGGCTTAGGAAACCAGGAAATCAAACACACCCTACATCATGCTGTTTAACCTCTATAATTTGTTTCAGAACTGTTCCCAGGGACACCCAGGTGGCAGAATTACAGAAGAGTGAGTGAGAGGGAACCTTTGCCTCAACAGGTCTAACTCAGTTAGCAGGAAGTAAGAGAGGCCCTGTTGGCTGTTGTTGTTTTGTTTTTTTTTTAAATTGGGATAGCATGTAGCGCATGATGCATACTATCAAGTGCTCTAAGCTACATCCTTTTTGTATTTTTTGGTTTGAAAAAAGCATTTGGGGCTTTCACTAGGTAGCCCAGGTTGGCCTTGAACTTATGATCCTCCTACCTCAGTCTCTTGGAATAGCTAGAATTAAAGGCAGTGCCACTGTGCCTTGGCAGTATCTGACATCCCTTTTGATTGTATTAAGATACCTTGTATGTCCTCATGGCCCTGGACACAAGTCAGGGTATGCAGGGATCATATATCCTTGGGACACTGGCCCCCACAATGGACACACTCCAGGAAAGCAGGCCCAATGAATAGGACCTGGATTCCAATCTGGTGACAAGAGGGAGGACAGGTGCTGAGCAGACAGCGTGCCACTGGCAGCCAAGGGGCAGCTGTTATGCAGGAGTTGGCCTTAAGCAGAGCTGCCTGTGACCATTTTAGCCCTGTTGCCATGGGGCAGCGATGGCCAGGGCAACAGCCTCCTTATATAGGGCAAAGTGGGAATCTGTGCCCACCCTTCTCCTAGCTCAAAGGCAATAAGCACAGGACAAACAAAATAAGCAACTGCCCTTTAGAGGCAAGCACATTTCTGCCATTTTTGCTGCAAATGAACTCTCTCTTTCTCTCGTTTGCATGTGCATGTATGCATGTTTACAATAAAACAGCCATTCAGAACAGGAAAGTGCTCTGAATTGGATTCTCTGAGACTTAGCTCTGCCGGACCCACTTGAGGCAAGTCCTGATGCCTCCCTGGGTCTGTTTCTCCACATGAATATCCAAGAGTCAAACTAGGAACTGCCTGTCATCCTTCTGACCTTAATGTTTGTTAATTCTATGGAACCAGACAAACTTCCCATTCATTAATGCCTCAACATGCGACTGACAACATCTGTCATACTAGGAAGGCTCCAAGAGACTTCACTTGGCCTTCTTTACCCAAAGTTGACTGTTAACTCTCCTCCAAGAGCTCATCTCAAAGGGGGCTGGCATGTTCTTCTGTTTAAACTTTCAAGCCAGGAGCTCTATTTATAACTATTCTACATTGTTATATAAAAGGAGACCTAGGCTCCACATAAAGAAATGTGTGTGGCAGGTTCTAATAAAACTTTATTTACAAAAGTAGGCTGCCGGCAAGAGTTAGCCTACAGGGATGTAAAGAAGTTTGCCATCTCCTGGAATCACCATCATCGCCCAAGCCTCAACACACGGTGGTTCTTTTCTTTGCCCTGGGCTGCCCTCTGGGCACTGGGTCTTTAGAGTGGCTGCTTCTGCTCAGGCAGAGCTTCTAGCCACCATCTTACCAGCAAACATACCTCTCTGAAATGAGACCACTGTTTTCAGGAAATGTCACTGCTTAGGTGGTGTCCCGGGCCTGCAGTGACGGGCCCACAACTCCTCCAAGCATATAGGCTATATCTAAAGTGAGAAGTTTCTAGACTCTGAAGGAAAATCGCTCTGGGAACAGCAATTTGGGGGTCTCTGTGACAGTCCCCCAAAATGGCTCACTAGATTCGGGAAGACAAGGCTGCCGCATGGGACATATGGGGAAGCTGGGGTGCGCCTTGCCTTCCCACAAACACTTGTAGCCTGATTGCTAAACAGAGTGATGCAGGGCACTTCTAAGCAGCATGCTGGATCTTTCAGGAGACAGAGGCTGCCCTAATGAGCCTACATCCTTCGGTTTTCCCCCTGGGACTTGATGATCTAACTACTTCTCCCTGCTGGGAAGAAACCTCTCCTCTGAGTCAGGACTCCTCCTGGCAGACAGAGACACTCCAACCTACGCAGCTGCCTCCACCTGTTCCTGGGAAGACCATAAGGAAAGAACAGTAGCAGCCATCCCAGAGGCCAGAGAAAGCGAGGGACCCACCAAGGGCAGATATAGGAATCCATTAGGAGATGAGCTGGAGAAAGCAGCTGAGGATGTCTGGCCTGCCATTCCATCTGCACAGTTCAAGGAGAAGAGGCAACTTCTGTTGTGAAGTCTTAAGGTCTTAAGGGTGGACCCAGGACACCAGGGGATGAATGGCACATTTTTTCCATCACAAGGGAGGATGTTAAAATTGAGTTGACCATTTTCTCTTTATCCAGAGGGTGATAGTTGCCAATTGTAAAGACAACTGGAGCACCACAGGCCAATCTAATGAGAAAGCACAACTAGGTATAAACACACATCTGTATCTGCTCTGGTCCCCATCCTTCATCACAGGCTCCCAAAAATCCTCAAGGTGGGAGCTAGTGTTAGCCTACCTTACAGATATGAAAACTCAAGGGTTACAACAGACAGCACTGTAGTCCCTTTGGGACAGAATCAGAATCTGGGCTCCCAAGCACTAGTGTCTGCATAAAACCCGTTCCAGAGGCTAGGAATATAGCCCAGTTAGTAGAGTGTTGGCCTAACTTGCTTGAAGCCTTGAGTTTGGTCCCTAGCATCACACAAACTGGTATGGTGGTGCACATCTCTAGAACTCGGGAGGCAGAGGAAGATTCAGAAGTTCAAGGTCATCCTCAACTACAGAGAGCTAAAGGTCAGCCTAGGTTCATGAAGTTCTGTCACTCATAGATATAAATAGAATTCCCACTCCTTAAACAAAACCAAGAATCCAGTCCTCTCTTCACCACCTTGCCGGAGCCAGGCCCCAACGTGGATTAAACCGGTTCTGGGAAAAGATCCTTGTTCTTACTTGGCCCCTTTTGCCTCTGGGGGAGATGTCATGCAGAGGGAGGGTAGAGGCTCTAATCTTCTACCCCCTACCCTGCTCCCAAAGGACCACAGCTCTCCTGTGGAAGCTCCTGAGGGCTCCCAATGCAAAGTCTACTTGCCATTCCTATTTTACAGCATCCCCACCCTTGACTCCAAACAGCAGCAGGCTCCATCTTTCCCTCCCACCCTGCCCTGCCAGGTGATTGGTCTGTACTTCCTCACCACCCTCTCTTTGGCTTGCCTATGGGCCACCTATGCTCTGTGGGTGCCCCCTCCAGTGCCTTCAGCACTGCTTCTCCATCAGGAAGCTTTCGGACTCAAGCAGGGATTTACAGCATGTGCCCTGAGGGTTCCCTGGGCTGGGGAAGGACTCATTTAGCCAGTATTATCCAGATAATTATCCAGTATTACCCAGTATCCAAGCCTTCATAAGCGTGTCCTTTCACATACAAACAGGAAAAGCATACAGCTCTGGGATATGGCCCTCTGTATCTTAACCTATAAAACATTACAAGAAGGCAGGAGGGCATGGCTAGACGTTGTCTCCTTCACTCCTGGGGCTAGGCTGGCCTTGAAATTGTGATCCTCTGTCTCCTGAGTGCTAGGATTGCTATAGGGTAGAAGGAACTGACACACCTAGCCAGGGGTGTGTGTGTGTGTGTGTGTATGTGTGTGTGTGTATTTGTGAGAGAGAGAAAGAGAGAGAGAGAGAGACACTAAGGATTGAATTCAGGACCTCACCCTGTTAGGCAAGCACACTAATCCTGAGCTATATCCCCAGGCAGGCTTTAAACTTGTTATCTTCCTGCCTCTGATGCCCAAGTAGCCCTGCTTACAGGCTTGCTCAACAAGGTTGGGCCTGGTCAATATTCCTCCGGGTTTGGTCTCTAGTCACTCACTGTAGAATCTTCCTGGGCTGCCAGGGGTGGTGGTGGAACATGCCTTTAACTCAGCACTTGGATGGCAGAGGCAAGTGGATCTCTGTGAGTTCGGGGCCAGCCTGGTCTACAGAGTGAGTTCCAGGACAGCCAGAGTTATAAAAGAGAAATCCTGTCTCGGAAAAGGAATGGAGGAAGGGAGGGAGGAAATCTTCCTGAGGAGCAGAGATCCAGACTCATGGATCTCATGGACCCCAGAGGTGCTGAATCCATCTCAGGGAAGTCCAAGAATCTGTACTTTCTCAGGGCCCCAAGCAGTGAAATAATCATAACTGTAACTGTGTGAGTACACACACCCACAACTGCCAGGCCCCATATACAGCCAGGCCCTCTGTGACTTGCAACAGAAAGAATGCACTCAGCATGAGCCATGGGTGGGGGCCCCATAGTGTGCCATCATCTGTCTTTGCTTAATCACAAGCATTTTGCAAGCTCCTCACACCAGAGCCAGGAGCAGGACCTCTCAATGTGCCCCTTGCCACTATAATATTTTAAACAGGAAAGGCTTCCAGGAAACAAGTGCATGCTGCAAACCAACTTATTCTGGATTGGACTGGTTTGGGCTGTAAAAATAAGATAGTCAGGAGGCACCAGCTGCTGACTGCAGAGAGTCTGACCAGGGAGAACAGGTAAAGGGAGCTGGCGCTAAGGTAGAAGCTTACCCTGGGGAGTCAACGCAACCTAGGGGGTCAGCTTTCCCATCATTTATGGTTGGGAAAAATAGTAGTCTCCACCTATCCTCAGCAAGGGAGCATCTGTTCACAGCTGACTAGGACATGCCAAAAATGATGCCGCAGAAAGGTCCTGGTCCCAGGATAGTACACTTGATTGCCATTCATACTCAGGAAACTGATGCTTACAGACATTAAGTAACATAGACAAGGTCACCCAGCTAGAAAGCATAGAGCCAGTAGGTAAACCCAGGCAGTGTGAATGGTGATCAGGCAGATTCTTAAATTTGTACTGTGTCCCCTCCCTTACTACCCACGAAGTCTGGGAAGAGTGTCATTAAGTCTTGCAAAGTAGACACAGACACAAGCAACCTATTTTCAATTTCATGGATATCAATGAATGACTGAATTCATAAGGCTATTTCCTAAGCAAGAAAGGGCGCAGCCCTTCCAGGATCATAGCCCTAGGTTCTATGGTGAAAAGCACCACGATGAAGGCTGTTGGGACATTGACTGAACAGCCAGGCTACCTGGGCCCAAACACTTTTCTACAACTGTGAGATCTGGGGCATGTGACTTAGCATCTATACCCAAGTACCATTTTCTATAAACCAAAGAGAACAATAGTAAATGCTTCATAGAGTTATCTTGAGGATTAAATGAGGATATAAACAAAACACTTAGAACAGTGGCTAGCACATAAAACTGCTTGCTGCTATTTTAAGTATGACAAAATGACTTCACATTTATGAGTTCATTTCATCCTCCTTAACAACCCTGTTTAGTTCACAGGAAGGAATGTTCCATTCTGCAGACGAGGAAAGGGAAATTAACAAGGAACATGACTTCTACAAGGACACACACCCAGTCAGTATAACTTGGAATTCCCAAATCACTTCCCAGGCAAGCCTCTATCTTATTATTTGTCTCTTTTGAGCCTTGAGGTAACTCTTAATTTTGTTCTGTTGACTTATGTCTAAAGTGAAAGATTTGGAAACAAGTCCATGAACGGTTCCTACATAATGAGCATACCACCACTTTCAGTTTCTTTGCCCATTGCAGACATTACTAATCAACAACAGGCCTCTTTCCCACAGAGCACAGATTTAAATTTTCCATTGGTTGTTATCTATCAATTAATCAAGCACAAAAAAAACTTGGGATATTTCTATATCTAGTTATGACATGGTACACATAGTCCTGTCCATGTTCCTACATATATTAGCCTTCTCTATAGATTCCATGATAAATCACAGTGCCCTGTGTGCAGAATCCATCCTTCTCTACATCCCAGCTGCTTGACACAGACCCTTTGCTTAGTTCAACCCCACATCCTCACCTTCCTGAGGGCCCAGTGACAGCAGCAGACATTCTCCGCATTCTGCATCGGCAAGACTCCTCTGTGGCTGTGGACACCGGCAGAGGGTGTGCTGAGCAACTTGCTACTAGTTACATTTAAATCCTAACTGGGAAGAGATCGGGATGTTTAGTCTAAACTTGGGGAGTCTCTGTGGGATTCAGGGTCTTCATTTCTTCATCATCTCTCTGAGGGACAAGACCTCCTATCTGAGGTCTCATGTGTCAAGAGAAGCTGAGCCATAGACACATTCTTGCCCTGGTGGTGGGCTCAGAACCCCACTCCCGAGCAATCTTTCTCAGCTACATGATGGGCTCGGGGCTTAACCACATGTCCTATGAGACAGTGCAAGACAGCACATAAACAAAGGCTGATGTTATTGGAAAAGAAATACTCTCCCATCACCACCAAATTGACCCGCAAGAAACCCTGTGGGAGCTCGCACTGGTAGCAAAGGCCTATAACAGGAAGAGAGCACATTCAAGATCTGCCTGGGCTTCAGAGTTCAGGTCTAGCCTGGGCTAAGTTGCATGTTAAAATGCGAAACCCTGTCTCAACATAGAAATGGAAAGGGGAACAGGGGATATCTCCATGACAGAGACACATGCTAAGCCAGCTCTCTATCACAGAGATATCCCCAGTCCCCCTATCAATTTCTATGTTGATCCCAAGTACCAGGAGTAAGAAAAGAAAAAAAAAAACATTTTGCCATTTCTCCTTCGACAGGGGGGAGTCAGAGAGAAAGCAAAGGTCCCACAGAGGGAAGTAGGGTTGGGGATGCTGCTCCTGCATCCAGTTGAACCCAAACTCCACATTTTCAATTACGGGAATCAGTTGATTTCTTTTGGAAGGAGATGGCTATGAATCAGCTCTGCCACTTAGACCAAAACAGACCTGGCAGCTAAATAGACTGTAATGAGGGTGGGAAGGAACTCAATAAGGGCACTTCTCTGTGGCTTCTATCCATGCTCACCACAGGTGCAGAGCCCAGCAAGCCTGCCTTCTATTTTTCCCGCTACATTTGTTTGTGTGTGTGTTCGACTTGCAGGAGTTGGTTCTCTCCTTCCATGATGTGGGTTCCAGAATTTGTACTCAGGTTGTCAGGATAGGTGGCAAGTACCTTTATCTACTGAAACATCTTGCTACCTGGTACCTAAGCCTGGCTCTTTAACATGTATATTGTGGTAGAATGAAGAGCTGTGGGAATCACTGACCTTAACCCAGTGGTTTGCTTTTGGTGCATTCCTTCTGCTAGTAACCCTGAACATCTAATGAAATTGGTCAGCCAAGCAGCTTAGTGCTCTGCTCTCGGGCACAGGAGAGATTTCTGTTTCTGTTAGAGATATCCATTCATTCTCCAACATTTGCTGCTGTCTGATGGTCTCCACTCTTCCTTATTCCCCACCCTTGTTGCTACCAAAGACACTCCTTTCAAACCCTCAGCCTTCAGTTCTGCAGACAGTCTGCCTCATGTCCTTGGCAATGCTCAACAGGAGCCCCCCCCCCCCCGCAGGAGGTATCTGGGATAGCAAGTGTGTAGATACTAGCCTTTGACAGTGACTCCTGCCTCAGGCATCTTCCCATGAAGAAGGGTGCTGGCTTACACCTTTGGGCTTGCCTTTGCTCTAAACCAAGCATGGCATAGGCCTCAGGCAGCTAACCATATAGATGTGAGAAAGGATAAGCAAGTCACTCTCTTCTCTGGTCCCAGTAGTGCCAACCTGGATTCTAGAACTACTGGTGCTAGACAGTCACAGCTCTGGCCTCCACACATACCTGGGATTCTCATGTCTGTGGCACCTTCAAAAGACACAAAGGGTCTTGCCTTTGCATATGAGGAAGGCAACTGGAGTCCCAGGAGACAGAAAAAGGACATGGCAGACTGTTGCAAACATCTCGTACCAAAAGATAGAGGAGGAGAGCAAGGAAGCCTCACTAATAAAGATTTATGAGACATTTGAGCTGCCTGGTTCCATCATCAGATCAGAAATGGGTACTGTCTCCCTGTGCTTCCTAAGTATCAGGATTGATTATCTCATCTGATTGTCCTAGCACCTTGAGAAAGAAACACAACTATCTCCTCCTCTTTCCAGATACAGAAACTAGGGTTCAGAGAGGCTCAAGATCATCCAGCCAGCGAGTGACAAGAGCAACCTGGCTCCAGCAGGCTACACAAGTCTATCAGCCCCTTTGCCTCTCTCCTATGCCACCTTTAGAATCATCGAGTCCCTTAGGATGAGAGCAGCTGGCCCAATCCCTGGTATACTAAACATGGAAGACCAGAGTGGAGCTGACCCCAAACAAAAAGCCTGCCTGGGACTCAGTGTTCCCACTGCCCTTGGGAAGACTTCTCCTCCCACTGCCTCAATCCTGAATATCAGTGTGATGATTTCTTGTCATTAGAGGCCAAGGTCACCTGAGAGCCTGTCATCTATATGAGAACCATGACTTCCAGGCTAAGCAATTCAAGGTCCTAGCTGAAGCTGCAGGAAAGGACGGCAGGAGGAGAAAGAGATCCCTGCTATCCAGGGAGCAGGGAGACTCCAGACCAAGCAATTAGAACCCACAGGAAGGAACTGAGAGGCACCCCCCTGGCTAGAGTGGACAGCAGGGGCCTAGGGGATGAGGGTGAAATACTAAGGACCATATCCTGATGAGCTGTTCAGGCCACAGTGAGGCTGGCTGCTGCCCTAATGGCATGGGGCTACTGAGGGTGCACTGCAGGACAGAGACAGGATGGACACGGACACACAGAATGGGAACAAAAACAACAGACGACCCAACCAGATGGCTTTTCTATAGGTTAGTGTGTGAAAGGGGTTCTTGAGGGGGAGGAGGGGTCAAATAAATATAAGAGGTGGGGTCTCCTCATGATCTAGCTGTGGGTGGGAGAAATTCAGGAGAGCTCCCTGGTTTAGACCTGCAACAATCTGGGTGGAGGTTGCCCTGAGGAGCTCCATTTTGGACTGGCTGAGGCAGAGCTACCAAGATGCAGATGGCTGAGCCATTGGCCTTGGCAGCCACACCAGGTGGTCTCACACTCACCTCGTCCAGGCTAAGCTGCCCGAACACATGTGTGTGGCAGAGAGGAGCCGACAGAGAACACGTCCCAGTTATGTGACACCACAGATGTTCTTTCTCAGAACCACAAGACATCCTTGAGATGTCTCTTCTCTCCCCACTTCACAGATAAGGAGCCCAGGACCCAAAGAGTTACCCACCAAGACCATGACCCGAGCCCATTTTGTCTCTCTAGTCCAGTGGTTCTCAACCTTCTAATGCTCCGACCCTTTAATACAGTTCCTTATGTGTGGTGACCCCCAACCTTAAAATAGTTTTCGTTGCTACTTCCTACCTGTAATTTTGCTACTGTTATGAACCGTCATATAGATATCTGATACGGTCTTAGGTGAGCCCAAAGGGGTTGCGACCCACAGGTTGAGAACCGCTGCTTTTGCCTCACACTCATTTCCTTCGTGCAAAACTCCATAAAGTGGGCATGAAGGCATGCCTGTGATCTCAACACTGACGGCTGGGACAGGAAGACAGTAAGTTTGCAGATAGACTGAGCTACATAGTGTAACCCTGCCTCAAGTGGGAAGGAAAGGAAAGAAAGGAAGGAGAGAGAGAGGGAGGAGAAAGCTGGGAGAGACACAGTCTCGTTGGTGGCTGCCTGTCTTTTAGCCCATTGTGGCTTCAGCACCAGAACCTGGGTGGGCCAGTGTGTGCCCTGGGGATGCCCAGTAGGTTCAGGAACACTGGCTGCTGCATGCAGGCCCCCTTTCCCCTTCCTTCCCTATTACCCCCCCCACACACACATTCCAAGAGCCTCATGACCTCTTGGGGGTGGGGCTGAGAGGGAGTATTTGGTGGGAGTCCAGCCCTGCACTGTGGGTTCACATTAGGGCACCTGCTAATCTGTAGGACACTGAGGCCAGTGATCCTGCAAGATGAGGCGCTCAGTCATGCCAGGACCCAGGGCCACGTGACGCCAAATCCCAGCTATAAATATATGAGAACCTGTCAGCCCTTACCCATACCAGCTCCCCTCCGTCTCAGCCAAAAATGAGAGGGTGCCTTGCAGTGGCACAGAGACCTGGATACCAGCCCCTCTGCCCTGGGCCCAAACTTTCTGTTGACCTGAGGTTGGGGGTGATTCTATTCTCTAGAAATGCAGACCTCCATCAGCCATGCAGGCCTTTTTAGCCCCCATCTTTGCCTTTTTCCAAAGTAACTATGCTGGTGTAGCTACTGCTTCCAGCCCCCACATTTCTGAGCCATTTGGATCTCGCTTTCACAGACTGCCACCTC
Organism: Cricetomys ansorgei; assembly: GCA_026225945.1. Taxonomy (NCBI): domain Eukaryota; kingdom Metazoa; phylum Chordata; class Mammalia; order Rodentia; family Nesomyidae; genus Cricetomys; species Cricetomys ansorgei. The sequence continues at coordinate 1,120,115 of JAMJFZ010000242.1, read as the reverse complement.
CACAGTAGTCATTAGCCCAGTGCTTGGGAGAATGAAAAGTCTACATACACAAGGGCAGCTGCTGCTGGTGGTCTTCGGGGAGCGGTGGGGGGGCGCGGGGGGGGGGGAGAACAGCAATAAACCTGGACCTCCCTCCTTCCCCTTCCCAGGCTTTGCCCCACGACCACCCCCACCAAGAGGCTACCCCAGTCTGATTTAATTCAGCTCACAGCTGCTCCAAACCCCATTCATTTCCTGCCAACACGTGAACACTCCCCTTGATGCGCTGCTGGCTGAGTCACTTGCTTCATGCTGACAAAGATTGGCATTCATGCTTATTTTCCTTTATTCAGCAGTGGCGAGCACAGTCCACCTCATAGGTCAAGTCTTAGCAGTGAGTGGTACCTGTCGCAGGAGAAGAGTACGAGACCATATAGCCAGGAGAGGACAGTGATGGACTGACGCCATGCTTTACCCACGCACTCATGCCTAGTTTGGCGATTCCCGCTTGCTCATTTATTTGTTTGTTTGCTTTCTTTGCGATGCTGGTTATCAAATCCAGAGTCTTGGATATACTAGGTAAGTGCTCCCCCACTGAGTTATATCCCCAGCCCTTGTTTTTTTGAGATAGAATTTCATTATGTAGCTCAGGCTTGCCTTAAGTTACTCTGTAGCCCAGGTTGGCCTAGAACTCACTACATATCCCAGACTGGCCTTGAACTCATGATCCTTCTGCCTTGGCCTCCCAAATCCCTATATTATAGGCATATATCACTGTGCCCAGGCCTGCTTTAGTATTTACCCTTTACATCACTGTTCTCAAAACTAGATTTCTTAAAGCAGCAGATTGGCTATCTAGATCCAGCTGCCTTAAGATCTGAAAAGAAAGACTCCCCCTCTTTCTGGCCACCACTTGAGAGCCAGCATGGCGGCATGCAGACATCCACTTACTTCCCTTGGAGCATAATGAGGCTCTACCAGCATCCCCTCACGAAGCCACACAGACAAACAGGCATTGTCTCCTTTTTGCAGGAGGAAACTGAGTCATGACTGACCCAGCCTTATTTGCCAGGCCTGCACCGGAGCCCACAGGTCTACTCGCAGAATGGCACATATCCAGAAACAGCAGAAATCACCCAGTCCAGTGCCCCAGAAGACAAGGACAGCTGTCAGCCCTCCGTCCATGTCCCTGCTCATACTGTCCCTGGAGAGGAACGCCCTACCATCCCAGACAGGCAGCCCATTCCACCTGGAGCCAGTTCTATGGAAAGCTCCTTCAAGCCCACACCGGAAGGTCTACCCAAGACCTCCGTTCACCCCTTTCCATGTCAGAGATTTTCAGAAGGCGGCCATGTCCTTCTCAAGCATGAGCCCTTTGGGTGACATGCCTCTCCAGCTATGGCCCACAGATACTCAGAGTATGTTTGCCTTGGTGGATAGAATCATCTCATCCTTAGGTCTATGCCCAGACTTCTACTAATGTAGCCCAATGTTAGAAGTATTGACTCCCTTTGGAGGTTCATTATGCTCCCTATTCCTGTCTTCTGCCAAACCACTCCTCTGGCAAAGAGCGCCAAAAGAGAACAGCAGAAAGAACAGACTATCAAAGCCAGAAGGATCTTAGAGATCCCAGTTCAAACCTCTCACTGTACAGATGGGGAGTGTGGGGCTACAGCAGAAGAAAATCCTGTCCAGTTTCAAGGGTGCCACAGCAACACCAGATCGGACCCCAGGCAGCGTCTCCCTGCTTGGTCTCACTCTATCCAAACACCATATGATGCTTGACTTGAAGTCTTGCACCCAGTTCAAGGTTAGGAGGGCTAAGTTCGGTCTCTTGAGCCTTGGTGATCGGTAAGGAGAGGAATGTGAACCCTCCAGCCTGGGGCTAGGCCTCGGCTACAAGTAGCACCTGCAATGGGAGATGCCAAGAGCTTTTGGGGGTGTGCAGACTCATACTGCTCCCCCTCAAACAGCTCTGCTCCCCACTCCAGCTGCCCCCAAACTCTACAGTGAGAACAGCTTGGCAACACGAGCCTGGGAGTTCACCCCAGGTTTCCACCCCTCCACTCAGCCTGGGATGGACACCCTTTCACCCAGATCTCCTTTCAGCGGTTCTGGTTGGGAGCGGGGCTCCTGCCAGGCAGAGGGTGTTAGGGAACACCACGGTGCCCTGGGAACAATCTGGCTGGGCCAACCTGCATGGAGGGGTTGGGGAAGGCCCAGCCTTTTGGCCTGTTGCTCCTTTGTCAAGTACTACAGAGCACTGACACCCTGTCCTAGGCACAGCAGGGACTGGGGACCAGATGCAGTGCTGTCCCCCTTCCCCGTCCTCCATAACTCCGGAGTCCTTCACCCCACACAGGCCTTTCTCAAGTTCCCACAGGCTTCTTCAGTGTTCTTTCTCGCCAACCAGTCTCAAGAGTCACTCCTGGAGCACCTCCTCCCATTGTTCCTTCCTTCCCTGTTTCTCCAGAGCCTGTCACCGGCTTCTGATTTCCTCTTCTTGTCCCTATTGCCAGAGCTCTATGGATAAAGCTTCTTGATGGTCCTCAGTGGACCCTTGGTTTCTGGCATACAATAGATGCTCAATAAAAACCTCCTGAAGGCATAAATGTTACAATGGTTCCTGAGGCAGTCCAGGGACTCTGGGGGGTATGAAAGGTACTAAGACTTGACAGGAGAGGCAGCCCCCTCCCCACAACGGGAAAGCTTATGCTGAACTTGCCAATCATATACACATTCAAGTTTATGATTCCCCAAAAGGGTTATTTGCTCATTTGTTTGTTTTTCCAGGTACTGGGGATGGAAGTCAGGTCCTCAAGCATGTTAGAGAACCCTAGGCCACAGAGCCATACCTCGCCCCTTTATCTGAATGGAGAAGAGCCATTTGGAGAGGCTTTTTCAGGGCTCTGTCTGAACTGGGTTGCCAAGCTGCCCCCATAGGCTGCACTGAGAAGTGAGCTGGAGTAAAGTGATGTTGACCTTGAGGATTCTGGATCTGGCCTGGTAACCCATAGAAATGATGGGGATTCTTCACGTTTGTAAGACTCAAAACTTCCATGAATCCGATGGTTCATGATTGGACAGTCTGTCAAGCTTCCCCCTTTTCAACCCAGAAACTAAGGCCACCCCACTGCAGCCATACAGTAGTGGGGTGCTTCAGAGGTAACCAAGAAGGGAGAGGGCACTAAAGGGCTATATGGCAGAGCCTTGCTCTGTAAAGGCCCACAACACTGAGCCCAGGGCCATGGGTTGAAGCTGGATGACAGTCAGAACTTCCCAAAGATGGTCACAGGCAGCCTGGGAGGTGGTGAGGCTCTGATAGGGTAGGGCGTATGCAAACACAGGCTGCCTGGTGGATCAGCAGCCTCCACTACTAGCTTTTCATTTCCCCTAGCCTGATCAAGCCTGAAGAGCCTGGCTTCTGCTCAGGGTCTCCAAGGTATTTCTGATCGCCGGGAGATGCCGGCCAAGTCAGAAAAACTCACCAGCCTGGCCCGGCCCCTCTTGCCAAGCTACAGGCCAGGGAAAGAGACAGACAGGTTGAGGTGCTGGCCAGGAATCTGGTCCTCAATGCTGAGCTCAGGCTGCCTCTCTTCTGCAATGGCTTACAAACACACAAGTCACCCGCAGGCATCCACCTAACACTGGTTCAGACATGTGGGCGGCTGGGTAACTCACATGTATGTTAGGAAGAAAGTTTTTAAATCTCTACTTCTGAATGTCCCCTCCTGGGAAACTAGAGGCCCTGGGAGGAAGACAGGGCTCTGCGGCTCTCATGGGGAAAGAGGACCAAAGAAGGCAAAAAGTCCAGATGCAGGGGGAGGGGACACTGCCCAGCGGGTTTCCTGAGAGGAGTCAGGCTGTAAAAGGAGTGAAGAGGCCTCTGTGATCCATGGGCACGAGGCAGCCACTTAACTCTTCCGGCCCAGCAGTGTGGGAGGGTAGAGGAATTTCCCAACACATTCCTAGGCTTGAAGCCAGGGCCCCCCCCCCCCCCACTCCTGGCTGTCAGTACTACTAAGGCCCCACCTTACTACACAGGAGCAGTTAATGGCCCGGAGGGGTGGGGGGGGGGCTTTTGAAAGGGGTAGGTGGGAAACAGACTCTGGAGACAGGAAACAATGGCAACCAGGATATGTTTCTGGATTTCTCTCTGAAGAGCAGTTTCACATCTATAAATTGGACAGCGTGTGTGTGTGTGTGTGTGTGTGTGTGTGTGTGTGTGTCTCCCCTAACGTAACATGATTCTAAAGTTAGGGCATATACTAAGTTCTTGATCAATAGCAGATGGAAGGAACCACAAGCCTGCCTCTGCAGCAAGACACAGGGTACACCCACATCCTGGTCTTGGGGCTCTATATAAGTCACGGCCCCTATCTGAGCCTTAAGCTGGCATTTGCAAAATCAAAATTATAGTCTCCCTCTTGTGAACTAATGTTCTGCCAGTCAGGAGATGGTTGCCACTGTTACAGAAAAGCTGAGGGGGCGGGGCAGGTCTCCAAGGAAGCAGGCAGGGCAATGTAAAGGTATGTGCACACACGCGGTTCTCTATGCGGAGTTCAGGGACCTGCCCAGCCTCGCCCAATCTGAACACACTGCCAAAGGGAAAAGGTTCCTGGGCTACCATCAGCAGATAGCCACACATGCTGTCCTGTTCCAACTGTCTGAAGTCCATAGCTGGCCAAGGGTAGGGCAGAGACTTGAACATAGGGACTCCTCCCTTACTGTACAGTGGGGCCTCTGGATGGGTCATGTCACTGGAGGTCTGTATATTATCTTCAAAACAGCTGACTTCAACAGCCCACCCAGCTCTTCCACAGGCAACAGCCACCGAATCTGCACTCTCAGGAATGCCAGGGTCACCAACCACAAGTGGTACAATGGTCAGTAAGCATTGGGTTATGTTTCCTTGTACGGTGATAAATATCTCAAATGGGTGTGGCCAGTACCACACCATAGAAAACTATCCAACTGGGAAACGGTTTTGTTACTCCTGTTGGAAAACACCTCATTCAGGCAAACTTTTTACAGTATAGATGGAGAAACTTGACGCCCAGAGAGAAAAAGGAATCTGTCCCATCATATGACATCCTAGAAACGGAGATAAAGCTACATATAGCTCCGCTCTTTTTACTAGACCAGTGCCTTCACTGACATTATACACACATACACACAAACACACACACACACACACACACACACCTAATACAGTGAGAGCATGGTGTAGAAGGGGTCCAAACGAAACATAATTATATGAGGAAGCTAATGGGGACAGGTGGTCAAGGACAGCACGTCTTGGCTCTTGAGAGCTAACCACCAGGGGGCAGTGCTAGCCTCAGCCAGCTTGGTTGTTTTGGAACAATGTCAAGAGGAGGCCAGAGAGGAGAAGCAGAAATCGAAACACTGTATTGATATTGATTTCTGTCTCTCTTGATTTACTTTCCTTACAGACAGTCCAGTGCACCTCCAGAGTTGCCTGGGAGAAAGGTTTTGGGGAAGAGGGTGAAATGGAGAAGGTGTTGTGGCTTATGTCTAAAATACCAACACTTGAAAGATGGAGGCAGGTTAGGAGGTCAAGGTCATCTATCTCAGCTACATAGCGTGTTGGAGGCCAGCCTGACTTACACAAAACAGCTCCCCCTCCCCTCCCCAAAAAAGCCCTGAGAACTTCCTGGCCACAAGAAGGGAAGTGGCTGCCATAATGGAGTATGCATACCCAGGAACCTTTCTAGAACTAGAACCATATGTGCTTTCAAGTGCCAGCTAATCCACCTACAAACAATATCAGAGCCTCTTGAGAAAGAGTCTGAGCCCTGCCCAAGTTCAGGGGTGAAAGTGAAGTAGTTAATAAGCTACCTCTGTCCTCCATGGGTCCTCGTGTTGCCTTAGTCCTGCCTTTATCCCTTCACCCATGAAGCCACCACTGGCTACGCCATGCTCCATCTTCTGAGGGGCCCCAGTGGCTGAGCCCCCTTGAAGGGAAGGGAAGAAGGCAAGAGAGTCCATGCTGAGACTGGAACAAGCACCTGGATTCCCTGACTCCTCCCATAGCTCAGAAGTGCATTTTCACTTAATTATCACTCTAGATATGGCTTAAGCAGTAAACTCAAGGTAAGAGTTCACCACTGGGGCTGTGCCCTGACTTGCCCTCCACACCTCTTCCACAACCTCAGGAGCCTGGTACACACCCACCCAAGGTAGGGAGGTGACTCCAGGTGGAGAACAGTCCCACCATCTGCTTTCTGACAGTGGGGACCTGTCCCAGATGAAGGCAGCTTAATCTTGGAAAGGGACAGAGCCCAGGCATTGAGTATTCAGCACCCTACCAGCAGTTTCATCTGGTCTCCATGACACCCCCAGTGGGTCCTGGAGAATCCCAGTCACTCTGGCCCAATGGGATCTGGCTGCAAATGGAATGTCTGTGGTCAGCACAGGGGCAGAGACAGAAAGGGATAAAACTCTGGCTTAGCCCAGATCACAACTAGATCACACACAAGGGCAGGACACTACTATGCCCATCCCTGATACCCTGGGGACCCCCCCCACCTCAGTAGGGCCTGCCCCTTAAGAGGATTAGTCTGCAGGCTGAGTGGATGAAGGTCAAAACTGTGGGTCTTTCCTAACTCCCCCATACCCTGATGCTTGGGGTGTGCTAACAGTCCAGGTGGGCACAGAACCAGAACCTGGGAGAAAGGTTTTGGGGAAGTCTTTTTACAGAGCCCTTACTGTGGTCCAGTGCACCAGCTTAAAGCATGGCCTGTACCAGTTCACTTTCATTTCATGGTCTCTGGGTACACAGTATCACTGGCCCCGTTTCCCAGGTAATAGAATGGGGTTTGTGGGCAGTTAAAACAAAACAGAACTAATAGGTCCTATGTCCTTGCTTTGAAGGACTCTACTACTGTGTCCTTCACAAGACAGCTACAGGGCTCTACCATGCTTCCAACATCATAGCTGCTGTGGGTGCTACCAGTAGACTTCCTACCAGCGAGCGTTCAGATGTCCATCATCATGACCTCTCTCAAGAGCGTTCAGGCTGGCATGTAGAGAACACAAGGCAAGTGCCTCCTCTGTTACCTGGATTAAAATGGCCAAATGACCAAGCACAGGCTGGAACACTGAATCTGCTGCCGAAGACCTCCCTTGTGACCGAAGGGTATCCGTGCTGCCACAGAGTCCAGCGAAAAGAAACAGGCAATACCTAGGCAAGGTCAGGCTAGTATGCATCCTTGTGGACTAAATAATGCCTGGTGCTACACCTGCCCTCTGGCCTGCAAGAGCCAAAAAGTGTGTTTTCACCTATGGAAGTGTGGCAGAGCCACACTTGGGTAGGCATCTAGGGGAGACCTGCACAAGATTGGGCCTGCTCACTTATCGTGAATTGGGAGAGGTGCTCATAAGCCCTGCCCCTCTCTGCAGCTGTATGGGCAGTTGATGGGGAGAGGGAGACATTTTCTTCAGTGATGTAGCTGCTCTTAAGTAACCCTAGTTCAAGATCACTGGCTCACCAAGCTGGACTTAGGGAGCCTCTGTGCTCTGTTGTCAGTCTCTTTCTTACCTAGGATAAATAGATGTTTGTTGCTCTCTCCAGGGAGAATTCACACAACAGTGGCCAGTGTCACTGATAACCACTCAAGAACACACATTAAGAAGGCCAAGTGAAAAGGAGCTGAGAGAAGACACCACCTACAGCCAACAAGAGGCCTCAGGAAACCAGTCCTGATGGCAGCCTAGCCTCTGGGAGGGTGAGAAGATACGTTTCTGTTGTTCAAGCCACAAGTACCACAGCAACACAGCAACACCACAACCAAATGATCACTTCTACCTAGCAAGCCTGGCTGCCCGGTTCACACAAACCACATCCAACAACACCATCACGTCCAACCTGCCAGGGATGTGTCACTAGCACGTCCCTTCCAAACACCCTGTAGCAACATGCCATCTTTGACAGTCCAGTGAGCTCACAGTGGGGGCTTTCACCCACTAAAGCTGTTAAAACCAAGCATGACCCCATATCTAGTATGCTTAAGGGCCCTTACCTGAGGTGGCAATGACCCTTGGGACCTCTCCTCCCTGAAAGTGCAGTGAGCAAGAATCATGACCTGCCTCATCTGGCTGTCCATGCCAAACCCCGTGCCATCTAAGGCCCACCCTTACCACACAATGGCCTTAGCACACAGCTGGCTTGACTATGGCCTTGTGTGTGACTCTGTAATATGGCACCTAATGTATAGAGTCCAGAGAGCGTGATGAGACTGTGAAGCCAAGCTGCTGAAGAGAGAGGTGTCATGTGAGTAGCAGGAATCAGCCCTGCTGGGAAAACCCACAGCATGGTGTGTTCAGTGAGGCACATGCACAGGCTAGAGGCCCCAGGACCTTCACCCTTGACTCTAGATAGCCTTCAGGGCCCTAGGTAAACTTTGGAGATGGAGATCATGGGCCTTCAAGCTGTGGAACCTGCTCCCTTTCAATGCAGCCCCTTCCTACAAGAGCTGTGGATCATCGCACCAATCCACTTAAGTCCCAGTCTTTGTGTCCTCAGAAAGTCCCAGTCTTTCCCACTAAACCTTTATGTCTTCACAATATTCTTTGATTCATCCTCACAAGAGTCTTAATGTTTCCATTTAACAGGTGAAGAAACTGAGTCTGAGAGGTGAAGTTATTTATTCAAGGCCACTAAAGTAGCTACCTGGAAGTAAAAAAAAAAAAAAAAAGCTACTCATTAGATAACAGAAATCACTCTCCACTCGAGGGATGCTAGGCAAGGCAGGGATCTTTACCGCTGAGCTAGTCACCAGGCCGAAAGCCACTCAGTTTGTGGCGGTTTATTACAGCAACACCAGAAGGCTATCAACCCCAGCTAATTGGGTAAATGACAAAATGAAGTCCCAGTTAGCAGTAGAATGTGGCTAGGGCCCTCAACTAGGGAGGGAGGCGAGAGTTCCAGCTCCCTGAAGGGAGAAACTGAAGTTGTGAGGTGCCCACAGCAATGTGATAAGGACCCTCGACCCTCGACCCTCGTACAGCTGCAATGCTAATGCTAAGAGTCACAGCAGCATGCAGAGAGGCCGCGGGGTGGGATAAGGGTGGGGATTTCTTGTATGGGAGCAAAGACAGGCCAAGAGACAGCTGTTAACTCATGATTTGAGAAGATTCTAGACTTCGAGTTAAATTACATTTGGAGCAAGGCTCTCGCTTCCTCTTTAATTTGAAACATGACACTATCACGATTAGACCCATGTCTGTGTGCATCTAAGGACATCACGCCACCCCTCGGAACCCTCTGGTGTCTCCTTGAATTCAGGAGAAACACCAGAAGACTGAAGACTTTCCCCGGGAGTCCCAAATCATCCACCATTCCTAAGCAATTATTTTATAATCATGGGGTCTTTCAGGCTGTCTCCCCTACACATCCTCTAGAGCTGTGAAAAAGACTGGAGACAGAGGAACACACGTGTGAGGTACTGGTACCTCCCTGAACAATGTCCACCCCAATCCCATAGCTCACCTCCCACCCCATGTCCATCCCTCCAACAGAGCCAGCGTGAGAAGCGGGCCAGCATCGTCAGCTTTTCAGAAAGAGGGCTGTTGTTCTCTAGTCCAAGACAAGCTTCCTGGTATCGGAAGACAGCCTTGCCAGGGTTCTGGGAGTTGTGAAAACAGTTCTCTCCTCACTCAGTGAGGGGACCTGGTGTTCACCCCATGATAGCCAATCAGGAAAAGTACCACAGGCCAAAGGGACTTGAAAGGAACTCAGTGGTTCTGCTTCCTGATCCCTTCCTCTGGGATGTTTCCAGACCCAGGTTCTCTAATATCAAGCCAGATCTGGGACTTCCTCCGAGCCGCTCAAGAGAATGAATACACCCTTCCGTCTGAGGTGGATGGGGAGAGACAATTGAATTCATCTTGTGACTTGGTGGGATGCAAAAAATCATGTGGATGCCACTGTACTCAGTAACTGACACAGGCAGTCCTCTAGGGCAAAAACCCAGACTCTGTAGCAGAGTCCATTGAACCCTCTGGGGTCCAGGGGCAGGGCAGGTTTTTGGCCTGGTTTTGGTGAAAGGTTACTTACTTACTTATTTACTAAAAGGCTAAATCATATTGCCTGGCTCAAGTTCCTGCTGTGTATCATCAGGAAGGTTGTTTAGCTATTTCTAAGCCACAATTTCTCTTTTTGAAATATAGCACTAGTAATGTGTTCATGCCACATAAGTGGTTTACCAAGAACAGATTCAGTGTGTTAATCAAATTGTCTGGCTCACAGAACAGGCTAATAGGTGATGTCTTTGAATATATGGTTAGTTGATCATTAAAGCTCCACCAGCCTCGGTATTCTGTAGCCTGGAAAAGACACTCAGCCTGTCTTTCCTGATTACTCTATAACCACATAATTTTTAAATTTTCTGATTGATTCCCTTACTTCAGACTACCTCATCCTAGAAAATAACAATAATGAGCACCACCCCCCCACCACCCCCACCCCCACCACCCCCACCCCCACCGTGAGGCAACACTTGAAAAACAACAACACCAAAAAAAAAAAAAAAAAAAAAGCAGACTTTAATCCCAGCTTGGGAATCAGAGACAGGAGAATCACTGTCAGTTCAAGTTCAAGGCCAGCCTGGTCTACATGGTGAGCTGCAGGACAGCCAGAGTTACATAGTGAGACCCTGTCTCAAATCAAACACACACAGAAATATAAAACACTGAGCTTGCAATTTGGGTACATTGCCACCAGGTGGCAGATTGCCTGGTGGCAGGTCAAAGTGAAGTCCAAATTCTGTACAGATTCAGATGTACCATCTCTACTGTGTCACACAGAACTCAGAACTTCTAAAAAAAAAAAAAAAAAATTCACTTTAAAAAGAGCCCTATTAAAATAGTAGCCTTAAATAAACTGAGTTTGTGCAAGGTATTGTCAAGAGCTTTAAATACATTGACACATTTAAACCCAATTCTAAAGTTAATCTCAAAGGCTTGGGCTTCATTTCCTCCATTTTGGAAAGACGGATCTGAAGGCTCAGGAGGGTAGACAGAACCACTCTGGGACCCCCTGAGCCCTGGCCCAGCACATGGCAGGCTCCACACAGCTGCCATCTGTTATAGATCAGCAGGGGACAGAGCACAGCCTGCTCCATTTTCTCAGTCACATAGCTAGAAGCAATCCAGAGTTGAGAACAGTCCCACATGTTTGGACTTTGGTTGGAGATGCTGCTCCACTCACACTGGAGTCTGAGCGAAGTCCCAGGGGACAGCCACAGCTGGAAAGTGACATCACTCCCTGGGCTCCTCCCATTCTGCCCTGTTCCTGGGAAGAGGCCCACTCCAGGAAGGAGCTAGGGAACAAGAATGTCTGGGTTGTCCCTCTGCCCTAAGGAAAGCCACCATGGAGACTGGGGGCCCAGTCAGGGTCAAATTTATCATGAATCGTGTTTAGAGGCACCAGCCTCCAACCCCAGAACCACATGGTAAAAACAGAGAGCCACTTCCTCCAAGTTTTCCCCGACCTCCATGCGTGCTGTATAGTACATGGTACACATACTAAATTAACTAACTGATTAATGTTTTTTTTAAAAATGGCTTTTACTCAATTCTTCCTCTTGGACTTCTCCTTAGCAATAATAGATGTACTAGCAGTATATTCTCCCACGAGCATAAAAATAAACATTTAGTATCAAAACAAACTAAGTCACTTCCACTCCAAATACCAAGCATAGTCTCCAGACCACACACTGTGGCTTTACTTAAACCATCCACATGTACTGACCCTGTTCCGGTCACCTGCCCAGGCTGGACCTAGGTTTCTTCCTGGGTCACATACCAAAGCAGTGGTGGGCCTTGAGCCTTTCTCTCGGCTCCTGCTCCTCTCCAGCCCCCAGGCCCCAAATGCCCTCCCATTAATGACTGCGAGCACAGGTTGCTTCTAGGACTCAGTTTCTGTCTGTGGAGGCAGTAACAGCAGTCCTTATTTTAGGCCTGTGAGTGCCTTTTAGCGTCTATGAAGCACGAGCACCCTTTCTCAAGTTGCTATCCCTCCACGTGCCTCCACACTATCTCAGAATCTCCCTTCAGGGGCTCATAACTACGCTGAGGTAAAGCAATGGTCTCTGAAGGCTCTTCTAGCAATCCTTCTTCACACATTCCACGCATCCACACCCAGACAGAGCAGTGTAGAACTCCAAGAGGGACTTACAGGCCTCCCTTGCCCTGAACTGCATCCCGCCTCACACAATCTCCTGACAGCAAGAGGAGGGCCATCACATCATTGGCCTGTGCCTTTTCTTCAATGGAAGGGTCAAAATGAGCTGGAGCTTTTAAGAGATTTCGTTCACCCTGGGACTGAGGACCACAGAAGGCTGTCCATAATGGGCCTTGCAGGACCAGGACAGGGAAAGGACCAGGGAGGACAACAGTGCTCCTCTCCAGAGTACTTCAGTGCCTCTCGGAGAAGCAGAAGACGGGAGCCAGCTTTAGTTCCATACACAGACGGCCACGCAGCTGCGGAAAGACCTACTTCCAGAGCTATCAGCAGGTGGATAATCCAAGCCCACCTTGGGTAACTTGTTGGGTAACAAGTCCTCTTTTCCATTCTTGAGTGCCTTGGAATTATCCCTCAGGACGAAGAGAAGGCCAGGGCTGGGAAGGTGGTGGCCAGTTCACCCAGAACCAACACGCCGGCTCCATGAGCCTCCTGGTCTGCCTCTGTGCTGCCACTCCAACTGTTCTCTCAGATCTACACATGAACCTCCCAGAAGAAGCATCCAGTCAGAAGAGAGGCCAGGGAGCATCCCAGGCTTCTAGACAGCACTGATCTGGCAGAAAGTCACATGAAATGCAGAGAACTCCTTAGCCACAGGGGTCTCTCACAGACCTCTAGGTTACAGATGAGGCGACTGAAGACAGGGGGGACCCAGAGCCTGCCAGCTTAATGTCACAGGGTGTTCAAGAGTCTGCGTGTAAGTGAGATCACCCAGTACAAGTCCGCATCCAGCTTATGTCACTACCGTCGTGATCTCCAGTAACACCACAACCGGCTGCAAAGAACAAGATTCCATTCTCTGTGGCTGGAGAATATCCCGTTTCCGTGTGTATCACACTTGCTTTATTCATTTATTTTGTGGGTTATCTGTGTAACTTAGCTACTGTAAATGCTGGCGCAATGCCACAGGGGTACAGCCACCTCCTCAAGGGCCTGCTTCCATTTCTATGAGCTATAAATCCGGAAATGGGAGAGGCAGAGAGTAGCCGGCTGTACCCGGATCCAGGGATGAGGAAATAGGGAAGTACTAGCCAGGGGACACAGTTTCAGTTAGGCAGGAAGACCAAAGCTCTCATAAATAGTGTGATTATAATAAGCATGGTATTGTATTCAAGGGGAGACCTAAATGCTCTTAGCGCGCACACACACACACACACACACACACACACACACACACACACGTGCGCCTGCACGCTGTGTTGATGAGGATACATTAATTATCTTGATCATGATCATCTTAAAGTATGTCCATATATCAAATCATCTCCCAGACCTTAAGTTTCTACAGTTTGATTTGTTAGTTCCAGAATGAACAAGATGGCTCAGCGTATAAGGGCCCCCGCCTCCCAGCCTGACAACCCAAGTTCGATCCCTGAAACCCACATAGTAGAAGAAACCCCCACAAATTGTCCTCTGACCTCCATCAGCACATCATAGTATGCACCATGTGCCCATACACACGCAGGTGCTCACACACGTGCATACATACACACATGAATAAATAAATAGTAAAAAAAAAAAAAATTAGGTAAACGTCTAAAAAAAATCTGGAAAAAGAAAATTAGACGCAGGATTAAACCCCAAGTGTCTGTCTTCTTCCACACCCACAAAATCTTTCCTTTTTACTTGAATGCACAGTGGTTCAGTTCAAATGGGACTCTGCAACACCCTGCAGATAAGTCTCTTCTCCTCAGGAGCCTTACATATACTTCCTTGTGTGGCAGGTGCATCAAACTGTTGCTAGAAAAATGTGTGCCGTTGCTCGCCCTTGTACTCCACTGAACCCTGGAACTTCCAGCGGGGCTGTCCACCAGCCCGAGTGGTCATCTTGCCCACAGCCACCAGGGTGTGGTGCAGTCCTTCACTGAAGTGTCTCCACAATGCGCAGTATCATTTCTCTCAGCTTCCCGGTCATGTCTACCCGCAGAGCTCCTTGCACACAATGCACACTTCAGCCACCGCTGCAGGCATTAACATGGAGAAGGCAGTGGAAACGGCTCATTTCCTATCCCAGGGCTGCCTCTAATAGGCTGTCTGCAAAGTCTGACCTCTCTGAGCCTCAGTAACCAGGTATGGGAGGACATCATTCTGAGGGCTGTAGGCAGCCAGGCTCCTCCTCAGCTCTAATGCTTAGCTAGAAAAATGTCTAAAGATGATAAAAATGTCCATTCTTAACAAAACCCTCACTCCCTCTGGTTGGTAAGAACAAGGAGGTGCCTCTGCTGTACATTAACCCACGCTGTGCAGGGCTCAGCAGTCTTCTGTATGTTGCTCCATAGCCTCAGAGGCAGGTGACAGCCTCTGGATAAGAAACGGCAGTATCTCTGTCCTCCCCTGCTCCTGTCCCTTGGTGGCAACTATTCTAGGTCTGCTGTTGGCTCTCTCCTCTCAACACAAGGACAGCTATCTCTCTGTGTTATGGGTTAAGGAGGCAAACAAGAACCAGTTCCTCACTTGGAATCAGGACTGAAACATAAGTAGCTCACAAGAAGAACACATCACTCAGCAGAATCTCAATCCAGATCATGAAGCAGCTCTTCCGGCCGTCATCAAAATAGCGAATTTAAAACTGCAAGACCACAATTAGCTCCTGTAAACCATAGTAAAGATGAGGGCACGAGAAAATGCAGAGTATCCTCTAGTCACGGCAAAGTCACAAGGACAATATGAGCAGATAGTTTTCCAGAGGGAACATGGATGCTGGGAGAAAATACGCTCAGAGTGATCCCTTACTGAGGGTGAAATGGTGACAAGAGGGAGCAGGTTTCCTTCAGAAAAGTCTATTTGATTTTTAAATTTTTCTTCAATAAAGATTTAATTATTAGGTAAGAAAATATTTAAATTGAGTTTTGTTTTAATTTACAAATAAAAACAAAACAGGACACGGGGAAGACGGAGACAACAGAGTCCGTTCAGGATCACTCTCAGCGACAGAGTAAGTTCAAGGCCAGCCTAGAGACCCTATCTCAAATAAATAAACTAAGATAACAAAAAAAAATTTTTAAGAAAAAAGAAAAAAAAAAGAAAAGCAGGAAAAGATAATTCATGGTGGCTATACATTGTGAAAATATAAAACTGATGGCCAATTCTTGAATTACATGTGATGGTTAATCTCAACTGTCAAGTTTGATGAGATCTAGAATCACCCAGGAGACAGGCCTCCCTAGGCATGCCTTGGGGGGGTGGGGTAGGGGGAAATTACCTTGATTAGGCTAATTGAGGTGGGAAGACTCATCCACTGTGAGTGGCACCATTCCCTGTGCTAGGATCCTGGACTGTATACAAAGGAAAAGGTGGGCTGAGCACAAGCATTCATTCCTCCGTCTCTGCTTCCTGACTTGGAAGCAACGTGACCAGCTGCTTCAAGCTCCTGCCACTTTACTGTCCCAGCCCTGACAGACCAGACCCTCAAACTTTGGGTCTTTCTCCCTTAAGTCAGGGCATTTTGGCACAGCAACTGAGAAAGTAAAAGTATTTATTGGAGTCAATACTTTAGCAATATACAACCAAAGAGCAGAAATAAGCACACTACAGAGCTTGGTATAGCTGCCTAAACCATCTTCAACCCCTCGGTAATTAGCTCCTGGGAAACACAACCTAAATGCTGTTTCCCAAAGGGGTCCACGTGGAGGATCCACGTGCATCCTGACCACCAGGACATACCTGTGAGGGCATGACCCAACAGGGACTGCTGTGTGTGGTGTTGGTGACAAATAAGATCCTAACGCTATCAAGTGCACCACTCACAAGGCTTCACTGCCCTCCTTCCAGAGGGCAAGAAGCTCAAAGTGTGCGGGGAATGGTCTGTGCACCCCTCCACACACACACACACACACACACACCAACACACAGCTCAACTCAGATTGGGTCAGTAGATACCTGATAAACAAATAAACAAAAGGAAAGTATACAACTGGCTCTGGCTGAAAAGTGAATGGATAAACCTGTGACTTCTGATCTGAAACAAGGTGGGTGGCTAGACCTGCTCAAAACCACTCACCTCCCAGCCAGCGTGCTCCGCGGCCTGACTGAACTTTAGCCTTATCTCCGTGAACGGTACTCTCACATGGTCTTTATGCTAGCGCTGACCACGCATGTGGCATTGGCTGGCAAAGGTCATGGCTAAAGGGAAAACGGGAGGAACGTACTACTACCATCCAGGCTGCAAGCAGGAGAGATGGATCCAAGCCAGAAATACCCCAAGCTTCCCACTTAAAGTAGGACAAGGCCTCCCTCCCAGGACAGCAGCTCTTAGTTCCCTCCTGTCCCCTGGGTCTGGCCATGCTGGTTTCCCTGCACCTTGAACCTGCCCGGGGTCTGGCTATTCCAGCTGTAGAAGCTGCCCTTTTATTAAGCAACCCAATTAGCCTCTCTGACCTCCATTCTCTGCAGCTCTCCAAGCAACCGGGCGTTAAATAGGAGATCCAAAAGTGGAAATTGACTTTGTGTCAACGGGGGCCGTGGATGCCGACACCGTTAGATGGAGGGCCAGTGAGGAAGACTTCGTCCGTCAGGACAGTCTGCCAGGGTTACTAAATTCAGAAAAGCACGATTCTGCAACTTAGAGAGGATGCAAAATGTCCTTACTTTAGTAGAATCTGTAACTCCAGCCATGGCCTAAAGCGCATTGATCTACACACCTCGCTGGCACCCTCTCAGAGAGGCCTTGCAGTAACTATAGCACAACCTGCTCCAGCAGAGGTCTGTCATTGCATGGTCTCGTGTGTGTGTGTGTGTGTGTGTGTGTGTGTGTGTGCGTGTGTGTGTGTGTGCATGCACACATGTGTACACGTGCACATGCTTAGAGAGGAATGACACAGACTGGAGCTCAAAGCCTTTAGCTGGGACATCGTCCCCAAAAAGCTTGCTAACTCTGTGACCTATCACTCAGCCTCCAGATAAGCACCTTCTCAGATGAGTATCTCCTAAGGGTGGCCTCTCCAATGCAGCCACCATCCCTTGCAAACTGATTGTTTCCCTTGGACTTTTCACTCTCTAAAATCCTCTTTTAACTTTCTACCTTCCTGGGTAGGCTGGGGTCAAGTTCACAGTCGGATCCCTGGGTCCAAGGCCAGTGGTTGGCACACAGAAAATAGGCATTAAACGTAGGTTGCAGTGGTTGAGAAGGCAACTCCTTTTGGCACAACAATTTATAAGCTAAAGAAATTCAAGACTAGTGTCCCAGGAGCCAGATCTATCCTCCATAGGGCACGGCAGAAAGCCACCAGGCAGCCTATTCTAAGTGGCTTCTGCTCTGTCCAACCAGGTACCACACACCACACACACACACACACACACACACACACACACACACACACACACACACTTTGAGGGGAGGAAGAAAGCCGGATGTAGGGTTTCCTAGGGTTATAGAAAAAGAACGGCACACAGGAAAGAATCTGCAGAGAGTCTATAGAGAAAGGAAACGCCCCAAACTTCCTCAGGATGTGTCCTATCGCCTAAAGGAGTGGCACAATAGAATCTACAGCAGAATGGACCCTGGTCCCAAGGCCAGAGATCCTGACTCTCTACTAACTAGCACTTCGGTGAGAATTATTTGAGTAACATATTCAGATGTGCCTCCTAGCAGTATTATATACCTCTCTATTCAAAACCTGAATTTGTGTTTGTTCAAAATAGTTTATACTATATCCCAGACTGTACTAGAACTCACTGTGCAGCCCAGGCTGACCTTGACTGATGGCAATCCTCCTGTCTCAGCCCCTCATCCCCACCCCAAGTGCCGAGATTACCATCATGAGCCACCACACTCAGTGATGGATCTTTAAACAGTCAAGACTCCCATTCTTGCCTAAGAGGGCAGGGATTGTGCCGAAGGATACCTGAGCATCAAGGGAGAGAAGCTGAGCAAGGCCTTGCCCCTGGACTGTGGGGCCCCTCACCAAGAGCCCACCCAAAGCCTCCTAAGTAGGCTGCCCTCTGGCCTTCTCTACAGTCCTTTGTGCTCCACAGAGAAGGCATGAGTGAGCCATTTCCTGTCTAAGGTTCAACAGCAGAGAAGGGATTCCAAAAGAGACATTTTCAGCTATGAGGGCTCAGCCCCAAGGGAAATGGCATCATGGGAGGTGAGTTGTTTTGGATGTAACTCAGGGAGCTCCTAAGAAGCTGTACATCGCCATGGCTCCTAGGTACAGGCCAGGGCAGGTGGTCACCTGCCACCTGTCACGACGCCCAGCCTTCACATGCAGCTGCAGACAGCCCTAGCCTATCTACCTGTTTAACTAGACCATTTGGCTCTTGAGGGTCTAAAATCTCACCACCCACTTGGAACCGAGTAACTCTGAAATGTGATGTTATAAGTGACAATTCCTGAAGTCTATAAAAATACTTCCACACTGATTATCTCATGTAACCTAACGAGTCTACTACTGAACTAACATACTCACTCAGCAGCCAGGTGGCAGCACCAGGGTGGGCATCCCATATCTAGAACAGGGATCTTTCTCCTTCAACCCAAGCTGTCAGAGGGAAGGGGAGCACAGGAAGGACTGCAGATACAGGAAACAACAAGCTCACGCACATTGCTCAATCAAGAGCCAGCGACTTCACAGGCAGTTCACCAGAAAGGACACAGGTAAACATCAATCATGTGAGAAGGGCTGCGGGCCCCCTTGAGACATCAGACAGATAAGCATCTGGTTTGGGCCAATAAAACACAATAAAACACAATAAAACACACAAGCCAGTGAGATAGCACAGGATAAAGACAGTAGCCACACAAGCCTGAGTCCCTTGCCTAGCACCTATGTAAAGGTGGAAGGAGAAAACTGACTCCACAAAACTGTCCTCTGACCTCAAATGTTGGTGAAAGTATGAGGAAACAAAAGATTTTTCTTTCATTTCTGTGCAAACACAAACTGACAGAATTTAGTGGAGAACAAAGTATCAATACTTCCCAAAACGCGTAAAGTGCCCAAACCCTTGATCCTGAGCAATTCAAGGTGTTCTTGCTGCACACACGCTCATGTATGTGCAAAATGACAGCTGTGCAGAGACAAACCAGCCACACTACATCGGGAGTGTCCTATATACTCAACAGGTAGCCAAAACACGAAGTCGATCTTCGCACACTGACATGAAAGGATTTTCAAAAACAATTTAGTGGGGGAAAAGCAAGTTGCACAACCGTGTTCTTAGTTTGATGCTGCTTGTATCAGATAGGGGTAATAAAATGGAGGCAGGAAGTCAGGCCACCTAGGGCTGGGGTCTGCTCACTTCTGGAAGGACATATTAGAAATTGGTCAAAATTGCTCTGGGGATACAAACTACAAGAAGGAACCAGGATGGTTTCCATTTATAACTTTTATAATTTTTAAACCAAGGCCTTTATTACATTAAACACACACACACACAATGTCCATTTGTTTCTTTCTCGTGGAACCATGATGTGTCATGAAACCAGTGTGGAAGTCAGCTCACCAGACAGCTGGATGCTCCTGGGAGAGGGGGGCCTGCTTCTCTTGACCTTCCCCAGCAGCTTCCCCTTGGGGCTGCTCCAGTTGCAGTCTGAATCATAAGATGGATCAGTTAGCACTTCCAACAGCTCGGCTGAGTAATAGATTCTAAGTCAGGAAGCTGGGGTATAAATGCCCTTCCCGCTCTGCACACACTAACAAATGCACACGTGTGCACGGTAGACTAGCAACACTTAACACTTAGGAATGACTAAAACCTGATAGAATGGCTGGAGGTCCTGGGAAATACCTGGAGATGACGGTATACTAAGTTAAAACACTGGGAGGTGGGCTCCAGGAGCTGCAAAGGGCTGGGTAGGCCGGTGAAGTCGGCCACAGAGCTCATGTCCAGCTCACTTCCATGTGAGAGGGTGACTTAGACTGAGCCCTCAGACCCACTGTGGATGTTCCTACGCAGGGAGGAGTTGTTCCCACTTTATTAAAGTAGGAGATAGAGGTGCAGACGGTCACATGGGAAGCTACAGTTAAAACTATGACCTTCCCTCTCAAGGTCGCAGGCAGAAGTCAGCCCATGAATGTAGCTCAGGAGGCAAGGCCAAGTATGTGTGCCCAAGGAGGGAAGCTTGGCAAACATGGGACCTATAGTGGGCCTTTTACTTATGAATATATTTTAAGCATTGCTTGTGATGGGTCATTTTCTTTTCTTTTTTCTTTTTCTTCTTTTTGCCTATTTTCATTCTCAATAAATTAACAACTATCATTTTTTATTTTATGTATGTGTGTACATATGTATTTTCAAGATTCAAGGCTGAGTCTCATTGTGTTATCCAAGCTGGCCTCAAACTCAAAATCCTCTTGCCTCTATCTCCCACGGGCTGGGATCACACAGGTGCTTCATTACAGCTCACATATCCACTACTTTTTAACACAGAAAAATATATATACAATTTAAGGGCAGGGGTGAGACTTAGTTGGTAGCAGAGGGCTTGCTTCGAATGTACAATCCCTTGTACACACACACAACAAACCTCACATAAAAATAAGAGAGATAGTCACACATTCATCTGAAAGGCATTTAAACAAACCACTAAGAGTAGCTAGTTCCCTAGTAAAGAGAAGAAACTGTGGGAATGAACAGTCAGACTCATTTTTCCCCCCTGGTATCTTAGTCCCTAACACTGAAAACTTTCAAAATACTACTTTTAAAATACTTTTAAATGGCCATTTAAATATATATAATTCTTGTTAAGCAAGATAATCAAAATGTGAAATTTTTAAAATATATAAAATCTTTAAAGGAGTGCAGCAAGGTGCAATACCAGGGAAACTGAGGCATGAGAATCAGAAGCTAGAGAGGTCCAGGCAAGTCTAGGCAACAAGGCAGGACCATCTCTTAATAAATAAATTATTTAATTAATGAAAGGAATCTAAAGGAAGTAATGACTTCTCCAAAGCAGCTTGGAATCAATGATAAACTACACAGCTCCATTAAACAAATGTCTCAGTTTTTGCAATATAACATTTTCACACTTCGAACTTTGTAATCTTCAGCTCCCTTTGTACCTGACAAGATGGCTTTGCAGTGACTTAGTTTGTGTGACTCCAAGCCCAGCAGTCTCCCTAGGAACGGGCAATTCCAGTGTTCTAGGCCTAAGGCCCCACTGTGCACACTTGCTCCTGTCTGTCTTTCCTCGGTCACCTAATCCACTGGCTGCACTATCCGATCCGGCAGCTGAAGAGGCTCAGAGGGAGTTGAGTGACTCTGGTGTTGAATTGCCTGCTGGCCACATGGTATGGTAAGTATGGTCACTCTTTTTCCACTTGATGTGAGCTTTCTTTAAATAATTACAGACCTCATGTCAACAGCTGCAACTCTATGTGAGAGACACCAGAAGCCAACTCCCAAGAATGGCCATCCTGGAACTCAGAGGCCACCCAGAGCTAGCTAGGTCTACTGATCCCAGGATATTCAGGAACTCTCCAGCATTACTTCCCCTATGGAAACACTTTTTATCTAAACCAGATCCCAAAGTTATGAGCAGTTAGTTTTGTAGGTTAAACAAACAAACAAAACAAACACGAAACAGGATTCAAGATAGATAAAATAGCATAGCAGGTATATAGTTCTGTCAGTAAAGGATTGCAATGATTTGTTCCTTAAAAAAATCTGACCCAAAGTTCCCAATTTTCACCTAATCTTGCCACCCCCCACCTCCCCCCACCCCCATTAATGACTTATTCAATGTTCCATGATTCGCTGGGGAGGTTGGGAACAGGCATTCTCCAGCTTGGAGTTCCTCCTCCGCCTTCTCCTTTCAACCCACTTGCTTAAGGCACAGGATCCCATGACACATTTCTTCCAACTTAGTTCAAAGAGAAGTCAGCCCCTGTCACCAGGGAAGGGGGGCAATCTGGGGAGTTAAGCACCTGCAACTGGCTTTGCCCAGAGTATGAGGATGACACACGCACACCACCCACCTGATACAAAACTGTACCATAGCTCCATCTGGGTCCAAGAAACTACCCTCTCCTGCTCTGTCCAATATTTGTTGGTCCTGATGCACATAGTATTTACCAAAGAAAATCCTTCACGATTGATACCCTAAACTTTGTGACTCTAAAAAAGTCCCAGGCCAGGAAGATAACAAGATAACAGGCTGCTACATAAAAGAGAGACTAGAGTCAGGTGGTGGTGGCACAGGCCTTTAATCCCAGCATTCCAAAGGCAAAGGTAGGTTGATCTCTGAGTTCAAGGCCAGCCTGGTCTGCAGAGTGAGTTCCAGGACAGCCAGAGTTACAACAGACAGACCCTGCCTCGAAGAACAAGAGAGGGAGGGAGGGAGGGAGGGAGAAAGAAAGAGAGAGAGAGAGAGAGAGATACTGGGGCACACCAGCCCCCAAGAGGAAGCAGGACTGAGTCAAAGTTACACAGCAAAGAGGGCTCTCTCCAGACTCTGATACACCTGGATCCCTCCACAACATTCCAATCACCAAGCAGAGGCAACAATCTCTAAAGGTTTGTTTTCCGCTTCCCTAACTCACAACTGAAGAGAAAACAATAGAAGTTAAGCTTTTCTGGGGGAGGTTCTCCACTGCAACTGTTGCAAAATCACATAATAGGTGGATGTTGCAAGTTCAAAAAGACTGGGAATCATCCCTGAGAAGAGAACTCAAGACAATCTGGGAATTCCGTCTAGACAAAGCCCAGACATGAAATGGCCCCTTTCAAAAATCATCCTTTCTCATTAGGCAGATTTGGGGGTGGGAGTCACGAGTCACACATTCCTGCCAAGTTCATGTACCAGTGTCCTTATGGGCAAGTCACATCCACATCCTTGGGCTTTGGCTCTCGTGGACATGGCGATGAAGACGTTTACAGGGATGTGGATTCTGGATGTAGGGTGGAATTCCACAGCAATATGCTATAGGGCCTAACGGTAAAAGAGGGTTAATAATTATGGTGATAGTAACCATAGTCCTTCTTAAACATATTGCGGGAAGACTCCATAAAGCGACTACCTTCCCTCTCCATCAGGTACCTGGTTGAGTTCAGACCGTAAGAGAAATCACTGCTCTACGGAGCAAGGACAGTCAGGACTAAGATGAGAGCTGTACCCTAGACTTTTCTGCCGACAAATCCCACTGTGCTCCTTCCGTGCCTAAGGCCTGGGGATGAGCTGTACAGACCACAGATGGCAACACGCACCTCACTCTGCTGTGTGACCCTGGGAAAACCGAGTCACCCAAAGTTCCCTTCCCTAGAGAACCTTCCCAAGGCCTCTCTACTTCTCCAGAGCAGTCTGCAGCTAACTGTTCCTGCCGGAAATCTTGCCATTCCTCCTCATGGTTGCTCCCAGACACTTCCGATCCAGGCAGATATTGCATTCATCCTACAATGTGAATTCTCAGAGCTATCCTCAGAAAGCTCACTAAGAGCTTCCACTTAGGCCTGTGACTCAGTCACTGGACATATATCTGCCACACCCGTGCAGACTGCTCCCTCCCTAAGAGGCTCTTCCCACCATGTCAGTCAACTAACTCCTTCCAAAAGCTCCATCAGCCACCTTCCACAGCCTTCTGCAGATCTGTTACCAGAGCAAAGAGTGCTGCTTGCTCAAATCTGTAACCCCCAGCTTATGGTATACAAAGTGCCTGCTGCATAGACAGAGAGATACGAAATAATTGTCCACAGTTCCTTAGCAGTACTATTGGTTTCCTTCCCCAAGTTGTCATAAAACCAGCAAAGACACTGGCAAATGTCCTGGTCAGTTATAATACCCAAACACCATGAGAAGCAATTCAGCTGAGATGAATAATATTACCACAGATGATGAAACTGAGACCCAAGCAGAATAAGCAATAGCAGCTACTTGGCTGCTAACTGGTAGATTCTGGACTCACCCAGCTCAGACCTGCTCTTAATCAATTCTAGTCTGCCTTCCTCCAGGCTGAGTTCCTCCCCAAGAACCAGTTTATTCTGTTCCTTTGCTAGTCTGACTACCTGGCAACCACATGGTTAAAACTCTACCTACAGATCATCTGAGTGTTACGGACTCCGCTCCACTGTTCCTCCCTCTCCTGACTGTAGCTTCAGCCCATGCTACAGCACACCCACGGTGTCCCCAGGCTTCAGAGACCGGTCGGAGCATGGAACAGGCCTATATGGGGTCTACTCTGACTCTAATGAGAGGGACCTCTAGCCCACAACCACCCCCACCCCCCCACACACACAAAGGAGGCAGAGTCACAAGCTATAGGGGGGCATTGCTATATTCCTGCAGAGGGATAGACCAGGAAGCGAGGAGCCAGGTGGCCTCTCTGACAGCCACTAGGACAAAGAGTAAGTGCTAAAGAAGGCAGAAAGCCCAAGGCTCTGCAGAGCAGGTACAGGGGCCACACCCATAGGAGAGGGAGGAGGTATTGCCTAACTCCAGGGAGAAAGTGGCCTGAGGTCACTGGGGCACTGGGGCATGGCTTCTGGGGCAGGGCTCTGGCCACCTTGCTTACTGAGCCCTGAGGATTTGATCAACAAAGGAAATTACTATAGATCTCAGTGAGACCCTCATCCTAAGACCCAGGCCCTCCTTCAAAAAGAAATGGGTTGTGGTATTTATTGCTGGGGCTGCTGAGAAGGCTGTACAGGGGCCAGTGTGGCTTGAGGGATTCATTCCTTCCGTTTCCCTCATTCATTCACGAACTATTACAAGCATGAAGGTGTTTCCCGAGCTAACCCCATGCATAAAGATTAACTCAAAATGAATCAAATTCCTCAAGGTGAGACTTAAAACTTCAAAATGCTTAGGAGAAAAGATAGGGGCAAAAGCATCATGGCACTGGATCTGGAGTAACCACAATTTCTTTTCACAGTGCCACAGGCTGACAAGAAACTGACAAAGAGCAGGTGCGCTTTGCCCTATTTTCAACAAAGAGGAAGCCCCCCTACAAAGCAGAAAATATTTGCAAATTATATTCCTAGTAAGGGATTAATATTTGGTTTTGGTTTTGGTTCTGGCTTGAGACAGTCTTACTATGTAGACCAGGCTGGCCTGGAACTCACAGGGACCTGTTGGGATTAACGAATGCACCGCCATGGCCAGCTCAGGATTAATACTTAGAAAACAGCCAAGTGAAAGTGATCAAACTTCAGACAGTCTGGTTCAAACATGAGCAAAGGACCGGAAAAGAGCTGAGCGTGTGATGGACATTTACCATCCTAACACTTGGGAGGGAGAAGCAAGAAGCTCAAAGAGTTCTAGGTCGGCCTTCCCTATGCGGTGAGTTTGAATCCAACCTGGACTACAAGACTTGCTTCCAAAACACAAAGATCTGAATGGCTACTTCTCCAAAGAAGATATTCAGATAACTAATAAGCACACGAAAGAATGCTGAATTGGGAGAGAAATACAGTCAAAACTACAAGTAGGTACTGACTAGAATGGCTACTACCAAAACCGAGGAAGCAGCCGGTGGAGAAGCTGGAACCCTAGCGCACTGTCACTGGGAATGGGGAAGGGTGCAGCTGCTGAGGAAAGTGTGGCAGTTACTCAAAAATTAAAAATAGAATTGACACAGGATCCAGCAGTTCCATTTCTGTGTATACCCAAAAGAACCGAAAGAACACTCTCAAAGCAGTATCTTTATACCCAAGCTCACGGTCCCATCGTTTCTAACAGCCACAGCAGGGAAGCAATCCGGAGATCTATCAACAAATGAATGGAGAAGCAAGACTAGGCCACATGCATACAATGGAATATTATTCCACCTTTAAAAGGACAAATTCTGACACACGTGGGTGAACTTTGAGGGTAGGGTATTGTAGGAAGCGAAACAATCAGTGCAACAAAAAGGACACATACTATCTGACCCACTTACAAGGTGAACCTACAGTAACCAAATCGTAGAGACAGAAAATGAAACAGGACCGGAGAGTGGCTGTTTAGTGGGTACAGAGTTTCAGTTTTACAAGATGAAAAGAGTTATGGAGGTGGACAGACTGGCTGTAAAAAATGATGAATTCACTTAATATCACTGAACTGGACACTCAGCAAGCAGCTAAGATGGTCAATTTTATCTGCATTTTGCTACAGTGAAAAGAAAGGAAGAGACAAGGAAGGAAGGAAGGAGGGAGGGAGGGAGGGAGTGGGGAGAGAAGGAAGAAGCGAGCACTGAGTGTGTGTGGAGTATGTGTCAAGCTCTAGCCTAGGTCCGAGGAAAGCCACAGGCCCAGCTCTGGCAACATCATTCCCGTAGACCCTCTGTGCCCAGAGTGGTAAACAGGCAACAAGAAGGTTCACATGAGGGCTGGAGAAATGGCTCGGTGGTGAAGAGCTCTGGCTGCTCTTCTAGAGGATCTAAGTTGTAGTCCCAGCACTCATCCACATAGTTAGAAACAACCACCCTGTAACCCATTCCAGGGGATCCGACACCCTCTTCCAGACTCTGTGGGCACCAGGCACACATGTGGTATACAGACCAACATACAAACAAAACACCCATATTCATAAAAGAACAAAAATCTGTTTTAAAAAAGAGGATACACATTAATAAACCAGAGTCTCCCCAGGCGACACATGCCCTAGAGAAAAGCCTGGGCCCTGAGGTGGGCAATGCGGAGAAGAGCTGGGCCTAGGGAAGCCTGTCTGAGGAGGAACCTGGGGTCCTAGAGGCAAGAGAGACTTCTGGGAAGGTCATTCAGTAGAGGCCGCCCCTCAGCTCAGTCTTAACTTGGGTCCCATCGTGCCCACTGGTAAAAGCGGCACCCGGGGCTGGGAAGACAGTGCAGTACCCACCAGATGTGGACTCTGGTCCATTGTTCCCCTAAGCTTCTATATGGCTAGGACCATGCCAGCACCCTCTAATCTTTAAGGGTCTTGACAATCAAAGGAGCCCCAGGCAGAGAGTCTACCTACAGCGCACATTTCCTCTGGCTTCCTCCTTTCCAACCCACTCACCTCTTAAAATAACCTTACCTTCTCTGTAGTTGCCCCACATGTGGGTGTGTGGCTGAGGATGGAAGAGAGCAGATGTGGAGTAAAGACAAGTATTGGGGGTTTGTTTTAATGTTTTTGTTTAGATTCATGTGTGTATTTAACATACATGTATGTCTGTGTACCCTGTTCATGTCTGGTCCCTGCAGAGGCCAAGTATGCTTCAGATCCCCTGGAACTGGAATTTATGGATAGTTGTAAGCTACCATGTGGGTGCTGGGAACTGAACCCAGGTTCTCTGGAAGAGCAGCCAGTGCTCTTAAACACTGAGCCATCTCTCCAGCCCCAAAAGACAAGTATTAAAAATGGTTAAACTGCAGCATTCTGTCTAGCCCTCTTCCTGCACCGAGCCTCCATTTCCCCCATCCATAAAATGGAACGGGTGTGAAAAGTGAGGAGCAATGCTTTGTAGGGAAGCCAGATACTGCAATGGGTCCCCCCATCTATTCCTAGTCATTTGTAAGTGAAGTGCTAGGTACCCTGTGCTCTAAAGAGAAGCGGAAAAGACAGAGAGGGGAAGAAACCCAGAGCTGGTGCCAGTCACTCTACAAATACTATCTGATTTCTTAGGACCAGAGTAAGGGTATCATCAGAGAGAGATTTTTAAGACATAGAAGACAGAAAAAGAAATACACATAGAGAAACTTAAGCAAACAAAAAGAATAAAAGACATAGGAGCCTGAGGCCCGCACGCACAGCAGCCGGCCCCAAAGTGTAATCCCGAGTGTTTTCACTGTACAACTGGCTCTGATGTGCAGACGTGGCTGGTGCTGAGCCTGTAAGGTAAATCCTATCTACACTCTTATGTGGGAGCTTGCTACCTAGAGCATAGAGTGGCTGTCTAACTCCTTAGATCACACGGCTAAAAGTCACAAAGCTAAGGCCACCCCAGGTCCATTAGTCCCTAAGTTTACACAATGTCTCCGGGGCAGAGAGCGTGTGCCTGTCACTCATTCTATGTTCTTTCTACTATCTCCAGAAGCCTTGGAAAGCTGAGAGACAATACCTCATTTTCAGACAGCATTCGTTCTCAAATAAAGGTTTCTAGCTGATCCAGCACCTTATCCATCTGGCAGCACCAGAGAACAATAGGTGTGTTCAAAAGAAAAGTTTGTAAGTAAGAAGCCTATAAAACCTTTGACTGGTTTGGACAGACTTCCTATGTTCTTTTCTTTTCTTTTTTTTGAGACAGGGCATAGCCTGTAGACCAGGCTGGCTTTGAACTCACTGAGGTCCGCTGGCCTTCCTCCCAAGTACTGGAATTAAAGGCATGCACCACCACCACAAGGTACTTCTTATTTTCAAAGGCACTGTCAAATTGAACTACAAACAACTTTGCTTCTCCTTGTTTCTCTGACAGAACACACCTTCCACAGGGACAATACACTGGAGGTTTGCGGGAGAAGCAGGGGCTCATGTAGCACATCCTGGCCTCAAACCTACTGTGTTGTCCAGAGGGTTGGGACACTTCCCTGAGGAGCTCCTAGGGCTTGTCCCCAGGTGGACCACGGCCTTGCCCTGTCTGGAAGAATTCTGGAAGAATTCCTGGACTTAACATTCCATGGGGACTTGCCCTCTGAAGGTGTGTTCTGATATAGTCCCAGAGGCTCCACACAGAGCTTGTCTTTGAGTCCTCGGTGTGCAAGGCATATCTCTGATGACAAGGGCAGTGGCCCCTTGCAGGGCTATTGCAATGTATCTGTAGGTCTCCACCATTTATCACAGCACAGCTCCAGGCAAAGGCTTTAGCTGGTGGAGGCCACCTTTTTACTTTTAACCAGGCTCAGGGGAAGATCAAGAGTGGCGACAGCCTGGCACACAGTGGGCCCCGAAGGACAGCCTTCCTATACAAATCATTCTACTAGCCAAGTCCCCTCTTGGCTCTTCTCCTGACTCCCACCACTGCCTACTCGGATGCCTCCAGCCACCTCATCCTAATGTTCTCTGTGCCTGTTTGGATTAGCCACACTGTAGTTGTCAGGATCAAGTGCTTTGAACCAGACACAGCTAGTTTCCTATTCCAGCCCTGCCAATCTGAGCCAGGATCAGGTGATCTAGGGAAAGTGGCTACAATTCTCTAAGTCCTGATCTCAGGCATCAGAGTACCAACCTCACTGGCTGTGGGAGGATTAAAAACATAATGTCCCTGAAGGTCCCAGTTGGGCTCCTGCATATCAAGCAGTCTACACGGTTGCTATTTCCTGATTACCGTTAATAATGATGTTGATGATAGTGAACCTCTTAGCTGACTCTCAAGACCTACCCAGCCAAACTCCTCACGTGGATTAGACAGTCAAAGCTTTCCCAGTTAGTCAGTCTCTTCACGTGGGATGTTTGAGACGGAGGGTGGAGGTGGGGTGTAGCTCCACATTAACGTCTACTTAGCCTGCGTGAGACCCTGGGTTCATTCCTAGCACCCAAAACACAAGGCAAAAACTCCTTAGGGTGACATAATACACCACAAAACCAAAAAGGATGTAAGTAGAACAGATTGCAGGGTTACAGAAGAAAGGCACTTCTGCGTTGGGTACCGTAGGATGCAGGAGGAGATGAAGGCGTGAGGCGGATCAGACCCCTCATGGAGTATCTCTCAGAAGCAATCTGGGGGGAAGGAATTATTGAACAACACTAGGGCAACTCTGTGTCAGCCTCAGTCTACCCAATTGCCAAATGGGGCTTGGTAGAGACTGCTTCATGGGGTTCCTCTAAGGTTAATTGATTGTACATGGGTAGAATTCAGCACAGGACCAAACAATCTCTTGGAAGGGTTAGACAGTAGTTGTTACCTGTCCTCTTACTGTTGAAGGAGAAGGTTGAAGACAAGGCCAGTCTAGAAGGATCTAATGCCAGAGATCATCACATTCCTAATACCATGTTTTTCTGCTTATCACAGCAGGTCACACGTGCGGTCGCTGACTGGCAGGTGGAGAGGAGGTTAGATAGGCATTTGAGACCTTGAGGGTCCTACCCAGAGGTCTGTTTCTGCAGGTCATACAGGGTGGGCTGTAGATGTTTTGATTTAATACTGAGATCAGAAGATGCCTGAGATCACCAGCAGCATGAAGGCTGGGCGACCCTCCGTGCCAAGGAGCCATAGCAGAGCCCTTCTCGGTGTTCTGGGTAGCACATTTCCCCACAAGGATCCTGCAACCAGAAATAAAGGCTCGAGCAGCCACGTTGCCAAGGCTGTTTGCCATGGCAACATCAGGGAGGGACTCGTGGGCCGGCTGCTGCAACTGCTCAGGGCCTGGTTTCTAACGTCTCCTCTCTCCCTCTGCTAAATGACTATGTTCTGCCAGGCAATCACAAGGAAAAAATATGGCTGCAGAGTCGTCAGGAGCATCCATCTCAGCCAGGCAGGGCTTACCAGGCTGTGTCCAGACAGTGGGTCCCAGAGAGTGGAGTCCCTGCTATACAGAGCCAATAGCAGTTCAGGGTTCCATCCTCCTGTCCCTGCGGCATGACCTGGAGACATCTCACCTGTTCCTAGACTGTCTCCTCACTCTGAAGTTAAGAAAATTAAGCAAGATGATCTCTAAGGCACTCTGAACTCCCCCCAAAGCTCGAGATGACATCTGCATAATTCACGTTCCCAACACTGCTGTTACCATAGTTGATGTGACAATCATTTATCAAGCGCTATGTCAGTGACGAGAGCCTTCTGTGTCTCTGCAGTTACGTCACGTTTTCCTTCGAAGGCCATACAGTTAGCCACTGCTCCACCTCTGAAGCAATGAGTCGGAGAGAGAGCAAAACACTTGCTGGAGGTCACAAAGCTGAAAAGTGGGAAAGCCCTGATTTGAAATGTAGGCAGCTAAACTCCAAAGCCCAGAGTTCTTAGCCACCACCAGATATTCCTTCATTCATCTCTCTTCAAGTGGCATCCAACTGGATTTGGTTTTTCTAAAAGCCAGCATGGCAACAGTTGCTAAGGCACCATGGGACACTCCTTTAGATTTAGTACAGAGGAACCACAGACATAGGCAAGAGGACATAGACCAAGGTTCTAGAGTTTAGGGGGGCTGGCAGGTGGGACCCGAGGGTGTGTAGTCATCTGTCTCTTCATACAAAAGGCTATGTACCAGTAGTTCTCAGCCTTCCTAATGCTGCGACTCTTTAATGCAGTTCCTCGTGTTGTGGTGACCCCAACCATAAAACTATTTTCATTGCTACTTCATAACTGTAATTTTGCTACTGTTATGAATCATAATATCTGATATACAGATGGTCTTAGGCGACCCCTGTGAAAGGGTCATTTGACCCACAAGGAGTTGAGACCCACAGGTTGAGAACCACTGCAGTAGACCAAACATCTCTACATACCTCACAGGCACTGCCTCGGACCATCTGTCCTATGGCATTAAAGTGCCTGACAGCATGCTATTACTAGCTCCTGACTACTAGCTCCTGTAGACGAAAATGGTGAGACACAAAGAGATCATTTGCCAAGGCCACAGGGCCTACTGTCTATAGAGCCCAGTCCCGGAACTCCAAGTTCTTTGCTTCTGGAACAATCAAGGCAAAGGTTTATTACCCTATTTAAACACTGCACCCATGGCGGGACTGTGGAGCTAACTAGCCAGTGACTTAAGTTGTTCTAGATCAGGTGGCCACTCTGTGCCCTAGGAAAGAGCAGAGTGGGGTCCTGGGAGCCCAGCTGCCACCCAAAGCCTGTAGATGAGACCTCCAGCCAGGACCCACCTCTAGGAGCTCTGTGAGCCGGGCTGCTGCCCGCCATACCTCTTCATGTCCTCTTCATTCGCCTCGCCAGAGGGCCTGAGTATAGTGAGAGGGTCTATGTGGGCCAACACAAACAGTACACGTGTGGTCTTGGGGATTTAGTAATGTGAGAACAGGAAGAAAATCCTAGTCCAGACACCGAAAGATCAGCAGTCCAGGAAGTATTTCTGAGAAAACTTCCTGCCCTGCCCTTCCTCTGAGCCAAGGTACCCACTTCCAACCACCAAGTCCAGGAGGCAGACAAGGAAGAGTCTGAGCCTCTAAGCACCTCAGGCCCCCTCTTCTGTGAAAGGCAAGCTGGATATGATGCTCTCCTAGGGCCCTCCCAGAACCTGGGAGGAAAAGAAGCCGCTCAGAGTTCAAATTCTGGGTGAGTCCCTGGGCCGGTTTCGTGAGACTGTAACTGACCCAGCCTTTCTGTGCCTCTGTTTCATAATTTACAAAATGGAGAATACACAACCAACCTCCAGCATCCCTGCAGGAAGCCCATCTACAGTCATGACCATCTGCTCCCAGATACTGAAACACTCAAATGAAAGGTGTGGTTTGTGCAGGGCATGGAATAAAGCCCCTGACTGATAGTGGGCAAGTGGGTGCTGAGGGATTGGGAGGGGGTCTGCTTTGCAGGCACTTCCTCAACTAGTCATCGAGGAAAGCATTTCTTTCCTACCCTTCAAGGCCCTCAGTGAAGCTGCAAGGAGAGAATGTGCAGGTACCATGGCAGGAGGCAAAACTCTGCCAAGCGGAAGAGGCTTAAATGACTTTCTGAGGAAGACAGGCTCTCAGGTGGAGGCTCAGAGCTCAAGTTGGCTAGACAGATGTTAAGACGAGAGCAGCAAGGGCAGTGGCCTTTCTCTGGAACTCTAAGACACGGTGAAAAGCAGTGGGTACCCTGCTCCCCCAGGACAGCATATCCACTAGCAGGAGCGCTAACCTCTGCTATGCATTGGGCTTGCCTGTTCTTTCAGGAAGAAAATGGTAACTTAAACAGTCAAGCTCTGTTCTTACAGCGCTGACCATCAAGGAGCAATTTCCTAATGAACACTGTCTGGAGCCTGTATACGAGGTATTTTAGCACTGGGCTCCCAGACAAGCAGGTGCTACAAATCCATGCTGTCCTTTGATTTGCATCTACTCATTACAAGAATGGAAGCTGTCTGATGAGGGCACTGGTCTATGGGTATGGTAATATGTCATTAAGAGTCATTTTATTGATATGTTCCTCTAACAGAAAGAATAGTAGTAGGTATTCCCACAAGGCCTATGAACTACCTTGACTCATATTCTTGGACACTTCAGCAGTGTCTGGCATGGGTTCTATCTCATGGACTGGGCCTTAAATCCAATCAAAAAGCAGTTGGTTACTGCCATGGCATTTGTGCCACGACTGCACCAGTGTATCTTTCAGACAGGTTGCTGTTGTAGGTTGCTGGATTTGTAGCTGTGTGATTTTGATCATCATCTTTTTCTTCCAGTAGTGTACAGAGTACCTTCCAGCACCATGAATACTGGTCAGCAGTGCTGGACACCAGATCAGCTTCTCTGTATTCAGTGACCTGGTGAATTAACACAGAAACCCACAACTGGACAATGGGAAGAGTGTGAGAGATTTTGGAGAACTCTGTCCTAAATGTAATGTTTTCATCAAACCCCTCCCCTCTAGCCTCAAGAAACAGTGTAAAACATCTTCCAGACACATCATGATTGACACACAGAAGCGCACAGAGACTGTGACAGCACACACAGAGCCTGCACAGATTCAAGCCAGATGGGGTTCCAGCACTGAAAGGGAGAATCAGCTTCCACCCCTAAATAGGAAGCTATTTACAATTGATACCTGCTAGCAAAGTTCTCTCCAATGGAGTATCACTGAGTATATCAACCACACTCCAGGGCAGGACCCATGTCCAGGAGTAGTTGGCCAGCACAAAATGAATTCCATTTTACTTTCTGCATATGTGGGCTTTTTGTTTCTTTTTTGTTGGTTCTCGCATTTTTGTCTTATTGGTTTTTGTCTTGATTTTTATTTGAGGGGGGAGACTTTTGTTGCTGTTTTGTTTGTTTCGAGACAAGATTTCTCTGTTGTAACTCTGGCTGTCCTGGAACTCACTCTCTAGAGCAGGCTGGAGATCCACCTGCCTCTGCTTCCCAGTGCTGGAATTAAAGGTGTGTACCCACCACAGCCCAGACCTGGGGGAGAGACTCTTTTGAGAGAGATAGAAAGAAAAAACAAAAGTGGGTAGATAGGGAGGAAGAAAAACAATATCAAAAGATATTGCATGGAAAAAAAGGTAATAAAAAATAATGAAAGCTCATGCAGTTGTGACCTCCAGCGGTTGGGGAGGT
This sequence comes from Cricetomys ansorgei, assembly GCA_026225945.1. Lineage (NCBI taxonomy): Eukaryota > Metazoa > Chordata > Mammalia > Rodentia > Nesomyidae > Cricetomys > Cricetomys ansorgei. Next base: position 1,085,862 of record JAMJFZ010000242.1, on the reverse strand, counting down.
TTCCCAGCAAACTGCAGATCAGGATCCAGACCCAGTGGAGGCAATTCCAGAGCTCTGCAGGCCCAGAACACCGTGAAGCAGAGCTGGAGCCATCAGGTCTAGAGATGGGCAAGTCCAGGCATGGGGACAACCAGGGCAGCGGGCTCTTACAGGTGAATAGAAATGGTGGGAGAGATAAGGAGACGGCAAAGAACAGCACGAACCCAGGCCCCAGGAGGACATTTCACAGCACATTCTGAGATGAGCCTCGGAAGAATATACTGTTATCCTCAATTGTGTATATGAACCAACTGAGGTCAGGGACAGCAAGGCATTCGCTCAAGGTCATGGTGCGTGTAAGTCCCAATTTAAAACTTGGGAAAAGCAAACAACTCAGGATAAACCCTAAGCTCCAACTCTGAGCACCCAACGCCCTTGCACATCACACTTCAAGTTTTGGGGTTAACTTAAAAGTTGTGGAAGCTGAGCCATCAAACTAAGAAAAGACATGAAGGAATCTTAAACCATATTACTACCCCGAAAGAAGCTCTTCCACGGCTGCGTACTACACGGTTGCACCATATGATATTCTGAAAAAGGAAAGACATGAAAGATATGGACACAGTAAAAATCCCAATGGCTGAGAGAGCAAGGGGATAAAAAAAGTGCAGAGGTCTCCTAGGGCACGAGACAGTCCATACAATGCTATAATGTGCCATGACTACATACATACCTGTGACAGTCTATAGGATGTGCACCCCTAGCCGTGAGCCCTGCTCTGAACGGGCACTACCGGCAATTGAGGTGTGAGTTTGTCAGTTGTGAGGAACACTGATTCCTGAAGAGGCTACGCAGGTCGGGGGCAGGCTTAAGTGGAAACATGTCTGTACCTTCCTCTCAATTTTGTGACCAAGACCAAGGACAAATGAGAGAAGGCAATGTCTAGTGCGGCAAAGACAGGTCGAAGTTTTGAGACTCGAGCTGCGGATGGGACAAGGACCTAGGCCAGAAGAACAGAAAGGTCAACCCAGTGCAAAGGATCCTGCATCTGAGAGGTGCTCCCAGGAGGTATGAGTTGCTCCACTGCCTTGAAAGAGACAGACAGGAACTGGGCAGTGAGTAGTCTCAACCCCTTCACATAGTATATGTGATACTTCTCTTTTAACATAAGAATGACTGCAAGCCAGCTTGGTGGCACAGGCCTGTAATCCTGGTGACTCCGGAGGCTGAGGCAGGAAGATCACAAATTCAAGACCAGCTAGAGCAACTTAATGAGACCCCATTTCAAAACTAAGAATAAAGAGAGGGCTGGGGGTGATGCTCAGTGGTAGAGGCTTATCAAGCCTTAATCGGCCCCTGAGTGCAATCCCCAGTATTGCAAACCAAACAGAAAGATCGCAACCAGCACAGAACTAGCTCTGGATTGAATCCTGTCCTATAAAAGCGCTTCACTGAGAAAACTCCAGGTTGTATGGACAGCAGGTCATTTTACATCCATCATTTCATTCCTGGCGGGGTTTGCTATCCCCGTTTCACAGGTTGAGAAACCGAGGCCTAGAGCAACAGAGGCACTTTAGACTCCGTCCTTTCTCGGTGCATCATCATTTGTTTAAGGTGCCAGGGAAACCACCATGAACACAGAAAGCATCTGTCTTCAGGCAGCATGAGGAGTCAGGTTGTATAGGCATGTCACCACTAACCAACCCCACCTGCTCCCTTACTCCAAGGCAGTGTAAGCGGAGTAGCAAGTCAGCGAGTTCTTAGAGACCGTGGAATCTTCAAACTGTAAAACAGGACGGATACTGTACAGATCTTTGTGAGGAAGAAATGTAATAGTGCCAACAGACGGCTCAGCAGAGAGCACGTGACCTGGAGGATGCGCTATAAATGTGCTGCTGCCGCCACCGCCGCCGCCGCCGCCGCCGCCTGGGAAGGGAAGGCAGCTGTGAACACTGCAATGCTCTTGTCATGACCTCACTCCCAAGCCCGAGGCCCCATCTGCAGGGCTGCTTCTGACTCAAGCCAGTGTTCCTTCTAAACGAGAGGGAAGGAAAAGAGTGACTCATATCACAGCATAGTGGAGTTCCTGGCTGACCTGCCCCAGTTGGGGAGAGGAGGCCCCAAGGCCAGGAGGAAACATGAGCCCCAGGGGCCTACCTGCTAAGCTGCTGCCTTACCCGGGCTTCATAGCCCATGCTGGCCACCAGCATCAGTCACAGAGGATGGAGAGAGTACAACCCAGGCCTCTGGGGGACATGTCCCCAGATGCAATCCGATGAAGAAGTTACCCTGCCCCCAGTCTCTCACAGGCCACAAGTGGGCAAACGTACCTGCTACACACAGCTGCAACTCTGACTTGGCCAGCAGCTGGCCCTGGCTTCAAGGGCAGTGGACACAACAGTATCCCAGGCCTATCAAGGGGCAGGCACTAGGACTTCAAGTGATTTCCTCAATTCTCTATGTGCCCAGGGACCCTTCTGTGTGCCCAGTTCAAACTTAACAGTGACAGGGAGACAATGATCCAACTGTCAAATGGGACAAGTTCACAACCTTGGAGCTGTATGGAACCAGCAGTGATTCTCTGTAGGAAGGGGTTGAGCTTGGGGAGGAGAGGAAGTCCTGGGTGAATGAAGTCCCAAGTGGATGCATGTTGTTGGAACAGGCACGACCTCAGACCCATAGGAAAAGGGCAAAGCGTCCTGTCCCGCCCTGCCCACACCACCAGAGTGAGGCTCAGAGGCATGGCAGAGCCTTTGTAAGAGTCCAAGTCTGAATGTTGACAGTGAGCACAGAAAATGTCCAAAATGGTTTTCTTCCCATGGATATTTAAAACCTGAAGACTGTTCCCCTACAGAGATGGCTCCTACTGAAGTTAGCTAAACCTGACCAGTACACCATAAACCCTGCCTTCTTGATTCAGCTGCATCCTGTTCAACCGTGTACAATGAACACTCCAAGCATCTGAGGGCTTCTCCATCAGAGAGCCCAGTCTACCCGATCCCAGTAATTTCTGTGTCTTGTGTGCCTGTCTTTTCTTTATTTCTCCGCTGCCCTAGTCACATTAAGTCCCTGGAGCCATGAAAGGGAGCAGCATTTGAGCATCAACAAGTTATCCAAGAAATGCACATTACACATCAAGGGTAACAGAGTGTATCGTTAACCAAACTGGTAAAAATAAAATTAGCATGAATAACGAATAACTGGGGTATGGCCAATCAGGTACTCCCACACAACGCCAGTGAGTGTGTAAATTTTCAATACAATCTCTCTAGAAGACAATTTAGTTGTGTTTACCAAATGTCTGGGTGGTTTCTTTGATAGGGCAATTTTACTTCTAGGAATTTAAATGAAGAAAAGAACACATGTACAAAGACATTCATTTCATCATTGCTTACAACAGGAGAAATGCAAACAGCTGAGAGACGACAAAAGATTGATTGATACATGTTGGCTCAACCCTCCATGAAATACTATACAACCATTAAGATATTAAGCACAATATTTATTGATGAGGAAAGATGTTCACAGCATATTGTGAGGAGGAGAAAAAAAAAGCAAGTTACAAAACAGTGTGCTTCCAAGTTACAAATTAGTGTAATAGAATAACTCCATTTGTTGTTTCCTTTTCTTTTTTTTTTTTCAAATAAGTGACCTATACGAATAGGAAAGAAAAACATCTTGAGACTCAGATGACTTTAGAGTGCCTGTCTTTGGATAATCTTACATATTTCTGGCCTGGTGAGATGGCTCAGTGGGTAAAGGCTGATGACCTGAGTTCAATCTCCACGTCCCACTTGGCAGAAGAGAACAAAACCTCTTCAAGTTGTCCGCCGACCTCCACATACACACACACACCCCACAGCACACACACCCCACAGCACACACATGCAAGCACACATACAAAATTAGTTCGTTTAAACAGTTTTAAAACATGAGACATGTCTCCTTTCTCATGACGCTTGGCAGTGTTTTCTAACAATGTTAAAATTATCTTTAAATAAGAGTTGGACTGGGTGATTTACAACGCCCTTGTCATCTCTGATGCTGTGGCTGTTACTCCAAGCACTCAAGTGATTTCAAAGAATCACTTATTTACTGAGCTTTCCATGTGGCCTTTGGAGTCCAGGCTTGCTAGCAGCTGTAGCCCTCTACATTCCTCTCTCCCATGCACTGCCCAGCTGTCTCCCCTGTCAGCCAGGAGCTTCTGTTTGGCAAGGCTCAGCTGTACCTCTATTTGTAATCCATGTACCCAGTGAGGAGCTGGGCAAAGGAACGCTGCTCATTATACTGACAGGTGCCTTGTGGGCACAAAGAGATAAAAGGCACAACTTAGATCCCCCTGGATAGACTCAAACACATAAAGTGCTTCATTTTATAACCTACTATGAAGGGCAGAAGAGAAAGCAGAGCAAACTGGCAGGAAGGCCTACTAAGGGAGAAAGCCATGCGGGCTAACGGGCAAACGCACACCAGGTCAGGGGTCCAGCCTGTGCAAAGGTGAAGCTAGCATGGAGTTCTCCGAGACATAGTCTTCAAACATTTCCAAGAAGCTTCCATAATCCTGGTTCTGAAAAAAATCTACTCTGGCACCAATGGATAAAAGTTAAAGTCTCTGAAACAGAAGTTCTCCTTCATCTAAGCCAGGGTTAGCCACCAAAGACAACAAGAAACCTTTTGGGGACCAAGACAATCCACTTTCCCCAACCCTCCCAAGGGGAGAGCTGGGGGAGGGGAGGGTCTGGGAAGGGCTTTGGGGAAGCAGCAACAGGGACAGCCAGACATGTCACATGCAAACAGAGCTCACCCCACCAGCAGACCTCTGGCTTCTTCGTCAGCACCACCAGCCCCATTGGACAGATGGAGGGACCCGGCTGGAGAGTTAAAATGGCTTGCTCCAGGGTCACCCAGCCAGAGAGCGGGGAAGGTGACTCCACTCAGGCCTTCTGACTCCAAGTCCAGTGCTATTTCGAGGTAACACACAGGACCTGGAGTCAGGAGCCCTGGGTGGCTCTGTCACCCCCTGGCTGAGTGGCCGTGGACAAGCAGCTCACCCCTCACAGCCTCTTCCCCAACTGTAAAATGAGGCGGCGGGCTGCCCCGCCCATTCCCGCTCAGCTCTGAGCCTTCTAGGGGCGGCTGCAAAGCTCCTGGTATCAATTACATTTCCCAAGTTGGCCCGACAAAGATCACCCGGAGATCTTCGGCCTGTCACGTGGTCCAGTTAAGGGGAGGGGCGCGGGGGGCAAACGTCCCAAATTAACTTTCACTGCACAGCTTCTGCTGACACCTGATTACCCAATTTTCTAGTTTCCTTAAGCGAAGCAGCCCTATTGAGTGAGTAGGCTACGCTGGCAACTAAAATGGCAAACGATTAGTTACTGGTAAGCCAAACACCAAAACTAGAGTTAAAGACCAGGGTCATGTCCAGAGCGGACAACCTTAGGATGGGTGAAGGAGTCTCACTGGCTATTTCGGGTCTCTTCTAGTCGGTTCTTAAGTGTAGAGATACGGAGATGACTCCAAGGCAATAGAGATCCAGGGTGCAGCTCTTCTGGGTGGGGGGGGCACCATACCCACCACCACCTCCAGTCCTGGTCCCAGGCTGTCCACTCCCCGGGTGTTGAGGCTAGTAGGGCTGGACTTCAGCAGACACAAACACCAGCGTGACCGAGCCCGGCGACGCTGCCGGGAGCTCCACCGCAGTTTCGTCAGAGGTAAAGGTACGCGCCCGTCGCGCGCGGCGTGTGCACACGCGCAGGACACACACACACACGCACACGCGCGCACACACACACACACACACACACGCAGCTCGCTCATTAACACCCCCTCCCGACATGAAGAATCGCGATCGCTTGCCACGGTTCCCTTGGGTCTCTGCTGCGAACCCACCCGAGCGGGCCAGCCACACACCACGCGGCCCCAAGGCGTTTGTAGAGGGTATGGCCCCCCGTCTCCCACGCGTGGAGGGCTTCCTCTCGGCGACACCCCGTCGTCACACCACCTGTCCTAGTAGCCAGCCTGAAGTCGCCACCGGGAGTCTTCCCAGAGCAGGACGTCGCGGCGGCTGCGTGCCCCACCGAGTCCAGTCTCACAGCAAGGAGTCAGCTTGCAAGCCACTCCCCGCCCACCCGGTCCCATGACAGCTGCTACCGCCCAAAGACTGGTAGATTCTAACCAGAAGCAAAGTTTCCCTCTCTCCTCCCACCTCCTGGGCCCCTCCGCCTTCCCCTCCCTCCCGATGTTATGCAAAACGGGCCGGCACCAACGCTTCCACTCCAGGTACTCAGCCTGTCTCCGCGAGTCCCGTGGGTTTCCGCCCGCCCGGCGGCCCCGCACCGTACCCAGCCGTGTCCCCGCATCCGGGGTCTCCTGCCGGCCTCCGCCACATCCCCAGCCTCCCGGGGACACGCAGCCGGGAGCCGGGAGCAAAAGCCCTAACTCGGTAGCCAAACTTTAGGCTTGCAACAGGCATGGGCCGGGGGAAACCGAGGAGGAGGTGGGGGCGCGCACGCCGCATGCACACATTTCCCCGCAACTGCTTGTCCCGGCAGCAAACCCCATTTTGGTCTCCAAGCCAGCAGCTTCTTCGTCCTCCCTACCGAACACCAGAGCACACTCCTGTCACGCGCCGTGTAGCCAGTGAGGCTCCCAGGCTCGGCCAGAGCCCGGGACGCCGCCTCACCTTCCCTTCCCCCTGCACGGTGGAGCGCGCGCCGGGGCCGCGCGCCGCAGGGGGACCCAGGCACCCCCCCACACCCATAGTCCTTCCGCCCCGATCCTGCTTAGCTCTTTCCTCTAGAGGGTCTCCTCCGGATAGCGAAAGCTGGAAGACGCTGTCTCCGCCCGCATGTCCACGTGCCCTGCAGACCCCTAATCTCCCTAGCCGGCAACTGACAGAAACTCTACCCTGCGGGAGCAGGTGGGGGGCTGCGGGGAAAAGAGCGGCAGCACTTGGGGTACCCGGTGCTGGAGAACGAGGGGACTCCCGGGCTGCCGGCCGCCTCCCTTACCCCCGCCACAAGTGCACGTGAAAGTACGGCAGCAAGTGCCCGGCACCGAGGACGCGCCTACAGCACCCAGAGCCAGCCTTAGGGGTCCCCCGGACCCTGGCTGGACTCTACCTGCCCAAGGCATCGCAGTACCCCTCAACTTTGCCGGTAAGGGATCGTAGACTCCAAGTGGCCCTGGCCAGACCCTCCCGGATGGCTGTGTCCCCCAATGCTACAGCATGCGCCGCGACCTGCAGCTCGCTACGCCTATAACGGAGTGCAGCGCAAGGCACGTGGAAGGGGGGCTCTGCAGCCTGAACCCCCCGATCGCCCCGGTGCGCCCACCGCTGCGCCCCTGCCTCCGCAGCTACCGCTGCAGCCCCGAGGCTCCGCACCCGGGTCCCTGGCCTGCGCTCCCAGCTGGCAGTACCTGCGCGTCAGAGAGATAGTTGAGGAAGAAGGACGAGAGCTCTTCATCCAGCAGCGCGCCGCAGTCGTTCCCCGCCATCTTCCAGCCGCGGCTGCAGCGTGCGGCGGAGTCAGCGCCGAGCCCGCCCGGGGGAGGGAGCGAGCGAGGAGGAGGGAGGAGGCAGCCTGGCGGGCGGGTGGAGGGCGGAGCTCGGGCCCCCGGCTGCGGCAGGCCGGCGGGCTGCAGGGGCGGGGCCGCGCGAGCCTGGGGTCGCACCCCCACTCTCCCTGCGCAGAGTCTGTCACCGCGACCGGGTCTTGCAGCCCCCCGCAGGGAAAAACGCGCCCGCAGCCAGGTGGCGGTGCCCCGGCCAGCAGCCCGGTGCCTGCGCAGCAATGCGGGCACCCCCTCCTTACTGCTCGAGCGAATCACGTTGCGTTAGCGCTGGGCGGGCCCTTGCCAGACAACCTGCTTCTACACTGCTGGGGAAACTGAGGCTCCGGGTGGCTTAGAACCGCGTTTGAAGCTGCAGTGCGCTTTACACAGCAAAAGAGAAACCTTCAGAGGCCCAAGTCCTTTACTCAGACTGCAAGGCCGGAGAGGGAGGGAGATATGCACAGGCCAAAGGCGGAGAAATCAGAGAAGGCTTCTCGGAGAGGGTGGCATTTGTATGTTTCCTTTGAAGCATGTTTTTTACCCATTTCCTGTTAAGCTTAACCATCTCTCTCCCGCAGCGTCACCCAATAACCTCCCTTGGAGGGAAAAAAAAAAAATCAATCATATCTTTTCCTGGAGTCCACAGTGTCTTGAGTTGGCTAGGCTTCTGCCAGCCTCCCAGGCCTGTTGGCCTTCTCCCCTTTCTTAGTATGAGTCTTCTGGAAATGAGCCGCTATGCCTATCAGCCATTTACCGAATAGGGCATCTTAAGGGCTTCCTGACCCTTTTGAGTAACAACCCCTGTTGCTCTCCTACCCCAAGGCTAGGCGACCCTTTTTCCTTAGAAGTGTCTCAGCAGCCCTTGTACCTTGGCTTCGGTAAAGACTTGATCAGAATCAGTCTGTCCTTGCAGGAGTCTAAGATGCATGAAAACAGGCTTAAACCTTGCCTTGGCTGTTACTCCCTTTACCATAGGTATTTAATAAATAATGTGTCAATTGAAAAGGCTGGAGGGTTTTGTCCCCACTACTACTACACTCTACACAGAAGAGGAAACTGAAGGTCAGGAGTACACACCAGGAGAGTCCTGAACCAGAGCCAGAAGGCAAACCTTCTTGCTTCAACCTTGAACTTTCTTCAGTGCTTGCCAGGCAGGCATCTAGGTGTGTGAGCGAGGGAGGGAGGGAGGGGCGGAGGGGCGTGTGCTGGGGCTGGATTAAGGCTGGAAGGTAGGAAGGCTCAGACCTGTTTATTGGGCACACCTGCCTCCCGCCCTGCTCCCACAGGGTGCTGAAGAGGGCTGCCCCACCCTGCCGGGCCAGCGGGCTCCCTCCAGCCAGAGGAGGAAACAGCCGGGCTCACCTGCTCAGACTTGAGCAGCAACAGCTTCCTTCTTCTCCAGTCTGAGGTTCCCAGAACCGCAGGGTGTGATTTCACTCTTTGGGCTTGAGGCCAGCACGCTTTTAAGGAACAATGCTGCCAACAGAGAACCTACAGCTAGCCTCAGAGGAGTCCTGGGTTCTGGTCCAGCCCATACTGTCTCTTGTTCCAGTACTGGACAACTCAGTGTCACTGCCTGGCTTTGAACCCCAGGAAATTGTCCGATATCAGGCCTTGGTTTTCTCATCTATACAAATGAGGATAGTAAAATCATTTACTCACAGTGATGTTATGGAGATAAGGAGACAAAATATGTAAAGTGCTTGGCACAGGGACTGACCTCAGGGGAAGTACTAAGCTAGCTGAGGAGAAATCCCCTTGCAGGCACTGGCCATTATAACTTACCTTCCCTCGATACTTACAGACTCCACACTCCATGTAGGTCTGAATCCTGGTGCCAACTATGTGCTACCGTTTCCTGAAAGTAAAAGGAGAGCGAGGCATGATGATGCGGGCCTGCATCCAACACTTGGGAAGTGGAGGACGGAGGGTCGGGAGTTCAAGGTCATCCTTGGCTATGTAAAAGAGCTATTGGCCAGCCTGAACTACATGAGATAGTGGTGCCTGCCTTTTATCCCAGCACTCAGGAGGCAGAGGCAGGCAGATATCTGTGAGTTCAAGGCTGGCCTGGTCTACAGAGTGAGTTCCAGGACAGCCAGTGTTATAACAGAGAAACCCTGTCTTGAAAAAAAAGAAAAGAAAGAAACAAGCGCTGGGAACATAGTTCATTTGGTAGAGCATTTTGCTTATCATGCATCAAGTTCCAGGTTCCATCCATAGAACTGAATAAAACTGGGTATTGAGGTATACATTGTAATCCCAACACTGGGGAGGCAGAAGGATCAGTTCAAGGTCATCTTTGGCTACATAGCAAGTTGAAGCCAGCCTGGAATACATGATATCCTGTCTTACAAAATCGAAATAATAACGAAAAGTAAAAGAATCACTTGCTTAACCTCTCTGAGCCTGTTTCTTCATCTGCAAAATGGGGCAGCAATGGTACTGTTCCAAATAGGCTCTTGTAAGGGTCAAATGAAACAATGTGTGTAAAATAAATCGCTTGGCTCTGGTCCAGCAGACAGGAAGTGTCCATCACCGTTATCCTCATCATCATCATCAAAGACTTGAATGCTCTTAGAGATGCTGCTGCTAGACCAAGCGTTGGAATTCTCTGAGATGGTTTCCAGAACATTCCCCATTCAGCCTGACCCTTTGGTGTTGTGCCTTTTATAGCCCACAGGATACACTGGATCCCCTCCACAGCCAGCCATCTCTGGTCATGGCTTTGAAGAGTGTCTGCACTATTCATTGACTTACTAGGGACTTATCAGAAGCTTTGTTTTTAAAGCTGTGGTGTGGTTGTTAAAATGCTACCCATTGGTCAGCCTGAAGGACTTCATCACCGATCTGTGTGTCCTCTGATTAGGTTGTGGCTGGCAAGACTTTTAGGGTGAGCCTTTTCCCCTGAGAAGCTTAGCTTGCTTTCAAGGAATTCCTTCATCAGACGTGCTCAGTCTCACCCCATCCTTGCAGGAATGTAGCGTTCTCCCTTGAGAAAGCCCTCAAGCACACGGTGTGAGAATTCGTACCTGTGATCCCAGCAGCACTCAGGAGGCTGAGGCACAAGGACTGCAACTCATGTTCAAGGCCTCCTTACGTTACATAATGAGACCTTTTCTCAAAAAGAGAAAAGTCCTCAGGAAACCCGAGGCAGCAGAGCATGCTGTTTGCTGGTGACCTGGCCAATGAAAAAGCCACCGGGTGAAACTGTGCAGGGTCCCCTGACCCAAAAGCACTGTCAGCTTATAGATCTCGCGCCGAACCTCCCAGCTTTTCTGTGTATCTGAGCTGTGCCATCTCTAATCCTTCCCACAACCCTCAGTAGGATGAATCACACCGATCCGTTATATCCCGGGGACACTGAAGCTTAAAGGGGTTAGAGCTGGGTCTCCAGCTCAGTGGTGGGACATTTGCCTAGCCCACTTGAGGTCCTAGGCTGCATCTCCGGTACTCACTGCAAAAGGGGTTAAATTAGATCCAGACCAAGCAGCTAGAGGTCCAGCTGAGGCCACGCCTGGGTGTCTATCAGGTCCAAGCCACAGTCCCCTTGAAGGGAATAAGATGCAGCTGGCCACCCCGAGGCAGCCAGAACAGTGGCACATTTCTTAATGTGCAATAATACTGCCAGAGCTGGACTTCATTCGGCTCCACTTCTGCCTCCTCTGCCTTTTTATTGGCCTGGCCTCCCTTGAAAATAGTGAAAGTGAGCGTGGTGTACACCCAGCCCAGCCCAAAGCCCAGAGCGCTGCGGGCTCCTCGGATAGGGCTCAAGTCAAAGGAACTTATACGATAGGACTTGAATGCTTTGCTCTCTACCCACAAATGCTCCAAGTGAAAACATCAGCATTTCTCCTTCTGATAAATAGGAGAACGATCTATTTAGATACCACAGCTGTGCTTCTTGATGCTTCTCAAAGTCTTGAGGACATGACAGTCACCTGGGCTCTGTCACCGAGATTTCAATTCAGTAGCTCTGAAATGGTCCCTAGGTGACTCCGCTGCCCATCATTCAACAGATATTTAATGAACACCTGCTATGTACCGGCTACTACACTTGGTACACACATAACGCTAGTGTATAAAACATCTGCCATCCTTGCCCACATACTGGCCAATAAAACTGTTAAGCAAACTACTGTTAGATGAGGGAGGGAGGACATGGGTCTTGACAGATAGTGAGGTTTCCCGCCAGCCACCACAACTCTGTGAGCCTATGGCTGAAGCCAGTGTACCACACAACACATACTATTCTACTTCCCAGCTTCTATGCCCTAGGCAGGAACTCAGGCCATGATGAACTTTTAGAAAACAGAACCTTTGTACCATTCATCCTGAAAGTCACTGTCTTAGGGCTTCTGTTGCTGCACTGAAACACCATGACCATAAGCAAGTTGGGGAAGAAAGGGTTTATTTGGCTTGCATTCTCATACTGTAGTTCATCATTGAAGGAAGCCAGGACGGGAACTCAAATATGGCAGGAACCTGGAGTCAGGAGTGATGGAGAGGCCATGGAGGGTTGCTGCTTACTGGCCTGCTCCACTGGAACAACTTGGTGTTGTTCCATGGTATTGGCATCTCCAAACTGCTAGGGTCTCCTGCTGCAACTGGGTGCCTATGAAGAGAGTACCCGTGTTCTTTCTCTCTGTTCTCCATGACCCCTTCAATCCTGGGGCTTCCAATGTTACTCCAGCTGTACCTTCATGAGTGGCCTCTCCTGCCCTCTCAAGCCTCAGCTCTGCTCTCCATGACCTCTTTATGCCTTCAAAACCGGTACTACCTGGGAGATTCTTACACATGACCAAGTTTGGCTGCCAACACAAGGCACAACTTTGGCTACTTCTGAATACAGCTTATGTGTGCTGACTCTGAGGAAACACTTACCAGAATATTCTATCTCAATGGTGCTGGTCTCTTCTTAACCACTGCTGATTTCTCAACTCTACCTAACCAACATCAACTGTCCCAGTAAAACAAAGGTTTTACTTCAGTGGTGCTGGTATCTTGTTAATCACAGCTTATTTTTCAGCCCCTGGTAATCAGAGCCACAGATTATTAGCTCAAAATACCAAACATCCCTGATAGAGTCATTAAGGAACTCTCAAACTTCCCTCTAAAAACTTCACAAGCCATGTCTCCACCATCTGCACTGACCTCAACATTCTTATCTTCAAAGCTCCAACAGAACAGCTCACTGAGCTCTCAATACTCAATGGCATATCTGGCCCAAAGTTCCAAAGTTCTTCTAAAATCCTTCCAAAAATATAGTCAGGTCTGTTGCAGAAATACCCCACTCCTGGTACCAAAGTCTGTCTCAGTTAGGGTTTCTATTGCTGACATGACCAAATCCAAATAGGGAAATAGAGGGTCTATTTGGCTTATACCTCCACACCATAGTCCACCATTGAAGGAAGCCCAGACAAGAACTGTCACCTCTGCCTTCCACTGAGTAACAGAACTTCCGAACTGTAGAGAGGCACTGCCTTGGCTGTGTAGGCAAAGGATGTCACCTAGATCATAAAACCCTTTGTGGCAGAGCAAGAACTGGAAGCCAGGGCTCCAGACATCACCTAGATGGTTTCTTTTGAAGGTCTTAGGACTGGAGATGGGAGCCTCTGCCACTTTCTTGAAGGCCCAAGATGAACAAGGCACATTTTGGGTTTATGCCCTTGTCTTCCTGAAGAGGTACTCTGTGACTTCACTAGTACATTTGGAGGAAACAGCAGTTCATGTTCTCTTTCATGTGCTACAAATGACTAAGAGGCCTTCAAATCAGCAGGTGAGCAGTGTTAAGTAGCTCTTTAGCTACTTACTGCTTCTTGGCTTTGCAAGGACTGTCCTCCATCTACCCTCATAAAAAAAACAAAAGACAAAAACATGGGGGTAGAGAAACTGGGAAAGGTAGAAACATGCTTTTTTCTTATCTGTTTACGGGGCAAAAATCTTCAACAGGATTCTTCTCATCCCCATTTATTAGGTGACGAAACAGAGGCCCAAAAGATGTGGTGACTTTCTTCTGTTATTATTCAATATGCATGGTGGTACACATCTTTAATCCCAGCACTCAGGAGGCAGAGACAGGAAGATCTCTGTGAGTTCAAGGGTAGCCTGGTCAACATAGCAAATTCCAGGACATCCAGGGCTACTACATAGCCTGCCTCAAAAATATGTGTGTGTGTTTGTGTGTGTGTGTTTGTTTGTATAAAACACTTATATTTATATATATTAGAATGATATATGTATATATCAGAATTGCAACATTTTAAAAGACAATACTTGACATAAAAAGGCAATGTAGTTTACAATCAGTTTAATATGTTTATGTGTGTGTGTGTCTGTGTGTGTATTCATATATATGAAATAAAGCATCATACAGAAAGGATATCTAAGTGTTCTCTCATTTGCTGGCTTTTGGGTCTTCGGATATTACTCCTTGAAGAAGATTATCCTGTGTCTCCAACTTGACTAGAGTTTTGTGTGGATCAAGTTCATGTTATAGAAGACTTTGAACTCAATACTTACTGCTCTGAGGAGTTAACAATGTTCCTTTAGGAGAACTTAAGTCTGATTCAAAAAGCAAGGAAACTAAGCATGATGTTTATATATACTTTATTCAACAAGATTTGTATATCCCATTGGGTGCCACAATAGGGCCACTTTCAGCTTTTGCTGTCAGGTGCTTAAGGGTTCTGGGTTCCACAGTGTGCAAGGGTGAGGAGTCACCAGACAAGTCAGGAGAAGTAATGAGTTCTTCACTGGAAGCTGGAAGGACTGAGGACCAGTTAAAACAAATCTCTTTTCTCCTTGGAGACTCAGTTCTCACTCTGCACAATGATGGTCTTGAACTGGACCAGCCATCCCAACTGCTTGCCACAGGCATCTCTCCAGAGCTTCAGCCCTGACAGTGAGATGCTCTAATTCCTGTTTGTGGGAGAAGCCATTTGGGCCATGCATAGTTTGGCAGCAAAGGCAGCTGGAGTCAGGATGCTGAGAGGAGAATCCAGGTCAGTAGGCCACCCCAGGAGTGCTTTATATGAGGAGGAATCTCCTCAGCTCTCAAGCAGCCAAGAGAACTACAAGATCCAGAGGAGGAGCATAGCCTGCAGGTATGTATGACATAGCATCATGAGGAGCAAAGCATGGTGGGTCCTCAGTGCAGTAGAGTATCATGGATGCTAACCTCTCTTTCCAGCTTCCTCGAGAATTCCACAGACAACTGGGGAAAAAATAATACACAAGTTGAAAGGAAGCATTCAACCTTCATTTCCTTGCTTCATTTTTTAATTGTAAACTTTTTTTTTTTTAAGACAAGGTTTCTCTGTTGTAACTCTGATTGTCCTGGAACTCACTCTGGAGACCAGGCTGGCCTTGAACTCACAGAGATCTGCCTGCCTCTGCCTCCAGAGTGCTGGGATTAAAGGCATGCGCCACTACTGCCTGGCAAATTGTAAACCATTTTAAATGACAACTAATCTCTAGGACCCACATGGTGGAAAGAGAGAACTCACTTCCACAAGTTGTCCTGTGACCTACGCACATGTGCTGTGAAGCTCACGTGCCCCGTGTAAATGTGTCATGGACTTCTGTTACCATGGATCCTTTGTGATAGCACATTCATTTTCTCTAGATAGCTATTTAGTCCTAGCTATATTACTAAAGAATATGTAAAATTTATTAAGAAAATAGTGGGAATAGATGAATTCCTTTACTTGTTAAATCATCAAAGTTCTGTGCACTTACTGTGAGCCTTGATCTTCTAATACTCAGTTGAGTCAGATCTGCAAAACAGGGTCTAGTGAGCATTAATCACATTGCATTATTTGGAGTTCACTCATCATCCCTTCGTAAACAGCCTACTTTGTGCCTGGCAGTCTGCTAAATCTAGTGGGACAATTTTAGCTATAACTTCTTCATTTGGAATGAACAGAAAACCCTGTGCAAACTGGCTTCCACAGATAACTTCTTGTAACAAATATACCAAAGAGGGAATTTTCAGGAAGAATGGGTGCTTCTTCCTCAGCTCTGATTGCCTCTGTGGTCTCTACTGCGGATGGCGAGGTGTTATGTTCTAGGTTCTGGTCCAATCCTCTTAGCAAATCTAGCAAAGGAGCCCTCTGGGTTGCCCCCCAAAGTCACGAGTTCACTGATTGATTCAGTCTGATGCAAAAGCTCATTGCTTAGCCAGTCCCTGCTCTGATTGGCCAGAATAGAGTTACATGCCTTCTGAATCCAAGAGTTGAAGGGCTTTATACAAACTATTCAAACCGGGGTTTGTGAACAAAGACTACTAATGTAGATGAGGAAACATAAAGTTGGGTGGATAAAGATGTGAGGAGGACCTGGGAAAAGCTGGGGGCCGGGCAGGGGAGAAAATGATCAAAATGTATCTGTCATATGAAAAAAAAATTTATTTAAAGATAAAAAAAGAAATAATGTTCCAGTTGATGATCTAGCTACCTTAAGACAAAAAAAATGTGCAAGTTAAAACAGAAGAGAAGGGTAGAAATAACTGAAAATAGAGCAGACATTGGTAAAAATGAGGATAGAAAAAAAAAGATGACCAAAATCAATAATTGATGCTTTGAAAGAACCAACAAATTAACAAAACTTTGACCAAGAAAAACAAAGAGGAGACTCATATCACTAAATAAGAAGTGTGACAGGGATATGCCTATCAACCCAACTGAGATTTAAAAAAAAAAGATTATAGCAGTTAAAAAACAAGTAAAATAAGACAAATTCCTACAAAGCACAACCCACTGAAACCGACTCAAGAAGAAACGGAACCTTTTCGCAGACCTGAAACAAGAGCTTCAACTGGCAACAAAAGTGCTGTCCACAGAGTGCTGAGCATGGTGGTACATCCTTGAAATCCTAGCCCTCAGGAGGAAGAGACAGAGGGATGAAAAGTTCAAGGCCAGCCTGACCTTAAAAAAAAAAAGCCAGCTTCCCACACTCAAAACATAAAGATTGGGGTGTAGCTTATCATAATACTTGCCTAGCATGCAAACATCCCTCTGACCACCCCCCAAATCTATCCAGTGGAAAAAGCCCAGATCCACCTAGCTTCACTGGTGAATTCTATTGAACATGTAAACTACTAGCAACAATTCTTCACGACCTCTTCCAGAGAAACAGGAGCAGGGGACACTTGTTGCCTTATTTTCTGAGGCTAGCCTTATTCTGATACCAAAAGCAGACAAAGACATAACAAGGTGAGTCTAAAACAATGTCTCTTACAAGTACATATGGAAATCCGTACAAGTGAAAATTAACAGGAATTAAATATCATTACAGGAAGATATACGTGAGATCTCTTTGGTTCCCAAAAGATTCCAATCATCAAAAGCAATGCAGGATAATGGAGGCACAGCAAACTAAATTTAAGCATTGGGAGTGGGATCGTTTTAGGAAAATATGCAAAGACAGCTCATAAGGATTTTTTTTTTTTGTTCATAAAGCAAGATGAATAATACTTATCTGCATCATGTCACCAACCTTCCTGCAATTATTTTGAGGACCATTTGAGATAAAGGATATGAGAGTGTTTTCACAATCACTCGGAAGATACTTACTACCAGGACTCTTCACAGCCTGCAGAACATGACCTTACCTATGGGTGCCACGCAGTTTCCAGCACTAAACTATCTCCTGTCTTGTAGCCTTTGTGCTCAGTGCTCCCTTGACCTGGAATGCTCATCCCTCATCACAACCCCTCATAGCCTGTTCATATCCCTTATCCTCTGGTTGAAGCCCATATCCTCGGATACCTGCCCTGACTATCCGATATAAATTAGATCTTGGAAATTATCTTGTTTGCTTGTTCATACGGCAAGCAAGGTAGCAAGAGCCTCATACTGTGTTACCCATAGTCTCCCTCAGGGCAACACAGGGCCTGCAGAGGGGAAGATGGTGTTGAGTGAAGGGTGAATCACACGTCTGTGATGTAAATAGAAAGTTCTTGGTACTGATGAGGAAGCTGAGAGTCCACAAAAAGAAATGGGGCTTGCCCAAGCATCGGTGATCATAAATTTGGAGTGTGCTCTGGTCAGCACTAAACTGGACAGGACACAGGACAGTGGCATAAGCAGGCACTGTAGGGAAAGACAGAGAGAGAGGCTCCATGTCAACTCTGTGCTGTATCCATCTATTATAAGTCCTGGGAAAAGTCGGATGCATCAAATTGCTTTCTCCACCTGTCCCTGATGCTGCTGACCCTCATGACTTTGATGACTATCTTATTATCCAGAAGTCCTGAGCAGACTCTCCCCAGCAGAGCAGAGATCTCCCCTACTAAATCATCCGATGCAACAATAGAGTGTACAAAACTCAACCTAGGCCTTCTTGGCAAAGAGAAAGGAAAAAGCAAAACAAAACCAAAACTTAAAGATTCACTGTGCTACGCAGAAGCAATTTATCTTAGGGTACAACAGACTGCTGCTCTTCGAGCCCCTCTTCCTGCTCTTACGAGTCTACCCTAAAAACGTGATAGAGAAAAGGCTTTCCAGGAAAAGCATTCCTAGGCTGAACGGGTGTGGAGAGCAACAGCAGCTACCATTCCACCCAGCCAACGGTGTCTGTTCCTCCAGACACGAAAGGTAGGATCTATTTCTTTCCTCTATCATTCTGAGCAAGCCTTGGGACTGGCTTTGATCAGGAGAACGCAGCAGAAGATGTGCTCTGTTCATTCCTGGGTTAGGTGTGATTTTGCTCTCTGGGAAGCCAGCCACCATAGAAAGACCATGCAGAAGATGAGAAATGCACAGCCACCCTGAGCCATTTCAGCCTCCTCTTGCTGAGGCACAGGCATTTGAGTGAGCCCACTCGGGGTCATCCGTTCACTGGCCTGCTACCCAGTCAGAGCTACACAGTACCATAGAGACTGGCTCCACAGAGCCCTGTTCAAACCACAGCATGAGCAAGTTGGTGGTTACCATGGGTTTTAAAAGTTATTTTAATTAATTAATTTATTTTGCAAGATTGGGGGGGTCAAACTCTGAATCTCATACATACATAAGCAAGTGCTTTTTTTTTTTTTTTTTTTTAATGTTAACTCCCGCTCTGTGGCTTTTAAGCCATTTAATTTGGGAGCAACTTGTATGTATATGTGTACATGTATGTGTGTGTTGTGAGTGTGGACATGTATGTGCCAAGGTGTACAAGTGGAGGTCAGAGGGCAACCTTGCATGTCCATCTTATCTGAGATAGGATCTCTTCATTGTTCATCACTGTGCTCCCCAAGACAACTGGATTACAAGCTTCCAGAAGTTCTCCTGTCTCCATCTCGCACCTGCAGGATCCCTGGGATTACTATGTCCAGGTTCACATGGGTTCTGGGAATTCAAACTCAAATTCCTGTGTGTTTGTGGTAAGAGCTTCACAAGGAGCAATATGTTAAATAAAGCAATAGACAGAAGCACCAACTGTATGGCAAGGTGTTGGTATAAGCTGAGCCTCAGGGCTTCGTCTGTAAAAGGAAGTGATTGTAGTACTTTATAGGATTGTGGTGATGTCCAGGCTACATAGTAAACCTTTCGTGGTTTTCTGGATTATACAAAATGTAATCTCTCAGGCTTGGTGGCATACACCCCTAACCCCAGCCTTCTGGAAGCAGAGGCAAGCTGACCTACATGAGTTCAAGGCCAGCCTGGTCTACCTAACCAGTTTCAGGATAGCCAGAAATGCATAGTGAGAACTTGTTTTAAAAAAAAAAAAAATCCCCCACTTCAATGTACTCTTAATGTTATTAAGTTCTTACTAATAAATGATTTTAATGAAATTCCCAAATGAGGGTGAACCTTTGGATAAAAGGATGAAATATATACATGCTGTATATTTGAGGTTAGATTTTAGAGATAATATTCTTTACTGAAATTTCCTTTATTTGACCTTCATTTAAAAAAATCTTCTAGTTAGTGAAAATACTAAACAGAAAAACCATCCCTCATGTAATTTGTCCACTGATACTATAAACTCAACAAGGAACTAAGTATTTGTATTTCTTCATATTAATAAAGAGCCAGTGCAGAGCTCAAGGGGAGAGCTTTCTCGACATTCTTTGGTGCTTGGAGCAGTTTTATTATGTTTCGGTGCAGTTATTATTTCTCACTTCACAAATGGAGAAACTGAGGCTTGGGAGATCAGGCTGTTTGACATATCCTTCTCTTGGAAGTGACAGAGCTGGGATTTGTGCCTTTGACACACTGGTCTGAAGTAGTACGTGCTGCTCCCAAAGCTTGTAAACTCAACAAATAGACAGGAATTGATCAAACAATTGAAATGCACCCAGAGACAGTGTTCTCAAAACCCACTGTCAGGAAACCTCTGGGCTCTGACTCATGCTGAGCCTTTCCCTCTGAGCCCTGGGGTGAATCCTAGGCCAAATCAGGAATTCAATAGATTTCTAGAAATGCCTAGGTAGTAATCCAAACCATAATCCCTTGGACCTTAATTTTAACTGGTTAGGCTAGTCCTTCAATCCTAAAATTGTACTAAAAATGTACCAGTGGTACTTAGACAACTCAATGTAGTATTTGAACTGGACCCAAGATTTAGATTCAGGCTTCTACTTCGAGTGCCTTTGGGCCAGTTCTTTGCTCTCTGGCTCTCAGATTCCGTGACAGTAATCCCCATCTCTCCTGTGGACCACTCAGCTTAAGTGAGTTACCCCTACGAAAGAACCGAATAAATACATACTTAATTTAAAAACCACAGTAAAGTGTCTCTGTAAAATTATATAACGTTTACAAGCAACAGAAATCAGTCGAGGTGGCTTTTAATTTTGGCAATTCAATAAGTAGATTTAAAAAAAAAAAAAAGTTACCCAAAGGAAAGGAAGCAAATGTGTTGCTCGCTTTGTGGGATCCTCTCGGCAGTGGTGATATTTGTATGGGTCATGGTGGTCCACCACGAAGCATGGCCTGGTTCACAGAAGATGCTGAGTGAGTCTCTTGATGCCACTGCAAGTCCCGTGGACACAACTCAGCCTCCACTACTCAACATCACCCCTGGTGAGGTAGATGCTTTTCTTCATTTTCCCCTTCGTCTCAGCTCACCTCCTATGTTCAGACACACTGGGAGAAAACTTTGTAAGTGTCCATTGTCCCCCGGAAGAAGGAAAAAAAGCAAGGCTAGAGATAGATCTTAGTATCATAGGTTCGTAAGTATTGCAGAATATGGTACAGAGAAAAGGATCTGTAAACATTTGCTGACTGAAATGGACTAATAGACAGAGGTTGCAGATTTCTTTTTCTTGTTTATTTATTATTTGAAAACTTTATTTTTTTATTATTGTAAATGTGAGGGTATATGATGTGGGCGTGTGCCACACTGCGCGTGGGAAACCGGAGAACAGCTCTATGGTGCGATTCTCTGCTTTCACTGCTTTCCTAGTGATAGAACTCAGGTTCCCAGGCTTGAGCAGAAGGCACTTACTTGCTGAGTCATCCATTTCATTGGCCTATTGATTTATTTTGCCGGCAGTGTCTTATGTAGCCCAGGCTGGCCTCTGAGTGCTGGATTACAGATAAGTGTACCTGTATGACTAGATAAGAGTTTGGAAATTTCACTTCTACCTACCTTCCTTCCCTCCCTCCTTCCTTCTCTTCCTCCTTCCCTCCTTCCCTCTTTTCTCCTTCCTTCTTTCCTTTCTTCTTTCCTTCCATCTTTCCTTCCTTCCTTCCTTCTTTCCTTCCTTCCTTCCTTCCTTTTCTCTCTCCCTCCTTCCCTTTGTTTTGAGGCAGTGTCTCATGTAGCCTAGGCTAACTTTGAACTTATTATGAAGCCAAGGTTGACCCCCTGCCTCCTCCTCCCAAGTGTTGGGCTACAGTGTGACTAGCTGAGCTTAGACATTCCTAACAGGAAAAGGCACTACTTTACAACTATACCTAGGACTGTGTATAGTTCAGTGGCAGAGTACTTGCCTGGCATGCATGAGTGAGGCCCTGTTTTTCACTCCCAGACCTTCAAACACACGTGCACACAGGTATTCGTAGCTACAGCTCGTGACTTACACCAATGGCAAGTAAGCGCATGGGAAAATGCTCCACACCATTAGTATACTCACAAAAGCCAGAGTGACACTGTGCACACTTTCTGTAGTGAATACAATTACTAACCGGAAATACCAATTGTTTGTGATCCTGTGTAACAGCTTGAACTCTCATGCAACATTTGTAGGAATGGAAAATGTTCGAAACATTTTGGAAAATAGTTTGGCAGCTTCTAATAAAGTCAAATATGCATCGTTTATATAACCCAGAAACCCTATACTAGGTATTTATGTAAGCAAACTAAAACAATGTCCATATAAAGATATGTGTGACAATTTTCACAGCTGCCCTATTTAGTAGTAATTTTAAAAACTGGAAATGAGTCCTTCAGCTGGTGGATGAGTAAACAAACTGCAGCATGTCCACTCAATGAAATACTGTGCCGCAATCATAGAACAACACACTGACAACACACGTGCAACAGCACAGATGAATCTCAAGTATGCGACGCTAAGTGCAACATGTCTGATTCAGAGGACGACACAGTGTATAGTTCCATTTAAATGGAATTTTAGAGAAAGCCAAACAAAAGAATAAAGACGAGGTGACGGGGAGCAGACTGGCTGCAAAGTAGCACAAGGAAATTCTGGTATGATGGACATATTCTGAAACCGTACCTTGTGAGTGATACGAGCGTTCAGTCTTGTCAAACGGCAAGGCCATAAAACAGCTGCATCCTATTGGAAGCAAATCGAATGTCAGTAAAACTGATGTTTAAAGTACATGCAGTACATGTTTGCTGTTTCGTTTTTATATATGAATTGCTTTTTAATTTTTTTATTACATTTATTTATTTTGCGCATGTATGTGGGTCGGGTGTACACGTGGAGGTCACAAGATAACTTTCAGAAGTTGGTTCTCTCCTCCTGTACGTGAATACCAGGGATGGAACTCAGATTGTCGGTCTTGGTAGCAAGTGTCTTCACTTGAACCATTTCATCAGCCCCGAATTCCTCTTTGAGGCAATTCTTCTGTCTCAGGAGAATTCCAAAGACAATCAGAATGGGTATTTGCCAAGTACGACATATGAGGGATTCCTGAGTTGGGCACAAATGAGAATAGATGGCCTTTAAACATATTTAGGATCACGGGATTTAGGCTTAAAGTCAGTAAGAAGCATGTATAGTGGAAAGAACAATGGTTCGGAAGTCAAGAGCTATTCTCGAATTCATTCGCCAAACACCTGCCACACACCTGACATTGCACAACAAAGTTAGCTGAGCGGGAGCTGGCTGTTCATTGAGCTTGGGCATGAACGCTGAGTTGATCCCCTATACACCACACCTAAAAGGATCCTACCAAATGCAAACTCAAGCTAGGCGTTAGACAGGTAGCTACTGACTTGGTGACAAAGGAACAGATGGATACAACACAAGGAAGACACGGAGACCACCAGTGATGACCTCCACTTCTCCTCGGCGGTCTGCCTGAGGGTCCACTAACTGCTCCTAGTTCCTTCTGCTTGCAGCAACCAGCAGGTTGTCCTGTCTTATGACATCCGGATCCTTCTCCAAGTTCTCCTGCCTCAGCATTCTTCCACGGTGCCTTATGGGCTCATAATAAAGTCCAGAGTCCTCAGGTTGGTTCAAGAACCAGGCAACCCCATATGACACACCAAATACTGAAATATCAGCTAAGGGATGTGTACCCCGTGGGCCAGAGCGGGAAGAGGGAGCAGCAGAAAAGAGTGGATCAGAAGAAATGCTTGAGAAGCAAAAGCTCCCAGGGTTCTGGCTCTGGCTGGCTAGCACTTGCCTAGGTTTCCCAGGTCATCCAGCACCAACAGGTGTTCCCTAAGGGTCCTTTCAGTTCCTTGTTTGTTATTTCACACCTCTCACTGTGTCTCTGCCTCTATGTGCCCTTATCACACAACAGACACCTTTACAAAATCACAGACTATACCGGCTCAGTCCATGGGAGGCTTCCCGGCCCATTCTGTTGACAAGATTCTCTGCCTAGAGCAGCCCCAGGGTCATGTTACTGACCTGAGGTGCAAAAGAATCCTGGTGAGGGAGTCTCCTTTGAAATGGGAGGACAGAACTTTTCAGCCAGGGGCTCTCCCAGATTGTCTTCTGTAGACAGCGATGAGGGGGTGAGGGAGAAGGCAGGAGGTTAAAGGCAAGGCCCAGTCTTTTGGATTCTCTGGTGCTCTACAGAAGAAGCACTCCACACGACTGTTTTCTCCTGGTCAAGTGGAAAGGGCTCAGAACTGGCCATAAATCAATGCACCACTCAGTCTTGGCTTGACCTTGACAATGTTGCTTCACCTCTAGTTCAGTTTCTTTAGCAACTGGTCAGATACAGTAAGTTCAGCTCAAGCTCATCCAGTATTTCACATCATTTTTAATTTTACAAAGCAAGAGACGCTGGTGAAAGAGAAGTAGAAAGCACGAATAATCAACAGGGAACTCCCTCAGTTCACCATGGAGAGAGAGCAAGTGTTTTTCTGTTTTAACATACAGTTAAGCACATAGTTTAACGTGTAGTTTTCTGTTTTAGCATACAGTTGACATTGCCAGCCACTTCAGTGTGCCCGATTATCTTTGTTTTACAATATATTGTAACTTTTTCAGGTCATTACATTCCCTTCTTCATTCTGATACTTGGGTAAGGATGGATGCCCATGGATTTTTCTCTAGTTGAGTCTGGTCTCCATGCTTGACTTCACCCTCCAAAAATACACAGCTAATCCCACCTGCTGGCTGACACTGGACATTTTACTGAAGACTTTGTGGGCCACCATCCAACAAGTATCTTAAACATTCTATTTAAAAAAAAATTTTGTTAGTTGTTTCGTTTTGTTCTTTTGAGACAGAGTCTCACGGAGTTACGCCAGCTGGACTAACAGTCTCTATGTAAACCAGGCTGACCTCAAACTTAATACATAGCTGAGAATTACCTTGAATTTATTTTTTAGAGTAAGCAAGTAGTCAAGGCTTATTTTTAGCAGGGCAGGCAAGACAGCAAAAGCAAAGAGCAACAACCTCCAGGGAGGAGGGTAGACCAAGGGAAGAGGTAACAGCCACCCTTCACTTCTGGTCCTCCTGCCTCTCCTCCTGGGTGCCTGGATTATGGGCATCTTACAGCCATACTTGGGTTTGTAATGGTTTTGGGAATCAGACACAGGGCTTTGTGCATGTCAGGCAACCACTCTATCAACTGAACTACATCCTCTAGCCCAATAGTCTATTTCTGCTTGTTTGTTTTTATTCACGTTGACGTCTCTTCTAGTCCCCCACGCCTCTGGGATAAACCACACTCAGAGGTGAACGTCTTTGTAGCTTCTACTTGCATCCATAATTTTCAAAATCTTTCTCTTGACAGACTTCGATTTTCTCTTTGTGATATTAGAGATCTTATCTAAAAATGAAAGGCTAAGAGACACCGAGTAATCTTCTTACGGTTACACGTTTGGCTGTTTTACAGTAGGCAGAAGCATCTTTTCCAGAGGAAAAGGTGGATTCGTGCCACCATTGGCCAGCGCCTTTCCCCTGCTCAACCAATGGCATTCACCACACACCACCCTGCTCTGCGCATGCTACTTCACCGAACCCTCTGCTGCCCACACCCTTCCTTCACACCGGGAGAAGCATGTCGACAACAAAGCAATATCGGGACTCGGAGCAAACTTGGTCTGACATCCAAGCCCTCCCTCTGCAGAACTCCTCCATCTTGCCTGTTACAGAGTGTGGGGTTCTAGCTATAAGAACACTGGCTTATGGTTTTAAAGACTGCATAGAAGTTTGCTATTGCTCCAGACAAATGGTAATTATTGTTAAATATTTATATTATTATATATTATTTATATTGTTATATATAGTATAATGTAGTTTATATAATTATGTACTTAATCTTTGTAATTAGTCTAAATCATTTTCACCAGGCTATCTTAACAATAAACATATATTCTTCTCTGTGACATTTTCACATTTGATACTGACACACCTCCTCTCCACACACACACCCCAGAAATGCTCGTCTTTAAGGGTCAACCAAGCATTGACTTTACCACAAAGCCATTTCAAAGTGCTTCCTGGAGCTCTTGCTCTCAAAACTGCAGGGCGCTGTACTGTGATTCTATCCTGCTCTGGCCTGTGAGGAGGAACAAGCATCCCTCACCCCAGCTCCCAGAGTGCATAGCACTGTGTACAGAACACAACAGGCATTTCATAAAAGTTTTCAAATAAAGAAACACCTCTGGTCACCCTGGAGATTCCTGGGTCGGAAGTGGGGACTGGAAACCGCCGTCCTTCGCACCAGCTCGGCACAAGACCTTTCTGGATACACTTGCTTTGAGCTCCAGTGTTTTGGAGGTAAAGGGAAAGATGGAAGTAAGGAAGAATAGATGGCAGAGAGGGGAGGTGAATGGTTGAGGGGAAAGAAGGGAAGCTGGAAGGAATAGATGAACGGATGAGATGAAAGCAGGGAGAAATACACGGCTGGAGGAAGGAAGGATAGTGGTGTGTGTGAGAAAGAAGAGATGCAGGGAGAGAAAGGAGAATCAAAAAGGAAAAGAGATGCCCAGTGTGGTGGGGCCACCTGTAATCGCAGTGCTCGAGAGGTTGAAGCAGATTGCCAATTGGAGGCTAGCCTGAGCTACACAGAGCAGCTCTGTCAGAAGGGGAGGGGGGATACTGGATCGGTTAAATGGGCAAGTCAATCTGATCTAAAGAGATCTAAAGAGCTTTGTGCCCAGGGAAATTTAGGCATGGAGCTTCCAGAACCAGAGAGTCTGTTCATATACAAAATAAAATAAAATAAAGAAACCAGAGGGCTGGGGAGATTGCTCACCTGAAGTCCTAGCTTGGCTTATGTTGCTGTGATTAAAACACCAGGACACAAAGCAACTTGAGGAGAGAAGGGTTTATTTCAGTTTACAGATTATAGTTCATCACTGAGGGAAGGCAGGGGAACCGAGAGTCAGGAACTGAAGCAGGGGCCATGCTTCCTGGAATGCCTACATGGTTTACTCTGCTTGATTCTTATACAACCCAGGACCACTTTCCCAGGGGTGGCACCGCCCACGGTGGACGGGAAGAGGGTCCTCCCACATCAGTCATTAATTAAGAAAATGCCTCGCAGGCATGCCCACAGGTTAGTCCAGTGGAGGCAATTCCTGAACTGAAGTTCCTGCTCTCCAAGAGACTCTAGTTGGTATCAAGTTGGCACCAGCACGGTTGGTAAAGTGCCTGCTTTGGTAAGCACTAGGACCTGAGTTCAATCTCCAGACCCAAATTTAAAAAGAAAAAACTAAAAAGCTGGGTATCATTGTGCACACTTGCCATTCCAGACCTGTGAAGGCAGAGACAGGTGGATCATTGGTGCTCACTGGCTGGTTAGTTGCAAGTTCCAAGTCATTGAAAGATCCTGGCCCCCAAAAGTGGAGAGGAGTGGACACTGCATGAAGAACATCTGAGGCTGACCTCTGGCTCCTACATATATGTGTACAGGCCTGCACACATATGAATACACACACACACACACACACACACATATATATATATATGAACACACATATAAGTATGTATATGTATGTTCATACATATATGTGTATATATACATATATGCTCACGTGTGTGTGTGTGTGTGTGTGTGTGTGTGTGTGTGTACGCATACAGACACATGGATTAAACTTGGGACCCGGTCAAATAGAGTAGATAGGCCCCCAAAGCTAACCTCTAAATGACAGTGACATGGAGGAAGCATTTGTTTGCTATTTCATGGAAGAGCTAAAGTTGTACAAGGTACAGAAAAACCAAGAAAACAGGAGCCTTGAAGGATGCTGCGAACTGTCTAGATATCATAAACAACTGTAAACCGTACCAATTAATGAAAGTATATCACAACACACATTCTTTGTCTTTCTTTCTTTCCTTCTTATTTATTTATTTAGTGGGGTCTTTTTGGGGGGCAGGGCACGGTCTCTCTGTGTAGCCAGGCCCACCAGGAAGTCTCTCAATAGACCAGGCTAACCTGGAACTCTGTGATCTGCCTTCTTCTGCCTCCCAAGTGCTGGGATTAAAGGCGTGTGCCACCACACCCGGCAGAGCACACATTCTTGTATAGGCGCACATGGAATGTTTTGCAGGCTAAACCATGTGCTAGGCCATAGAAGAAACTTCAATAAACTCGAAGGGTTCAGAGTATACAACGTGTATTCTCTGGTAACTATGGAGTAAAACTAGAAATGAATGGTGGAAGGAAATTGGGGAAACAATACAATCCTGGAGTTGGAGCCTTCAGGTTGGACCTTAAGTGTCAGGAAGGATTTTTTACCAAGTTAACAGAATAGCAAAGCAAGGCATGTGGCTGCTTTGGGTTGTCAGTGAGGGAGAGCTGGGGGTGGACCTGCCCAGGCAGGAGGCCTGCACAGCGCGCTAAGAGCGCAGTCTTCCCTCTGCAGGGCAGGAGCTATGGAGACTGTGTTTGAACCCAGAAGAACGCTGAGCGGATAACACTTGGTATGTAGATCTGTTTTCCTTTAGTTAATTTGCTAGATGATACAATCTTCTGAGGATACAATACAGACATCCAGACTCAGGGACAGAGAATTCTGAGTCAGCCATTCTGGGAAGGCACTGGTGGGAGGCTGGGTGGTGACCACAGAGGACGACTCCTGCTTTTGATCTGTGTCCTTCACGTCATGGCTGACCAAGGCTCCCCTCATTCTCTCTGGGTCTTCTGTTCACTGCTTGCCAAATCTTACCCATGTCACTAGTGTCGGGCACAAATAGTAGATAGTCAATGAACAGGATCTTTTCTGTGGTGGGATAGATAGGAAAGCCAGTGAGGAAATGGCTTCTACCCTGGTGACCCCCATTCCAGTGAGCTTGTTCCTACACTAATGGGATTGGTCACTCCCTCCCGCCCTCCAGTTCACAGGCACTGGAGAGAGGGAGCCTGGCCAACTGGTATGAACTTTGGCCTCGTGTTATCATTTTCCTCAGAAACTCAGAAGTGGCCAAGCAATTCAAAGGTCTTTTATGATGAAGAGGACAAAAGTCAGCTCCAGCCATTAGCTATTAATCACCCCTTACCACACCTTGGGCGAGATTCTTGGTCCAGTTTTACAGAGAGAAACTGACGTCTCAGGGTTATTCCAGGAGGCCCAGGAAAATGCTAAGAGGCCTTATCATAATAGGCTTGTTCTAAGAAAGAAGCTTCCTGAATTCATACCCACTGAAGCTGTGTGTAACAAGACTGAATATGTCCTACCCCCAGAGAACAGAGAGACACGGAAAGTCAGGATTCTGCCTGTCCTGGCTAGTGTCAGGAGCAATCCGAAACAAGAACTTGGAAAGGATCCAGACCCTTTACACCCAGCGTTTCCACTTCTGGGAACCTCTTGTAAGGAATAAATCTTCACTATTGGACAAGGCTGTAGACAGAGGGGTGGGGAACGTGGTATTATTTGCACATCCTGAAACATGACCTCGTTGCAGCATCTAGGAATGTTGGCGTTTATTGCACTAGACTGTTGGCAAAGCATTTGCCTGCATTATCACATTGACTTCTCATAGGAGCTCTGTATGGTAGATACTGGTATAACCCTCATTATGCAGATAAGGAAACAGCCCAAAGAGATTCCCCAAGATCTAACAGCTACAGCACATCAGAGATTGGACTTAGAGCAACATTGTCTCCTTTGTAAAATGAAGTATAGATATTGCTGGGTGTGGCAATTCCAGGGCTCAGAAGGCTTGAAGCCAGCCTGGGCTGTCTCGTGAGATGAGAGAGAGAGAAACAGAAAGAGAGAGAGAGAGAGAGAGAGAGAGAGAGAGAGCGCTGGAGATGTAGCCCAACTGATAGAGAGCTTGCCTAGCATGCACAAAGTCGGGCACCATCACATCCCTGTAACCCAGAACTAGAGAGGTAAAACATGAGGATCAGGAGTCTAAAGTCATCCTCAGCTACATAGTGAGTTAGAGGCCAGTCTATACACTTGAGACTCTTGTCTCAAAAAAATAAAATAGTCTGGGGATATGTCTTCATGATTGAGAACATTACTGCTGAGCTAGAGGACCCGAGTTCCCATCCTAACACCCACATTAAGTTCATAATCACCTGTAAGGACAACTCCAGACGTCCTGAAGCCTTCCTGTGGTCTTTGAAGCCACACACACACACACACACACACACACACACACACACACACATGTTTATAAATAAAAGAAATGATCAAAACTAGGTAAAACAGTAATGGAAATGATTCCAGTTTTTAAGGCCTCCAGGGAATTTCAGATGCATCAGGACTTCTCTTAAGGTCCTGAGAGTGTGGTAATTTTTTAAAATCTCTCCATGGTCTGAGAAAGGTTGTTTTATGTTTTGTTGCTTTCTATGATGTTTTTTATTATTCAGAACAGTAGTTCTCAACCTTCATAATGCTGTTATGACCCTTTAGAACAGTTCCTCACGTCATGGTGACCCTTAACCATAAAATTATCTCGTTCCTACTTCATAATGAATTTTTATCTGATAAGGTCTTAGGTGACCCCTGTGAAAGGGTTGTTTGACCACAGGTTGAGAGCTGCCTGTGCCAAAGACACGAGTAACTTGGTAACTTTTTTTTTTTGAGACAGGATTCACTCTAACCTTGACTGGCCTGGAACTCACTTGTCTCTGCCTCCCGAGTGGACTACCATGTCTGGCAAGAAGCTAATTTTTTACTTGCTTTTAAACAGGAATGGAGAACTGGTCACACAAAATGATGGTTCTCAGATAGAGGGAGCCTGGGGGTCAACAGGGATCTGGCTGGAGCTATCCCCAGAAGGTTTGGGAAAGCTTTGACTAGCCAATCCCACCTCACTCAACACCACCCCCGGTGTGTGCAAGCAATAGCAGAGTAGAGAAGCCAGCCAAGGTTTCAAAATCCCAGGAGACACAACATGTACCACTGGCCCTAGGTGACAGGGCAGTCCAAGGTGGGATTTCAGTGACATGTCTGGACGCAGAGAGGGAAATGGACAGACATATCTCATGAGAGCCACACCAGTGGGCCTCCCCTTCAGCCCTGTAAAAAAAAAAAAAAAAAAAAAAAAAAAAAAAGTTTTTTTTTCTGAAACCGTTGCTTTTCTAATCTATATATATCAAAAACAAGTGTGGTGTTTGTTGGGTAAACAGAGCTTTGAACCAGCTTGAGGGCCCTAGGAAGACTGTGAAGCTGTCCAAAGGCCCAAACAACTCCTCGGGGACCAGGGGCTCTGCGGGGGGCAGCTGGGCAGCCACGGGGGCTAATGAAACAATCAGGGCCTGTGCCAAGGAGGCTGCAGAGATCAGGGCCAGAGGGGACTGGTGGAGGTCAAGGTCAGCCTGGCATTGCACCTTCAACTCGCTAGAACTTAAGTCTACTTAAAAACTTGGAAAATTACTGACTTTTCCAGAGACAATCATAGATAACACTATAGAAAATTTAGGCACGGTGAGAGGGCTTTCCCTAATATCTTAATTTTATTTTATATGTGTATCTTATTTTTTTGTTAATATCGTTTGAATTGTATTTTGTATGTGATACTGGGCAAAATTCTTTTTTATAAATATAGTTTCTCTTTGAAAATAAGCTGGGAGGAACGTTCTGTTTTTACTGCAAACATTCTTGGTTGTTTCCATGTGCAACGGTATGTTTGCTTGTTTTCATGTGTTAAATAATGTTATAAAAATTTGGCAAATGCGAAGTGGGGCAGGGACAAGAAAAACATTTTTACTTAAATAGCTTTGATCTTATGATCGAGAAGCTTGTTTTATTACACAAAACAGGTGCTCTGGCAAAGAATGAGTCGGTTCGAAAAGACTTAAGTTCATCCTACCAGGTATGTACGCAGAGGCGTCCACTACCACAGGCACAGAGAGAGCCACAATATAGCCAGCACCAGCCTTGTCTCTCTATTCCCAGTTGCCAGCTCAGAAGGGAACACTAGTTTTTGTTTTTAAGACAGTCTCACTTTGTGGCCTTGGCTGACCTTTAAATTACTCTGTAGACCAGGCTGGCCTCAAATTCATAAAAATCTGTCTGTCTCTGCCTCCTGAGTCATGGGATTAAAAACAAACACTATCACACCCCACAACAACTACTACTTTCCTCTTTTTCTCCTCCTCCTCCTTCTCCTCCTCCTCCTCCTCCTTCTTCTTCTTCCCCTCCTCCTCCTCCTCCTCCTCCTCCTCCTCCTCCTCCTCTTCTTCTTCCTTTTCCTCTTCTTCACATTCATTTATTGTGTGTGTATGGGGGTGGGGGGGTGTGCATGTGAGGAAGTGTTCACTCCTGTGTACACATGTAGAAGCCTGAGGTGGACATCAGGTGTCTCCGTCTGTCACTCTCCCCCTTATATATTTTCATTTTCTTTTTAAGTTTTTTAAATTAATTCTTAAAATTTCATATATGTAGCCGGGCAGTGGTGGCACACACCTTTAATCCCAGCACTCAGGAGGCAGAGACAGGTGGATCTCTGTGAGTTTGAGGCCAGCCTGGTCTACAGAATGAGTTCCAGAACAGCCAGAGTTACAACAGAGAAACCCTGTCTCGAAAAACTAAAAAAAAAAAAAAATTATATATGAGTACTATATTTACTTCACTTCTCCCCTCCTTCCTCTGCCCCCTCCTGTGGGTCTCCTCTCAAATTCATGGCCTTTTTTCTTTAATAATTATTTATGTATACTTATGTATTATTATTATATTTATTATACATAAATTAATAATTACATAAATACAACTTGCTGAGTCCATTTAGTGTTGGTTGTATATATACATTTTTAGGATGTATTGGATACATACTTTTTGTATTGGATAACCAAGTAGGGCGCTGTTTCCTGGGGAAGACTTTCTCCCTCAGCAATCATTAGTTGCCTGTAGCTTTTCATCTAGGAGTGGGGCTCTGTGAGATTTCTCTCATCTACACTGGCACGTCAGCTGGCACTGCCGCTGTTCAGGTCTTATTTAGACAGTCGTATTGTTGAGATTTCATGGCTGCAGCTCCCCTATCATGCACAGAAGACACTGTCTCACAGAAGATATCGTCCTCTGATTCTGACGATCTTTCTGCCTCTCCTGCTGAGATGTGGTTCAAGCCTTAAGTGTAGGGATTGTGTTGTAGATGTATCAGTTGGGACTGGGCAGCCCACGGACGGTGGTTGTCTGTATTTTGACCTGTTGTGGTTTTCTGTAATGGTCTCTGTCTGGTGCAAAAGGGAGCTTTCCTGACGAGGGGTGAGAGCTACACTTACCTGTGGGTATAAGGGTAAGTATTTAGAATGCAGCTGGGAATGACTCTGGCTTGGAAAGTGTCAGTGGTCATTAGGTTCCATGACCTCACCAGTCCAATATTTGGCTACGCTTACAGTACCGGGCATGAATTCCCTCCTATTGAGGGGGTCTTAAGTCCAATTAGACAGTTCTTGGTTACCCCCAAGATATATTGGTAATATTTTGGTATTTCTGTCATTGTCGTGGTTCACAGGTGTCACAGCTGAGTCGGACTTGGTTTCCTCCCTCAGATGCACCTTCTGGTTCAGGGAGGAGGATTCTGGGTTATGTCCACTTAGATTCCTGTGTCCTGTGCGGTGTTTTTAGCAATAAGGTTTGACCTTCAGATCCTGGAAGGAAACCGAGGCCAATGGCAATAACCTATATTGTTTGGGGAGTCTCTTAGACTCCGCTGACCAGCAACTCTAAGGAGGTTTCCCATGCTTGGGACCTGAAGTTTTGTTAGGTAGCCATGGCTGTAGAGGGCGTTATCACCCTGTGTGGTGTAACTTCATCGAAACTGCGGAGGGTGTGTGTGTGCATATATGTATAACTCACATACATATATATGTAATTTTAGGTAAGCATAAAGCAATATGATTCCCTGTGGTTCTCTCAAAAATCCTTACTGTTATTTACCCCTCCTCCCTCTGGGTTGCCTCCCTTCCCCCTCCCCAGGTAAAGTCCCACCCCTTCCACTATTTCCCCCTCCGTAGCATCCACCCATCAGATCCAGGCATCCCCTCTCTAGAGCTCCCCCTTCCCCTATAGTCTCTTCTTACAGTCCTGGTTTCTGTGGTTATTCCATGTCATATACTCACACCTGAAGATCTGAACCACGAGTAAGAGAGAACGTGCAATGTCTATCATTCTGCACCTGGGCTCCCACACGGTATAATATGTCCTTGTTCCATCCATTTACTTGCGAATTCCATTATTTCTATTTTTTACCATTTTCAATGTTAAGTTTTTTCCCTCCAAGATCAACTTAAATAACTAACAGAATACATAAACGAGCATTCGTTCAGATAAGATGTTACTGTTCGCTTCTAAGTGGCTATCCACCCTACACTTTGAAACAGGATTTCTCACCTAGAGCTCACCGTTTCCATAGAGTAACTTCCTAGCAAGTTCCCAGGGTGCTCTTGTCTCTGCTGCCTCAGCGCCGGAGTTACAAAAGTGTGATGGTTGCATCAGAATGGCCCTCATAGGCTCACATAGTTGAATGTTTAGTCCTCAGGGAATGGTACCACTTAAAAGAATTAGAAGGTGTGGCCTTGTTGAAGTGGATGTGGCCTTTGGAGGAAGTGTGTCACTGGGGGAGGGCTTTGAGGTTTCTAAAGCTCAAGTCAGGCCCAGTGTCTCTCTCTTTTCCTGCTGCCTTTGGAGCCAGATGTAGAACTCTCAGTTACCATGTCTGCCTGCATGCTGTCATACTCTCAGCCGTGGGAATAATGGCTAAATCTCTGAAACTGTAAGCAGGCCCCGACTAAATGTTTTCTTTTATATGAGTTGCCGTGGTCATGGTGTCTCTACATAGCAACAGAACCCTGATTAAGACAAGGAGTATTCTGGTGTTAACATGGTATTAGCACAGGTTATTAACATGTGTGCATGCTGGAAACCCAACTAGGTCCTCCTGCCTGCACAGCAAGTATTTTACCCACGGGCCATCTCTCCAGCACTTGTTCTTGTTTTTTTTTTCATTTGTATTTTATTTATTATTAATGTGGGGTCGGGGGGCATCCTCTTGGAAGTCAGAAGACAACCTTCTGGGAACGAGTTCTTTCCTTCTATTGTGGGTTCCTGGGTTTGAACTCGGGGCCTTAGGTTTGCACAGCAAGCACCTTACCAACTGCACGGTCTTCTGTCCCTCTCTGATCATTAATGAAAAACATGCTTATTGTAAATGATGCAGATTGTAAAAAAGGGTGAAAAGTCACCACTCCTGCATGTATAGTCAGTTAGTGTTTGATTATCTGTCCTGACAGTGATTTTTTTTTTTCTAAATTAGCCATATTTTTTTCTCTCCGTTTTAACCATTTGTAAGAGTGCAATTTGGTGAACCCAGCATGTTTACAGACCACACAGCCATCCCAATACCTGGCTCTAGACTCTCTAGTGCTTTCTTCACCCCAGGAGGAAACTGGTTTTGAATGCTACTTCTAGTCTCCTCTGTCCCCAGCCCCTGGCAACCACCACTCTGCTATCTCCATGGATCACGACACCGGGACTTTCCCATGAATGCAACCAGTCAGCATGTGGCATTTCACATCTCTCTTCCTTCACGGAACACGATGTGTTCAGGGCTAATGTACGCGGCAACAAGAATCAGAGTTTCATTTCGTTTTAGAGTTGTATCCGACTCTACCGCGTCGTGTGGATGCAGCATGTTCCACGCATCCGTTGAGGGACGTCTGAGTCACGTTCGCCTATGAACACTTGCGGATAGTTTGCACGAGCATGCGTGTATGTGTTTTTATTTGCATGTCATTTTTAATCCTAGGGGTTTACCGTCGAGGTGTTGCTGGGTTGAAAGGTCAGTCTATGCTTAACTTACTGAGGAAGCCACAGACGATTCACCTTCTGTGGCTGTGCCACTTTGTATTCCCATCAGCAACGCGCAGGGCTCTTTGCCAGCCCTTGCGATGTGCCCTTTGCTACGGGCACGCAGTGGTACCTTACTGTGGTTTTGAATTGTGCTTCCCTGACGACGGTTCCAGTTGGTATCTTTTCACACCCTGGGTGGTCATTTGTTTGTCTTCCTCAGAGGAATATTTACTCAAGCCTTCTGATTGTTTGCATTTTCTTGTTGAAGTGTAAAAATTCTTTCTATTTTCCGAATCTTTCTACGTTCAGACATACAATTTTCAAATACATTTCTTCCACTCTGTGGGTTTCCTTGAGACGGGGATGCTTTTATGTACAAAAATTTCAAGTTTTGATGAAGGATCGATTTACCTGTTTTTCTTTTGTGCTTTTGGCCTAAGAAACTCTTCCCAACATCAAGAATTACTCTTCTGGTGTCTTGAAAGAGTATCTATCCTCAGCTTTCCTCCAGTTTGACTTTGGTGTACGGTGTGATGTTAGGTCCAATTTTATTTTCTTATCCAGTTAGCCTAGCACTGTTTATTGAAGAAACTCTATTCAAAGGCCTTGGAGGGACCTGTTTGAAGACCAAGTGACTTCAGCTTCATGCATTTCCTTCTGGACTTTCAGTTGCTGGTTTGTCTGTTTGACTGTTTTTAGACGGGATTTCACATGTCCCAGGCTGGCCTCAAACCCTCTTGTCGCAAAGGATGACTTAGAACTTGTGATCCTCCTGCCTCCACCTCTAGAGTGCTGGATTGGAAGTGTGTCCCCCTACTTCAAGCTCCATATAGTGTTTTAAACAACATCGTCTTACTCCACTGATAATGGGCATCTTCCTAGATCAGCACAGAGGGAAAGAGTCGTTTTATGACACTTACTGGATGGACTACAGTTAGTCGCAACAATCCCTGATTATTAACTGTCTTGATCACTTCACATTTTTAACAACCAGAAATAAGGCTGCAATGAGTTTCCTTCTAATGCACATCCCTGTGCACTTATCTAATTATTTCCTTTGGATAAATTCCCAGAAGCGAACTTATTAGGTCAAAGGAGAGGCATTCTTTTAAAGCTTTGATGAATGTTTCCAAATTTTCCTCCAAAAATATCAGAACAGCACCCTTTCTGCACAGCAGTTGGAGGTGCGTGTCCCCTGAGCAGGCCCAGGTAGCTTCCCCCCCATGTCACTTACAGAGGAAAGTACTGGGAGCCCTGACCGGCTCCGTCGCTGGGCAGTAAGTCTGAGCAGGGCAACAGCATTTCCCGTCTGTAGAGGCCACCTCCTCCCAGACCTGCAAGGACCCCTCAACAAGTACCCATTGGGGTTCTTAGAACCAAGACAGTTTGTGATTGGTTCTGCCTGTCATTTGTCCATCCCCCCCCCCCCTTGGATGGCAAAAGCAGCAAGGGGCCAGGAAGCATCTGGCTTGTTCACTGTGTGGGTTTCATGTCTTAGGAAGTAGCCAGGGCAGAGCATTTCTCATAAAGTGTAAAAGTAGTCCTCAGGATGGAAGACAGGACGGCTTACCGATGAGGGATGAAGGAGGGAAGAGAACTTTCCCTTTGTTTCTTCAGTGTCAGCAGTCTTTGCCACACAGCAGCTGCTTCTTGTTGTTAACTGAATAAACGAAAGCATCTAGGTCTGGGAAGTCAATGGTGGTAACGGTGCTCTTTCTCCTTGCTGCATCGATTTGCTGACATGTATTCTAATGTTTTCTCTGCATGTCTATATTCACGGCTCTTTGGTTTCTGTGCTGCAACAAACAGCCTTTTTTTTTTTTTTTCCTGCAGCCAAACAGAAATTCACACTGTGCGACCCTAGCACAAGGAGATGATTGCCCAGTGGAGAGAAGCAGGGAGGGGACTGCCCTCCCGTGGGCTTAGCTCCTCTGCTTGGATGTGGCTGGAGTCAGCAGGAAAGCTATTTTTGACTAAGTGGCTACCTACACTCACATAACCCTCAGCAATTCAGGCCAAGGTCATGGAACTTAGTGTACCAAGGATACTTGAGAGGCCAGTGATCCCCTTCCCTGGGGTCCCTTCAGAGAGAAGAGCCGGGAGGGAAGCACCCACGATGGCTCTGGCCCTCACTGCAGAGCCCGGCGGCAGCAGCAGTTCCTGGGAAGTTGCTTCTCTTCCTCTGTTGTTGCCATGGAACTTGAATAGGATTATTGAATTAGTCACTTTTTAAATTTTAGTTTCATGTTTTAATTATTACGGGGATGGGGCAGCCCCGGCTATGATGAGTATGACGTGCGGTGGCCAGACAACTCTGTGGAGTCAGTTTCTCCTTCCATCTCTATGGGGGTTCCAGGGCTCGAACCCAGATCATCAGACTTTTACAGCACGTACTTGACCTAATGAGCCATCTTGTCAGCTCCAAACTACTTTTCTTACTGCTGTGACCAACGCAACAATAAGCAACTTAAATAAGAAGGCTTATTTTGGCTCACATTTTTAAAAGGCAGACGGGGGGGTGGGTTGGGGTGCATGGAGATTTGGTTCCATGGCAAAGAGTGCATGCCGCAGCTGCAGAAGACCTACGTTTGGTCCCTAGCACCCATACTGGGCAGCTCACAAACATCTATAACTCCACCTTTATGGTGTCTGAAGCCTCTGGCCTCAGAGGACTCTGTACTCACGTGCACAAACCCACACATACACATAACTGAAAATAAAAGTAAGATCTTTTTTTAAAAGATGGATATAGGGTCTAGAGAGATGGCCTAGTGGTTAAGAGCGCTTGCTGTTCTTGAACAGGGCCTGAGTTTGGTTCCCATCACTCACTTCAGGAAACTCACAACTTCATGTAACTCCAGCCCTCTGGCCTCCATAAGCACTTGCCCTCATGTCCACACACCCACACACATATACACAAATTAATGATGATGGTGATGATGATGATAGGTTCAGCTCAGCATGGTGGGAGGTCCTGGAGGCAGGAATAAGGCAACTGGCCACATTGTGTCCATGCTCAGGAAGCAAAGCGTGAACAGGAATTGGAGCTGTGCTATAAGACCTCAAGCTTACCCCCAGTGAACTACTTCATCCACCAAGGTACCACCTCCTAAAGGTTCCACAATCTACCAAGCCAGTGCCACCGTCTGCCAACCTATGCCTATGTGGGGCATTTTGCATTCAAACCACACATTCCATTCCTGGCTATCTCAACGCAGAATCCATGTACTCCAACTTCAAAAATCCTCATAGTCTTTAGTAGTCTAAACACTGTTCAAGAGCCCAGAGTCTCTTCTGAGATTGAAAGCAATCTTTTAAGTGCCCCTGTAAAATCAAGATGCAAGTTCCATATATTCAATACACAATAGCATATGAATATCACTCCCATTCTAAAAGTGAAGAACAGGAGGATAACAAGGAAAGATCAGACCAAAGCAAGACCCAAATCCTACAGGAACAACACTAAATAATTCAGATCCATGTCTAGCAACTGAGACTTGTGATGGAATCATCTGGGCACCAAAGAGCTACCTAAGCCCTTTCCCTCCAGCTCTGTCATCTGCAACACACACAGCCTTTCTCTGGGGCCAGCTATACTCCATGCCTGCAGCTTTCCTTGGTTGATGTTCCATAGTCCTCTGTAGAAATAGATTCAGGACAAAAAGCAGTTTATTCTTTGCTAATTCAATTCCCGGTCCTTAGAGGCTTTTAGCCTCCATACAATCTAATCTTCAAGCTGCTAGTCCAGACCCAGAATGTTTCAACCTCCAAGAATTACTACTGACTGATTGATTCACTCTGACTAGCTCCTTATGAACTCAGGGCTATACTGAACTCAACTGATTCTTCTGGTAGGCTGATTCAACGCACTCACTGTTCTGGTTCAACTCTTCTCCAAGTTGACTGGTTCAGACTGACCTTCTGAGCCAGCTGATTGTTTCTGACTGAACTCTTCTGACTTTGGCTGACTTTCGCAATTTCTCTGGCTGAACTTCTCTGCTTGACTTCAAACTGACTCACCCTTCTGTCTGATACTGACTCCTTCTGCCAAACTCCCTCTGTGTCTTATCTGACTGATACTCTGACTGTCTCTCTGAGCTGAAACCTGCTTTTATATTTTGAGAGTTGAGTGTGTCCTCACTCTGACTCACTTTGCTAACTCTTCCTCTGATTTGTCACTTTGCCTGCTCTTCACTTTGATTCATCTCAGATGACACTTCTTGTCTGACACTGACTCCTTCTGAGCTCTGCTTCCTCTTATGCTTCTACTTTTGCTTCTGTCATGGGGATTAAAGACCCATGCTACCACTGCCTTCTGAATTAAAGGGGATTAAAGGTGTATACTAACACTTTTTCTACCTTAGAGCAGCCATGATGATGGATTAAAAGATTAAATATTCCTCTACAGTCTTGGTATCTCCAACATGCTGGAGTTGCAACTTGCATTTTATGTTCATAGCTTCATACACTGGAGCTTCCTTGCAGAGACTCTAACCCTGTCACATATTGCCTGGCTTTGATGGCTCCCTGGTATGTGTCTCAACAATCCACTTACTCTTTCATCTTTCAGACCAGCAAAAACAGTACTGTGTACATACTGCTGCCAGGTTCTGCTGCCAGATGGAGATGTACCCTTGCTCCCTTGGGCCAACACTGTAGTGGCCTTTGTATGCCTTAGATGATAGAATCTTAACACTTTCCTCAATACTTGTTTTTGATCAAGGACCCCTTCAGCAACCATCTCAGTTCCGATTCTCTCTTCTCAAATGAACTTGCATTTTCACTAGATGGAAGCTGATGGATACAGTCTTGCCCTCAAGGCATCGTTCCTATTGTCCCAGTGCAGAGTTAGAGGTTTATTATTAAAGTTGCTGACCTATTAAAGTTGCTGACCTCTTCAACAGGCATAGCTGCTCTTGAATCCAAACCAATTACGTTTGCAACTTTAACAACTCTTATGTCCTTGCTAAACTGTACAGTTTTCATATTTTTCTTCTCTATTTATTGTTCTTTGTTATTGTGGGTATGAATAAGAGCAGTGAACAATAACAGTGACACAGTCTGAATGCTATCATATCTTGAAATTTTTTCCACCAAACAAATCCATTCCTTACTTCTACCCCCCACCCCATCTTTATACCCAAACTTCATTTAAGGAAAAAAAAAAAAAGCAGTGTTGGTATACCTCTAGAACATAGTCAACATGAGATTCCTCTCTTGAAGATGTGGCAGGTGATTTCTAATCACATGCCTGTGCACACTGGTTCCCATTGTACTAAGCAGGTGAGAAATCCCAACAGGCTCATCTTCCAATGTTCCCCAGCCTGTGACTGTCTTTGGCTCAGATATAACTGACTGAACAGTTCCTATGGATCCACCAAGTTTTGTCTGTAGCTATCTATAGGCAGCAATTACAGATTCTGAGCAGCTCCTTCATTAAAACCAAAAATGTATTTGCCTAAAGCAACAGGTGAGATCTCTTCTGTTTGTGTTGCTTTAGCAGCTGCATCCTGTGTTAGACACTCCTGAACCAAAATGTAAATTGTCTTAAGCATCACCGGATAATCTTTGTGACCTTGAATTTGAAGGTTAGCCAGAGCCATTATTCCAGCCTTAAAATCAGGGTTATTTACAGACAGATTGATCAAAGGCTCTGCATTTTTAGTCGTGTTGTCAGTGCTACTTGCATTATCAAGTACGAAGCCCTTGTATTTTTCAGCATTGTCTCCATATTCAAGTCTCATAGTTAAACTAAGCAGTTAGTTAACTTCTTGCAGATCCTGGATCTTGAAGGACAGTGAGCATCTCAAAGATACTTTCAAAGAACTGTTCAGACACTTGCTGTGGATATTTCTCAAGTTACCCCTGTCTTCTACTGTTAGTGTCTGATTTTCTTGTTTTCAAGCTAAACAATAAAATTTCTATATTCTGTTTCTTCTTTGCAGTTGAAGCCCAAGGGGGTTGGTTGTGAGCTTGCCTCTAGGTATGCTTCATGTTGTTTATACTGGCTACCTGGGTTCCAGGGCAGGAAAAGCCAGTTCCTCACTTTTTAATTCAGCCTCATTCTAGTTCCCAGTAGAATGTAGCCATATTCTTTTCCAGAATACAGCAGGAATAACCTCTAGCTCAATTATTGATATAATCCTTTTTTCTTTCTGAAATCCAATGAGTCAAGGCTCCACTGTCCATATTTCACTCCACATTCTGGTCTCCCAAACTTCCACCAGAATGATCTAACAAGCGTTTCCAGAGTTTCTCTAGTCTGTGCCTCTAAATTCATCCACATTCCTCTGACAAACCAATTTCAAAGTCCTAAGTACCATATAGTCAGACTTATCATAGTAACCACCCCACTCCTGGTGCTAATTTCCTGTATTAGTTACTATACTTTTTGCAACCAAATAGCTATTAATAAAACAACACACTAGAGAAATAGTGTCACAGTTAGTTTTAATCATCAGCTTGACACAATCTAGAATCACCAGGGAAAAGAGTCTCAAGAAAAATTGTCCAGATCAGGTTGGTCTGTGAACGTATCTGTGAGAAATTATCTTGATTGTGTTAATTGATTTGGATGGGCCACCGTAAAACTGGGCAGCACCACTAGTACCCTAGTTTGTGTCATGAAGTGAACACAAGCATGCATTCATTTACTCTATGCTCATAACTGTGGACCTGACTTGCTTCTTCAAGTTCCCATCCACCGTGACTTCCCCACTATGATGGACTGTATAACCTGGAATAGTGAGCTAAGATAAACTGTCCCATAAATTGTTTTTCTCAGAGTGTTTTATCATAGCAACAGAAAAGGAAACTGTATTAGTCAGTTTGTGTTGCTACAATAAAATGCCACAACTAAGAGCAACTTTAGAAAGGTTGTTTTGGCTTAGAATTTCCAGAGGGAGTAGAGTCTATTATGGCAGGGATGTATGGCAGCCAACTGCAGGCACAGGGGCAAGAACAGGAAGCTGATAGATCACATCTCAACTGCAAACACAGGAAGCAGAGACATTGAATTAGAAGTGGGGCAAGGCTATAAACTTTCAAAGCCCACCTCTACTGATGTACTGTCTTTAGCAAGCCTGTGCCTGCTCCTAAAGATTCCATAACCTTCCCAAACAATGACACCAACTGGGTTCAAATACCCAAGCCTATGGAGAACATTTCTCATTGAAAGTAACACAGAAACCAATACAAAAGGTTTATTTTGACACACAATTTAAAAGAGGCACAGACTATCAAAGTTTAGAAAGCATGGAACAGGAGGAGCTGTCTGGTCATATTGTGTTTGCAGTCAGAAAGCAGATAGCAGACGGGAAGTAGCATAGGGCTATAAAGCTTCAAGGCCCAGACTCTGGAGAGATGTCTTGGCAGTGAAGAGAATTTGCTGCTTTTCCAGAGGACCTGAGTTCAGTTCCCGGCACCCACATCAGGCAACTCACAACCACCTATAACTTCAAATCCAGGGGATGATGCGCTCTTCTAGTCTCTAAAGGTATATGCACACACGTGGAATGCACACACACACACTCACACACACGGGGGGGGGGGATTACAAAGATACACCTCTTATCCACTTCCTGTGACCCATTGGACATTACCTCTTAAAGTTTTTGCAAAACTGGTTTATTCCAAACCAGCACCACACTGAAGACCAAGCACACAAGCCTATAGGAGACCTTGCACACTCAAACCACAATTGTGAACCCAGGAAGGAAGGTGTTGAGACACTGTCCCGTCTCCTCCTTAGATGCACAGATGTGTGAGCTCTAGCACTCAGGAACTGTACCTGAGGAAGACGGTGACCTCTTCTGAAAGAAACCAGCATTTTCTTTTGGTTGTTTGCGTTTTGTTTCATTTTGTTTTAGGATTTCAATTTTATTTTTTTGTTTTTCGAGATGGGCTTCATGTAGGCTAGTCTCAAACTCAGTATGAAGTCAAGGACCTTGAGCTTCTGATCTTCCGGCCTCCACCCACCAAGTGCTGGAATTATAGGCATGTACCACCACACCCAGCAATAAACCCACATTTAAATCTCAACTTTACTGGAAAACAGATAGAACAGAATTCAAGGCCCTCTGGACTCAAATCCCAAATGCTTTCCTATCCTGAGCAAGCCCTTAGCCTGACAGATAATAGATGCTCACTAAATGAACAGCGAGTGGAATTTGCCGTGTGTTCCATCATGGTTCTTCACTGCGTACCAACCACCTGCCAACTCCAGGTCCTCCTGGGGAGCCCTCTCCCCTTTGCGTGCACTGTCTCCCCTACCGGGTAAAGTGTACACTCCAGGTTCATGGCCCAATTAAAGACCCAACATCTCAATCCTACCTTGCCTGATCCCTTTAAATGGAGTATGTTATCCTTCGATCTGTATTTTCCTAGTATAGTGCTTACACTCTGCTTTGAGTTTCTTATAATATGGCTGCCTGTGTACTCCATATCCACCACATTGTAAGTCCCTGAATGAAACAGCCAGGCTTTGCTGCTCACTATTGTCTCCAGGTCACAGTGCCTGCTGCCACTTACTGAGGCCCTGCGTATAGCCAGTCACCTGTTGGTTAGATGGCTGCCTGGATGCCTGAAGACAGGTTCACACAGGACCCCCGTCTGCAGGTCACTGCCTGGGGGTGTTCCCAGGCTGGACACATAACATTCCAAGTATTTGGTGTTCAAATAATTGATGTTCAAACATTTGATTCCAAATAATTGATGTTCACTGTAGAGAAAACAATACAGCCACAGCCTCTTTATTTTCTTTATTATTGGGGGAGGGGAGCATTTCGTGCTCAGAGGATAGCCTTCAAGGGTCAGGTCTCTCCCTCCACAGGGATTCCAAGGACTGAACTCAGGTCACCAGCAAAGCTGAGCCTCTCACTCGCCCAGGAAAAATACTTTCAATGTCGTAGGACGTCGTTTCAGATGTTTTCACTAAGTGCCTCCCTCCAAACCACCCTTTACAGAAAAGGGAGCACGAGATTATCAACCCGTTGATCTTTCTAAGAACTGTCCCTACCCTTTCTTGGTTTCATTTAGGATTTCCTATATTAGGTCAAAGAGGTCCCACCTCCTGGTCTTGATTGATTGGTGTAGGGGAGAGTCTTGGCTCAGACTCGGCCAATCACAGCTCTTGACTGCACCATGCACAGCTCAGAGATGGGTATTCAACGTGAGGTGGCCAGTATTTTTCTTGCTTAGGATTTGTGGAGTTTGCATGAGAGACGGCTTCTAGTGGATGCTCTCCCGGTGGCTCCAGTCTTGTTGGAGGCTGTGGTCTGCCATGAGAAAAGGAGACTGACATGCGCAGAGAGGCACACGCAATTGACGGAGAAGGCACCCTGGAGAGTCCTG
Organism: Cricetomys ansorgei; assembly: GCA_026225945.1. Lineage (NCBI taxonomy): Eukaryota > Metazoa > Chordata > Mammalia > Rodentia > Nesomyidae > Cricetomys > Cricetomys ansorgei. The sequence goes on along the minus strand of JAMJFZ010000242.1, from coordinate 1,041,144 downwards.
GATTTTAAGGGGTCTTTAGGTCTGGTCACACTGGGCTCCTTCCTTGGTTCTCTAACTTGCCTTCAAATTCCATGGGCCAACAAACCCTCCCGCATGGAGAAGAAGGCCTATCACTTGCTGCTTGAAGCTCCTAATAGGCACACATATGCTGCGGACCTAAGTCCATGTCTATAACCGCATACATGCAATTCCTATGAACAGTACTCATAGCAGAGGGTACTGTCTGCATTTCCCTGTTTGGTTGATCCCCTGGTGTTGGGAATCTTGAGTACGCTGAACAGTGCTATGCACACATCTTCCTGAATTCATTTTTGTTGATGAACATTATTTTGTTAGAATAGCTTCCTACACGGGGATGGTTCTGCAAAAGGCATTCACGTTGGAAAACTTCTGGTGGCTTCCATGCCCTGTGACTGTTATCTCCCTCAGGCCTTCATGGCAGTAACATCATTTTAAACTGAGTTTCTGCTGTGTATAACCCTTGCTGGTCCTTTGGGAGAAGGGTGCGGGTTTTGGTATCTGACTTGCCTGTAACCATGCCCAAAATTCAGTTGAAAAGTAGGTGTGGGGTCAGCTGTGGTCATGAGTGTTTTCAAGGGATTCTGTAAACATGGGGCATGTCCCTAAATGCCCAGTGGACTCTGGTCTTGCTGGGTGTGTGCTAGGCACAGCTTCAGGTCACTGGCTGGGATTCATGGGTTAGTCGAGATGGAGAAGGAGCATGGCTCGGAGGACACATCTGACGTGACTCCAGGGAGCAGGGCTGTGAGCTCAGGGGACCAGTTGATCAACCTTCCATATGCCCAGTGCTGGAGGAACAGTGAGAGAGAAGGCACACACAGTCCCCTCTGCCCTGGGGCTTGCAGCCTATTGCCAAAGAACAGGTGATGACAAGAGTAAGGGTCACATGAGGTCAGTGCTGGTGGCTCCCACTGGTCTGTGAAACCTTCCCGGATGATGAAGCTTGAAGGTGCACATTGGGAAGTCCATGATGACTAAAGAAGTGTCTCAGCTAAGAAAAACCAATCCTGCCAACAGCTAGAAATAAGAAAGAATTAGAGCAGCCAACGGACAGAAAATGTCTCACCATTTAAACATAGAGTCCACCAATGGCTGAAAGCAGCAGAGATGCAAAGACTCTTAGTGGCCTGGCTAGTGTCCCATGCTAACATCTCTTACCTTTGTGCTATTGGGGAGCCCTGGGGGAACACAGAAGGGGAGAGGTACCTTCAAGTTCTCCAGGGGAGGCAAGAACAGGGATTCTAATAGAACCAGTGATTCTGGTCACTGTGGCCTGTCCCAGATCCAAGGCTGTCTGAAACTTCTCTGCCTGTTCCACTGATGCCCACCCCCACCCCCACCACCCCCGTCTCAAACTCCCGCCCTCCCACAGTCTGATCTCCCGTAATATTGACTCTGTCTGCTCTTTTGTTGCCGTGACAAAATAGCTGAGAGAAATAATTTAAAAGAGGAAAGGTTTATTTTGGCTCGCAGTGACTCTGTCTTTTGTTGGTAGACCCCATTGCCTTGGGGTCTGCCGTGAGCAGCGTGGCATAGGGAAGGGTGTCACAGAGCAAAGCTGTTCACCCCATGGTGGTCTAGAAGCAGAGAGTGAGAAGAGTCAGAGAGAAGAAACACCCTTCAAAGACAGCCCCAGTGACCTGCTTCCTTTAGGTCCTCCTGATAGCCGATTGGTCTATGAGGTCAATAGGCCGATCCATGGAGGAGGTTGTAGCCCTCATGTTCCAATCCCTCCTGATAGCCTTTAGAGCACTTCGTATTCAAGCTATCACGCTGACTCCCCAGTCTTGGAGACAACCAAGTTCATTCTCTGCCCTAAAACCCACCACCTGGACACATCAGTTTCCACCAGGTGACTCTGTCCCAGAAAGGCCTCTCCTGACCCCCTCCCCAACCTGAAACAGCTATCACCATCAATGGCTCTCAAAGCTCGATGCTCATTTCATTCAACCACAACCAGGAGGTGAATATTGATCACTGTGTCACTCAATAGACAGCATCAGACTGGGACTGCCCCACTCACCTATGCCGGGCAGGCACATTAGCAGGCATCCTATTGGTGTTATACGGCAGAGACTGTGGATAAAGCAGCCACCAAGAGTTTGAAGTCAGAGCCAGTGAGATGGCTCGGAAGGTAAAGGTTCCATCCCAGGAATCTACATAAAGGAGGAAGGAGAGAACTGACCTTCAAAGTTGTCCACTGACCTCTGCATATGTGTCATGTCATATATTTCCACATATACATATACAGAGAGAGATAGAGAGAGAGCAAGCGAGAGAGAGAGATAATGATGATGATGATGATGATGATGATGATGATGATCTTGAAGTCACACAGAGAACAGGTTATAAATCTCAACTTCATCACTTGCTGTCCCCTGCCATGCTCACTATCCCTCCTACCATGCGTGGTTACCACCCATCCCCACCCCACTGCCATGCTTTTAGGACATCTAAACTGTCTGGCCTAAGATTCCTCCACAAAGCAGAGACGATCATGCTGGCCTCTCAGGAAGACAGGAACCGTAAGGACCAAGTGGAAATACAGGCACACATTGCCTTACTGAGCACTCGGTACAAGGAAAGTGCCAACTAGACAGATGTATGCACTGAAGCCTAGCCACAATCCCGGGGCAGACACTCTCCTAAGTCGCAATCTTGAAGAAGAAACCAAGGCTCAGGGGACCTTAGTGACTGCCTCAGTCACTCCAGCTCTAGGCCCTCCTCCACTCTGGCACTGAAGGTAGCATAAAGTACAAGATCAATTATCAGAGAAGAGTTAGTGTGAGCCATACCCCAACTGCCACACTACAGACCTCCATTCATCTCCATTAAATCCTAAGGACAGTGTGGAAACCACTGGGATACACAAACATGTGGCTATTAATAACTATAAAAATGCAAGAATTTGATTACATAAAAATGTAAACTTCTGCTGGGGAGTGGTGCATGCCTTTAATCCCAGCACTTTGGAGGCAGACGCAGGCGGATCCCTGTGAATTAGAGGCCAGCCTGGTCTACAGAGTGAGTGAGTTCCAGGACAGCCAGAGTTACAACAGAGAAAACTATTTCGGAAAAAAAAAAAAGAAAGAAATGTAAACTTCTGTAAAACAAAAGACATCACCAACAAGACCAAGAGATAAATGGGAGTACAAGAGAAGATATTTCAACTTTATATGGCCAAGATTTACTACCCTGGTACAAACATGTTCTAGCTAATAAGTGGAAGAACCATGGATGGCCCAAGGGGAGAATGGGCAAAAGACTCTGAATTGTTTTCAGAAGAGGAAATAAAAATGAGCAGCAAGCAGAGGGCTGGTAGCTCTTGCTGCAATCCTAGCATTCAGGAAACGTGTGAGTAGCGACCTTGGCTGAGTAGAGAATTCCAGATCAGCCCGAGCCACATAGCAAGACTCTATCTATCTCAAGAAACAAAAACACGGTCCAGAGCTTTAGTCAGTTAGTAGAGTCTCAAAACACACCATCACATGAAACACGGCTTGATGGCACCAGCCTGTAACCCCAGCGCTCAGGAAGTGAAGGCAGTTTAAGATCATCTTCAGCTCCATAGTGAGTTTAAGGCCAATCTGGGATACATGAGACCCTGTCTCCAAAACAGATTTGTCAAGATGGCTCAACACGAGAAGGCATTTGCCGCCAAGTCTGACGACCTGAGTCCAATACCTGAGACACACACGGTGGAAATAGAGACCGAATCCCATGGGTTGCCCTTTGACCTCCACTTGTGTGCCTTGGCACCTGTGCAAACACATATAAACAATACAATGGAATAAACATTAGCAAACAAAGAAAGAAAATGAGCAGTAGATATGTACGTAAGTAGAGAGACAGAACTTAACTAATGAGCTCCTGTATATCTTCTAATACTCACAAATGGGGAAAAATGACAAAATTTATGACTGATAACAAGAATTTTCCAAAATATCATCTCACAAAAAAATGTATGAGGACTGGGGGTGCACGCCAACTTTCAGAAATGGAAGTAATTATATATAAAGATAGATGATAATAGACAGCTAATAGATTATAGATCAATCTATAGATAGATAGAAAGAAAATAGATGAATGATAGGTCTGCCTGATAGAAGGATGACAGATAAATGATAGAATGATCTGTAGGTAGGTATGTGGATAAGTAGGTAGATAGTAGTGGATAAGTAGGTAAGATAGTACTAAATAGGTAGGTAGGTAAGTAGATAGATGGATGACAAATAGCTAGAGGTACCCCTATAGTCATTCAACATCTCAGTAATAGCAAGGAAAGCAAAACTCTACCCTAATATCTCAAGGGTGATAAATTTTCTAGTAACTGTGTCAGAAGAGTTTGATTGGATTCAGATTCCCCTTCAAGTCTGAGTTGTTGCAAGGAGTACAGATTGTATTGCCAAAAAGCACTTGGGAAACCTTTGTGATCACACTTGCCCTGCTTTCGTTCCTACAAAGTCCATGCTGGTTGAAAGGAAGGAGTTAATTGTCTTCTGAATGCCTTCCCCTGGTTAACTCTTTGCCTTGCTCTGCTGCCCAGCTCCTCAAGAAAAGAAACCTTAAATTATTATTATCTTAGAAATATGTGGGGCTGGGGTAGTATAGTTTAGTGGCAGGTATTTATCTAGATGTGCTGGGCCCTGGGTTTCACTTTCAGCATTGAGAAGTGTGTGTGTGTGTGTGTGCGTGTGTGACAGACAGACAGATACAGAGACACAGACAGAGGCACAGAGTCAGAGAGGAAGGAAGAAAAGAGAGGGAAGGAATGAAGGAAAGGAAAGAAAAAAGATAAATGATAGACAGTTACATAGATAGATAAAAGACATGCACATGACAGAAATTCAAATCATTACAAGGATACATAAGAAAGAGTGGTCTCATTCTGTTTCTTGTCCAAACCTGGTTCCTCCTCTGGAAAACAATTAGTACTGCAGCTTTCTTTAACTGCTTTCTCAAAAGAACTTCCACATAGATACTATATGCTTTATCTTTAAAGTTGTACAAATGTACGCACAGAGACAAGTGTGTCCCTATGGAAGGCAACTTCCATTCTTTCTATCCAGTTCGATTTAGTTCCAGGGCTGCAGCTTCTTCCTGCTCAGGGAGCCAATCCATACCCCATGACGAACCTTATGCCCACTTATCCACCCATTCATCTGTCCACTAACATGGGCAAACAAAAACAAGTACTTATTGATCACTCGCCCTGTGCCAGGCTCAAGGCTCGAGGCCAGAGATAAAGAGGTGAGAAAATAAGATCCTTGTTCTCACCCTGCTGACCTTCCAGTGAGGGAGAGAGAAAAGATGCAGAAGAGAATGAGGAAGAGAATGGAACTATCCAAATCCAGATAGAGGGATGCTGTGCCTGGAGAGATTCCTGTCTTTTTACGGAGGGGGGGGGGATGGATGAGAGGAGTCGGGGGCAGAGAGGAGAGATTTTGGAGGCGCAGTCAGGGAAGATCCCTGAGGTGCTTGCATTTAAGCCAAGAACTGCACGTAAGAAGGAATGAATATCATTGGCTCCTGGCTCTCATAGGTTCCCAAGAAGAGTTCCCCGTATCTTACCTCATCTTGATTCTAGAGGTAAAGAGGACAGGCTTGGGCCTCAGTCTGCTGATGAAAGCTGGAGAGTCTTGGAGAAATAACTTCAGCTCTCTGTGCCTCTGTTTCATCATCTGGATTATTTGAAGTTAGATAGAAATAGTGCCAAGTTCAAAGGACTATAGTAAATAATATTGGTTATGTAGCATAGGCTAGCCAAAAGATAATCACAAATAATACCAGGCGAGCTGTTAGACATGGCGCCAGAGACACAATCTAGCAGAGAAAAAAAAAAAAAAAGGACTAAAATTGCCTTCATCAGAATTTGAAATCTTCGCTTGCAGTGGATACCAGTAAGCGTGCAAACAGTCGGGATATGGAGGGTGGGGTGGGAGCGAGGGAGAGATGTGCAAATTTCCTCTCACAAAAGACTTGTATGCAGACCGGGCGTGGTGGCCACACCTGCAACCCCGGCATCTGGAAAGCTGAGGTGGAAGGCTGCTGGAGTCTGAGCTTAGCCTGGCTGGTGCAGGAGACAACATCTCAAAAGTAAATAAGTGAACGCAAAACTAGGAAGATTTTTATGGAGCATATAAAAGGGATGTTCAAAATTTGACGGTAAAAAAGCAAAACAAAACAAAACAAAAAAAAAACCAGCAAGGTTGTTTGAGCACAGTGGCTCACACACCTCGAATGCTGACACTTAGAGGCATTAGACAAGTTCAAGGCCAGTCCGGTCCACACAGCAAGTTCTAGGCCAGCAAGCGCTCCTATTTGAGATTCTATCTCAAACAAAACAAAGCAGGGGCGGGGAGCAGGGTGGGAGTGGGTGTGGGGTGGGAGAAGACCCGATCCGAAAATAGGCCCAAGTTTGATTCGATGGTTCACCAAAGAAGAACCACTGAAGAGGGCGAACAGAAAACACCTGGGAGCCAGGCAGTGACGGCACACATCTTTAATCCCAGCACTCAGGAGGCGGAGACACGAGGATCGCTGAGTCTGAGGTCTACCGGGCGAGTTCTAGGTCAGCTAGGGCTGTACAGAGCAACCCTGTCTCGAAAACAACAACAAAAAAACCCACAAAAACAAAAACAAAACAAAAAGAAGAGGAAGAAAGAGAAAAAAAAGAAAGCATTCAGGGAGTTATCTTATAGAGAGTGGGGGATGGGGGTGGGAGGTGGGAAGGGAAGAAGCTCAGTTGAAGAGCACTTGCCTAGAGTGCATATAAAGCCTCAGGTTTTGCCTCTAGCAACATAAACAAAGATACTCCATTGCATTAGCTGTTGGGGGAAATGTAAAACAAAGCCATGAGATAACACCGGAATGGCTTTTGCTTTTGTTTAATTAAAAAGCAATTTTCTTGAGACAGGTTCTTACTATGTAGCTATAGCAGGCCTGAGAATTCTGGCTGGGATTCACTCTGTAGACCAGGCTGGCCTTGAACTCATCTGCCTGTCTCTGCCTCCTGAGATATTTGGATTAAAGGCATATGCTACTAGCACTGGCTGTTCTTCTAGAGGACCCGGGTTCAATTCCTAGCACCCACACGGCAGCTCACAACTGTCTGTAACTTCAGTTTCAGAGGATCCTATGCCCTCCCACACCAATGCACATAAAATAAAGATAAATCATTTAAAAATAGTTTATTAAAAAAAAAGGGGGGGGGAAGAGAGCTGGGCGGTGGTGATGCACAACTTTAACCCCAGCACTCAAGGCAGAGGCAGGCAGATCTCTGTGAGTTCGAGGCCAGCCTGGTCTACAGAGTGAGTTCCAAAACAGCTAAGAAAGAGGAAAAACAAAGGTGAGGGTGGAGATGTATTTCAGTTGGTAGAGCACTTTCTTGGCATGGGAACACACATAAAAACAGCCTGTGATGCTAGCATGTGGGAGGTGGAAGTAGGGAATTAAACAAGGCCCTGTTAAAACAGAAATAGGAAAAAACCCCAAGCCAGGTGTGGTGGTACATACTCACAATCCCAGAATTGGGAAGACTGAAGCAAGAGGGTGCCATGAGTTTGAGGTAAGCCTAGGCTATGTAACAAGATCTTGTTTCAAACATAAATACAAAACAAAACTCCCCAAACTCTGCTAATGCCAACTGCTAGCAGGACACAGGTAGTTTTCACCCCTTATCCCTTGCTGGGGGTTGCAGAGGGTCCTGTCAGTGTGGCAGTAACTTCTCATCCACCCACCCACACACACACACACACACACACACACACACACACACTCTTTTGGTTTTTTGAGACAGGGTTTCTCTATTGTAACTCTGGGTGTCCTGGAACTCACTCTGTAGACTCTGGAACTCACAGAGATCTGCCTGCCTCTGCTCCCCGGATGCTGAAGTCATGTGCTACCACTGCCCTGCTAAACCTACTCTTGCAGAGTTCAGCACCCCACTTGTAGGTATACCTGGAGAAATGAAGACACACACCTTCACACAGAAACCCTGTATCAATAATTTTAGCAGCTATTGGTAATCACCACAAACCGGAAAGCAACTCAGTCTCCTTTAATAGGTGAGTAAACCTGGCACATCCAGTAGAGCAAGGTGCAAATACTGAAACACAATGATTGAATGAACACAAGAAGCCACTCTCAAAAGGGGACATGCATGCTGGGAATAGCAGCACATGCCTGGAATCCCAGCACTTCCAAGGCTGAGACAGGAGGATAACTAGTTTGAGACCAGGTTGGGATAATTGCAAGGCTATTTTAAGAAAGAACAGTGGGGTTGGGCACGTAGCTCAGCTGAGAGAGTACTCACTTAGCACGCGCAAAGCCCTGGGTTTGATTTCTAGCACTGCATAAATTCTGGGTGGTGGCACTTGTCTATAATCCTATCAATCGGGATGCAGAGACAGGAAGATGAGAAGTTCAAGGTTGTCCCCTTGATATGAGATCCTGCATCAAAATATAAATGATACTCTAACTGATTTCATATACAAAATGATCTTGAAAGGCACAGCCAGAGGGTGGATGAAGATCTCATGGGTGGTAGGTGTTTTTCAGCTGACAAAACTGATGCATATTTCAATTGTAGTAGTAGTTAACAAAAAAATCTACACCCTATGTCAAAACTCATAGAACTGGGTACGTACCGAAAAAGTTGACTTCACAGCAGGCTAACTAAATAAGACAATTAAAAGTAACCAATGATTGTGTTGTTCTGGCTCAGCCACTCACTCCTAAGTGCCTCTTCTTTTTTCCTCATTCCCTCAATTATAAACTTCTTAAAGGGGAAACACTTCCGTGTCATACATCCATGAAGACAGCCTAATGTGGAAAAATACATTTGGTTGGAAGAAAGAAGGGAAGGAGGGAGGGAGGAGTCATTACAGAGCTATGCAAAGAAGAAAGGAGATGGCAGGGATCCCAGCCTCCTCCAGCACCTTTTCAGAGCAACTCTAGCAGATGCTGCCTCATCAGGTCCTGAATTTACATTGTGAGGTTTGGAATGGGGCGGGGCGGGGATGGGGCAGGATGGGGAGAGGGAGAGGAAACAAAGACAGGGGATAGGAGGCAGAGGGTAGGCACCTAGGGAGTGTGACCCTGACATCTGCAACACCAATGGGGGTCTTAGGGTGATTTATTCCAATGCAGACAGTCTGAGGGACCTGTCTCTCACAGAAACCTCATTGGTACCCCTCACTCCTGTGGGCTGCTTCCAACCAGCCAGACCCAGTTAGTGTTCAACTATACAGTCCTTGATTCACATGTACTTCTGAGCACCTACTATGTGCTGGGGTGTGTGTGTATGTGCTAAATTGCACAGATACCCTGGTGAGTTTCTGCTTACATTACAGCCAGAGTCACAGTTACTAATCACAAGATGATTGTTGAATGTATTTCAATAGCACCTGTGCTAAAGGCCACAAAGTGGAAAGTGTGGTGTGGTGATCAAACTTGGCCAGGCTAGGCTTCCCTGAAGAGATCACTGCCCACCTGAGACCTACAGGGTGAGCAGAAGTTCCATCCAGAGCCAGGGGAAGGGCATCTGAAGCGGAGGGCAATGTACATGCAAAGCCTCGGAGGTCAGGTGGCTCATATGCGTTGTGGCCATCCGCAGCACTGTACAAAGGGCAGTGGGCAGAGCGGCAGCTCTCCAAGCAGACACTTCAGGATCTTGCCACTCACACAGCACCCATCTTCCCTTCCGTTTGAATTGGAATGTTTTTTGGTTGGGGCCCAGTACACAGAACCTGGAGCTAAACAGGTATAAACAGGTGGCCTAGTGCCATCGCTCACACTAAGTATACAGTCAGGCAGCTTAATCATCCTGTGTCATTTCTCTGTAAAGTGTACAGGAAAGTCTAATATGGCCTTTTAGGATCGTTGTGATTCAGAGGGATTGGTCATGCGCAGTCATGTAAAATCATGAGACCGATGTTCCTCACCAGCAGAGCTCGGCACAGGAGAGCTAATGCAGCTGGGGATATTTAGGAGCCCAGGCTTCTTGCCCTGGAGCTGCAATCTCTATGTGGCTACATATGGAGCTAATACAAGGCCAGGAAGGGTCTTCTGGACCCTGGATTCTTGTGGATAAAGTGTAGGCAACGACTCAGTAGGAATAATATTCCCCGCAGGAGAGTAGAGGACAGCTAAGACCCAGGAAAGTTCCTTAGATGACAGATGTGTGCTGTCAGTCGACATGGACCCCTGCCTCTCACCCTGCCTCCCATTTCTAAACCTGGGCTCTCTGGAGAAGGAGTCCAGCCGTACTATCGGTAACGGGAGCCCCCTGTATGTCTTCTCAAGGCTGGAGAGTCATGTGTTTTGCCTTCCCAGAAAAGCACCTTTGCTCCAGTGGGGAAAATGCCTTTGGGCTGATAAAGACTTGCCGTGTCCAGTTATGGTAGGAATATTGCAAGGGGGTGAAGCTATTTTTTGCCACATGTTCTATCTCTCCAGCAGGCACAGTGACATTACTGGAGATCCAAATAGTCTCAGCCGTAGAAGGTCACGGAGCTGAAGGCAAGTCTAGCTCTCCAAGAGCCACACTGAAGAAAGAATTATTTTCATCGCTAATTGGTGGGGAGGGGGGCCGAGGGGGAGGTCTGGGGACTTTGAACCGCCATCCTTTCCGTCTTGCACCGAACTCATCTGACTGTCTACAAGACCTCTGTTGAACCAGTTTGCCCCTGTGCCCAGTCTGGTGGCAAACGTTTATTTTTAGTCTATGATTCCCTAAGAATTCGGGTGGGCCCTTGTGGAGCAGGGTGAGGGAAGAGGGAGGAGGAAGAGAAACTTGAGGGCCTGGAGGGCCAAGGAGGACACAGGCCAGTTCAAGGGCAGTTTTAGCCCTGAGGTAACCTGCTGTGGAGACAGGGCCAAGCCCTTTCCTTTTTCCACCCACCCTAGCTTGGGGATGTAGCTGAGCTCTTGTCTCTCCCTGTGTTCCCCAGAAAGGGGAACTGAGGGCTTTGGAGAGCCATGACCTTTCTGTTTCTCTTTTTGCAACCCTTGCTATTTGGGGGTTCTCCTACTCAATCACAGGACGCATGGAATAGGACTCAAAGCCCCTCTTCCTTCTGTCTGCAAAGAGATGTGTCTAACTCCCCACCCTTGGCCTGCCTAGGAACCGGAAGGGTAGGCTTCACTGCTTCTTCCTAAAGGCAAACCGCCTGAGTAGTGGAAGAACCAGGAAGGGGAAGCCATTGAGAGCTAGAAACTCTTACAAAACCTTGAGCCATTGTCTCTCCTGGCTTCTCGTTTGACTTCTCTAGATCCCCTCTGGGCCTTGTCTTGGCCAGAGTGATCCACAAAGCATGCTTATCTTACTTCTCACCTTCTCACTCTCTTGTCCTTCTCTCCAGCATACCCAGGCCCTGCTCCACTGCCTGCAGGAGAATCCTGCCCTGCTGACTCAAATCTTGGCTCCACTGTGCACAAGCCATGTGACTCCTGGCAAGATGCCCTGCCCCCAGCAAGAGATTGGGAAAGGTCTCTGGAGGGCGGTGCTGAGGACTCCCAGGAGTGTGTGTAAAATGGCTGGTGCATAGTAGCTGCTTAATAAATGGTTGTGTTTTGTGTGTGGTTTTTTTTTAACCCATTCAATACCATTTCCTCTTTCTGTACAGCTGATTGTTCTTCCTACTTTGCCTACCAGGCTGCTTTAATATTTTATAAAGCACTTGCCCGTCCATTAGCGCATCTCCATGGGATGTCTTGCAGAAGGCCCAGACATTATATATGCTCATTATTCCCATTACACAGTTAAAGATATCCAGAAGAGTATCAGTTCGTCCTCAAACCAATGCAGCGAGATTAGGGCTGTCCCAGCTGGAACTCACAACAACCTGGCTCTTAAGATGTCATCCAATGCAACCTGCACCCATCCTTCTCTGGTAAATGGGGACTCATGCCATGGAGCATCCAAAGGAAAGTAAAATTCTACAATTTAGTCACTTTCGTTTTCTTTGGGGTTTTTGTTGGTTTGTCTGTCTGTTTGTTTTTTTGACACATGTCCATCTCACTATGTAGTCCTGGCTGGCCTTGAACACACAGAGATCCAATGCTCTCTGCCTGCTGAGTGCTAAGATTAAAGGTATGCACACCAGGCTCGGCTTATTTATTATTTATTTATTTATTCATTCATTCATTCATTTTGCACTGCTTCACTGCTTTCTCCCTTACTCACTGACACAGGGTCTCTCAGTTGAACCCAGAGCTCACCTATATGCACTAGTCTAGCTAGCCAGCTTGCTCTGAGGATCTCCTGCCTCTGTCTTCCAAGCACAAGAAGTCCAGGAGACCACCATGCCCACCTGGCATTTACTGGGTGCTGGGGATCCAAACTCTAGTTTTTGTGCTTGCATGGCAAACTCCATCCATTCAACCATCTTACCAGTCTTGTGAGCTCTTAAAAAATGGTGTGTGTATGTGTGTGTGTATGTGTGTACCCGTGGAGACCAGAGGAAGGTGATCCCCTACTTGGATCTGAAAGAATAGCTGCTGCTCTCAACAGCTGAGCCACCTCTCCAACCCCTGTTTTGTTTTGTTTTTCATTTTTTCAGACATGATTTTGCTCTGAGCCCAGGTTAACCTCATCCTCAGGACCCTTCTGCCGTAGTTTCTCAAATGCAGGGACTACAGATGGATGGGCTGGACCACGCTCAGAGTCATCTATATTTTTAACAAGTGAAAGGGAGTTCCTTTCTTTCAGAAAAGAGACCAAGGACCTCTGACAGGGAGATGGATGGATCTCATTCCCAGAAGGTCCCCAGACCCCTTCCTGTCCTTATTCTCTGGGACAGTGATTCCTCCAGCCAGAAGCTGATTTTAACAAGGGGGGAGATGTGTGTATCCAGAGCAGAAGTTGCTGCCAGTATGGATGCCCTGTGGGAATATTCTGCTGCTTTTGGAGAGGCAGAGGGGGGTGGGTACAAAGTTAAAGGAGGATTAAAATGAGTGCAATCCCTTCCTATCTAGGTCAAAAGGTATTAACTTAGGAACATAAAATGTATTATAAATAAATTGCGTTTCTCCGCAAATTATCATAATCAGTATATTGCATTTCAAAGTATAATCCTTCAGACCGTAATTATAAATTTATGGTTGACTGTCAATTTGTTGTTGTCTTAAAAAGAAACAAATGGAGATACTGGTGACACTTTAAGGAGTATCTTATGCTGGCCTGTTGGAGAGAGCAGAAATCAGCCACACTTGACTTCAGTAAGGCCTCTGGTGTTTGGAGCACTTAGGGTGCATACACAGATGTCACACATCTTCAGAGACATTGCTGAGACTGTGAAGGAGGGAGCTCCGGAGCTCGCTGATGGCACCTGTGTTTGAAAAATCATCTCATTATAATAAGTATATATTTAAGTGGTTAGTAACAGCCAGTGTTTTCCCTCTAAATAACTTACAGTGCTTCTTTATTCTTAGAACTGGGCTTATCAAATTACAGAAAGGGAAGGTGAGATAATTATTGATGCTAATTTTCTATAATGGCAGGATCTCATATTGCCGAGGCTGGCCTCAAACTCATGATCTTCTTGCTTCAGCTGAGAGCTGATGTTTACTGAGTACCTACTATGTATATAACACTGGTTGGTTGTTTGGTTGTTTGGTTGTTTGGTTGGTTGGAGACAGAATCTCACTATAGCACCCTGGCTGGCCTGGAACTTGCTGTGTAAGCCAGGCTCATACCGCCTCTGCCTCCTGAGTGCTGGGATTAAACGTGTACACCGACATACCCTAGTGAGACAATCTTCAGAAATGTTTATGTACCCATTCATGTAATCCTTGCAATGGCCCCATATCAGAGGTACAATGATTATCCCTATTCATGGAGTTGAACTGACTTGCCTGCTGTCACGTGGCTACCAAGTAGCAGACAAGATACAAAGCCATCCTGAAAGCATAGCCATGGGTAGTTCTCTATGAAAGCTAGGTACCAGTCAGCCCTAGTCATTTAGTCCATTTACTCATGAAACTGAACCTAGGCAATCTATGGGTCTCCATCCTCAGAGACCCACAGAACCGTGGGGAACCCTCTTAACTCCAAGGGTCCATTTAGGTAGTTAATGGGAACATAGCAGCTCTCCTTAAATATTGCTCAGGGCCAATTTAAACTCTTTGAGCTTTCATTTTGAAAGCATTCTTTCTTTAATCCCTTTTATGGATTATGAGGTCACAGGAGCAAGAAAAGGCCAATTTTCTCCCAACTCTACATTTTCAGTCCCGTATTAATGCACGTCTGGAGCCTCGTGAGGAAGCAGGAGAGTGGGATCCTGTCCTGGGCCTCTCCAGTGGACTCCTTCTTTCACCACAGGCTTACCAAGCAGTCCTTGCTGTGAAAGCTGTTGAGACTCCCTGAGAGCAGCACTCTGTCCTCCTATAGTTTAAATGACAAGTCAACAGAGACAGGCTACACAGGCAGCTCTGAAGGAAACCTTCTAATTACAGTCTGGTAATAGGGCCGCGGGCAGGACAGCCCGCCAACACTAAGATGGGAAGTTCCCAAGAGGAAGCCCCCATGGACGGGACACCACGCTCACACTGAGCTGACACTAGGGATGACAGACCTTCCACCTGAGGAGAACAAAGCCGGCCTGGAAGGAGTTGCACAGCTCACTTGAATCATTTCATCTTTGGAAAATCTCCCTCCCCCTCCCTTCTCTCACTGCCCCCCTCCCCTTCCTTCGCCCTCTCCTTTTCTCTCTCAGCTGGGAACGACACAGAGAGCCTTGAGCATACTAGCCAAGTGCTGTGCTGAGCTATATTCCTAGGCTTTGTTTTGTTTTGTTTTTTAGAAGATTCCTGGAATGAAATGGGTACTAACTCACCCCCACATGGTCAGCTCTCACTTCACGTCTGATCCACAGGGAGCCTCACCATGGAGCTACTTCCTCTTGTTATTCCGAAACAGGAAGACCCCAAGAGCCACCCCTCACTAGCCTCCCTCTCAGGATGCTGAAGTCCCTTCCCTGCCATGGCACCCATCAGCCTCCACAAGGACAAGTGCTTACACACTCACCCCCACAGGCCTCCAAACTCCACACTCTTTGCTCTTTCCCCAAACAGCCATGTCCCCGAATCATCTGTCTCCAACTACTTAGTGTATTTTTAAGGTAGTCCATGTTTTATCCTCAGCCTTTGTTCAAAAGCAAACGTTGGTATCTCTGCCTTTATTGAATCTGGTTGAATCTGGTTTCACTGGCGGTAAGTAGAAGACAGCCATGGAAATACATGGATCATGTTCTCAGCACCCAGCCAGGCTTTCTCCCAGAAGCCTCCAGGGGATGGGAAAGGGATGCACACCTCCTTTCTCACTGTGAACAAATGCTTTATCACTTGGCATACTTACCACCTCCCAGAGGCCTTTTCCTCACTCCCCGCCCAGAAAGGAGAGGATTCTCTGTGGCAGGAACAGTCCTTAGTGCGGCTCAGGCCACTTCACCAGCCCCAGAGGCTCATCCCTGCCTTCCAGGTGCATCCCTGCTCCTGCTCAGTCCCTTTCTAAATGCGCACAGGCCTTTCATCAGAGCTCCCTAGCACCGCTCAGTAACTCCCTCCCTCAGCTTCTCTCGTCTGTTCCTTCAGTATCTGTAGGCACCCACCAGGTGCCCTTCAGAGCCAGATTCTAAAGCTATACCTGCTCAAAGGCCAGGCCTGTTCCCCTGTTCCCAGACCACACCAGTCTGCTGTCCTGCTTGCTCTGCGTACTCCATTAGCAGTCTCACGGTGCACCTCTCGAGCTTCCTCCTCCTGCTCTCCCAACCTGCTTGTGCTCTGCTTCTCACGTCACCCATTCCCCCAATCCCTCAGCCAAAATGGTCCTTTCACCGGGGAGCCTTTCTGGTCTTCCTGGGATGCCTTTTCCTCTGTGATCTCCTATTTGTCATTCTAAGTGAGAGTCTTTCGGGTCTGTTGTCCACTAGGGTGACGTCACAGGACATCACCTGTGGAATGTTCACACCCATCGACTGCATGCAGATCATGAGTTCTTCGTGCCAATCAATCGCCATGCCCACTCTGGATCTTATCCTTATTTTTGCTCCCCCCACCCCTCCCATGAAGCCACACCGGATCACTCCGGCCCACACAAAACCTGCATCTGTCAAATCCACTTGTCCGTTAAATGAATGCATGGGATAGTGCCTGTCTTAACTAAAGCAGAAGCAGAAAACCTATGGTAATGACTTCTGTCCCCTAATTCTTTAGGGTGGGAAAAAAGAATCCCCACTGGTTTTCCTGTCTTAGAAAGGCTAGAAACAGAAAAAGAGATGGTGGATTGAAACCACAAGAGCTTGTAGCTTCGCCTCTGTAGTAAACAGTGAGAACCCAAGAAAGCTTCTCTAAAGAAGCCACTTGGCTCCTTGGAAACAAGTATTAGTTGTGCGTGGCACACAATTAAAAATGTCTTTGTTGTGCACATCACGAAGTGACTGAACTGCAAGGGTTAGGAGGAGTGGGGATGGAGGATCCAGAAAGACAGCAAAGAGCCGGGGGTGGGGGGTGGGGGGTGTGGTCCAGATCCCTGAGGGCAACAAGCCAGGCACCCACACAGAGACAAAGGTCTCTGAAAGAAGATGACCCAGGAGGGGTCAGACTGGTGGCTTGAAACCTCAGCCCAGGCCTGCCAGAGTTTAAGCTACTTTGTTTGCCTTGATGACTCTACTGAGCTGTTAGTAGAATGGCTGCACCGGCTCCCGTGGAGGGCAACAGGAAAAGCAAGGTCTGGTGACCCTAGAACCAAACGGCCACAGGCCTGAGAACCAGGGAGCGCTGACTTGTCTTTGAACTTGTGCAAACCTTTGGAAGTCATTTAGCTTCCTGCTGTGGGCAGGGTACACTGCAGGCAATCCTTAATCTTCAAGGTCACAGGGCATCAGCTGACACTAAAGTCACGGGGAACCTGCCCTACCCTATCTTTTTGCTTTATTGACTCTGCGTTCCCGACCACGCCATAGGTTCTCCAAGGCTAGGGTCTTCTTACTCCATTACCAGGGACGGTGGGCTCAATGCCGGGTTGCTCTCTAAAAAGAATGTATTATGTACTCGCTTGTTTATAGTGTAAGTGTGTGTGTGTTCACCTCCGCCGCCTATCTCTCCAGAGGAGTGCTAGGGTTACAGCCAGCAGCCACCACACTGACTTTTTTTTTAACCTGGTTCCAGGGGTGGACCCGGGTTGTCAGGCTTGCCTGGCCAGTGCTTGTATGTGCTGTCTGTTTTAGTTAGGGTTTCTGTTGCTGTGATAAAACACCACTACCAAGGCAAGTCGGGGAGGAGAGGGTTTATTTCATCTTACACTTCCACATCACAGTCCATCACTGAAGGAAGTCAGGACAGGAAGTCAAGGCAGGAACCTGGAGGCAGACACTGATGCAGAGGCCATGGAGGAGTGCCGCTTCCTGGCTTGCACTTCGTGGCTTGCTCAGCCTACTTTCTTATACCATCCAGGACCTACCAATAGGCCCGAGGACCTACCCACAATGGGCTGGGTCCTCCCACGCCAATCATTAATCAAGAATACACCCCATAGATGGGCCCGCAGGCCAATCTTATGGAGATATTTTCTCAATTAAGATTCTTTCCTCCCAGATACGTCTACGACGTGTCAAGGTGGCGAAAGCCGATCAGCATACCATCTCATCAGCCCTAGATCCCTCGTCTTTAACTTCTCTTATTCATGCAGAACAGAATTTAGCATCTTACCTATTCGAAGCGTACAGTTCTGCAGTATCAACTGTGTTCACAGTGTTGTACGCTCACCGGCA
The DNA here is from genome assembly GCA_026225945.1 of Cricetomys ansorgei. Classification (NCBI taxonomy): domain Eukaryota; kingdom Metazoa; phylum Chordata; class Mammalia; order Rodentia; family Nesomyidae; genus Cricetomys; species Cricetomys ansorgei. The sequence goes on along the minus strand of JAMJFZ010000242.1, from coordinate 1,023,352 downwards.
CGATCAATCTGTTTGACTCTCTTCTATGAGACTATTATTCTGTGCCCATGAAGCAACTCCCCATTGCCTTCCCAAAAGGCCCCCGGCAACCTGTCTGTCTTACTCTTGACTACTCTTAAGTACCTCACGTACGTGGAATTATATGGTTTTGTCCTTTTTTTTGTGACTGGCTTATTTTCCTTATGTAATGTCCTCCAGGGTGGACCATATTTCCCTTACGTAATGCCCTCCAGGGTCATGAGTGTGGCAGCATGGTCCTAGCCATCCCTTTGAAGGATGAATAATATTCCATCTCGTGTTATATAAACCATGCTTTGCTTATCCACTCCCACCCGTGGATGCTTTGGTAGCGTCTCCGCTTTAGCTGTTGTGTGAAATGCTCCTGGGAGGGACAAATATCCCTTAGATTGCGTTGGAGCCTTCCCGGTATCTATCCAGAAGTGGAAGCAGGGGAGCCTGTGATAATTCCGTTTGTAACGTTCTGAGGAAGGGCCGCCAGTTTTCCACAGTGGCGAGGCCATGTCATCTTTGTACCAGTGTCTCCACACTCTCACCAATACCTGGGTCTTGTTCGTATTTTTGTTTTTTCCTTTTTTGGTTTCAGTAGTCATCCTGGTATGTGAGGTGGCATTTTATTGTAGGTTGTTTTTTAAGGTGGGGGAGTGATATTGAGATAGGGTCTCGCAATGGAACTCAGACTGGCCTGGAATCGGGCTCCTGCCTCTGCCTTGAGTCCTGAGATTACAGGCTGAATCACCAAGCTAGCTGTGGAGTTTTTGAATTTCATTTCTCTAATGATTAATGACGGTGAGCATCTTTTCATATGTTTATTGCTCATTTGCATATATTACTTGGCAAACATCTCAAACACTGTGCTTATTTTTAAATTAGGTTGCTTTATTGTTGTTAGTTCTCTCTATATTCTGGATGTTACTATATCATCAGATGTATGGTTTTTCTCTCATTCTATTGGATTTTAGTTTTTTGTTTGTTTCTTTTGAGATATGGCTTCTCTGCTGTAACTCTGGCTGTCCTGGAACTCACTCTGTAGACCAGGTTGGCCTCAAAACTCACAGAGATTCACCTGTCTCTGCCTCCTGAGTGCTGGGATTAAAGTCGTGTACCACAACTACCCAACAGGATTGTAGATTTCTATCTTTCTTTCTTTCTTTTCTTTCTTTCTTTTCTTTCTTTCTTTCTTTCTTTCTTTCTTTCTTTCTTTCTTTCTTTCTTTCTTTCTTTCTTTCTTTCCTTCCTTCCTTCCTTCCTTCCTTCCTTTCTTTTTTCAGTTGAGTCTCACTAAGCAGTTGCTGGCCTAGAAATTACTGTGAAGACAGACTAAGCCGATCTCAAAGTTGTAACCGTTCTCCTGCCTCTGCTCCTTAGGCGCTGGGATTACAGCTGTAAACCACCACAGCCAACTTCTTCCTCACTGATAGTGTCTTTGTTTTGTTTGTTTGTTTGTTTTTGAGTTTTTTGGTTTGATTTTGAGGCAAAGTTGGAGCTTATTTTTAAAAGATTTTAATATAGATTTAATCACAGTTGTTGAGAAAAAATCTTTTGATGTACGAAATGTTAAAATGTCATTAAGTTCAACTTGTTGTTTTGCTTTTTGTTGTTTATGCCTCTAGTATCTAGTATCCCTCTAGTATCTAGGGACCGAGAAACCCCTGCCAAATCTAGTTTAAAACTTAGCATCAAACTTATTTTGGTTTACTGAGAGAAGGATGCAACTGAACGGCTCATATGTGCTCCCTCTACTCAGCACTCAGACACAAACACACACGGAGACACAGATATACAGGCACACACAGAGATCCGCACATACAGACACACAGACAGAGACTCATACATAGACACTCAGAGACATACAAGAAACACAGGCGCACACGCAGCACACGGGCACATCCCATGGGAGTGTGAATCTAGCTTCCAAGCTCCTGAGTGCTAGCCAAGCTCAGGAGCAATGTGCTCTTTCTGGACAACCTTGGGCCAAAGCCCTTGACTGAGTCAGCTTCTGCTTCCCTGTGCACCCTCCAATCAGCAGCCTCAAGGGGCCACAAAGCAATCTTTATGGCTGTCATACTGGCTGAATTGCAGGAGTACAAATAGGACCGTTTCTAAATAATTCCCAAACCGCTCAGATATGAAGGCTGTAATGGGCCAAGACTGGCATCGGGGAGCCCAGAAAGACAAGATTGCCAGAGGCTTTTGTAACTGCCTCTGTGGCTCTACTGGTCTGGAACCAGCTCCAAGTCAAACACAAGTGTGAAGAGGACGCTCAGCACTCCCTCAGTGGGCCAGCCCAGCAGCCTTGCTGCCTCCTCTGGGCAGATAAGGAAGAAAGGCAAAGAATGGGTAGGAGCCTTATGGGAACCTAGTAGGAATCAAGGATTAACCCCGCCAGGCCAATCCCTAACTCCTGACTTCTTACAAGCTCCGAAGTACTGAACCTCTGCCAAACAGAGGTTCCAGAGGAAAAAGATTCTGTAGGGTACATTTACATTCTAATCAGAATGTGGGGCTTTGAGGGTACAGCAGCCGTCAGCTTCCTGCCTTAGTTTATTATTTTTTTTAATTAAATTGATTTGTGTGTGTGTGTGTGTGTGTGTGTGTGTGTGTGTGTGTGTGCAAGCCATAAGACAATCTGAACTTTTGGGAACTGGTGCTCTCCTTTCACTCTGGGGTACCACAGGTCTAACTCGGGTCTTCAGGCTTGGTGACGAGTGCCTTTACCCACTGAGCCATCCTGTCAGTCCTAATGTTGTCTTTCTGTTATTGTTATTTGTTATGTGTCTTGGAATCTCAGGAAGTAATATGAAACATTAATTCTGGACTGAGGTTGTAGCTCAGTGAGAGAGTATTTGTCTAGCATGGGTTCAATCCCCAGCAAAACACACACACACACACAAGATTTTTTTTCAATGATGATTTTTATTTTATAAAATATGGTTCCTTGAAAATTTAGCTAACTTGTTCTGGGGTAAGAGAAGTATGAGTTTGTGTTTGTTCTTAAGCCAAAAAAATACAGCGCAGATGCTAAAAGTGACAGAGTCCATCCTACGTACCAAGAAGAAACAGAAACTCAGAAAATCACTTTAGGCATTTGCAAAAAATAATAATAATAATAACATTAACAAAACCTGCCTTTTTGATGTGGAGAAGCATTGATATTGTAGGAGCCTGAGGATGTGAGCGTGGATGGGGTGGAGTTCTACAGGGAGGCACTTACCTGAGCACACATGCAGGCCGCAGAGGTCTCTTGCTGGAGAAGAACAGAAGCCCCTGGGAAGTCTCACCTTACCCCATCCACCTGCCAGTCTTTTGATTTTACCCCTTACCATCCTTTCCAATTGGGATGTGCAGCAGTGTGCCATCTAGTGGTTGTAAAAAGCACTGTGAGAAACTGCACCTATGCATATTTTCATATCTTTTTCTTTTTTCTCCTTTTTTTTTTTTTTTTTTTTTGAGACAGGATCTCACTATGTCGATAATTCTGGCCTCAAACTCACAGAGATCTGCCTACATTTGCTTTAAGAGTGCTGGTATTAAAGACACAAGCCACTATGCCCAGCATCTAATTATTGGGTTTTATACTTTTATTTTGGGGGGGGATCTGCTTTGGTTGGTTTCTTTCCATTACATGTACCATCTGTTCATTCCATCGATTGTTATACTGTGTCTGCTTCTGAGAATATAATAGAGAACAAAACAGACATCTACCTTCCTTTAGGAACCTCATAGTCTTGTGGTAAAACCCAAATGTATCAAATACAAATGAGTGGTAGGATCAAGACGTGTTAGGAAAAGCAAGTGAGCACTGAGAGGCTGTGGGAAGGGATGTGCAGAGGTCCATCAGCAAGGGAGGGAAAGAAGGCACAGCATCCAGGCAGACGGAATAGCATACCTAAAAGCCCAATGCCAAGAGAGTAGAACAGTCAGGCATGCCTGTAACCGCAGAGCTGGTGACCCTGGTGATATTTGGATGGGAAGATTGCCACAGGTTTGAAACCATCCTCGAAACCTAGCAAATACAAGTTCAGCCTGTCTTGAGGTAGGTAGGTAGATAGATAGATAGATAGATAGATAGATAGATAGATAGATAGATAGATAGATATTCCGGGCATAAAGACACTTGTCACCAAGTCTGATGGTCTGAGTTAAATCGCCTGGACTCATGTGATAGAGGACGAATACTGACTCCCAAAATTATTCCCTGACTTCTCTACACACACACACACACACACACACACACACACACACACACTCAAAACAAATATCAATGCAATTTTTAAAAGAGCTTCGATTTTTATCTTTAATGTTGTGAGAGGCATTTCTTTTCAAGGAAAAAAGGGATAATGTAGTATATTTTCCTCTAGGGAAACCATGACCTGTCCAGTCTCAGGTTTTTGGCCTCATTACCAGTGTTGGTTCTGGGTTCTATCTTACGGGTTGAGCCTTAAATCCAATCAAAAAAATGGTTGGTTACTCTCATAGTTTGTGCCACTGTTGCACCAATGAACGTATCATGCAGGCAGATGGCTTTTATAGCTCCATCGTGTTCATAGCTGGGTGAGTTTGATGGCTGCTTTTCTCCTCCAAGTGGTGCGTATAACACCTTCCAGCCCTGTAGGGTGAGACTTCCAGTTGAGTAGTAGCTGGATTTCTCTGTATTCTACACTTAAGTATAGGGCGTCTTCGGTAATAGGATCTTAACACTATGTTATGGAGGGTAACCAATATCTTTGGCTTCTCTCATTCCTGGTAATAAGTTTATTTGGTAGCATATGACATCTAGTGCGGGTACTGTTCCCCCCTATTATATGGTAATTTAATTTAAACTCCTTTTATATAATACATATTTGTAATATTTAATATATGTAGCAAATATTACAAATAACATATGATATAAATACTATATCATATGTTGTAAAGGATAACCAAAGTCTTTGGCTTCTAATAGTTAAAGGGGGTCTCCATGGCATTTTTTTTTTCTTTGGCCAACAACTCAAAAATATATAACTCATTCCTGTAGTGAGAGTTTATTTGGTACTTATTGATTTCAGGAGGCTTCTACAATAGTAGGTTTCCATATGGCTTTTAAAAAGGCTTTAGCCTTAATTGCAGCTCTTTATAGTCCCTCCTTTACCCTACCTTTCCACCCCCTCCATTTAATTCTCCATTTCCTGTTTCCTTTTTATTGCTTTATACACTATATTCTATTTCCCCTTCCTTGGAGGATCTCCCACTACCACCTGGTCCCTTACTAGCTATCTATGTAAAGCTTAAAAGCTGACGTCTATATAGAAGAGGGAACATGTGGGGCTGGAGAGATGGCTCAGAGAGTAACTGCACTTGCTGCTCTTGCCCAGGTTCGACTCCCAGCACCCCTAGGGTGGCTCACATCATCCTTAACTCCATTTTCCAGAGATTCTATTCTTCATCTGATCTCAGTGGGCATGAAGCTTGTGCATGGTGCATATACATATGCACAGGTAAAATACACATAAAATAAAATGCATGAGTAATTTTTTTAAAAAGAGAAAACATGCAGTGTTTATCTTTCTGGGTCTGGGTTTCTTCATTCAGAATTGTGTCTAGCTCCATCATTTACCTGCCAATTTCATACATTCATTCTTCTTAACTGCTGAATAATATTCCATGTGCAAATGTACCACATTTTCATTGTCCATTCTTTAGTTGATGGGCATCAGGCCTTTTCCAATTTCTAGCTATTATGAATAGAGCAGCAATGAACATGGTTGAACAAGTGTCTCTGTAATAAGATATAAAGTCCATTGGGTATATGCCCAAGAGTGGTATAATGGGAACTTGTGGTAAATTGATTTTCAGCTTTTTATGGGAGCTCCACACAAAGAGGCCAAGGACCTGAGACTAGATAGGTCATGAGCCCAGGAGAAAATCTGCTACTCTTGTTCCGCTAAGTGAACGCAGCAACGAAATGACTCCTAGTGACACACTGCTATATCCATAGATCAGTTCCTTGCTCAGCCCTCATTAGAGAAGCTTCTTCCTGCAGTGAATGGTAATTAACAGAGAGACTCACAACTGGACCATGTGCAGAGAGTGAGAGACTTTGGAGGACCCAGCCTTAAATGGGATGCCCTCCCCTCAAGGCTCAGGGATGTGTGTGGGAGAGAAAACAAAAGACTAAGAGCCAGACAGGGCAGATGCGCGTAGGAACTCCAAGAGACTGTGACAGCATGCACAAGACCTGCACACACTCAAGTCAGACAAAGCTCCAGCATGGAGATGGGGAAGTGGACACAGATCTCATCTCCAGCCAAGAAGCTGTTTGCTATTAGTAGCAGCTGGGAGAGGGAAAACCAGTTCTCTTCAATGGAGCTGACACTAGGTATATCAATCACTTCAGGACAGGTCCCGTGCCCAGGAGTAGCTGAACAACACAAAACAAACTCCATGGGGTGCGTGTGTGTGTGTGTGTGTGTGTGTGTGTGTGTGTGTGTATGTGGTGTGTGCGCGCACTTTTTTTTAAGTTTTATTTTGTTTTTTAAAAGAGGGGGAAAGACATGGAATTGGTCATGGGGGAAGATCTGGGAAGAGTTAGGGGAGAGGAAAAAGAATGATCAAAATGTACTATATAAAACTCTAAATTATTTTTTTAATTTAAAGAGAGAGAAAAGGAGGAAATCTTGTAGAATCTGAGTTTCTCGGTCCCTGACTTACGCCCCTTACCTCTTAGAGTTCACAAGCCACTCTTGAAGAGTGAAGTTTTTTTATTGTTCTCCTCTCATGCTAGAGCTCATTAGTGTGTCCTCCATCTCTTCCTTCAGACAGCAGAGAAGGGGGACTTGTGGCACAGCCATTCTTCAGCCAGGGCAGAGCTCCAGCTCCCACACGAAGACATGTGGCTACATCAAAGGCCTTGTTAGGGCCAAAGTCCTCGATGAGAAGACATTGCTACTCTCTGGGTGAGGTCCTGGGGACTCCTGCCTCGGTGTCCTCTGAGCAGTCCCTTAACTGAGAGGTTTTCCAGACCAACGCAGTCCTGGCCCAGTGCTTGGCAGGGAAGGTTCTGGGATGGGCACCTGTGTGCAGGTGTTCATGGAGCCCATCCAGGCTGGAAGCACAGTGTCACGGGTCAGAGCGAGCCTATGGCGTCGGTCCCCTCATCTGACCTGCTTCGTCCTGGTGTGACTCAGCTGTTTGATGTCAGTCTTCCTAAGCTATTCCTTCCCATTGCTTGAAAATGAGAATAATAATCATAAAACCTGCTGATGGAGTTATTGAGACCAAAGGAGATTATCCATGAGTGTGCTTGGCACAGAGTCTGTTATACAGGAAATGCTCAATAAAGGTTAAAGGCCAAAATCGGTGCCCAACTATATTTCAGTTACAAAGGTCAATGAGTGTGAGTGTGTGTGTGTGTGTGTGTGTGTGTGTGTGTAAAATGGCAGGCAGCAGGCCCAAAGGATCAAGGGCTAAAATTTAGAGGAATGGGATATTCGGCAGGTCTGACGCCTCACCAGGGATGAAAATGAACAGGCTAGAGAAGCTGTCTCCAGACAGGTTAGAGCCCAGGAGGAGCTAAGGATGGCCCAAGTGCAAGGTACAGAAGGGTACAAAGCAAATCTCTGTGGAGTGTTCATAGCCAAGGCTCTGACAAGCCTTAGTCGCAGCAGCAAATCTTTTTTTTAAAAAAATATTTATTTATTTAATGTGCATTGGTGTTTTGCTTGCACGTATGTCTGTGTGAGGGTGTCAGATCCCCTGGAATAGGAGATACAGATAGTTGTGAGCTGCCATGTGGGTGCTGGGAATTGAACCCTGGTCCTCTTAACCAGTAATCCATCTCTCCAGCCCTCAGCAGCCATGACTCTTGCCACAACTCTTGCCAATGCAAACCAGCCTAAGCAAAGAGGGTGTCTTGTGTTCCTTCCACTGAAGAGGCTACGCCTAAGTAAGGACTTGAGGCAGAACAGAACCCAGTTTAAACAAGACCTTCAGGAACCAGTCTCTCACTCCCAGAGCCGCCTGGTTCTATCTCGGCTTTATTCTGAAGCTAGATCACTCTGCGTAGTAGCAAAAATCTCTCATGACACTGCCAGGGGTGCCCCCTGCCTTTGAGACAGGGTCTCTCTACGTAGTCCTGGCTGATCTGGAACTCACTACATAGACCACGGCTGACCTTGAACTCACACAGATCTGCCTACCTGAAGGTGTGCAACTCTAGCAAAAGTCCTGGGCTGCCATTCATGGACACACAATGTCTGCCTCAGAATCAATCACAGTGACTTGGGGAATGGAATAATCTGATTGGTCCAATCTTGTATCCAGGATTGGCTCAGTTCTATCCATGCTGCATGACTGAGAACAAATTCAGGACCCTATTTCAGGGAGAAAGGATGAGGGCAAGCAAAACAAGAGATGTCCTCAGTTATCCACATGTGTCTCAAGGTGGATAGATGCCAGGCTATCCCTGAGCATGTAGTTCTGCTGCAGCCACTACAGGCTTGATCCTTGGGTAATGGATTCTGGACAACCACTGGGAAGGGTCTTCCCCTGTTCCCAGAGACTGATGCCCCCACAGGCGCTTCTTGATGCCAAGACAGAGACAGTAGCAGCTAGAGCTGGCACTGCACAACGCCCCAGGTAGTTGTGTCCAGTGTCCTTCAAGAGATGTGAAGGAGAAACCAAAGCAGGAACCTTGTGGGGGAAGGCTGAAAAGCTGGAACTCCTTAATCAAGGCTCTGCAGACCAGCACCTTCCGCCACGGCCTGAAGAAGCACTGTGGGTAATGTACTTTCTCTGTCATTCGAGCCTAACTTCTGCCTGGCACAGCCAGACACATGCTTCCCTGAGTGGACATTCCTCTGTATGCACACTTTCCTTGACACACATTCTTTGTTTATTTCCATTCACTCTATATATCTAACTATAGCAGGCCGCAGTGGGCCATGCTATGTACTAGGGACTCCATTGTACCCAGCAGAGCCTACAACCTGGCTGAACGCAGGCCTCTAAAAGTACAAGGGTGGCTGTACTAATGCATCCCCCTCCTCCTTCCCCTCCTTCCCCTCCTCCTTCGCTTCCTCCTCCTCCTCCTCTTTCTAAAATATGGAATACTCCACAAATTTGTGTGTCATCCTTGCTCAGGGGCCATGCTAATCTTCTCGGTATCATTCCAATTTTAGTATATGTGTTGCTGACGTGAGTATTGTTCTTGTTTCTTTTAATGAATGCATTTTTGTTGTGGTGGTAGTTTTTTTTTCCTTTCCTTTCCTTTTCTTTTTTTTTTTTTTTTTTTTTTTTTTTTGTTAAGACAGGGCCTCATCTGGCCTAACTAGCCTGGAGTTCATGATCCTTTTGTCTCCAGCTCCCCAGAATTAGGATGACCGGCATGTATCTCCACATCAGGCCTTGATACATCTTTATTTTTAACTATACACACTATACATAAATGATTCTCTCTATAAAACATCAACAATATATGGGACCCTCAAATGCTGTCCCATCCAGCAAAGGAACCTCCATCAAGCCAGATGATCCAGAACCCATATGGTGGAAGGAGGGAAGTGACTCTTCCAATTTGTCCACATTCATGCAAAAATAAATGTTAATTTGTTACAAATATGTCAGCAACACACACACATATATATAATTGAAGCCACTTGATTTCCTCCTTCTCAGCTAGCCCCTCCTTCAAAGAAGACTCAATTTGGGGTATAGATATTAAAATACATATATATATGTATATATATATATAGAGAGAGAGAGAGAAAGAGAGATAGATATAGATATAGATATAGATATAGATATAGATATAGATATAGATATAGATATAGATATAGATATAGATATAGATATAATCTCACTGGGCATGCCTTTAGCCCATCCGTGGATGGCAGGATGATCTCTGTGAATTTGAGACATCCTGGTCTTCATAATGAGTTCCACGCAAGCCAGAGCTACTTAATAAGACCCAATCCCAAGACAAATAAAAACATACATATCAATATGTATCCATATGTATCTTAATATGGCAGCATACAGATTCATAGCTGTGTTTACATTGTTTGATGTTGTGGGGTTTCAAGATAGAGTATTAGTTAGCTCAAGTTTTCTTTGAATTCACCATCTATATGAACCTATCCTTGAACTGCTGATAATCTTGCTTCTAGCTCCCGAGTGCTGGAATTGCTATGTCACCACCATATTCATCTTGTGTCGAATTCTTTTCATTGGTCCAAAGATGCAGGGTGAGCTAGCTCCCTCCAATCTCTGCCTGCAGGAGCTCAGCCCGCTGCCAGATCAGTTCACTGGACACCAGGTTTCAGTGTTTCTTTTCATAATTACTAGGCCAGCAGTAGTCAGCAAACCTTGTCTATAATGGGCCAGATTGTGAATATTTTAGGTTTTACAGATTCATTGTCTCTGTGGCAACTAATCAAGTCTATCACTAAGTAAGCCGCCATTGACAGTGCATAATGAATAAGTATGTCTATGTGCCAATAAAACTTTATTTGTAGATGCCAATTTTAATTTTGTGTGCCATGACTCTTTTTCCTCAGTACTAGGGATTGAGCCTAGGGCCGTGTGCCTGCTACTCTACTACGAAGTGTGCTACTACTAAGCTGGGTGATACACCCAGCTGAATGCTTTTGATTTTTTTTTTTTTTTACCAACTATTGATAAAATTATCAACTGTAATTCTTATCAATGGCTATACCATGACAGGCAACAGGTCAGACTTGGCGTGGAAACTGCTTTTTGTTAACTTCTAGTCCTCCCATAAAACACAAACAAGCAAATAAGATGTGCAGGCATTCTAAATGCTCAGTTTTATTTTGTTTTGTTTTGTTCTGTGTGCGACATGAGAAAGCTGTTGCCTGCCTTGCTTTCCCTACTGTGTGATATGTTGTGAAGACTGCAATACCCATTCATACAAACGTCCTAGTTTTAGTCTCTGGCGGGAGATTTCACCATACTTTTCTTAGCTCATCACTGATTGACAAATACTTAGGTTACTCTCTTTTGCTACTGTAAGATGTATCATTGTAAAACTCTGGATATAGTTTAGCATTTTCTGAGACATAGACAGCATACTGTATCACCCACCTACTTCAGCTATACGACTCAGGGCCAGTGCATTACAGACTTGTACATTTTCTGCCAACCTCCATACCGCTCAGCTAGGGTTCCCCACCACCATACCCTTCCAGCTCTAGTCCACCACTGCTCTGCTTCTTGTGTCTGTAGACCTGCTTGTTTGGGGGATTCATAGAGGTGGAATCATGCAGTATTATGTGAGTGGCTTCTCTCACTTAGGAGAGCCTTCAAGGTTTGTCTGTGTGCTGAATGAAAAAGATTCCACTGAGTAGCTATGCCATTATTTCATTATCCATTCATCGGTTTGTGAACACTTAGGTTGTTTCATTCTTTGGGTTATTATAATAATGTTGCTATGGATATTCACGCATGAGTTTGTGTTTTTATTTGTGCTTGCTACATATCTTGGAGTAGAATCTGTAGGCTATATGGTGATTATTTTTGTTTTGTTTTGTTTTGTTTTGTATGAAATAAAGTCTCATGTAGCCTAGCCTAGCTTTCCAGCTCACTATGTAGCTAAAGATGACTTTGAACTCCTGACTCTCTTGCCTCCATCTCCCCAGTGCTGGAATTTCACCAATAAGATGCTACATATATGATAATTCAGAGTTTAGCTGCTTGGAGACTTCCGGGCTGCTCTCCTAAGTGGCTGCTCTATTCCACGTTCTGGTTTAAAATAAAGCTTCCAGTGTCTACATCTCACAAACACTGTCTGCACCTGTCTTTTCTTTCTACATAGCCGTCATGGTGAGAATGAAGTTTCTCAATGTGGGGTGTGTGTGATTAATACATGTGATTAATACATGCCAAGACCTGCTCTTTTCACTCTCGTAGCCCTTGGGAAGTTTTCCAGGGCATCATGTACATCTCCTGGTGGTTGGATGCTGGCTGTCCCCAACCAGTGTGGACACCAGCAGCACAGCAATGAACAGCCTTGTTTTGCCCCTTGCATACAAGGAAAGCATTTCAATTCCTTCTGAAAAGTCTATTACATTCTTCTACTTATTTATGTATTTACTGGGTGTACATATGTGTAGGTCAGAGGGCGGTGTGCAGGAATCAGTTCTTTCCTTCCATGATGTGAGTCTCAGAGATCAAACTCAAGTCTTCAAGCTTGACAGCAAGCCCATTTTCCCACTAAACCCTCTTGATTGCCCAGGGGAAGCATTTCTTGAAGATAGTCTTTGAACTCACTGACTTAAGAGGTACATTTCTTGGGGCTAGAGAGGTGGCTCAGTGGTTAAGATCACTAGCTGCTCTTCTAAAGGACCTGAATTTGATTCCCAGCACCCACATGGCAACCACAACCAACCGTAACTGTAGTTCCAGGGGATCTGACACCCTCTTTTGGTGTCTGCAGACACGGGGACCGCGTACAGTGCACAGATACACATGCAGGCAACTCACTCATATGCGTAAAATAATTTTTAAAAGAGGCACATTTGTTAATTAATTTTGAAGATATTAAAGTTCTGTCTCTGGAAAAGCTGTATAGATGCATAGTCTTGCAATAGGGGATGAGAATGCTCATCCCTGCAGGCCAGCCCAGGATAATAACCCTTTCACTGGTGACCCAAACTTCTCACTTCACTGGTCAATGTGAGGAATGAACAGGATCGCGCCCCCACCTGTGGCTCTCCTCCTTAGCGAGAGGGTGTGCCCCCCCTCACCTCTGAGTCTTCCTTGCTCACTAGCACGAAGCCCAGTTGTGGGACAGATAAGTATTGATGGAATCACAACAGTATGCTCTTCACAGTCTTCAATGATGAAGACACAGAACTCTAGAATCTTAGTCCTCCAAGATTAATTGTGGTGTTAGACCTTCTATAGGAGTTGTATTATTTTTAAGGTTTGAACACATCTCAGGGGTCCCTGAGGAATCATTCTTCAGCATACAGCTTGACTATAGCAACTGCTGAGGCTGGAGCACAGGGATTCAGGGGTGTGGCAGGCAGGTCTTAGGATCCCAGAAAGCAAGCTATTCTGCTAGGACCTCTCCATGACAGCACTGTGCAGATGAAAGAGAAGTTAGGGGCCCGTTGTACAAAATGGAAGACTGAGGACCAGTACCCAAGTAACTTACTGGAGGTCAAAAGACTAAACAGTAAGCCTGTTCTGATTTAGCCCAGTGCTCCTTCCACAAACCTGTGACACCAGAGGGTTCACCTGCCAGCCTCTCCCCAAGCTCTTCTACCCCTACTAGAGATGAGACCTTTCCCAGAAAGGTGAAAGGAATAAAGGCCTCTCTCTCTCTCCCTCTCTCTCTCTCTCTCTCCTTCTCTCTTTCTCCATATATATGTATACACACACACACACACACACACACACACATATACACACACAAATACACATGCACACAAATGTGAGCACTTTGCCTACATGTATGTATGTGCACTGCATGCATGAAAAGATCTGATTTTTAACCCAGTCAGCCCAGGATTAAAACCCCAGGTCAACTACTTGGGCCTGCTTTAGCATTGGACCCTTGGTTCAATTTTCCTCTTTGAGTTTTCTCTCACTTACTTCCTTGTTTCTGTTTCTACTTAATCATCTCCCTAGTTACATGCCCGTTCACCATGACCTACCTACCCAGTGAGAGTCTTTTTAATATTACCAGCCTCACAGTTTGCATTTCTCCTGAAAATTACTCAATTCGTATTTCTATTTCTGCTTATTAAACACTTCACAGGGTTATGTCTGACTTAAATGAGGTAAATACAAAAATAACTTTGGAATCATGTCTATTTTCCCCCATGGTTTTCTGTGCTTGGGGGAACCCAACTGTAAGGGTGTACAGATTAATTTGTTGCAAGAAGGAAATCCCAGGTTCAAAATCCACAGTCACTGGTTTACCACCACCCCCAGCTTCACACCTCATTTGCCTTGGTGCTAGTTATGCCTACCCAGACACTCTTCCCAAGCCATTCTTGGCGGAGGGCCTGCCCACATTCTTGTTCATCGGCATGTGGAGGGTCAGGAACCTTCTTCCAGGGGGCTTCTAACGGAGTCATTTAGGAAATGTACATTATTGAATTAAGTGTGTGTGGATACGTGAATGTCACTTGTGTGTAGGAGCCCATGGAGGCCAGAAAAGGGCATCAAATCTCCTGGCACTCCAATTACAGGTAGTTGTGAGCTACCCAACATATGTGTTAGGAACTAAACTGGCTCCTCCCTCCTCCCCAGTAGAGCAACAAGTGTTCTTAACAACCAAGCCATTGCTTCCAGCCTTGGAAACATTTTTTTTAATGGCCCTACTTCCTTCTTATCCTGAAAGTATTGATCGGAAGCTTTGTGTGGTAGCGCACACCTTTAATGTCAGTACTGGGGAGGCTGAGGCAGAAGAATCCAAGGCTCAAGGTGAGTCCAGCTATGCGGCAAGATCTTGTCTAAATGCTCAGCTTGTTTGGGAGCAGGGTTCTGGCACCATGAGCACTCCCCAGTGAGTGGCAGAGTCTGGGTACCATCCACGTGTCTCCACAGAACTTTTCAGTTGCAGTGTGAATTTGAACTCTTGGTCTGGGATTATGTGTTTGCATTTCTCATCAACCCTGTTCAATGATGACACCCATCCAAGGACACACTTGAGGACAGCTGCTGAACCTGAGGAGACTTCTGTGGGTCTTTTTTCCCCATATGATCCCCACCTCTGGTGACAGTCCTGGTGTGCCGCCGAAGAACCACTCCTAGCCATCAGCTTTGGAATTCCTTTGTATCTCAACTCCAGGGGTGGAAGAGGCCTTATCACCAGAATCCACCTAGCTTCTCTGAGTGCTTGAGGTCTGCTGGCTAGCACAGGGAAGACATGACCAAGGATGAAGCAAGAAGAAAGATCTGAGTCCTCCTGGCTCCTCCCTTCATTCCTGGCACCCAGGAATGGCACTAGGAATCCAAAACTTCTCAGTGCCATGAGCCAGCAAACCCCTCCTTTGTGTCCAAGCCCATTTTGGGTGGGTATGTGCCATGTACAGTCAACAGAGAGCTGACCGTGTGGGATCCTACTGTGCCTCCTGGCCCCTGGAGTGGGACCCCAGCTCATTCCCTGGGCACTGCTTTCAATGGGCCCAGGGTTGAGCAGCAGGTCCCTAGAGGTTACTTTGTCCCATCCTCTCCTTGTGTGAGTGGGAGACTGGGGGCCCTGGGACCAAGGACTGGCCCTGAGTCATACATACAACAAAGTCAACTGAGGTATCAGTCCTTGGTTGTGTCAATAACTACACCCAAACCACCGGGCGATAACAGGCAGCAGGCAGTGCCATGGTGCCAGCCAAGGCCCCTCAAGGACACTGCCCAGGGCACTTGGTGACCCCTATTGACATTTTCTCACTGTCTCAGGTTCTCTGGCTGAAGTATAAGCAACTCATAGGCAAGCACTGTAAAGGGACATGTGGCATGAACACAATGGGCACCCTGGAGCCTTCCCTCCTCCTCTACCCCCAGGGAACCTCACAAACTCAACAGTCACTGCTAACATTTAGGAAGTGTGCTACCTTTGACTCGTGTGTGTGTGTGTGTGTGTGT
This sequence comes from Cricetomys ansorgei, assembly GCA_026225945.1. NCBI lineage: Eukaryota > Metazoa > Chordata > Mammalia > Rodentia > Nesomyidae > Cricetomys > Cricetomys ansorgei. The sequence goes on along the minus strand of JAMJFZ010000242.1, from coordinate 1,007,740 downwards.
GTGTGTGTGTGTGTGTGTGTGTGTGCGCACACGCGTGCTTTGCTTTTTATCTGTGAAGTTTTATCTCAGGCAAAGAAGATGTTTCCTCTGGGGGACCAAGACTGTCTTCCTGGGAAACAAACGAGGGTACATTTTGGAAGGAAGAGCGGGACAAGAACTTCTCCCTTGGGAGAGTGTGTCAGACAGGGTTCTGGCTACAAGCTCCAGGAATTAAAGAAGAGTGGAAGGCCCAGGGAGAGACTGGAAGAGCAGGCTTGGTCAGCAGTATTAAGGACATATTGAACCGGCCGGGAAGCCGGAAAAGCAGCCATTGCCTGCAGCCAACAACACGTAAGTCAGGAAGCTCTACAAGGAGCTCCACAAGGGCCTTTGCCACAAAGCCACCTGCTGGAAACCATTCCTTCTTCACTGTCAGACTCAAAGTTCTGGGAAAGGGAATTTGAGATTATGTGTCACTGACTGACTCCCAAGAGGTGAGAGAGAAAGGGACAGACCCTTGTGACTACAACTGAAGGCTGTGAGCAGTGTGGTACACAGACCAGAATTAGCCCTGTTCCAACGCAGCAGGAGGGCAGCCATTTCCCTCCAGGAAATGGAGTGTCTTTGGGAGGAGGGACGGAGGCTGTAAGACCTCAGAGCTCTGACCATGCACCCCAGAAAGGATAAGAGTTGGGGAACTGCTGCTTCCAGGAGCAGATTGCCAGAACTTGGAGCTTGTCCTGACCTCGCTATCTTTGCATGCTGCTGACAAACCTGGGAAGGTCCAGACTTTGATTTTGCGTGTGTATATGTAAGTAAGGAGCTGTAACATTGAATGTTACAATGAGGTGAGCTGAAGGTCAGCATAAGTGAGAGAAGGACTCTTGGTTTGGGGCAGCACAGCTTCCGTTCTCCCCCTGAAGGGCCAGAATTTATTTTAGACATCAAGGGAAACATAGGATCTCATAGTCTCTCCTCCCTTCAACAAGTGAGCCCTTGAAATCTGTGCTTGACCGGGAACTGGCAAAAGCATATTATATTGGAGTGAGCAAGGCAGCGATTAAGCAATGCATGCCTACTGGGCAAGTCCAACAGGAAGCTATGAGATGGCTTCCAGGGCAACTGGGTAGAATGTAGACAGCAGAAGACTGGTACCTATATTGGCTGGTTTTATGTCAACTTGACACAAGCCAGAATCATCAGAGAGGAAGGACCCCCTCAGTTGAGAAAAGTCCTCCGTAAGATCCAGCTGTAAGGCATTTTCTTAGCTAGTGATCAGTGGAGGAGGGTCCAGCCCATTGTGGGTGGTGCCATCCCTGGGTGCGGAAGCTTCCGTAGTCTGGGTAACATGGATCCCAACACCTGGGCTGGATTATTCAGGTTCGAATTTATGATCTGCTACTTAGTGACTTTGGGGATGTCATTTAATATATATGTGCCTTCGTCGCTGTGGTATCTCCTGGGCACTTGCTCTGGTACTCAGGAGTCTTTGGGGCTTTCGTTTTGTTTTAACATTTATCTACTTGTTTTACCCATTTCTTTGTGTGTGTGTGTAAGAGGGAGGATAGGGTGCCGTGGGGGGGACACGCATGGGCCAAAAGGCAACTCTCTGGAGGCAGGAATGAGTTCTCTTTTTGGACCATGTGGGTTCCAGGGATTGAACTCCGGTTGTCAGGTTTGGCAGCAGGCACCTTTATCTGCTGAGCCACTGCACAAGCCACGCCCCTTTCATCGTGGTGGTTATCTTTTGAGATTTTGTAAGAGGAAACCAGGGCCTCACACATGCTAGGCAAGGGCTCTGCTACTGGGCTACAGCCCTAAGCCCCTGAGTTAGGAACCATGATCCTTGCTCCAGCTTGGCCATTGACTTGGTACTGCTGGAGCAAGCTTCTGGAAGTCTCTGAGTCCCACATCGCTCCTTAGGCAAGTGATCTCTGTACTGCCCACCCGAGGACCTTGCTCATTGGTCTGAATGAAGTCAAGGGTATAGGAGCCTATAAAAGATAAACAACAAGAAGTTAAGCAGGAAGGTTTCTGACTGCAATGATGGCTTTTCTGTGTCTACAGAGTTAGGGATCAAGGTAATAGGGTTCTGGTTCAGAAGAATCATTCATCTCTAAGACAGCATCTTCCTGTAGAGCTCACATTGGCTTCAACCTATGACCATCTTCTCAGCCTCCTGAGTGCTGGGATTATAGGCACGAGCCACCATTCCTGCCTGAGAAACAGCTCCTAACTTCCTCCTTGAGTGTGTGTGCACAGGTGTGCATGTGTCTACAACTCCAAACTCTGCATGCCTCTGGGTCTGTCTCTGTCTCTCCCGCTTGCTTCCCCTCCCTCCCTACTACCCATCCACCAGGCTAGAGCTGAAATGTTTCCACAGGTGGCATCTCAGGGCCCTTTGAGTCTTCCCTCACTTAGTGGCTACAGTTAACAAGGTTAGACTAAGGCAAAGCAACCTCCGGGTTTTGCTGGGGCTCTGGCTCCAGGCTTGGAAGACAGAGCATTTCCGTTACTTCCAAGTCCCAGGAGGGTGTGAAATAGACTGCAGTGGCCCGTGGGGCGGGGCTCTGATCTTTTTGCTTTATGTTGCTGTGATAAACATCATGATCAGAATCAGGTTGGCTTACGGGTATTAGTCCTTCATCAAGTGAAACCACGGCAGGAACCTAGAGGCCAGAGCTGAAGCAGGGGCCGTGGAGGGTGCTGTTTACTGACTTGCTTCTCTTGGCTTGATCGGTTTGCATGCTTACACAGTCCAGGACCACCTTCCCAGAGGTGGCACCACCCACGGTGAGCGGGGCCCTTCACATTAACCATTGATGAAGAGAACACCCCACTGGCTTGCCTACTGGTCAATCTGATGGAGATGTTTTGTCTACTAAAAGATCTTCTTTCCAGACAGTTCCAGCTTGTGTCACATTAAAAAAACAAAAAAAAATAAACAACAAACTCTCTTTCTCTCTCTCTCTCTCCCCTTCCCCCCTCCACACACACACACACACCAGAACAGGCCCCTAGGTATTGTACTCAGTTCCCTAGGGTAGGCAAGGAAGTTCTGCCAGCTGTCGGTAGAGGCAAATGAGATAGTGCCGAGTCCAGCCCCCTTCCTGCCTGCCTAGCTAGCCCTCCTACTTCTGCAGCCCAAGGGCTGACATTCTGACCCCTGCCTCTCACTGGACACCTCGCACAAGTCCTTAACTTCCTCAACTCGTTGCTGGGAAATGGAGATGACAAGAGGAAGACGTCTGAATCTGGGACGGCACAGGGAGGGGCCAAATCTGGTCACCACATAGCACACATGCACAGTGTGTGAGTTGTGAATGGGTTTCAAACCTGTAATCCCAAGAACTGGGGAGGCTGAGCCACAGGGATCATATGTCTCAGGCTAGCCAGGGGGTTTGAAACACAGAGTGGGTTTGAAGCTGGCCTGATCGATAAAGCAAGACCCTGTCTCAAAAACACAAAGAGAAAAATAAAAAACAAAACCACATGTTTCTAAACAGTTGAGAGTCAAAAGAAGAATATCTCATGATGTACAACCTGAAGGCCCAAGCAAACCCGCACCGGTACACAGCACACGAGTGCACATACATGTTGCCATGACAACAGTGAGAGAGACCATAGCAGAGACTGTGCTTTGTCCTCGGTGTTTAAAATCCTACCTGTTGAAGTCGGGTGGTGGTGGCACACACCTTTAATCTCAGCACTCGGGAGGCAGAAGCAGATGGATCTCTATGAGTTCGAGGCCAGCCTGATCTAAGGAGTGAGTTCCAGGACAGCCGGAGTTATAGCAGAGAAACCCTGTCTCTAAAAACCAAAATTAATTAATTAATTTCAAAAAATAAAACCCTACCTGCCCCTTTACAGGAAATGTGTGCCAGCCTTTGGCACAGGCTTAGGGATACAGATTACTCCGTTTCAAAGCTCTGATCTGTCACTAATTTTGTGACTTTGGGAAGGTCATTTAATCTGTATACACTTCATTTCCATCTTCTAGAAAAAGGACACACTGAGCTGGAGAACTGGCTCAGCAGTTAAGAGCACTTGTTTGTCTGGCTGAGGACTTAGGTTTAATTCCCAGCACCTACACGGTGGCCCACTGTCTGTAACTCTAGTCCCAGTGGATAAAATGCCCTCTTCTGACCTCCATGGCTTACCACGCATACACGTGGTAAACATACATGTACACAAGCAAAACACCCATAAAATGATAAAATAAATGTAAAAACTTAATAAAAGAAGCATTTTGATTGGCTCTATGGATTTTTTTCAGAGCTAACTACGTCAGTGGTTAAAAAGCATTGACTAACTCTGTCCAACGGGTTATGTTCAGAAATGAGTCAGGTTATGACTAGGAAGATTTAAACATTTCCTTTGTATTTTAAAGTTATCTGGGAAGAATGGTGGACCTGGACCAGCCCTCCTTTTCAGATTCTGGAAGGAGGACCTCAGAGGGGAGCAGTCGAAGCCATCATGTTGTGCAAGTGAAGGAAGCAACAGTGTGTGGGCGGAATTCTGTTCCCAGGGGCCTTGGTGGGACGGAGGCACCAGTGTCTGGGTAACAAGTCAGATGGGTGATTCCGAAAATGCACAGTGTGGCCTGTCCTGTGTCTGGCTTGGACGCTATTCAACTATGGTAACCATCATAATGATAGATCAAGTGCTGGGTTTTTGTCTCCTCTTTAGCCACCCACCTTCCCAAGAAGGGAATGTTGACTACTGGCCTCCTGGTAAAGAAGACAAATATGGGGACCATTCTCCCCAGATGGGAGAAAGATGAGAAAACCTGAAATGACCACGGAGACTTAGTAGCAACACATATGATGTTTGTTTAAATGCAAAGTAATTGGTGCTTTTGGCTGTATTAATGGAAGTAGGTCAGTACATGGGCTGTGAGATGGTTGAGCAGGTCGAGGCTCCTGCCTCACAAGCCTGATATCCTGAGTCTGAACTGCAGAACCCAACCCCCCTCCCCCAGCATACACGATTATTAAATGAAAGTGAAATTAATAGAAAAGAAGGTTTGTATGAAGAGGCAGAGGATGCCTGCCCCTTTACCACGGCTACCCTGTCGTCTGTTCTAGGCCATTTAAGAGGAGCATGGATCTACTTGGTGGCATCTTCAGTCCTTCTTGTAAGATGCATTGGTTTTTCCCTCATCACCCAGGATAGTTAATAAATACACGCAACTCCTGGTCTTCCAAATATGCAGCTACGCAGAACTCACCCAACTCTCCTCCAGCCAAAGTGTTCCTGGAGGATGGGTCTTGCTGCAGGCTGAGAATCTGACTTTACCAGTAGCTCTGGAAACATGAATGGACTCCCAGGGCAGAGGAGAGCCTGTTTAGCGAGCCCTGGGCTCACCCGGCCTCAGGAGAGCCAGTGATCTCAAAGATTGGGTGGCCCATCTAAGGGTTGTCCAGTTCTCATCATGTGACACCAGCCTCGTTTCTAACCTTATCACCCATTACTCCCCTCACACATCAAAAAGCCACTTGCAGTATCGGTGGACTCTTGGTTGCAAGGACAGACTGCCAAGACAGATTGACCAGCAAAGAGACCTGTGACTCACGGGACTGAAATGTCTCGAGTTTTCTGGCATCCGGCTCAGCCAGAACCAGTAGCTTAGGTCTCTCTGTCTCTTGTATTAGCTTGATTCCTAGACCAGCTTCCTTCCAAGAAGTCTCAGGATGGTTGCTGAAAGCACCAGGCTCCAACGTTGCAGCTTGTGGAAATGATACTCACCCAAGGGTCTGAACCCAAGGCATAGGGCGTGGCTTTTCACAGGAGCAGATCAAGGATGCTGTCCTTCGCAAATCAAATCACACGGAGGAAGTATCGGACACAGTGATTGGATAGGCCTAAGTCACATGGCCCAGGCACACTCTTCCTTACAGGAGAAGGCCCTCCATAAGAGTTACGGGTCCCCCTAGCACCTGGATTGTTTACACCACAGGGCTTGAGAGTGAAGTGTGGGTACCTAAAGGGCAGTGTAGACCCCCCCCAAATGACAAGCAGCAACAGCATGTGCCTAACACAGTATCGGTCCTCTTGGCAACCCCATGACCGGGTATGAATCCAACAGGGAGTGAGACAATTATGCTGGAGACAATTAGCTTAGAGAAGGGCTATTCGGGCTCATGGTTTTAGAGGCGTCAGTCTATGATCAATTGGCCTCATTGTTTGTGTCTGTGATGGCGTATCATGGGAGGGGCGTATGACACATCAAACCACTTACCTCAGGAAGTAAAAGAGAGAAGAGAAAGGAACTGGGGTCACACAGTCCCCTTGAAGGTCACTCACTCCCGATTGACCTAAGGATGCCCTGCTAGTCTCCACCTCCTAAAATGTCCTTCCTCTCTCAATAGTACTTTCAAAACATGGCCACAGAATCCTTTGCTCGTCCTAGGACTAAACCAAGTAAACGCTTCTGGAACTCACTAAAGCAAAGACCTGGGAAGATGGAGCAGAGCCTATGGCAGACATTCCCCAGCAATGCTGGTCCTCTTCCTTCTTGGAGAGCCCTGCTTTGTTTAGGTATTTGTTTTACGTTTTCTTATTATTATGTTTATTTATTTGTATGGGTGGATGAGTAAGTGGGTACGTACCCACGTGTCACAGCACATACGTGGATGTCAGCGGATCACTTGTGGGAATCAGCTCTCTCCTTCCTTCATGTGGGTTGCAGGGATCAAATTGAAGTCATCAAACTTAGTGGCAACACCCTCACCTATTGAGCCATCTCGCTGCCCCTGGTCAGGTGTTTAATCAGCCCCAGCTTGGAGCAAAACTTTTCAGGATTTCCTGCAATATTTTGTTTTTTTTTTTTTTTTTTTTTGGAGAAATATAAGAGTCTCGACTCTGCCTACAGGGCTCACAATTGAATAGATCTGAGGTGACAGCCAAATGAGCCAAAGTGAAAAACAGCAACAATAAAACAAACAAAAAACAAATAGAATTTATTGTCAAGCTTAAGGTAAGGCTGGATCCAACAAGATCACAGCAGCATGTGGCCTGTGTGTGTGTGTGTGTGTGTGTGTGTGTGTGTGTGTGAGAGCGGCCCCTCCCGCTTGTCCTGATTCGCCTCTGTGTTGGCTGCCTTCTTAGCCAGCAGTTCCAAGCTGACAGCCACCAACCTAAGACCGCTGAGGGAGGAGGGGATTGCTCTCTCTCCCGCTGTGGCTTATCTTGGGAGCTACTGCTACAACCTGGCTCTGGCTGGCCCTGGACTGTCTCCTTCCTTTTGATTAGTCATGTCTAAGACACACTTGTGCTTGTCCCCTCAAGTTTCGGGGGATCAGTTAAGGTGTCCCCTGAAACCACATGGATGTTGGGGGGAGTCTAGAGGTGTGAGTAGAAATGGCTCCCTAAGGAAACATGGAAGTTCTTCTCAAAGAAGAAATAAATGGGTGCTATGCACGAAAAAATGCTACTGGGCTCACAATATGTATTACCTTCATCGCCACTTAATTCTGATCCATAGGCAAGGTAGGGAATTAGGACATATTGCAGCCGTGGAATCTCTTTTTTTCCTAGGAAATCTTCAACACAAGTGAATAAACCATCAGACCCCAGAACGGTGTCTATTGTGCTAGAAAGAGGGCTTGGGGTCTCCCATCACCTCCCAAGGAACTTCAGGTCTCCTTTAATCTCTTCTTGCAAGCCTCCGGTCCTCTTTGGCCCCCACCCTGCCTGAGGAGTCTATAGCAGTGGAGTAAACAAGGACAGAAGGCGCTTGCTGACTTAGAGGCACTGCAGACATGAGTGTCGGATGCTGCTGGTTTTGAAAGCCTCATCTGGCCTCCGGCCAAATAGCACTTTTTTTTTCTTTTTTGGACTTTGCAGAGCACTGGGCCCTGGGGCTGCATGGGCATTGATGATGCTCTAGTCTGCCAGTGACGAAGGGGATGTCAGCGGCGCTGCATTTGCTGAAGCACAAGGAGATGCTTCAGGGACGGGCTGGCTGGGGAGACTTGGTGGAGGATGAAGTCAATTTCACACTTTATTAGTCAGCTCAGGGCCAATTGAGGCCATCCTGAAATGAGACTGAGGCCCCGACTCGCCCTCCTCCCTTGCTAGCAAGTAAAGGCCTCTGTGGCCTGAAAGTTCTCTTGGTGGAGGAGCAGTAGTATCTCCTCTCCAGACCCCCAACAGTCAACCACGAACTTGAGATCCCTCTTCCTCTGCAAGAGGGTACTGAAGCAGGAAGAGGCCTGGAAGCCAAGAGTAGACAAATGAGGCAGTGTGGGGACTTGGGCTACAGTATTGAGTCATTCATTCATTCATTCGTTCGTTCCTCCATTGAATGCAAGGGATGTGTTTGCTGGCCTACTACGTGCGGTGAGTGTAGCTTGGTGCTAAATGCAAACACTGGTGGTGTGGGCTGCTACTGGTAGAGTCCTCACCGAAGCATTTGTTCATTTACTTAGCAGCATTTCACCAAGCACTTGCTGTGTCCCAGATACGATGCCAGGCACCAGGGCTGCAGCCCGAGCAGACAGACAAAACCCCTGCTCCTGTGGAGCTAGCTCAGTGGGAGAGATCCTTCAGAAAATTATCAACACAAAAAGGAGAAGGGCCCCATAGACGCACACATAGGAAGAGTGCCTAAGCCAGGCAAGGAAAGTTTCCTGGAGGAGATGACAGCTACTGACGTTGGAAAGATGCTTCAAGTAGGAAAGCAAGGGTGTCGGTATTCCACCCCGCAGCAAGAGTGTGTGGTGAAGAGGCCAGACACTCCAGAGTAGACAGTTCTGCTCAGCCAGGGAGGATGGTAACAGGAGCCAGAGCATGCGGCCATGGTCAAAAGCCCTGAAAGGAGTGACCGTAAAGTCTGCATATCTGAGGCAGGCCTGGTGGCCTTCTGAAGACTAGAAAGTGGGCAGAAGGACCCCAAAGTGGGAAATACACACAGGCCGTGTGGGATACAACATGAGTCTTCACGAAATCCAAACTGAGAGTGCGTGGAGGGAAAAGATAGGTGCTTTGTGCTCTACCTAAGAGACGCCACGTCGGGGGAACTCCCTAAGGGTACAGTGGACAGACCGGAGTCAGAGTCAGATGAAGGTGTGTTCAAATTCTCCGCTATTCTTAACTATGAGACGGCCTTTAACACATCTATGATCCTGTCTTCTAGGACTCCTTCAAAGTCTGAAACTGTTCATACTCATCAACTGGGACAGCAGTGCATTGTGCAGACCTGCATGTAAGGGAAGACACTGGTAAGAGATCAAAGTTCAGCCCACAGGAAAAGCCCCCCATGTGATCGGTTTACTTTCTAGCCTCATCAAAGCCAACACAACCATGGACCAGAGTTGAGATCTCAGCGCTGGGCCTCTCCATGGCCTTCTGGTCACTTGATTGCCTCAAGTCTCCGTTTTCTCATCTTTGAAAGGGAGATAGCAGTTCCTGACACTGTCATGGAGACTGAGATGTGTGTAAGGAGCTCAGCACAATGTTTGCATATGATAGATGTTAAATCGATCGCTAATGATCCCAGTTAATACTCTCCCACCAAAGTAGCCTAAGCATTTGCTTGTGGTAGACCCTGTGCTGGGCACAAGAGATGAATACAAAATAATGCAGGTGTAGATTCACGCCCGGTGTAAATGTTGATTCAGTGCAAATGTTTTTTATTCTTTGTCTAATCCAATCATCGTTTCTAGCCTTGAGCCCTTAAGCACTTCGGCCTCTGTTCAATCTACTCTTAAGCTTAGAACTGGAAGGCTTCAGCCTCCATACAGTCTAAAACGTTTAAACCTCCACCAACTCTTCTGGTTCAACTCAACTCACTCACTGTTCTGGCCCAAACTCTCCTCCAAGCTGCTGGTTAAACTGACCTTCCGAGCTGGCTTACTGTTTCTGACTAAGCATTTCTGACTCTGGCAGATTCTGGCTGATTCTTTGACTGCCTCAGACTAAGCTGCTGTGCTCAGCTTCAAACTGACTCACTCTTCCTGTCTGATACTGACTTCTGCCTAGCTGCCTCTGAGTCTCTGTTTCTCTCCCTGAGCACTCATTACTCCATACTGTCTCAGTCAGCTTCTCTCTGTGTCTCTCCTTCAGACTGCTGGCCTCATACTGCCTGTGTCTGACTGCTCCTGTAACTGCCTCTTCTGCAACTCAGTATGTAACTCCTCTTTTGTAACTGATTGATTCTGTAACTCTTCCTCTGATTAGTCACTTTGCCTATCATTCACTCTGACTCATCTCAGATGTCACTTCTTGTGTGACACTGACTCCATCCAGTTCTGCTTCCTGTGTCTGCTTCCACATTCCGTTTTTCTTAGGGCTTAAAGGTGTGCACCACCACTGCTTTCTGAATACTGAGATTAAAGATGTTTGCTATCACTGCTTTACTAGGATTAAAGGTGTGTACCAACATTCTTAACATTCTTTCTACATTCCATCTGGACCACATGGTTCTCTGAATATAGACCCTTTCTAGCCTTCACACAGGCCTATTTCTCTAAAAAATAATTGTACATATCTGGTTAATATTTTAAGGGAGAGAAAGGAGAGGGGCAGGGAGAGAGAGGGAGAGAGTCATCACACCCCAAGACTAGCTACTATTTACTCTGTAAATCAACATTTATACCTGGTATAAAGTCATGTGGTGGGTTAGGAGAACTTAGGTTTGACCTGTGGTCCAGCTCCAAGCCCCCATGCCATCCTTCCTCATAAGGCTCGGGTTCTGAGCCCACTGTGGAGCCAGTCCTTCTGCTAAGGCTGCTTCACCTGACTGCCATGTAGACCTCCTCAATTAAAGCAACGGTGAGTGCATGGTGTGGTCAAGAGCTCTGGCAAAGATCTAACTTCTCACTCTGAGTCCTAGCTCTGCTGCTTAGCATCCCTGTCGCCTTGGTGTGCTATTTAAAGTCCCCAGTCCTTAGTCCCTCCTGTATGGGGTGGAACAGTAGCATCCAGAGCATCATTGTGAGTAACAGCACTTGGCTCAGTGCCTGGGACACACAAATGCTCAAGAAATGCTGGAGATTGTTTTTAAGCAAAGGCAATTTATTGATATCTGAAAAACAAACTGTAGGAAATCCGGGGGTAAAGCTAACTTGAGACTTAGATGACGTCAGAGTCCAACTGTGACTCTGCTCCTCTCTCATCCTCTCTCCTTTTTGTCTCCTGCTAACTTCTTTCCCCTGAGTACATGACCCCAAGGTATGGTCCCACAGGCCTTGAGTAGGGTTGCCATTTAAAATATAAGACATCTAGTTAGGTTTGAATGTCAAATGAACAATTGGTAATTTTTTAGTACAAGCCTATGTGTCAGATTATTTGAGTTTGGCATTGAATCAGAGATAATGCCCCCACTTTCAGGGAACCTACCTTCTAACAGAAGAACCACACAGCAAACAAATGACCAGTCTACTAGCAAATAAAAAATATTCTGTTCTGTATTGATTGGTGGGGAATGTGGGACATCTGGACCGAGTGATCAGTCTGACAGCCAGAGACACCTGCTACTTTTTCCTGTCTCCAGAAAAAGTGCCCAGGGTCACAGTGCTCTCCCATTCTTACTGCTCCTTCATTAACTCAGTATCATTTTATGAGGGAGGGGTGTGTGAGGGAAGGGAACCACTGATGCGAAGGGCCTGAGTCAGAACTGAACTTAGAGTGACCTAGACGACACAAGGATGAGCAAGAAGAGAGCAGAGCAGCTGGGAGGGTACCGTGGCTGGGCCTGTCCTGCACGTCAGCTGGGATGACCTCCCGCAGACAACATGCTGGACCAGAGAAAAGAGTTTGGATTCTGTTCAGTTTAAGCAGAGGAGAAGCATCCCATAATTCATTTGTTTGAAGAACTCAATTTGGTGACTCTCAGGAGTGAGTTGTAGGTGAAGGGCATGATGAGGCAGAAGCCATCAGGAGAGCACTGCAGAAGGCCAGCAGGAGATGTTGGGGAAAGCAGAGGTGGGGGAGCAGGTGGAAGGGGAAAGCAGAGGTGGGGGAGCAGGTGGAAGGGGAAAGCAGAGGTGGGGGAGCAGGTGGTTGGGGAAAGCAGAGGTGGGGGAGCAGGGTGGTTTGAGGAAAGCAGAGGTGGGGGAGCAGGTGGGGGAGCAGGTAGGGGGTGTGGGATGGCTTGGGGAGGTTTTGAAGGTAGAGCCAGAGGACTCACACAAGGATTGTATAGGGAATCCTATACAATCAAGAAGTATAGGGAACTGAGACGGAGAGGAATCAGGGACATGTCCCCGGTTTTTAGACACGGACAATTTTCTGAGAAGACTGTGCAAATTAGAGGGTCCTGGTGTGGGAGAGGCATTTCTCAATGTGGTAACCTTCAGAGGGCTAAAGAAATATGACACCCTTTGGGTGGAGAAAGTACAAGAATTATAATTCTGATTTCAACTTTAGTCAAGAAGTATTGTAGGCATATTCAAAACGTTATGAAAAGTATCTTCACAATATGAACTACAGAAATAAATTCAGATAGTGTTTTTGGTTGTGGATCTCATGAACGTGGGGTAAACACATAGTGATGAAGGGAGGTGCCACACCTTGGAATCTCTAGCCTAGAAGATGAGGTAGCCAGGCGGTGGTGGCGCACGCCTTTGATTCCAGGAGGCAGAGGCAGGCAGATCTCTGTGAGTTCGAGGCCAGCCTGGTCTACTGAATGAGTTCCAGGACAGCCAGAGTTACAACAGAGAAACTCCGTCTCGGAAAAAGAGAGAGAGCAGGAACGGGGGTGGAGGGAGGGGGAAGAAAGGAAAGGAGTATGTTGTGAGAGGCAAGGGATAAATGTTGAGATTTTTTTCCAAGCGCATGTGCACTCACACATGTGAGTGTGTATGCATGTGTGTATGTGTGTGTGTGTGTGTGTTTTCAGTTACTGTTCTAGTCCATGGCTTTCAAGAAGACATGTTTTAAGAAGTGAAATAAAAAACATTAAGAAAAAAATTTTAAGTCGGAACACCCCAAAAATAAGAGAAAGGACTCTCCCTGACATCATCCACAACACCAAAACTGTCAGCAGCTTGAGGGGGCCCTTCAAAGGCAGACACTATCCAAGATGGGTAACAAGAGCCAGAGCATTTGAGGACAGGGCACGCTTACTTCCCAGGGGAATGACCCCTGGCCTCTGGAGACTTTCATTTGCTTTGAGTTTTGAAAGCATTCAAGCAGCACTGGGACATTTCAGTGCAGCTGAGTGAGGAGTTAGGAACGGGAGCCTGGGGGTGGGAGGCATGGCTGAAGGTGCCAAGGTTAGTTCAAGGTGCAGTGTGGGGTCCTGCTTGTGAAGTTTGGAGAGGAAGCTGGAGGGGGCTTGGGTGACCAGGGACAGACTGCATTAGGCCCTGTGCATAGCAGACACAACACCCAGGGTTGCTGTGCTTTATTGCACTGCAACCTCTCAGCAACCCTGTGACTTACCCACAAAGAGGAGAGTGAGGTTTTTAAACAAGATTAAGTAACTTGTTTCAGAGAGGTTACCCAGCCCACAACTGTGGGTCAGGATTTGAACATGAGCATCTTGCACAGAGAAAGTCTGGGCTCCTGGTGGATCCACTTTCTTTTATCCCCAGACCTTCTCCCCGAGTCAGTTCCCTTGGCTCTGAAAGCCATCTTGTCCCCAAATGCAAGGGTCTGGGGACAGCTCCAGGCTGGTCTCCATGGCCCAGTGTGAGCCCCTTGCACTGATATCCCATTCTCAACACTGTCTCCCAACATTATGGAGGTGTCACTAAGTTGCCCTGAGTTCCCTTTTTATTTGAACTGTTGTCCAAAGCCTGGAACCCTGCTGCCTGTGCTATAACCTGGTTTTGACCTCTGTGCTGTTTGGACACCACAAGATGCCTGTCCCCAAGTGTCCCATTGCGGCTGTGCCTACAGGACACCTGCTGCTGCCATCCCTGGGGACAGTGCCCGAGGGTCACAGTGCCCTCCTCCCACTCTCCTGCCCCAACCCTTCGAGCTCTGGCAACTAGATCTGTATCCTTGGGCTTGGCGCTGCCTCAGGGGAGAGGCCCTGTGGCTCGGTCCCAGTGCTCATCTCTTGGGGCGCCTACAGAATGAACTCCACAGTGACTGGCTGCTATGGCTGCTATTGGGGTTTGTCTGCTTATTTTTTAAGATTGGAGCTCCTCAGAGTTCTCTATGTGACAGGTCCTGCATTAATCATGAAAGGAGGTTCCCTCATCTAATCTCTCCACAGCACTATAGGCGATGAGGGAAAGCTACAGTTATGGTTACTAACATACTGCTCTGACACTCTGTTGATGGGCCCAGGAGCCAGAGGCTCTAGAACCAAGACGAGCAGCCTCTTCTCTGGTCAGAGCCCTTTCTCTCAGACCCATGGTCCCTGAGTAGGGACTCACTGTCCCTCCTTTGGCACCATGGCTTCAGAATCATGTCCCTCTTGTCCCTTTCCCCAGAGCTTAGCCCTCACCCACAGTTCTGCCCTGACACTGTGGCCCATGTGTCTTCTCATGACTGTCTGCTCTGGGACCTGCTGTAACAGCCTCAGATGGCCAAAATGGGACCAGCAGATTCCCTCAACCATTACTCAGCTGTCTGTGGTTGAAGATACTTCAGTAGCTCCAGGTGAGGAAGGATGGCTTTCCCTTGGCGCTGGGCAGTACGGCAAAGGTCCCCAGTGTCCCTCACAGGATGGGCTATCTAAGAGGCCCAAGTAGCTGGAGACCTAGCCTTCCCTTGAACCTGGGCTTTTGTGATATATCAGTCCAGGCAGAAACCAGAGGTGGCTCTATTATGTCCTTCAGTCAGGAGGAATTTAACATAGACAGTCAATTTTTACAGAGGAGAGACACACTCCAGAGAATAGCAAGAGCATTGCATTTGACACCTGACTGAGGAAACTAGAAAAGTGATCGCAGGTTCTGGAGCCACCCAACAGACACCAGAAGCACAGCCCAGTGTGACTAAGGGCCGTGAGGCAGGACCATAGAGAAGACTACCCTTTAGCAGACAAGCAAAGAAGGGGGGTGGGGGAGATACCTTGGGTCCTCCCACTGGTCAGGGTCTCCCATAGATCCAACCTACCAGCTGAACAGAGGGCAGAGTAGTCTGGCAAATGCTCCCTGCAGTACACAGCTGCCAGAGCAGTAAACAAGCAAGACAGGAGCAAGCTGCTTAGCAAGCATGGCTGCAGTCTCTGCTCCCTCTGCCTGAGCTGCCTGGGAGTCAGGGATGTCTCCAGCCTGCAGCCCCTGCAAAGACCTCAGATGCCACTCAGGCTCCAAGGAGAGCCAGATCCCCGAGGATCCATGACAGGCGCGCAGACAGGAGCATCTACACCGGGATGTAGCCTCTACACAGGGGCTCCTTACATACAGGGAAGCAGACAGGCCCTGCGACCCTTCCAGATTCCCCACTTTCTCTTCTCAAGCGCCCCATAACAGTGACAATTACGATGGTGGCCATAGATGAGCCAAGTGCTGGGCCAGGGGGTTTCTCAGTATGTCATTCGCTTTCTCAGAGAATCTCTGTGAATAGTTCTCTGCGGTCCTCACGGGTAAGTCAGAGAATATGAGCGAGGAGCTAACCGAAACTCAACATCAATAATAACCGTAAGAGGAACGACACCAAAAGAAACCACACGCCCCCAAGATCCTAAGGAGAGAGGCGAACGTCCCGTGAAGTCAACATATGAAACTATTTCTTCAGAGAAGATTTCTCGACCTGGGGCCATCGGCGCACATTCAGCAACAGGTGCAAAGGTAGGCCTGTCCTAGACCCCACGAAGATTTCCATGTGAAAACGAGGGCTGAGCTGGGCATGGTGGCGCACACCTGGAATCCCAGGACTTCGGAGAAGACCGAGGAGGGAACATTCCTGCAAGACTGAGGTCAGCCTGGGTTACAACAAAATGAAACAATAATGAAAACAATAAAAACCAAACAAAACCTCTGGCTTCTGGCTTCTCTTGAAAATAAGTCAGCCAGTCCGATGCCACCAGTGTCAGGAGCTCCAAGGTAGCAGCACTTGGCTCCGAGCCAGGGAGCTGCTGCCTGTTAGATGTGGGATGCAGACTCCCGTCCAATGCAGTCCCCACTATTTCCTAATTCCTCCCTTTGTCCCTCTCCTAGCCTCACTGGCCCAGCACAGGCAACCCCAAAGGTGCCTCTCCCGATACCTCTGTGACTGAATGGAAGAGCCCTGCTGCCCCCTGGTGGTCACAACTCACACATTCCTTCATCCCCATCAGCAGTACCCCAGACAGTTTCCACTGTCTCGTTTCACTATTTTATCTATTTTAGGTTTATCTATTTTTATGTCACGTGTGTAAGTGTTTTGTCTGCATATGGATGTGTGCCATTCGTGTTGAAGCTGCTCCTGAAGAGGTCTGAAGAGGGTGTCAGACTTCCTGGAACTAGAGTTACAAACAGTTGTGAGTGGCCATGTGGGTACTAGCAAATCTCCAGGACTGTTTAAAAGCTGAAGGAACAGACTTAGGTGAAGAGGTTGTCTGGGATCCCAGCCGCCCGAGAGATTTCAGGAGTGGACTCCGGTTCTTGTCCAAAACATTTTGTGCGCTGCTCTGCCAACACAGTCTAGAAAATGGTTCTTCCGTGGTAGAAACAGTTCCCAGTGGGGAGAGTTGGAGATCCCTTGAGAGAAGCTACAACTCTCCAGTGATTACTTTCAGGGGTTTAGTGGGGAAACTTGACAAGTTGGAGGCCCTCAATAAATTTCTATGGAGACCATGGCAAATGCTTCTGCTCATTGCCTGTACAGGCCCTAGACTGGGTTTTCTTCTTTCTCCTCCCCCCTCCTTCTCCTCCTCCTCCTCCTTCTTCTCCCCCTCTTCCTTTTCCTCCTCCTCCTCCTATGTTGCTATTCTTTGAGAATTTTATACAGCATATTTTGATCATACTCTTTCTCCTGCCCCCCACAATTCCTCCCAGATCCTCCCCGACCTTCCTACCTACCCCCAATTTCATGTTCTTTTCCTCTCTTAAAAAAAAAAAAACAACAGGCATGGTAGCATATGCCTGTAATCCCAGCATTCAGGAGGCAGAGACAAGCAGATTTGGCCAGCCTGGTCTACACTGTGAGTCCCAGGCCAGCCAGAGCTATATAGTAAGACCTTGTCTCAAAAATTAAATTAAATTAGAATCAAGCCAACAAAACACCAGCCAACCATAGAGACTGGTTTGGATTAGCCAACTATTTCTGAGCATGGGGCCTCCCCTGGAGTATGGATATCAACAGCCGGTGTAACTTTATTGAAGAAAACTGACCAGCCCCCCAAGAAGCTATTACTTCAAATAGCTTCTTGGTTATGGCTGGGATTCGGTGCCCACCTCCCCTCCTCCATGCTGGGATTCTGTCTCTCTTGAGCTTGTGCAGGTCTTGCGCATGCTGTCACAGTCTCTGTGAGTTTGTATGTGCCTCTGCTCTGATGTGTCTGGAAAACACCATTGGACTGGTCTTCCTAAAACCAAGCCTCCTCTTTCTAGAGACAACCTCTCTCCCATTTGTTTTCCCCAGCCTTATTTCTCTACAAGATTCCAAATCTACCTCCGCTTCTTCCAGAAAGCCTCCCATCACTACCTCGGCCCTCTCAAATCTCCCCCTGTCTGAGTACCTCTGAGCTGGTCCAAGCAGTTCTGTGATGCCAATGGCACTGAGCCCTGCAGCCCAGAAAGCTGTATGATGCTCCTATGCTTCCAGCCAGGAGAGGATTCTGTCAAGGCAGGGTTTCAGTGCTCCTGCCTCTTCTGTGATGTTTATCTACGTAATATATGGTGGACATCTCTATCTCGGAGCTCATGACAGGCATAGAAGGTTCTGGAAGGAAGCAGCACTCCCTGTCCTTATAGAGTGTTGCCAACAATGGCACCTAGCCACATGAGTTTTTAAAATGCAGCTCCGAGCACTTCGTTCTTCTCCTTCAACTGCTTTGGTGGCTCCCATGTGCAGTCTGAAGCTCTTGGCCTTGCTGCTTTGACTAACATGTCGCTTACCGCCTCTGCCGCACTCCTACAGCCCGGCATGCTGGCTCTGTAATATTTCAGTTCTGTGATCAGCTGTTGCCTCCAGCTTTTGTATATGCCCTCCTGACCACCTAAGCTCAAGTGTCCATTGCATCTGAGGTCGTATATCACTTCCTTCAGGAAGCTTCCTTTGATCACCAAGTCCAGGTCACAGGCCAACACCTCCATTGGGTTCTAGCTTCTGCCTTGTTCTAACACTTACACTCATAGAACTGAGAGCTGACTTGTCTACCTCCCTGCCCAGAGCCTGGCTTATCTGTCTGATGACTTGCTATATCCCCAACATCAATGCCCAAATCTTGGAGGCACCAAGGATGTGCAGTAGACATTCAACAAGTGAATGAACAAAGTGCCATTTTCACATCGAGCAAGAACAGGGAATGAGTGATCTTCTAGCCAACGGCTGCATTTATACAAAGTCCTTTATTGCCAGCAGTTCACATCATGGTCATCACATTAATCAAGAATTTACTCTTCTTCCCTTGGATAACACAGTCTCGTCCTTGTATCCTAAATTAAGTGGGAGTTCAAAGGGTTAAAGAGTTCTGACTTCTCTATGAGAAGCAAAGGAGATCGTGCGAACCGTCCTTCAACTCCTGGGAGTTCTGTTCCATTCTTAGGCAACTATCTTTGTGAGTATTCACGTGACAGCCCAAGAGTGAAATAAATAAGACACAGTGCAATGGCTGTGGGCATTGGGGGTAAAAAGGCACATTACACAGAGTCCCCTGGAGAAAATCCAGGCCACGCTCCGTCTTCTCAATATGCCTTCTCTCACCCTCCAGTGACTTTTAATCTCACCCCTGGTCTGAGAAACCATAACCCACATGTATTGAATACATTTTTATTTTTCCTTCATGAGATAGCCTTGGTTCTAAGTATATTTCATTTTTCTCCCTTATGCCTACAAGAACATCCAATTTTGTTCAGGTCTCCTTTAATGGCACTTAATAAATATATATTCTGGGACCTGACAGAACAGGCTGTCCTTTTTTTTTTTTAAACCACCTCTAAAACTTTCTGCTTATGCTAGGAAGTGGTGGCACAACCCTTTAATCCCAGCACTCGGGAGGCAGAGGCAGGCGGATCTCTGTGAGTCTGAGGCCAGCCTGGTCTACAGAGTGAGTCCCAGGACAGCCAGAGTGACAACAGAAAAGGCCTGTCTCGAAAAATAAAAAAAACAAAACAAAACAACAACAACAACAAAAACCTAGACAGTTAGTGCAAAGTTCAGCCAGAGCACAACCTAACTTAGCCTTTCCCACCTTGGAAAGGCCATGACCATGCCCAAGTCAATGACCTTCTCTGGGTGGGCTGCTGCTGGTTTGCTACAGTTTAGAGCTACCCACGTAATTGCGGCAAGCAGCCGTGCTAAGAACCCTAAGCTAGAATCTCAACACACAATGAACTGTCAGTGAAAGTGTGTGGGAGTCTCAGGTACAGCTCCTGCTTCGTTATCTGTTCGTCTCTGGCTTCCTATTTTTATCAGAAGGTGGAGAGGGAAGCAGAAAGGAAAGTGAGCTGAGAAACCTTGGAGTGAACCTGAGGTTGGGAAAGGGGCTGGGGAGTCTTGCTCTTGCATCATGCTGAGCCTTCGTGCTTTAACAAGCCCAGAGGAGGCATATTACAGACCGTCTGACACAGACGAAGGAGTCTTTCTCAAGAGCTTCAGACGCCAGAGCTATCAAACAGGCACTTGCGTTGTCAAACAGATGTAGTCCTGGAAACACTGAAACGGCCACCTGTTTTACACTCCGTCTCGAGAGGGTCGATTCCGAGTTTGTCACTTGTACAGAAGATATAGTGGGTCACTTTTCTCATCATCTGGGGATCTTCCAACGATTCTTAACTAAAGCAACAGCCTAGGGACGTTGCCCAGTAGCGGCTACACCCGACACTGCCCCAGTGGGCCTGTCACCCTGGAACAGGATCTGCTTTTGAGGGGCTTCCGTTTTCAGGTTTAAGAAATTACTTGCTCACCAAGTACTCGACATTGGGACTTTGATTACCTCGTCTGCACTCCTATCATATGACCTGCAGCAGCCAGCTACAGTCAGTGGCTGTGTGTCTGTCATGCTCCCATGACATATTGCCTAGTGATGTCATAGCTTGTTAGTTTGCACACTCCGTGGTGTTCACGCAAAACAAAATCCCCTAACAGGGCATGTCTCAGAACGTGTCTATTGCTAATTCATGCTGACTGGGCCCCAAGGCAGAGCTTGGGTTTAAGGGAACTGTTGGCATAGGCGTGAGGGGTGGCAGCAGGACTGCTTTGCTCTGCTAAGCCAGGCCAACCAATGGCTGGGCCATCCGGACACCACTAACCATATCTGTGTTGGCCTCACACTTCCTGGTTGACAAGGGGCCTCTGCATCATCAACTTCCTGTCATCCTTACTGCATCCTGTGACTTAGTTCTTTCTAGGTAGAAAACTGCGGTTATATCCTGTGTCTAAGACACACATTCACCTAACCTCAGCTCTCTCCTGCCTCCAGGCCTTCAGAGGAAAACCCAGAGAGCCACCTGGATCCCCTGGCTCTTCTTTCCAGAACCAGGAAAGCAAGTTATTCCTCACCTACCCAACCCACCAGGCCAGTAGTCATCTATACCACAGAGCTTCTACCATGACTGATTGCCAAGTCCCTGTGTCTCCCAGTCCAAGGAAAACAGCAGTAGGCTGTACCACTGTCATCAGCCGCACATACCCCACAGATCCATCCTCAAATTCTTCTCTTCCCTGGAACCACCTCTGAGTTTGTACACACATTTCAGAACTGTGTGTAGATCACATCCATTCCCAGACCCAGTAGAGAATCTCCTAGGAACCTACGCCCATGGTTCTCCCTTGAGTGGGATTCTCCACAGTTCACTCTTCATGATAATTCGACTTAAGGCAATAAGAAAGAAGAGATGGCTGGCGAGCAATGGTACCTCGGGCAGTGCCATGGGAAGTATACTGCTGAGCCAGGCAGCTCTGGTCTGCTTCAGTGATGCCAGCACCTGCCACGACCCGACACACAGGCGATACTCATCCCAGACATGAAAGAGTCAAGAGGCACAGGTAGGACCAGCTTCGAGCTGTGGCAAGTCCTAGCTAATCAGCTGTGGCCCCGAGATGGCTTCTTTATGCAGACATGTGTGATGCTGGCGAAACCGCCCACCGTGGCCACCCACACCAGGCATTCCGTAAGGCCGAATCACTGCTTCCTGCCTTCTGGGTGCCCTTCACTCCTCTCCCATTCCCACTCTGCTTTGCATCATGTCAGCCAGGTCACACAGCCTCCAGGCCTCTCTCTTTCCTTTGAAACAGGGGCTCCAGAGGGCATGCTAAGAGGGCAGGCTCCAGCCCCATGGAGTTGGGCTTGGGGTCCTGGCCAGGAAGTTGGAAGGCACGTATCCCCTCTGCCCATTCACTTCCACCAGGCACCATTCCGGGTTCCCTTTCTTGTCTTGGGTTTCTAGGATGGTCACGGGCTGGCCGGCCTGTAGGCTCAGTTCATGGGTGCTCCTGGCCACAAAAGGGTACGCCGCGACCACCTGAAAGACAGTGCATGGGAACGGTCAGGGTGGCAAGCGGCCAAACTCAGTCCAGCGAAAATGTCCCCCGGGACTCCCACCTCACACTCCAGTCTCCATCACTGGCCACATGTCACTTCCCAAGCACACTTTGCACGAAAGATGCTACGTCTGCTAGCGCCGTGGCCACCACTTTTCCAGGCTTTGTTGGTTTGTACATTGATTCCATCCCTGTATTCCGCCCCCCCCCCTTTTTTTCCATTAATTGAGACTTGCAGAAGTCAGGGAACTCCCTTCACAATTACAAAGCTGTGAGTCAGGCCTGCCTGATTTCAGAACAGGTGTGCTTGAATTAATTCTGTAGCCAGGCACATCAGTGTGGGTAGCCTTAGCAACCTCCTCCTTCCCATATCTAGGGAGTTGGTGCATCTGACCAGACCAGTTTCTCACCTAGGAGTAATGATAGGGGTTTGGGAGACATGGCTACTTTTTAGGGCAAAGCATTGAACCAGAGAACACAGTAAGAGGAGAGGGCATTGATCAAACGACTGTCGGGACTTCTTCACGCCTCGCTGTCATCGGTTACAAGCATCATGAACAACATTCCGCCCTGTGGATTACTGAGGAAGCAAAATTGATGAGTGCCTGTGCAGGCAAGGGCCCAGTCAATGCAACTTGCTTTGACTCTTTACCATTAGTGTGACAGATGATAGCCAAGTCCCAGGACAACAAGCATCATGGGAAGGTACCCTATGAGTCCCACAGAGAATCCAGGAATGGAGGAAGGGGCAGATGGATCACTGAGATCTGACAGAGCTTCCTGGAGATTCCATCCACATCTTCCAGAGCTGGATGAATGGATGTTGGCAGCAATCTCATTCTCCGAGGTGGGGAGGGTTGGGGTGTAGGGTGGTCAGGTCCCTAGTGAGAGCCTCGGGGATCCTTTATCGTCTCTGTGTACTACTTCTGGCTGACACCAAAGGAGGTAGGTCTGGTGGGAACTGTAAACCTCTCCAGCCACTGGCTCTCAGCTCTGTGGTGCCCGGACCCAAGGCATTCTGCACCCGTCCCCAGAGCCTCCTGATCCCACCCTTCTCTGCCCAGAGTCTTTCTGTCACTCAACTTTCATCTCGTAGCTCTTCCATGACTGTGGACGGCTGAGAGAGCAGACTCTGTGAGCATCTACAGCAGAACCTGCTTGGCTTTCTACCTAATCGTCTCAAACCACCCCAAGAGGCTACTTGAGGATGTCAAGGACTCTACCCAGCAAAGCCAAACTCTTCAGTGTACTGGGGATTTAGCTCAGGGCATTGCACAGCCTCAGTAGCCTCTCCCTGTCCAGACCTGAAGGGCTATCCTGCCCACTCTACTGCTGAGCTATGTCCCCACCACACATCTTCCCAGTCTCTCTCTCTCTCTCTCTCTCCTCTCTCTCTCTTGATGCTATTCATATCCCGCAGTATTCATCCCTTTAAAGTCTACATTCGGTAACTTTTAGTATATTCACATTTGTGTGGAACTGCTATCATCATCGCTGTCCATTTCAACATACTCCCATCCTGACAAGGGAGGTCCGTTTCAGTTAGCTGTTCCCACACCTCTCGCTTTGGCCTCCGCCAACCGGAAGCCTGCTTTCTGTCTCCACCAGTTTACCTAGTTTGGACAGTCAGGTGAATGGGATCCTACCCCATGTGTTTCTGGCCTTTCTCTCACTTAGAATGCTCATCCTTGCTGTAGCATGTTGATACTGACTTACTTTCGCAATAACCTCTATCCGAGTTGTCACGGAGCCCTACCCTCCAAGAGCAACAGCCACCGTCTTCATCAGAACAGCTGCGACGACGTGCAAAAGGTACCCCAAACCATAGGAGGAGTGTGAAGAAGGACACTGGACCCTCATCTGAGGTTCCAGCTGCCCCTCACCCCTGTACCTCTCAGTCATTTGCATGTAGTTCTGCACTAACTGCACGTGGTCTCATGGGTCTCTGGAGTGCTGAAGTATACAGAGAGTGGAAGGTTAACTGAAGGGAGGATTCCATCTATGCAGCTGTGAAGGAAGGCATCATCTATGGTGGGGCAACACTTTCCAGCTGGGGTTACCCTGTACTCCTGATAGTAACATCTCACCCATCGCCTATCAGTAAGTCCAATAAACCCTTCGATTCCCCACTTTGGACTTTGGGAACTGTACTTCTGTTTGCCATTGGTGCCCTAGGAGGATGGAATAGACTTTTACTTACATCTCTCCAGGGAAAGAGGTCTCAAAACATATGGCTGTATCTTAGCTGGTTTACCCGTTTATATTGATGGGTACTTGGGTTTTCATGAATGATGATTCCAAGAACATACATATGTGTCTATGCTCCCAACTGCTTCTGTGAGGAAAACTGACACCCTCTTCAAGGCCTCAGGGTCCTGCTGGTCTGGCCCTGCAGACCTCAGCAGGTGCCTCTCACTATAGCCTGCTCTCTCTGTTCCCCCAGGCTCTGGCTTTATCGATTCCTCCTTGCGCCCTCACCGATGACTGGGCCTCGTGTGCTGCGTGTGTTTTCTGAGAACTCATGCCCCAGGCATCCCGCCTGTCCTCCTTTATCCAGTTAGCTCCCACTCATCCTTCCCATTCTGCCTTAACTGCATGCCCATTCATTCTTCTTAGGAAAGCCTCTTTATCCCTGACCTCTCCACGGCAGGGAACTCTGCATTTACCCGCATTCTCAGCCTGCTAAGCTCACCCCTGCTTTCCCCAAGGTTGTAAACCTGAGTAGGAGCGGGACTGCGCCTGTTCATTGCTGTCGCTAACATTTAGAACCACACCTGGCAAATACTGAATGAATGGAGGACTCCCACTCACCCTGCTGATGGGGGATGATGGATTAACTCCCCGGTGTTCACTCAGGAAGTCCCTCTCTCTGGGTCCCACCCCTGGCCAGGATAAGAACTTATCACTGGTCACAGCCTGGCTTCACACGGAGATGGGACCTCAGACAGAGGAGCAGGCAGTTTAATAGTAGAGGAAAATCCAAGTCCTAGTCTAAGCAAGCTTGATGAGGGGAGGCAAGCCGTCAGGCCTCTCCCAGACTCACCTGGGTCATGGTTGGAACCGTGGGGACCGAGGGTTGGGTGGGTTCTGGTGTTGGGAGCCAGTAGTCTTCATGTATCTCTGCCTGGCCTCTGAGTTCCTTCTCACTGGGAATGACGTGGTGGTACAGCTGAAGTTTTCCAGCAGGCACGTACCCCCGGTGACCTAGGAAACACGCAGAAGGCTCAGTAGCTGCCAGTCAGATTCCTATCCTTTTCAGTGGTAGGGAAAGCCAGTAAATGTGATTGCTGCAGCCTGGTTTCCCAGCATTGAAGGGACAGTACAAGGTCATCTGGGAACCCTGCACATTCCCTCCCACCACCCCACTCTGTATTCACTGTTCCTAGCTATTGCTTGCTCTACACACACACACACACACACACACACACACACACACACACACACACAGTGACAGAGGCACTCTACTGGAGGATTTGAAACATCTGACAAATGAAGTTCATCCTTGGGCAGGTATGACAACTGTTTCCTGTTGGTGGCACTGTGCTCATGTCCCTCTAGTGGCCGCCCAGAGCAGGGCTGCTTCCCCAGCTCTCCTCAGGACCAGAACTTCCTTCTTCTACTGGTGATGCATTGCCCAACTGCTGTCATCATGAATGACCATGACTTCCCGATAACCACCCACAGTCTTCACACCAACCTGCGGTCGGTCTGTGTCATCTGAGCTCAGAGAAGCTCCATGTCTCCCTGAGATCACCCAATTAGGAAAGCCCCAGAACCTTCCTTTAATATTCCTTATATTATTTCCCCACAGATGTGTTTTCCAATTGTACCACTTTCTATTATTATTATTATTATTATTATAGTAGTAGTAGTAGTAGTAGTAGTAGTAGTAGTATTGACAAGGTCTCACTGTATAGTCCCTATATCTCGCTACATAGCTCGCTGGCCTTGAACTTGTGGTCATTCTCCTACCTCTGCCTCCCAAATGCTGGGATTCAAGGCATGTGTCACTATACATGACTCTACTTAATTTTTAAAACCTGGCTTGCTTTTTAAAACTTGGGCCTTGTGCCATACAGAAATATCAATGCAATCAAGAGCTTATGGTCTAGTTGCATTTTTATAATACACATTAAAGTACTTAAGTGACTATTATATCACTGTGAAGCAGTGAACAACTGCCAATGAGTCTCCAACAATGACTCTGCACAGCCCTGGTGCTTAGATATGCTGCTGGGCCATGTTGCTATCCTGGGCTCACAGTACAGCTCCTCTTCACCCCAGTTACACATGAATCCCAGACCTTAGTGACACACCCCAAGGCTATGACAGGTAGTGATCTTACTGCCCCAGTCCCAAATCAGATTCTAAGAGTGTGGCTGGGATCCAAGAATCCCTTCTCAGTGCACATCTGTATTTTCCAAGGTGTCATTCAAGTTCTGTCCATGCAACATACCACCTAATATTTTAACGTTCTTTAAGCTTGTCTGGCTTGCATATCACCCAGGAACCGGATGAGGGAGGCTACACTCCATCTTTTTCTTGTTGTTGTTGTTTTTTGTTTTTTAAGACAAGGTTTCTCTATGTAGTTCTGGCTGTCCTGGAACTCACTCTGTAGACCAGGCTGATCTCAGACTCACAGAGATCCGCCTGCCTCTGCCTCCTGAGTGTTGGGATTAAAGCTGTGTGCCATCACCACCCTGCAAACACTGGATCTTCTTGACATTTCATGTGCCACTGAGTCACTGTAAGATGACTGAGTTCCTGCACCTGTCACTGGGTTCATTCCTCCTGAGTTGGCACAGGCAGATTGCCACACGAGAACATCCATGCCTCCCTACCATGGCAGCTGGCCTTTCCCAAGAGGAGACGAAGGGGTTACAGAGATGACATACCCCCTGTGTCCACAAGCCAGCGATTGCTGTTGCCTTTGGTATCCTTGTTTTGTAGAAGGGCTACAATTTGGCCCCGTGGCAGTGTCAGGTCCAGAGTCCCAGCCCCATTGATGTTGCTTGTCACCTGGTATAGCTTCTCGGGGCCATATTTGGTCAGGAGAGCCTGCACCTGGTGTTCAGAGCCTGGGAGGAGTGGCTGAGAGAACAGAGACAGGCAGAGGAGCTTGAGTTAAGAGTTAAGAGTGAAACCAGCTGTGGTGGCGCACGCCTTTAATCCCAGCACTCGGGAGGCAGAGGCAGACAGATCTCTGTGAGTTTGAGGCCAGCCTGGTCTACAGAGGGAGTTCCAGGACAGCCAGAGTTACAACAGAGTAACCCTGTCTCAAAAAAACACAAACAAACAAACAAAAGAGTTAAGAGTCAAGGCTAGGGACTGAGTATAGTGGTACATACCTATAATCCCAGCACTTGGGAGGCAGAAGCAGGCAGATCTCTGAGTTTGAGACCAGCCTGGTCTACAAAGTGAATTCTAGAACAGCCAGAGTTACAACAGAGAAACCTTGTCTCAAAAATACAAAACAACAACAGCAACAACAAAAAGAGTCAAAGCTGGTGCTAGCTAGTAAGCTGAGAGCTGGTAGTCTTGTCAAGTCCTATCTCTGTCACTGAATGGTCCATTCTGGTGGGGACAGCCATGCCCTCTACTACATAGTTGACTCTCAGCTTCCATTAGCATTTTAGAAGAAATGTCCAACTAATTCAAGTATGAGTATCAGTCAGTTACAGAACTCACAGACTTGGGCTCTAAATTCTGCATATAAGTCTAAGTTAAGTCACCCCACAGGCAATGCTTTATCCAGGCTTTTGAACCACCCCAGGTTGTGGGCCAGGGTACACCAGGCCTTAGCCATCTGGTATCTTCAGAGGCCAGTACAGGACCAGAACTAGCCCCTTGCACACCTATGGATGAACAACAGTTAGCTGTAACTCTGGGAGTTTCCAGTCCACAAGTATTGTGTAGGATTGTCCCAGAGCTAAAAGTGAATCAAAGCTGGCCTGGAACCCCGTCTCATCCTGAGAGCGGTAGAAGGAGTTCGGCTGCCCCTTTTCTTAGCCTGGCCAGAACCCAGCTATACTGCCTGCTTCACAGAAGCAAAGAAATGTGGCTTAGTTAATGCTTGGTCTGTGCTGGAGCTGGAGCATAGAGTCCCCACATGCAGATGAGGCTGCGCCAGTATCCTTGTCTTAACCAATGGGTCCCACTCTTGGGACCAAGGACTCAACCCCTGCCTACACTCTATAAATGTATCCTAATCCCTGCATTAAAGAGAGATCGCCTCACCGATGGCTTTTCTCCCAAGATCCTGTACTCCTGTGACTCACAGAGCTCTCGCCAAAGGCAGGATGGAAACACAGTAAGAACCACACCATCCACACTGCGGCTGCTACAGCTGCTCCCTGAAGCTGGGGACACGAGGTGGGTGAGACTTTTTACTACAGTACTGGGCGCCTACTATGTGCATGGCACTGGAGTACACTTTGTGACTGGGGTGGCAAGAAAATACAGAAGTTTGCTCAGATAGAAATTGCCATCTAGCTGAGGAGAGAGATTTAGGAGAAAGGATCTCAGCTATTTCCAGACTTCCCAGCATTTCCTTTGTCCTTCCATTCACTGTTTTCAGCAAAAGTATTCAAGAAGGGGTTCAGGGATGATGACTCCCTTTTGTAAAACAAAGGAGAAACCAAATGTGTAAATATATACATTTACCAAATTCTCTACTTATACTGTGTGTGTGTGTGTGCGTGTGTGTGCGTGTACGTGCACTCACTGCAATGCATATGGTTATTTTGGAATAGGGAGGTGTTGGGTTATAGGGCAGGTAGAGGTGTCTATCAGGGACATCAAGGCATAGACTCTGGGCATAGACCCTTGCCCTAGTGTTGCTATAGAGTCAGCATTAAGAACCAGGATGTGCATGTTTAATCACAGCACTTGAGAGGCAGAGGCAGGAGGATCTCTGTAAGTTCAAGGCCAACCTGGTCTACATGGTGAGTTCCAGGACAGCCAAACTACACAGTGGAATGTTGTCTCCAAACAACAACAACAAAAACTCAGAACTGGGCTGGCGATGTAGCTCCTGCTTAGAGGCAAAACGCTCATACATATAAAATAAAGTAAAAATTTAAGGGCTGAATGTGGTGGCACACAGAACTCGGGAAGCAGAGGCAAGTGAGTCTCTAAAAGTTCATAGTCAGCTGGATCTACATAGTGAGTTCCAAGCCAGCCAGGATGGCATAGCAAGAGTGCATCAAGGGAAAAGGGGAGAGGGGGAGGGAGGGAGAGTGAGAGAATGAGAACTATGTATGGTGACATAGGATTGTGAGTCCTCAGCACTTGGGAGACTAGAGCAGGAAGATCTCGAGTTCAGGGTCAGACAAGGTTACACAGTGAGATCTATCTCAAAAGCAAACCAAAACACTCAGAACAAATCACAAAGCAAGGACACATAAGACCTTGTAAAGGACACTTTGCCAGGAGGCTTTTTGTGCTGGGCAGCACAAACAAATAAACAAAAAAACTTATGGTTACATGCTGCTTGGACTTCTGGGAACAGCTAGGGAGGAGGTATAGAAGAGAGAGTGTGCCCATTGGAAAGTACAGTTGGGGTCGTGACAGGGGAAGAGTGAGCACCAGAGTTGGTTGGGTGGTGACAGGAAAAAGTGAGCTCCAAAAGCTGATGATAGGGAAGCAGGCAGAAATGAGACTCAGATAAAGACAGATAGTTCTAGAGAATAAGAAAGAAAGCAGACAGTTGCTGGGAAGCCTCAGACACAGATAAAGACAGTCAGAAGGGGCTGTAAAGGTTTCTCTTTCCTTTCCTTCTTAACCCTTTGAAGCTAATAGGAGTTTCAAAAAAGTTACAAGTTAGGATCTTTCTCAGTAAATGCCTGGATAAATGGAACCGGAGGGGGTAGAGTTCTGTTAGGAGTCCAGTTACCAGTGAAAAAGTAACAGCTACAAAGGGCTTCAAAGCTTAGATACAGTTTAAAAACGGCTGCAGCCTTTAAGAGCCCAGACCCAAATGGCAGAAACCAGCTATAAACACATTTTAAAAGAAAAATCCTTTACAAGACCTTGTACCTTCCTTCTCAAATCCATCCGGTCCCAACCAGTTCAGGGTAGAGCAGCACCTGAGAGTCCCCACAAAGATGAACAGGGCTGTCCGTGTCCGGGTGCCAACGTACTTTGGCTGGCCTTTACGCCCGCAGCCAGAACTGGGAAGAACTTAGAGGTCTGAGGTATGTGTGGTGGGGGAGGAGGGAGGGTACCCCTTCCGACAAACTGCAACACCAGGGATCATGGGTGGTTCCATTTGTTTCTTCTTCTTGCTTTGCAGTATTTTTTATACAGTAAAGATTGAATGTTTTTCCAACAAGAAAGATTTTAAGGAAAAGAGAAAGGAAGTCCCCATTGTGCATTTTCTGTTTTCCCTCTCTCTCTCTCTCTCTCTCTCTCTCTCTCTCTCTCTCTCTCTCTCTCTCTCTCTCTCCCTAGTTGCAGGGTCCATGGCCTCCTTGTGAAACCAGCAGGGGTCTCACTGAGGAATGAGAATGAAATGGGAACAGAGGCCCTAGGAGGCAGCCTCCCCTGAGTAGCTGTCCCCTGCTCTCTGAATGAAGGCCACCTTTACCTGCCCAACTGCTGGGTCTTTCACTTCTTGCTCCTCCGCATCTCCCGAGCCTCTGGTCTCTTCTGGGAAGTCATGGTGCTGGCTTGTGACATCACATCTCATATGTGACTAAATGCACTTTCAGTTTTCTCAAACCAGATGTTGTCAGATTCCTGGAGCCCTCTCCTTTCACACCTGCCTCAGGATAAGCCCTAGCTGCGTAGCAAGTTCAAGGCTAGTTTGAGGCATATGAAAATAAAATAAAATAGAAACAAAACCAAAACAAA
Organism: Cricetomys ansorgei; assembly: GCA_026225945.1. Lineage (NCBI taxonomy): Eukaryota > Metazoa > Chordata > Mammalia > Rodentia > Nesomyidae > Cricetomys > Cricetomys ansorgei. Next base: position 977,377 of record JAMJFZ010000242.1, on the reverse strand, counting down.
CAAAACAAAAAACCAGAAAGTAAGGTAAAATACAATAGCACAGGCTGCCTAAGTATGCTGTTCAGGTAGATTGGGAGATAGCCTTTGTGTATGTGCATACGTGTGTGTATGTGTGTGTGTGTGTGTGTGTGTGTGTATTGCAATGTGAGGTATTGTTTTGGAGAGAGGAAGGAGAGACAGGAAGAAGAAATGTTTCCACGAGTAACAGGGAAAGAAATAAGATAAAGGAAGAATGAAGCTTCACCCCACTGCAGGAGAATAGCTTAACACTAGGGGGAAGGGGAGACACTTACTTGAGTGGTGGAGGGTGGCAGCACTTTCTCAAAGTTCTCTTGAAAGAAGCGAAGCTGGCTCCTGGCCTGGCCTAGTGTATCTTCCAGTAGCTTCTGGAAGTCCAGCTCCGAGACATGGTGATGAGGCAGCTGGGTGGGAAGAGGCCGTCAGCAAAACCTCTGCAGGAGAGGGGGCTAAGAGGGGCCAGGACACCCACCCTCTATCCCTGATGCCTGGCGCCTGTTTTTATCTGCCTACTAGCCCTCTTTCTCTCCACAAGGATTGGAGCACCTCTGCCGCCACGACACTCTAGCCTTAGGCCTGGCAGGCCTGGCATCCCTTCCCCTTAGCTACCTTGATTAGTACAAGGGAGGACAATGGACTTAGGCAGGCCCATTCGGTCAGATGCAGTGTACGCAGGCTGAGAACACGGGTCTTACTCTTCCTTCAGACTATGAGGGATAGAGGCACAGACTTGGAGCCTTCCCTATCATCCACCACACAGAAACAAAGCCTGCCTGAAAACCAGCCCAGCCAGAGAGGAACAGGCAGAAGGGGGGAGGAAGGTATACTATACTTATACAGTATATATAAGCTATACATACTATGTGCCTGCAAGTGACTGTGCTGGAGCCCTGAGCCCTCCTGGGGTCAGGCCATTCTATTCTCTATGTTCCAAGTACTTTGGCATTGGCTTATGTTGCTTACAACCCAGGGAGTTATAGCTCTCCCACGAGGTCCCCACCCTGTTAACGCTCTCCCGAATTCTTATCAGACAGCTCAACAGTGAGCAAGACCCCACAGCCAACAGATGCGTCTCTCCCTCTAGGTTACTGCTAGATACATTGCTCTTACTTGTGACCCAGAGCCTTTCTCCTTGGCTTCAGAGAGAAGACAGTTTTTGCCATGCAGGCCTGGCAGCGCAGGAGTGAGTCCAGGGGAATGACCCACTGGATACGTACAAGGGAGGGTGGGCAGAAATCCTAGGCAGGCCCTAGCCATCCATAGCACAGGTCCAATCAGGAGACATCCCTGTTTCCCCCACACCCTGCCCGGTCACATATACACTCTCTATGGCTATAAACCGCCCCCTACTGGTATCCTTAGCCCTGCCCACCCGCACTGCAATATGGGTGGGAAAGGGAGGAACTGGAAGGAAGTAAGATTATCCAATCAGATTCACTCTTATTTTTTTGCACAGGACTGGACCTACTTCAATCCAAAAGTATACCTGAGGCAGAACCGTGCAATCAATAAACACTAAGAGGGCCAAAAGGGGAACCACTCACATCTCTGCTCTCACCCCTGATGGAGGGAAAACACGGCTCCCCTCTAGCCCAGCAGACGGCAGGCTCTGGTAAGTACCGAGTGGTAATGTGTTCTAAGTTCTGCTGGTGCACAGAGGGTGAGGAGAGGTACTCCGCTCCTCCAGAGCTCCCTGGAAAGGTTGGTTCATCTGTTACTGGATGCCCGACATTGACAGAGAGGCCTGGGGAGGTGGGGGTGGCGGTTGAGGAGGTATTTCCAAGTGGAAGAAGAGTTGTACAGAGAGACACAGTGACACTCACGCAGCGCGTTGGAGGGAGGAACATGACCGAATGGGGCCGTGGATTGGAAAGTCGGCAGGAGTGGGGGCGGTGCGGGGATAGGAGGTGGGGATGAGGGAGAGCAGGGGTAGGGAGTTAGATGGCAGGCAAGGCTGGAATGAGGAGCACAGAAATGGCTCCCTGGGCCTGACTCATGAGCCGCTCAGCTCTGACGCTGACTTTATAGAGCAACAACGGCTGCCTATGCCCATTCCCAAACGCTCCGCCGCAAGTTTGCACGTGGTGGTTTGTGTGGAGCTCTTTGAAATCTATTCGTACCTTCAGCTGATAGTTCCTTTGGAAAGGCTCTTGCGCAGTGTGCTCAGAATTTAGTCACTGCGCAGTCAGGGGTCAAAGCTACTGTCTCCTGTGTATCTCCGCACAAGCTATTTTGCCTCCGGGCCTTGGTGTCTTTGTTAGTGAAAGGACCACACACTGTATAGGACTGCCTTCAGGACTGGCTGAAGCACTGCCTGGCAAGGGCTCCAAACAGGCACACAGCGAGTGCTGACCAGGAAATGGCTGCTTGCAGTACCAGTACTAATCCCAGCTAGACACATCTGCTCCTGACCTGGTAGAAGAGAAGCCTGTTCCTGTCACCATCTCAACACATCCTCCAGGGAGGGGTCTGCTGCTGTTTTCCCAGAAAAACCTCCTCTGCACCGAGTCCCCGGACCTAGGCTAGCCCAGAGGCCACCCTAGCCTCTGCCTTCATGGTCTGACTCCACTAACTGAGGGAGAACAGGCAGGCGAGACATCCTGAGGGTCCTTGCTGGGTCCTGGTGCCAGCAGCCCATTTAGCCCCGTTTATCTCCACTTCTTCCCTGACAACAGCTAGGACCTTGCTTGGCTAGGCTCCGCAGCAGGCTCAGAGGTCCCAGTATCCTTACCAGGGCCATGCTGCTCTCTGCCCTTCGCAGCACTTGATCTGCAAGGTCCCTCTGGAGGACCACAAATGTGCACAGGATCTGGCCCAGCCATTGCATGACTAGTTGGTTAAATTGTGGGAGCTCGGCCACTAGCAAGGAGTTGAGTGCCTGATACGTGTGCCGGGCCGCCTCCTCCTCATAGGTCACACTGCCCACGTCCAGCAGTTTCTCTTCCACTCGCTCGAAGTCCAAGAGTTTGTCCAGACGCTTCTTGATCAAGTTCTGAGGGCCAACCAGGGCTCTGGCCAGGTTGCACAGTGGTTGCCACACCAGGCCTTTCAGCCGTTGTTTCTGCAGGGAGAGAGGAGCTTGGGAGCGGGGATAGGAGGTAGCAGAGGGCAGGGACTTGGGGGAGGGGGAGAGGCACGCAGCCGGGGTTCCAGGCCCCCTCCATAGGCAAGCATATCCTAACCCCCAAGTGTGGAGTGCAATCCATGTAGGGTTGTGACTGAACATGGGTGTTGAAAAAAAAATTGGCAACAGTAAAAATGTTCTGAACATACAGTGACCCAAAATTAATTCTATAATGTGAATTTTTGTGAAGTGACGGTCTCAGCATTGATGATTATAAAATCAAAATGCTCATCAACCCTGAAACCCTTTGAAGATGCTCAGTGTCCAGAGATCTTATATCTGTACCAACTATTTGGCCAAGATTTAACTCCTTATGTAAAAATAAGCTGCACATCCTCTCATTAGTGCACAGATTTGCTTTTAACTTTAATAAGTTGTCAAATTGTATGTATACCAAAGAATTGTTTTAAAATAAATGTTCTTATGATTTATTATCAGTAAATTCGTATACCTATTATATATATCTATATATTCAGGCCACATAAAAGTTCCCAGTCGGGTGGTGGTGATACATGCCTTTAATACCAGCACTTGGGAGGCAGAGGCAGGTGGACCTCCAAGTTTGAGGCTAGGCTGGTCTACAGAGTGAGTTCTGGAACAGCTAGGACTACACAGAAAAACCCTGTCTCAAACCCCTCCCCCACAAAAAGAAAGGTTCCTTGGTAATGAGGTTAATGTGGAAAAGCTTCAGAAGCTCTGCTCTAACCTGGCTGAATCTTGTGCTTCTGGCTTGAAAAGGAGGTGATGTGTAGTAGGCTCACAGAGCACACCCCAGGGGAGGTTCCCACCCCCTGCACTTCTTGGTGTTGTTATTATGTAAAGAGCATGAAACAGATTTTGTATAGAATGATAGTCCAGGCATAGCTTTGGGACTCAGACCCCATCTGTGTAAATGGCCCAGGAGATGGCGCTCTCTGAGCCTCCAGTTCCCATTAGCAGAACGGGGCTATTAATAGCGTCTCACCCCAAAGCATGTGTTGAGGAGTAAATGAGGTCACGAATGGAAAGGTGGGCATGGTGCCTGGTACAGGGTGCGGCTCACTGCACATCAGTTGGGCTATTTTTATCAGTAAGAGCAGGAATAGCACTCCCTCCCCTATGGGATGTGACGATTCTGTAAGTGCCTGACTTCTAAATATCACTCTTGTCGGCTCTACCACCTGCCCATCAGGGGAAGGGGGAGGAGAAGTTCCACTCACAAATTCCAGGAAGGCTCCCAGCTGAAGGTCCCTTGATAGGCTGCAGTACTGCTCCGCCAGCCCCCCAGGGATGTCCAGATTCCTTTCGTGTGGCCGGAAGCAGAGGAAAGCCTGAGCCCAGGGCCAACAGATAGGTGGTTAGGTCCCAGCGTGGTTTACTCCTAATCCCCAACTCAGCAGACCTCCCAAGCAGTTTTCCAGGCCCTCCACATACTATCCCATAACAAGTGAGCACAGACACTATTCTGTCATCGGGGATTAGAAGGGCCTGGATGAGCTGGCCCTCATCTTGTTCTCCTTCCAGGCTTGTGAGCATCATGCCTATCCGTGTGCCACCTTGGTGATTCTTTTGGCATGTGCACGTTCTACAGATTCTATTAATGTTTTTCTGTAAGCCAATGAACTGCTCCTATTCCAACCAATGCATTAAAAAGAGATGGCTAGGGGCTAGAAACATGGCTCAATGGTTACAAGCACTTGCCGTTCTTGCAGAGGACCTGGGTTCGGTTCCCAGCTCCCACATGGTAGCTCACAGCCATACGTGATTCCAATTCCAGAAGAGCTTTGACTCTGACCCATGAGAGCTCCAATGGGCTGAGAAGCTGCCTCTAGCCCCCAGTTTTGTGGCTACAGGTCACAACATGCTTGCCAGCACTCCTGACTGACGCCTCACCCCAGTATCCCTGCAGCTGATATTCTGTAGCTTTGGCCCTGGCCTTTGAACTCTGCAGGGTTCTCACCTCCAGATTATCCATGTAAGCAGCCACATTGCTCTTCAACTCTGTCACACACAGAGACACCCACTGGAATCTCTCCTCTAAGTCATCAAATTCCTTGTCCTCTGTCTGTAGGTAAAACCACACACGGGAAGGTCAGAAGATCCACACGGGGGCAGTGTGCAACTGGTTTCTCTGCCTCAGGAACTCACTGGGGACAACCTCTCCACAGAGACTGCAGAAAAACAAGAGCTGGTTCATCCAGTTCTACAGCTGATTGGCTCAGTTAAAAGGCAGCATAAACTGCATGGGGTGGCACATGTCTGTAAGACCGGCACTAGGAGACTGAGGCAGGAGGATTATGAGGCCAGCCTGGATAGCATTAGCAAGACCTTGTCTTAGAAACAGACAGCAGTGTGGTTGGATAGTTTTACACTCAGACCATGGAATCAGACACTGAAGCGTGAATCCTGGTGTACCAGTTTCCTAGCTGTGTGGCTGTGGGCAGACATTTCATCCTCTGGGAACCTCTGTTTCTTCGTGTGAAAATGAGATAAAAATACCTACTTAGCCCTATGACTCAAACATTACTGCTTTGAAAGAGGTTCTCATTCACTCAGCCTGAGCAGTTAATAGGATCTGTCCGGACTGGTGCTCTGCCCAAGCCTGGAGCCTAGCTCTCCTATAAGCAAAGGGGCCCCCAGTACCGGCTCTTGAGAATCAGGTGATGTGCCTCCTTATGGTCCCTCACTCTCAGCTTCAGCTGCATCACTTCCCAAAGCTTCCTCACCTGCTTCTGTCCCTGTGTCTGATCTGGCCCCCGGGAGTGGTGTGTGACTCTTCCCCCCCAACACACACTCACCCTGGGTACTAGCCCCGCCTCCTGCTTCAGCAGCTGGCTCAGTCTGGTGGTCTTCTTAGACAGAGTATGTGTGTTGATGCGGGCCAGCCGCTCCCGAAGGCTCAGCTGCTCCACCTTGGTATACTTTAAAGCTGCAGTGACACCCAAGAAAAGGTCACTGTGGGTGACCAAGGCTGACCCAGGAAGCCAACAGTCCCACCTTCTCCTGACTTGATGCTCTACTCCACCAAGTTACGTCCAGCAGCAGAATGGTGCGTGCCAGAGGGAAGCCCAGTATTCGGGGTCCTCTTTGTCCCAGGTGTGAGTCCTGGCTCAAGAGTGGCCTGCTTGTTGGACTTTGACAGGTCACCTCTCTTGGGACCCCAGTCTGTAAAGCAAGGACTCCATCTTGCAGGGTTGCTGGGAGGACCACCCAAGACAGCAGATGTGAAGGGACCTAAAGAGCTCAGAAGAGGTCATTTTTCAGGGGTTCTCCAGACAGTTTTATCAAGGCCAACCAAAGCCATATTTCCCTCTCCTGGCTCAGCATCTCTGCCTTCTGTCTCCTTTCCACATGGATGAAGAAACAAGGATGGGAAAAAACCCTGTGACCCTAGGCCTATGTTTGAAACCTGACTCTGTTACTTACAGCTCAGTGACTAGATGTAAATCATATGGACTCTGTTTACCCAGCTGGGAAATGGAACTAACAGGGCTGACCTCAGGGGTTTCGAGAATCAAATAAGGTATTGAAGGAAACGGGGCCGTAGTGGTGCACACCTTTAATCCCAGGACTCGGGAGGCAGTAGCAGGCAGATCTCTGAGTTTGAGGCCAGCCTGGTCTACAGAGTGAGTTCCAGGACTGTCAGAGCTATGCAGAAAAAAACCGTCTTGAACCACCCACACCCCAAAAAGAATTGAAGGAAAAAACATAGTGGAATTAGGCTTCAAGAAACATACTGACCATTATTAGACATTGTCTATGTGTGCAGAAGTATCATACTCTGCCTCACAAATATTTGTGAATTTGAAATACTTATTTTAAAAGTAAACATGAGGGTAGGAGAGACAGAGAGAAGAGCCCTGGCTGTTCTTCCGGAGGACCTGGGTTTGGTCCCCAGCACATGCATGATGGTTTACAACCACTGTAACTCTAGTTCCAGAGGATCTGACACCTTCTGGCCTCCAAGGCGAGCATGTGGTACGCAGACATGCATGTAGGCAAAACACCCACATATATAAAATAAAAATAAATACTTTTTAAAAAGTAAACATGAACTAAATTTTCAGTATCGTGCTCTTAGTGGGCAACTGAGTTTATTGATGTGTGGATATGGATTCATTTTGCAAACCTTTTATTGTAGCAACCTAAGAGGTGGGTGCACTCACCTACCCACATTTATAGACACTCTTTACCTCCCAGCGGTGATGGGGATTAAGCCCAGGGCCTTACATATGTTAGACAAGCACCCCATCAGCTGAGCCCCACCCCAGTCCCACGTTCTCATTATAAAGGAAGCTAGCTCGGGGCGAGTTTGGGAAGTAGAGATGCCCTCCCCGACGCACTCTTAAACACGAGTCCTTACCCACTTCCTTGCGCATCTTGTACTCATTGATATTGCTGTTCACATCCTGGAGGGCGGCAGTGGCTCTCTGGAGGGCAGGGTAGGCACAGGCATGTGCAGGCGTGTTCTCCAGGATTTTCTGCAGCAGGAGGGGGTACTTGGTAATCCTCTGCAGAGGGATTACAAGTAAGAAACTGAGACCTGAAGCTCCAGCTTGCGGCCTGAGGGAGAAGGTTGCTATTAGGCAGGTAAAAACCATCCATTTGGGGACCCCGGGGGCTTGGAGTAGTGGCCCAGCTTTGTCACTTAGCTCAAATGTGTGATATCAGGCAGGCCACTCTCTCCCTGTGGTCCTTTCTGGAACTTATGAAGTCTAGATATTAGATAGACAGAGCCATTCCTGGGCCTTGGTTCCTGATCTGTACAAAGTCCAGAGGTCTATTGGTCACCTCTCAGCAGCAAACATGGTTGACCATACCCTCTTTACGCAGTAAGATCCAGAGACCCTCTACTGTCTTCTCATCCCACAGGCTACTTTCTGCCCGATGCTAGAGAATTCTGGGGTTCTCGTTCCTCTACATGCTCCCTTGATGACCTCGTATGGTCCTATAGCTCTTCATGTATCCCCAAGCCCCCATTTCTATCTTTATCTTCTCTCCAGGGCTCCGGACTCTCATGTGCAACTGCTTTCACCTGTGACTTCACATCTCTACTCAGATAATGTCCTAAGAACAACTCCCAGGAGATTAGCCACTTAACAAAATAGGCTGTTGCTTTAAAAAGGTCTGAGGGCCAGTGAGATAGTTCAGTAGATAAGGGTGTTTACACCAAGCCTGAGGACCTGCTTTCCATCTCTGAAGCTTACAAGGTGGAAGAAGAGATGGGATCTCCACAAGTTGTCTTCTGACCTTCATATACATATGCACACACACACACATACACACACACACACATTAAATATAAGTAAGTAATAAATAAATAAATGCAAATTTAAATCTAAAAGTGTTTTGAAAAACCACGGGAACATAATTTTTAAAGTATATGGAAGAAAAGTTACAACTTCCCAAAAATAGATAAGAAGATACTGATGCGTTAACTCTCATTTCAGGGGGTAGGTGTGAGAATATTCATCTCCTCATCTTCGTTTTCTGTAGGTTTGGACTGTTTATTAGAAAATGTTTTTTTAAAAAGCTCTGTGAGGAATGGCTTTGATGCGGGATGACCACCAGACCCCTACCGACCATGTCTCGGATTCTTCTTTGGTTATTCTCAGTTTCTCGGAGGCATATAGAATTCCAGTCACTACCCATCTCAGTGTGCCTCCTCCAAGACTCACAAATGCTCTGAGGGGCCAGCCTCTAGCACCCTATAATGGAGCCCCCAACGCCTTCCTAAGGAAGAATCTACAGACCAAATGTTCAGGAAAGAAACCGCTCAAAGGCTAAGAATAGACACAGCAGGTGGACGCCCTGGGGTGGCAGTCTGTGGACTCTGCCTGCACTGTCCATCTGCTCTCCCCAAGGATATCCTGAGCTCAGATAACTGTGGGCAGGTATTCTGGAAACTCCATTCGAGGCTGGCATTCCAAGGTAAAGAGCCAGCTGCCTCCCAGGGACAACTGTCACCATAGTACAAATCAAAGGCTGAAGGGTCCTTAAAGAGATGACTGTGGGGTGTGTGTGTGTGTGTGTGTGTGTGTGTGTGTGTGTGTGATCAAGGAAACAGTGCACCACTTACATTTTGAAGCCTTTTAAGGTAACTTGGAGGGAAACAGGCTCTCATATAGATGATAAGAATGGAGGGATAACATGGAGGCTGGGGCAGTGTGACAGAAGAAGGCTTCTTACGTTCCCTTGGGAATGTTACTGGGTGAGCTCTTAGACAGCAGTTGGGCAATTTGCAAAATACACCAATCTTTTGCTCCACCAACCCCAGCCTAGACATCTACCCACAGAAATCTTGGCTTACATAAACAAGGGTAGAGGTAAGTTGTTCCGCAACAGTATGATTGAAAATAAAAAAGGGTCTATCAATAAAAGAATGGGTGAGAAAAGCAGAGTCTGTGAGCTATCCTGGCAGGAGCTCTATGCATCCCTCAAAGAAACACAGGAGAATTGCTCACACTGTTGTGAGATGATATTCACAGCTACAATTAAACGAAAGTTCTAGAGTTTCATAGATGTCTCTTTAAAAACAACACCCCCCACCCGCCTGCTTATCTATCTGCCTCTGTATCCATCTGCCTGCAATTACACAGAAGAAAACGGAAGAGAGGATGGTAACCCCTCAGGAAGGCCAATATACATATTAGAGTTTGGTTTGGATACTACTTTTATATTTAAAGTAAATCCAGCTAGCCGATAAAGGAAAACCAAGGTTATTTGCCTTCTCCAAACGCTGCTTCATCAGGCAGACTTCTAGAACTTCAGCTTCCAGAGCTGATCCACCTCTGCCAAGCCTCCTTTCCCACACCACTGTGTGAAAAGTCCTCCCTAATACAGAGCTTCCTGCCCAGTCTTTGTTTCAACCTTAAAGGGCAGGCTGCTCTGAGAACTAGTCCACACAAAGGTGAAGTTGTCAGTACACATTCTGAAATCATAGTCTCAAGGCATTGTCTTACTTTCCTACTACTGTGACCAAGGCAACCTACAAAATAACACACACACACACACACACACACACACACACACACACATTATGGTTTTAGAGGGTTAGAGTCCATGACGGCTGGGCAAAGGCATGGCAGCAGGGATAGCCTGAGAGCTCACATCTGAGAGGACTATCTGGAAACGGCCCTGCATACAGACCTGTGCTGCAGAGACTAGCTCGTGGTCTCACATGTCCCTCTGAACACTCAGAGCCTGAACGGGGCCTCAAAATGTACTGTGATTTCAAGAGCCAGTCGCATGACACAATACTGGGCATACCCACATTACCTTGTTCACGTAAGACTCAGGATATTTGCAAAGATATCACCCATCCTCGTTTCCCCACCATGTTGTATTGTCTTTAGCACCTCATACACAAGGAAGTCAGCACTGCCTCCCCTGTGGGTTGCTGTCCTCGGGTACACACCCTCTGCCCCTCCATTCTCTTGTACTTCTTGAGCAGAACAGCATCAGGACTTTCTTTCCTGACCTCCAAAGTTACTTACTACACATAGAGAAAAGCTAATTTTAGAATGCTTCCTCCTAGCTTCTGGAGTTGCGGTGCCTGCGTGCACACTGACACCAACACGACTAGAAAACGCTTTCCTTTTCTTCCTCCTTCACATTGCGGTGATCTTTATATTGTTTTTCCCTAGTTCCTATACAGGTAGGGTCCATTTTCCAGGATTTATTGCACCATAATAAATATATTTAGTATTTGTTACACGAGGAGGCGTTGGGACTGACAGGGCTGAGAACTATACAGCATGACACAATTCCTGCCTGGCTCAGGCGACTAAAATAGCTGGGACTCATTTAGTGTCCCTTGTGTCGTGTGTCTCTGCTCCACCAAGTGCTGCTAGGACTCCCATCAGACTCATAAGGAAATTGGGTTTCAGATGTGTAATGGCTCTCACAGGAGGGGGCTGAGCCAGATCAGCCACCATGCAAGCCCGGCTCCAGACCTGCAGAAAACAGGACAAACGGCAGCCTCATGCCAACTAGTTATCGCTTCTGGCATCATTGGAGAGAACCAAACACAGGGAGACCTCCGGTCTAAGTTCCTGCTGCTCTGGGGAAATCAGAGGCTCTGGCCAGAAGGAACTCATATTCCTATACAACAGTGCTTCTCAATCTGTGGGTCGTAACCAACTTTGGGGGTGGAACAACCCTTTCAAAGGGGTCACCTAAGACCATCTGCGTATCAGATATTTACATTATGTTCCTAGCAGAAGCAGAATCATGGTTATGAAGTAGCGATGAAATGATTTTATGGTTGGTGGGAGGGGTCATCACAACACGAGGAGCTGAATTAAAGGGTTGCAGCATCAGGAAGGCTGAGACCCACTGCAGCATGGCAACATAGGCAGATGCTTTGCAAAGGAAAATGGTTTAAATGTTGCTCTTCCTGTGACTTGAAGCCCCTTCAAGCAAAGGAGTATTGTCTGTTCCCCTTGTCCTCTTTGGACTGGCTATAGGATTTGATCTGAATGCTTGGAGATTTCCAAATGGCTTGCCCTTCCCCTTGCACTAGAGCCCTGTGACCACCAAGTGAACAAACCAGCTTCAGGAAGCACACAGGCCGTGTGACCAGACCTGAGTTGGCTCTGTGTCTCAGACACACGGAGGAGCCCAGCAAGGTCAGCAAAGCTGACCCGCGGTTGATGGTAGATACACGGGCACGCTCAGCCAGGAGCAGAAGGCTCATTTGCTGAGCCCAGCTAAACTGCTAATACTCAGAAGTGTAAGCTAAGCAAATGTCTTATTGTTTATGGTTTTACATTTATCTGTGAGTGTGTGTATGCGGGTACACGTGAGCCACAGCCTGTGACCAGAGGACAACTTATGGGAGTCTGCTGTCTCCTTCCACCACGTTCTGGAGATTGAGTTCAGGCAGTCAGCTGTGGCCGCAGGCAAGTACCTTTACCCACTGAGCCACCCTGCCAGCCCAGTAACTATTTGGGGTGGCTTGTTATCTAGAAAAAAAAAAGAAAAAAACCAAACTACTGACAACAACAATCTCCTAAGGCCATGCTGTGCTCTACGCAGGTGCTGTCTCCCTTTTATCATAGTCTCCACTACTCCCTGTTGTCCCACATTGGGCTCTAGCTCCCTGGTTTTTATAATCTGCCTCACTCCTATAGAAACACATCGAATGGCCCCGTTAAAGCCTACGTTTCCCAGACCTATGAGACCTATGTTTTGTTTGTTTCTTGAGGATCTAGGACATGGGTACTTGAAGAGACGCTGGTGGAAGGAGAGATGTGGAAAAGTGAGAGAAAGACAAGGCAGATGAGAAGCTGGTGGGCTCACAGGAAATAGCATCACCTGCTTCTGCACTCTTTCTCCCAGGGAATAAAGTGGCATCTGAGTAGGGTAACGAAGACATCTCTGTCCTTCCTCCCCTGCTCTGATTTCTAAAAACTGACCATCGATTTCCACTTGGCAAGCTTTTTAAGTTTGGGGTGTGTTGTTTGTTTCCGGGGTTTCATTGCTGTTGGCTTTGTAGTATTTTGTTTTGTTTATAAACAGGATCTTGCTATGTAGCTCTGACTGGAACTCTCTATGTAGACCAAGCTTGCCTCAAACTCACAGAAATCCTCCTGCCTCTGCATCCTGAGAGCTGGGATTAAAATTGTGTACCACCATACCCAGCCAAGTTTTGGTTCTATGAGATATAGTCTTGCTATGTAGCCCACGCTGGCCTTGAACTCACAGCAATCCTCCTGCTGTGACTTCTTTAAAAACTAAAACCAAACAAACAAACAAATAACAACACAAAGAAGAAAAAAAAACACCACCCACGCTCTAGATGAAGATGGCAACTAATGACTGCCAAGAAAGGAAGACTCGGACTTCTCCGGGTACAAGTCCTCTGATAGGTTATCCAATTCCAAGTGGTCAGTACTTGTTTATACATATTATCTCAGCTCATATACATACGAACAACACTAAATATATTCTGCAGGATATGTATATGTGTGCGTGCATGTACACACACACAACTCCCAGAAGAAGTTGGAGGCAGAGGAAGGTGGGGTGAGGTGATATAAATACAGTACTCATGTATAAAATACTCAAAAATGTAAAAAAAAAATATTAAATTTGTGATAGAAGGAAAAAGGCAAGATGAGAACCAATAATAAACAAATAAACAATAAGAAAAATCTGTTCTTCACCCACAAAAATAAATTCTAATATAGAAAACAGAATGAATCACAAGAAAATATTCAAAAGGACTCTTAAACATCCAAAGAGATGACAAACTTGTCCTAAGATAATGGAAAATAAAGCCAGACACCTCACCCTGACCTAACCAGTGCAAGCAGCCTAAGGTTTGGCGACACGCTCCGCTGGGAAGGCTGTGGGGAGACAGGCCTCTGCTGCCAACAGGGATATGAATGGACATGCCTTTAGAGGGGAAGTCTTAGTTATCAAAACTATCCAACTATATCTCCTTTGATCCACCCATTCCATTTCTGAAAAATGTACCTTGCAGCAGAGTAAGATGACTCGGGATTCCAATAAATAAATAAATAAATAGATAGATAGATAGATAGATAGATAGATAGATAAATAAATAAATAAATAGATAAAATCAAAGTCCTGTAGCATTGTTTGACCCACATGGGTCAAACAAACTGGCGTGGCCACAGAAGAGCATGCTGAGAGTCAAAGGATGAGGAACGACATGTGTTTAAATGGAAGGGCCTCCAAGACAGAGACAGATGTATCAGGCTTTCGTTTAGAAGTTTAGCTAGGCATGGTGGCACACACCTTTAATCCCAGCACTCGGCAGGCAGAGGCAGGCAAGTATCTGTGAGTTCGAGGCCAGCCTGGTCTACAGAGCAAGTTCCAGGACAGCCAGGGCTACACGGAGAAACCTTGTCCCCTAAAATAAATAAATAAATTTTTTAAAAAGAAGTTAAGAAAATAAGATATAGCCAGGCACAGTGGTACACACCTTCAATCCCAGTGCTTGGGAGACAGAGGTAAGCAGATCTCCAAGTTCAAGGCCAGCTTGGTCTACAAATTGATTTCTAGGACAGTTAGTACTAAACTGAGAAACCCTGTCTCCAAAAAAAAAAAAAAACGAAACAGAAAACAAAAAACAAAAAAGAGAAGAATAAAGAAAAATGAAAGGAAGGAAGGAAGGGAGATTCAATGTTTATTTGTAGCTATTGACACATGCAAAAGAACACTCTCCACAGAAATCCAAACTGACAGGAAACACACAGGAAGATCCTGAGCCGTGTCTGAGACCTCCGAAAAGCCAGCACTGCTTGGCAGCAAGGCCCTCCTGGCTGATAGAGGCCTGGCTGCTGACACAGGCCCGAGCAGGTTCAAGACCTGAACTGCTCCTGGCCACACTACTCACACAGCTGCTTCAATGATGCGCTGGATCTCCTTCTGCACTTCCGGCTCCTTCTGGTATGCCTTGACCAGCAGCAGGGCCTGGTCGTAGTTGGCACAGTAGACTTTATAGACTTGTTCAAACTCCTCTTGGAATTGCAGGAATAAGTTACCTATGGTGAACAAGCAGCAAGAGTGATCAAGGGCAAGTGTGCATGACCCTTTCTTGGAGTGGAGAGGTGGGGCTTGTGCTTCGCGATGAGGCAGAGGCACTTCCCAGCACGTCACTGTGTGCAAGGTACCCTACTTTCCTGTTTCTATCTTTCATCTGTTTTATAAGGTAGCTGAATAGCTGAGTGACAGAATCATGTAGAGTTTTGTTTGTTTGTTTGTGGGGGAGACAGGGTTTCTCTTTTGTAGCTCTGGCTGCCCTAGAACTCTCAACGTAGACCAGGCTGGACTCAAACTCACAGTCTCCCTCTGCCTCTCAAGTGCTGGAATTAAAGGCATGCGCCACCACTGCCCAGCGAGTCCACGATCTTAAATTGTACATCATGATCCCAGATGGGGCCAGCTGCCGACCTGAATGTGGAGTCTGGAAAAGTTCGGCAAGAGTAAAGGTTTCCAGACACAGGGTAACCCGAGATCAGTTCAGAAGCAAACCTGCAATGAATCTGAGGTGCTTCTGGCCACGCCCACCTGTGTTACCACCATGAAACTTCACTGCAGCCCTGGTTTTGAACATTCACACATGGCCCTGCAGGTGCCACCCAGAACCCTGGTGGACACTGCCTGCAACACCTTGGCTTAGATTTGAGACTACTGTACGTAGAAACTGCAGTCTTTATTGTACGTACGAAGTTCTCTGCTCTTATAGAAACAGGATAGTTTAGCTGTGGAAAACAAAGACTTGATATTTTTCTGCTGTCGTGGAAGGGACCCCCCTCCCCAAACACAGCAGGGTACTGCCTCCCCTGGACTAGGCACAGATCCCCCCCCAACACCAATTTTCAGCACAAAGCGGAGGGGGGACGTTATGGGGGGAAGCAAAGGTGGCTGCTTCCGAGTCAGATAGAAATCGGGGTGGGAGGGACTTTGCAGGTATAATTTTAACTGGAGAAAAAAGTAGGTCTATGTTAGAATGAATTAAGATGAGTTGGTAAGCTCTGAGCGGGCATGTTAATTAGGGTATCCAGATGGGGTTATTTGTTTGCTGGACTTTGATGTTTTGAGGAAGGGACCTTGGTGATCAGTCTCAGAACTGAGTCAGTGGCCAAATAAGGGTAGAGACCTTGATGGCTAGTAAACCTTGGTGGCTAGTAGACCTTGATGGCTAGTAGACCTTGATGGCTAGTAGACCTTGATGGCTAGTAGACCTTGATGGCTAGTAGACCTTGGTGGCTAGTAGACCTTGGTGGCTAGTAGACCTTGGTGGCTAGTAGACCTTGGTGGCTAGTAGACCTTGGTGGCTAGTAGACCTTGATGGCTAGTAGACCTTGGTGGCTAGTAGACCTTGGTGGCTAGTAGATCTTGATGGCTAGTAAACCTTGATGGCTAGTAGACCTTGGTGGCTAGTAGACCTTGATGGCTAGTAGACCTTGGTGGCTAGTAGACCTTGGTGGCTAGTAGACCTTGGTGGCTAGCTTTCGGAACTTAATCTAATGGCCAGATTTTGGTTTGGGGTTAGGACAGAACTTCCAAGGATTTTGTAAATGACCCTACCTGCCTCTGCCAGTAAGTGCTACAGACTTAGACAAAGTGGCATTCTCAACATTAATAATGATCTAATCAAAATACTGATTAACTCGGGAAAAAAAAAAAAACCAACCTGAACATGTTTTATGTTCTGAAGTGTCAGACATTCAACCGAGATTTAATTCTTTAGGTTAAAAAGTAAGCATACCTATCTCATTAGTATGTAAATTTGTTTTCATGGGTTTTGTTGTTTTGCGACAAGGGCTCACTTTGTAGCTCTGGATGACCTGGAACTTGCTATGTAGACCAGGCTGGCCTCAAACTTACAGAAATCTGCCTGCTTCTGCTTCTTGAGTGCTGGCATTAAAGACCCCTGTCATGATGCCCTGCTGCATGTTTAATAAATGCCAAAATTGTATGAGTACCAAAGACATGTTTTAAAATAAAATTCTTTGTGACTTCAGTAAATGTTCTATTTGTCTATCTTTGTTTAAATAGCTTTATGCACCACGCTTGAGTTTTGTAAAGTGTTTTTAGGTGAAAAGACATTGTAAGTGGAAATTTAAGACGCGCTGTGTAATTACAGCTCAAGCCGGCAGAAGAACCAGGTAACCACTCTGCCTACAGAACACTTGGTTCTGTTCCCACAACCCACGCCTCTGTAGCCTCTCCTCCACTCCTCCAGCCCTCCCCAACCAGCCCACAAGACCTACAGAGAGGCCCCAGTGCCATCACAGCCCAAGCTAGAGGAAGAACCAGGGAGACGTGACAACAGCTCGTTCTGGGAAATATAAAACATAATAAAAATGCACGTGACAGAAGACTTGGGCAGATCTAAATGTTGCAAATGGTGGGTGTTAGTGAATGCCTTCTAGGAAAAAAAAAAAAAGTCCTGTGTAGTCAGCAGGCTGGTAACCTGTGCAAATCACCAGAGCCCAGCACTGCTTCCAGTTTGGGATTTTTCAAGTTTTGGGATATTTGTTTACATATAACGAGATATCTTGGGGCTGAGATCCAAGATGAAATATGAATTTTATTGATATTTCATATGTACCTTCAACACATTTTTTCTTTGCCCTATTCTGCCCTAGTTTATATTTATGATCTGTTTCTGGCGCACCTGACTTTTAACTGTAACCCACCAAACAGTGTTAGGCGTGAACTTTTCTACTCGTATTGTATCGGTACTCAAAACGTTTTGGATTTTGGAGCATTTCAGGCTTCAGACTTTAGGGTTAGCAATGATCTGCCTGTACTTAGTATATGAGAAGTATAACTGTCGCCATAGCCACAATGACATTCACATTAACATGGTTTTAAAGCGCATTTATGATCTTTAGGATGTGTGTGTGTGTGTGTGTGTGTGTGTGTGTATGTGTGTTGAAACAAGGTCTTACATAGCTGAGCTGGCCTTGGTAGCTGTTGATTCAGGGTAAAAGGCTTTTTATTCTTTGCCAGAGTTACAACGGAGAAACCCTGTCTCGAAAAGAAAAATTAGGGCTGCATCTCAGGGCAGCCCTTATTTTATAATGAAACCAGGGAGAGCACTGAGATCTCTGGCTTTCCATTTCCTCATCAATAGGATAGGCAGAAAATTAGCACTCACCCCTAAGTGGTTTTGATGACCATTCAATAAAATATAATGCCCATAAAATGTTTGACACGAATTTTCTTTAACAAGTGTTTGCTTTTTTACTACGTATCAGACATTCTGCCTTGTTCTGAGGACAAAACAAATCCCCTGTCTCATGGGGTTTAAAGTCTAGTAGAAAAGTCGGGAAGGCAAACCGTAAATAAATAGTTGGCCTTTCATATCCATGGGTTCTGTTTGTACAGATTCAACTAACACAAGATTGAAAATATTTGAAATGAAATGGTGTCTGGAGGTCCTGTGAGAGGAGTCCCAAACACCACACCAGAGCAGAAGATAAGAGGCAAGAAGCTATTAATTTCTTGGGGTCCTTGTCCCTGGATCCCCATGACAATATGGCAGGAACCTTCATCTTGAGCTAGGGAAATATTTCAGGACAGATGGTGGCCCTGATTCCAAGGCTGCAACTGTCAGGGCTGCCAGATTCAACTTTAAAAAGCTCCAAGTGCAGGCGTGGTTCTTTAAGCATGGACTGCAGCACTGACACCGAATACAGTGGCTGCTGAAGATAGACCCCCATCCCTACAGAGAGGAATTTCCACAAGAAGCCCCTCTGCAGTGAAGCAGAAGGCTGGAGCAGCAGACTTCCTCCACCTGGCCCCTGGAAGTTTCTGTCTAAAAAGGACTCTCGCTTCGGCTGTGGCCTGGGGTCCTGCACCCTGAAGCTCCAGCCAGATACTCCAGCCTCCCGAGGTTCCAAGGATCTCTCTTCAGCCACAGAAGTCCTCCAGACTCTCGGCCTCTGCTCTGACATCTGAGTACCAAGACAGGGATACAATGGCAGACAGGGACAGATCAGGCTTGGTCATTTCTGAATGTAGAGCACATCCTCTAAGACCCCGAAGGGTCCTGCTGCTGGATCACCTCTGCCTCCTTCATGCACCATCTCTTCAAGCTGGTGTACACGAGCATTGATGTTTTCTATAAGTATCCCACATCCTTGTCATGCAGCTCAGGGACACTGCTGTAGGGTTATTGTCTAGAAGTGAAATTACTGCTCATAGGTGAATTTCCTTTGGTGGCTGCCAGCCTGGGGCATCCAGCTCACCATCTCCCAGCACTTAGCCTTGTGATACTTGTTTCATATGAGATAGATTCTTTCCGTGTCATTCAGGTTGGTCTTGAACGTGTGTGTGTGCGTGTGTGTGTTTCATCGTGTGTGCATGGTGGAGGAGGGTGTCCCGAGGCACAGGTATGGAGGTCAGGAAACAGCTTTGTATCATCGGTTCTCTTTCTACCCGGGGTTGGTTTTCAGCTCAGGTTGTAAGTGGCTACAGCAGCTGAGCCATCTCATCAGCCCTGGTCTCCAACCTTTGGCCCATTTGCCTCAGCCTCCTACATGTCACTTTGTGCCTGTTGTAGTTTCTCTGTTCATTCCCTCCGGTCAGTGGGTTGAACATCGTCACATATTAATGGGACATTAGAAATTTCTGTGCCCCTTCTTTATAAAAATCTATTTCCATTGGTTTTTGAAATTATTCTTCTGTTCTACAGTTAAATTGTGCCGGACATTTTTTTTTTTTTAAGAAAAAAGAATGTGAATTGAACACGCAAGGGCTTCTCTTGCTGCCCTCATTCCCTGAGCAATACAGTGTAACAGTCTTCTGTGTGTCACTTACAGGGTGCTAGATGTCATAGGTTGTCTAGAGATGCTTTATAGTACACAGAACAGCTCCAGTGAGTTTATAGCACGCTGTTTTATACAAGGGACTTACTTGAGCATCTGTGGGGCACGGGGTCCTGGAACCATCCCCCGCTAGTACCAAGGGATGACTATGTATTACAGAAATCAAAGTAAAACCAAACAAACATTGAACACTGGGTGGTGAGGAAGGCTTCCACAGATAATGTGGCCATCTGCCAAAGAGCAGAAGTAGCCAGCTCCAGGAAGCCCAGGGGAAGGGCAGGTCCCAAGCTTGAGACTGACAATGGCAAGGCCCAGAGTCAGGTAACCCCGGTACGAGGACAGCCACAGACCCTGGTGTGTCTGGAGCACAGTGAGCCAGGAACAAAGGGCAGGAAACAAATGGGAAACTAAAGCCAAGTTGTAAAGGGCATTTGAGAAAGCAGGGTGTAGCCAGACACTCAGTTTTTAGTCCAGTGGTGTCAGGAAGCGGTGGGAGTGGTTTGAGAAAGGGTCTCATGTCAGCTAAATTTCAGTAGCAGGTACTGTAAAGTTAGAACAGCATGGAGAAGGTGAATCAGGCCCCACACAATTTCCTGAAGTGTTCTTTCTTTTAATATGAACTGGCTTCTTATAGGGAGCAAGTTGGATATGATGGGAAGAATAAAGAAATAGGGGGAGCACCATAGGGATGAGAAACACAGGGCCAGGTGGTGGCAGCGCATACCTTTAGTCCAGCACTTAGGGAGGCAGAGGCAGGTGGATTTCTTTGAGTTCCAGAACAGCCTGGTCTACAGAGTGAGTCCCAGGACAGCTAGAGTTACAACAGAGAAACCTTGTCTCGAAAACAAAAAACAAACAAACAAACAACAACAACAACAACAAAGCACAGAAGATTGATTCATTAAAAACAAGGTTCTGGATAATTCTGATTCTTGGTACCATGATAGCTTTTCTATTAACCTAACTATGCTGGATAGAGCTATGTCAACTTGACATAGACTAAAGTCATCTGAAAGAAGGAAACCTCAATTGAGAAAATGCTTCCATAAGATTGGCCTGTAGGCAAACCCGTAAGACATTTTTTCCATTGGTGATTGATGGGGAAGGGCCCAGCCCATTGTGGATGGTGTTATCCCTGGGCTGGAGGTCCTGGGTTCTATAAGAAAGCAGGCTGAGCAAGCCATGAGATGCAAGCCAGTAAGCAGCACCCCTCCATGTCCTCTGCATCAGCTCCTGCCTCCAGGTTCCTGCCCTGTTTGAGTTCCTGTCCTGACTTCCTTCAGTGATGAACAGTGATGTGGAAGTGTAAGCCAAATAAACCCTTTCCTCCCCAAGTTTCATCATAGCAATAGTAACCATAACTAAGACACTAACCGTTCTCTTAAAAAATAAAATTTAGAGCTGAAGAGATGGCACAGTACTCAAAACTCTTGCAGAGGACCTGGGTTCAGTTCCCAGCACCCAGCGACTCACAACCATTCCAGGGGATCCAAAAGCCCTCTTCCAGCCTCCACCAACACTGCATGCATGTGGTACACAGACATACATGCATACACACACTCAAACTCAAAAATAAAAATAAATAAGTCTTTTTAAAAAAATAAATAAAATAGTTAAGAAACATTTGGAGAGATGGCTCAGCAGCTAAGAGCACTTACTACTCTTCTAGAGGACTGGGTTTGATTCCCAGCACCCACACGAGGGTGTACAACCATCTGTAACTCCAGTTCCAGGGGATTCAGTGCCTCCTTCTGGCCTCCACAGGCACCAGGCACTCAAGTGGTGCACAGATATGCATTCGAACAAAATATTCATTCATATAAAAAATAAAAATAAATCAATACGAAGTTGAGACTAAACGAGGAGGCACTATGGTTTCCACACATCCTCCCACGTTCATGTGTTAAAAGATTAATCTTGAGGAAGAGGCTAGTAGGCCACGAGGATCTGACACTATGTGAGGGCCCTGCTGCCTCTGACATGCTCAGATCTCTCTTCACTGCCTCCCCCCCCCCCCCCCCCCCCCCCCCCCGGAGCCCCGGAGTCCCAGGCTCGGGAGCCAGTTCTGCAGTAAGCACAGACTGAGGGCAAAGCCGAAGGAAATCAAGCCAATGAACGAGCACCTGGGTCTTTAGCTTACCAATTAGGTACGCTTCCTCCTCTTCCTTGCAGGCTGTCTCCTGCAGACCCTGAAGGAATCTGCCGCTCACCTGGATGATGTCATCCATGTTGGAGAACAGGACATCCAGATCTCCTGGTGGCAGCTGGAAGCGACAGCAACGCTATGGGCAGAGTCTGGGAGTCTGATAGGGGACTTAAGGAACAGCCCCGGGCACTCACACTATCTGGGGTCCTCTTGGGAAGACCAACTGTCCAATGGGGCTCTTATAAGTTAGGTCTCCACGTTACTCTTCAAAAAAAGACATCAAGTCCAGCATGGAAGGAAAGCTGACGGTGCATGTGCGGGGAGGGGGGGTGGGGGGTAGTTTAGGTGTTGCTATTTGAATGTAAAATGTTCCCCATATGTTCACTTCTTCCCCAGAAGTATTTAAACACTTCTTTGGAAAGGCTATGGAACCCTTAAGAGGTAAGTTAGCCTTGCTGGGGGCTTGAGTTATTAGAGGCAGACCTGAAGGTTTTGTGGCCTGCTTCCTGCTCCTTCTCTGCCTATCCAATAGCTCGTTTAAATCCAGCACTTGCTGCTCTTGCAGAGGATCCAGGTTCCCAGCACCCACATGGTAGTTCACAACCATCTGTAACACTGGCTTTTGGGAATTCCACATCCTCTCTGGCCTCCTCAGGCCCCAGGCACACACAGAGAATACACAAACATACGCCAGCAAACACTCATACACGTTAAACATAAATCTTTAAACAAACAAACAAACAAAAAAACCCTGCAAAATTGAGTTACAAAAGAAGACAACAATGAGATTTTTGTAATGTTTTAAGTACATTTACTATTTTAAATCAGGCGATGTTCATAGCTATCCTCAGCTTCTCTGGCCAATAGGCTGCAAGTGGGATAGTCCCACGTCATTCAAGGCCTTTAAGGTTGCACAGCTAATAAAGTCCTGGGGCTTATATTCAGGTTTGTCAGGCTCCCACCCACCAAGAGTCCTTTCCAACAAGTCTGCCAGGAATGATGAGAGGTCTAGGAGGAGCCCACAACTGCTCCTACAAAGATATCGGGGCTGCATCAGTACCTGCTGCAGGTGGCTCCTGATGTCAGAGGCACAGAGTTGTAGCATGTGCAAGTAGGAGACCTCTGTGTCGATGAGCTCTCTAATGGCCAGCTTCTGATGGAGCATCGATCTGTCCTCAGAGCCTTTGTTCTGCTCAGGACTCTCTGACCTGGAGGAGGGCTCATCTGCCCCAAGATCAGCCATATCCACAGGTTCTGGAGAAAAACAAACAAACAAACCGTCCCAATACCCTTGTAAGGTGAATCTCCTTGTTACATCTCCTAGGAAATGCTATGTCTAACTTGAAGACTACTCATCAAGTGGCCTAAAACATCATTGGCTGCAACAGAGTCAACTGTTTATTAAACAGAGTCAATAAACTGATGGCATTTGTGGATGGTGTCTGGAAAATATCAGATGACAAACAACAGCTCTGGCAATTGCTGACATTTGACATCCATTTCGCCAGGACTCAGACAATGGACTTTCCCAAATCTTCTTTTATCCCACCCCCCAGCTTGACCCAGAATCAATCAATCAGTCAATCATTTAAAAATTCATCATGCTGGGTTCATAAGGCCATTAGCTATATACACGTATTCTGATCACATTTCCTCCCCGTAACCAGCAACGCTTCCCTTCCACATCTTCCCTTTTGCACCTATATGAAACCTAAGACCCATGATGAGAGAAGATCTGTGATACACGTCTTTCTGTGACTCACTTAACATGACAGCCTGAGGAGCATCCATTTTTCTACAAATGACACAACTCCATTCTTCCTTATAGCTAAAAAGAAACCACACTATATATAAGCCACAGCATTTCTTGGTTGATGGCCACCTGGGTTGTTTCCATAACTCGGCTACTGTGAAAAGTGCTGCAGTAGACACAGAAGTGCACCTCTGGGAGGTGCTGACTTGGAGCATTGCTGGTGAATACCCAGTGGTATAACTGTTGACCCAGATTCCTGTATTCAGCTCAGCTAAGTCCCTCCTCTTTTCTCCCCATGGTTCCTGGCTCCCACTCTCAATCATGACATAGAACCTATGGCCAGATGATTTTCTTTCTTTTTCTGTTTTTAGTTTTACGAGATGGGGTCTTTCTGTGTAGCCCTGGCTGTCCTGGAACTCACTATGTAAACCAGGCTGGCCTCAAACTCAGAAATCTGCCTGCCTATGCCCTCTGAGTGCTGGGATTAAAGACATGTACCACCATGCCCAGCTTTGTCAGTCGATTTTCAAAGGCTCCAGGACCATCTTTCTGAATCCAGACCTCTCTCCATTCACATTTGTCCTGGATGTGCGTCCAGTTTAAAGTTCCTGAACCAAGCTGTGGGCAGGGCATTCATTCCCGGATGCCCACAGCATTCATAGCTCCCTCCTGCTCAGCCTTAGCCTCCTCTCCAGCCAGAGAGAAGGTGATTGCTTTTCTCTTCACCCCTGCATTTCTGCACTTGCTGTACCCTCCCAGCCTCCGCCCTCCAGCACTTGTCTTCTCTAAGCCCATTCCTCATCCTCCCCCTTTTCATCCTCTGAAACTCACTCTCTTACTCATTGTCTCTAAAGTTTAAATTTTTATAAATATAAATATAAATCATACGGCCAAGATGACCTGAAAAATCTTTCTACTACCAAACACTTAGAGATGCCAGAAAGGATATAACTTTAACTGCTGAGCAGAGCTTACAAAAGCACAAGGGGAATCTCCAGGGAACTAAATCAGAGCAAGGGTGAGTGTGGGCCACAGTGGCCCACAGTGGAGGGGGAAAAGGAAATGACTATGGCCAACCTCAGCCAACTGGGAACTTTCCGGGAAACAAGCTCCTCTGGTGAAATGATGACTTGGGGCGGGGGAAGCGTCCGCTCACCAAAGAAATAAATCAGGAAAGAGAAAGATGCAGAATACTGATTGACACACTGGAGAGGACCCAAAGACACTCTCAGGGAAGGGGAGGAAATACTAGCGTTGACAGCTGGCTCCGTGCAAATGGAAAACAGTCAGGACTAGAGAACTTCAGAAGAAGGTTCGAAAATATCTTGAGAACAGATTAGTTAAATTAGTACAGAATTTGATATTTAACTGGGGGGCATTGCACAGACAATCCATAGAAAATGAAGAAGCCAACCAACCAATTAAAAAAAAAAACTTATAACAATTTTTGTGCAGAAAAGACAGAAGAATCTTGTCCCATTTCTGGAGGAAGAACTCCTGTGCACAGAGGGCTGTGCCTGAGTACGAAGGCCTCCTGGCTTTCCCCATCCGGTGGATTCTTACTGGCTCAAGCCTCCTTCTTTCCAGTCATACTGTGGGGGTCACACCTTAAGATTCAGGTCCCTAGTATAGAAAAAGACCAAAGCAGCCAACTTTAGTCAGGCTTCTAAGAGCACCAAAATTGTGTAGGCCCAAGCCAGGAGCACCGTGACCCAAAACAGTTCCCAGAGTTAAAGAAAAACACTTTCTAAGACAAACAAGATGGCCTTGGGCTAAAAGAGTTTCCCCACGTAGACAGCCCATGGCCTCGGGCTAAGAGTCTTCCCCCCACCCACATTAACTAAGACCCTAAAGTTTACATTTTCTAGGAGCCCACAACCTTGCTATATGCCAGCACCAATCAGTTTAAAGATTAGCTGGCCCCTACCTATCAAAATGGGAAAATAATTTGGGGACCAATCAACTTGTCCCAACTCGGTTTGTGCCTAGCAACCGTTTCAACTGTATAAAAAGCTTCACCATTTGCTCCTCGGGGCCGTTCCTATCCTGCGTGTTAGAACGGTCCCAGTATACTGGAATAAAATCCTCTTGCTATTTGCATCGATTTTCGGACTGTGGGTCTCTGTGGGGGTGCGGCGTTCCGGTTTGGGCCCCTGGGGTCCAACAATACCTCAACACTGCTGTCAACGGCAGACAGTTCCAAGTCTTGGGAACCCATGTCAGATACATCTTCGGTGCTCTTCTGTTCATCTATTGGCAGTTTATTTCAGAAGGCTCAAATATCAAACCTTTTGAGGGAAAGTGTGAAAGTCATCAGGTTTGGGGACAAACACCTTTTGCCCACTGAACTAACCGGCTAGCCCAAGGTACATTTTTATAGCCTTGATGTAAACTGAAGATTAATTGGAAAAGGGATTTTTTTTTCAATCTTTTATGCAAATTAATCATTTTTTAAAAAGCTTGCAAGCTGTATCTGTAGCTCAGATTCACGTGCAGCGACAAACAGAGGGCCAGTGAGGTGGCCCCATGGGTAACGGCCCTCGTCGCCAAGTCTGCAGACAGCAGTTCCATGCCCAGGACCCGCGTGGTGAAAGAAGAGAGCCAGTTCTTACTAGTTGTCCTCTGACCTCCACGTGCATCACACAATAAATAAATGTGACTTTTAAATTAAAAAGAAACACACATCTGGGTGGGGGTGGCACACACCTTTAGTCACAGCCCTTGGGAGGCAGAGGCAGGTGGATCTCTGAGTTTGAGGCTAGTCCGGTCTACAGAGGGAGTTCCAGGACAGCCAGAACTACACAGAGAAACCTTGTCTAAAAGAAAGAAAGAAAGAAAGAAAGAAAGAAAGAAAGAAAGAAAGAAAGAAAGAAAGAGAGAGAGAGAGAGAGAGAGAGAGAGGGAGGGAGGGAGGGAGGGAGGGAGGGAGGGAGGGAGGGAGGGAGGGAGGAGAAAAGAAAGAAAACAATGAAGAGAAAGAAAAGAAAAGTAGAAAGAAACACACAGAGAAGTTACATGGGCCCCTCATGTAATTTCTTACATTGTCAGTTGCAAAACTAGATATAAGAATTCCACCTAAAACCACAGGATATTACAGAGACAGGGGACAGACTACCTGGCTGGCTGGCTAGGGGTAGAGCTAGAAGGCAGGCAACTGAATGGGACTACATTATGAAATGAACATGAAGGAACATCGTATGATGTCAGAAGAGTCTATCCTAGTTGAGGTAGAGTTTATACAACCTGTCGCAGGATAAATTGGTGCGGAACAATCATATACATGTATTGTACGAGTGCCCATTTCCTGACCAGAGTGTTGCTCAGTATTTAAGCAAGATACAGCCATTAGCCCAGCAGAGAGAGGGAGGAAAAGATGGCTCAGTGGGTAAAGATGCTTGCCACCAAGCCTGATGACCTGAGTTCAATTCCCAAGACCTACAAAGTGGGAGGAGAGAACTGACTCCTGAACATTACCTTCTGACCTCCACACACATACCATGGCACGCGCACACCCCCACACATACACACAAAAATAAATAAACACGTGTAACTAAAAAAGAAAAATTAAGAAAAGCAGAGCAATAGGGACACAGGACCTCTTTGTAACGCCCCTGCAACTTAATGTTTGCTAGAATTATTTTAAAACAACAATTTTTAAACACAGCTGCAAATGGACCTCAACGGTAGAGCACTTGGCTAACATGGGTGAGGCCCTGGTTTCCATTCCTAGAACAGCCATCAAAAAAAAAAAAAAATCATGTAGTGTTAAGTTCTCCTGGGAATTGCAGGAGGAGTGCCCTTGCTCCCACTCCTTGCCTGACCTGCCGGGTAGGAAGAAAACACACCCTAGGAACACAGCCTTTCTTCAAGGCAAGTGGGGTGCCTAGCAAGCGTAGAAAAAGCATTGTAGTCTAAGGCTAAGATGTTCACTCCTGAGAACTTTTAGATGCCTATAATAGGCAATTAAGAACTAAAATCAGGACCACAGGTGTAAGTCAATGGTAGTGTGCTTAATTAAGTTTGCTAGGCCCTGGGTTCAGTGCCCAACTCCTGGCAACACACACACACACACACACACACACACACACACACTCACACACAACCAACTAAAATCATCCCAGCACATGCCTGGTGCTAAAGGGAAAATGTCAATGCTGCAATCAATTCTTCCACGGCTGGCTATTGCTTCTTAGTTTTGACTGCATACAACTGGGTTGATTCTCTGTTCTCACATATCTTTGTCCACACTGGGATTTGAACATTCTAAACATTCATTCAACAAATAGCGTGGTGGTGTCTGCCTAGAATTCCAGCACTTGGGAGCTAGAAGCAAAAGGATCTTGAGTTCAAAGCCAGCCTAGGCTAATAGGTCTTAATGGGGGGTAGAGAGGGAGGGAGGGAGAGAGGGGAGAAAAGCAAAGACTCCAAGTAGGGAAATTAAGTTTCCTCCTTGGCTATTTATCCAAGGTAAGTTCAGAAATGGCTCCAATTTATTTATTACATGTATTTATGTTGGGGGCGTGCATATGTGTGTGGGAGTTGGTTCTCTCCTTCTACCACATGGGTCCTGTAGAATGAACTCGGGTCATCAGACTTGGTGTCAAGTTCCTTAACACACTGTACCACCTCTCTAGAGGGCTCCAACGTAAATATTTGAGGAAAAAGAAAAGGCATGAGACCTGGAGTCTGAGATTGTGGGATTGATGGAAGGCTGTCTGGGGTGAAAGTCAGGAGCCACCATAGCAAAAGACCCTACTGAGGAATCAAGGGAGGTAACACCTATAGAAACAACAGTGGCCAGATGGGAGCCCTGGCTAAAGGCTAGTGGTTGCTAAGATCACTGCAGCAGTCAGAAGAGACATTCCTATACAAAGAGCTTCCAGCTCTCAAAAGGGTCTAAGAATAAAAAAAATTATATGAATCACCTCCAAAGCCCTGCCCTACCAAGTATATTTGTGTGTGTGTGTGTGTGTGTGTGTGTGTGTGTGTGTGTGTGTGTGTGTATGTGTACAGCTGTACACAGGTCATCTGCACAGAGGTCATAGGAAAATCTCAGGTGTCAGTCCTTGCCTTCCTCCTTGTTTGAAGCAGGGTTTCTTTGCTATTTGATGCTGGGCCTTGTACACCAGACTAGGTGACCATTAAACTTCCAGAGATTCTCCTGTCTCTGCCTCCCATCCACCACTGAAATGCCTTTCCAACTTTTTGAGTGGGTCCTGGGGATCAAACTCAGGCCATCAGGCTTTCAAAGCTAGTGCCTTCACCTGCCGAGCCATCTCTCAGGTCCTACTACTAAGTGTATTCTTAAGACTCATGCTCTGTGCCCAGCAGTAGATGGCTAACAGAGAACAAACTCAATGGCATCTTTGGAGGTTCCTTGTCTTATAATGTCATGTCAGGGCTTTTCCCTTTTTTATTTTAATTTAATTTATATATTTTTCTTCTCTCTTTTTACCCTACAGGTCTTTTTGTGTTTACATTATGGCTTCCAGTTTAGTGGTTTTATGGGATTCCTGGGTGTGCAAATTTTAATAGGTCTCTGTTTCTTGTGCCTTCTCTTGGGCTCTTTTCCTTCTGTTTGCTTGTTTTGTCCTATCCCAATGTATTAGTGGTTTTTGTTTTTTCTTATTATATTATATTTTCTTATTATATTACATTATATTATTCAAATAACATATAATATATAATATATTATAATACAGTATATTTTATTTTCCTTTAGAAGCTTGTTTGCTTTCTAATGAAAGACAGGAAGTGGATGGATCCGGATAGGACTGTAGATGGGGAGGAACTGGGAGTAGAGGGAGGGAAAATCATAATCAAAATACATTATGTGAGAAAAAAGTCTATTTTTAATAAAAGGGAAAAATACTCATGCTCAGAAACAGTATTAGACAGGCATACAGGCATACAGACCAGGCCTACTCTGTTCTGTCTTCATGGTCCTAAGAGTGATTGTGAGAGGAACTTAAACGTTCAGAGCCCAGGCCTGGAGCTGATTTCTAATTGTCTTTGTTGGCTTTTGGAGACAGGATCTCATGTAGCCCAGGCTGACTTGAACTCCCACATAGCCACATTTAGCCTTGGCTTCTGTCTCCACCTCCCAAGTCTCAGGATTACAGGCATGCTCTACCCCGCCCAGCTGTGGATTTGAAATTTGGATTCTGTGATCAGCATGCTCATCTACCATCTTCATTGGGTTCTTAAAAGAGTTCATAAGAGAATGGCTAGTAGAGTGCCTGGAACATAATAAGCTGTTGGCTGCTTTTTGTTACTGTCTTTTGTTAAACTGGACAGCTGGTCTTATCATTAACCAGGCAGATGAAAATTTATCTAAGAGAGTTGCTGATTGATTTAGTTGCAACCAATCAAATTCAAGTAAATAGAGTCAGAACAGCTAATCATCATGATGGTGATGATGATGATGATGACTGATGATGATGATATAGTAATTGGTAATAAGAACTATGAGCCATAACCTGAAACTGCAGCTACTGCCCCAAAAAATAGAACGGAGAGACTGGAAAAGTGACTGAGATCTGAGGATATAACTCAATCCAGTCATTCATCATGGAAACCGATTCCTTTAAAATTTTTCTTCTCTACTTCCACTTTGGCTTAAGGCACTCTAAGTCGGATTTCTGCCACTTAATTAAAACGAATGGTTTTTTTAGCCCTTGGAAGGAAACAGATCACTGGGAGTCAGCTAAGGCCAAAAAGGAAAAAAAAAAACAAAACAAAAAAACAGGTCATAGCAGACTATCCTCATTCCCTTACTGACAGTCATCTGCATCAGCAGATCAAAGGAATCAACCATGAGTAGACCAGAGGAATGCTGTAGTCCACCAATCCGTCCCAGCAAGGTCTTGTGATTCTCTCAGGATATCCTTACAAACAAGAAAAAAAAAAAAAAATGGGTTGTGGATGGAGGCTGGGGAAAGGGGTTGAGAGGCAGTCATGTGCACTAAAAACTGATAAAACTTGCCAGGCAAGATGTGCCCACTGGTGCATGGTGGCATGGCTGTTAGTGAGTAACCAACTGATTTCTGGTTGCACTTGAGGCCTGCTCCATGGAGAGGAGTTGATGCCTGGCATTGCGTTCCTGCTCAAAGGCCTATGGCTAGGAAGGTCGTAGGCTCTAGTGGTGAACCTACTACTTTTGTTCTGTTAAATAGACATGTTGTCAAACTGCCTTCTAAATATTTATGTTTATACACATCCATGAGTGTTGTTCTCGGCCTTAGCAAGGGAAGTTTCTTTTTACAGTGGGCCAGAGTTAATTCAGAGACTCATAACTGGTCAACTGTGAATAAATGACTGTTGAATCCTAAGTGGGTCATCCTACATATCATCATCTTCTTTATCTCCTCTGCAGGATCAGAGAAGAAGGCAGAAGAGGGGGTGGAAAGGAGTGCTGTGAAATGGCTTCTTCTGGACATGATATGCATCACAAACTCACAGCAAGTAACTCGTGGGTTACTTGCACAAGATCAAGACAGTCAACATTCCATCATGGGTGGGGGAGGGGATCATGAGGCCCCACCCTTAGCTGAGAATTATTGGCAGTTGTTGCCTGGTGTGGGGGGTGGGGCGGGTTCCCGAGGGCGTGGCTACTGGTAGGCTGCACATGCTCCAGAGGATGGTTCCACACCCATGCACATGCATGTTAAGCTCTTTGTAAAGTGGTCTTCTGGTTTGACATTCCCACCAGCAGTGTGAGTTCGATCTGCTCTGCCTCCCGGTCAGCACTGGCACCCTGGGTCTTTTTTGTTTCTCCGAGGTTAATAATCTTGAGTACACGTCCAAGCACCTGTTTGCCTTCCATATATTTTCTTGAACATCTTTCATGTACTTAGGAGGCTCTTGCTCATTACAGAACTAAGTAAACAACACGGAAGGATGCAAAGAAGAGGACGTAATCCTCTACGCTGACCACCACTGCGCAGCACAAGGCAGCCACAGGTTATGAGGATCCCCGGAAACGCACACATATTAAGCACAGAACTCCCCTCTCCCAAAAGGTTCTGATTCAGTGAGTTGGGCTGAAGCACTTTAACAAATCTCTAGGAGTTTTTGATGTATGTGCTGTATAAATCATTTATCAAGAAATTCTATCCTGCTTGGAACGTAGGAGGTGGATCTTGGGGAGGGACAGAGTGGAGCACACAGCTGTCGTCAAAAAAAGAAAGAACTTTCTGCTGAAACAGAATTGTGTCTTTTTGTAGATTGTTGTCCACGGAGGACCTGAAGTTTGAAGCATAAAGGTCTAATTTTTAAAAAAGAACATTCAAAATGTTAGAAACGTGTGTGGTGGTGGAGGGGAGCAATGTTCAGCTACTAAGAGCACTGACTGCTCTTCCAGAGAACCTGGATTCAACCCCCAGCACCCATGAGTCAGTTCAAAACTGGATGTAACTACAGTTCCAGGGAATCTGGTGCCTTCTTCCGGCTTCTGGGGGCACTGCACACACGTGATACACAGACGTACATACATGCAAGCAAAACACCCATATACACAAAATAATAGAATAAAAGGAAAGAAACAACTGTGAAACAAAACCAGAGCATAAAGTCAGAAGAAAGATACCAAAGTCACCAGGCTGAAGAGCAAGGACCCCTGTGAGTTAGTAAATGGAGTGATAGAGTTGGAAAAGAGCAAAGACATCACACAGACATACACACTTTCTTCTCTTTGTAGGTACATGGGCAGGCAGGTGGTATGTGTCTTAACCTAAATTAAACAACAGCTATTTGCTCTTAGCCAGACTTCTCTGGCTCTACTTGGAAGGCAGAAGGGGGCAGACAAAGGAGACCACACAGTATTTTTTGAAGAGCAGGTCTTTTTATAGATTAGTGGGTCTGCCCAGGAGGTGTCTTCACAGTTCCAGATCCACAGATTTAAGGGTTCTTAAGCCTGTCAATAAACAAGTACTAGGTTGTGGACTGTCAAGTTTGATAAATGCCATGCTGCTTTGGTGACAGCACACAGACACACCCCCTCCTCCATAGTTAAATAAAAAGCCATTGATTTGAGCTGGAGCAGAATCAACCAAGGCACTGTTTACCACAGGATTCTGCTGATCCAAGGGAGATGTGAGCCAGCTGTTGGTGAATCCTGTGCCCTGGGAGGAATTCAATGAGCCTGTGTGGCTGGGCAAGAATAGTGCTGCCAGGTCCCAGTTCCTGTCCTCTTTCCTCTCATGTAAAAACACGCCATAAGGTTCTGGCTGCATTTGAAAGAAGCAACCAACACCTAGGAACCATCTTTGTTGGAATATCTGGTAGTTTCCATTTTCAGTTTTGACTTTGGGTCATATAGTGAAGTGAGGGGCTGGAGAGAGGGCTCCGTGTCTAAGAATACTTGGGGCTCTTCCAGAGGACCTGCGTTCGAGTCCCCTGACCAACGTCATTTGCAGGTCACAGCCATCTGTAACTTCAGCTCCATGGGCATGGGAGGTGTCTGACATCAGAGAGTACCTGCACTCACATGCACATACCCACAAACACACACACACAGACACACACACACACACACACACACACATGCACAAAGTATTTTTAAAATAGTGACTGGAATACTTAACTGCACCATATTTAGAGTACTATCACTACAGTATGTGCTGTGTTTTGCCAGTCATATCGTTGACTTTATTATAATTTCATGTACACCTTTTTGTCTTTGGAGTGGTGCATGTGAGTGAGGGCCAGAGGTTCGGATAGGGCATCATCTTCAGTCTCTCTACACCACACACACACACACACACACATACACACACAATCTCTCACTGAACCTGTAGCACACCTATTTGGATAGGCTGGCTACCCAGCATGCCTCTTGGATCCCTTTATCTCCGCCTGCCCCCACCCCTCGCACTGGAGGTACAAACTTTCCCAATAGGGCCAGACTTTTAAGTGGGAGTTGGGTATCCAATTTCAAACCCTCAACCTTGCAAGGCTTTACTAGTTGCGCCATCTCTCCAGCTCCACTCGTGTACACGCTTTGTACGGTTTTCATTTTATTTTACTTTGTATATAGCCTAATTCCTTCCAGATCCTTCCTAACTGGCACAGTGTTTGACTAGGATATCAGGATCAGCCCTTCTGTTGATCATCCACTGCGTGCCAGGTACCAGGGTTTACACACAAAACAAACTGGAGGGCAAAGTGCTGGGCCTTGAAAAGGGCAAACTCGGCTTCCCAGATCACATAGTTAACAACGTGAGGAGGCTGTGTACTCCACCACCGGCTTCCTCTCTGCTTAGGAACAAACTGCTCTCAGAGGTTCTGCCCGTAAGGGCGAATGAACAGCCATTCTGCTGGACCACTGACCTCCAGAGGGTCAAGAACCAGCACCTGCACCAAGGGTGCGCTTCTCCATACCCAACTTGCCAGCACGCAGGAGCCACAGTTCTGCCTTCTGGACCCAGTTCTGACACCATTTCTCTACCAGGCCAATTCTCCCTTCAATCCATCTCAGATTTCTGATTCTTTTCTCCCTCGGCCTTGCTGGTCTATTCTATTCATAAGTATACTTTCTTAGCCAGGATTCTTTACCGTCGTTTGAATCCTTCCTTTGTTTTAATGAATGGCTTCTTGGTAAAAGCCACCTCACCTCCGACACAGGCAGCGCGATAAGAAACAGAACAGTAATCGTTCGCTCTAGCCCATTTTACCTTCCCGAACCTGTTTGCCACCCGGAAAGGGGCTCACGGAGTCAACTGGCTCGGGTGGCTCGCGCTCCTAAGAGGCTGGAGACCCAGCACCGCGGGGCCTGGGATCCGCCTCACCCTGCCTCTCTGCCCCCCACCTCGCGCTCCCCATCTGTCCAGCAGCCGTTTCACACAACCCTCCTGGAAGCATCCTGCCACCGGGCTGGACTCACCGCGCACGCGCCGGTCGCCCTCCGGCGTCGCTCGCACCCGCTGGGCTCGGGCTGCGGGGCCCTGGGAGGCTCCGCTGTCCGCTGTGCACGCGCAGAGCGCGCCCCCGCCTCTGTCGATCGCCACTCTCGGGCCGGGCTGTTCCCGGCGCGCGCTCCCTGAGTCACCCAGGCGTCGAGGGCGTTCCCGGGCCTCGCCGGGGCCGAGGAGGGCGGGGCCGCGCCGCACCTGCCAACTCACCTGCAGGACTGCTCACCGCCGCGCGGGGCCCTCCTCCTGGGAATGGGTTTCTGGGCTGCGATCCCGAGTCACTAACTTCGAGGGCCTGTCTACTTTCTATTGCTGCAATTAACACCATGACCAAAAGCCGCTTGGGGAGAGGACTTAGGTGTCACCATCACAGCCCACCCTCAAAGGAAGTCAAGGAAGGAACTCAAGCAGGGCAGGAAGGAAGCTGGAGGCAGGAACTGAAGCAGAGGCCATAGAGGCATGCTGTTTACTTGCTTTCTACCCATGATTTGCTCAACCTGCTAGTTATAACCTAGGACTTCAGGCCCACAGTGGGCCGGGCCTTCACACAGCGACCATTTGTCAAGAATATGCTCCCACAGACTTGCCTATAGACCAATCTGATGGAGGAATTGTCTCAATAGAGTTTCCTCCTTATCAGATGACCCTAGCTTGTGCCATGTGAAGTCTGAAGTAGACACAAATTCACCAGCTGGAACTTTGATTCTGAGTTCCTCCTGTGGAGCTCCATGGGCTCTTGCCCCAAGGCTCTGGATATGCAATCTTAGACAAAGCTGCCGGTTGTTTCTGCGGGGATATGAAAATGCTGGTGTTTTATATTACAGTGAGTGAGGGTCGCTTCTGGGCACTGAGGACTCAGAAGTAAATTCCATAGAAAGGGTCTCCTGTAGCCAGTAGCTTCCTGAACTAGACACTGAGCTCACAGTTGGAAGTGCAAATTACCCTGAAACCTACATTGAGTTCCTTATCAGGATTATCTAAGCTTGTTTGTGGAGAGCACACTTTCCAACCTTACCCCAGTATTTATCTAAAGACAGGATATCACTGGCGGACCTAGAACTCACCCACTCACATGGGGGAACTTGTCTCTTCCTCCCAGATGGTGGGATTAAAGGTATGTACACTACAACAGGCCTGGATTTTTTTTTTAAATAATGATTTCTTGAGCATTTTCAAAGAAATGAACATTGCCTTGCCTCTAGTGACAGTAACCCAAAGATGAAAAGGGTTTTCCTTTACTTCTTCCTTCAATAGTAAACAATCTTTAAATGTTACTTACTTAAAAAATACATTTGTCCATTTAAAATTTAGAGGCGTATTCTTGGGATTGTTTCTCGTTGATCTTTGGATTTCTTCAGTACCTGGCATACTGCCATAGATACAATTATTCTGAATGGTTGAATAGGTGGATAAGAGAGTACAAATTAAGAATTGTGAAAGTCAGAGAGACGTAATTTGAACTGGGACAGCAGATATTTTGAGAATCAAAAGATAGCTACTCTTTGCTCTGCTGGTTCTCCTTTTTCCTGAGGCATAGAAGACTTAAGGGGAACCGAGATAGAATTCCCAAACCAGTTGCAAAACTAAATGGTGGTATTATTTAAAGATACTTACTTAGTGAAAAGATCATTAAAGATACTTACTTAACATTAAATTGCAAGATCAGACTCTTTGGGGTTAAATACATTTAGAAATGTCAGACTAGCTGGCTGCTAGGGTCTTTAGCAGAAACAAAAACTGGTACTGATTAAGTGAAGCAGAAATTTGAGACATTGAAAGACCTGTGGGGAGCTCACTGAATCAACATAGTCTGAAGAGAAGGCTTGAGATATGGTTCAGCAATTAAGAGTGTTTGCTACTCTTCCAGAGGACCCAAGTTCAGGTTCCAGGACCTGCATTGGGCAGCTTACAACCATCTGTAACTCCAGCTCCAGGTCTGGTTGGTCTGCTGCCCTCTTCTGGCCTCCACATGCACATGCATATATGACACACTGGCAGATAGGCGCGCGCGCGCGCGCGCGCACACACACACACACACACACACACACACACACACACACACACAATGTTTTAAAATAATAATAAATATTAAACAAAAGGAAAGGGTGAAGAACCAAGATAGAAATGCAGGCAGACACCAAAGGAGGCTAGATGATCAGATCCATGAAGAAACCACACTACAGGAAGGATGCTTCAGCAGAACTCTGGCAGCATGGCTCTGGTGATAGGCTGTCATAGCTGACTCAGCTGTCATCCTGTGAAAAAGTGCTGAATGACACATTTACTGTAATTCACTAGAGTTGACTGGATACTTTTATGAATTGTCTCCTTCTCTTCACTCGTCTCCCCCCCCAACCTCATCACAGTCTAAGAACTGTATATTAGTTTTCTTGTTGCTGTGACAAAATAGCTTATGTGTTTATGTTCTCATAGATTTAAGTCAATGGCTGTCTAAGTGCAATGCTTTTAGGCCTGTGGCAAAGCAGAAGCATCATGGAGGAAGTTCATGGTAAAGTACAGCTGTTCACCTCTGAGAAACCAGGAAGGAGAGGAAGGGGAAGAGGGAAAAGGAGAGGGGAAGAGGGAAAAGGAGAGGGAAGGGGAGGGGAGGGGAAGGGAGAAAGGGAAAAAACAGAGACCCACTCCTCCAACTAGACCCTACCTCCCGATAGCCCATTCTTCTATGAACTCATAGATTCTTCTCTGAACTCAGTAGGCTAATTTCTAGAAGATGTCAGTGTCCTTGTGATTCAACTGCCCCCTAATAAAAACACAAGTGTGGTTTCATGTTGTCTTAGTTGCTTTCTAGTTGCTATAATAAGATATCTTGACAAAAGCAACTCATGGAAGAAAGAGTTTGTTTTGGCTTACATTTCCATAGAGCTACAGTCCACCACGATTGAAAAGACACGGCAGTGGGCAGGGAAGGCAAGGTGGCAGAGGCCAGAAGATGATTGGTTATATCACCTCTGCACTCAGGAAGTGGCCTGTGCTATAAAGCTTCAGGGTTCCCAGTGACTCTCCAGCTCCGGCATGACTCCACTTCCTAAAAGTTCCATAATCTTCCCAAACAGAACCATGGGAGTTGGGGGTATATGTTCAAACATGAGCACCCGTGATGGGGGAACATTTCCCATTCAAACCGCAGCACATGCTGCAACAGTGCAGCTGTCTATGGTGCCTGCATAGTGTGGAGGTCCATCTGTCAGTCAGACCCAGTCTTCTCTTCCCCAGAGGTCAATAGACACGACACATCTCATAAGGCGACAGGCATAGACTTAGGTGTAGAAGATGCTGGGGTAGGAGCAGGAACCATGGGCGTTTGGGCCACTTCTTCATGTAACTGACTCATGCCTTCGGGGTCCAGCCTGATCATGTATACAGCACACCCATTTAATGATGTGTTGCTCCTGCAGGAAGCTGGGTGTCTCAAAAGTCCCAATCCAGTGCTGAAAGCACCGAGAGAGGGGCTGGTATTGAATCCACTTCAGAAGGCCGGCAAGGCTGGAGTCTGAAGGTAGCAGATGAGGGCAGCAGCAAAGACAGGCAGGCAGGCTCACACTGCTCTTTCCTTAGACTTCTTTATGTCTGGGCCACACCTTGTAGAGTACCACTCACATGGAGGGTGGGTCTTCCTGTCAATTATTCATCTTAAGAAATACTCTCACAGACACACCTATAGGTTTGTCTCCTAGGTGACTGGGAATCCTGTCAAACTAATAATCAAGCCCAAGAATCACATTAGGGAAAGTGTTTCTAAAGAGAAAACATTTTATCAGTGACCTGTAAAAAGTAAAAAGAATGTATTAATCAGAGCTCTCCAGATGATGACAACCAGTAGAGATTATGTACAGACACAAGGAGAGAGAGAGAGAGAGAGAAGAAAGATTTATTTCAATAGCGTGGCTCACACAGTTGTGGAGATTTAGTGAGAAGGAAGTCTGCAGTGTACGCTAGTAGGCTTGCGACTCAGGAAGTGTTACAACGTAGATCCAAGCAGTCTGCTGATAAAATTGTACCCAGCTTGGTAGAAGTCAGTCTTTGTTCTGTTTGGGCCTTCAGCTGGGCTGGAACTCCATATGTAGACCAGGCTGACCTTGAACTGGTAGAGATCAACCAGCCTCTACTTCCTGAGTGCAGGGAATAAAGGCATGTGCTGCGGCACCTGACACCCAGAGGTCTTTGATTTAAATATTAACCTTATTTTTAAAAACCTATGTGTGCAGAAATATACCAAATAATTTTTTTTCACTAAATCCAAATATGTGGAAGTTGGCCCCCTAGGTTGACACATCGCCCATGATGGTTCATTCTCTGTCAACTCGTGTGCATCCTCTAGAACAGGGCTTCTCAGACTTTCTCCACTTGATCCCATTTACTCCCAAGATCTCAGATATATAAACTGGTTACACAAACCAAACATTTATGAATTAACAAATCATAAAGAAATTTACTTTAGAACAATTCTTTGGTATACATTTACTTGTATTGATATAAATTTTTTGTTGTTGCTGTCATTGTTGTTGTTGTTATTGTCATTGTTGTTTCCGAGACAGGGTTCTCTGTTGTAACCCTGGCTGTCCTGGAACTCACTCTAGACCAGGCTGGCCTCGAACTAACAGAGATCCGCCTGCCTCTGCCTCCTGAGTGCTGGGACTAAAGGCGTGTGCCACTATCACCCAGGGATATAAATTTTTAAAGAGAAGATAGATGGGAGGGAGGGTTTATTCTGACATAGTTCCAGGGAATACACACCATCATGGGGAGCAGGGAGGCATGACAGCAGGAGCAGGAGTCTGGTTGGTCACA
Source organism: Cricetomys ansorgei (assembly GCA_026225945.1). NCBI lineage: Eukaryota > Metazoa > Chordata > Mammalia > Rodentia > Nesomyidae > Cricetomys > Cricetomys ansorgei. The sequence continues at coordinate 938,322 of JAMJFZ010000242.1, read as the reverse complement.
TTACAACCACAGTCAAGAATCAGATATGAGTTTTAATAATATAAAGCTTATGCCATTTACTAAGGACAAAAGCAAATTTCTATGTTAATAAGAGAGACGTACTAATTTATTGTACATAAAGAATTCAAATTTGAAGGTCTGGAGAGATGGTACAGGAGTTATAAGCACTGGCTGCTCTTCCAGAGGACCCCAGTCTATTCCTAGTGCCCATGTGGTGGCGCACAACCGCCTGTATTCCAGTTCTAGGCACCCGATGCCCTCTTCTGGCCTCCTCAGGCACCAGGCATATGTATGATGCACAGACAGATATACATATGCAGGCAATGTACTCACATGCATCAGATAAAATAGATAAATCTTTTCAAAAACATTTTCAATAGATACTAAATTCTAATCAATAGGTTTGTTCTGACCAATGGTATAAGTTAGTAATTCTGAAACTACCCTCTGGGAAAGCATTGAGCAAACAACTAAATACATTCAGGATGAAGAGGAACCAAATTTCTGACTTTTAAGAAAGAACAGTGCACTGGAATTAAGAGTATACACATTGAAGAGGGGGAGGATGGAGGAAAAAAAGAAATATCTGTCAGCTAAACTCATAGAAACAGAAACAAGCCAGGAACCATGAGCACACCCAGCACCCAGATCCTGGCTTCTACGTACCATTCCTCACCACCGGAAGCCGCAGCTCTTTGAAGTGGCTACAAAGCCTGAAACGGCTTGTTCTGGTTTGCTGTCTTGTTCTTGAGATAAAACACTGGCCAAATCAACTTGGGGAGGAAATGGTTCAATTTGGCTTACATTTTACAGCCCATTGCTGAAGGAAGCCATGGCAACAACTCAAGGCAGGAACATGAAGACAGGAACTGAAATAGAGGCTATGGAAGAACACTGCTTGCTAAATTGCTTCTCCTTTTCCTGTATAGCCCAGACCCCTCTGCCTAGGAATGATACTACCCACAAGGGGATGGGCCCTACAACAACTAGCAATTAAGAAAATGCCCCACAGACATGCTCACAGGTAACTATTCAGCTGAGGTTCTCTCTTCCCAAGTATGTCAAGTTGGCCACACAGTTTATTATGACAGAAATAAGTGTCAAGGAAGTAAAGCGACACACTTTAAAAACTGCAGAAGGAAGGATAAAAGAGTTAGCTTACAGAGGTTTCCTGGACAAATCTAAGTTATCAAAACAAATATCACCAAGTAATAACAAATCAAGTAAAATAATAATCTAGGGCCTGACAAGATGGCGCAATAGGTAAGAGTACTTGCTGCTCTTCCAGAGGACCTGGGTTCGGTCCCCAGTACCCATGTCAGGCCTTTCACAGCGGCCTATAACTCCAGCTCCAGCAGCTCTGACACTGCCTTCTGTCCCCAGAAGGCACACGCACAGTACACGTAAATAAAAGTAAGCATTTAAAACAATAATAACCCAATATATAAAATAATAATAAAACAACGAATGAAGACACACAGGAAGACTAGGTAGATGTCCCTTACAGCATAAAAGAGACCTAATATCCAGTGAAGTAATGGTCTGTTAGAAAAATCCTTAATGGATGCTGCTATAGAGAAGGTTTGATATGAAATGGAGTCAAAATATCTTGCCAAGATGGGCAAGGTGATAGAGGCCTTAATCTCAGCTGCTTGGGAGGCTGAGGCAGGATGAGCACAAATTCAAGGTTTGCCTGGGTTACAGACTGAGTTCAAAGCCAGTCTGGGCCCAGTGTGGTGACACATGCCTTTAGTCTCATCAGAGATAGATGGATTTCCACATTTGAGGTCAGCCTGGTTTACAGAGAAAGTTCTTAGGACAGCCAGGGTTACACAGAGAAACTCTGCCTTGAAAACCAAAAATAAATAAAATAAACAGAGCCAGCTTGGGCAAGTTAGTAAGATCCTGTTTCAAAATGAAAAGTAAAAAGCATAGTGAGACTATATGCCTAAGGCATTCCAGGCTCTAGATTCAATCATCAGCACAGAGGGTTGGCCTGCCCAGAAGGTGGGGAGCAGGGATTACCGCACCTGCTCATGAGTTACAGACGCAAAATGATAGCTTTGCAGTGGAGTAACTGCCTACACCACCTTAACCAAAAATTAGTCCCGCCAACACTGAGACAAACTGGCAGCACGTGACTCTGATATGATGCAAAGGAAAGGATAAAGTGTGGCTACGAAGGTGTTCCTGCTCCTGATTTATAGCCTGGATCTAATTATGTAGAACCATACAATAAATGCTAATTAAAGGATGTTTTACAAAATAACTTGTCTGTAATCTTCAAACATGTTAAGTCAAAGAAACATAAGGAAGCCAGGTGTGGTGGTGCACATCTGAGGTCTCGACACTTAAGAGGCAGGTGCATGAGGATTGTCACAAGTTCAAGGTTTCCTTGGTCTACATAGTGAGTTCAATATCAGCCTGGGATACGTGGTAAGACATTGTACCTAAAACAAAACAAAAAACAAAATACCCATAAATAAAGGCTAAAGATTCCAGATTGAAGAAAATATATATGACAGAAAATAATGCAGTGCAATTCTTGATGCTGAATTGGGTCCTGGATTGGGGAAAACATGGCATTATTTGGACAACTGAGGAAGCTTGAATATGGACTATCGATTCAATAATGGTATTGCGTCAACATGAAATTTCCTGATTTTAAAAAGTTATGGCTAGGGAGATAGCTCATGGTTTAAGAGCACTTTCTGCTCTTCCAGAGGACCTGGTTCAGTTCTCGGCATCCGGTCAGGTGATTCACAAGTGCCTGTAACTTCAGCCCCAGAGTCTCTGATGCTTTCCTCTGGCCTCCGTGGGTACCTGTACACATGTGACATACATCCACACAGATACACACACACATACACACTCACCTAAATTTAAAAAAAAGATCTTTAAAAAATTAGGGCTATAAAAAAGTCATTGTAATTAGGAAATACACAGAAATATTTAAGGATACAGACATATAGTTATACATAATTTAAAGTTATGTACATGTATATACATACTCATAAAACTAGAAGTAGGATGTTATGCAGTTCTCAGCAAATTATAGTCCTGTTGGAATTTAGTAGTGAATACTGTGGTACTTGCCATGTGATAGAAGGAAAATAAATCTGAAATTTTTGAAAACTGGCCCTATAATTATCTTTGTGATTTTTAGACCTATTCATTAGTGTAGCCAATAGCTACTGTGTCGCTCAGCAAGAAAGACAAGGAGAATATTTTCATAGATACAAAAACCTTAGCAGAGGGAACCACATGTCATGGTTAGTCCCATCCTGGATAGCAGAACCTAGATCATCTGATCTCAGACGTTTTCTATTGATATAGGAGTCTCCCAGGTATTTCATTGATACAAAAACTCTACCCCCTCATCCACCGGCCTATTTGCACAATGAAGGAAACCTGTAGCTTATTCTCATCCCACAATCCTTTAGCAACCAAACTATATCACCTTTACTGTGAGGGAGCTCAAAGCCCAAGGGGAGTGTTCTCACTGCCTGAGATTGTGGAACAGGGGCTACAAGAATTTCTCCATAATGCTCTTTGCTCTTCACCATAATGGCTTTGCCAGAGAGCTGTGAGCAGGTGCAGGTCATGAGGAAGCAAATATCAGAATCACAGATTTACATCAAGCCAACACCTGCAAATAAAGCAGACTGTCAAGGCTCAAGAAGCCCTTCTCCCAACATATTAGAATTTCTGCATTTAGTTTCTTTGTGTGAATCCTGCATAAAACCTATATGTCTTTTTTTTTTGAGAAAAAAAAGACTCACTATGTAGCCTTGACTAGTCTATAACTCACTACTATAAACCAGCAGGCTTTAAACTCAGAGAAATCCACCTGCCTATGTCTCCTCAATAAAGGGATTGAAGGCATGCAGCACCACACTCTGCTAAAACTATATGACTTTCACAGAATTAATTGACAAAAAAAATGAAATAATGTATAAGAAAAATGTAACGGGGCAGTGGTGGCTTGAGTGCCTTTAATCCCAGAACTTGGGAGGCAGAGGCAGATGGATCTCTGAGTTTGTGGCCAGCCTGGTCTATTGAATGAGTTCCAGGTAGCTAGGGAGACACAGAGAAACCTTGTCTCAAAAAAACAAAAAGAAAATATAAACTTCAGAATGCTGCAAAATGGAGTGATCATATAACCATCTCATAATATTTTGTGGAATTTACTGAATTTATACTAATTCTGAAACCGTAGACAAAGTGGCATTTCTTACTCAGACCATCTTGGGATAAGATGTTCTCGTCACAGGCAGGCATGATGGTGCATACCTTTAATTCCAGCACTCGGGAGGCAGAAGCCTCTAGATCTCTGTGAGTTTGAGGTCAGCCTGGTCTACAGAGCAAATTCCAGTACAGATAGGGCTGTTACATAGAAAACAAACAACAACAAAAAATATGTCTTAAAAAAAGATATCCTCAGCAAATAATGAAAGCCTCCATTTAGTCGGTAGTAGAGTCTAAATCTAGAGCTGTAGTATTCACGGCCACAGATATACACCTAATGGTTATCCTTTCTACTGGCCACCTATAAGGTTAAGTATGCTTTAAATTTAAATTTAATTTAATTTCTCCTGTCACCAATATGCGTTTGTTATTCATGAGTAGCTGTAGTATAGTGGGCAGAGTAATGACTGATCTGGGAATATAGAAAACTGGCTCAGCTATGACTTTGAATTTGTCCTCTGCTCTCTATGTTCACCACTCAGTAAGTCACAAAATACGAACAGAAACTGATAGCCATTCTCGTCAGTCATGACCTACTGAGAGACGAACGCATTTCGCAGTGATTATGACACAGTGTGATGGCATTATATTAAGAGGAAGAAAGGGTTCCTAGGGAGGGTGCATTGTCCTGCACACAGTATTGGATTGCGCTCTGATGTGGTCTTCTTTGTCTGCCCTATTCTATAAACACCATAGGTTTTTTTCAGAGTGAGTTCAACACTGTGTAGTTCCTCAGAGGTTACTTTCTTCTCTGTGGCTGCAAATGGTCATTTCTGTGCATTTAATATTTGAATTCAGATACAGCTAGGCAATCTTGCTGTACACGTGATGTAAGTTGGCTATAGTAAATACCCACAAGGTGGCAGCATTGTATAAATGTTGAAAACCAAGAAAGCGCGTGGGTTCTTGAAGATCCCCTTTTGTGGTGTGTTGGTGTATTCAAGAATGTATTAAGTAGATGTCTGTTTTTTCTAGCGTCTCTTAATTATAACATAAATTGTGGTTTCCTTCCTTGGTATGTTCTGCAATCCTGAAATGGAGAGACTTGAGTAATGAAAAGCATATTCTTTGATGTGGAAAAAAAAAATTGAGTTCAAGTAGATAAGCCTCAGCTGTCTTAGCAAAAAAATTCAAACAATGAAATAATTTCCCTATTCAATATTTATGGCATAAGCTAATGTGTATAAGAATAATATTATAGATTGGATATAGGGGCAAACATCTTGAATCCCAGCATTCCCAAGGTAGAGGCAGGAGGATCTCTGTGAGTTTGAGGCCAGCCTGACCTACATAGTAAATTCCAGGACAGCTGCTACATAATGAGACCATATATGTGTGTGTGTATATTGCACAAAATGTTGTAAATACTTTAAGATGAATGCAGTGAGTATTGCAAGGAATGATTGCCTTAGCATAGAAAAATCAATCTAGACAGATGCCATGTGAAAACCCAGTATTATCACATTGAGTAGAAGAAAGGTTCAGAGGCCTTCAGAGTAGTCTGGAAATTCGTATTTCTGTTACCTGTGACACACTTAGACACCTACAAAGCCCTAGTCAACAGGGATGTTCTACATGAACAATGCATTGTGGTAATGTCACAATTGCTGCCTTTTCCCATTTCGGACCTCAAACAATAATTGTGGCATTCCTTTTTTAGCTGGAAGCCTATCTCCTCCCACTAGGAGGTTAGAGAATGTCACCTTTGGTTTGTTGAATTGCCTAATAATAACTACGGCAGCATATATCCTTGTGAGGTTTATGGCTGAGACAGTCTCTCATATATTCTATTTCAACAAATACAGAACGAGACGCTCTTTGACACAATGGGAGACAATAAAGAAACTAAGCCAAGAGAGAATGATAATAGAACTTGGAATTCTAAGTAACCTTTAAAAAATTGCAAAATGTGAGTTTCCTGTTGGGCTAAATTAGCTACCAGGTAAGCAGAAAGATCTTAAGTCTATCATTTGCCCAAGACAACATAGGTAAGAAGCACTTTTCAGAGTTCTGACCAAGTTCAGAGCCAAACAGGAAGCAAGGAGCTCGTGAACTACAAAATATTCTTAAATCTAAAGAGCTATTTCAATATAATTGGATATTTTATCTTAGTGGATTAGGGCCCTACAACCCAAACCACCACCACTACCACACAGATACACATCATCACTCTGGCTCCGTTCAGAGTCTTGTTATAGCTGTGTTGATCTTAGCCGGCACCAAATGGAGCAGTTGCTCCATTTGCCGTGGCAAATATCAATGCCTCCTGGCATTAGCATGGGGAGTTGAGAGTTAACAGGATGTGGCTTTAGGATCAGCTCTCCTCAGGAATGGTAACTCAAGCATCTCCAAATTTAGTCTCACAAAGAGTGGATTACTGGAGTGAACCATGAGTCACAAGGAACACAGCTTCTAGCCCTTGCTAGTGAACAATGCAGGGAAAGAGAATGGGGACTGAGAAAAGAAAGGCACATAGAAATTGCAGAAACTCCAGAACATAAGGAGAGTCTTTCTAAAAAAATAGCTAACAAACATTCCAAAATGCCAGGCAGTACATTTCCAGGAATTAATAGTTTGTATGAATTAAGTAGAACTATTAAAAATATAATTTGATGGGGCTGGAGAGATAGCTTAGTGGTTAAGAGCACTGACTGCTCTTCCAGAGAACCAGGGTTAAATCCCCCACATGGCAGCTCACAATTGTCTGTAAATCCAGTTCCAGGGGATCTGACACCCTTACACAGACATACATGGAGGCAAAATACCAATATGCATAAAATAAAATTTTGAAAAGAAATTCAGCATGTGTATGTGTGGATAGATAGATAGATAGATAGAGATATATTCTAAATATTGTCAGGTCAGTCTAACCAGAATTATGGAAGTAGGGTAGAGAGAATCAGTGATATGCACCTTCTTGTTGTCCGGATGTTTCTCCAGCTTTTGTGTATTATACTGCAGAACATTCATTTCAGACAAAGGAGTCAAAAACTCCGGCACTGTTTTGTAGTAATCCTGAGAAGGAAGGGAGAGACTTGGCCGGATCTTCATGGTTGACTTTTTGTTTCTTTATTGCGTTCAGCAGTAAAAGTCATGTCCTTTCCCTCTACATTAAGCAAAAATTTTTTAGGCAAAAATAAAAAACAAAACAAGACTTTTGAAGGTTGTTTAACCTATTGTTTCTCTCCCATTGTACTGAAATCTGTACTGAAAACTAAGTTGTAATCTCTGCCTCTCATGAAGATCCTGAAAGGGAGCATACTTCCCAATCCCTTCCAATCTCTACTTGCTGCTGTAGCTCCTGTCAGAGGATCCATTGGGCTCTCTGAAAATTTAGTGCTGAGATCACACATACGGATCTAGTCGCCTGAATTCCATGCTTTACCTCAGCTTTAAGAAGCTACACAAGCGGACAGAGAGGTGACTCACTGACACCTTGAGCTCAGTCCCAGAGCCCACATGGTGGAAGGAAGGACGGCTACAAGTTGTCCTCTGATCGACAAGCTGTCCTATGATGAAAGTGCAGTAATAAAAGAAGCTGTAAGAGGAAAGGTGTGTGTTGGTTCTTTCTTCTATGTGAGTCATCAGTAAATCCAGAAAATTACAATATATTTGTGTTTTTCCTTTTGGAGACAGGGTTTCTCTGTGTAGCCCTGGCTGTCCTGCAACTCACTTCATGGATCAGGCTGGACTCGAACTCACAGAGATCCACTTGCCTCTGTCTTCCAAGTGCTGGGATTAAAGGCATGTACCACCAACACTCGGCTCTTTTTTTTTTTTTTGTTTTTAATAATCAAAATATATATACTTAGGGCCTCACTACGTTTCCCAGGTCTTAAACTTCAGCACCAGAATGTATCCATCATGCGTAAATGCCATCGTTATATGACTTTCCTGAGGTCCGTTGATCTCCATTCTTTCCCAGCAAACTCATTTTCCCTTCCTGTTCAATTGAATCAAAGTCTCTGTAGAACTCAGCTGCTTCTCGAATGGACACAAAAGAAATGCCTTCTTAGCCCTGCCACATGTATCAAAGTAGGACATTTTCACTAGCATGCTCGTAAACCAGGTGAAGAAATAAAGGGACTACAAATTTAAATTCATTAGGTTTTCTACCAATATGTTAGTCATAAAAGAAGACCTAACAGCCCGCTTTGGAGATAAAATGAAAAGATTTGGTTTTAATGTGTAACTGTTAATTTAGTTGAGAAGCTAGAATGGCCCTTGAGTAGACTGAATCACTGCAGATTGTGTCAATACAGAATTAGTTTGTGGTGAACCTGTTTGATTATAATACGAATGTTTTTTTGGACCAGTAACATTTCTAGAAATATATTCTTGCCAATTAATGTTGTACAATATCAAATATTTGGCTAGAGTAATAATTATCATAGCATTGTTTGTTTATAGTAGAAAAGTCTGGAAAACAACAGGATACTCTGTTGGGATTGGTTCAGTGTGTCATCAATACCATACATATTTCTGCAGACATTAGAAGTGAAACTGTGGAAGCCTGGTCATACGGAATCATATCTCCAACAAATCATGAGAAGAGAAAAAACAGGTCTGAAGACAGAATTAGCAATCCACTTTAACAAAACCCTATGACCAATGCAGTTGGGGAGAACAGGGACTGGGAAAGAAATATGAAATTGCTGTCGGTGTCAAACACTGGGAAACAGGCTGACTGGATTGTGATTCTGACTCAAAAGCACATTTCTGTTTTCCTCTTGTGCTCAATCACTCCATTGACCCCTGCATCTGGATATCAACTGTACTCAAGGATGTTTGGTATCAATACCTGGGACAGTGCTTGATGAATTCTAAAGGTGTTGTACTTTTCTGCTGATTTATAGGTTTGCGATCCTAGAGATGGACAAGCCAGCTTGTGTTTTTTGAATCTACCTGAACTTCTTTGTGGTTATTCTCATTTTACCCAGAACACACTCTGATTAACAGGAGCTTTACTTGAGTAACATTGGCTTTAGAAAAGTCTAGATTTGTCGATAAAAACAGATGTAATTACTGGGACATGGTTGTTCAAATTTGTTCTATCCTTCCTAAAAAGTTCTCTTTCTCTTGGTTAAGTTGGGGGCTAGTCCTGTCTCTGCAACTAAGATCTATGTGACCTTGGACAAACCAGTTCATCTTAGGAGGTCAGAAATGGTATGTGTGAAAGCACTCTGTAAGTTGTATTTGAAGTATAGTAATTACCAAACTTGGCCTCTAAATTTCTCCAGGGTCTAAAATTTTTATTCATTCTCAAAAACAATTTTAGTGAACCCATCTGGTAAGTGTCAGCAATTACCTTCTGGCACATATGAAGACTTCTTCAAATACAAAACCGTTGCAGATTTAATGAGTGGGGCATGATTGGTGAGTGTAAATAACAGCAACCAAAGTAAAGTCAATTCTTCAATAACTTAGGATGAAAGTTTCTGCAGAGTGAAAAAGAGAAGACTGAGTCACAGCCAATACCTAAGAACAGTTTTCACATTAAAAACTAACACCACCAAGTTTCCCTTCCTGTGTCAATAAACGAAAATTGTAGGATGGACAAAATGGAAATCACAGATGCAAAAGTTGTGGCCACTCATATATTTTACAATATTTAGTGCCTAGTCAGTACTGAAATAGTGACTGCAATATTCTAGAAAACAAACAGCATACACTAAATGACATATATAAACTTTATTTTACGTCTCTGTGTAAAATCACACAGCCTCAGAAGCATTTCTTTAAAAGTCATTTACACTAAGAGGTCCAGAAGTGAGATTTTTGGGGTGGGGGGAATGGGCTTATAACAATTCTTTCTTGAAAAAGATTAGACATATAAGTTGACTTTTTTTTAAAAAAAACTTTTCCAAATAAAGATAAAAAGAAAAAAATCATTGGCCATCAGCACCATTTTTACCTTATGTGTGCGAGTGTTTTGTTTTGACTGCATGTGTATCTGTGTACTACTGTGTGTGTGCAGGAGAGGCCAGAGGGCATTGGATCCTCTGGAACTGGAGTTTCAGAAGGTTGTGAGCCACAGTGTGGATGCTGGGGAATCAGGTCTGCTTAAAAGGGCTGCAAGAGCTTGAGCCGCCTCCAACCCCTAGCAGCATCAGTTTATAAGAACGCATTTTAATGACACGAATGCAGGAAGAACCTCAATAAAGTACAACGCGGAATTAGATTAATAAATGAAAAGCTCATTCTGTTCTCTCCTGTAATTTCATGGAACACTTTGCTAGACTAGCTCCTATCTATACACAGAGCTCTGAAAAAAATCACTAATTAGTCCACTTTGAGCTCTCCCCACCCACCAGCTGAGCATTTGTACCCCTCCATCACTCTCATGAATGCTTTGGCCAACCTTGGATTTATTTGCTCATACTTCAGAACTCCTTGTTAAAACATAGACTCTGTTTCTAACCACTGTCCCAGCTTTCAAAGTTGCATTTTAAACATTATTTTTTCACCCTTGGTCTGGAGCGATGGCTCCGTGGTTTATATCACTTGAGTGTTCTTGCAATGGATGCAGAGCTCAGTTGTAGTCACCTATACCAGGTGGCTCTCAATACACCTGTCCTTTGATTTCAGTTCAGGCAATCCAATTCCCTCTGGAATTCATGTATGTAGTGTGCATAAACTCATGCAGCACACACACACAAAATAAAAACTTTTTTTTTTAAAAATTTTCCCATTCCAATGAGTTCATTTTAGGATTGACTTAAAACTGCTACAACTTAGGTTACGTTCAAGTTTCATAGACTCAATGGGGCTTTTGCAAACATTAGTTTCACATTCAATTTTCGAATTTTGTAACTGAAAATAGGGTCAATAAGTCAATATGTTTTGATTCAAAAACTACCTTAAGTTCTCACACTGTCGATTTTATTTTGTAATAGTTATCTGTACAGTTTGCATCAATACTGTACTTTTCAATATGGCCCAAATGTGACTGTTTCTTTGGTGATAAGTATAACAACTTTTTTCTATATTCAATTTTCTTATTGTTGTCATGTTTTTCTGCTCATTATGTCAGTAATATTATGAAGCATCTGTTAGATCGTTCCTTTCAGATCAAATGTATTCATAGGGCACGGAGACAGGGCGGGACTAATTCCAGGGTGGGAAATTAGCAACGCTGCACAGAGCCCCCCCAATTACTAATAATCAGCCAGGCCGTACTAAAACCTGAGCCACTTCCTAAACTCAGGTCGCCCAGCTCGGCTTTTCTCTTTCCACCAGAGGCCACAACCTCTTTCCAAGCAGAAACTGGGCAGGAAAAGGACGGCTCCGGCGAGTGACCTGAAGAAGGATCAAAGGTTATAAACCGCCTCAAACGCGGAATAAAGATCAACACTCAACTCCCAAGGAGACCAGAAGCTTCCACTGGCCACATTTGACAAAAGGTGACTCCCTAACGCGCTCTGCGGACGCACTGCCCGACACGAACCTCGGGGTTGAAGCGATTAACAGGTACCATGAACCTAACCGCAGACAGCCGGAAGTGGAAGTGAGCCGCGGCGGGCAGGAGGACAGGCCGCACCAGGCCTGCGCAGTCAGCAGGCGTCGCAGTGCGCAGGCGCGGATGGGCGGTGACTGGGTGACGCTGGGAGCGTGGGCTGCGACTCTCGCGGATCCGGTTCCGCCCTCCCTCAAGCAGCCCACCCTACCGAAAGAGCGCCCGAGATCCCTTTCCCAGAGTGCTCTGCGCCGTGAAGAAGCGGCTCCCGGGGACTGGGGGCATTTTGTGTTGGCTGGAGCTGGAGTAACAAGATGGCGGCATCGGCGGAGTGACGGGGTCCCTCCGGGCCGGAGCCGGCGGCAGTGACAGCAGTACCGCCGCCCTAACTCACCGCACCCTTTCCCCAGCCCGCGACGTCGCCGCGAGCGCGAGACGGCGGCGGCCGCCCAAAAGCAAGTGGCCGAGCGTCGTCAGCAGCCGCGACCACCCTTCACCAACTGCGATCTGGGCCTCAGTGAGCCGCGGCGACCCGGCTTCTCTCAGCCGACTCTGCGCCCTGTAACGCCAGCACAGCCTCGGTTTTCCGTTGCCTGCCGCGCTCCGCAGTTCTGCCGGGTGGAACAGCCCCGGAGGCCTCCAACCTCTTCCCAGAGGTGTCGGGGCTTGGCCCCCGCCTCCGTCTTCGCGTCTCAGGATGGCGAGCAGCAGCGGCTCCAAGGCCGAATTTATCGTCGGAGGGAAATATAAACTGGTGCGGAAGATCGGATCTGGCTCCTTCGGGGACATTTATCTGGCGATCAACATCACCAATGGCGAGGTAATTACCCGGGTCGAAGTGGGGGGGAAGAGACGTTAACGCTGGGCTTTTTTTCACCCCAACCCCCCCTAAGTACTCCGAGCTTCTTCCCACTGCACGCACGCACGCACGCACTGGGGAGTCCAGAGCGAGCCAGTTTTCCTGGCTTAGCAGCCTCCCCCACTATTTCCCTAAAAAGGAAAAAGCCGAAAGAAAGGCTGGGTTAAACTCTGAGGTTTCCCAGCTTGTTCAAAATATCTCTTTCGAACAGTTACTTAAGAGGAGAAGGGCGAAGTCGTGTGATCGCCATGGTTTTCTTTGTATTTCTTACATTTAGTTTGGGCTTCTTCCATTTAGAACAGTGTACTTAAAATATCTAGCCTTGCACTCCAAGGTTGCCTGTTTTCCTGATGAATCCTTCCATTCGCTTTAGATTTAGAGGACATGGGTTCGCCATTGCCACCTGAAAAGACATTTGAGGCTGGTTGTCTTGTTTTGTAATTACAAAGGTACCTTCCCCGTTTCCTTTCCTTTCACGTCCTTGTAGTGGCGACTAGAAACAAGCATTGATAATGCCTCTTCTCATTTCCCAAGTGAGTTTGAATCTGTAAGGGATGTTGATGCCATCCTCCCCTTTCCTCTGCAGGAAGTGGCAGTGAAGCTAGAATCCCAGAAGGCCAGGCATCCCCAGTTGCTGTACGAGAGCAAACTGTATAAGATTCTTCAAGGTGGGGTTGGCATCCCTCACATACGGTAAGAACCCTTGAGCACACACGGTCGGTCACTGAGGGAATTGCGGAATGGTGAAAGGGGTTGAGGCCGGTAATGGGACCGGCTGAGTTGGTCTTGGCATCGAGTCCTCGGGGTTCCACGATTAACCGTAAATCGTTGGGTAAATTTTAGTTCTCCAACTTAGTTGAAATTTTGTTGGTTGCATTGCTTGCATTTAGCTTCTGTCATTTATTTTTCCGCTTCCCGAGGCTTTCATTTGCAGTTAGCTATGCAAGTCATCTTTGATCTCTACGCGGAAGGGTTGGCTTCTTGCTGTCTTTACGGCGACACCTTTGATGTTCGTACGTTTGTCCACTGAAGTGGTTTTGAAGGTGCGGGTGTGACCGAGTTTAGTCTCGGGTTGCTATCTGAGCTGGTTTGGGAAATGGCTGCTCTTTTGTTGTGTTTTTGTTCCAACATGTCTTCCTCCTCCGCTTAGAAAATGGCGGAACGACGTGACTCAACCCCCATATTCCTGCCTTTTTCTCAGCTTGGATTCACAAATTAAGCTTCCTTGATTTCCCTTTAGCAGCCTTAAATGGATTAACCCTTGAAAAGCCAAGAATTGAGTTTCATAAGGCCATGCGATTCTGGGAAGGCGATGGCATGCCAGTGTATGATCTCTGTAGCAGATGCGAAGTAAACTTGTTAAACTGCACTCATCTAAGATTCTTAATATCCTTGCTTAATGTGTTCATCGCCTTTTGCTTTTATGAATGGTAATGTTTGATATTTTTCAGTTCCTACGAACTTATGGGTTAATGGCTAAGGCAGTTGAACAACACCAACTGTTGAAATCTGCTGGTTAGCTGCATATAAGAAAGCTTCATTTAAAAGCAGTTTGATAAGTAGTTTCAACCTGTTGAGTTATTTTGCTAGTAACATTAGTAACATTTAAGAGAAATTGGGTTTTTTTGGAGGGTGATGAATGGTAAATAGGAATAGTAATCAGGATAAAGACTGCCCTTTCAAAGATTTAATTTTATTGAAAGAATTTTAAATTAGTTTTACTTTTGAAATCGACCTATTTGAAAGCTAAAGTATAGCTTTAAACACTGTTCCCAGCAATACTCAGAGATAACATTTTCAAAAAGAATCATAATTGAGAATTAAGTGGACATAGTGTATACTCTCCATTTCTATTCCTCTCTCCTTGTCCTCCCCCCCTTTTGTTTTTTGTTGTTTTTGTTTTTGCTTAGAATGGACTATGTAAACCAACCTGGGCCTGGAACTCATAGAGATTTGCCTGCTTCTGCTTCTGAGTGCTGGGAATAAGGGAGTTATGCCTCCACGCCCAGCTTCTTTTTTCTAAGTCCTGAATTGAGTAATTACCTTCAACCTAAATAACACTGCTTTTAAAAACACATTTGCACAGAGAGGCAGAGACAGGCGAATTTCTGTGTTTGAGACCAGTCTTGTCTACAGATCAGGCTCCAGGATGGCCAGGGTTACACAAGAAAGAAACCCTGTTTTGAAAAACCAAAAACCAAACGCGTTTTCTTAAAAGTGATAAATATTTTTAATATAGATGCTGGGTGACAAATACACCACTGGTTATTTGTAAACATCTTTTGAAGGAATATTCCAGATTGAAGTGAAATTGGAGGAGAGCCAGGTTTGTGCTTTTGAATGATTTTCCTCCCTAAAATACACTGTCGTGGGAGGGAGTAAGGTCTGTGGCCTCCACTGATTTACTTCCATTACTACTGCTTTTCCTAGAATTTCTTAAAAGTTGAATCAGCCTCTATTGGGTCATTTATGTTTGACTCATTTCACATATTGTCATGCTTTTAAGATTGCCCTGTGTTGGGATTTGTAAATTTTAAAAAACATTAATCATGGCATTTCCATTGCTAAATCGATGTTAGTGTGTTCTTTAGTGTGGTGGCTTATTTTAGGACTGTGCAGATGCAGATCATGAAGGGCAATGAGTAGTATACTAAATGAGCAGATGAATAAATTAACATGTGAGCAGTCTAGTAGGTGCCTATTATAAAACAGTGAATGCAGAGAGAGTTATGGCCTTTGTAAGCTTTCTGTGGGTGGGGCTAAGTAGATTAACCTGGCTTTTAAATTAGGGCTTCCTGGGAAAAGAGATGAGGTTTCAGGAAGAAAGCTTGGTAGACTGGTTGGGGAGGGCATCCAAGAATAAATAGAGTGGCTTCTGGGAGTGGTTCCTAAAGCAGAATGTGGTAATTAGGTAGGGGTGGGGAAAGTGTACAGTTGTTTAGCAATGGTAGGAACAGGGACAGAGAAACAAGTAGTGTTGGGTTTTTGTTTTAATTATTTTTTGAGATGGGTCTCTCTGTATAATTCCGGTTGGCCTCAAATTCTTCTGTCTTTCCCTCTAATGCTGACCACCATAATTGGCTAGTTTGTTGGTTTTAAAGGGAATTGTACAGACAGTTTTTTGCACCAAAAGATAAAGATTTACAAAAATATTCTTTGGCAGCATTTTCCCATCCTTGTATGTTCTTCAGTATTTCTCTGTCACTTGTATATAGTATATATCCAATGAATATGTACTTGGTAAATATTTAGGTAAGTTGTCTGGCTAGTTTTAGGTAAATAGAGCAGCCTGTTTTATCCATTAGTTGATATTAATTTTAAATTTTTACCTCATTTTACCCATTATGCACATCCCCCTTTTTTTCTTTGGTTTATATACACATATGCTTTAAGATACCTTCATATATCCTAAAAGAGATTCAAAATTACCTGGCCTACATAGGTAGGTGGCCTCCCTTTCTTGTGTATTTTGAGGGATTTACAGCCACTTAGAAGTCTAACCTCAAGAGTGAAAGGATGACATCCAGTTGTATGGTTTAAGAAACAAAGTCCTTTTGGCTTCTGGGGTATCTGGAAGCTCACCTAAAATTACATTCTCCTTTATTCTGTATTATCCTTTATTCTCCTTTTCGATGTGCTGCTCTGAATTGAATTAGCTTTCTATAAAGGAAAACTAATTTTGATAAACAGGAAGGCTTTTTACATAAGTGGTAAAATTAGGTATTGGATGTTTCATTACTGTGTTTAGTTTTGTTGAGGGTGGGAGAGTACTGAATAGAAAGTTGGTAAGGGCTGGAGAGATGGCTCAGCTGTTAGGAGCATTTGAGGATCTGAGTTCTGTTCCCAGCACCCACAGGGTTGCTCACCACCGTCAGCTTCCGGGACTCCTGCCGCCTTGTGTCATCTATGCGTTTGCACTCACGCGCGACATATACTCACATAGCATGCACCTTTTTAAAAAAACTTTTATTTCAAGAAATTTTGAGGAAATGTATTTATTGCTGGGAAAAGAACTCATTTCCACCTGCTTTTTGTATGCAGAACTTGTGGTGTGAGCAAGGATTCCCTATTTAAAGTCTTTTGCTTAGTTAATCTCAGACCTTTCAGTTCTGGAATTTTAAGAACTGTTTCCATTTTTTTCAGAGTTTGGGGCTATGTCTAAATTTTACTTTTAAATGTTATTTTATGAAACAATGCCTCACAAGACTTACATAGTGTGCCATTTATTTGGAAAGACTTATAATGGTAGAATATACTTTTAGAGGAAAATTGTGTAAGAAGGTGGTTGGGGATTTGGGAAAAAATATGTGTGTTTTTTAATCACACTTGCCTGCCCTCTGCATCCGGATGTCACGTATTAGAAACAAAGTATTAGTTAATCTTTTTCATGGCTAAAGGCAGTTTGAACAATTTCATTCTCCTTTTTCTTTTTTTCCTGAGACAGGGTTTCTCAGTGTAGCCCTGGCTATCCTGGAATTTGCTCTGTAAAACAGTCTGGCCTTGAACTCAGAGATTGCCTGCCTCTGCCTCCCTAGTGCTGAAGTGTTATGAAAAGTGACTTTCAAAGTGTAGCTAAATACAGTGTACTAGAAACACTTTGTATTGTTGATTTATGGGATAATGTCAGGTGATATTTTGAGCTGAACAAAACCTGAGAGATTATAAAGAGAATCTACTCATACAAAATAAACCTTGAGCGCCAGAAGAGTTACTAGTCTTCTGGTTCTTAGTTCTCCTGGGAGCCATTATCACCTTGATATCAAGGTCATACCTGCTTGCTCATATACTCTACACCTTTCTGTTTGATACTGAGAGTCATACTTCCCTTCATTCACTATCCATAATTCTCCTCTCTCCATCTACACATTAATTTAACAAAAACCAAAAACTGTCCTGGAGTTAAATAAAGGTCAGTAATGAAACATATGCTTAACATACGGGAGACGCAAAATTTCATTAAATATCAGAATCCCAAAAAGCAATATAGCTAGGCTTGGTGGCTCATACCAGTAAGGCCAGCCTGGGTAACATAGCAAAGCTTATCTGAAAAGGAAAAAATGTATAAACAGAAATCTAAAATTTGTTGTAAATATAATGAATTGAATCTTTCTGAGACAGGGTCTGGACTGTCTGACTAGAACTCACTTTGTAGACTGGCCTTCAATGCAGATCCTTGGAGGAGGGGGGCAGTGCTGGGATTAACGTTGTGCCCACCACTTACCTTTAAAATGGATTATTAAATAGGTTACATGAATATCTTTTTCATAACTTCTAGTGAATGAATATCTATTTAATGATGCTCTGTTTACTGTTTTTTATAATGGTAACCTCAGTGGCTCCTAACAGTTTAGGTGACCAGTATTAACTAGTGTGAACTGATATGTGATTTAATGGAATTTTTTAAAGTTTAGGTATATTTACATATAGTGAAATGCACAGAAGCTAATGTGAGGTTGGATTAGTTTTGGCAAATGTGAGCCCTTACAGAGGTATAAGAATTATTTATACACATTGCTTATCTTTTATAAACTATGATCTGTAACAATGCTTTTTAGGGCAGTTTTTGTATCTTGGGTATGTGTTGCTTCTAAATTTGATGAAAAACTGCCCCAAATAAAAGTAATAACAACAAAGCCTTCAGGTTGATAGTCTCCTTCACACCTTAGGTACCCTGTAGAAGTTACCTGGGAAAATAATTGTGTAGTTGTAATGGCTGCTGGTTGAATACTCAATGGTAATTGGTATTTTTAACTTGTTCTCTCCTGTTGAAAACCTAGAATGTTGCTATTCTTTGTTTTCAGTGACTAGTGAATGGAAATGTGTGGCTATTTTAATGAGAACTTTGAAAGTGCCACACAAAAAAGTTTAGTTGAAGAGTGTTAGCTATTAAATGAAAATGGAAAAGGCATTAGCCAAACTGAGTTGAACCTAGAATTTCATAATTTTTAATGTTGGCTGATTTTCAGAGAAAGGATTTTGTTAGACCAAATGGTTCTTTCTTGTTTTTGAGACAGTCTCATGTAGTCTAGCTGGCAAAACCTGGCAGCTGACATTACATGACCACACCATTCTGGCTTCCAAATAGGTATTAACAGCTTTTAAATGCTTTATATAAATTGATAGGACTGTGATAAAAGATACTTCTTCCCATCTCTGATGTATACAGTAATTTGTTTTTTACTTGGAGATATGATTGCCTTTTATTTATAGCTTTGCTGGTATGTATTCCTTTTACTTACAAGAGGAAAAAGAGCCAGGTCATGGCAGTGCATGCTTATAATCTCAACACTTGAAAGGGTGAGGCAGGGGGTTCTACTGAGGCTTTAAAAAAAAAAAGCTTAGTAGTTAAGAATGTATGACTCTTTTTGTAGCCTAGGCTGGCCTTGAACTTTTGCCTCTACCCCAGAGCACTAGGATTAAAGACATACATATGCTGCTTTTGCAGAAGATTTGAAATCTATTCCCTGCAAGCATGTTGGGTGGCTAATAACTAACTCCAGCTCCAGGCAATCCAACTCCTCCTCAGGTCACTAGCACTCACTACACACATAAGCATTTTGGAAAAATAAAATGAAAAATGAACATCAAACACTATCCAGGTATTATATATTAACTATCTGTCTTAATCATTACAACAATCATATAAGTTGGGAGTTATAAAACCAGTATGTGACATAGATATTTAAGGCTTTCTAGAGTAATTCTGGTGTCAAAATTTAGGAATAACCATACTATACTATGTAGGGTTTTAATAACTGTTGCCCTTCTGCCCAAAGAACTTGCCTTATTTTTCCTGTAAAACTATCTCAACTATCTCAGTAAACTTTGGTCCTTTCTGATGGCTCATTCCTTTAATCTCAGCACTTGGAAGTCTGTGGCAGGTAGATCTCTGAGTTTGAGGCTAGCCTGGTGTACGAAGCCTGGTCCAGGACAGCCAGAACTACAAAGAGAAATCCTGGTCTCAGGAAAAAAAAAACCAATGGACTCTTAATTTATGTTATCACAAAATGCTGTATCAGACAGCATGATGCTAGAAGCTACACTGTAATCTCATACAATCAGTGTTTGATTTCTTTGGGGGGGGTTGGGAGGAGTATCTAAAACTGTATGTAAAAACATTGTTCTTTGTGTTTTGTGTGTATTCCTACGCTACTTTGAGGGAAAGAACTAGGTCTTGATACATTCTTAATACAGTGTTTGGCTATAAAGAGGGCATTTATTCTGGTTTCATTGTATGAGTGAGTGTTCTTTTTTAATGCAGCTGTAGAAATAAATACAATACCTTTTGAATTTTAGAAGTATTTGATGCATGTACAGTTAAGTTCCTTAGTTTCTAATTGAAACTAGTTCTCTAGTTCTAATACTTGTCAAATTGCTAATTTACAAAGGAAATGTGGCTGTGCTCCTTTTTGAACACTGTTGTAAAGAAACCACTGTACCATTGATTAATGTGTGGTAATTAACCAGGTGTGGTAGTGCACACATGTAATCCCAGAATTCAGAATTCCAGGCTAACCTGGGCCACATAGTGAGCCCTTGTTTTAAAATTTTAAAATTCTTTAACTTACCATAAAGTTTATTACTATGTTGATCATTTTAATTTTCTAGGTCTATACCAAGAGGGGGTTACTGCGCTGGGCATTTGTATGATGTGTTTTTGTTTTTTGGTTGTTTTTTTTTTTTTTAAGAGAAGATGGCAACAGTGACTGAAGTGCAGGTAGTATACATTGTCCCCGTGTTTAATTTGTGTTGTCTTTAAATGTACAGTAGAGAAATTTACTAGCGAACTCTAAGACGTCCTGCCAGCCCTTATCTGCAACTGAAAAGATTGGCAGCAGTTATATTAGAAGTGTTTCATTGTACTTGGTAAAATGTAGTAAGAACCTTTTGGACTCGAGTTCATGCTTTAAATATCATTTACTCCTTTTTCTGCTCTTCACATTTCATTTGCTTGGTTTTGTTTTGTTATTTTTGAGACAGGGTTTTACTATGTAGATCAGACTGGCTTCAGCATCCCTAGTGCTGAGATTAAAGTTCTATGCCTGGCTTCCTTTTTCTGTTCTTTATTATGGTTTTTCATTATTTATTGGTTGGATTGTTTTTGTGTGGGGGCTGTTGACACTGGATTTAAATTATTCTTAACACCAAGTTCCACTTAGTGAAATCAATGTTCCAGTTTTGAACTACTTTATTTTTAATATTGAATGAAATGAATATTCACTTCTATTCAAATAAAAATCTCTAGTGGTTGAAACTGTCTTGGTTAACAACCTGCATAAGTTTATAAGCATACTTGAGTAACATCTAAGCTTATTTTTCCAAATATCAGTGCCTGCTGTGTACCAGCAAGTTTAAAATAGGCACAGTTCAATGAAGAGTGTACAAGACCCTGGGATTCAATCCCTAGCACTGCAAGAGTGGGGGGAGAGGGATCTAGGCAAGGTGATGACTGCCTGGCTAAAGCTGGTGGATCACAAATTCAAGGATAACCGGACTTATTAATACCTAGCAAGATTCTGATTTAGAACAACGAGAAAGATGAATCATAGATCAATGAGAAAAATGGTTTGTTTCTGGCCATTTTTCCTGTATTCTTGGTAAGGAATTAAGAGTATTCATTTTGTTGTTGCACTTGTCATTTATCTGTTCTTTTAGAACTGGGGGGGGAGGGGTTGATTAGTAAGGTTGCTTGTTTGTAGTAAACCCTATACTAGAGTCTCGCTGTTAGCCTGGCTGGCCTGGAGGTCTATCCAGGCTGGCCACTTAACTTGGCAATCCTCTTACCTCTACTTTCTGAATACTGGAACTACAGGTGTGGGCCACCATTCCAGGCTTTCAATACAGGCATGAGATTGGAAGCAATTCTTTCACAGCCTCTCAAGTATTAGAATTAATGGGTATGAGCCTCCATTCTCAACTGACCTTAAGATTTTTATAGCCTCAAGCTAAAGTGTAGGAAGATTTCTAAAAATAATTTAAAATAACATAATTCATTAGTGAAAAGCTTGAACTGTTTGAAGTGTACAGTTTTATTTTTGTCATGTACAGAGTTGTATAGTCATTACCATAATCCAGTTTTAGGATATTTTCATCACACTCCACAAAGATGCCCTAAGCCCATTAGCAGTCATTCTCTAGTCTCAGGAAACTAGCAATCTTAATTTCTATATGTGTATTTTTGCCTGTTAGAAAGTGTTGATCAGGGACTTGGACATGCAGCTTAGTGGTAGAGTGCTTGCCTGGTATCTATGAGTCCCAGGTTTGATCTACAGCACCCCAAAGAGGGCAGGATTGTTTATCATTTGTGACTGGTATGCAGACAATAGCTATATTTTCCACTTCCCAATGAAGAGTATACTTTAATGTTGGAATCCCCCTTGACCTTCAGTTGTGTATACTCTGCCCTATAGTGCCACTGTGTCACTGTTAGTGAAAAGAACTGGCAAAAATTCTGTCGTTGTTTTTGACTTTAAGTAGTAGTATGATAAGAATGTATTGCTTTGAGCCAAAAAAAAAAAAAAGTGTAAAATAGCAGGTATAAAACGGGTTTTCGGTGAATTAACCTGAGAAAAAATAGGTCCTTTGTAAACCAGCCATACTAATTACTTGCAGTTTATTGTGATCACTCATCCTGACTCTTTCCTGACTATGAACTAAGGATCAACCTTACTCCTTTAGGAAAATTGAAGTCATCTGCTAAAATTTGAATCCTTGCAATTTTTGCTCTCTTTGACACATCTTATTTGACAGTACATGTTGCATAGTAAACAAAGTCTTGTTGACGACTATACATATCAGACTAATAAATGTGCACTAGCATGAGTGGCGTACAGGCTTTATGCTGATAGTCACAACTGATGAGGATTCAAGAGTACAGTAGCCATGTTAGGTCCAGAAGAAAATGTTCCACAACACCCCGCCCTTCTCCCCTTCCTCTAGCTCTTACATTCTTTTGGGAAGTTCACTGAGCTTTGGAGAAAATGGTCTTTGATAGTTCTGTTAATTGTCAGTAATTGGACCAGTTAGGGTATCTACAGTAAGCATTACTCCTCTGTAAAAAGAGGCCTCTGTGACTTCAGCTGACAACAGTACTGATGCATGGACATAAACAAAAATATTTAGAGAGTTTTTGGTGAGCATTCAATCTCCAGTTATCAATATAACTGGAATTCCCCACTAGAGCCTGTGAGCTCCCAGCCACAAGCTTTTGACCAACTTTGCAGTCCCAGATTGATTCCTTCCTGTCGGCTAGCTTCAAATCCAGTCAGAAAGTGTGGAGTTAGCCCCATTATTGGACCTTGTTTTTGTTACAAGTATATATTGAATGTTTAGTGATCTTTTACTTTGACTTACTATAAGGGAACAAATTTGGTGTAACTGAATATGGCCTCTATCAATGAAGTCTAAAATTAGAGCCAGCTGGTTTGAGGTGTTATCTATATTTCTCTTGAACATCATGTTTGAAATCCCCTGCAGTTCTGACAGATATTAAAGGGATAATAGTATTGAGTATCTGGGATCACTAGTTAAAGAACTTAAAAGAAAGAAATGCCATCATAGTACATTATATAATAAACTGTGTTTTCTAGAAAGAACTTCATTTTCTTGTGTTAATACTGATGTTTTAAAATCAGTGCTATTTATCAGCAGAACAGCATATTAAAGCAAAATTGTAAAGAAATAGCACTAAAAAACTCAAGTCGTTTTCTAGAGACTGGTAATCAATGTTCTTTTTTTGGTCTTTTGAGACAAGATTTCTCATCTTACCCTGGCCTCAAAATCTACTTCAGGCTCCTGTGTTAGGGTTGCAAGGCACGTGCTAGCATTCTGATCTGTTTTTGACAGACTTTATTTTTCAAAATGTCTTTTCTCTCATTTTGAATATTTTTAACACATTTCCAAATATGGCAAAATCTTGGCTTTGGTTCCTATTGGTATTAACAAACTAAGCCAGTTTAGGCTTTTAAGTCATTTATACTTTTACCAGTTTTAGTTGGTTCTGGAGACAGAGACTTGCTGTATATAGTCAGGTTGACTCTAAATAGTCCATATTGTTTCTGAAAATAATTTTGTTTACAAACATCAAGATCTGAAAAATATAAGGTAGTGATTTCTAGTCCTTATGATAAAAAATTAACAGTGGCAGCACTTGAGTTGGGAAATTATTTATGTACAGTGTAACACAGGATAGTTAAAACAATTCTCAAACAGATAAATATAAAGAAGGACAGATAATTGAAGTGTAGTTGGGTGTGACGAGAGTCAGAAACTAATGACAAGAGTTCTTTCTGAAGTGTTGTGGAATGGCTGATGGACTCATTTCTCCAGTTACAAAGTCATTCTGCAATTGAAGAATTGGTCCATGGTCAGGGGAAAGGGTGCAGATGGATACAAAATTGAGCTGTGCTGGTGAGAATAGTTACTGCCGTGCAGGAGGGAAAAGGTCTTATTACTCTTTATTTTTTGTTGAGCAGTGTATTTAAACACTGGATGTGCCTTGTGACTAGAGAAAGGGTTAACCTGAGACAGGATCTTCTTAGCTGAGGGTGGCTTAAAACCCAGCAGTCCTCCTCAGTCTTCCCAAGTGTTGAGATTATAGGTGTGAGCTACTATACCTAAGAAATATGTCTTGAGATTTTAAATTTTATGATATTGAATGTAATTAATGTTTTTGTGCTGACTCTCCCTTTTCTTGTTAGGTGGTATGGACAAGAAAAAGACTATAATGTGCTAGTCATGGATCTTCTGGGGCCCAGCCTGGAAGACCTCTTCAACTTCTGTTCAAGAAGATTCACTATGAAGACTGTACTTATGTTAGCTGACCAGGTATGTGAACTTTTGACAAAAATAAGAAACTAAGAACAATTATTTATATAATGCAAGCATTTCATAAGCCAAGAGTATTAATAACCCATGTGTCATTGTTTCTCTTTCAAAAAGCACAAAAGGATTGTTTGTTGTCCTACATGATTCAAGTGTACAGCCTAGTGTGCTTTATGAATGTGTTTCTCTGGGAATAAAATAAAATATTGCGTGCAGCATTCTCTATTCTTTACTGTGCATAGTGACAAAAACTCTTACAATTCCAGCTTTCGGGGTGCTGAGGAGGGGTTATAAATTCAAGGCCAGCCTGGGCTCTATATAGGATCCTGTCTCAGATGAACAAAGAACAGCAAACAATTTTTTTTTTTTTTTTTTTTTTTTTTTTAGTTAATAAGGTACCAGAGTAAGTAAAGGTGAATCTTTAGTCAAATTGATGTTTAAAGTAATGAAGTCTGAAGCACTAATAGCACTGAAGCAACACTAGAACATTTTTTAAATTCCTATATTTCCCCCCCCCCCCCCTTCCTCTTCAAACTCCCTAGGTTTACCACTGGGGAATCTAAAGTAGAATTAATGGTCCCTTCTAGGAGCTTAAAGTCAAGAAGAGCAGCTGGGTGTGGTGGCACATGCCTTTAAATCCTAGCACTCTGGTGGCAGAGGCAGACTGGTCTTCCAAGCGAGTTCTAGGACAGCCAAGGCTGTTTTTTTTTTTTTTTAAAAAGGTTAAGAGAAAAATACAAAAATAAGTTAGTCAAAGTTCTGTGGTAGAGGAATAACACTAGTACTGTGAGAAAGAAAATTGCTAAAGACTGTAACAAAAGCTTTCTTGCAATATAGTCTTTAGCAATTAACCTTTCCCATTATGTAGAAGAGGCTGGCCTTGGACTCAGAGACCCAACTACCTTTGCCTCCGTTGCCGGGATTAAAGGTGAGTACCTCCACACCCAGCAGCCCGTGTTTTTAATCCTTCATGCTAGCAGAACAGGCCAAAAGCCACTACATGTTTCGGATTAGATAGCCAGCCAGCAAGCTGGCATTGTTATCCTTTCATTTATTGTTTTTCTAGTTCTGTCATTATAGATTATAAATAATTGAAATATTAAAGTACTTGCTTGAAAAATTGAATTGCTTTATCACCTACTTCTACCTCTTTTCTTTTTCAGATGATCAGTAGAATTGAATATGTGCATACAAAGAATTTTATACACAGAGACATTAAACCAGATAACTTCCTAATGGGTATTGGGCGTCACTGTAATAAGGTTAGTTAAATACTCTTTGCATGAAAGAACAAAGAGTAAAATATTGATACGAATTGCTTTGATAAACTTTTGAATCTTTAAAAAGCCATAGTAAATTGAATTTGCTGTAATCTGCTTAAGAGATTTTGCTAACTCTATTAACTTAGTAACTTGAAATGTATTCTCTCCAACATATCCAACCAAAGTTAGTTTATTTATGTGAAAATATAAAATTCCAAGGGCTTTTTAATGAGCTAATCATCTATATTTAACTTGGATCATTGTATCTAGTATTCATTCACTTAAATAGTGAAAACAGTTACGTGTAACCCTTCCTGAATGGTACAAATCAGATTTTAACCTTAGGCTCTAAAGTGTGGTTTTATAACACGTGTTTGTGCCAGTGTGGCAACCACTGAGCCAGCTGTCACTTTGGCTTTGACACTTGTGGGCTGAGCATGGTGTATACTGAGAGCTCCTCAGTCCTTGGATTGGTGTTTTTAACAGAATAACTTTTGGGCCTGCTTCAAAAGTAGCTTACAGTATATTATTTGGGTTCCAAGTTGGGTGCGTTCTCCACCCCTCCTCCATGCTGTTACCAGAAAGTACTGACTAGCGAACTGAACATTCATATAGCAAATGATTGCTTATTGGGTGTCTGATAATAGTTCCACATGCGAGGTGATTAGATTTTAGTGACGCATGATCATGGTTAGAAACTAATTATATTGAAATTTTGTCTGCAATGCGTAGTTTTATTGAGTGAATTGCTTTCTTTATTCATTCAATGTTGAGCTCGGGCAGACAGGCAGCATTGGCAATGCACGAAGCATGTTCTGATCTGATAATCTCAGAAATTCTCAACTTCAGGACAACTTGGGGGAGGGAGGCTTTTTGTTTTGTTTTGTTCTTTGGAAGGAAACTTCCCATTTGTTAACCAGTTAGGGAATGTGGTGTTTTAGGTCCAGCTGTAAATGTTTACCTTTGTTTGCCTGTATGAATGCCAACTTGGAGCCATTATATTAGAACTGGTGTTATTTGTTAATGTGAGAGGTATTAACGTTGGTCTGACCAAGTTTTAGGGAATTAGATTTTTTTCACTGAGCTTCATACATTGAAGGGCTTTTCAGCCATATAATTTATCTTGCATCCCCAAAGTGCATTTAAAGAAATGTATCTTCTCTCTTTGGAGTGTCCAGGTTCTTAGTTATTACTATAAAACCTGGCAATTGGTTAGAAAAAATATTGGTCTTAATTTTTTCTCCTTCAGTGGCAGTTTGACTCTTCTTTTGGCCATTTCCCAGCCCTCTCCTTCCTGTTTTCTTACCCTTACACCCAAACCCCATATTCTCACATGATCCCTGTTCTGTAGTGACAGAGCAGTAAGTACGTGGTTTTTCCCTTAACTGTAAACAGTGGCCTAGACAGGAATACTTCACACTCTTTTTTTTTTTCTCCCCTTCTTATGAATAGTTTGTTCCGTCACATAAATGTCTTGGGACGTTCATATTCCTTTTTTAGAAATCTGTATCCTCCATGCAGATAGTGAAATGATTTTGTGGCACTGCTTAGCTGTAGCAGTTCTCAGCGAGATCACAGGACAGAAGCGAAGTGTTCATTTAGATTCAAATAGAAGAGTTTCTCTTGAACATGTTAGTGTTTTGTTTCTGTAGTTGGTTTTTTTTTTGGTGTTTTCTGTACTGTAGTTTGAAAGTGCCCACTGTGTAAGACTGGCTCCTTCAGTCAGCTTGTACCAGTAGTTTTCTATCCATGAAGGATCAGGCTTGATGGGGTGGGGGCAGCTTCTGAGTTTGGTTTTTGAAGTTAAATTTCTTACTTGGAAATTGTTCTGAATTTGATATTTAGGAGTAGCCACTCCAATCTTAGCGAATTTGCTCATCTCTTCCAGTAATTGGCCCTGCATGCTTTTAAAAATAAATTTTTAAGGTGACTAAATGCCTTCTACCTCTTCCTTACTGAAGATTTTTTCCCCCATACATTCTTTTTTGGGGGAAGGGCAGATTGTGGTGTCAAAGATTGCAGATCCAAATTCCCCATTTTTTATTTAAAAATTAAAGAGCCAAATGTCACCATTGCTATCCCTGTTTCAGGCAGTGACACGATCATAGTGGCATTAAAAACCTAAGTATTCTAGAATTCAGAGTTCTTGAGCACGTGATTTTTATTTGGAAAATTGAGAAGCTACAGTGCTTGGTGGAAGAAGGATGGCATTTGGCTACCCTGTTCTTTCTCTAATGCCTCGGTGTTGCCTGTCTGCGCCGGCCATTGTTGCAATGTACGCAATACTGTTTGATGCACTGCCACCTCTATTGTCTGTTCAGTGTTTAGAATCTCCAGTGGGGAAGAGGAAAAGAAGCATGACTGTTAGTACTTCTCAGGACCCATCTTTCTCAGGATTAAACCAGGTCTGAAACTGTCTCCTATTCCAACCTCAACCCCAAATTCATGTGCTTTTCTTTCTTATTGTTTTGTTTTAATTACTTTTATTTAATTCTGGAGAATATAGATCTTGCTCAAGCACCTCTTACGTTGGCATTATTCAGACATACTTGGCAAACATGTAACATTACTAAGATTTTCGTGGCTTTTGCTTAAAACCTTTTAAAGCTTAGAGAAAACCTAAATGAAAATAGGATATTGTCTTTGTTTTAGATCGCTAACATTGATATGAGGAAACGTTAGTATTGGAGCCTTTACTAAAAAAAATAATATAAACTTGATAGACTAGCTTTAAAAATGTATTTGGAGTTGGAGAGCTTAATACACAATTGAGTCTCGTTGTGCTGTAGTGACTATGCTCTGCTGTACTTTCCTCTCCTTCCCTAAGAGCCTCAGGTAAGTATAGGTCAGATTTCACATCTAGTCTTTCTCAGACTTGATTCATCAGGATCTAAATTCTTAGCTTCCACCAAATGGTTACTTACAGAGCATTATATGCTCTAGACTAGCAGACACTGTATTCATAGCAGAATAGTGACAATTTAATGGTCCAAGACCATGAGTAACACAATGGTAACTGAATATGTGACCTGATTTAGATTTGAGCAGGCTAAACAACCCAGTAATTTAATCATTTTACATTTTGTATTACTTTTCTAGAAATTATAGCCCCTTCCTCATGTGTTTGTTCTGTTATTTACTTATTTTGTTTCCAGGCTAGGTCTCTAGATTTTGAGGCTGGCCTGGAATTTGATATGTAGATTAAGTTGGCCTCAAACTCAGAGCCATCCATCCC
Source organism: Cricetomys ansorgei (assembly GCA_026225945.1). Lineage (NCBI taxonomy): Eukaryota > Metazoa > Chordata > Mammalia > Rodentia > Nesomyidae > Cricetomys > Cricetomys ansorgei. The sequence continues at coordinate 909,439 of JAMJFZ010000242.1, read as the reverse complement.
ATCCACCTACCTCTGCCTTCAAGCACTGGGGTTAAAGGTGTGTGCCATTATGCCTGACCCAATGTAAATTTTGGTACTTCTGGAACCTACAAGTCTTTAGTTTTGTTACCTTATACTCTAAAAAGGCAGTATTGGCATAAATAACTAAAAATGAAAAGATACACAATGCTGTGTACTGGCTTAATCATCTTAAATGACCTTTTATTTATTTTCTACACTGACCTAGTTTTTGTTTTGTTTTTATTTTGGTATTTTCAGTACTTTCCAGGGGCTAGCTCCTACTATTCAAAAGGTTTCAGGATTATATTATCCAGAAAAAGATACACAACTATTGGACTGAGTGTGGTGGTACGTGCCTGTAATCTGGCAGGAAGAGGAGGATCACAGCAAGTTCCAGGCCCGGACTAGTTAAATAGGGAGTGCCAGATAGCCCAAGGAGCTTCATAATGAGACTTTTTCTCAAAATAATAATAACCACAAAAGGAGCTTACTGCTCTGGCTAAATCTTGGTTGGGGGTAAGAGCACATGAATTACTTTGCTCATTGTAAGAGGAAACAGTTTTTAAAAACTCTATAGCCTTGTTTTTACTTACCCATCCATTTGTACATTTTGTAATATAACAACTTGATAATCTAATGTTTTAATAGTTTGTTAATATACACACTAGTTAGGTTGCAAGTTAATACAAGTTCACAGAAAAGTAACCTGTCCAAATAATGAACATTGCCTGTGTCTTTGCAGGTACCATCCTTACACTCAATCAATACTGACTTTCCTTATTTGGTTCTATCTTTATTTAGTTTCCTATCAAAGATTGGGACATTTGAGGAGGTAGTATTGGCGTGGGGCTTTTTCTTGTTTTTTACTTACTTGTTCTTAATACTGTTGCCTCATTTATATAGAGGAAATGTCTTGAGTATACTGAGTTTCTTGAATCAGTCTTCAGTTTTTACACAGTATCCGTTTATTGAGTTGCAAATGGAGATTTAGCTTTGAGTAGCAGCTGTCATACATAGTCCACGTAATTCCCCTTCTCTTTGAAAAACTGAAGGGAATAATCCAAGAAAACTTCAGATTCCATGAACTAGGAGTTGTTTAAATACCATGAAGCTGAATACCCTTTGGTGTTAATCTGACTAACTGGTATGCTCAGTTACTATTAGTATACTGATTCTGGTTTTCATATCAAGAGGAATGTATAGTGTGAGCTATATGTATTAAAATACTTTCCAATATTCTAACTAATTTGATTGTTAGGGAGTTTAATATTACATTTACAGGGCTTTTATTCAGTATATCTCTCACTAGTAATTTAGTCTTGTTTTATAGTAGACCATATGACACTATAGTTCATAATACCTGGCAGAAATGGGTTTTGTTTTGTATTTTTAAACAGGGTCTCACTGTATAGCCCTGGCTATCCTGTAACCCTCCTTGTAGACTAGGCCGGCCTTGAAGGAAGAGATCTGCTTGCCTTTGCCTCCCAAGTGCTGGGATTAAAGGCATGTGCCACCACCCACTGTTGATCTTAACCTGAATAGATAATTTGTTTACTTTTGTAAAGAGTTTAAAAGATTTTAGTTGACAAGTCTCCTAAAAGCATCATACATTCCACACTGGCAGGGGAGACCCAGTAGTTTAACAAAAAGAATACAGTGTAAGTGTAGTTAGAAAAGACACAATAGTCTCATGTACTCTATGTTCACATGGCTATGTCTAGCTTGACATAATGTTGGAGATAGAATTTTATTATAGCATAGTATAGTTAGTAACTCCGTTTTTTCTTATAAAAGTTAAAACTTCAAATACATTTTATGTTTTTTGCTTTATGTAGTTGTTAAACAGAGATGAATTTTGTTACTTTTTCATCAAAAAAAATAGTTTTTCCCTTCAAAAATTTTTCAGTTTTGTAGGTCAAATTTGAATTACTTAGAAAAATACACTGTTAGTACTTTATTCCCTGGGTACCATATACATTGTATACAACTAAACATGTTCTTCTAAAATGCTAATGTGATTTTGGGTTAGCTCATTTAAGCAGATAATTTGTAAGCCACCTTAATTTAAATGCTATGCTTTTTATTTTATTTTATTTTTTTAATTTTTGGATTAACATTTGTATTTTTCAGATATCTTATAAAACAATATAATGCATGCTTTTTATTATTTAAAAATGTTTTATTAGCAGTATCAGACTTTGAGGATTATGTTATTTATTTATTTATTTATGTGTTGACATGCTGACATTACATGGCCTCCATGGGAGAGAGTCTTAAGAAAGCTTGTAGATAGATTATTTGGATGTGCTTGTTTTACCCATAAAAACAGGCTGTCAAATTTCATATAGTAAGCAGCATACTTGACAACTCTGCCATGGGATGGATGGATATATATATATATATATATTCTTACTGTGTGAAGACAGGCTGCTTGTGTATAAGAACTGGGCAAGCAAGGTTATACAGATGAGGATGAGTTACTAGGCATAATGGTGGGGGCGGGGTTATTGTTTACTTACTGGTGAAGAATAGTAAAGACTTACTGGGATGTTATTACCTGTTCTACTTAGACTTCATTTTGATATTTGAATATGCTAATGAATAAGAGGCTGTTTAATTGAACAAGGTTAGAAACCTAATGTCTCTTTGTTTCTCTTTTAAAGTTATTCCTTATTGATTTTGGTTTGGCCAAAAAGTATAGAGACAACAGGACAAGGCAACACATACCATACAGAGAAGACAAAAACCTCACTGGCACTGCCCGATATGCTAGCATCAACGCACACCTTGGTATTGAGCAAAGGTGAGTCCTGTCAAATCCGTAACCAAGGCAACTTTTGATGCCTTTTCTTGAGTTTATTTGTGTTTAAATTTCTTAGTATATTAAGGGTGCTTCTTGGCTGATGATCTAAGGAATTACTTGTTTTACTTCTTGCTTTTAGCTAGTGCAGAAAAGCCATATATAATGGGTACTTTTTATTTTTTTCCTTGAAAGTTGTCTGTAGGATAGAAAGGGTAAATATCTGGTATGGTGGCATATGCTTGTGATCTTAGCACTAGGAGGCTGAAGCAGGATGATTGTTAAGAATTCAAGGCCATTCTGACTACATGACTAGATTATACCAGGAATGAAAAAACTGTTAAACATGGAAATTGGAAACATAATTAGTATTTTAACATTTCTTTTTTGCACTTAACATAATGCCTCATTTTAAGTGCTGATCTTAGGCATTGTATATTTTAGTGTTATAGCTTGTATTTACTGCTCTAGTTGGCAGCATGAACCTAAGAGAATGGAGCCTAAAAAGTAGGCAGACTAAAGTCTCATGCAATTAGCCAACTTTATTCAGAGAATCAGACAATTTAAATTCCAAGGGTTTGAGTCAAACAAATGAAGTGTATAATCTTCACCAGGTCAAGCCACTCTTAGACTTGGCTTTTTGTTCATTCATTTTAGTATCTCTGGCCTTAACGAGTTGCAAAGTTAAGATGAATCTTACTACTTGTTTTCTATTGTTTACTAACTTTCAAAGAGTTGTCTGACTATATTGCTATTCTTTTAAAAAGCATAATTTTAAGTTCTATGACAATCTTAAAGTATTTATCGATGAATTTGAACTTTTATCATTTTAATTACTGAATTTTGTGAGACACCAAATAGTTATTTATCTTCGTTTGGGCATTTGTGTGTGTATGTAGTACTTGGTTTTCATGTTTTCCACAATCTAGTTCATAAAATAACATTATCTTTTCTAGTCGCCGAGATGACATGGAATCTTTAGGATATGTTTTGATGTATTTTAATAGAACCAGTCTGCCGTGGCAAGGGCTAAAGGTAAATCAGACTCAAATTACTCGGGGTTGTTGTTGTTTATTTTATTTGAAGGAAAAAGGTGATCCCAGAACTTGGGAGGTGGCATGGCCCCAGTAGATTGAAAGCAATGTAGACAACATGAGTAAGGAACCCCCCATCTTAGAGAAGGGGGCTTTGGACAGGGGGAAGAAAACACTGTGGAAGGTGTCCTTGGAAGATTTCCAAATCTGAGGTGCAACCAAAGTTAATTTGCTTTTTGCCTTTAATTAGTTAAAAGCATTCGTTAGACCTGAAGGCTAGTTGACTACTAGCCTTATCTAGGTGGGCTTTTGATGTTGAGATGTACTTCTGAGTGCATGTTAATAAGTTACTGGTATGGAATTTAATAGCTATTTTGAATCTTAAAAGGAAAAGGGTAAAATTTTCAGTTCTTATGATTAGCTTTATCCAATATCAACATGACTCCATGCATTCTCATACCAAATCTCTAGTGTGTCTCTCTGTCTAGTGAGTTAAACTGTTGCACTTCTAAGTATTAAATCCATATTTGTATGCCTCATTTTCTTACAGGCTGCAACAAAAAAACAAAAATATGAGAAGATTAGTGAAAAGAAGATGTCCACTCCTGTTGAAGTTTTGTGTAAGGTTAGTGTACATGATGGATATTTTAAAATAATTCATATGGGCCAGGTGTGGTGGTACACACCTTTAATCCGGCACTTTGGAGGAAGAGGCAGTCCTGGTCTATCTACACAGCAAGTTAATGGGCAGCCAGAGTTAAAGTACAAGACCCTGTCTTAATAAATAGGTAGATAAATAACTAATATGCTCTGGTGAGATGGCTCAGTGGTTAAGAGCATTTGCTGTGCCGGGTATGGTGTTGTGTTTATGCCTTAAATCCCAGTATTCTAGAGTCAGAGTCAAGAGGAACTGAGTTCTAGGACAGCCAGGGCTGTGTTGAGAGGTCCTGTCTCAAAAAACAAACAAAATTGCAAGTTCTGTTCCCAGGACCTGCATTGGGTTTTTTATAACCACTGGTAGCTCCAGACACTTGAGTCCTCTGCCCTCTGGGCACTAAGCACACATAAGCAGGTACATTGCACATATATAAATAAGTATAAATCACTTAAAAATAAAGCATAATCATGTAAAGGCCATCAGGATGGTGCAGTGAATAAAGACACCTGCCACTAGAGTTGGTAGATCCAACCTGCGTTGGATCCCTGAGCTCTACAGGTAGTAGAAGGAAAGAACCAGCTCCCACAAGTTGTTCTCTGTTCCACATGCGTGCCATAGCACATCTTTATCCATACACAGACATAGTGCACACAGAGAGTAAGTAAAAAGTAGTCGATGGTCAAAAAAAATTTTTTTAAAAAAAAGATAACGGATCTTAGGGTAGGGGAAATCAACCTAATCACTCTTCTAGTATGACAAAAAAAAAAAAATCATTAGTGTTTGTTATTGTCCTCAGAATGAGTTCTGAATTGTTTAGAAACACAGTGCTATAGAAAAAGATTGTTTCTTTTGCTATTGTCTTAAGGTTTCTGAATCTGTGATTTAACACTATGACCAAATGCAATCTAGGGAAGAAGGGATTATATTGTAGAACTCTCAAGCTACTCTTATCTCTGAGGGGAGTCTGCAGGAATCTAAGACAGGAACCTGGAGTAAGAAATGAAGCAGAAGCCAGTGGAGGGGTGCCAGTGGCTTGCTCCCCAATAGTAGCACCGTCCCCAGTGAGAAGTATCCTCCCACATCAGTCCTTAATCAGGAAAATATCCTACAGGTAGTTCTGGTGGGGGCATTTTCTCAATTTAGGTTCCTTCTCAAATGACCCCAGCTTTTAAAAGCTAACTAGGAAACCATCTTGTATACTATAAAATGAATAGATGGTAAACTTCGGCTTAAATGTATAGGCTGGGAAAACCAGGCTATAGTTGTCATAATTGACATAGCTTCCTATAAAGTACTGAAACAACATATTTATGCATTTACTTTTTATTATATTTTCAAATTTTTGATTTTCCTAACTTGGTGTTTTTGCTTTTTCACTGTTTTAAATGTTTAATTGATAGGGGTTTCCTGCAGAATTTGCCATGTACTTAAATTACTGTCGTGGACTACGCTTTGAGGAAGCTCCGGATTACATGTATCTGAGGCAGCTATTCCGCATCCTTTTCAGGTCAGTTGTTCAGATGTAAGTGGCTGTAGAGGCTGAACAATGGCTCAGCAGTTAAGAGGGCATATTGCTCTTGCAGACAACCCAGATTTGGTTCCCATCACATGGGGCAGCTCACAAACACCTAAAACTAGCTGCATAGGATCACATACCTGTGCCCTCCATGGACACCTTCACTCATGTGCAAATACCTTTCTCCCCCTGTGTGTCTGTCTGCCTGCCTGCCTGCCTGCCTGTGTCTGAATGTGTGCTGTATAACAATGAAAAAAGGTAATTTTTTTAAAGCAAGGAGGAGTTTCTAGTTATGTTTGGAGGGAGGAAAGGGAAAGGAGAAACTATGTAATTATATTAATTTCAAAATAAATACAATTTAAAGTAATGATTCTTTTTTTTTTCTTTTTTTTTAATCTTTAAACAGTTTCGGTGGTACAGAACTCTGTTCTGTTTAATGCAAAAGGCATCAAAAGTTGGGCCATCCCAGCATTTGAGAGGCAGAGACAGGCTTATCTCTTGAGTTTCAAGTCAGCCTGGTATACAGAGTAAGTTCCAAGATAGCCAGGGCCACACAGAGAAACCTTATCTTTAAAAACCAAAAGGAAAAAAACATTACAAAATAGAATCTGCCAGATACCACAGGTATACCAGCGACTGGCACTTGGGAGATAGAGGTAGGAGGATTGGGAGTTTCGTGTCCTCTGCACTGTAGCTAGTTTGAGGCTAGACTTTAGAGTACCTGTGGCTCAGATTCTTAGAAGAAACCAACAAGTAATCCATTATTCCCAGAAATGATGTCCCAGGGCACTAGCACCGTCTCTGCTCACAAAGTTGCTAGTTCTGCTCCTCTAGGAGGTTCTTCATGAATCTTACTGGCAACATGACTTTCTGTAGTTGCATATTCTGATTTTTATTTCCAGTATACCCCTTTTGAATAATTTGATTTTTGTGGTTTTTGTTTCTTTTATTTATTTATCTTTTTTTGAGATGGGGTCTCACTATGTAGATAGACCAGGCTGGCCTCATTCATAGAGATACACCTTTTGAATGCTGCAGTTAAACTATGCCAGCCTCCTTTGGAGAAAATATGAAAGGTAGTTTCTATCGAAAACCTTTTCTTTGATTTGGTTTTGGTTTGGTTTTTTGAGACAGGGTTTCTCTATTGAAAAGCTTTTTTTTTTTTTTTTTTTTAATCTAATAAATACATCAGATCAGAGTGGCTAACGTTTTCCCCTCAGTTGTATGTGTGAGAAGTAATTATTTACTGAGCAATTTTTAAAGTTACTTACAGAGAGAAAAAATCTTAGAAGTTACCATGATTATAAAAAGATACTTTTGATCTAAAGAAATGCCCTTGGGCTGGGCACAGTGGTGCTTGCCTTTAATCTCAGTGCTCTGGAAATAGACAGGCAGATCTCTGAGCTTGAAGAAAGTCCAGTCTGTAGAAATCGAGGTCAGCCAGGGCTACATAATGGAAAAAGAAATGCCCTCAACTGTCTTGAAAAGTGAGGAGGCTGTTTAGCTGGACAGTAGTATTAAAAGGTTAACATAACATTTCCTTTTTCAGGACCCTGAACCACCAATACGACTACACATTTGATTGGACAATGTTAAAGCAGAAAGCAGCACAGCAGGCAGCCTCTTCCAGTGGGCAGGGTCAGCAGGCCCAAACCCCCACAGGCAAGCAAACTGACAAAACCAAGAGTAACATGAAAGGTTAGTAGCCAAGAACCAAGTGACGTTACAGGGAAAAAAATTAAATACAAAATTGGGTAATCCATTCAGTTCTAACAGTGTTAGATCAAGGAAGTGGTTTTAAAACACATGAAATTTGGCTCTGTATTTAAAAAAAAAAAAAAAAAAGACGTCCTTGGAAAATTTGACTACTAACTTTAAACCCAAATGTCCTTGTTCATATATATGTATATGGTTTGTATATACATATATGTGTGTATATTATATCATTTCTCTTGGGATTTTGGGTCATTTTTAACAACTGCATCTTTTTTACTCATTCATTAACCCTTTTCCAAAATACACATTTGGTGTTGGGAATATGCATTATCAATCAATCCAAAATCCTAGACCTAACACTTGTTGATTTTTAATAAAGATCTGGTTAGCCATGGTATTTTGACTTACTTTCAGACTAACAGTGTTAAGATATTTTACATTTTTTGTTTGCATGTTAATGCTTTAGCATTTAATGGAAAAAAATGTGAATGTGATTTCAAGAGGTGAGTCTTGGCATTGCCTTCAATGTGTCTATCTTATCAATTGCAGAGCACCTTGTTAACTGCAAGCCTTGGCATATCTTTCTAAATCATAAATTTTCTCTCTGCTAATGAACTATGACAGACCTGAATTTCAGAATGATCCTGCGGAGTGCTTTATTTAAATGCTAAGGAACTTCAGACACTAGGATTCAATGTGAAATTGAAACCTGCAGTTATTGTACCTTGTCAATTGAAGATAACTAAGGCATATGCCATTAAACTGCTAGTCTGTCTCTGTCTCTGGCACTTTGAGTGCTTCTAAGGAGTAGAACTGTTAGAGCACAGCATCATTCCCTATTCCTGGTGCCTTAGAGTTCAACTCCTGCTTCCATGTTACTGTCTCCCTCTCTGGGACTTACCTACTGATACCTGCCTTTGTGCAAGTGGTGGGCAGGTAAGGTGTGGTTTTTGTTTCTGATTACTTGATTTCTGAAAGACTGCTCTAGTCTGAACATGGTTTTCAAACATTAGTATTTGTTCTGTGTTTTTAATGTTGTATTTAAATTTTTAAACTTAAAAATAGATTCTAGGGCCAGGTGTGGTGGCACATGCCTTTAATCCCAGTGCTTGGGAGGCAAAGGCAAGCAGATCTCTGAGTTTGAGGCTGGCCTCGTCTACATAGCGAGTTCCAGGACAGACAGAGCTGCATAAGACCTTGTCTTTCTTAAGAAAGAAAGAAAAAAGCTTTCTAGTATCTGAGGAACATTTGAAGAAACGAAATGAACTGATGTTATCCTCATCCCAGCAGCTCAGTTATTAAATTAAAGTTGAGGTGCTTCCTTTTTATATTTCTGTGTTTAGGAAGGGTTGAGTTGAACATCAATGTAGGAGAGTTTGAAATGATGAGGCCTAAGCTAGCTAATGAGCACGTGCAGCAGTGTGTTTGGGCTCTTCTGCCTCTGCACCTCAATTGGGATTTTGATGCCTCCTTTGAGTTTTTTAATATTGTAAATAATCTTGTGTTGAGGTAAAATAAGTAAAGCTTGTGTTGAAGTATGCAGCAAGTATTCACGAGGAGTGGTTTATTGTTAGAGTGAAGGCAAATAGTCTTAACCAGGGGTTCTCAACCCTTTGGGTTCTAATGAGCCTTTCACCAGGGTCACCTAAGACCATCTGCATATCAGATGATTACATTATGATTCATAACAGTGGCAAAATTACAGTTATGAAGTAGCAACAAATTTTTGGTTGGGGGTCACCACACATGAGTATTCTAAAGGGTCACAGCCTTAGGAAGGTTGAGAACCACTGCTTAACTAAGGTATTAAGCTTGACACCTATAATATATATTTTTTTTTAATATATGAAACAAAGCCTATTTTTTCTTTTTCTTTTTTCTTTTTTCTTGCCTAAAGCTGGCTGGGATAATAGGATCATCACAAATTGCAGTGCATAAAACTAAGATTGAAAACTCATCTGGCCTAGAAAATTTTTCTTCAGGCATTCAGCAGCCTTCAGAAAGAAGTATCTTAATTTTGACTTAGTTTCATGTTCCAGTTTACCATGTTTCTTAATTCAATAAACAAGCAGAATTTTTGTCCTGCTTTATCCAGGTATTAAAGACGAGAAGTTGGATCCACTGAGTTAGTATGTTTCCTTGAAAAAGAAAAGTGATTAAACTTAAGTTTAAGACTTCTTCTGTATCTCAACTTTTTCATAAAAGTAACTTAAAATCTTAAAACAGTTAATAACACCATTAGACACAGTGGTCATGCAAATTATTACATGTACATGTACTTGTAATATTCTGAAATAATGAGATTTTTCAATAAATGCATTATTATTGACTGCTTTCAAAGGTACATTTCTAAAGCCAGGTTCAGTAACATGAGTGCTTATAGTCTCAGCCACTGGGAGCCTGGGGAGGAGGATTCCTCTTGCCTCTTGTTATTATTTGAGCTCAGGTGTTAATGACAGCCAGAGCAATAGAAAAGAATTCCCTCTCAAAGGGTAGGTGGGTGGATTGGGTTACCAAGAGATATTTTTTGACCTTTAGCAAAATACCGCTTGCTACTAAAATATGTTTGTCTAAGGCTGGAGAGATGGCTAAGTTGGTAAGTAAGTGCTTGCCTTATAAAAATGGGGACCTGAGTTCAATCCCTAGAACCTACATTTAAAAAGCTAGCAAGGGCTGGTCATGGTGTGGCACATGCTCTGAAAACAGAAGCAAGTAGATCTCTGTGAGTCTGAGACCAGTCAAGGTAACATAGTGAGATCGAGACCCTTGTCTGAAAACAACAAAGCTAGTGATTTGTAATGGTGTGTTCTTGTAAGATCAACTTTGCTAGCAGGGTAGAGATAGGCAGACACATACACCCTGGGGGATGGGGCTTACTGGTCAGCCTGAGTAAGCCTAATAATTAATGAGCTTCAGGTCCTGATGAAAGACCCTGACTCCAAAAAGTGAAAGGTATCAGAGAAACAACTACCAACTGACCACCATACATACATAGGTGCACTGCCACTATACAGAATATAGGCAGTAAGAGGGTTTTGAACTTTTGGATTAGGCTCTCTCTTTGTACATAAAACTAAGAAAATACATCTACTCTAAGGGGAGGTTGAATTAGCATGAACCGAGTCTTAGACCCTCTGCTTCTCACTTTATCTAGGTATAAGTAATAGGTATGTTTATAAAACGATAGACTCAGTTTTTGCTACTGTAGTTTTGAATTTCATGGAATCTTTGATTAATAATAATCATATTATATCTCTGCTCAAAAATTCTAGAAAGTGGTTGGGGGTGGTGGCACATGATTTTAATCCCAGCACTCGGGAGGCAGGAGGATGGATCACTGAGTTTGAGGGTTGCCTGGGCTACATAGTGAGACTGACTCCAAGACCAAAGACAAAAAAATGGTCTTAGAATGTACATTATAGCTTTTCTTTTAATCATAATCTCAGAAGCTTGCATATCAATGAATTCAGTTTCATAAATCTTCAGCAAGTAGGTCTGTATTGTACAGGCTCTCTTCTGGAAACATCCTCTAAACATTGGCATTTACTGATAATTTTTATATTTCTTTTGGATTTGGGAAAGGGTTTTGGTTTGGTTTGGGTTTATTTATTTTGTTTTGGGTGGCGGGTGGTTTTGTTTTGTTTTTCTAGACAGGGTTTCTCTTTGTATACTTGGCTGTCCTGGAACTCAATCTGTAGACCACGCTGACCTCAAACTCAAGAGATCCACCTGCCTCAACGTCCCAAATACTGGGATTAAAGGCATGTACCACCACCGCCTGTTTTTGTTTTAAGCATATGTTTTATTAATAGAAATTACAAAAAGTTGTAGTTGCTTACTGGGATTATTCAAGGATTCTTCCAAATCTTGCTGATGTAACTAATAATGTACTTGTTATGTAATTGGTGGATTTCTGCTCTGATAACTTTGTTTTTAGGCCTTTTTAACTATTGCATTCCATGGCCAATTAAGACCTAAGAGACAAGGATTTTTCCTAATGTCTCTTAGATTTTTTTTTTTCCTCAGTGCTGAAGTGTCCCCAAGATTTAATGTTTTGCTTTTGTTTGTGTACAAGATAAGGGGAAAGGCCCTTGGTAATCCATTTCATTTAGTGTTCTTCAATTATATATGATTATAAGAAAAGGTGCTTGCTTTATGACATAGAAAAAGCAAAGAAAAAATTTAAAAACCTTTTAAATTTCAGTTAATTAATTCTGATGTACCCACAAGTAGCTGAGATAGAATTATGAGTTTGAGGGCAGCATTGGCTCCCCAGTGAGATCTCTTTTCAGAAGCACACATGCATACAGAGAACGTTTAAGCTCGCCGTTCTTTAGTTACAGACAAGGTGGGAGAGATTCTTAGCTAGATCATTTAGAAGGCTGATCCTCATGGGATTCTGCTATACTGCTGTCTTTAACCTGCTCACTATCCCGGACATAAGAATAAAATGTCTTTATATATATGTTGGCCTTAAAGATTGGAAGTACCTTTTCCCCCCCTCACATTAACCTATCCATATCAGTAGTCCCCAGCAATTACTGGGCTTCACATACTACTTGTATAGCTTGACTTCTCCAATTGCTGCCAGGAACACAGCTGATAATTCAGCAACTTAACCCAAAACAGGGAAGGGAAGGCCTTGAGCTATCTGGATAAACTGATGTCCCCTGAATACACCCACTCCAAAGAAGACCAGAGAACTGAATCTTCTGCTGAGATCTGGGATTTCCGTCAGTTTTTTTTTTACTGTGGACAGTAAAGCTGACAAGAATGACACAATCCAGAAAATGAAGATGATAGTGCAAGAGATCTCTCCGAGGCTTTGCAGGACCTGTCATCCTTCAACATGTCAGATTCTATGGATGATCACTGTCAGAAGGCCTTGAAGACTAATGATGGCGGTGCTGAGCCTCAAAGCTGCATAATGCCCACCATTTGGGAAGGAATGTCCAATTGAGAAGGATTCATTTGTAACAGGTATTTTAACCTTAACAACCATAGAAACCTGTTAGAAAATGAAATCTGAGTAGAGAAGACAATAATTCGCTAGTCTGTTGGTGCAATTCAAAGATGATTTGAACCTATACACATAATTTACCAATTTGTGATAAAAAAAAATACTTCTATCTTTACAGCTTTAGTTTTTGTGGAGAAGAGTTACAGGATTGTTGGGTTGCTTGGTTCTGGTAGGAGGTAGTGGGTTTGTATATACTGGGAACTTGATTAAAATTCACCTAGCTTAAATTTGTATAACCAGAAGACCATGTAAGAATGTTGTAAGAAAAATTAGTATAAGTTACATTGTATGGTGATTATTGAATTAAAAATAACCTCAGTTTTGTTCTTGTTATACAGTGGAAGAAGGTAGCATAAATTTGAAACACCCACCAAAAATGTATAATCCTTATTACTATATAAACATACTGTAGCGTGGTTATGGTGGCCCTTATCAATACAGAGTTAGAGGCAGGAGGAACTGTCTCAAAACATAACTATATTTATTTAAAATCAATTCTGGTTCTACCTGTTTAAATATTGGACATGTTTGAAGTGAATTCAGAAGATAAAGTATGATTGTTAATTATATAAAAATAAGTACTATTTTCCTATTTGAAGACTTGAAACTAAATGTACCTTAGTTCCTGGATCATCACACTTATCCTCCAGCTGTGGTAATACTCTTCATTTTCCCCCTCCCATAGGAACAGAGGCATCCATCCCTCATTTTAACTGATGTTACAGTGAAGGTGTACTCTGGAACCAGAGGTGCCACCCAGACTGCAAGGTTTTAAAAACAAACATAAGACTAAAGCACACTGGGAGAGAGCCCTTGTTAGTGGTTGAAGATTGAGTGTTGGAGACCTGCTAAAATGTTTTTCTTTCTTGAGTACCTTCAAAGGACAGCTCATTGAAGAGATGATACCCGAATAGAACATTCTACCATTCTATCTATAAATCTGGATTTGACTGATGTGTTCTACTAGAAATATTGTTAGTCTAAACTTTAACCCAGTGTTTCTCAACTTCCAAATGCTCTGACCCTTTAATACAGTTCCTTATGTTGTGGTAACCCCACCCCATAAACTTATTTTTGTTGCTACTTCATAGCTAATTTTGTTACTGTTACGAGTCATAATATAAATATGATATGTGGATGGTGCTAGGCGAACCCTGTGAAAGGGTCTTTTGACTCCCAACGAGATCAAGACCTACAGGTTGAGAACAGCTATTACACTATTTTCATTAGAAAATCATCCCATGACAATGTATCATGTAGAGAAGAAAATAAAGTGAGTATTACTGACAGAAGGGCTTATTACCTCAATAATTACGGCAGGAATTAAGAAACCCAATGTGTTAATTGTTGTGAAGTTCTATCAGCCAAATCTATGAAGCTGAACAAACTAAAATGCCATTTTGAATGCAAGCATCCCAGCTTTGTCAGTCAGGATACCATCTGTTTTAGAAGTAAAGCCGATGGCCTCAAGAAAGCCAGACTTGACACTGGTGACAAGTACAACAACAAAATGTAGCAGCCGTTGAAGCTTCGTATTTGGTGGCACCCAGAATAGCTATGAAACCTCACACTTACCCTCCTTATCCAATGACACTATCCACAGAGGAATAGGTGACGTGTCTGCTAATATTCTTGAAGAGATAATCCAGGAAATTAAATCTGCTCCACTTCAATATTTATCCAGCTTAATGCATCTATAGATTATGCAAACCATTTAGTTACTGGTTTGTGTGGGGTACATTAATGATGGTGACTTTAAAGATGAGTTTTTTGTTTGTTTCTTTTGCAAACCCCTTGAAATGACAGTTACTGCATGTGATGTATTTGACATATTTGGTTCATTTTTGAAAGAGCATAAGATCTCTTGGGGAAAGGTTTATAGTGTTTGCACTGATGGTCTCCAACTATGCTGGGACGTCAATCTATTTCAGTGTTTGGTACTGAATGAATCACTAAAAGTCGTCAGAACTATTAGCAATGAAGACCCTGCCTCAAGAGTTATAAGAAGTAAGGAAGAGCATCGTAAGTTCTGTCACTTTTCAACTGTGCAATGAATTGGATATGCAGAATAATGCTCTTTCACACCGACACCCAAGTAAGATAGTTAAAGAGAGGTAGTTTTAAAACGTTTTTTAATCAGAAAGTGAGACAGAAATTCGAACCACTTTTCAATGGTAAAAGTGAATTTCAGAAAATAGCCTACTTGGTTGACATCTTTGCCATCTCGAATGAGTTAAAAATCACTGTATGGACCAAATGCAACATGCTTCAATTTGTCTGAAAAGATCCGATCATTCAAAATGAAACTTCTGCTTTTGGAGGGTGTCGGGTAGTAAAGGAAGGCTGAAAATAAAAATTTACATATTGCCTACCTTATCTGCTTTATTTGAGGAACATGACATTGAACCAGACAAAAGGAATACAGTGATAGTTTCTGTAAAAGGACACTTGCACTTGTTTTCAGATGAAATTTGATGGTACTTTTCCAAATCTACCTGACACCCCATTTGCACTTGCCAGAAGCCCATTTACAGTCAAAGTTGAAGATTTTCCTGAAACAGCCCAAGAGGAGTTCACTGAGCTTATTAACAGTGATACAGCAAGAATTGGTTTCTCTGCGATGCCAGATACAAAATTCTACATCAGATGTTTGAAGTCACATCCTGCTCTGTCTGAAACTGTTACTCTTTCCATTTCCAACAATGTATCTTTGTGGAGTGGGATTTTCCAG
Source organism: Cricetomys ansorgei (assembly GCA_026225945.1). Lineage (NCBI taxonomy): Eukaryota > Metazoa > Chordata > Mammalia > Rodentia > Nesomyidae > Cricetomys > Cricetomys ansorgei. The sequence goes on along the minus strand of JAMJFZ010000242.1, from coordinate 893,964 downwards.
TTTGTTGGTTATCAAGCCTAAATACAGAAATAGACTTGTGGAAGATGGTTTTGTTGTGCTCTTGCAAAGATTGCCCCAAGAATTTCTTATCTGTTGAAAAAGAACCAATCTCCGCCTTCACACTGATGTTGGCCTTTTGCGCATGCTGTCACAAACTGTAGTTTACTGTTATATTAAGACTTACCCAGCCTATACCTTGCTTCAAGACAATTTCATTCATTTGTAATTAGAGATAAACATTTCTATTTAGAGATAAATATATAATTGCATATTGTTTTGGCCAGTAATCACTGCTTTTAATTATATTCTATTTGTATGATAAAAATACAGCCTGCGTATCAGATATTTGCATTACAATTTATAACAGTACCAAAATTACAGTTATGAATTAGCAATGAAAATAATTTTATGGTTGGGGTCACCACAATATGAGGAACTATGTTAAAGGGTCGCAGCATTAGGAAGGTTGAGAACCACTGGCCTAAACTATTATAACCACAGACTGACCCACACAGTTCCACACAGACTTCTGACGTAAAAGTCTATTTTTTAAAGCAACCAAGGTTTCTTGTAATTTGGCTTATAGTTTGTTAGTGGTTGGTTTTCACTTCAGATCTGCTTGTGTGAAGGAATATTGAATGTAACTATCAAATTACTAAAATACAATCACATGATTACAGGAAATGATTATAAAGGGGGAAACTCTAGTTTTAGTAGCTGTGAGATCATGGTTTGGGTTTTTTGTTTGTTTGGTTTTTACAATATTCATGAATAATTGCAGTACTTAAAGCCAAATCCTGATGGAGTAAAGGTCATTCATTATCTGTTTAGCTAGTAGTCCATAGTTTCTTAGTTTTAATACTGTCTTAGCGTGTAAAATTTGAATTAGATCATGGGTATGGTTCAGATTTATAGATATAATTAAGATTTGATTGACAGCCCTTTAAATTATGCCTTACTGTAGCTGAGGAGATGGCCCAATAAAGTACTTAGCACAGAATGTCAGATCCTCCAGAACCCATAAGAATGGGTGGATATGGCAACCCATGTGTAATCCCAGCACTTGGAAGGCAGAGACAGGATCCCCAAAGCAAGCTGGCCTAATTGTGACCTTCAGGTTCAGTAAAAGGCCTTGCATCAATATATGCAATGTGGGCGAGCAGTCAGGAAACACCTGATTTCAGCCTCTAGTCTGCATACATGTGTGCCTACATACATGTATGCGCACAGCCCATTTTTTTAAGTTTACCAATGCTTTTATTTTTTTTAGTATTTGCTTTTTATGTGCTTGGGACTATGGAATCATGTACATACTCTTAGTAAACACTATGCAAAAGGGGAATAAAACACATCTTTGTCCTTCAGAGCTTAGCATGGCATATTTATTGAATACATAAGTATGTCTGGTTTTCCACCCAAATAAAAGTTCCTAGTTAATTGAATGGCTATTTATCAAAAAAAAAAAATGTTTGTAAATGCTCAATATTGTCTTTACAGTTGTATTCTTTGACATTTGCAATAAAGAGTTAGTAGTAGGAGTATTTTGTACACCCTACAAAGCCCAAAGGAAATACCCTACCAATGTTTGAGGAGAAAAAAGGAGAAACTTATCACTGACACTGGTGGTGGGAGTGGGGGGGCGGAGGAAGTGGAAGTAGTGGAGAAGTAAGAATATTTTTAAAAATGGTCAGAAATATAGAGGTTTGGAAGGGAAAAGACAGTGGCTCTTGTTTATGGGGTGTTCAGGTTATTAAGAGGTGGGTGTGTTAGAACCAGCAGTCTCTAGTATTCAAACCTCCCCTTACGAAGAAGCCTTGGGTTCCGCTTGAAGGAGAAGGAACTGTGCAGCAGGATGGGACGAGAAGTAAATAAAGCCAAAACCTTGTTCGTTTCTAGTTTACAAGTGAGTGATGAGACTCAATCTTTTTAATCAACAGTAGAAGTAAAGAAACATGGAGAGCAATATAAGATTTTTGTGTAGAAAACATTTCTTGAAAATGCAACACAAAGTTAGCTTTAGATGAATTTATTAACACGGACTGTTGATATGTAATCTCTATCAGAAATGATGTATACAGAAATTTGTGCTTCTGATTTAGACAGACTGATACTCAAATTGTTACAGTAATGTCATCTGTCTCTCATTTGCTTTGTTGGGTTTTTTAAATACAGTGTATTCTGGATACCAAAGAACTAGTGTCCTCATTTGAATGGTTAACAATTCTATTGGGTGCTGAGGCTTTGACTGTAGAGTTTTCCTGGGTCATTAAGATCAGGAAAACAAATGTCATTAATCAGATATTGTGTACTCTGTTTTGAAAAATTAAGCTTGGAAGTTTTCAATATAAAAACAGCCACTAGAAAATGATTATTGTCCTAGTTCTACCTAATTTTGGGAATGCTTGTAAGAATGTATAGACTTGTAATTGTAACATCTTTTTTCTGTTTCAATTTTTTAATAGGTTTCTAAGCATGAATTGAGGAAGAGAAGCAGCAGAGCATATGATTGGAGCAGCATTTGTTTCTCCCCAAATCTAGAGATTTTAGTTCATATGTACACTAGCCAGTGGTTGTGGACAACCATTTACTTGGTGTAAAGAACTTAATTTCAGTATAAACTGGCTCTGGGCAGCACTGCTGATGCTGATCCTGAGCTGTAGCCACTGTAATTGTGAATATTAACTGAGGTAGTGAACATGGTGTCCGGTTTTCTATTGCATTTTTTTTTTTCAAGTGGAAAAGTTAACTAAATGGTTGACACACGAATTGGTGGAGAAATTGTGCATATGCCAATTTTTTGTTAAAACCTTTCATTTTGAACTATACTGCTTTGAGATCTCATTTCAGAAGAACGGCATGAACAGTCTTCAGCCACAGTTGTGATGGTTGTAAATGTTCACAATTGTGTGTTCTTAGGGTTTTCCATCCCTGGGGTTTGCAAGTTGTTAACTTAAAACATTCTTTAAATGGCTGGCTTCTTGTTCGTAAGCCAGCTGATAATGGTAGCAACCAAAGATTCCGGTGTTTGAGCATTTGAAAGACTCTGCCTGCTTACCTGTGCTAGAAATAACAGCATCTAAAGTGAAGACTTAAGAAAAAAAACATAGCGACTACTAGATTACCCTTAGGACTCTGCATTAACTCTATAATGTTCTTGCTATTAAAAAAGCATATTTGTCACAGAAATTTAGTTACCGTCTTACAACTGAACATGTATGTGTGTTGCTTAGATAAATGTAATCACTGTAAACATCTATATGATCTGGGATTATGTTTTTATTTTGAAATGGGAGCTTTTTTGTTTACAAGTTCATTAAAAACTAAAAACTGTTTCTGTAAGGAAGTGAAATTTTTTTTTAATAACAAAATGCCTTGCTGACTTAATATGAAGTATACTCCCCAATATTTTGTTTTGTTTTATATTTTGAGACAGGGTCTCATTTTATAGCTCTGGCTGGCCTGGAATTCAATATATAGACCAGGCTGGCCTAGAACTCTCAGAGATCCTCCTGCCTCCCCTTCCCTAAAGTTCTGGGACTACAGACATGAGCCACCATGCCCAGCTGTCCCTAATTTTTTTGATAGACTACTTCAAGCCATTTGTCATATTCCTTTGCTACAAAAGGTTTTTTTTGTCTTGATCTAAAAGAGAACGGCATTCTTTCACTTTTTTAAAAATGATTTGCAGGCACAGTACTCAGTACTGCAGCTGCCAAAACTCTGGCATTGATTCCTGCTGCCACTGACTGGCAGGTGGACTGATTCTGAATAAAGAGTGAAAGTGTTAAAGGGTTTAACTATATTATAAAATATTTTTCTTAAAAATCCTTGTGAAATGGCTGTAAGTGTCAAACGGTGTGAAGTTAGTGACTGTTGACCTGCCAGCCCTGCTTCTGTTAGGTACCTGTGCACGCTTCCTCTCGGTCTTGGACGCTTTTTTTTCTCTCTCTAATCCAAGAGAAGGGAAAACTTACAATAATTCTTTAAATGGTGTAATTTATTCATTCACAGCATGTCAGGATAAATTAAAAGAACATTTGTCTGAAAATGCTGCCAGGAGCCTATTGTGTAACTAGGTATTTTGTAAAATAATCTTGAATTGTAAATTGACACCTCTTTGATAAGATTGTGTCAAGATTGATTTGTTGTGGTTTTCCTTTTTCTTCTTTTAATTTGAACAGCAATAATTCATGATTGCCACATTCTGCCATCAAGAGATGTATTAGTACCATAAAGCTGAAGAAGTCTTAGTGAGGTGCAACTGAGGGGGTGGCAGCTTCAAGTTTCGTTTCTAACCATGCTTGTCAGTTAAGGTATTTGTTTTTTGACTAATAAACCCTTTGATACTTTTAGCCAGATCAGTCTCATAAAGCTATTTTTGAGTATAGTTTGTGTAAGATAAAACTGTTCAGCTTTGGTAATAACTTTCCAGGCTGAACTCCCTCTCTAGCAAGATATTTTTCAGTGCTTTTATTTACTATGCACTTAGACTATGCACTTTTTCTGAAATATTTTTGTAACACTTTTTGTATTTTTGCCATTTGAAAAGGTTGTGGTGTCATTGGTCTCTAATTAAGTTGCAGGTTTAACACTGCTGTTAGCGTTGTGAATCAGAATATAGAAATGTTTTTGTCCTGGTATATTGTTGTTCCATCTGCAGCTGGAGCTGGAATCCCATTGATCTTCTAGCTACCATTCATTTTCTTCATAGTTCGCAAAGAAGAACGTGAAATTCAGTGAATGCTGTTACTAATCCTGTCTGGAAATGAATCTCATTTCACCAAAATTAATTATGTTTTTCCACTAAAATGATGGTATTCATTGAAGACACATCACTCTGAAATCGGAAGACCTCACCACTAAAGGCTCCACGGTGGCTGACTCGGCTGAACTCTAGGTCACCACTCTGTTCACTCATTGGGGGGTGCAGCTTTTTTAAATGTTGGGAGATGGCCATTCTAACTACTGTTGAATGTCTCTGTTTTGGGAAGGTATAATAAGAAATAAAAAGAATATATATGAAGGGGGAGGCTGGTTGTCTCTCCCAGATGGCTGTGCACATGGCTGTTAAAACCACATGTAGAAGTAGGTTTGCCTTTGCTGTGATGTCCTCTCTGCTCTAAGTCCCTATCGTACTGTAAATATTTTGGAGTGCACTGAAACAGGAGATGAATTGTTAACAAATCATGAGCCATGGAGGTGGTATAGTCCAAACCAGTAGGCTGTTTTCTCTGAAATTGCTGGGATAATAAAGAATAGCTTACTGTAACTCAACTAGAGTGAGCCATGAGGATTGCTCTGTGAAGATTTTGTAACATCCAGTGTAGGTGTGCTGAAAGTGACCCTTTTCCAGCTCATTTGGATTTTATTTATTTGATCTCTCTGAGCCAAACTGGCTTATAGTGGCATATCTGGTTTCTCGGCCAGTTTTTTTTTTAAGGTGATGGCCATGGTGTGAGGATATCTATCTGTATGTCATGTAGCAAAGATAAGAGATTTAACCCACATATGCTGTATTGTGGGCAGGTTCCTGGGCCCATTGAGCTATATCCCCAGCCTGTTCTGCCTTAACCTGCCACTGATGGACATTGATTTCTTTGTGTTGCAGTATTTAGCATCTTGGGACACAGTCGCTGATATACTTCAGTAATGCCCCAGTATTTTAATGGCTTTTTTTCCTCCTTTGGGAATAATGTCAAGTAGTTAGTACACGTTTGGGTGAGTTTGTTGGTTAGAATTTTTTGTTTAGCAGCAATTAAGCATAGAATCTGGAGCCTGTGCCTGCTGGGCAAACAATCTACCACTGAACTACAGTTATTTACTATACTTCTGAATCAGCAAAAGGCCAAATATGAATTGGTCTGCAGTGGTAGTTCTCAACCTGTGTGTCTTGACTCCTTTGGGGGTTGAACAACCCTTTCATAGGGGATTGACTAAGACCATCTGCATATCAGATATTTGCATTATGAGTCATAATATTAAAATTACAGTTAGGAAGTGGCAACGAAAACAATTATGGTTGGGGTCACCACAACATGAGTTGTGTTCAAGGGTCGTGGCCTTGGGAACCACTGCTCTACACGTTTTCAGGATACTGAAAAGTGAAGTACTGAAAATGTTGGGCAGTGGTAGACTGAGCCTTTAAATCCCAGCACACAGAGACCCTTTTTCAGGAAAGGGAAACAGGAAACCATGGATCTTGGCAGTACCTGATTTTAGATAGAAGGGAATTTTGGACCATCCTTTGGTGCCAGGAAGGAGTTCTCAAAATGTGGATCTGTCAGAAGCACAAGGAACATTTGCATGTTTCAGAATGGCAGAGTATTTGCCAGTTAACATCAAATAATGATGGTGATTTGTTAAGTAAAAAGTTGACCCATCATTTTACAGAAGAAGCAGCAAAAAATTCTTGGGTGTCAGCAAATAAAAAAGGCAGGCATTCAGCATACACTTACACCTTTATTTCCCACTGGAGGCAGAGGCAGGTCTGTTCTGCATAGCAGCTTACATGTCAACCAAGGCTGAAGAGTGAGATGCTGTAATATGCCTGCGATCCCAGTACTTCGGAAGCCTAAGCAAAGGGGTTACAAGTTCCAGACAAGCTTGGTCTACGTGGGGGTGGTTTCAACTAGTGGGGAAAGAACCGTCTTGCAAACTCATAACTTTAAGTCCTTGTAAGTACTCAACAGACAAAAGCTGTTGAGAAACTGAAATCCAGTCTCTTACACGTGATGCTAGTGAGGCATGATGTAAGAAATAGTTAATGTTCTCTTAATAACTTTCTTTAATGTGTGTTCTCTGGGTTAGTCTTGACCTGGGCTGAAGGACCTCCCCTGCTGCATTACAGACATGAGCATACTGCACTAGACCTACTTCAGTGTCTAGTTTTCTATGTAGGCCAGATCTCCACTTCCTGAAGGATGTTTTAGTAGTTGTTATGAGCAAACATGGTTGTTAATTTGTAGTGTTTGTGTGCATCTTACTAGACTATAAGTTTGCTATTGAGTCATGGGTAAACGTCTGTTGAACACAAAAAGTCACTAAAGTGAAGAGAGGATGGGATTGAAGCAGGCCTTGATAGTATGTCTGCACAGTGTGAAATGGTTGGTGTGCTCCACAGTTACACTGGTACTGAGGTTTTTTAAGACAGTCATGTAGCTTGGGCTGTCCTCAAATTCATTGTGTAGTGGACAGTGGCCTTGTTTCTTTTATGACTCACTAAGTGAAATTAAGTACAAAGGTGCTCAAGATCACCAGTCACAACAACGACCAAGCCAAAACAGTATTTTGTCTTGTCAAGACAGGGTCTCACTGTAGATGAGATTGTCCTTGAACCCAGAGAGGTCCGCTGGGATTAGAGGCATGCACAGATGCGAGTGGTGAAATGGTACTTAATAAATTAGTGTTTCCTGCAGTGTCACCAGTAAGCCAAAGTGGTTTCGTTACATTTTGTACTTTAATCCAAGCTTCAGCTTACCAGTAATCAACTCCACTTGGGTATTGGTAGTGTAAGAAAATTGTCAGCCTGCTTTGTGCTTGACAACTTCATTAAAATAGCAACTAGGAGTTTTTTTTTTTTTTAATCGAATACTGTTGACAGTTTAGTGGAGTAGATTAATGATACATGTCTTGCCTTGTGTTCAGAATATAATATAGTGAATTCTGTTACATGAAACAATTGTTTTTGCTTGTAAATATAAATATTTATACAATTAGGACATTTCTGTGTGCTCAGGTATATATTAGTTCTGATACAAACTAGTGTGTAAACTGAAGCAATTTTTGCTCTTTTAACTTTAGAATACAGTACATTTAGAGTCTGCCATGGAGCAGAACCTCTTGTGTACGAAAGAGCAAGCCCTTTATTAGTGTATATTACATGGTTGTGGATTTCTTTATGACATTTCATACATGTACATATTTTGGTCATGGATGACCTATTCCTCTCATTTTTTTGTAATACCAAACAGTCCCCTTTAATGCCCCTTTTGTTTGTGTGACCCAGTTGCTTACCAGAACATTTCCTGGCAACTTCCTAGTGGCTGCAGCACTGGAAAAAGCATTCTCCCAGCAGCCATTAACTGCCTGGATATTCTCTGATCCCTCCCTCTGCTGTGGCTAACTCTTGTCAATCCTCGGGGAATGGTGAGTTCAAAAGCTCCTCCCCCAGAATGTGGCCTTTTCTCCACCATATTAAGTCTGAAATGTTACTGGTTCAGAGAACGAAAATAGTTTGAACCATTTCTGTGGGTGTCTGGCCACCAATTGGCCCTGTATACCACTGAACTAACATACTAGCATACTAGCTAACATACATAACTACTGAAAGTAAAGTAGTCTAGACCTAGTAAAACTGACAAATTTGGTGTCTGGCTTTGAGTGACTTTTAATCAGCTTTGAGTTGTTTATGACTGTGTGCATGGTTTTGTCTCTTTGAGATGCAGACTTGCTACTTTGCCTAGTCTGTCCTTCAACTCCTGGGTTCCCCGTCCCTGAGTGGCTGGAACTACACTACTACAAGCTGCTCAGTTCAGTTTTTTCATCTAGGTACAAAAGTGAAAACGTCTATACGATACAAAGAGTAGCAGTTTACTTTTTCTCACAGTTTAGTAAATAGGAAGAATTTCGGTGCCCATTGTTGGTCTTTCCTGGGAACTGAGAAATTACGTTGCATAGGGGACTATATGCAGGATGTGGTAAGGCCTAATACTGCTGAAGCAGGTAGTGGCCAGAGTAGGGTGCTTCTGAATTGCATAAGCAAACAGTCTCCTGTGTAATCTCAGCCAGCATAATGCTCATTCCTTCAGCAAAGCCAGGAGATAAATGCTGGAGGTTGGTGTGTGTTAAATGAAGTGTCCTTGGGTGGCGTTCACAATGTGTAACTTTTTGCCAAAAGCTCATATGTGCATATGAAATGATGGGGGAAATCCTAAATATCCATGTTCCCTAACCAATAACGTGTTGGTTTTGCTGTTTTGTTTTTACCCCCATGGTTTGTAAAGTGTATAATCTTACTATGGGTGACTATGGGAGGTGGGGGAACAAGATGAGATTGGTACAGCAACATGAACCCAACAGTAGGGGAAGGTGTTTGGAGGATGGAGTTGCTGGGTAGAAAATGGATGGGTGTCTGTGGTAACCAGAAACAAGTTCACTTAGACTAATCTGGCCCTCTATAAAATCGGGTGTGTGGTGCCAACTGTTGCATAAGCCTGAAAAACTATTGATGACTGGGAAAGTACCATTCTGCACTGTAGAAAGATGCCTATTTTTAGGCTGACAAGATCCCCCTGTGGGGTAAATACATTTAAATGTCTTAGGTGCCAACTGTCGACCTTTGCTGTTCTAGCAGTGTTGGGATTCAGTCTCAGGACTCATCTGTGCATCTGCGCTAGGGGAGGTTTTTTTGGTGGGTAGGAGGGTTGAGACAGGGCTTCTCTGTTATAACTCTGGCTGTCCTGGAACTCACTCTGTAGACCAGGCTGGCCTTTAACTCTCAGGGATCTACCTGCTTCTGCCTCCAGAGTGCTGGAATTAAAGGTGTGTATCACCACCGCCCAGCAGGGAAACATTCTTAATATCCTCTCTCTAGCCTTACAGTGAGGCGGATGTGGGAAGGGAATCCCATAACGTTAAACTATTGCCAGAGTGTCTCATAAAACCACATTTAGATTTGCTCTGTCACTTGAGAGATATTAAACTTTTGGGAGGAGGGAGGTGTTGAGACAGGGTTTCGCTGACATAACCCTAGCTGTCTTCAAGACTCACCTGCCTCTGCCTCCTGTGTTCTGGGATTAAAGGGGTGCACCACCACCACCCAGCAAGGAAAATACTAAACTTAATATGAAGACTGGATTCTGAGTACTGAAAAGGTAGCTAAGTGTAAGAGCACTTGCTGTCCTTCCTGGGGTCTTGGGTTCAGTTCCTAGACCCACATATGTGTTACGAACTCCTTTACCTCCAGTTCCAGGACATCTGATGTTCTGGTCTCTGAGGGCACCAGCACTCACACACCAAGCACATACATAGATTCAGACATACATACATACATACACCTAAATCTTTAACTGAATTCCTCCTCCCCCCCCCTTCCCTCCTAATACTGTTTGGAATGGTGATGGGAGAGAGAAACAACAAGATGGAGTAAGCAAAACACATAATGCATACAAAATGCATAATACATATGCACATGCCTCATGACAGGTTGCTGGGATTGAGACCAGGGCCTTATCAGTAGGCAGACACTACAACTAAGCTACATCCATAGTCCTAGACCATTGACTATGAAAGAGGAAGGAGAAAGTGTCTCAGTTTTTATCTTCAGGCTGGCCTTGAATCTCCATCTGCTTTAGTGTTGGGATTATAGGCATGTCCAGTAGAAATGCAGATTCTCAAGCCCTGCCATAGACCCATAGAGTGGGCAGGGCCAGCAATTACACATGTTTTGTGCTCAAATTTAAGAATCCTGGCAAAAGGCCAAAATAGGCATGCTAAGCCAGGTGTGGTGGCACAGCAGTAGGGATGCAGAGGTAGGCAGATCTGAGGCCAGCATGGTCTCCTTAAAGCAAGTTCCAGGACAGCAGGGGCTACACAGGCAGGATAAATTGGGAGCTGATGTGTGGCCTATTTGCTCCCGTCTAAGGTGGCAAGTACTAGATTACTGGTTGTGAATGGAATGAAGTTAGGTTAAGGACTTGTTCAAAAGTTAATGAAATCTACTTTGGTCCTCTTAGCTATCATTTCATATATATACACACACACACAATTATGGTGGTGGTACATGCAGACTATGGTATGTTAGAAGGTCGTTTGTGGGAACTGGTTCTCACCCATTATATGTGTTTAGGCTCAGGTTTGGCAGCAAGTATCATTACCAATGAATGACCTTGCTTGCCAGCCCATCCAGACCGTGTGCTCCCGGTAGCCATCTCTTGCTGACCCCAGCTCTGGGGTTACATTTGTGCACTGCCTGACTTCTATGGGTGCTAAGGTCTGAATTCAGGTCCTCGTACTTGTACAGTGGGAACTCTTACTGTGGAGCTGTCACCCCATCTATCCCTTACCTATTATTTCTACCAAAACTAAAGCTACATCAATCCTGTGGAGCCCCAAAAGACAACGTGGGGCAGAGATGTGGCTTTGGTAGTGACAGGAAGAGCAAGGTGAGTTCTACACTGAGAACTGAAGGGTAGAATACAGCTCTAGGGATACAAAGATAGAATAATGAACTTACAGTACAATATGGAGAGGTCAAAGAGAAGACTTTATTAATGGTTTAGCCAGCATATAATTACTGCAGTGGACAAGGGCAAAGTAGATTTCTCCTTAATATGAACCATGTGATGAGCAGCCCAGGTGGATGCAGCAGGGAATGCAGGTGGAGACATACCAGCAGCCAGTTGTCTTACAGGGGTATAACAGCATCCTGTTTTGGCAGTGAACTAGCATAGGCGTTCGGTTCTAATGTGCTGTGTCACAGGCTGGTGTCGAATGCTAGTGGAGAGAAAGTTGGAAGTTCTTGAGAGGCAGTTTCTGTCTGTATCCTCAGGTTCTAAGCTAGGTCTTCTTCCTTCAGGAAGGCAGAGCTCAGACCTGGTAAACGCATGTCTTTTGTACTGGCTCCTTGCCTCTCTTTTGTACTGGCTCCTTGCCTCTCTTTCAGGGCTTGTCACATAGGAAAACAAGCCCTGTAACTCCCTCTGTTGCTAGGAGATGTACAAACATAGCCAGAGAAGCTCTACTGAGGGCTTAGTGTTGCTGCTTTCCCATAAATGACAAACAGCTGTCTGAGGAAGCAGGGGGAGGGAATGGCCTTATCTCTTTGTTGGTGACAAAGAATAAGGAAGGAAAAAATTTCTTCTGTAGCTGTTTCTTGTACTCAAATTCTAAACAAGCATGCCAATTAAAACCCACTTAAATAGCTTTTCAACAGTGGTATGCCATATTATGCTCTATTTAAAATGGGGGAAAGCTTTTTACTTACATATAATTTTAAAATGAGAAGTGGCCCACCATTAATCAACCAAACCCCGACTCTATGTTCAGGAACTACACTATGATAGCTAGCTGTAAAAGGAAATTATGTTTTGTTGAGACTGTCTCACATGTAGCCCTGGCTGGCCTGGAACTCTAGATTAGGCTGGCCTTGAACTTGAAGAAATCCACCTGCTCCAGAGTTCAAGGGATGAAGGCAGGAGCCACCACGCCCAGCTGTAAAAGGAATTTTTAACAGCACCTGACCCAGACTTTCTGACTCTGGCATTCAGAAGATCAGTGCTGCAGACCTAAGTTTGGCAGCTTGAACTTTTTTTAAGGCAGGCTGATTTTTGAGGCAGCCTTTAATACTAAAATGATTTCTTGTGTGCCTACTGTTCAAGGACTCACTGTCTCTTCCCACAGGCATGGTTGTGGGAAAGCTGGCATCTGCTTACTAGTTGGTCTTGGAACAGATGCTTATTTTTTAAGCGTTTCTTTGGTTCATTGTGTGCCTCAGTGCTTTGCCACCTGAGAGTTGGCTTTTGAGGTCTATGTGTGTGAAGGTCAAAATTGGTGCATTTTGAAGGCTGTGTATTTGTGGGGTTAGTGTGGCTATAGATGAAGCTAATGTCTGCCTCTCTGGTTCTGTCTTCCATCATTCACTCTCAGACACATCCATCCACACTGTCTCCCTTAATTTAGCCTTTATCATTTCTAAAGCCTTGAGGTTCGTGTCGCCCGTGTGGCCCAGGCTGCTCTTGAATTATGTAGCTGGAGATGACCTCGAATTTCTGATCTGCTTGGCTCTACCTCCTGAGTGTCAGGATTGCAGATGTGTGCCATTGCATCCTGTTCTCATGATGTTCTTGTATGTGTGCTGCGTCTGTCCCTCCCTGGTTCTGACCCCTGCTTATCAGCCTCCTCAGCCCTGTCTTAGCCTCTATTCCAGCTCCAGTTGGTATCCCAGGACCCCACACTTCACGCGTACTTGCTTCTCACAGGACTCACTGTGCATCCAGTCTCTCTAAGAAATGCCTTCCATTTTACCAGCCCAATTTGCATGTCTCTTGGAAGCATGCCCATGCTCACTAGGAGAGTCCCTCCCCTACCTCACAGTAGGTCCTTCCTAACTATATTCATGATCATATTTCTGTGATTGTTCAAACTGAGAGCTCCTTAGATATTGGAACTCATCCATGCCTGTCCCTATCCCCAGTGTTCAAAGGAGAGCACACTACAGCCAATGTGTAATTCAGCGATGGGCTCACAAACAGCCAGAGCTCAGCCGATGATGTGTTGTGGTGGGTAAAATTTATAAGACATGCCAGGCAGTGTTGGCCTACTCCTTTAGTCCCAGCCCTGGGAGCCTGAGTTTGAGGTCAGCCTGGTCTACAGAGTGAGTTCCAGGACTACACAGAGAAATTCTGTCTTGAAAAACCAAAAAATAAAAATAAAATCTATAGGACATACAGTCTCAAACCGAGTGAATTTGTCACCCAAAGATATATTCATTCTTCAGGAGGGGTGTAGGCCAGAGAAAGTGGAGAATGCAAGATTTTGTGATTTACAATGGTAAAATGCCTACACGGTGGAATGAGAGAATTGGCTCCCACAGGTTGTCCTCTGACCTCCACAGGTGTGTCATACATGGAACACTCAAGAATACTCACATTTTTTTTTTTAAGATAGCCAGATTGACCTTTGAAATGTATACTTTACAATATGAAGAGTTTACAAGGCCTGCCCTTCCTTTAAGATCCATAGGCAATTAACGATTACTAAGAGGCTTTCTCTCCCCCTCTCTTCTCTCTCTCATGTAGTGACCGGGAAGTTGTCCACACTCCTGTAAGCAACTCTAATGCCATTAGATCACAGGCTTGAGTGGGTGGGGTATAAAAATAGAAGGGGGCTATTTGGGAAGAGGGAGTGATCAGCAGAAGTGGGAAGGGGACCAAAAAGGGAAATGGGAGTAACTATGGTTTTATTATGATGAAACCATTATAATTAGTATATGCCAATTTAAAACTTTAAAAGCTGTGAGGGCAGGGAGTGAGCTCATGGGCTGACTTGTTTGCAAGGCTGTGCTGGTCCTCGGTTCCGAGGTGACTGAGGTGTTAGGGCAGTATCTGCTCCTTGACATTTAGAGCAGATGGGTGCCTCTGTTTCTTGCGTCCTTGTGTCTTCAGCATAGAAGGGGGCCCAGAGAGCTCTCACTGGCTCTTAGACAGTCTGTGACTGGTCAGTACATCCACATGTGGAGTGAAAGCAGCAGCTTGACCCTGAGTTCTAAGAGAAAAAGGTACAAAATGAAAGCAGGGATGTCGGGCTTTTATCCAACTTTTGGTACTCTGTTGGCCCAAGGTGTCAAATTTCTGTGTCTGTTGTAGTTACTGGTCCTAGGAACACCTTCCAGCTCATACCCAGCCTTGCTGCTGATAGCTGTAGGGCCTTGGCCCAGGGCATAGCTGTAGGGCCTCCCCCTTTTTTTTCTGTCCAGAATCTGTAAATGTCACTAGAGTTCTGTGTATCACATGTAAAAAAAAAATAAAGCCTGGAAGATCTTTTATTGAGGTATGGAGTTCGCTATGCAGAAGGCTTGTTTAGCTTACATGAAACCCTTCAGTTCCACATGAAATAGGCTTGGTGATGAGCACCTGTAGTCTCAGCGGTCAGGAGGCGGTGGCAGAAGGATCCGAAATTCAAGGTCATGCTACATAGTGAGTTCAAGGCCAGCCTGGAATACCACCTGTCCAGTGAACAAGCCAGGCACAGTACACACACCTGTAACTCTAGCAATTGGGAAGCAGAGATAAGAGGACCAGTCCAAATTCAAGGTCAGCAGGCGATGTCAAAAAAAGTAGACAGCCCACCAATTTCTCCTCCATCTTGTGCCATGCCCATCTCCTTTTTACTCAAAGGCTGTTCTGAAGCAGCTCCTAAAGCAAGACAGGTGGTGCACACATTTGCAACCTGCTCACTGGTGTGACTTCTTGAGCTGGTCTGCCCTGGGGCCTCAGGTCCCAAGTGAGAGGTTGAAACCCCTTTAGCTCTGCCTCTCTTCAGGTTTGAATTTCTGTATCTGATCCTGACATTCCTTTGGGCCGAAAATCAGGATTGTTTTCTGCCCCTCACCCTAGCAACCTAACTGGCTGCCTCTGCCAGACAGACTGGGCCCTCAGCCCTTGTAATTAGCAGATCAATCCAGTGATGTGCTTTTCAAAGACCAGTTTGCTGAAAGCTTTTGGTGTCAGCTGTTTGAGCTATTTACAGCTGGCGCTGACACAATGCAGAGTCTACCAAGTCACTAAACCACTGGAAAATTTCAGAGGCTGGTGCTGGCCTCTGACTCGCTGCCCTTAGCATTTTCGCTTAGGAGGCCATTAGTCTGGCTTTTGTGTCTGAATCTTCTTGGATTCCTGCCTCTTTCTGGCCACATTAATCATCTCAGTTTCCATTAGGGCCCTCTCCTTGCCTTCTTCCAATGTCTAACAAAGGTAAAGCCACCGCATCAACGCTGCTACAGTGGTAACTTTCTCTTGCATTAACCTTTGCTCTAAACAAAAGCAGCTTCCTCTTTCCTGAGCAGCTCCATCCCTTGAAGACAGGGCTGAGGCTGGTAAAGTTGGAGCACAGTTACTAGACAACAGGTGCTCTCGTGCATGGGTGCATGCGTCTGTGTGTGTGTTTGAACCCAGTGCCTCTGACCCTCAGCATAAGCGCTCGCTACCACAGAGCCATACCTCCAAGCCCCTGGCTTTCATTCAGACACTGTAACTGATCTGGCAGATGAAGATAATTTCAGACTTTGGAAACAATGGACCCCCAAAGACATGGGAGTTTCCCCAGGAATCTCATGCTGGGAGAAGGAAAGGGCACCAGCCAGATGGAAAACTTATAGGGGATTTTATACAGATCTAGCAACTTATCAGACCATCTTACAGGATAATGCTAAAGTCCAGACAAAGATGTGTCAGTGGAGAGTGGACCACAGCTTGACCTGCACTGCTTAGATGTATATGCGCATATCCTTGGCCCTCTAAACAGTGATCTCACTTCAGGAGCCTGGCATATGGACTGAGAGGACTCGCCAGATCACTTTGTCCCTCTTCCCGCTGTAGTCACATTGAATAAATCTTCCTTTTTTCTGCTTGCCACTTAACTCAAAATTGTTTTGATTTATTTAATGTGTATGAGTGTTTTGCCTACAAGTTTGTATACGCACTACATACATGCTGGTGCCCATGGATGTCAGAAGAAGGTATCACGTCTCCTGGCGCTGGAGTTAAAGATGATTATGAGCTACCATGACACTGGGAATCAAACCTACGTCCTCCACGAGAGCAACAAGTGCTCTTAACTAATGAGCTGTCTCTCCAGCTCCTCTGCTTCCTACTTTTAATTCTTTTAATTAGCTTATTGAGGATGGGTGGCTGGATCTGACTTTGAGCACAGGTTGTGAACCAGGCTGACTCTGTTCTTTATCCTGAGACAATTCTCGTGTCGGGGAGACTGGTAGCACACCCCGGCACTTGGGATAGACAGAAGGATTGAGACTTCACGATTGGGATAGATTGGCAGAAGTAGTCATCCTAGCTACTTAGTGAGTTGGAGACCAGTCTGGACCACATGAGACCCTGTCATAAAACAAAACATACTAGATAGTTCTTGTCTAAACAACTGTGTACACAGTTTTCACTTTAACCTGGGGCTGTGGTTCAGTGACAGGGCGCTCTGCTCTGTCCTAGATTCTACCCCCACAATCAAAGAAACTAAAAAAACATGGATTTCCACTCTGTCCTATTCTCTCTAAGATCAAGGGGAAAACGTTGTTGCATTTAAACAGAGACTACCATGAGATCAGTAGGGGTTTTCATGGCATGCCTCAATTTTGAAACAGGGTCTTGCTATGTAGCCCAGAATGACCTTCGACTCCCAGTCCTCCTGCTTCACCAACCAAGTGCTAAGATTGCACCCTTGGCTCCCCAAACCTGTCAAATCGGTAGTGGGTTTTTTTTTGTTTTTGTTGTTGTTGTTGTTTTGTATTTGTTTTAAAACAAGGTATCTCAGACCATGCTTGCCTCAAGCTTTCTATATAGTCAAGGATGACCTTGAACTCCTGATCCTCCTGCCTCCACCTTCTGGGTCACTGCTAGGATTACATGCACCACTATGCCTAGTTTCAAAAAGAGTCAAATTCAGGGTCCTGTGCATGCTAAGCAACCACTTTGTCAATTGAGCTATATCTCCTGTTTTTATTGCATTTATTTACTTATTTTCTATGTCTGCATTATGTATGTGGCTACTCTTGGCTTTCTACTGTTGTACTCTTGGATCCTAGTGGCGTCCCCACCTTCACTAGGGGTCTGTCTGGCTACTTTTCTATTACTGTAACAAGACACCATGACCAAGGCAACTTATAGAATAACTTATTAGGGGCTTACAGTTTTAGAGGGCTAGTCTAACCATGGAAGGGAGCATGACAGCAGGCAGGCATCTGTAGAGCTGGAACAGCAGCTGAGAGCGTACATCTTGATCCACAAGCATGAGGCAGAATGGGCTTTTGAAACCTTAGAACCCTCCCCCAGTGACACACCTCCTAATCCTTCCCAAACAGTTCTAGCAACTGGAGACCAAGTGTTCAAATATTTGAGCCTCTAGGGACCATTGTCATTCAAACACCACAAGGTCCACTCAGGATGTTTTGAAAAGGTGTGTGTGTGTGTGTGTGCACGCACGCGCGTGCGAGTGCACACGTGCATGCATGTATGCATGCCCATGACGTGTGTGAAAAAGTAGAGGCAAACATACATCACAGTGTTTGTGAAAGTCAGAGGACAATTGTACCAAGTCAGCTCTTTCCTCCTGGGATTCTGGGGATCAAACACAGGTTTCTAAGATTGCCCAGCAAGTGTGCCTACTAGCTAAACCATGTCACTAGACCTGGTTTTTGTTTTTGCTGCTGTTCATTAATTCTTGAAAAATGTTTTAAATTATGTGTGTATGTGTGTGATGCATATGCTAGAGGCCAGAGTTAGATTTCCTAGAGCTGGTGGGAAATGTGAGTGCTAGGAACAGAAGTCAGATCATCTGGAAGTGTAGTATGCCCCCCTTCTTTTCTAACATAGGGCCTCATACAGCCTCAGCTGGCTTCAAACTTGATATGTGGCGTAAGTTGACCTCTAACTCACGATCCTCCTGCCTTTAGCTTCCAATTGCTGGGATTATAAGTGTGCACTCACTTTAGGCCTGGTTAAATCATGGATTTTGATGAAGGGAGGCAGCTCAGAGCGGTGAGCAGATCTAGAAAGTCAAAGCCTTATCTCCTGAAACACTTTGTTCAAATGGGGAGAACATGGCCCACTGCTGAGGCCTGCCTAGGCAGGGAAAACCGGTGGATGGGTTGCTTTGCCAGCTCACATTTAGCTGCCTGGTTTCCTCCATTCTTCTCCAGTCAGGCAGATGGTACCCAGCCTGCCCATGAGTCACAGCAGCTGCTTGTTTGTGGAGTAGGCAGCCTCTGCACAGGAAGTACAGGGCCACCTTGCCAGGAAAAGGCCTGTGCTGGGTGACTGCTTGGAAGAGCCTGACTTCCCCAGTCCTGAGGTGGACAGTGGGTGACAGTCCAATGGAACAGGGAAAAGATCAGGCCCTGGCCAAAGATGGTCCATACTGGGAAGCAGGAAGAATGTCAGACACCCCCCTCCACACACACACACACACCCAGAAAATAGTGACCAGATCAGAGAAGAAGCTGAGAGAGGCAGCTGCATGATTTGGGGCTGAGGTATAAATCCCACATGTTAAGATCTTAGACAAAGCATTTAGCTTCTAAAGTTCTAAAGGCTAAATCAGCACTACCAGGATCCCCCCCCAAACCCAGTCTTTTCTAGACCGCAGTCAGTGGTCAAAGTGCCATGAAGTACTCAGGAGACCGCCCACAGCTGTGACCCACAGCAACCGAGCAGTTCCCTTTCCAGAGACCTCCACTCGGTAAAGCCAGATCCTTGACTTAAGGAAGGAGTTTCAGGACAAACCAGTATGAAACAGTTTATTTTAAAAGTATTTTTAGCATATTTAAGCTCAGAGGGGTACTCAGGGAAATAACAAGGCATGTCCGGGTGCCTGTAGGCTTTAGGAGAGTCCCCTCTGAGTGGCTTTACAATAGACATATTAAGATTTTGGCAGCTTCTGAAGTTCCGTCTTAAGCAGTTGCTAAGGACCCTGTTCTTACTCTGTGAGTGAGATTGTGGGAGGTGCACTGGGTAGAATTACAACCAGTAAGGTAAGTCCCTGGGTAACACGAGTTACAGGAGAAGCAAAAATGTTACTCTTGTTTGTTGGAATAGCAGAATGTATCTGGTAAAGAACTGAGGCCACCTCAAGGCCCCATATGCTCAAGTTATTTGGAAATCTCTTTGTGCAAAAGGAATGTTGTCCCTGTGTAGGCAGCCTTAAAAGCAATTGTGGCTCCTCATGCTGAAATCCTCAACTTAGCTGCTGAGAGATTTCAGTTAAGACTCTGGGATCTGAATTTGTACGGGGCTCCCACACCACATTAAATAGCTAAGGTTTATCTATATGGGTTTGGTAATAGAAACTAATAAACTATTCCCCAAGGAAGGGGGTGGGGAAGATTCTGTGGCAAAGAGCTCCTTTCCCTTCCCATGTCCCCTCCCTCCATTTCCCCTGTCTTTTCATCCTGCCTCAAGATGATGTAAGAGCTCTGCAACCTCTGGTGGAACACAGGAAAAAGAACAAGCCAGCTAGAGTAGTCAAAAGTCTGTGGTTTGGAAGGGATCTGGGAAGGCCTGGAGTCACACAGGCTTCTGGAGAGCAGGCTGAGAGGTCAGTTGGAGCAACTGTGGACTGTGGGAATTATGAAGGCTAGCTACAGAGAAATCAGTAGGGCGTTCCAAGGCATTGCTTTAGTTTAGAGACAGGGTCTTGCTATATAGCCTAGGATGGCCTTCAACTCTCAGTCCCTTTGCTTCAGCCATCCAAATGCTAAGATCATAGTCTTGGATCATGAAACTTGCCAAATCTGTAGTGTGGTTTTGTTTGTTTGATTTGGTTTGAATTATTATTATTATTATTATTATTATTATTATTATTATTATTATTATTTTGAGACAGGGTTTCTCTATGTAGCCCTGGTTGTTCTGGAACTTGCTCTGTAGATCAGGCTAGCCTTGAACTCAGAGATCCACCTGCCTCAGCCTCCCCAGTGCTGGACTCAAAGACGTGCACCACCATCACTGGACTCTGGTTTTAAATTTCTTGAGACAAGGTTTCCCATAGCCCATGCTTGCCTCAAATTTCCTATGTATTCAAAGATGACCTTGAATTCCTGATCCTCCTGCCTCCACCTTCTGGGTCACTGCTGGGATTATATACCCCACCATGTCCAGTTCATAGGGTGCTGGAAGGGAAACTTGTCTTTGTTCATGTCAGGCGAGCACTTTACCGACTGAGGAGCTACATTTCCGCCCCTGTTTTTTGTTGTCTGATGTTTGTTTGTTGTGTCTGTGAGCATGTCTGTGGATGTATGTGGTTACCCTTTCCTTTCTGTGGCCTGCCCTTGCAGGCCATGGTCACCTGTCTCCGCTGCCGAGAGCTAGGGGTTGTAGACTCATACAAACCCACCGGCTTGTATGTGGGTGCCGGGACTCTGAACTCAGATGATCGTGTGTTCATAGCAAACACTTCAACCTCTGAGCCCTCTTCCTGACGCCCCCCCCCCACTCTTTTTATTGTGTGTTGGGGGTGTGTGCTGGGGATTGAACTCAGGGCCCTGTGGATGTTATAAAAGCTCTCTGCCCTCCCTCCTCCCTTTCTTCAGGCAGGGTTTGTTATATAGCTCTGGCTGGTCTGGAACTCACTACCTAGCCCAACCTGACCTGAAACTTGCCTCAGCCTCCTGGACTTGCAAGCATGGGGCAATCCATGTCCATAACTTTAAGTTTTTTGAGAGAGACTGTCCGTGTACTCCAATCTGGCTTCAAACTCTCACTATGTAGCTGAGGATATCCTTGAACTTCTGATCTTTGCCTTCACCTCCCCAGTGCTAGGATTATAGGCATGCAGCAACAGGCTGAGGTTATGCTCGGGATTGAACTCAGGACTCTGTGCATGCTATAGACAAGCGCTCTACTAACTGACCTATATGCCCAGTCCTTCCATAACTTGCAAATATTTTTATAAATGGCCACAGGGAGCAACACACCCAGGAGAAACACAAGGAAGCACACAGCTCTCAGGCTCATTTCACAAGCACCATAATCAAAGCTCTGTATTTTCCTCAGGTCAGATATTATCAGGCCTCTCGTTCTGGACTTTAAACTTGAGCTCCACAAAGTGCTGACTGAGGGAGTGCAGAAGGCAGGCAGCAATTTCAGATCCAGTCTGGGCTCCCTGACATGACGTCTGAGTTAAGGCACACCCACACAGGGTGATCTATTCTTCCAGGGGAAGCTGCTGCCCCGCCATGGAAATGCCACCACACCAAATGACACTGACACATTAGCCCATCTCACCATGTGACTCAGCCTCAGCCTGGCACTGGACACACACGGTGCTTAGGCCAAGTGTGTTCTCGAAGCGATTTGGTCACTCACCAGCGATGACCATTATTTCCCCTGTTTAGACATCGGTGTCAGCAGTATTTAACACAGGTTAGGCACCTAGCAATTTATTGGTCACACATCAAATGAGACATTTTTGCAAAGCCATTACTGTCTCTGGCACATGGCCTGAGACCACGGAGCCATCTCTTCAGCTATGCCATCCCAACTCTCCCTCTACAGCCGGGGCAGAGTCCAGCTGCAGTTTCCTGGTAACAGCATCCACCTGGATGTGTGCTGGGTCTGTTGTGGCAGAGTTCCACCAAACAGGCGTCTTTGGTAACAGGCTCACACTGGCCCCTTGTCTAGAGGCCGGGAGCCCGAGAGCATGGTGTTAGCGAGCAGGCGTCCCTTTTCTGTTTCTATACTGAAAATCGAACCCAGGCCTTGCTTTGTGCTAAGCAAACGCTACATGCCTCGCCTTTGTTTTTTCATTTTCCTTTTTGTTCCTGTTTTTTGAGAGAGAGTATTATGTTA
Organism: Cricetomys ansorgei; assembly: GCA_026225945.1. Classification (NCBI taxonomy): domain Eukaryota; kingdom Metazoa; phylum Chordata; class Mammalia; order Rodentia; family Nesomyidae; genus Cricetomys; species Cricetomys ansorgei. The sequence goes on along the minus strand of JAMJFZ010000242.1, from coordinate 871,891 downwards.
CATACTATTGTGTAGACCAGGCTGGCCTGGAAGTCACAGAGATCCACCTGCTTCTGCCTCCAGAATGCTGGGATCAAGGGCGTGCGCATTCATACCCTGTGTAACCTATGTTTTTGAGATATAGTCTTGTTACATAGCCCTGGCTGGGCTAGTACCTCCTCTGTAGCCTAGGCTGACCTCTGACTTTTGCCTCATCGACTCAAGAGTTGGGATTACTGGCATGGCCCTGTTACCACACTTGATAACCTAGGACTGAGAAGACTCTACCTCTTGCCCAGTCCCTGGGCACTTCAAGCAATCCCCTGAGTGCGTGGATGGATAGCCTTCACCTCCGCCATTGTTTCTTTTTCTTTTTCCTCTCTCTTTCTTTCTTTTTGCTTTTCTTTCCTTTTTTTTTTTTTTTTTTTTACTTTTTGAGACAAGGTTTTTCTATGCAGCCTTAGCTAACCTGGAACTCTCTGTGTAGACCAGGCTGGTTTCAAATTTACAGAGATCCAGCTGCCTCTGCCTCCTGTGTGCTGGGATTAAAGGTGTGCACCATCACACATAGCCTTTTGTATTGTTTGTTTGCTTGCGTGTTTGTTGTTAGATTTATTTAATTTATTTTACGTGCATGAGTGCTTTGACTGCATTTTGTATGTGTACCTCATGGGTACCTGGTGCCTATGGAGGTTAGAAGGCATCGGATCCCCTAGAATTAGAGTTACAGATGGTTGTGAGCAACCATGTGGGTGCTGGGAACTGAACCTGGGTTCTCCAGGAGCACAAGTGCTCCTAACCTAACGGCAGAGTCATGTCTCCAGACCTCCCCTGCCTTCATTCTCGCGTGGTGTCGTCCCGTGCGCCTGCCTGTGTCTGTATTTCTCTTCCTTTGAAGGTAGCAGTGTGCTGGGTTAGGGAATCACCCTACTGAACTCAGTTTAACTTGACTTTCTACAATGACCCTATTTACAAATAAGGTCACCATTACCAGAACTAGGGATTAGGACTAGAGCATCTTTAGGGTAGGGATGAGGTTTAACCCATAATTTCACCTCCGTGAGCTGTCAAGTGGATTAAAGGAACTAATGCATGAAGCAGCCGGTATAGCAAAAATGGCTCAATGGGCCTGTTATGGCGGTCCGTGCCTTTAATCCCAGTATGTGGGAGGCAGAAGCGTTTGTGAATTGGAGGGTGACCTAATCTACACAGTGAGTTGCGGGCTAGCCAGGGCTACGCAGAAAGGCCTCAAAAACAAGACAGTCACTCGATGAGTATAATCCATTGTGGGTTTGTTTTTGTCCATTTATTACCCATGCTCCTCTCTGGCTATCAGAATGCTGTCTCTGAAGTAAAACTTCAGGCCCACTTTTTCAAAATAACCTTCTCCCTCAGTTTCCCCATTGACTAGAAAGTGACTCCTTTCACCATTGGGCGGCCATTTTACAGACCCTGAACCCCAGTTTTGTTTTTTTTCTTGTTTGTTTATTTTTTTTGTTTTTGTTTTTCTTTTTGTTTGCTTTGTTTGTTTGTTTTGCTTTGCTTTGCTTTTGAGACAGGATTTCCCTGTATAGTCCTGGCTGGCCTGGAACTCTCTGTGTAGACCAGACTGGCCTCAAACTCACAGAGCTACCAGCCTGCCTGTTTCTGCCTTCTGAGTGCTGGGGCTAAAGTGCCACCATGACCAGCCTGAACCACAGTTTTAACAGGCAAAGTGGCCCTGCAGCCCCAGTGGCTTCAGGCTTGTCCTAGCTACCGACTGTAAGTCCCGGTCCCTGCTGGGGACCAAGAGCCACTGATAGGCAGCAATGAGATTGAGGCTGTGGGTGAAACTCTGAGCAAGGCTGAAGACTAGCAGCAACTGACAGCAGCCAGGCAGGCTCCGGAAGGTGGTTGGGTAGGACCCCAGGGTGGTGGCAGTCTGGGAATACCTCTTGGGTAGGTCCTGTGCCTAGGGAAACCTTGAGGGACAACACCTCAGCTGTGGGAAGCAGGCTCTCACTTCTTGTCAAAAGTGCACCCCAGTGCCAGGTACCCTCTGGGCACCTGGGTCCCTGAGTATGGACGTGGATGAAGGCTGCTAAGACAAGGCCTTCTGAGTTTTGGATCGTTCCCTAGTTGGGGTGTGGTGGGAAGGGCTCTGTGCACCAGGAGATCTGGCCCTGCTCTGATCTCATCTCAGACTCTGTGTAGAACCCTTAGCGGAATCCCTGGCCTTAGTCTCCCCACAAATAAAACTTAGATTCTGTTTTCTTGTAGTACTAGTGTAAGAAATGTTGTTTTGTTTGTTTGTTTTCCTGTCAAGGTGGCTAGCCCACCAGGGGCCAACATTCCAGGAGTCTTCACAACCTTGTAAAACTTGTATGCAAATCCCTTTCATCTCCCCCACCTGATAAGACTTCATTCATGCAACAGCCCTGCAGCCTTCCCAGAACTTGACCTGGAGCAGCCAGCTCCTCTTGCCTTTCCCTTCATTTCCTTTGCCCCAATTTCCACATAAACCAATCAGGAGTAGACTGAGAGATTGAATCAGCCAATGAGGAACAGCCAAACACCCTATTCACAAAAAGACATTGCCTTCCCGGGTTACTTTCACTCTCTCTGGGTGCTTCTTTGTTCACTACTAAGAATTTTAGTTTCCATCCTTAGGGCTGAATCCAGGTCCTGGCTCACACTGGGGTCCCATCTCTGAGCTTTGTCACCGGCCCTCTTCTTTTTGAGACAGGCTTCAACTTGGAATTCTCCTGCCTCGGCCTCTCAAAGAGCTGGGATTACAGATTTTGCCACCAGAATTTTTGTTTGTTTGTTTGTTTGTTTGTTTTTTCTGAACAAAGTCTCACTTTGGGTCCTGGCTGGCCTGGCCAGGAATTTGTTTTGTGGAGGAGGCTGGTCTCAAACTCGTGGTGATCCTCCTGGCTCTGACTCCTGAATGCTACATCAAATCCAACTTAGATTCTCTTACTGAACTCAACTGACAGGTGGTGTTTATTCATTCATTGAGATGTAACGCAGCCTTGATATATGGATCGGACTGGCCTGGAACTCATCTTGTAGCCCAGGCTGGTCTTGAACTTTAGATTCTTCTGCCTTAGGCATTTGAGTGTTGGGATTACAAGTGTGTACCCCTTTCCTGTCTTAAACAGTTGTGTGTGTGTGTGTGTGCGTGTGTGTGTGTGTGTGTGTGTGTGTGTGTGATTCTGGGATTGGGGGTAGGTGAAAGCTTCTGTATCCTTTAATATCAATTTAGTCTTTGCCCCTCTAGGAAGTGGCCAGTAAAGATAAGCAATTCCCCAACAAAGGTTGATTTATGCTTTCCTAGGCTCTGCCTATGAAAACTGTCACCCATTCAGACCCCAAGAGGAACTGGCTTCCACTTGTTTTCAAATATAGTGTTAAGAGCACATTGAAAAGCAATTATACCAAAGCCAGAGGGAGCCAAGAAGAGAGCCATTTTATTATGTCTGCCTCAACACCTCATCCCAGCCCTGGCTTTCCAGAACCTGGCCACATCAGTGTGGGAAGCTGAGTGCAGAGAACTTGAACCACTGTGCCTTGATCTGGAGGCCAAGGCTTACTTCCCAGGCCTTGCTCCCAGGCTGCCAGTGGACAGGTCCTGCCTGTAGGGCCATTTTGATGCCTGCCTGATGTGTTTGCCAGGCTGTCCCCAGACTCTCTTGAGAGCCTGTGATGCCTTTAGGTGTGGGTTTTCTTGAAGAGCCTGCCTAGCTCAGACTGTGCTTTTCTTATAGACCAGTAGCATGCATGAAGCCCTGGGTCAGATCCTCAGTACAGAAGGGAAGACGCCAGACAGTATGGGCACTGGTCCCATCTTCCTGTGCTACTTCTTGGAGCATCATCGCAGGGCTCTAGAGAGGCATCCCAGATGCTCACTCAGGGCTCCACAAGAAGAGAAGCAATACTTCATGCTGGCTGAGACTGCCTGGCTTCCATCAGGACAGGCAGGTCGCACTAGTGTGAGTACCCAGGATGTGATTGGTGGCTTAACATAGCACATCCCTCCCCACGTGTGTCAGAGGTCCGTAGAAGGGCTCTGTTGCCTCCCTTCAGCCCACATCATGGAGGGAGTTCTTGAAAACACCAGAGTTGGGAGTTCTACCTCCAATGGCCTAAAACATACATATGAATAATACATTCATATAAATAAAATGTCCCCATTGTTCTGAATTAGTTGCCAAAATTCAAGAGTGAAAATAAGCCGGATGGTAGTGGTGCTTACCTTTAACCCCAGCACTAGGGAGGCAGAGGTAGGTGGATCTCTGTGAGTTTGAGGCCAGCCTGGTCTACAGAGTGAGTTCCAGGGAAGCCAGAGTTACATAAAAATATGGCCAAGATTTCGGCTTGTGTCACAGTACTCAGAGGCTGAGGAAAGAGAGTGACTATGAGTTCAGGCCTAGCCCAGGCTACAGAATGATTCCCAAGTCAGTCTGGGCTAGAATGAAACTCTGCCTTAAAAAAAAAAAAACAAAAAAACAAAACAAAACATTTCTTTTTGTTGAAAACCTGAAAAATGGCCAGGCATGGGAATGCATGCCTTTGATCCCAGTACTCAGAACATAAAGGTTCTGTGACTTCAAGACTGGCCTGGCATACAGAGTAAGTTCCAGACTGGGGCTTCAGAGTAAAACTCTGTCAAGGAGGGAGGGAGGAGGGGAGGGAGGCAGGCCTGGGAAATCTGGTAGCATTCAGCTTGTGATCCTATGGGAAAGCTGGCAGTACTAAGGTCCCAGCCCTTACTATGGCCCACTCTGTCTTCCATGAGTGGGAAAATAATTTTACTCCTGATTCTTGTGTCAAAATAAGTCAAGAAGCAGAAGGAACACACACACATGCACGCGCACACACACACACACACACACACACACACACACACACACACACACTTCTCTACTGACTGCTTGTGCAATCAAGGCTGTGAGAAGTCTTGTTATTTCTCAAAGCACAGTGGTCCCTATTGGGTACACTGATGTAGCCCCAGTCAAACATCCATTAGTCTCCCTGGTTGATTCCTTAGTGCCTCCTCTAAGCACTGAGCAGGTCTCTATCAGTTGACTTAGGAGCTCCTCCATGAGGTGGTGATGAACTTCAAACTCAGCTAGTGAGTCAGCACCTCACCCTAGTCTTGCCCTTGGCAAAGGTGTTCCTTCACATGCTGGCCGAACCCTCTCGCCCCAGAGACTCGGATCCACTGTTCCACACCCTTCCCCTGCTCAGGTAGACTGCTGACTCACATCCTGACTACGCCAGTGCCCAAGGAGACTTTGAGATCATCCCATCTCATTTAGTTCTTTCTTGTTGACCAGTCTTGCTTGGGTTGGCGTCTGGGAACATGTTGTGGAAAATGAGCTGGCTTCTGGGCTTAGCCAATGGGAGAAAGGGATATGATCAATTGATCTTGCCTGCCCCGGGTGGGGCAGGAGGAAGCGATGTCCTACATCTCCCTCTGGATGCTTGTATCTAGACTGGGGAGTCACAGGCTCAACAGATGCAGAGAGAACGGAGGGAGGCATGGACACGGTGGAAGACACAACGTTTATGTGCTCAGCTTTAGTGTAAATGCCCTACCACGGCATCCTCAGAAGCAGCCAGGGTGGGAACCCTGTGGTGCTGCATCCTGGGTATAGCTGATTAGACCTAGATGGGAATCCAATCTGTTGGCAAGTTCCCAAGATTGTGATGAAGCAGACCACTCTGAACTTTTTTTTTTGTGGGGGGGGGCATGAATTCAAGGCAGAGTAGTGAAGTTGGCAGGAACGGCCAGCTATATGTTGGAGAAGATGCCAGAGGCTCAGAGGGAGATGGGATAGGAGACCGGGAGTAATGATACATCCTGAAGTTAATGTGATCTGCTCCCAGAGCCGCTGTGGGCTAAGGGTTGGGAAGCAGGAAGAAATGCATGCTGGGTCATCAATGCAGGCAGCTGCATTCCACACCATAGCCTTTTCTGGCCAAAGGAGATGGGGGCTGTCTCTTCTCTCTCTGCCCTCAAGGCTTACTGAGGCCTCGGTCTTCTGGTGTGGAGTTGTGTCCATGTGGGTGGCCCAGAACTGACAGAGTGATGTGGACTCAGGTACCACCTGTGGTGGGTTAGAGCTCACAACCTGTACATTTCTTAGGCTATGGAATGCTGAGAGCCAGAGCCATGAGCAGTGTGTGCCACTCTCCTGTGCCGTGCTCCTGTCCCTGTTCACGAGTTCCAGTTGACAGACCTTGTCCTTGGGGTGGTCACTTGACCTAGAGGGAACCTGTGGATGTCACAGCTGCTGTTTGGTCTCCCTCTACTTCCTGCAGTAAGAACCGACAGTGTGAAGACAGGAGCTTGGCCTCAAAGCCAGACTACCTGATCCAAATCCAGCTCCAGAGCCAGGACCCAGTTACTTTCTGGTTCCTGGAGTTCTTTTCTCTTTCTCAACTGCAATTAGCTAGGCGCATGGCCAGCTGGTTGGGAAGGATAAACAGAAGAAACAGCCCAGAAGTGACGGAGAGCCCTGGCCATGCTCAACCTTCCCTGTTCTCAGCAGCCCTTGCGAAACTGCCATCCTGTGTCTAACACCACAGCTGGCAGAGCCAGGGCCCAGGAGTAGGGACAGGGCTATGGGAAAGGAGGAGCCTGTGCATCAGCAGGAGATAGGGGTGCAGCCTTAGTAGCAGTGGTGATCACAAGGGTGCCAGGCACCTTACAGACATCCTTGCAAGTCTTTGTTGCCTGGAGCTGTTTATCGCAAACCACCTGAGGCTTTGGGAAGATGGCTCGGTTGGTAAAGTACTCGGTTGCACCTGAATTCAGATCCTCTGTATCCACATAGAAAGTCTGGCAGTAACCCCAGCACCAGGATGCAGAGACAAAAGAATTCTAACGGCTCACTGGACACCAATCTGACCAGCTAGCAAGCTCCAGCTTCAATGAGAGACCTAGTCTCAAAAAATTAGGCAATCATAGCACTCAGGAGGCTGAGGCAGGTAGATCTCTGTGAGTTCAAGGCCAGCTTGGTCTGCGGAGTGAGTTACAGACCAGTCAAGGCTATATAGTCAAATCATGACTCAAAAGAAAAGCTAAAATGGTGGAGAGTCATGGAAAAAGATACTTGTCATCAGCATCTGGCACACACAACACACACAACACACACATACACACACACATACACAAAACACATATCAATACACATATGTACATGCACACACACAGTCATATACACACATTCTAACACACACATACACACAGACACACACTGGGAGATGGCTCAGCAGTGAAAGTGCTTGCTTCACATGTACCAGACCAAGAATTCAGACCCTCAGAATCCATGTGAATGCCAGATGGGAGTGGTAATTTCAGCCTTGGAAGGCAGAGACAGAAGATCCCCCAAAGCAAGCTGGTTAGCAAGACTAATGATATTGGTGAGCTCAGGATTCAACTGAGAGACCCTGTTTCGAAGAATTAGGTGGAGAAGCTAAGGGGCCAGGTATGTTGGCACGTGGCTTCAACCTTAGCACTCAGGAGGGAGAAGCAGAGAGCGAAGCCAGTCTGGTCTACATACAGAGTTGCAGGCCAGTCAGGGTTTCATAGTGAGTCTCTTTCACAAAAAATAAAATATGATAGAATATCACCTTGAGCTGAAGAGATGACTCAGTGGGTAAAGCCATTTATCACCAAGCCTGAGTTCAACCCCCAGGACCCGTGTGGTGGAAGGAGAGAACAGACACAAGTTGTCCTCTGACCTCCACATGTGCTCACTGTCATACATGTGCATACATATGTGTTTTTTTAGTTAGTTAGTTTGTTTTTATATTTTGAGACAGCGTTTGTCCACATAGCCTTGGCTGTCTTGGAATTCACTATGTAGACCAGGCTGGCCCTGAACTCACAGAGATCTCCTGCTTCTGCCTGCCAGGTGATGGGATTAAAGGGATGTGCCTGACTCACATGTGATTTTAAAACATAGTAAAATAAAGGGAAAGAGCCATCAAAGGAAGATTCGGGATACCGGCTTCAAGCCCCCACATGGACACATGCCCACATACGTGTGAACACACACACATGCAGTTACCACTCAGCACACAGGCAAACAAAAAAGGAAAAACCCCACAAAACACAAGAACATCTCAGAGGCCAGAGAGATGGTCCAGTGTTAGGAGTGCCTGGCTGTTCATTCTTTTAAAAACATGACACCCCTCAAGGGACACAGCAACTTTTATCTATTTACTATTATTAATTTTTATGTGCAAGAATGTTTTGCCTGCATGTATGTATGTGTACCATGTGCATGCCTGGCGCCCAGGGTGTAAGATCCCCAGCAAATGGAGTTCCAGGCAGCTGGAAGCTGTGTGTCGGTGCTGGGAATTAAACCCTGGTCCTCTGCCAGAGCAGCAAGTGCTCTTACCCTCCGAGCCAATGCTCCAGTTCTCTTTTTTTTTCTCTTTTAAAAATTTACTTATTTTTGTTTTATGGGATTGTTTTGCCATACGAGATGTATGTGCACCAGATAACCCAGGAGGTCAGAAGAGGGTGTCGGATCCGCTGGGATAGGATTTATGGACAAGTTGTGAGCTGCCATGTGGGTGCTGGAAATTTAATCTGGGTCCTCTGTAAGAGCAGCAAGTGCTCTTAACCACTGAGCCATCTCTCCAGTTCTGCATAAATCTTTTTTTTTTTTTGTAAATTATAACCCCCCCCACACACACACACTTCAAACAGTAGTTTGGAATTGAAATGTGCATGTCTCACTGTCTCAGAGGCCACAAGTTCAAAACTGCATGGTCAGTCAGGTGATGCTCCCTCCAAAGGCTGAAGGACTTTTCCAGCTCCTGGTTGGCTGGCTCTCCCAGTGACAGCATGCCACCTGATCTGCCTCTGTCCACACATGGAGTTCTGTCCATGCAGATGTATGTTTTGCCTCTGTGTCCAAATGTCCTTTTTTTTTTTTTTTCTTGATAATGACACCAGTCAAACTGTATTTTTCATCCCACCTTAGTCTTGTAAGAAATCAGTTTAAACTGACTACATGTGTAACAGCAGCACTGAGAAGGTGGGTGCAGGAGGATGAGAAGTTCTACGCTGGGCTGGAGAGATGGCTCCTTGGTTAAGGGCCCTTGTTGCTTTTACAGAGGGCCTGAGTTCAGTTCCCAGCACCCGTGTTAGGTTTCTCACAATCATCTGTAACTCCAGCTCCAAGGGATCCGATGCCTCTGGATTCTGCCAGCATTCCTGCACATGCTCACACGAACACACACACACACACACACACACACACACACCCACCCCTATACATAGTTAAAAATAATAAAGACAAAGGCTGGGTGTGGTAGTACATGCCTTTAATCCTAGCACTCAGGTAGAATCAGGCAGGCTGGTAGCTTTGTGAGTTTGAGACCAGCCTGGTCTTTCTAGAGAGTTGCAGGACAGTCAGGACTGCATAGACAGACCCTGTCTCAAAAAACTAAACAAAGCAAAACAACAATAAAAATAAATTCTCTTTTTCTTTTGTCTTTTTTTTTTTTTTTTTAAAGAAGTTTTGGTTCACCCTCTGTGTTCAAGACCACAAATGCTAGGCCAGAGAACCTATCTTTAAAAACCAAACCAACTGCCCACCAAAATAAATAAGTAAGTAAGTAAGTAAATAAATAAATAAATAAATAAATAAATTAGTAATTAAATATCTAATTTGCTTGGTATAGTGATGCATGCCTTTAATCCCAGCCCTTGGAAGGCAGAGGTAGGTAGAACTCTGTGAGCTCTAGGACAGTCAGAGCTCTATAGTGAGACTTTGTCTTGAAAAGAACAACGACAAAAACAAAACAAAACAAAAAAAAGCCCACCTAAATATTTAATCATATCTACTGTCCAAATAAGATCTTATGAACTGAAAATGTAACCCAGACGGCAGGGGTGCTCGCTTAGCATGCTCAAAGCTCCAAGTTCAATCCCCGGCACAGTATAAACCAGGTCTATGGTACATGCTTATAATCCCAGCACTCTGGAGGTGGATATAGGAAGCTCTGGGCTACATAGTGAGTTCAAAGCCAGCCTAGGATATTATGAGACCCTGTCTTAAGAAAGAAAGAAAGGAAGGAAGGAAGGAAGGAAGGAAGGAAGGAAGGAAGGAAGGAAGGAAGAAAGACGGACACATCAGAGCTGGAGAAACGGCTCAGTGGTTAAGAGCATTTCCAGGGTCTGAGTTCGTTTCCCAGTGCCCATACTGGACAGCTCCCAACTACATATGACTCAGCTCCTGGGGACTGACACACACTTCTGACCTCTGCAGACATATTCATACACACAAATAAAAATAAACCTTTTAAAAAAAGAAACCAAATAAGTTTGCAGGTTCTAGTGAACATGAACTGGCGCTGTTAATTTCTACCTTCGAATCGTGAGAAAACAGGTAAGGAAGGAGAGTCTCAAAGCCGCTCAATAGACAGGCTGAAGATCAGCTTTCTGACCTACGAGAGCGAGAGCGCCAGACTACAGCCAGACACTGTGGCGCTCCGGAGGGACTTAGGCCCGGCTCCCCAGGAAGGAGGAAGTCTCACAGGAAATTCCTTCTGGGGAGCAACGTCCTAGGCTGCTTATCAGCTCAGATGCTGGACTTCAGCCTCCCAGCACTCCCTGATCTCTGGCTCTACCACCTCCTGCCCTTCCTAGCACAGACAGGAAGGGACAGGCTAGTACCCTGCCCAGGCCTGTTCCGTGTGCTGGTCTGGCCATGAGCTGTAGGTGGCAGCAGCAGTAGCAATTCCAGACAGCCATGGCTGGACAAGCTGGCAGAAAAGCTTCTCCAGGACCCTGTAGAGAGGAGACGGCTGGGCCTACCCAGCCGGGGCCTACTTGTCTAAAAATGACATTTGCCTCCCCCCAGAGGCTGGGTTCTCTGGGTGTAGTATAAGGAGGCACCAAGCAGACGGTGCAGCCCCGTGGTCTGGCCCTACTCCAGCTGAGAGCTGCTGATTCTGATCACAGGAGCGAATTCATCATGGCAAGCAGATACCTCGAGAACCACTATAGTGCAGGACTATCAAATAACCTACTGTGAACCCCCTTCCTCCTCTTAACACTGACCTGCAGATAGTGGCACCAGTCATTTGGAGAGAAACAGGATTAAAAGTCACTCTGAGGCATGATGGTGCCGGCCAGTAATCCCAGAGGCAAGAGGACTACAAACTGGGGGCCATCTTGGACTACACAAGACTCTGTCTCAGAAGCCAACCAACCAACCATAACAAACAGAAAAAATTACTCTTTGGTTCTGCCTCTAGATCCAGGACCTTGGTGACATCTAGGATACAGAGGCCAGGGGAGAGAGGTAGGGCAGGGCTGGGTCCCAAAGTCAAATCTCAGGCACTTTCTCCTGGAGCTGGTTACACAGGGCCACACCCAAACCTTCCTTCAGCCACTCCCTGTGAATCACCCCTGGCTGTCAGGCAGGCTTTGCTGTGCCTCAGCTGGCACTGGGGATAGCAGCCTGCCCCAGCACTGGGTAGGCTGGCCTGGGTGGTATGGATGCCCCAGCCAAGGCAATCGAGTCTCAGGTCTCCAGCTCACGATCCCCAGATGATCGAATTGTCGTTGTTTTCCTTCTCCTCCTTCCACTTTTTTGAGGAGGTCTCATGTAGCCCAGGCTGGCCACAAACTTGTTATGTAGCCAAAGATGACCTTGAACTTTTGAATTTCTGATCGTCCTGTCTTTGGGAGGATTTATAGGCATGAGCTGAGGTTATAGGCTTGAGCCACCAAGTCCAGTGTATGCAGGGTTAGGGTCAGATCCAGGGCTTTGAGCCTACCAGGCAAGCACTCTACCACCTGAGTTGTATCCTAGCAGCTCAAGTTCCTTTTATGAAATGACGGGGCTCTTGTGTGTAACCTGTACACAGCCTCCTGTTCACGTGATGTCACTTCTAGACCATAGTAGTCCACGGACGCTAAGTTCTATGTACCACCGTGCTCACGGCATCATGTAGGAAAGATGAGAAAGTAAACCCATCTGTAGAGTACAATGAGGAATTTCCTTGGGTGAGAATGTTTACGGAGGGAATTGGGACCGGAGAAATGGACAAGAGCAGGTAAAGACGGAGCAGAAGGGGCTGGGACAAAGCAGAGACCCCCAAAGTATTGCTCACAAGACCCGGGTACTAGTCCTAGCTTAGCTGGGGGCTGCCGAGGAGCCTGGGACAAATCTCTGTCACTTGGGCCTTGGTTTCCCCTGGGAAAAGTAGGAAGGCAGGGCCAGCATTTGTTATTGGCCTTTCCTGTTTTGTTGGACTCTCACTGTCCTCCTCTGCACCCTCTTGGCTGGCAGAGGGCTCAGACTGACTGGGAGCTAGCCCATCTTCAGATCTCTGTGGAAGGACACATCGCAGTCTCTCAACACACTAAGAAAAGAGGGTCACTGGCAAAGTTATAAAGTGTCCTGTGACCTTGAGTGAGTCATGTCCCCACCCTGCCCCCCTCACCCTCCTCTTCTTTCTTCTGCAGTTGCCTGCCCTCCTCTCTGTAGACAGCTGCCTTGGCCCCTGGCCAGGACCGAGGCTGGGAGAGCTGGTGGGGTTGCTGGAAGCAGGAATGTCTGCAGAGTCCAGGAATGTTTCTACTACTCCCTGCTCTGCTGAGAGGAAACCAGCGAGGCCCCCAGGGTTTCTTCCCAGCCATGCCAGAAGGCTGTCTTCTCTTCCCTTAAACCGAACATATTGTTGTAGGAGCTCCTCTTGTCAGCTGTGTTTCTGGGTACCCCTTTATTTATCACTGCATAGATAATGAGCCCTGATATTGTTGGGGTAACACAAGAGTGTCAGGCTCCTGGCCTGGAGTCAGGACCCTGGGCTCTCCAGGCCCTTACAAACTCGCAGCCTTTCCCAGGTGCTAAGGGACCGTGAACGGTGGGCATGTTCTCCTTATGGCTTTAAGAAATGGCATGAAGAGAGAAGAATGTAGGCAGATCTTAGGGTAATGTTTGGGGCCCTGGGGAAAGGAAGCCCAGGGTTGTATCTACAAGACCTTTGCTGGTTCTCTGGAGGGAGAGAAGTCTGCTGGTATTCAGGCTGAGGAATGAACAGGAGGAAGTGTGTTGCCTCTCCTTTATGAAACACCATCCTAGCTTGTGAACTGTACTCTTACCCTTCAGAGACAGATTGGAGCTGTGTGTACTAGGGGTGGGGGAGGTGGAGCCTACATCAAGTTAGAGAGATAACATGACACCACTGTCATTAGATTTGGCTCCAGGAAGCAGAGGCTCAAAACAGTAATGGCTTCCACAACAGAACTTACTTCTTTTTCCCATTAAAAATAAATAAATAAATAAATAAATAAAAACTGGGTGACCCAAGGCTGGCCCAGGAGCTTTGCTTTGCCTGAGCAGAGGTCATGCTCCTCCCCTCTCTGTGTGGCTCTCATGGTCCAAAATGGCACCCATCACTCGTACATTCAGGAAGCAAGAGCTAAACAAAGACAGAAGAAGGATGAAGGGACAAAGACAGAAAAGACCAAGGGAGAGACTCAGGAGGTGTGGGGGTCGTGCTGTCACTTCATTGGCTGGAACTGCACAGCAAAGGCAGATGGGAATTTTTCGTTGGTTTGTTTTGTTTTGTTTTTCTGCTTCTCTGTTTTTCCAAATCCAGGTGGGGTTTCTCTGCGTAGCCCTGGCTGTCCTGGAACTCACTCTGTAGACCAGGCTGGCCTCGAACTCTTGACTCCCAAGCGCTGGGCTCAAAGGCATGTGCCACTGCTGCCCTGCTTTAAGTAGTTTTCTTTGCCTACCAAACCCTGGGCATTACAGTGGCCCTCTGGCAGCATACCTGTTTTTCTTCTGGGGATCTGCCCCTCTCCTCTCCTGCATTCAGTACAGGCGTGCTGGAAGAGCGACTCTACCCTTTCTTCTCCATGTGTGGGCACCATGCCCAGGTTTGTTTTGTCAGAGTCGAGGATCAGATCCCAATCCGGCCTCGGCCATTATGAGACTTGGAAGACTTGGAATGCTTTTTTTCTTTTTCTTTCTGAAATCACTGGGAGTAGGGGCAAGGAAATCTTTTCTACTGGGAGCACAAGCAGCCGATATGCTAATGCTAGTCTTAAATTGTTGGTGGCTATTTTTGTTACTGTAGAGAGAACTTGGTTGAGACTCTGTGGTAGAGCAGTAGCCTAGCATTGTGAGGCCTTAGGTTCCAACCCCAGAACTGGTGTGTGTGGGGCGGGGGCAGCAGACCAGAGAGTACTACACTCTTAATGGCATCGCTCGGGCCTCTGGATCTAGCCATTCCTGAGCTGGAAGGCCTCTTATCTGTTTACATCAACTTGAGTGGGGGGTTTCCATCACTCCATCACTCGCAAATGAAAAAGTCCAGTCATGTGCCAACCGAGACTCAGTCCTGTCTGAAAGCAGGCTGGAGAATGTTGAACCCTTTGAGAGTTGTGGGGAAATGCACGTTGAGAGCAAATGTGTGAGCTGCGTGTCCACAATGGGTGTGAGCGTCCACGCTGTGTGGAAATGGGTATGCAACCGAGTGCATCGGTATGCCGTGCGCAGGATGCACGACTGCCCGTGACTGTGTGTCTGGAGTGATTTACATGAGATGTTGGTACAGCACATGCGGGTGGACGATGAGTGTGTGTCTGAGAGTGTGAGAGCCTCTCCTCACAGCTCTAGGATGGCCTTTAAAAAACACACAGGCCAGCCGGGCTGTGGTGGCGCACACCTTTAGTCCCAGCGCTCAGGGCCAGGGGCGGGCAGATCTCTGAGTTTGAGACAGCCTGGTCTACCGAGTGAGTTCCAGGACAGCCAGAGCTACAACAGAGAAACTCCCGTCTCAAAAAGAAACAAAACAAAACAACAACAAACAAACAAACAAAAAAAAAACAAACACAGAGGCCCAGCAGAAAAAACCACAGCTCAAAGACAAGCCTCAGCTCTGGATCAGGGTGACCCTGCCCTGACAGGTAGGGTCCCTCCCTTTTAGGCCTCTTCGACCTTCCTCTGTCCTCAGCCCCTCCCCCCTTCCCGCGTTGGCAACCGCGGTCCGTTGCTGCCACCCACGGCTTGTGCTGACAGCTGCAAGCAGGAGAGACTCTTGCAATAGGGTGGCCTTTCCCAAAAGGGAGAAACACGTACTGTCATGGCCCAGGGACCTGGACGGGGTGGGAGCGGAGCTGCCTGGGGGCCCAGTACAAAGAATCCTGACGTAGTAGCAGCCCTTGCGAAACATTTTCCTGACAATGACAGGCCTGAAAATCCCCAGGTCTTGGTTATCAACTACCAAGGTCACGGGCTCCTTTTGCTGTGGTGCAGCCTTCGGAAGCAGGCAATGTGCTCTCTGCTGCCATCTGCTGGGCACGCTCCTCTTGCGGATGTGGAGAGAGGTTGGATCGAAGCCTCGGGCCAAAGCAGCTTCCTCCACCTTTCTTCCACCCTAAGCAGCACATGGGTTGGGTTGGAGTTTCCCAGGCTGGGGACCTGACTTACCTGATACTCACTGTCGGTCTGACACCTTGGTCGATGTAGCTGTCCCCATCTCAGGACATCAAGACCAGGCTGGCAGACAGACAGATAAGGGGAACTTAACTGCTGTGGGTTTACAGACTCCGCGTACCAGACTGTACTGAGATGCCTACGCCTAGTGGAAGATGACAGGGACCCAGACACCTAAGCCTGGGCATCATTAACCTCCAGACAGATGAAGACACCGAGGTTCAGATAATTGCCCCAGGCACGGAAGCAATCCACACCTTTCTCCTTCGCTCTCTGACCTCACAGGCCCTTCTAGCTCTCCCCTGCCTACTCCTAACCTAGCCCCCCACACCACAGCCTTTCCCCTCTCCAGTTATTCTTGTAGAAATAGGAAAATCACCTGAATATCACTCCTGCTGCCAACCCCTACCCCACGTGACCTGTTCATTCTGTCTGTGTAGGTCTGGACAGATATTCCCCTGGTTTCCTCTGAAATAGAACCTGGCTTCTGTAAGGGCACTACTCTGTCAACCTTTGACCTGAGCTGGAGCTCAGATTTCCACACTCTGGGCCGCATGGGCCTCAGGGCCATTCTATTTGTTTTTTGAGACAGGGTTTCTCTGTGTAGCCCTGGCTGTCCTGGAACTTGCTCTGTAGAGCAGGCTGACCTTGAACTCACAAAGATCCACCTGCCTCTGCCTCCCGAGTGCATCACTGTGCCTCCCTCTGTGACATCCAGGAACCCTGTAGGCTTCGGGAACTGTAAGTCTTATTTCTAAAAGAGATGACTCAGTTTGTCATCTTCTGCTACATTGCATGGCTCTCACCTGTGGAGCCCTGGGGTTATCCCAGCCCTGTTCCTGCTTGCTGGAGGTCAATAGGCATGGCTAAATTTCTGGACTGGTGTCTCTAGAAAACTCTGGAGCTATGTGACAGAACCTTCATTTACTTTATATTCACAATGCATGGCAGGGTTCTGGCAAATGGCATATGGCAGGCTTTTGGAAAATGCTCACACAAAATGAGCTGGCTTGATCAGACCAATATGCTGCTGTCAAGAGCAACAAGAGGCGTCTACTCGGTGTGCATTCTGTCCAGGCATTTGCTAAAGGCAATACAGGAGTCCTGCCAGGCAGTGGAGAACACCTTTGAGCTCAGCACTCGGGAGGCAGAGGCAGGTGGATCTTTGTGAGTTCAAGGTCAGCCTGCTCTACAGAGCAAGTTCCAGGACAGCCAGGGCTACACAGAGAAACCCTGTCTCAAAAAACAAAACAAAACAAACAAAAATGTTCTTACCTAGTCCTCAGACTATTCAGAAGGTGGTTGAGACTCATTTTGAGACCCATTTTCCAGGGGAGGGCACTGAGAGCCAAAGACATCAAGTGATGTGATCCTCATACCCACCACTCTCACCAGCTCTTGTCTTACCCACTGTTCTGGGCCATAGCCCTGCACACCCTTGCTTATGTGATGCTTTCTGGCTCCTGTCCTACCTCTCTTTTACCCACCATCCTTGTCTGGGCCAAAGATCCTTCCTCTGGGCCCTCACTCCAGGCTCAGCCCAGGGCCACAGAAGCTAGGATGAGTCTGCAGCAGATGTCAGGGGTCCAGGGGCCGGGGCAGCTGAGGGATGGAGGGAAGAACAGGCACATCCTTGCTCTTCTGTTTGGCTAAACAAGACTCGACAGGCCCATTGGGCGTCCCAAACCCCAGGCTCCTGAAATGAGCTTGGAGTGAAGAGAAAAGCGCTGCAGAGGCTGAGACTCTGAGCCCAAAGCAATCATGGGCCTGTTTTTTGACCCTGGGCCTTTCCCCTTGCTTCCGTGTCCCTCTGGTGGCACAAGAATCTCTGCCCCTCCGAGTCCTGGGGAAATGGGACAGGAGTCTCTTGAGAAGGCTTCCTATGGACTGCGGAGGGTGAGAGGACCTTATGGGATGGGCAATGGCTTGGTTCAGAGGCTGGGAGGAGAGAAAAAAACAGGGAGTCTGGCCAGGCACAGGTTCTTCTGGTTAGGGAGCTAGTGTAGCCGGGGAGGGGAGCTGTAGCCTCCGGGGGAGCTGCCTTGGTGTTTCAGAAGAGCTGCCGACACACGCTCCTTCTTGTCTTAATTCCTTTTTTTGTGCTTACAAAAGCAGTACACGCTCATCGTACAAAGAAGGCAGACAGCTTCTCATGTTTGTGCCCCCAGTCTTAACTGCTGTTGGCATTCCAGTGTCTATTCTTTCAGTTTTTCTTTTTTCAGACAGGGTCTCACTATATAGCCCTGGCTCTCCTGGAACTCATCGTGTCGATCAGGTTGGCTTCGCACTCAAAGAGTTCTGCCTGCCTCTGCCTCCCAAGGGCTGGAATTAAAGATGTGCGTCACCAGGCCCTGCCAGGTTTCCTTTGGATGAGCATGTGAATGTTTGTCTCTTCACTAAAGAGAGAAGCCCCTTCTTTGAGGACAGTGTAAATCCACGCAGAGCTGTAGACAGCTTCCTCCCTTCACCCTCTCCTTAGAGCTATGGGTGTTCGCAGTTCTGCGGGACACTTCTCGAATCCTTCGTCTGAGTTCGTATTCACATGTGGGCCTGAGGGATTGAAGGGAGTGGCTAAGACTCCAGACACAAAGGCCAAGGCTTCCCTGGTGCAGGTCCCAGACCCCACGAATACCAGCTGGCAAACTGAGCAGCTTAGCCTCATTAGCCTTTTCTCCTTCCTCGGGGAGGTGGAAATCATGACCGTAGCTCTTCAAGGTATGTCTGAGACAATTAAGGATGCTGAGCTCAGCACCCTGTCTGGCTCATCAAGATGAGCTGTTGTTAGACACACAAGAAACCCCTACTTTGTCCCAGGCATATTATCCTCCTTGGACAATATGGGAGGGATTAGTCACAGGGATTCTGAAACTCACCCCGAAAATGAAAAGTTTGCATCTTGAGTCACAGAATGGTTGCACAAGCATGGGGTGGCAGGATTGAAGATTTCCCAGGCTGAACGGAAGATGCTGTCTCCTGGTCTGCATCCACCGGTGCTAGGCTCATGGGCATCGTAGGGCACAAGAGCTGACTGAGGCTCACCCTGGGGCTATGCACCTCTCTCTATCCAACTACAGCAGACACGCGGAAATGGGCGATGCTGGGAATCAAACCCAGGATCTTGGGCATGCCACACCTGGAGCTTCCTGCTGTAAAACTTCTCCCGTAAACTCCAGGCTTTTCTTTTACCACCTCCCTCAAACCTCTTTGGTCTCATCGGAATCTGCCATTCTTTGAAGCCAGGCCCGGGAAGGGTGGAGGATGCCACTCCTGCCTACCTCTGGCAGCAGATGAGGCTCCCATGCCCCCCTCCTTCCCTGCAGCCTCCATAATGCCTGCTACAGACTGCTTGGCACCCCACAGCTAGAACAATGCCTTAAGTTTACTTTGGCAGGTTTTGCATAGGGAGGGCTGGGTGGAATAGAGCCTCACTTGATTCCTGGAACCTGCGAAAGGCTCTTATTTGGAGGATCTTTGCAGGTGCGGTTGAGTTAAGGATCTTCAGACCGAAAGGCTGCTCCATTAGCCAGGCATACCCCGAACTCGGTGATAACAGATTGGCCAAAGAGAAGAGGAGGGAGCAGTGTCCCCATGACTAACCCGGCAGGAGGAACCGACCCTCCCATCTCCCATCAGCGTGAAGACTACTACGATGAAAGGATCCCAAAATTTCTCAGGAATTCCATGTTGTGGGGAAGAAAAAGATTGAAGCCTTGAGCTAGGCAGGGGAGGCACTCTCTCTCAGGAAGAAATTTCACACATTTCTAACAATTTATACCAGACCACTTTACAGGACAGACTAGCACCCAAACAATGAGGGCCTGGTGACAGGCAGGGCCACACCGCGGCCAGGACTTCTGAGTTACCTATTTCTTGCCCTCACTTTAAACCTAAACTCGGGGAGGCAGGCGACACTGTGGAGGCTCGTGGAACGCGCACAGGAGGGTGGTGCGTACTTAGGAACTCAGGCCTGAATTATGAGAAGTTATCAGCCTCACTCTTTGTCAGCACGCCCTGCTCGTTCCTGCAAGTCTTGGTCCATCGGCTCATGAGTTTGCCATTCGCTTTACATGGGATAAAGGTCCTTCTATTAGTATGGCAGCCATTTCTAAATTTTTGCTTGTTTGGCTTTGGTTTTGGTTTTCCGAGAGACAGGGTTTCTCTGTTGTAACTCTGGCTGTCCTGGAACTCACTCTGTAGACCAGGCTGGCCTTGAACTCACAGAGATCCGCCTGCCTCTACCTCCTGAGTGCTGGGATTAAAGGCGGGGACCACCCTCTCCTGGCTATTTCTAAGATTTTTAATTGGTCCTTTATGATAGCGAGCCAGTGTTTTAATATCATTATCATTGAGTCTGTCTCATTATCTCTGTCTTTTCTTTTTTGTGTTTGTGTCATCATTCAATTATGTTAACATTCCTACTTTAATGCCTGCTTTGGAATTCTCTTTTTATTGGTTTCCTTGAGTTTAAGTGCTTCAATGTCCTGAGTTAGTTTTTCTTTCCTCTCTCTTTCTTTTTTCTTTCTTTGCTTTTCATCATGCATACATGCAGGCAAAACACCCATGCACGTAAAAATTAAAAGTAAAATGAAGAGAGCATCCTGGATTATCCGAACGGGCCAAGCTAATCACATTTGCTCTCAGAGCACATTCTTCAGTTGGAATCCGAGGAACTACAGAGGTCAGTGAGTCTGAGCAGAAGGAGGATCAATGGGTGACTGTTGTCTGACGGTGAAGGCCACATAGCAAACAAGTGTGGGCTTTGGTCTTGAAGCGATGAGGGAATGCATTCTGTCATAGTCCGAGTGAGCTCCTGAATGGATTCTTCCTGGTTTCTTGGTAGAAGTTCTAGCTTGGCTGACACCCTGACCACTGACTTTCTGAGACCCTTAGTAGAGGGTTCAGCCCGATGAGGAAGCATGTTTTATCTACAGAGACTCACATAATAAATATGTGTTGTTTCAAGAAAAAAGAAAAATGCTCGACTTCATGCCAGTGGCCTGAAGGTAGATGTGGAGGTCACTGGGAGGCAGGGGAGGACAGAAAAATGAAGGGCTGCAGAAAGGAGCCCTTTGCCCAGAGTCTGACTGCGTGCGAGTGGGGCTGGGGAGGTGGCTCAGGGGTTAATAGCACCTGTTGCTCTTGCAGAGGACCCCGGATTCAGTTCTCAGCACCCACAGGGCAGTTCAGGAAGGGTCACTGGTAACCCCAGATCCAGGAAATCTAACATCCTCTTCTGATTCACACAGGCACCAGAATGTAAGTGGTGTACACACATGCACTCAGGCACTCACGCATACACAACAAACAAACAGCAAACAAACATTTTTTAAAGCAGTAAACCTACCTCAGTGATGGTTTCTAGAGGGGCAGGATGGTCAGCCAATCATAAAGATGATGGGTTCATGACAATACCGCTTAACCCCTCTGAGGCTTCATAAAAGCATGATGACAGTATGCAAGGGTCAAACGAGGGAAAAGCGATACGGGAATGTATTCTGCCACTAGCCACAGGTGGAAAGAATACATATATATATGTGTGTGTGTGTGTATATATATATGTTTTTTTTTTTTTTTTTTTTTTGAGACAGGGTCTCTCTACGTAGCTCTGGCTGTCCTGGAACTCACTCTGTAAACCAGGTTCGCCTCAAACATACAGAGATCAGCCTGCCTCCACCTCCCAGGTGCTGAGATTAAAGGCGTGCGCCACCACGAATAGTGAAAAGTACAGTTTAAAACGCAAAATCCTCTGATGATGTTATGGCAAGTCCTAGGGAACAAGGAAGCCTGTCTTCCCAGGATGGCCCACAAGGGGGCGGCCTATGTCCCAGACTGAGTCACCAGCCCCTTACCACGTTTCCAGGAGCAACCGCGTTCCTCCCCTTATTAAATAAGGGCTCTTTAGGCCTCCCATCTGGGAAGAGCTCGGCTCTGCGTCACTGTCACCGTTCTCCCCCGCTGCCAATCCTGTTTCCTTTCTTCCCGGGACAGAGGCCTGTGCCATGGCATGCTTTAGGGATGTTTGTGAAATTGTTCCAGCTTAAGGGACTGCATAAGGGGGGCAGGGTGTGTGTGTTTCAGCTACACAGGCTGAGCGCAGAGTCCTGCATCTGTGAGTGCAGGCTGGGATCGTCGTCACAGCACCATTTCCCTGGCTACCTGAGAAGGGGGTACCAACGCCAGGCGCACTGTGCACACAGAAGATCCTGAGGGGTGCCAAGGTGAATGAAGATTCCTAAACGAGTGGCAGGTGGTGGTGCACGCCTTTAATCCCAGCACGCGGGAGCAGAGGCAGGGGCAGTCTCTACAAGTTTGAGGCCAGCCTGGTCTACAGGAGAGTTCCAAGACAGCTAGGGCTATGTAGTGAAATGCTGTCTGCCCCACCCCACCACCACCACCAAAAAAAAACAAAAAAAAAAAACAACCCTAAGTCTACCAAAAACCCTTATAGGAAGGGAGAGCAAGTGGTCTTTTTTCATTTTATTTATTTATTTGCTTATTTATTTATTTAATGTATGAGTGTTCTGTCACACCTGCATGCCAGAAGAGGGCATCAGATCCCATTATAGATGGTTGTGAGCCACCATGTGGTTGCTGGGAATTGAACTCAGGCCCTCCAGAAGAGCAGTCAGTGCTCTTAACCACTGAGCGGTCCTCCAGCTCTGTCTTTCTTTCTTTCTTTTTTTTTTTTTTTGGTTTTTCATGACAAGGTTTCTCCGTTGTAAAGCTGGCTGACCTGGAATTCACACTGTAGACCAGGCTGGCTTCGAACTCAGAGAGATCCACCTGCCTCTGCCTCCCGAGTGCTGGGATTGTGTGCCACCACCACCCAGCTCCTTCTTTCATATTTTTAAATGATTTATTTTTACCTTATGTGAATTGGTGTTTTGCATGCCTGTCTGTGTGAGACTGTCAGATCCCCTGTTGGGAACTGAACTTATGTCCTTTGGAAGAGCAGCCAGTGCTCTTAATTGCTGAGCCATCTCTCCAACCCTGATTACTTTCCTATACATATATAAGGAAACTGTGGAAGATACAAAGGAACCCAACAACAGTGATAAAGAGGGGGCACCTCTGGGGTCCTGCCTGGTGTTCTTCCTACACACCCCTTCACCTGGGACCCTGCGATTCTCATCACGGTATGGCCTGCTGACTGTTAGCTGGTTATAAGTTCAACAGGGTGTCAAGTGGGAGCTCTAGAAGGAACTACAACTATAAAGCCTGTGGTCCTTGAGAAGTCTGAACTGTCCAGCCCGGTACTGCTTCAAAGCTGAAAAGCACAAGCTGCTCTGCAGGAGGTGTCCTCAGCCCATCTCTCCTGCTCTCCATAAGGTGTCTAAGGACTAGAATGACCCTGGAGCCCCAGACTCCTCTTCAGGGAAGCACCTCAGGCCTTTCAGCTTGTTCCAGAGTACAGAGGAGCAGGGTACAATGTAGGTGGCTCTTGGCCCCTGAAGTGACTGTGTAAGAGGGCTTTTTGTAGTCTGCACACAGTGGTTTGGAGGGCCATGCGAGGCATGTGACTGTCGTGTCCTGATACCTAATGTGGTGTGCATACCTATGACCTCAGCCCTTCGGTTTAGTCATATTTTATTTACATGTATATTTGCGATCAGGTGCCCATGGAAGCCAGAAGAGGGTATAGGATTTCCTGGAGCTACATCCCTGGGGTTACAAGCAGTTGTGAACCTCCCCACATGGGTTCTGGGAACTGAAACCAGGTCCTCTGGAAGGACATCAAGTGCTCTGGATCACTGAGCCACCTCGGCAACCCACTGAAGCAAGGATGATTGCAAATTCAAGGCCAGCCTGGGCTGCATGGTGGGGCTTCCACACTCACACATAAAGTATCCTCCTGTGTTGGCTTTGTGGCCTGGGGTACAACTAAGGTTGTGTCATCGCAGAGCTGGGCTTACGGCCGGAGGTCACTCAGAATCACACCCCTGTGTGACATGTGAACATTTGATTTCAAACCGTGTTTTCTAGAACAGGAGGAGATGGGCTGCCATATGTTAGATCCCCAAGTTCTCTGTGGCCCTTGCTTAACCTTAAGGGTCCCTGCCACCCTCCCAAACAAGCCTCTACACCTGCTGTTCTCAACCTATGGGCTGTGACCCCTTTGGGGTTCAAATGGCCCTTTCACAGGGGTCACCCAAGACCATCTGTATGACAGATACTTATGTTTCATAACAGTAAAATTACAGTTTTGAAGTAGCAATAAAGGTAATTTTATGGTTGGGGGTCACCACAACACGAGGAACTATTAAAGGGTTGCAGGATTGGGAAGGTTGAGAACCACTTGCTGCTCTACACTGAACTACTTTGAGTCATGGCCTGGAAGCTTCCTAAGACACCAGGAATGTGATGGGCAGCCCAGATGTGGCTCCTGACTGCTGCCTGCACTAGCCCCTGCAAGTGTCTGGCAAATGGAGGCACTTGGGGGTTACAGCCGTCAACACTGGGAATTTCTTCCTTGCCCCATTTACTCCCAGGAAGAAACAGGACACAAAGCGAAGGTCCAGAACTTTATTAATGTCGCAGAACGCAGAGAGAAAGACTTCTGTCCTTCCCCAGTGGGAAGGCTGCTGGTGGGTAGCTTGAGGCAGCCAGGCCCGATGGGCCCAATGAGTAGTCACAACTCTCAGTGTGGCCTAAGTGTGTCTTAACCTCTTTCAGCCTTGGGCTCCTTGTGTGCTGCTTCACTGGGTTGGTGTGAGGACCATGGAGATGCTATGGGTATGTAGCACGGAGCTGGGCAGATGGCAAAGAGCCAGAGAGTGGCAGATGGCACTGTGAGCGTCAGCAAGTCTGACGTCCTCAGAGGGGGGTCATCGACAGCCTCTGAGTGTGAGCCGGAGGGCGTCTCTCTTCAGAAACGTCTTCCGAATGCTTGCTGGGAGCACAGCTCTGGATGGCCCTGGGAACTACCTGGTCTCTGGAAATGTGATGTCACACCCAAAAATGAGGGCTGTGGAGAGCCACGGTAGTCGCCAGCTATGTCCACCAACTCAGCAAGATGTGCTAGGGACAGTTTAAGGAGTGTCCTCAGGTGTGAGTGTGTGCTTGGGAGCATGAACGCTTGTGCAGGGAGAGGGTCTTCCGCACACTCCACCTTATGGTCTGCAGACAGTCTCTCATTGAGCCTGGAACTCACCAGCTGTAGAACCCCTGGGGTCTTCCTGTCTTCCTCCCCACCAGCACTGGGATTCCAAGCATGACTCCACACCTGGCTTTCTACTCAGGCACTGGACATCTGGACTCAGCATGTTTTGTTTTGTTTTTTTTTTTAACATTCATCCAGCCAGCCTCCCATACGTGTAACCAGAGAGGCAGTGTTTTCATTTTTAATTTCTGTAGTTTTTGCTTCGCCCTTCTTCCCTCAAGACTGGGTCTCATGTAAGCCCAGCCTGGCCCCAAACTCACTATTTAGCCAAGGAGGACTGTACGCTTCTGATCTTCCTGCCTCTACCTCCCCTGTGCTGGGATTGCAGACATGTACTGCCTCCCACTGGTGCCAGTGCTAGGCATGGAACCCAGGGAGTCATGCATTCTAGGCAAGCACTCCAGCAACTGAGCTACATCCTGGCTATAGTTTATTATTTGTTTTGTTTTGTTTTTTTGAGGCAGGGTCTCATTATTCAGAGGTATGTAGCACTATGTAGCTCTTTCTGTCTTGGAATTCATTATGTAGACCAGGCTGCCCTCAAACTCACAGAGCTGGGATTAGAGGCATACACTGCTGTGCCTGGCTTTCTACCCTTCCCCGACCCCCCCCCCCCCCCCCCCAGTAAACAGAAATTAAGGAAAAATGAGAAAGAACTCCCAAGAGTTGGGGTATGGGGAGCTATAAGAGAGCAGTATCCGGTATCCGGCTCTACTTTTTCTTTTGGCTCAGACATTCAATCCCAGAGGCCACTGAACTTGAAATCGGTCCTGGCTCTGCCTTTTGCTGCCCAGGTGACTTTGCACTGGTTTGGGCCCAAGGAAAAACCAATTGTAAGTCGTGGGAGCGTCTCTGGCTTAATGAATAAGGCTTAAGCATGTTAGCGGCTCAAAAGTGATCAGGCGGAAGGAATTTTGGCAGAGGTGTGCGTGCAGAAACAGGAAGAAAGGCTGGAGAGAGAGCTTCCTGCGCTGTGTACGGAGACCACAGTGTTTCCTGCAGTGTGAAAAATGACCACCGGGGGGCGCTCCAAATCTCGTAGTTTCTACTTTGCGAGCTCATTTCCCTGTGGGCTGCACTTCAAATCCAGCTGAGATGAATGGTTTTCAGTTTACCTAACTGATTTAATAAACTTTTAAAATAAATTTGTGTATTGTTTTCTTAACATGTGGATATGAGCCCGCGGCTCCTCCTTACCACAAGGCCCTTAGGGAAGGAATGCATAGGGTCGGAGTGGAGGAAAGGCTGCCTCATGGGGTCCTAGTTCAACCACCACGACTTGGGACGGTTTCTCAAGAGTGAGGCAGTTCTGAGGTTCACATGCCCAGCCTCCCAGGGATGTTATGAAATATGGACACAGTGGAAAGAAAAGCAATGCAAAGGTCAGAAGGGAGCTCCCGAGGCCTCTTACCTCCAGTGTACCGCCTTCTCCTCCCTCATCCCCAGGAGGAAGCGCCGGGTGGGAAGGAGGCAGATCCAGCTGTTAAGCCATGACCTCAAGAACAGTATTTCCAGGAATCCCCATCTTAGCATCCAAGGGATTCCTGGGAAAACTGGACCGTGAGGACAAGGTGGGGGAGAGAGACCTTCAGCACTTTCCACGCCCCTGGGGACCAGCAGTGCTCTCTGCATCCAGCCCTAGCTCTGGCAGCAGCCATCATGGGGTACTGCGTATCCCAGGATGCAGCTTCCTGCTCTGGGAAAAACGGCTAGAGCTTTGAGTGGCTGGGAAAGTACCTTCCCTGTGGTCAAAGGCCAGTCTGCTGACGTTGATCAGAACTGATCAGAAAACATCTGGAACCAGTCCCTTCCCCCGTTGCCATGGGACACACATACTCTGACCAGGAGGGTGAGTTTAAACCAGTTCGGGTTAAGTCAGTTCCCAGGCTCTGGCAACTTCCTCAGTGTTGACCTCCAACTGATCACTTAAACTCTGACCCTTGCTAGTCCTTGATGGTAAAGTGGCATCAAATAGGACTGGGTGGATGAGGACCCAGAGTGAAGAAATTGAGGCCGCAGGACTCTTAGAAGTGTGCGGCCCTGTCTCTGTTACTAGAGCCGAGAGTAAACAAGCCCAGAGTGCGATTTGTTCTGTTTTCCTACTCCTGCTCCGGGTTCCATAGTCTCACCAGGGGATAAGAAGGTAGAATTGAAGACACAATCTCAGCTCAGCATGATCCATTTGGCCTAACGCCAGCCACTTCACTGTGAGACTTAGCTTTCTCTTCTGTGAAATGGGTCACCTTCCTCTGACCAAGCTTCGGAGGTTAAATACCAATGGGTGCATTTCAGTGGCTCTCCTCTGTTGCCCCTTCTCGGAAGCCTCTGGGACAGGGTGGACATTTATGATATGCCTGGACTGGTTTAGACAAGGATCAGGGTTAGAGGCTCAGAGACTGAAGACTGTGACTCCAAGCCCAACGGGGACATCCAACATTTTGACATTGCAATATGACAGCGCCATCTACAGTGTGCCAGGCTGCTACCTCCAGGACTGAAGTTGTTAGGAATCGTCTCGTCTACAGAGACGAATAGGTTTCACCCCAGAATCATCCATACTGGGTGTTGAGAAGGAATCTAGGGGTGTGTGTCGGGACCCTCCCGGAGTGGACAGACGTCTTGATTGGTTGGCAGTGTCTTCCATGGGATTAGGAGAGGAAGTGGAGACAGGATGTCAGTGCTGGCCGCCCCTGAATGGACCAGCGCCGCCTGCCGCCTACCATTACAAATGCATAAGACTGATCGGCTGGAGTCCAGGAGCGTCACCACTCCGCCGCGGGAGTGGAGTGTACGGACAAGCTATTGGGCCTGCTACCCCACACCGACACTTACCATGTCCCGGCGAGGCTGCAGAACAACTTCTCCCTTCCTGAGCTACAGTGCTTCATCTCAGACTCCCATCTGACCAGAGATGCAGCACTGCACCTCAGGCTGGGGGACAGGCGCCTGTGCTCAGGCTGCGGCTTGCTTCCCGGGCAGGGGAAGAGCGTGAGCAAGTTGTCGTGGCCCGTCTCCCATCCTGTCTTTTTCTTGTCCCAGAGCTCCCTGGGACTGAATTTCCGTCTTAATTTCCTTTTTCTTTTTAAGTTAGCGTTCTTGAGATAGAACCCATCCACTTAAACCGTGCAATTAAAATTTTGTTTTTCTGCAGGGTTGGGAACAGAACCCAGGGTCTTGCACTTGTTAGATAACCTCTCTGAGCCCACTCACCTTGTGGTTTCTGCTCTTGTCTCCCACCCGTCTCTGTATGCGCTCTGGGCACTAGTGAGAAACCATCCCTTACTTCTTTAGACCTCGGAAGACCTTCATGTTCTTACTCATTGTGAACTCTGCTTCTTCCCAACTCTTAAGGTACAGTTTTCATGACAAAAGGGAGGCTGCTGGCTGCCCCCACGGCTGCCCCCACGTCTGGGCCATGCTGAGACCTGCTTGACTAATGGCTTGCGGTCCACCTCATCCTCTGTGGCCTTGCAGGGTTTCACCTCTGGGTCATCCCTGCTTACCTCTCCAGTCCTCTGAGGCCAGGGCTCCTATACTATAATTGGGGGGGGGGTCCCTCGATCCTGCTGATGACATGCCATGTTGCACATGACAACAGACATGGCAGATGACATGTGGTAACTGACCGAGTGGCCACATGGACAATTCACTTTCTTCTGTGGGCATGGCTTGTATGGGAACTTCCGGGTGAGCGGGGCACCCCCACCCAAAACCACCCACTCACCCTGCTCTTGCCAAGATCCCAGGGTCCCCAGAAGACCTTTGCTTCATGGTGACCAAGGTGGCCTTGATGCTGGATGACACATATTTTCATGGTTGTCTGAAGGGGGCAGGCAGCCTTTCCTCAGGGCTGGGAGAGAACAGAAAAAAATATCCACCTCCATTTTTAGAAACTCCACGGCTCCTAGGCCTCCAACAGGAATCTAGCATCAACCCCAAGTTGGGGGTAGGGTGTAGGGCCAGTGAAAAAAGGTTCTCTGATTTGTTGCTAAGGCCAGGGCACTTCTGTCTTGAGGCATCCTCAGTCCCCAAACTGACTTCCTCCTATCTGGAATCCCCAGAAGCTCTCCATGGCCCTCTTACCAGGAAACCTGAACAAGAGACTCCCTTGGGGTCAAACAGCCTGTCCACTCCACTTCATACCCACAGCTCCCACGGACCCTGTGAGAGAGAGGTGGCACTCAGCCTGACCAAGGGACATTTTTAGTAAGTAGCTAGGAGGGGCGGCTAGACACAGCATGGCTGGGCTGCTAGGAGCCACATTGAGTCCCTGCCTTCCCAGGGGTACAAAGCCATTTTGCCTACACTGCTTCTGCTTTCTGGGGGCAGCAGAGAGAGTCATTTGGTGACACACTCTTTGGGATATTCCCTGTCACTTTGTCTGTCCTGCCCTCCGTCTCTCCTCATCCCTTTTTTTTCCTTTTCCTTTTCTGTGTTCTTTTCTTCTTTCTTTTCACAGACAGAGACTCGTGTAGCTCATTCTGTGTGCAGAACTCCTGATTCTCCACTTCTGGAGTGCTGGGATTACAGACATGTGCCACAGTGCCTGGCAGTCTGGGGTCCTGTGTATGGGGAGGAGAGTCTGGCTGTTGTGCCTCTGATGTCTTTCTGAGGCCTGCTCGTCTCAGGAAGGGGCTTCAGGCTCAGGGCCTGGCAGGCCACAGAAGCAAGGGACAGTGCTGCACTGGCTGCATTCTTGCACAACTGGTTTTGTTGTTGTTGTTTTGGTTTGGTTTTTCTGAGACAAGGTTTCTCTGTTGTAACTCGGTCTGCCCTGGGACTCACTCTATAGATGAGGCTGGCCTCGAACTCACAGAGCTCTGCCTGCCTCTGGCTCTGGGTGCTGGGATTAAAGGCATGGGCCACCACTGCCTGGCATTCACATAATTGTTTTGAACTCTGGATAGCATTAGTTTTCCACTTATAACTAGTATTCCTACTTAGGTATGTAAGAAGATGGACCTTATACTTTAAAGTTCCATTGCAGACAAAAGTAAAAACCAAGACATCTGATGGCTAGGTTTGGGGCAGGTGACCAGAGCCTACTCTACCTTCTGGACAGTTTGTGTGGCTGGAAATGATTACCTTGGATGGAGGACCAGGAGTGTGTGTGTGTGTGGCGGCGTCAGGGGAGGTTTTCAGATACAGACTCAGAAAGGGGATTTTAGAGTTGCCACTATCCCACCTTGGGATAAAGGAGAGCACAGCTGAGATTTTTATATCTTCTGGTGTGATACACGAACTGGGAGAAGGTGGTCCGTCCTTCTTAAGGAAAAGTAAACAGCTAGACAGTACTGAGAGGTAGGTGTTCAGCCATGAAAGGTCTTTGCCTCATCTTCCTTGTCCCATCCCTGGATAAAGACTGTCTCGTTCTATCCCTATGATTCTAGAATAACCAAGCCGGTAAATGTTTAACTGTACATATTCCCATAAGTCTCCAAGGCTCCAGAGAGATAGAATTTCCTTGGGGTAGAAGTGCAAGGCACCATGCTGGGCTTCTTAACTCGGAGCAGCTGGGCCTGGCCCCTCGCCTTAACCTCCATGCCTCAGGTCTCAACCTCTCGGTCCTCTGGGTTTGGGACAGGGTCTCATAGCTGTGCCAGCTCATCCAGCAGACTCAGCCCCTCTTCTGTGCATGGCTGTGCACTCCGGGCTAGCGCGGTCTTAGTGCTGTTTTGACCTTGCAGGGCACAGAGGGTTGAGGGGGAAGGAGAGAACCCGAACAGGGCATGGGGCAGACTCAGCAGAACTCCGGAGAACAGAGCCTGCGAGAGGACTGCCAAGAGCTTGTGGCCAAGGAGGTTCCCTCCCCCACCCTCCGGGTAGTTCAGAAGGCCTCCTGGAAGGGGTGGGGTGGGGACTGGGATGGTGGGGTGGGGCAGTGGGACAGGAAGGTGCGCCTTCTGGATCTCTGGACCCAGGAACATACAAGTACACGCGCTGGTAGGCAGAGCTTGTCGGGGCCCTGTCTCCCTCAAGTGGTGCCTCCCTGAGAAGAGGTGTGCCCCAAGAAAGGCTCCTTCGCACCGTGATGCCGCCAGAAGATGAGGGAGGCGTAGGGGATCCAGGCTCTATCTCCAGTCAGCAGAGCTATTTCTCACTGGGTCCCTCCATCTCTGCGGCTTGGCTTTCCACTCTGTTAAGGAGGTAGATGACCCAGGCCGACTCCGGTTCTTACCTGGTGCTCTTGGTGTTGGCTCTCAGCAGCTTGGAAGCCTTGCTGCCAGGGGGTGGCCTGCTTTCTCTTCTTTTCTCAGGTCTTCAGAAAATGTCTCCAGGCTAGGGGATCTCTGTCTTCTGTCTGTTGGGAAGCTCCTGGGAGGGGCGAGAGGAGGGGAGGCTGAAGGAGAAAATAAACAGTGGTTGTCTGGATATTCTCGCCAGGCCCAGGCAGGACGCTCTGTGGCTCCTGCCCTTATATGGCAAGGCTGCTCTGAGCTCGGAACCCTGCCTGTCATTCCTACCTCAGTCACCACTCAGAGGACTGAGGGCCATCACTGGTCACCTGGGCTGCTGCTGAGAAGCCTGGCAAGACCCAGCACATGTCTTGGGGGGTCACCTATACAAACTGAGCAGCTGTCTTCACCTCTGATTGGTGTAGCAGGGATAGTAACGGATTGAAGGGAGGACACTGGTCCAAACTCCCATCTCAGAATCCTTTCCTTCTCTGGGCCTCTGTTTCTCTCTGTATAAAATAAGAGTATGGGAAATAATCAATCCTCAGTCAGCCCTATGGGGTGAGAGCAATTGCTCCCCCATTTTGCAGAAGGGAAAACAGGTCCAGAGAGGCTAAGAACAATTGTGCAACTGATCGGGAAATGAGGTAGGATTTAACTCAGGTCTGTCTGGCATCAGGGTCCTGAGTGTCATGGCCGATTGCCACGACACAGCATAAAGGGGCAGATTTAGCCATCACACATGCTCTATGGAAAGGTGATTGTATTGGAGCTGTGCCCCTGAGAAACCAGGCAACCCCTAATGCTCCACAACACAGCCTAAGTGGAACAGCCGTATCAGGCAGGGGCAATAGGCTATTTGCTGGGTGTCCTCAGCATACGACACAAGGCTGATACAGATAAGGGCCCCAGAGGAGGGGTGCGTGGAAGTGCTGAGTGAGTAAGCCTTGCTGGTCACATTTCCAGCTCTGCAGCCCGTTCTGAGGATCAGTTGAAGCAATGAGTCAGAAAATAGGTCCCTTCTGCCCTCTAAAGTGGCCTCCATTGTCTCCCTGTGCTGATGCTTCCTGAACTCTTTGCCCTCAGTCCAGCTGTGGGATTGAGGGGAGAGATGTGCTCAGGGCCCAGGCCCTGGACTGTGCTTGAAACTTCAGGCTAGGGACAAGTCCCAGGCCGGCAGCAGTGACCGTGGGAGAGGCTGCAGAGGAGAGCCTGAGGGGGTGGAGGGGTGGGCTGCTGGGAACAGCTCAGAAATGTGCCTCACACAAGCACTAACATCCGGTGTGCTCTCAGGCCGGCCCTGGAACCTCCCTCACCCCATCCATCATCCTGGCATCTTCTCCGAGGCTCCTTCCTGGGGCTGAATGGGGAGGGGTGGGGGCTCAGGGCTGACTGTCCCCATGCCAGAGACAGTGCAGCTGGACACTCTACAGGCCTGCTTAATGTCCGCTAGAGGGTCGTGGCGGAGGCGCCTGCAGTCTCCTAATCCAATTTGTTTACACCAGTCTCTGCAGCTCATTTGCTCACAAGTGAAGACCGGGTGCATGCTATGTTGGGGTGCACGTTCGCACACATGTGGAGGCCACACAGGGGTGAACAGGTGGGCTCTGTTATATAAGCCTTGTCTTACATCCACAGGGTAATGGCTCCTTTCTGCAGCCCCGCCTCCCCCCTTCCCTTCTCTCACCTTCAATTCTCCTGCTTATTCCATCCTTTATAGACCCATGCCAGACATCTCTACACTGCCTGACCTTGCAATCCTGAGTGTGCAATTTGGAGTGCAGTCCTTCCTTCTGGGCCTCAGTTTTCCTATCTGTCTTATGGAGCCTTTCACTGTTGCCCTTTCCCGTGTGCTACCGAGTATGGGATGCTGCATGCTCAGACCCCAGCAGGGCTGAAAGAGCACCCCCACCCTTGGGAGTTGCTCTTATCAACAGTGTAGTCCTCGCCCAGAGCCCCAGGACTCCAGGTACCCTCCTACAAAGCTCTTCTATCTCTAAGGAAGACTACCATTGTCTGTGTCTTGCTCAAACCGAGATGACTTCCTGTTGCTATTTGAAGGAAATGGAGTAGGGTGGAAAGGGTTCTCATGCCTGTTGGGTCCCCTCTTCTTTGCTTTCCATTTATTCCACCTCCAGCCCAATGCCAACATTACCGAAAGGCCGCCCTTTTGACTAGACTCTACTCTTTGAGACTTCCAGGCCTGGTTTCCTGGTCATTCTGAGCATTGTGATGGGGAGCATGTCTGAGGGTCCCAGGTTTTTCCTAGGGGTGTATATGGGGACAATAGAAGGAATCACTTACAGTTCTGGGAGCAGGGCTGCCACTGGCTGGCCCTTCTCTGGTTCTTGGGAGGATTCCTCTCTTGGGGGTGGTTCCTCATTCTCCAGTGTAGGGGGGGAAATCCTATTAGCCAGTGTTCTTGCCTGAAAAAAACAAAAGATCTGGCTCATCAGAAGTATACTGGGCCACCCTGTGAGCAGAATGTGGAACCCCAAGGGCCTGTACCTGATTTTGTTCTCTGAGAGACTGAGAAAGGGTCCCGGGCCACTCCTAGTCCAGAAGCTTTGGGCTGACTTCCTGATGTTTGTCCTGGCCCTGTGGAATTGTCCCTTGGGCCCTCCATGGCCATGATCCCTGCTGTGCCCACCTGGTTTTCAAAGGGAGACTTCAGGGAAACTCTAAACTCCAAGAGCAGGAGGGCTCATCTTCCCATCTAATGCAGCTGGACCTGTCAGTGAAAACCTTGTTCTGCAAGGTCACTGCCCAGAGGCACTGATAGCTAGTGATCCTACTTCTCATATCAGAAATGGGCTGTGTGGAGAAGACTACAACCTCAGGCTAACTTGGTGACCAAGGCTGTAATCCCTTCGGGTAGCACAAGGCTCACAGCCTATAGAATGACCCCAGAACTGTATAGCTACCACTGATGTGGGAAGGGGTGGATGAGGCCTTGTGTGTTGCTCAAGATTATCTACTGACCAGTATTTAAGACAGACAAGGAGCCAGACTCAGCTGGCTATCTCCTAAGCTTCGATGACCGTAAAGCAAAGTTCACACGGCTAGGGTCATGGGCAAAGCCAGGATCTTCGCCTAGGGAACAAGTCACAGCTATTCCCCAGGAGGAGTCCACCTTAGCTTCTCTTTGTCAGCTCCCTCCCACACACAGATTCCGGAGGGGCCCTTGACTCCAGGACCTGGACGTTCTATATGCTTGGATGGAATAAAGGAGAGGCGGGCCCTGCTTTCGTGTCTCTCTTTAACTCCTTCCCAGCTGTGTCCGAGGATCCTTGTCTTCAGTTGGCTCCCGACCACGCATCCTTGTTTCTGACAGTTAGCAACAGCAGATTACAAGCACTATCTAGGCACATGGCGAGCCAAGAATAAACGGCTGCAGCTCCAATTATCAGTATGGTGAGTGCAGGGGCAGGGGCAGGGGCAAGAGGGGCATCTAGAGATGCTGATCCGCTGATCCGCAGGAGACACCACTGCATGGCCTCTCCTCCTGCTCCCTCCCGCACAGCTTCCCTTGGCGCCTGTCCCCAGAGTGCCCCCAGCCCCTTGTCACCCTGTAAAGTTCACCAACCTCACATGCTCTCTACTTCCTCCCCAGGGAATGATGTCCTGGGACTCTTGAGCAAGCCCTGGGAATGCAGCTTGAGGTGGAAAGCAGAAACCAGTAACACAGGGAAAAGGGGAAGAGAGGGAAAAAAAAGGGGCCCCCAGCTCCCCTGCGAGCCTTGCTTCCAGTAGCTCAGATCCTGAGAGTGAGAGGAAGAGACTAAACACCTTGATCCCTAGCTTTCCAATAAGGACAAAATCTGGGAAGAGGAATGGAAGTTTCCCTTGACTTCTCCACGCAAGGTAGGGGAGAGGAGTTGGGAGCTCTTGATGACCTTCCCCCTTGCTAAAAATGCTTGTCCAGTCCTCATTAGGAGCCTTCTTAGTGCTGTCTTACAAATAATGAAACCAAGGGTCTCGGAGCTCATGGCACTCCCTCAAGGTCACGGTCACACAGCTCGTTAGTCTAGGAGTCCCAGTTGGCCCCATGCGTCCAGCATGCACTGTCTCTGCTCTCCTGCTGCCCTGGTTGTCATGCTTGTCTTGGAAGGAGGTTGAGAACAGAGAAAGCATTTTTAGCACGAACAGAAATGATCTGGGCCCAGGGAGGCCGCCAGACATTGGAAGCAATGGTTTTCTTGTTGTGGGTGTAGCTGTCTCTTTCCTACGGCATGTCTCTCTTGTTTATTGTGAATTTGTTTAAACAAATGACAAAAACCCCACTTCCATTATAAAGGTCTTGCTTCTGTCCTGTCTGCCTCTTTTTTGGTTTGTGTGTATGTGGGCTCGCGCGCATGTACATGTACTAGTAAGTGTGAAGACAAGAGGTTGACATTGACCTTAGGTATCGTCCATTGTGCTCCCCCCCAACCTCTGTGAGTGTGTGTGTGTGTGTGTGTGTGTGTGTGTGTGTGTGTGTGTATGTAAGTGCAATGCCTTCAGAGGCCACAAGAGGGTGTTAGATCCCCTGGGACTGGAGTTCTAGACAGTTGTGAGCCTCCATGTAGATGCTGAGACTTGAACTCGGATCCTCTGCAAGAGTAGCCAGTGTTCTTAGTCGCTGAACCATCTCTCTAGCCCCTCTGCCTTATGTTTTGAAACAGGATATCTTACTGAAACATGCTGATTCCGCTACACTGATTGTCTAGGAAGGCCTAAGGATCCTTCTGGGATTACAGGTGCTGCCAGAGCACCCGGCTTTTATGTGGGTGCTGGGGGTCTGAATTCAGGTCCTCATGCTTGCAGGGCAAGCACTTTACCTCTGAGTCACCTCTCCAGCTGTTTCGTCTGCTATGTAAAGAATAGGAATCTCCAGGGTTGTAGAGCTTCCTAGGAATGATTGCACTTTCTGAATAAGACATGCTGGTTTCTTCTGCACTGTTTAGGGCAAGAAGATTAGCAGGCAGGGTATAATTCCTGCAGTTTATGTGTATGGGTCTTCCCTTCTGGGTGTCGGGTTGTTGCTCAGCTCAAAGCAGGCCTCAGTGAGCTGCACCAGGACCTGAAATTTCGGTTCATCATGGCCTCACACCCTTGTTCAGATGAGGACATTGAGACATGGAGAGATGAAGGGATGCAAAATGGGTGCTTGATGTCAGGGATCCAAATGACATCCGGCTTAGGTCCTGACCTCATCTATTGACTGAAGGATGCCACTGGTCAATGCAAGGGGCCTCTGGGAGGAAGGTGGGGGAGAAGAGGGCCCTAAGTTCCCTGGCTTTGAAGATGGAATAATCATGACTTCCTTCTCCAAATAGCTTTTGGCCCTTCCTAGAAGCCAGATGGCGGATGTTTGGAATGTATGTTGTAAATACTGTTTCAGGAGGGGGGTGGGGTACAGATGTGTCACTTTCTCCAGTAACTAGAAAGGAGATCTGAGGGAGGGCATGTGGAGGAAAGCCGGCTGTGAAAGGATCTGGGGAGAGGGGAGGGGGGCAGAAAGAGAAGAGATGTTGGGGGGAGGGGCACTGTTGGCCACAAAGGAGGGTAAAGGGAAGGGAGAGAACAGCTGGGGAGGGGGCTTGATGCAAAGGGACAGCTCCGTTTTGCGTTAGGAGCAAATCCTGCATCTTCTAAAAATAACTCAGCCTTTTCCCCAGCGGGGCTGGCAGCAGGGCTGAGAAAGGCACGCCTAACCTTTTATGGTAAGAAAAAAAAAAATCCCGATTCTCAGAGGGAAGCTGGGTTGGAGCCTGTAGCTCTGGATGAAGCCCAGCCATGGGGTCCAGGGTGGGACAGGGCTGGTGGGGGGTGCAACTAGGTGGGATTTCCTGGCCTGAGTCTTCTGCTGTCTGTGAAGAAAGGGCAGAGGTGTGTGGGTGCAGCAGGGGCCACCTGGGAAAGCCTTGTGGGTCTGCTGGATGCTGGTGTTGGATTCGGGGTGTCTCTGGTTTACAAAGTCCTCCCTCAGCCCCAAGAAGGGAAATGGATTAGGCTTCTTGTGCAGGAGTTTGAGGCACTGAGGCAAACTGACACAGGTTCACACCAAGATGCCTTTTGTGCCCGTTATTCGGGAAAGCACTATAGACAGTGGAATCACCACACAGCTGAGACTGGCCTCAGGTTACAGAGATTCACTTGTCTCTCTGTCTCTCAAGTGCTGGGACTAAGGTGTGTGCCATTATGCCTGGCTGACTGGAATAATTTTAAAGTGCTTCTCAGCTCGCTTGTGCTAGTGCTCCCTCCCTCCGCCCCCTCTCTTCCCCCCTCCACTCTCTTTGAGATAGGATTTCATATTGCATGGTTCAGATTCACCTTGAACTCACTATGTATCTCAGGCTAGCTTTGAACTCACGCCCTCCTCCTTAGATTTCTGAGTGCTGGGTTGCTGGCATGAGTCGCCACACCATGTTTCCTTCCACAATTTCTTCTCTCTCTGGGAATTTATTGGCTGGGAAGCGAAGCTGGGACATAAAAGAATCTGTAGGCTGCTGTTTTCCTCCTGTGACCCACCCACTCCCCCGGGGAAATCTAGATGAGTGAAGTAGTAGATCACTGGGAATCCTCTGCTTGGGCTCCTTGGGCCCAGACCCTTCTGAACACACTGAGGCCAGAAGGTACCTCTTGTTCAAGGTCAGTCATATGGAGAGATAGGCAGAACCAAACAGTACCAAGAGCTTTCCTGGGCTTCCCCGTCCCACACCTCTTCACTTCTTTTTGCAGGAGGCCTTCTCCCACTTATAGTTCCAGTACTCGGGGACAATCTCTAGCCACATAAAGGGATTTGGAAGACAGAACAGCAGGAAGTAACAATAGGTTGCTATTAGCTGACAAAGGAATATGGCATGTCCTGGTTGGGTACCTGACTTCTCTCTGTCCTTGTCTTTGATATTTGGAGCCTCATTGCCTCCAACATTGGCTAAAAGGCAAAGGAGCTCCAAAGGATGCATCTACTTAGTGTGATCTTGGGGAAGTCTCTCCCCAGCTTCTTTATCATCGTTATAAGGAGACAGCTCTGATGCTTATATACTAGGAATATTTTACCAAGAAGCCACCAGGTTACCAAGGGGAGTACATTACAAAGTGTGTTCTAGTGGTAGTCAGCCTGAGGCAGGAGATTATCACTTAAGATCCCCTAAAGCCTCTTCTCCACACCCTCTGCCTTTATTCAGGGAAGCCTGGACTCCTCTGTGCTCAGCTTGAACCTTCGTTCAGGAAGCCCTAAGTGGTGAGCATCCCTGCCCTGCCTGTTGGCCTGGCTGGTGCTTTTCTCCAGGACTCTCGCCAGGCATGGCTGGTCCCTGGGCATCTTTCCTGGACTGTCCACTTCCCCAGGCTCTAGAAGGTAGCGGGATACCTGAAGTTGCTCCTGAGCCCCAGCTCACTATACTGACTTCTGTGACTCAGTCCAGGCCAGGGAAGCTGCTTGCCTTCCTCGCCAGCTTCCTGTCACACCCAGTGCTGGGGAAAAGAGGGGAACAGAAGAGGGAAAAACTGAGGTATTGTAAGTGAGCTGTTTTCCTGTGACCCTGCTGGAATCTCCACACAGACTCTCTGGAGCGTGTGAACGGGCTCTCAAGAGACTCTGCCCCCATGATCTTGCTTCTGCAGGGCGGGAGGCCATTGGATGAATGGCCCCCAGGGACCTGTTCTCATAAATAGCCTTCAGGTCTCTCTGGTCTGGCCTGGAGTCCCCTGGGAAGAGCAAAAGATCACAGTAGGAAAAAAGCAAGTAGGGGGCAGGAAAG
This sequence comes from Cricetomys ansorgei, assembly GCA_026225945.1. Lineage (NCBI taxonomy): Eukaryota > Metazoa > Chordata > Mammalia > Rodentia > Nesomyidae > Cricetomys > Cricetomys ansorgei. The sequence continues at coordinate 833,361 of JAMJFZ010000242.1, read as the reverse complement.
TCCCAGAAGCCCCTGTACAAAGTCAGGCAGAACTGATGTCATATCTGACTAGAACCTGACATGCAGGCAACCAGGAACTTATGCTCCATGGCGGCTCATGGCGGCCTGGGTGGGCATGTGAAGTTGCAGGCTGGTGGTAGGAAAGGCCTCATAGGGACTCCGACGCCTGACTTTACCCTGTGTCACCACCACTAATCTTGCACACTTCTTGGCATAAGAAGCTCACCACTTCCAAATCACCCCTCCCTCTTTGAAGAGACTGCTGTCGACTCTCCTCTAGTGTGCAGATGCTGCCAGCATCTCTGGGGCTTCATGCCCTGTCCTTTGGGCTCAGAATTCCTGTTCCTCAGCAGGCTCTTTCGATGTCTGAGGCTGGTGATTGTAGCTCACTGGCTCCCAGTCCTGGCTCCTCTTTTCCCTTATCCGACATCTGAGCATTACCCCACAGCCATATTTCCTCATCTCCCCACTACTCTGGGGATCTTGGTCTGATGGTGTTTGAGAAAGGGACAGACAGATTAAATAAAAGTACCAAGAGAAACCAGAAACCTCTCTGGCTACTCAAGCAACCTAGGTCTCTCCTTTTGCCCGCCTCCCGCCTTGGGGAGCCTCCAGACCACCTTAGAGTTCTAAAAACACCAAACGCAGTTCTGTCTCTTAGAATTCGTGACCCTCCCATCTCCCCACCCTTTTTCTTTACTCATCTACCTGAGAGGAATACTCCATTCCTCTCAGGTGGAGTCTGGGTGTCTACATGGACTGGCCCTGGGTTGTCTCCCTCCCATCCCAAATGGTGACATCAGGGCCTGAAGAACTCAGCAGGGTGGGGTACTTCCTCAACTTCCTCAAGTATAATGGCTACCGAGCCAGGACCAGGCCCTTGTTCAGTTCACCTTAGGGGATACCCTGGGCCAATGGTTCTCAACCTTTCCTAACGCTGCGACCCTTCAATACAGTTCCTCATGTTGTGGTGACTCCTAACCATAAAATTATTTTTGTTGCTACTTCCTAGTTGTAATTTTGCTACGGTAATGAATCATAATGTAAATATCTGATATGCAGACATTCTTAGGTGACCCCTGTGAAAGGGCCGTTCAGGGTCACCCTAGGCTCTTGGAGGGTGGTGGCTATATGCCTGAGATCTGCTGGTTCAAGGCAGGCAGGCAAGTGAAGGGTGGAATCATGGCCAGCAGCCTGTTTTGACTCATCCCCATTTCTGTTTGTCTGGGGGAAACAGGAGGAAAGGCAGAGAAAGAGTTGGTCAGGTGGGCAGGGTCCTTTCTAGCTGTCTCCCTGTGATGCAGTTGGGGTCCACAGGAACATAGGTTGACATGGCTCTTGGGGAGGTACCCAGGGTGGGGTCACCTTTCCTCATCTTGGCCTAGTTCCTCCTGCAAGACTCCGAAGGGCTGTGTGGGGAAAGGGGCAGCCCAGGGCCGATGAGGCCTGTAAGGGGACACAGGCCACGGGCAGGTGCTCACTGGAGTGGTCGGCCAGAGTCTGTATTTTCTGCCGTCAGCTGGGCTGTTGTTAAAAGTGGGGGCTGAGCTGAAGAGTGGGCGGTTCTATCTATACCGTCACTGTATTTTTCTTAATCTAGAAGGCACGCAGCTTCCTCCCCTAAATGTCAAGGGCACCACCATAAAGGAGGTGAAAGCTAGAGCCGTTTCTGATTCGTAGCCCTCTTGGCTGATTCTAGAAGATAGCAGTTAAGTGCACGGAGTCAGCCAGATTTGGGGTCGAGTCCCAATTTTGCCCATTAACCTGTGTGACTTTGAGCAAATAATCAGACCCCTCGGAGTCTCTGGCTGACCCAAGCGATAAAGGCACTTACCTCCAGGTACTGGGCGAGGAAGACTTGATACGTAGCAGTTTGGGTTTTGTGGGGGATTGCAGTGCTGGGAAAGGAACACAGGGCCTTGAGCATGCTAAGCATGCGCTCTACCACATCCCCAACTGTTTTTTTGAGACAAGGTCTCGTGTCGCCCAGGCTGGCCTTGAACTTATTAGGTAGCTGAATTCCTAATCCTCCTGCCTCCACCTCCTGAGTGCTGGTATTACAGGCATGCACTAACATGCCTGGCTTGAGAACTGTTATTTTTGATGGGATGAGCTCATTATCCCTCAGCATCTAAAGAAGCTAGGATTTAGCAGGGCATCCCTTTTCCTGAGAAGCTGCCTGGGGCCCTAGCAGCTGCTTTTTCTTGAGTAGTCCCTGCATGCCAGTCATTGCTCCACGGGCTTCAAGAGCTTCAGCTCCTCTCATCCAAACAGCTCAATAGACTACCTCAGTCTCCCTACTTTACAGATGGAGCCGTGGAGAGTCAAGGAGCTGCAGCTGCTTCCAGGCAAATGCAAGATTCAAATCCAAGACCCCTGTGTCGCCTTGGCCCTGCGATCCCAGCTTCCTGTAGCCCCACATTGTTCTTACAGTGCTTTGATTAGCTCTGCCTCCCCGTTCCTTCCTCTTGGACACAGGGGTTCTCTCCACCCCTCAGAGCTCTGTATCTATAACAGACCCAGAAGGGGATTGAAAGAGTTGGGCTGTGTGGCCAGGAGGGTGGGCCAGGCTCACTGTGTGTCAGGCATGGTTCAGATCGGAGAAAAGGTTTGTGGTATTGCCAGGCTGCAACCCAGAGATTCTTTTGCAAGCAGGAAAATGGCTGGCCCCAGAGTTCTCGCAATGTGTGCTGGTGCCAGGTCCCTGTGGGGCTTGTCTAAACAGACTGTTAGCAGTGACTGCCCCTGACTCTATCCACCCAAGCCCTGCAGGTCTTGGACCCAGGGTGCATCAGGATGACTACTACTACTACTACTACCTACTACCTACTACTACTACTACTACCTACTACTACTACTACTACTACTACTACTACTACTACTACTACACACACACACACACACACACACATGTCTTCCTAAGTGTCTGTGTGATCTGGGTGCTCTGGGAGGGTAAATTGCTAGGCGCCCATAGGGATGAGGATCAGTAGCCTGCAGAACACACATGTGTCTGGCCTCCTTCCCATCTTCCTTCCTCCCTCCTTCCTTCCCTTCCTTCCTGTCTCCCTCTGTAGCCCTTTTCCCTCCCTCTTTCCCTCCCTCCCCTTCCTTTCTTTCTGGTGCTTGGAATGAACCAAGGGCCTCATGTGCCAGACAAATGTGCTGTACTACTGAGCTACATCCTCAGCCCACTTCTTTACAGTATTTGATGTAAACAAAATAAAGTCTGTGACACACACACACACACACACACACACACACACGTATATTTCAAGAAATCCCATCATGTCTAGTGTGGTCAAAGGAGAGGTGTCCACTTAGTGAGACATGGAAATAGCCTGATGACTTCTTGTGCTGTCTTCAGGCCACACCCAGGGCCCAGCAGCCCTGCTCCAGGTATAAACTGGAGAAACTCTGGCCCCTGTGTACAGGAGGTGTGTTTAAAACTGGACAGAAGACAGAGGGAACATTTCTCATGCCTCCTCGTCCTCCTCATCCTTGTCCTCCTCTTCCTCCTCCTTTTCCTCTTCTCCTTCTTCCGGGATGTATCCCTGGCTGATCTTTAACTCATTACGTAGACAGGCTGGCCTTGAATTCACTGAGATCCTCCTGCCTCTAAAAGGGTGTGCCACCATGCCCAGAGTTCTCATGGTTCTTTGAGCCACCTCAGGACCCGAGCCCCGGGGCAGTTCCGATGGAAAACTGAAAGAAATGGCAGGGCCACTGCCAAGGACCTTGGAGACTTACTCTGGGGGGTAGTGTCATCTGAGGAGTCACTCAAAGCTGCTTGGGTCTTTGGTGGCTCAGGGTCCCGAACTTTCTCTTCTGCGGAGCTGCATGTATTACCGTTTGTTTCTCTAGACTAGCCAGATAGGAGAAAGGGCTGAGGTTGGCCATGGAGCTATAGTGTGGCTAGGGGCCAAGTGTTCTGGGACAGGGGCATGGCTGAGGGATAGCCAGCAGCCCCAGAGCTGGGAGGCTTTCATTAACCCCCAGGTACAAATCCTGAGGCTGGAGTCTCCTCCACAAGGCTACTTCCTCACTGTGCTACTCAGGGGCTCTGGGGGCCAGGTGAAGAGCATGCAGGTGGAGACTGGGTTCATGCCTCCTGTTTTCTAGCTGTGAGACCTTGGGTGGGCTACAGTTTCCTGCTCTATAACGAGGGACATTGGAATCATTTGATCCCTCCTAAGAGTAATCTTAGGAGAGCTGCAATAATGCAAACTATTTAGCTAGTGTCTGGCTCCTGGGAGGGTGGTGGAGACAGCAGCCTGGAGTAGCCAGTACACATATACAGCGTCTGGCCTCTTCTGTAAAATGGGAATAATCGTTCCTAGTTCCCTCAGACCTGCAAGGCTTCAGTGAATTGATTCAAATAAAAGCTTCAGGTTTCTGGAAGTCCTAAGCCTGCAGTTGCCCAACTGGTCCTGAAGGTCTCATCAGGTTCTCTACATCTCTGGGGGCTTGTGCTGCTGGTTCCTGACTCCAAACAGAGGTTGAGCGCAAAGGGAGGGGTACAGGCTCCAGACCTTGGGAGAACCAAGGCCCCCCTGTTGCCTTCTTGCAGGAAGGGAAGCCTCCAGTGCCCTCGGGGATCCCAAGTTGGTTGTTTTTGCTCCTTTCCTCTGACTGGGGCTTCATTCTACACCTCTCTTTCCAGAGCTTTCTGGGCACCCTGTGCGTTTCTTCCCCGTCTCATCCCCCGCCTCCCCCACTGAATGTCACTGAGGCACTATGTTTCTCAGTCCTCAGATAGCCATATGGGGTCAGAACTCAGGCTGCACCTATTCCACAGAAGGAGAGGCCTAAGCTGAGATGGCAGATGGCTGCATCAAGTGCTTCTGATATGTAAACAGGCCAGAACTGGACCCTATCAGCTGGGGTTCTGTGCTGCCTTCTGAACCACATGGCCTTGGGTGACCAGGCACAAGAAGGAATAGATAGATGTTGCACAGCCTGAAGCTGGGGCACTGTGTTCCATTCTGGGCCCAGACGCAGCCAGTGTGGTCCAAGGACTTGGATGCTGCCTGTGTGTTCCAATCTGAGCTCTGGCCCTCACAGTGCCCATCACAGTCCTTCCTTCCAAGGCCCCAGAGGCCTTCTGTGATTTCTTCATCCCATTCCTGCCCGAGGTCCTGTACTCATGGCTTATTGCATCAGACATCATCCCTATGCCCACCAGAGGCAGCATAGCACCCGGAGCGGGGGAGGGGGGGGACCAGATCAAGGGCTTCACCTAGACACTCTGTGGGTGTTCTCCATCACCCTACCTCAGCCTCCAACAGCTCCCAGGGCTTTGACCAACTATTTGGACTCAGAGTCTATGGTCAAAAGGTGGATGTAGCCCAGGAATCTCCTGAGGGAACTTCCCTCATATGGCTCAGAAGCCACACCCTGCATCTCCAAGACCATTTAGTCCAGACACTTCCTTACACATCTAGATGGGCAAGCTGACCCAACGAGGGATGGGTACCTGCCTAGAGCCACGTAATCAGGCACTGAGCGCAGATCTGGGATTAGGGCTCAGCCTCCACCTCCCCAGTGTCCTTCCTAGTCCCTCCCCCCTGTTCTATAGCTGGTACCCCATCTTCCAGCTCTGTGCCTCCTACTCCCTGGGGTCCTGAGCTCACACGACCTCTTCCTCAGCTTTGGCTTTGGAACCATTATTTGGAAACAGTGTTCCTTAACAGGAGCACCAGGTTCTTGGAGCTGTGGAGTGAACATCTGGTACAACAAGACAGAGCACTATGGAGGCTAGGACAGGAATAACTGCCCAGATGTGGCACTGTAGGGGCTGCCACATCTGGCCTACTGAGGACATCAGCTCAGCTCCTCACTCCTCATTTAACAGAAGCAGCCAACGGGCCCAGAGAACTAGAGATCATCAGGGCTAGGCCAATGTGTAGAGATCACTGGATCTAGCTCTGGTACGGATAGGTAAACTGAGGTCCAGAGGAGCAGAAGGCACAGAGCAGTTAGCAGACAACAGGGAAGAGAACCCCTGGAGGCACAGGGACCTGTGTCTGTGGCTGGTCCTTACCTTGACTGGAGTCTGGCCCAGAGATGGTCCTTCGGAGATGGGAGCCCAGCCTATTTGGGGTACGGTTGTGGGTGTCACTGCTTCTCAACTATGTTGACTCGGCTCTGGCACCTCTTGATGCTACAGGGGCATTTTTAAGCAACTGGCATTGGACCCCCCTCTGCTCAGCCCCTTGCCCGTGGCTCTCTGGCCACCGAGGCCTCGCTGCCTTTTACCTTATATGAGCTGAAGAAGCGAGCCTGGTGTTGGGGCAAGGCGGGTGCTGAGTCCTCCCTGGGCCCCCCATTGGCCAGGACGCCAACCACGTGACTGCCTCGCCTTGACCTGCCCCTGGAGCCGAATGTTGCTTTTACCCCCTAAGGAAGGAGTGGTTGACAATTTTCATATTTCTTCTAAATTTGGAGGTTTCAGACAATGCTGAGGGCTTGGCTCCAGCCGCCAGAGCCCATGTGGAAGTTATTAAGCTGGAGAAGGGCAGCGGGGCGGGGGCAGGGGGGTTCGGTGGGAGGGATGGGGGATGGGGGGAAGACAGGGAGGAGAGGAAGAAGGGAGTGGAGGATGGACTTCTGAGGGTTGCCAGTTGTCAGCCTGGGAACCCAGCAAACTCCTGGGAGAGAGTGTGTGAGAATTTCCTTCCTCCCATGCTGTCCTGAGTCTCAGGGCTGGACAGCGGGCCCTGAGAATCCCTCGAGAGGAAGGCTCCAGTTGAGACTTCTGGGGCTCAGTGAGCGATGGGAACGGTGAGGTGACACATGGCAGGCCCTGGGGAAGGCAAATCTCTTCTCCAGAAATCCTGGACCTTGAGCCACTCCCATCCCTGTGCACAGGAGATCCCGGGCCCACACAGCTAGGCTGGCACTTGAAGTCAGGCATGCCTTGCTGTGGGCCCTCTGGCTCTAAGGATCAACTATAGCTTCTTTCTTTTGCAGAGTCTCTCTCACTCTCTGGCCTAGGTGGTCTGGGACTCCCGGTCTCCAGTGCTGGGTTTACAGGTATGCACTGCCACACCTAGCCCAAGGTCTTCCTTGGCTCTTCTCCCTGCCCCTGACTTACACTCAGACACCATCTCTGAACCGTCTTCCCGTTCCACCTCAGTCTTTCCTACCACACACCCAGCTGGCATCCTCCGAGGACACACCACACGCTGTGTCTTTTCCCATTGCCTGTCTGGTTACCACAGGCTCTTCCAGGAGTGGGTGACTTCCTGGACAAGTTCTGTGTCTCCAGGCTTCTCACAGTGCTGGTCAGAAATGCATATGGAGAGGCTGAGTGAGACCCTGTGGCCAGTGGGACGTTCTCAGCTCTGAATCCTGCAGAGAGCTCCTCCCAGTGGCCAGCTATGCCCTTTACCGAGGGCCATCACTGTCCCTGCCCTTCAGGGCTTCCCTCAGTATCCACACCAGGCGGCCTTCCACTGCCTATTCAGTATGACTTATAGATGCCAGGGCCCCAGGCTGAGCAGGACCCAGGGCTGCCCATCTTTCGCTTCTGGGGGGTCACACTCTGTGATCTGTTTCTGTTGTTCATATTCTTGCTAGTAAGACTCACACCATCTTGTGCGGATCCAACTAGGGGATCCTTAGGGTATGGGGTGACAAATCAGACACACTGGTGATTTTTTTTTTTTTTTTTGAGACAGGGTCTGTCTACATATCCTTGGCTGTCCAGGTGCTCTTTTACCTTATATGAGCTGCCTTTTATGTAGATCAGGCTGGCCTTGAACTCACAGAGATTCCCCCTGCCTCTGCCTCCCGGGTACTGGTATTAAAGGCGTGTGCCATCATGCCTGGCCCACACTGCTGTTCCTAATTGGCTCCCAATCAGCTAAGAGAATAAAACACCTTTTACCTCCCAAGTGGTCCTCGAGGTTAGAGTTTCCTGGATGTAGGCAGGCCCGTGCTTCTTTCTGCCTTTACTAATCCCAGCTTTGACTATGGGCAAAGTTACCTCTGGCGCTCTGAATTTTTGCCTTTGTGACAGTGGGATGCTAGCCACTCCCTCTCTGTGTGGCCATGAGGCTTGGCAGGGTGGCAGTGCATCCTGGGGAATAGTGTGAGCAGGAGAAGGGGAGGGGGCTGGGGTCAGCCTGGGCTCAGCTCTACCCCTTGATGCCCAAGGGGCTGATATTAATGTCTGTGAAGCTAGCCTTCCTCCTCCTCCTCAGAATAGAGCTCACGAAACATTCGACTCCCAAGGGCTTGGCACACAGCAGTCACTGTTGATGTCCCTGCTTCCTTCCCCCGGCTGGGAGATGACTCCGCATGTGCATTTGTTGGAATGGAAGTGAGAGGTGGTGGGGTGCAGAAGGCTCACGATGTTCCCTTCTCCAGTCTCTGCATAGGAGGACATAGCCATTTGACAAGGGTGCTGGGAGTGAAACTTCATGTCTCCAGCCCCCGGGTTTCAGTAGAGTACAATAAAGTGCTACCTACAGAGAGCCCAGAGGGAAGGCAAAGCCAGTCCGACAGAATCAGCAAGGGAAACCCACTTTGGAGGCCGTGCTGTTTGACAGTTTGCACAGTCAAGCACTGTGCAAACATCACAGATGCTTATGACAAAATGGAAGAGTGGCGGGGCGAGCTGTGGAGACCCGCCACTGCACCCACCCGAGACCTCTGCAATGTCGCCATGGTCTGCTCTGCCTATGAGTTAGCAGCATGGTTATCAGAAAGTTCACTGTGAAGACAAGTATTGGTGGTGCACACTCGTTATCACGGCTGCTCAGGAGGCTGAGCCAGGAGGACAGCTTTGGTCCAGGAATTGAAGGGCAGCCTGGGCAGTAGACAAGGACTTTGTCTCTCCCCATGCGCCTGCAAAAAAATCCGTTGCCATGACACTGACTTGAAGAGACATGGGAAGATAGTGCCTCTAACTCGACAAGGGGACCAAAGAGGGGCTCAGGAGAGACTTTTTTGTTTTTTGAAACAGTGTCTCATGTAGCTGGCTTCAAGGTTGCTACGTAGACAATGCTGGCCTTCAACTCCCGATGCTTCCTCTACCTCCCGTGTGCTGAGATTACAGATGTGTACCATCACCCGCTGATTTATGCAGCGTTAGGGATCCAACCTATAGCTTGTGAAGCTGGATCAGCACTCTCGCAACTGAGCTACGCCCCCAGCCCAGAAAAGACCTTGAGACAATCAGTGGAGATATGAAAGATGATGGGTGCTGATGGACTGTCTCAGAGAAGCAGGGAGTTCTCTGCCACTAGAGAATTCTAACAGAGGCTGGATAACAGTTGGGTTAATGAAACGATGCAAGGGTCAAGGTTATGAACGCTCAAAGCCTGTTGCCAGTGATGTAATTCCCCCAGAAAGGCCATTACCACTTCCCCAAACAGCACTACCAACTGGGGATCAAGAGTTCAAATACCTGAGCCTACTGGGAACATTTCTCATCCAAACCACCACAACCTGCTTGGGTCATAGATCCAGGCCAGCTTGAGTCATATAGTGAAACTCTATCTCAAAACCCAAACTAAAACTAAACCCCCACAACCCATCACCACAACAAACAAAAAACAAAACAAAGCAGGCATAGAAACACATGTCTCTAATCACAGCACTTAGGAGGCAGAGGCAGGCAGATCTCTGTGAATTTGAAGCTTATTTGGTTTCCATAGCAATTTCTAGGCTAGCCAGGGATATAGAGTCTAAACCAGCAGTTCTCCACTTGTGGGTCATGATCCCTTTAGGGGGGTCAAATGACCCTTTTACAGAGGCTGCATATTAAGTATTTACATTATGATCATAACAGTACCAAAATTACAGTTATAAAATAGCAACAAAAATAATTTTATGGTTGGGGGTCACAACGACATGAGGAACTGTATTAAAGGGTCAAAGCATTAGAAGGTTGAGATCCACTGGGAACAACCCCCCAAACCAAAAACAACAAAAATTCCAAACCCAAAAAATTCTACATGCTTGAATCTGGGAGGTGAGGGAACGTGCTTTCTCATTACTGAGATTTCTAATGGTCCATCTTCACTATCAGCTTGACTGGATTTAGGATCACCATAGAAACATTTTTTTTGGGAGTGTCTGTAAAGAAGAGATTGGAAGACCCACTCTGAATGTGGGTGGCATAATCTCACAAACTAGGGTTTGAGACTGAATACAAAGGAGAAATCAAGCTGAATACGGACTCCCAGCCTCCCAACTGACCCCCACCTTGCTACTTCCTGACTGCAGACACAATGTGACTGGCCCTGACTTCTGGTCCCATGACTTCCTCCTCTTGATGGTGAAATGGTATAAAATGGCAGAACCAATGCCATCTTAAACTGCAAAATCCATTTTAAAACAGACACAAAGTTCAGGTTCCCAGGAAAATGAGAACAGCCCCTAGCCTTCAGAGTCCACCAGTAAAGCCAGAACAAAATAATAGTCAGGTACTTGTTTTGGGAACTGAGATGTGTCATTTCTGGGTTACGGTGGTACTCTGATCATGATTGTTAGTGAGTTTCTGATCGGTTAAAAATTATGACTAGCTTTTGTTTATGTTGGCAAAAAATGTTTATGGTCTTCAAGCGTAAATAGTTTGTAAAAATTTGAGTCGGGGTCGTAGCTCTGAACTTTCATTTCAGACTACATCCCTTTGCCGGCCAGCTTCCTTTCTTTCTCTTTCTCTTTTCATGTTGAACTCAATAAAATTTTTGTTTTTTTTAACAAGTTGTGTGTTGGCATAACTGGATCAAAAGGACCCCACAACAATGGAATGTACCTTCAAACCATGAGCCAAAATAAACTCTTTTTCCTTAAGTTGCTTAAATTACGAGTGTGTGTGTGTGTGTGTGTGTGTGTGTGTATGCACACGTGCGCGCGGGTGCACACGGGTGCTCAGGGGCGGCGGGGTAATGCACACGTGGAATTCAGAGAACAGCTTTTGGGAGTCTGTTCTCTCATTCCAGAGGTCAAAATTAGACTATCACTAAGTGCTTGAGCCATCTGTTGAGCCACTGTACTCTCTCAACAAGCTGCTTGTTTGAGGAAAGTAACAAACTCAAAATTCTTATAATTGCTTGCTTTGTGGTCAAACAATTCCTTTCAAAAAATGTATTCCCATCAGCAGTTCCACTGGAGAGTAGAGAATGTGTTTCTCCACAAAGACATCATGCTAGAGGTTTCCTTGTACAAGAGGTTTCCTGAAATGCCTGGTACAAAAGACGCATGGTATAATCTCACTGGAGTAGAAAGATGTGTCTGTGTGTGGGGGAGGTGGGTAAGTGTGTGAGCAGCCAGGTTGAATTCTTTTTTCTCTCCCTCAGCCTTCTACACAGACAAGCCAAGACAGAATCTCACTCTGCAGTGCCCGGGGGAGCATCTCTGGGAATGGCAGGGGCGGGTGAGCTGCCCCACAGTCCTGGGGAAGGATGTATCAGACCCTTTGTGCTGCTCGCCAGGAAGACTGGTTGTGGAGGTGGAGGGAATGATGTGTAGCATAGTTCTCCCCAAACTTTGGGACAGTCTGGCATGGGATGCTGACAGGAAATGGGTATGGATTGCATTAAAAGGCCCTGGTTAGTTGGCGTGGGGCCCTTTCCTGGTCTAGTGGGAACACTGGCTTCCACCCCTGTGACCCCTTTGTGAGTCTTGAACTTGATCCATAACTCAGGCTGTAACTAGCTGAGATCGGCTTGACTTGGTTGGTCCTTCACGTCTTTCTACTATATTGAGTGAACTCACAAGACCACTGGCACTGCCCATCACCCACCAAGACCTGGCAGACTGGGGTGCTTGTGTGCAAGCAAGCGGCAGTAAGAACACTGGAGAGGGCAGAGGGGCTACATCTCTGACTCACTGCTATTACCAGCATGGAACAGAGCCTTGAACATTTGAATCCCCAGGGACAACTCTGACATATTAACTGTACCTTGAATGGTGCAAAACACACATCACAGGGGCTGGAGAGATGGCTCGGTGGTTAGGAGCACAGGCTGCTCTTCCAGAGGAAATGGGCTCAATCCTGATTACCCACATGACAGCTCAAAACCATCTGTAACTCCAGTCCCAGGGGATCTGATGCCCTCTTTTATCCCTGAGGGTACTGCATGCATGTAGTGCACAGATATGTAACAGGAACACACACACACACACACATTATAGATAAATATTTAAGAACACCTCAGTTATACAGGTGAGTGTGCATGTGGTTCAGTGTGTACCACAAGGCATCGTTGGGAAGAACATGCTGAAAGAATACTTGAATAGCAAAGCAGAGCTGTCATGCCAGGCCAATGCTACTCTTTCCATTAGAAAAATGTGGGTGTGTGTCATGGTCAGTCTTCTAATTCAACTTGGTTAGACTAAGCGATGCCTGGATGGCCAGTAGAACACTATTCCTAGTATGCATGGGGTGTCATGTCTATCAGGAACTGAGTAAAGGAAACCTACCTTTGCTAGGGTGGCTGGGCACCTTCTGATCCAATGAAACAGAAATGGGACAGAAAGGAGAAAGGGGGAGGCCGCCCCCACCTCTCTCAGCTGAGACCCTTCCCCTGCCCTCAGATCTTGACACTCCCAGTCCTGTGCTGTGGCCTCCAGGGATGAAACCAGTAGGTCCTTGGTTCTCTAGCCTTTGAATATGACACCAGCAGCTCTCCTGGCTTTCAGCTTCCAAGTGTATGAGGTGGTAGTGTATGCCTGTGTGTGTATGTAGGATGTCTGAAGTCAGGGTGTTGGCAAGGTGGGTTCCTACTAAGGCTATGAGAAGGAGATGGTCCATGTTCTTGCTGGCTTCTGAGGAGTAAGCGGTCTTTGGAGCGCCTTGACTCGTAGATTTCCATTTCTGCCCCCATGTTCACGTGGCCTCACTTCCGTGTCTGTCTCTAAATCCCCCTCCTTTTAAGGGACAGTGGTCTCACTGGGTGCTTGTGTGAAGCACACCACCCCTGTCACATCTGAAAAGCCCTATTTCTAAATACAGTCAACGTCTTAGTTTCTCTTTCCTGCTGCTGCAATTAAATACTCGACCAAAGCAAGGGAGAAAGACTTTATTTTGACCCATAGTTCAAAGCATAGTCCACCACGGTGAAGAATTCAAGGTAGAAGGAGTCCGCTCATATCACAGGGCCAAATTCTGAGGTGCTGAGGATTGGGACATCAACATATAGATTTGGAGAAGGTATACAACCCAACCCTGAACACCAGGGAGGAGACATTGCTGTACAGATGGCCAAGTGCTGGTCCTCACCCAAGAAGTCTGGGTGAGGTCGTTTTCAGTTTAGATTTTAGTTTGAGCAGATTGAAAAGAATGCTACAAAGAATCTTCAGCCTAAACCAGATGGCAGGTACCCACGGCACTATCCATCCTTCTAAAGCAGCAAACTTCACACCGTGGAGCACATGAGTCTGGGACACTAGAAATTTCCCTGCTCTCAGAAACCAAGAGGTGGTGCTGGGTTAAGGCTCCCCCCCCCCCAGTGTCCTCAGAGTTGAAACATTCCTTCTGGGAGGGAGTCACCGGGAGTGGAGGGAAGGGGAGGGAGGGAGGGAGGGAGGAGGAGGCTTGAGATTAAGAGATAGACAAAAGGTTGCAAGTTCGGGTAAGTGGGAAAGACTTAGAAGATTCTCTCAGACCCTTGCCCAGCCTTCTAGAAGGAGTGAGCAGCTGGGGGGAAGGAGACTCTGATTAGCCACATTGCAGGGAGCTCTCTCCGACCTTGGAGCTGTCTGCAGGTGTGCAGTGAGTTCCAAGCGTCCACGTTGGGGGCTGAGCTTTTCAGTGATGCAGCTGCTCTGGACTCATCCCTGCTCCAGGAAGTGAGCCCTCCCCCACACTCCTGTTGGTAACATGATGAAAACTCATTGCTTCACTAAGGTAGACTTAGGTGCAATCATTACTTTGGCCAGTCATGGATGAGTAGATTTTGTGTGGTGTGTGTGTGTGTGTGTGTGTGTGTGTGTGTGTGTGTTGTGTGTGTGTGTGTGTGTGTTTCTTCTCCCCAGGAAAGGTCTCTTACACAACACTCGTAGACGGAGAGCTCCATCATTCACGCTTCACTCAAGATGCTATGGTGCTCAGAGCTCTCACATACTGTAGCCTAGACTTTAATTTCTACTTTGCTGTTCTCTTATAATAAGCTTATATTTTAAAGATTTATTTAGTTCATTTTATGTGACTGTTTTGCTTGCATATATGTATGTGTACCATGTGTGTGCAGTACCCACAGAAGGCAGAAGAGGGCATTAGACCCCCTGGAACTGGAGTTACAGGTGTTTGTCAGCCATCCTCTGGGTGCTGGGATCCAGCCCCAGGTCCTCTGCAAGAGCAGCAAGTGTGCTTCACTACTGAGCCATCTCTCTACCCCACTTTACTCTTATTTTTTATCTTAGGATTACTTCTAAAGATAATTGTCTTCTCTCAGCCATGACATTTCCTGCCCCTACCAGTTTCCTTATGTCCTGGGACTTGAGTGTGAGTGCAGTCCAAACCCCACACCCTCCTTCAGTGCATTATGAATGACTGAGAGGGGATCCGAAGCAGGGAGCCATGCTTTCCATCTGTTTGGCCACTGCCTTGGTCTGGGTGGCTGGCGCCCGTGGCACCCGATCTGTGACAACAGCCCATACTTTCTGCTCAACTGGCAGAGTGTGGGCAGGGCACTGGGGAGGGTAGAGAGAGATCTTTCTGCCTGGGTCTGCTCACCCAGGTTTCGAGCTTGCTTGCCGAGGCCTGCAGATGTGTTGGCTGCTTTCCCTTCTCAAATAAAGATGCCTGAGTATCTGCTGTGTACGGAGCACTGCGCTGGACACTGTGGCGGTGAGATAGGGAAGTCGGCCTGTCTCTGTTGGGCAGTATTTACCAATATTTCCTCCTTTTGGAAAAGAATGGAAAGTCATTTCTTCAGGTTTCTAAACAAGAGGGACATCAACGGCCCTCGTGACCGAAGTCTTCGGTGTGTCGGATCCAGGGACTTCGGTCTTGTTCTCTGAGAATGGATTCTGGGGAATTAAAGAGGGATGGGTTGGGGGAGGAGCAATGTCACTGGCAGACACAGTCAGTAGCAATCGCACTGTGCAGAAGACAGCACTATGTGACATCAGAGGTCTCATGAGGCATGGAGGATTTCAGAAGGGGGTGGGACTAATGCACTCATGCATTTGTTCATGCCTTTATTGGGACTGAGATACTAACTCCTGTCTGGACCGAATGAATAATGGACAGGTAAGATGTTTCAAAGATAATGACCAAGTGCCTGCTTGTAGGGACTCTCACCATCTCTTGGAGAAGGCAGGCAAGAGCTGCCATCTCTCCAGCCTATTATTTATACATTTTATAAAGTGCTATTTTCATATTGCTTAAACACAAATCAAAAAGGAAACACAGAAACCCCTTATATTTTTCCTAAACGTAGAACGACCCTCACCTTGGAAAGGCTGCCTTAGCTTTAAGCATGTGTGGAACATTTCTGCCTGAGAGGTTTTGGGGTGTTTGAGTGTATGTGCTTGTGGGGACTGGGAGATGTGACAAGGATTTGCGTGGTCCCTGAATAGTGAGGACAGAGACAATGGGATCCTGAACGAGGAGGGTCATGACAATGCAGTAGGTGGCCTAGACCCTCAGAGTCTTGACATGGGGCGGGGGGAGTACTGGAAAGTTCCCGAAGCCTCAGCTTGGCTACAGAGGAGCAAAATGCAATTCGCCTTTGTAATATCCCCCTCCCTCCCTATCGGCACCCACTCCCTGTCTCTGGATCATGAGCTTGACCGTGATGGATGGAGGTGGTACCCAGGCAGGCAGGTGTAACAAGGTGATTATTCTACCTGCTTGCTGTAGAACAGCTTCACAATTCTCCCCAGGTGCCAGAGGGTTATGCTAACAGAGGGGAGCTGAGAGGAAGGGTTTCCAACTGAGAGCAACCTGGCTAGGGAGCAGAGAAAATTTACACCCCTCCTGCCTGGCTGGCACACTGCACATCGCACATGGACTGTGTGTGCCCATGCCCTCCCATGCTGCAGAGGCTCCCCTCCCCTGCCCCACCCAGTCTTCCATTTGACACTCCTCAGCCTGCCTCTAGGACCACTGCTGACTCCAAGCCTCCCTTCATAAACCACTCAGGACTGTTAAACAAATCCTATAATTAGAAGCCAGGTTTGCTAAACCAAGTGAAAAATGTAACATTGTCCTCTGTCTGTTCACTGGACACTCAGCTGGTGTCCCATGACCCAGAGGAGCTGTGACCTTGGGTTTTTCAAGAAGCCTTAATAAGGTAATGTTTACAAGGCTCTTAGCTTTATAACTCGGCTGGAGAGCAGCCCTGTGAACAGAGGGCATGCCATAACTCCAAATCGGTCCCCTCCCCCTCTATCTTGATGGTGAAGCATGTTGTCTCCTTAGGTGGTGTGTGGAAAGTCCCAAGCTTTGGAGTAAAGGAAGTGGGCTCTGGTTCCAGGTCTGACACTGGATTCTGGGTGATACAGCATCAGTCTCTTTCCCTCTCTGCTCTTCCGTTTGTCCATCCTTAAGAAAAGAATCGACGGGTATTGCTCTGAAAGCATCTTCCAACTGCAACAAAGGCTGGTTGATTTCTGTTTTGACCACTCTGTTTCGTCTCATTCAAGGATTCTTTTCCAAATTCCATTTTCCTTCTCTCGACACCGCAGAACTTGGTAATGAATTTGAGCTGCATACCTCTAGTAGAGGGTTGGAAAGGCACATAGACACACCGTCCTCTGCCTCTGTATTCAGTCCTCAGTCCTCCTCCAGTGAGAGGAAATGAGAAAAACAAACAAACAAAAACGGAACAGGGGCTGTCTTATTAGAGTTTCTATCGCTTCGATGGGACCCAAAAGCAAAGTTGGGGAGGAAAGGGTTTAGTTGGCTTACACTCCACATTGTAGTCCATCACTGAAGGAAGCCAGGACAGGAACTCAAACAGGGAAGAAACCTGGAGGCAGGGGTTGATGCAGCGGCCACAGAGGGGTTCTGCTTATTGGTTTGCTTCCCATGGCTTGCTCAGTCTGCTTTCATATAGAACCCAAGACCACCAGCCCGGGGATGGCGTCATCCACAGTGAGCGCCCCTTCATCCATCACTAATTGAGAAAATGCCTTATGGCTGGATCTTATGGAGGCATTTTCTCAGTTGTGGTTCCCTTCTTTCAGATGACTCTAGATTGTGTCAAGTTGACATAAAACCAGCCAGCACAGGGAGGAAAAGAAGTGACAGGGGTGGAAATGGGGCAGCTCTGTGGAGAGATGGATGGTCACACCGTTGAGCCAGTGTAGCACGGTACTATCACGAGAGCTGACGGAATGCTCTATGAACCAGACTCTGGTATTGATAACCTGCACCTTCCCAGCTCAACTCCTGCCAAAGTAGTGAGGTGGGTACTTCCTCATAACCCCCATTTTTATAGTTGGGAAACGAGCAAAGAGAAAAAAAGAGGGCTGGGCATGCACCTCAGTGGAAAAGGGTGTGCCTGCCATATGCTAGACCACGGGGATGATTCCCTGCATTGTATTAGCAGAGAGGCAGGAGAACTTTGCCCAAATGAAACGTGGGGGTGGAATAGAGATTCCAAAACCTATCCCAGGTCTCTGTAGATCGGTCGTCTAAGAATCTCTAGCCCCGCTGTGATGCTTATGGTCATAAGTGTGACGGGGAAGTTCCCATGTCTGCATCTCTGAATGCTTCTGATGAAAGAGGCTCTGGGACCTGTCA
The DNA here is from genome assembly GCA_026225945.1 of Cricetomys ansorgei. NCBI lineage: Eukaryota > Metazoa > Chordata > Mammalia > Rodentia > Nesomyidae > Cricetomys > Cricetomys ansorgei. The sequence continues at coordinate 815,654 of JAMJFZ010000242.1, read as the reverse complement.
GGTCATGCGGCAAAGGTGGGGAGGGCACCCTGGCTGCAGCAACCCTCTCAGATGGGGGGAGGGTCTGCTAGTTGCTGCAGCGCAACTAGGTTTATCCTGACTGTGGCTTCTTGGCACGGACAGAGGCATCGACTCTGCTCTGTGCATTCTCGGTCGATCTATGGGCATCGGGGAGAAGGTTTGGACACGAAAAACCAAGGCATTTGATAGGAGTGTCAGAAAAAAAAATGTCCCTTGATGGTCCTGTGGAGAGCTGAAGAGGAGGTCTGCGGTTTCCTTAAGAAGACACGTGATTCTGGAATGCCCAGCCAGACCTAACTTGGGGACTGAGATAATGGGGTGAAAGCAAGGGAATAACAGTATGGAAGAGAAAGTCCTCTGAACATAGCCACGTGTAGCAGACAAGCCAAGCTGTCTGCAGAAGAGCACACTGGGAAGATAGAGCCCTGTCAGGCTGACCCCTGCACCTCTGCAGAGCTGACTCAGTGGCCCGGCACTCGGGCACGAAGCCCTCTGACAAATAAGTCCTCTCTTGTGTGGATGTGCACAGAGTACAGGCAGCTGTAAACATGGTCTAAAATCATTTGTCTTGCCTTTGGTCCTCGGTGGAAGCCATCTGATGATGGAACTCTGACCTCTGACCCCACGGGCTGTGTATCCCCTTACTCAAAGATTATGGTAAAGATTAGGACAGCTGCGAACCAGCTTGTCATCCCAAGTGCTGTCTCTCTTTCCCTCACTGTGTGGCCATGGACGGGTTATTTCTCTTCCCTGGGGCTCTTGCTTCTTCTGTTAAATGTTTACAGTGACTTCACGTACTGAGGAAATAAAGTCATGGGAATAGCTGCTTTTACACTGTAAAGTGCTGAATGCCTGTGAGGAGTATCACTCTTACCCCCAGGCAGTGGTCACCTGCCTCTGCCTAAACCTGAGCAGGACATCTTGTGTGTCCCAGAGCTAGCGGCCATGAAGATCCTTCTATCTCCAGTGTGATGATGGGGTTTCTTTCCCGGGATCCAAGCTCTGGAAACGACCAACTCCGCCCAGGTTGGCACTTCTTTCCTCTTGATATTGAGGGAATCGACTTCTCATGGGAATTTGTTTCACAGACTTCACATTCTGAACCAGTCTTCACATTCTGGAGACAGCACTTTTCCTCCATCTGAGCAGAGCCCAGGTTATGGGCTCCCCGTAAGATGCCACAGTTGCAATGGATGCGGGAGATGCTGAGAAGAAGGGTCCAGCAAGAGCCCTTCCGAGATGTGTGCTGCTCCTGAAGCATGCGTGTTGTCACATCTGCCACTGTCCACGGGAACACAAGTTTAGGAACTGGTGTAAGTGTCCCGTTCTGTCCCCAAATGCCCAGAACAATGTTGGGCACATTGTGGTTGCTTAATATGTGTTTGTTACGTGAAGTCAGTAGTGAGAACTCCCAAAGCTCTTCACTGCCTGCAAGCTGAAGCCTTGAGGGACACTGCTCACCAACAGGAGATTACATTTAACCATTCCACCGTAGCCCACGGAGAAGCTTAGCAGGGAGGCTGGGTTGTGAGTCACCATAGCCCTGAGTACCAGTGCTCTTCCTGGAGGTCAGTGGGAGAGGGACAGAGGCCTTGGCTGTCCTTATCAATACTCCTTGCCCAAGGATAAGGGACTGTGTCTCAGAGTTGTTGTCTGTCTCCCAAGTGGTGGGCTGTGAGTTGCCCTTGGGGAGAAGGTGAGCGAATCTGCATAGTTATCCTGGTCCAAGGCTCTCCAGGGCAGGTAAATAAGACACTTGTTGCCTGTAAGCAGTGCTCCCTTAAGGTCCTGCAGAACCACAGCACAGTGAGGAGACACTATCCTCAATTGAGGCCACACACGCCCAGATCCATACAGAGAGCCACCCCCTCCCTAGAAGACAGCTCAGTGCCAGTCTCCCCAGCTAAAGCCTAGTGTTAAATCTGACCTGCTTAAGGCACCATTCTCCACCCTAGCCCACTCACTCTAAAACTTCTTGTTGTAAGACAGCAGAAGATGCTGGCTGGTCCACTTCTTCCCCTGTCTGCATAGCCTGGCTACTTCTTTCACTGGAGCCTAGGCTCTGGGGATGTTCTCTTTTCCTTTTTTTTTTTTTTTTTAAATCTGGTTAGTGGGGCCTCCCACCCCAGAGCAACACAGACCCACCCCAGGAAGGGGGGAGGTGAATAGTGGTGGCTTTGGAGTTGGGTGTCAGAGTCCTGGAGATTCTAGAAGATTATAAACATCCCCTGGGTCTGAGGCACAAAAGTGTGGGTGAGCAGGGGACCTGGGGCCTGGGCTATGCAGACAGCTGTTTATGTCCTGCTCCTTGTTGCTCCAGGCCTGAGCAAGTACAGGCAGGAGGACAGTGCTTATGGGGTCTTCAGGCCTGGACAGAAGATCAGGACTACTTCATGCTGGAAGTTTCTAAAGCTCTGGAAGCCTGAACCCCCACCTGTCTTGTACACAGTGTCCCCAGCCAGGGACACTCTTGCTTCTGCTAAAACACATAGGGTGCCTAACTCTTCCCTGGGGCTGTTCTTGCTATTTTGGGCTCTCTCTGGGAACTAGAAGGTTCTAGAACTGAACTGACTAGAATTATGCCATGCAACCTGAGTGGACAGAGCTAAGAACAATATGTGTCAGCAAACAGTAGCTCAGTCATTCATGACACACTTATAGGCATGTCACAAATATGACCTTACTTTCGTTATTCTGTCCCCTTTGATGGAGGTTGGGCTGCCTGCCCCCAGGTAACTCTAGTACTCCAGCTGCTGCATGCCCCTGACTGAGGTTCAACTGCTATGGTTTTTTGGTTTTTTTTTTTTTTTTTTTTCTAAATAGGGTTTCTCTGTTGTAACTCTGGCTATCCTGGAACTCACTTTGTAGACCAGGCTGGCCTTGAACTCACAGAGATCTGCCTTTCTCTACCTCCTGAGTGCTGGGATTAAAAGCATGCGCCACCACTCCCCTGCCAAAGTCTATGTTTTAAACATTGATCTTCATGAAAATCAAAGAGCAAGAATACACCCATGAAAGTGCACAAGAAACCAATTTACAACAAAAACAGCCCAAAGAAACCAAGAACGAAACACTGTTACATCAAAGGTGGAATTTGTATCCTGAGAGAAGAATGTCTCTGGAAAGCAGGGAGGCCACCAGCAAAGACCCTACACTGGTAGAGGGGGCAAGGTGTCCCTGCCCGTGGGGGGTGCTAAGTGCAAACGAGATTCAAAGTGGAGTACAGGGTCAGCTGCAGCCTACAAGCATGGCTGTGGTATTTTCAGGGCTGGACACTGGCCCAGGGGGCATCTCAGAGCTGGTCACTAGAGAACCAACTCCAACTCACACTTGCTTGACATTCACCCTTCGGAGTGCAGATGTTAGTGTCTGGGCTAGGCCCAGGGTCCTGCTGACGTGGTTGTCTCTCTACACGTCTCATTCACCCAGCCTTTCCCTTTTTTGAGAACTGGGAGCCTGCTGGCTAGGGCTATTCCCACCAACAATGTTCCTGTCTCTGGAGCTTAAAATAGCCCCTCTTGGCTGGGACTCTGGCGTGAGCAGCGAGGCAGGCATTTGTGCAAATAAGGGCTTGGGAGAAGGATTCCTACCCAGGAGGGAGGGGAAAGCAGCATGGCAGGAGGCGGCAGGACCTCCTGGAGGGATGCACTTTGGGGACTTTTGACAGCCAAAGAACCTGTGAGCTTCTTCCTGCCTCCCTGACCTAACTGGATTCCCTTGTTCAGGGTCTGGGACATATCCCTCAGGGCCCCCTGGGCTGGCAGAGGTTCCAGGGTGGGCACATTGAAGAGAGAAGCATCTGCATTCCTCCACTGGTTCTAGCCTCATCTTCACTTGATAATGCCCGATTTCTACTTAGGAACACTCCAAAGGCACCTTTGAAAGCCCAAGTTAAAACTCATTGTAATAATGGCGATTCTGGTTTCCTTTCTCATTAGTTCTATACTCCCTTTTGCCAGGTATTACGAGGAACTCTTTAACATGCATTCTCATTTGATCTTCACAGTAGTCTATTGAAAGTCAAGTTGTTACTACTTTGAGACACGCTTTCTTGTAGCCTAGGCTGGCCTCAAACTTACTACGTAGTTCTAATTCTAAAATTCTAGTTCTAATTCTAGTTCTAATTCTCCTGCCTCTGCCTTCTGAACGCTGAGACGACAGGCATTAGACCACATCTGATTTTTGCAGTGTCAGAGTTTGAACCCAGGGACTTCGTACATGCTGGGCAAGCACTCTACCAACAGAGCCACACGCTTAGCTTCAAGGTATTATCTCTATTGTACAGAAGAAACAAGGGCTCGGACAAGCCAGTTACTTTCCCAGTCACACAGCTCTGATACGGTAGACAGGACCAAGACTTAAACCCACCAGCCTGTGGAGTCTTAATTAATCTTAATCACCCTGGAGGATGTCCTGCTCCCTGGGTCCCCATAGCTCTGACCCCTCGAGTTCCAGCGTCACCATCCTGTGTCACAACCGGTATGAGTAAACGCATCAAATTTTTAGCAGGCGCTGTCCGTTGTCAGAAACGTTATAATTAAACCGACCCTAAACCTAGGAGCTCTCACATCTCCCAAGGACCAGAGTTCTCCTGCCATGAGCTCCTAACCTCGCCCCATCTGGGTTGTTTGAGAATGCTGGGTGAGGCTGATCGTCTTGATGAGCAGCCCTCCCCTTCTGGGGCAGTGTTTTCTACCTGCACCACAGCAGGAGACAGATGGGTAAAACCAACTTGCTTTGTATCTTCTGTGACTTTGGACAAATGGGTAAATAAACATCCCAAGCCTCAGTTTCCCCAGTTATCAACAGAGAGTAAAGTAGGATTGCACCACAGGTGTGCTGGGATTGTTCCATGAAACAGTAGACTTGAAGAAGTTATAGCCCCTGCCTGGCACTCAGGAGGTGGGTTCTAAGCAGTAGCTCTTCTTGTTCCTACCTGTTACTTTCTTCCCCGTACCCCGTCCTTCTGCTCGTGTGTGAACATGTATGCTGGTGCATGGGGAGGAAGCCAGAGGACAGCCTCAGGTGTGATTCCTCGGGAGCCAGCCATCTTGTGTTTTGAGGCAGGGTCTCTCATTGGCTAAAAGCTTGCCAGGTAGGCGAGGCTGGTTGTCCAGAAGGCCCTAAGGACCTGCCAGTTTCTGCCTTCCCAACACTGGGATTATAGCACACGCCAGCACTCTTGGCTTTTCTACTTCATTCTGGGGATTGCACCCAAGCCCTCATGTTTATGTAGTAAACACTTATCAATGGATCTCTCTCCCCAGCCTTGTAGTTGTATTTTCTGAGAATCTGGCACCAGGCTTCACATACTAATGGTCTAGTGCCTGGTGCTCAAAGGGAAGGGGTTACTTGGGATCAGCAGACAGAAACTCTCAGCTGGCCATCCCCACTTTGATGTGGAAGGTATCCTGACCACTGATTCTCAACAGCAGTGTTATGAGGAGCCAGGGACAGGCACAGGCCTTGCCCACCCATTGGAGCTTCTTATACGTAGCCTCAGAATCTGCTCCGGGAGGAAGGCTGTGGCTGCCCTACAGGGCTGTCTGGCTTTCTGTTGGTGCCATCTAGTGGTGAGCGTGGTAAAGCTCTTGGCAGATCTGCAGTAGAGGTTCCGGGCACTCCCGGAACTGCAATTGCTGTCTGCCTACCCAGCCATCCATCTGCTGTGCCTTTCTTCTCACGTGCTTCTCACCCTTATTCTTAAAGACCCAAGGTCTCCATCCTCATACACGGGTCAAAAGGAGCCTCTAAAATCCTGGTTTCTTCACCATCCTTTCAGGCCTGGCACCAACCTCTGATACTAGGCTCTATAGGTCTGCACTCTGGACATCACTATGGGAAAATGACCCTTCAGTGGTTTATTGAAGCCAAAGCTGGAGGAAGAGGCTTCTTTCTGGTCCAAGACAGCCCAGGAATTAGGAAACTAGTGCTAGGCACTCTGTTGTCCTTGGAGCCCATTGTGAGCAATCTGAGCTCTTAGAAGAACTGCCCTAGCTCCTCGGCACCCTGCAGACTAGCTAGTAGGCTCAACCTGGCCCAGACTTGCCCATCAGTATAAGCACTGAGAGAGGATCAGTGAATAGAACCAATGGGCTAATTCTGCTTCCAGCTTCAGCAAGTGCTGTGTGAGCCTGGGAAAGTCCTTGTGGACCTGGGAAGGCCTGCCTTCCCTGAGCTTTCACCCTGGCTGGGGAGTGGGCTACTTACGAGGTAAGGACCTCTGTCGCTTCCAGACTGGGTTTATATTAAGATGAAGATTCCTGGGTCTCCAAGTCAAGATCTCTGGACTAAAATACTGGAAATCAATCAACACCCGCCCTCTCTTCTCGTTATATTTTGAGACAGGGTCTCCTATAGCCCAGGCTGTCCTTGAATTTGATGTGTAGCTGAAGCTGTCTCTGAACTCCTGACCCTTTGCCTCCCTTACCCAAGGGATGCAATCACAGGCTGCACTCTCAGGCTCTGTTATTTTGGGATCTCTAGTAGCACACCCTCTAGCTGGGTGCCGGGCAGCTGTTTCGGGCTCAAGGATCAGAAAGAAGGGTGCTTGTACTAGCAAGTAAGGGGATGGATATATTTAGGGTCCTGAGAGGCAGAAGAACCTCCATATTCCAGTAATGTATCTTTCAAGTTCCTCACCTTTCTGTGGCCTCTGCTGTAACAGCAGAAAAAGCAAAGAACAAGCCAAGCTGCCCCTATTCACCCTCAGCTGGTTCCTCTCATCTGTTCAAAGAGGGGCTGGGACAGCCAGGGGCTGGGGGTGGGCGCTTGTTGCCCAAGGAGGTATTTTCAGAGTCTCCCGCCCTCTGGAGTTTCCAAGGGCAGAACAGAGGCTCTGTCTAGTATTTGACCAAATATGGTGGTATCTCTTGAGGAGCTCAAGCCCCAGCTAGCTCCTCAGCTATGCTGTGGAAACCTGCCCCACACAGATTAATCTTGTGACATTCAGGATGTCCTGCCCTCCTCCTCTCATCAGTTCTTGAAAGTGGCCAAGACTGTCCCCCAGCAGGACAAGGCAGAAGAGCTTGCCCACTCCCTCCTCCTCTGCCCCCCTGCCTCCCAAGGACTGTATTTGCTGCTCACTCGCATCCCGTTCGCTGTTCACTCAAGGTGAGCGGCCTTAGCCACAGAGGATGGTCAGTTTAGCTTTTGGGGCCCCACGAACCCTGGGGTCACCTGAGCTCATGAATCTGTGGCCTGCTTTAGAAAGACTGCATGCAGCTGTCTCAGCCAGAAGGGTGGGTTTGAAGGGTGCAAGGGAGAGGTGTGAAGACAGCGAGCACTAATACTAAGACAGATGATGTTTATAGTAAGAAACGCAATCATTATAATTATCACAGCATCATTTTATAATAAGCAGACGAGTGTTTATTGAGCACTTACTCTGTGCCAAGCATTATCAGCTATGATATTCTTATTCCTTTATTCTTTGTAGTTGTCTCAAGAGACGTAGAAACAGACTTAGTAAGGATTTAAGTACGAGTCAGCCAGGCTACTATTCCCAGAGGATAATGCCCATTATACAGAGAATGGAACAAGGTAGAGTGAGGAGGAAAATCATAAGCAGTCAGTCATACAGAGGGAGACCCTGGAAGTGGAGCTCTCTCACGGCAGGTAGCAAATGCTACTCCGTGAAGGCTGTGACAGTTGACTATGCAGCTTTTAGGCGTCTGCACCTTGGTCTGGGTGGAGCACACAGACTCAGAGACGTGTTCACAGAGGGCTAGAGCTGTGCAGAAAATATCCCAACACAAACAGTGTGGGGTGGTATGTTGAGTTCTGGATAGGAACCAGGCCCAAATCCCAGCTCTGACACTGCTCATTCACTGTGAAGTACTGGGCAAATCCCCTTCTTGTTCAGGCCTCAGTTTCCTTGCCTGTGAGCTACAGGGTGGGCAACCAAACTCACCTGAGGCTGGTTGGGGTGGCTGAGGCTGTTCCCCTGGGAATAGTGCTGTCTGTCTCTGGGCCAACACAGCCTCAGTACATTTTCTCTCCTGACCAACCAGCAGCCTATCCCTCCTCCACCCTCACCCCCTCACCATCCCCAAAGCAAACGAAGCTGATTGTCTTAACTGGCGCTGTGGGTGCTGGCTGGTCAGCCGGCCGCAGGCCACAGGCGGAGGTGCCATCAGCCAGGGCCCCACCAGACACACAGGTCATTGTCCTTTGGTCAACAGTCCCTGGGCACCTCAGCCTGGCTCCTGGCCTGCCCCCACACTCCTCACCGCCTGCCACTGTGCTAAGGCCCAGCCAGCTGGGGGCCCAAGGCTCCCAGCTGACAGTGAGCCCACCCACCCACACCCCCAGCAGCCCCCTGTGGAGCTATAATTGCCTCACTCCATCCTGTTACTGCCATTCTCTCTCTGCAGCATCTGGGGTTCCTGGCGGGTAGCAGCTGCGGGCCTGCCGCCTGGCTTGATGGGATGGACTGGCCACACAGCCTGGTACGTGGTGCTCCCTACCCCACCTCCACCTTCTCAGTAGCTGTTCTTTCCCATTGATTAATGGTTGCCTGTGTTTGGCTTGGAATCTGCAGGGACCAGCTCTGTCCTTTCCTTCAGGCTCAGAGAGGAACAGAGCCTGGTCTCAGCCTGCAGTCATGGACCAAGGCTTGGTGTCCAGCTCTGGGCATAGTCTGGTCACACTGAAGCTCTTTCAGGCAGAAGTATCTGGGGAGATCTGGACAGACTCAGGCACTAGGATTTTTCCAGGCCTGGCTTCCGGGATCTGGGCGGAATGCACGATCTTGGGCAAGTCCTTCTGTCTTTGTTTCCCATTGGAAATCGAGGGAGGGGGTGTTGAGTCTGGTCTATGTTTCCTCTTGCAAGGTGAGCTGAAGAATGTGTGGGAAGCTCAGCTGAGAAAGCCCGTGAGCGGTGAGGGAAGTATTTCTGCAGCAGAATGTAGGACCCAAAGGAAGAATTTAGCAACCTGAATCACTGTTGAGGCTTTGGTGCCAGCAAGTGACTCTGCCAAGAGGAGCTATGCTAGAACTTGTTTCCAAGGGTCAAGGCTTGCTGGGTAGCTCGGGTATAGACCAGATCCGGTCCCTGTGGGCTGAGAGGTGCCGGGATGTCACACATTCTGGCAAGACTCAGAAAGGCAGTGAGAAAAAGCGAACAAGAATAGGGGTGAGGCAGGTAGCCTGCTGTTGAGGAGGAGGGTGGTGTGTGTGAGATCTGGAAATGGAGTCTCACGGGAACCACGCGCCAGCTTCATGCAGTGTTCCTCCTCCTCGCCCACGCTGTTGCAACTCACTTCCTTTCAGCAAAGCCTACACGCAGCTCCAACCTCCTCTCACTCTTCCACGTCCCTGGAAGACTTTAGGCTCCCTCTGCTCACGATGCCTCCCTCTTATTCCACTGGATGAGTCTCTAGAAAAGCTGGGCCCAGCCACCCTGCAGAACCAAAGCCAAGTGGGAGGGCTGCCCTCCAGCTACCCCGGTACTTGTCACCTCACGACCCTTCCGCTCCACCCCCACAGTTAAAACGGGACTGAGGTTGGGGCAGGCAGGGTGGCAGAATCCATTCACCCTGCGTGTGCTCCAGGAAGTCTGACACCATGCAGAGAACGAGGGATGAGGTGTGTGGAAAGGAGCTCAGTTGCTCTGAGGGAGTCCGTGCCCCAGGGAGCGGTAAGGAGTTATCAAAGAATCACATGTCCAAGAACAATTGCAGACATGTAAGGGACATGTGGGTTATGAGAACCCCAAGATGTCCAGAAGTGTTGCTGAGGCAGTGAACTAGAGCCCACAGCTGGGCAAGGTGCTCAGAAGCTGAAAGGAAGACACAGAACTGCAGGCAGTGGCCTGTGCAAAGTGTCCTTCCTCGCCCATAGCAAGGACCATGGTGAGCACAAGCACAGAGGAGGGAGGGGCACAGGAGACCCCGGGGGTCTCGGGAATGGCATTAGGGGAAGGGTGATACTGTCAGAAGCGTTTTTCAATGACTGACATTGGCCTTGATGTTCTGAGTTGATAAGAAGCCGGACAGGCTTGGGAAAGCTGGTTAGGAGGTGATGCAGCTTCCCTGGGGAGCAACTATGGCCTGCAGATTGAGTAACTAGGGTGGATAGGGGGATACCCTCATTTTAGGACTTCAAGATGAGAGAGGGGAGGGGAAAGGAGGTGTCACCAGTGCACGACACAAAGCAAATGTCCGTACACAAAGTGGCCAATGCAGAGGCCTCTCTCCTCTCAGCCCTCACCCCAAGCCTTGGACCAGAGAGACTTGGCTCTGGCCTTTGACCAGTAGCCTTCTTCCTCAGCTGCTCCTTCTTGCCATCTTCATCTTCCTGGGGACAAGCCAGCCCCGGAACGTCAAAGGCAAAAAGAAGGGGCAAGGGAGGCCTGGCTCCTCGACCACTCAGCCTCACCAGGTGCCGCTGGACCTGGTGTCTGGAGTAAAGCCCTTCATACGAATGAACGATTACGAGAAGACCCTTAAAGAGATGGTGGTCCAGCTGCGGAACAGCACTGAGTCAGACACTATGAAATGTCAAGTCAACCTGCAGCTGTGGCTGTCCAACAGGAGAAGCCTGTCCCCTTGGGTTTACAGGTAGGTGGGCTGGGCACAGCAGGCTGCCCTTCCCGCTCTCTCTTGTATTCAAGACCTTGGATTTAGATGAGTTTTGACTCCATTTTTGCCCCTTAGTAGCTGTGAGGCCTTCAGTCAGGTGATTAGCTTTGATGAACCTCAGTTTCCCCAGCTGTCAGTGGAAGTAATGGTGGTACACACTTCATAGGTTATTATAAACAGATAGCCATACACAGTGCTGTCTTTTCACCCTCAAGGTCCCAACAGGAATGCTTCTAGAATACTTTGTCTAGCATTGTGGTTCACACTTTTCTGGCTGTATTCATATTCTTTGATGCCTTCTTAATGTCTGCCTCAGAACCACCTCGAGGGTCCCGTGCTCACCCAGTCAAAAATCCCTAGGATCGATCGATGTCCAGATCCAAGGCTGCATTTGCCTCTCCTTGCTTAGGGTGCACAGCCCCGCTTTGACTTGGGAATCACTCTGCTGTCCTGGGTTACAGAAGCAGTGTCTGTGTATCCAGCTCCACCTCCTAGCTCAGCATGAAGAAGGGGCCCAAGGTACATGGATTGGATAGAATAAAAAGAAATGGCTAGCTCGCTTAAAACTCAGCGTTTCCAGTCACGCAGCTTACACCTCCAACACTCAAGACTAGCACCGTCAGCCCCAGCTTTCTGTGATAAAGTCCACCATGGTAGGCAGAGGCCGACTGAACCATTGAAATGTGGTCAAATGAGGCTGAGGGACTAGTGTAGATTGACCCAAAATTTAGTTGGCATGTGTAGCCAGTGACTGCTGTGTTGAGTGGTGTAAGTCCTGGAATGGAGTCAGTAGGGATCCCTCAGACCACAGCTCGCTCCTAGTGGCTGTGCCTATGTTGTAAGTCAGAACGATTGTAAAACTGTAAGCACATGTAGGAAATTTCAAATTCGTTTTTTTCCAAGAAGCTCCCTAACAAAGTGAGGGACGGATGCTGTATGGTCATAGGTTTAATTTTCTTAGCTCTCACTCCTGGGTAACTGAGGAGGGAATCAAGATAAGGAGAAAAGGCCCAGAGCAGATACCTATATTCCAGGTCCAGGACAACCCTCAGAAGGATCTGTCCCTTTTTCTCACCAATGAGTGCCTCACCAGTGAGTGCCTAAAGTCTAGGGGCAGAAATGCTTACATGATAATGTGTATAAGAATATGACTCCCAGAATTTCTCATGAGGGAAGGAGAGAATGGACTCCCACAAGCTCTCCTCCAGCTCCTTGCACGGTGTCCTTGGATCTCAAATTAAATAAATAAATAAATAAATAAATAAATATATAAATAAATAGAATAAAAAGCCCAGCAACTTGTTGAGCGGGGCATGGCAGTACTGTAACATTTTACCACTGGGAAGGCTGAGGCAAGAGGATTGCCGGCAGGAGGCCAGCCTGAGCTGACAAGACCACTTCAAATATGAAAAACAAAACAAAGAAAACAAAAACACACACACACACACAAAAGAAAAACCAAATTAATCCAAACCAAACCACAGCACCCAGAAGCTTGTTGAGTATCCGAGACAGAGTAAAACAATAGAACACAGGCTCAGATCCTCTTCTAATGCAGATTCTACACTCACGTGTGCACATTTTATTTTTGTAGATTAATTCCCCACAATATTAAAAATAGGGTGGAGAAGGCAGAGAGAGGGCAGGCTTGGTTTTTCCGTGGTCTCCATGGGCTCTTATTGGGTGAAAGGGGGAAGGAAGCTGGTGACACAATGGTGTCATAGAACCTGACTAGCATGACTAGCTTCCAGATTTGGGTCACCTCTTTGGGAAAGAGGAGACCATCACCCTCAACCCTAACCTCTTGGGGATGGCATGAGCGGTGCCCTTAGTTGTTCCTGGTGGAGCTCACCCTGCCTGTTCTCTCCCGCCCATCTACTCCCCACAGCATCAACCACGATCCCAACCGCATCCCTGCAGACTTGCCCGAGGCTCGGTGCCTATGTCAGGGCTGCGTGAACCCCTTCACCATAGAGGAGGACCGCAGCATGGTGAGTGTGCCGGTGTTCAGCCAGGTGCCAGTGCGCCGCCGCCTCTGTCCTTCACTGCCACGCACCAGGCGCTGCCGCCAGCGCGTCGTCATGGAGACCATCGCTGTGGGTTGCACCTGCATCTTCTGAGCCACCAACCCGGTGGCCACTGCAGTCCCTCCCTTCCTCCCTGCACTGACTGTGCCCCGCAAGGCTTATAAACAGTAAATGTTGTCCTTTGTAAAAGAAGGCATTGGATTTGCTCATTGTGACTAGGAAGCTAAAATTGTGTTGGGGTTGGAAATCTCTGGGACACAGATTTCAGATCATCATGAGCAAGCATTTCCTAGGATTCAGCTCTCCAATAGTGAACCAGGCTATTAGAAAATGCTGGGCTGGGGATGTAGCTCAGTTGACAAGAAGTCTTCCCAGCACAAATGAAGCCCTGGCTTTCATGTCTACCATCACATAAACGCAACGGGGTGGTGCACACCTGTGATGCCAGTATTCTGGAGGTGGGTAGGTTAGGAAATTCAAGGACATCCATGGTTATGAGTATGGCCTCGGATACATGAAACTCTCAGGAAATACTGTAGCTTTAATTTCTAACATTTAAGAGAGTGGCAGACTTCCTTTGTGCTCTTACGTCTCTATAGCGGTTGTATAACTGAAGCATGGCTGTCATAAGCCAATATGCTATCCAACTAATTCAAAAGTTACTGTAACACACACTCCTAAGAGGAGGCTGGCTACAGGCTCTGCTGTGTCAAGCTAGGAGTAGCCTCTCTTGGATGCTATGGAGCTGACCCTTGTCACGGACTGGAAAGGTTGCCCTCAGCTTCAGGAGTCTTTGCAGAACAGACCTAAGCTCCTGCCAAAGGGCCTCTGGTTGCCCTTCATTTAAAAAAATTTTTTTTTAGCTTCTGAAAGAGGAACTCTGGCTTTAAACACTCAAGAGATGCAAGGCAAACTGGATAGGTTACTTTTCATCCAGCCGCCTATCTGTAGTGCTGGGGTGCCAGTATTTGTGATCCTCAAAATGTCAGTGTGAGTTAGCCACCTGGGAAGCTTGCTCAGACAGACTGCTGGCCCAACCCTCACAGGTACTGATTTAGGTGGGGTTTGCTGTTTTCATTTGAACATAATGGGTTCTTTTAATTCCTACCATGTGGTTCCATAGATGCTGCCATTTATGACCACTTGCTGAGAACTACTGGGTCACATCAAGACATTCTACTGACCAACACAGGCAGTATGGAAAGAGTTATCCTAAAGCCCATACTGTTTTTTGCCCCCTGATGCTAACTCTTCCCCCTTGAAATTGAATCTTCCCCCTTAGGCCTTCTAAGCCCACGGCAAATCCCTAATCAGCTGTCCCAGGCTCTAAAAATACCGTGTCTCCCCCGAAGACAGCTGAGGGGCTTGGGTTATTTTCCATGGGTGAGATGAGCTAGCATTTTGGAGTCAACCGGCTAGAAAGGGCCAATAGCCCACTGCAGGAATACTTCACTTGGCTGATTGAACTCCCGTGCATACAGCAGCTTCAGTGTGGAATGTTTTAATTGTCTAATTCATAAAAAGCCAATGGTTAGGTATGTGCCTGCCTGGGCTGGAAAGTAACTTACCTTTTTTGGTATTGTTGTAGAGTGTATACCGGTTAAAATTACCCTGGGACGTTTTGGCCTGGTTCCAGACACATAGAAAATAGACTCCATGTGCCAGCTCATGCCGATCTCTTTAGCAGCTACTTCTGCAAGGGTTGTTTGTCTCTAAGGCTCCCCCAGATGCTCTCTGGGTCTGTGTGTGTTCCTAAATGCAGGATATCAAACCCAGGCTTTATAGATGCTAAATATGTGCTGTACTACTGAGCTATCTAGCCCCAAGCCTTGTGCTCTCTGGATCCTAGTTCTATGCGATGGGGATGACTTCCAAGGCTTTACTGGAAGTTAACGTGGGAGAAGTTAAGCTGCAGGAGCCCTGGGAGAGCACAGGTAGTGTAGGTAAGGAAGGAAACTCTGTTCTTGGTGGGTAGGGGCCATCCTTATAGAGGGAGCATTAGAATGAGAGAGAGCCAGAGTGGGAGAGAGAATGTGTATACGAATGCTCACCACGCGTGCTTGTGAAACTCACAGGTTAACTTTGGGAGTCTCTTCTCTTCTCCCACCCTGTGGTCCTGGGATTGAATTGAGGTCCTCAGGCATGGGGGCAAGTGTCTTAACCCACTGAACTCTCTTGTGCCTGAGCAGTGGAGCTCAGGCCTCGGGAAAAGTGAGCCTATATTGAATCCAGGAACTTAACTTGGATCTAAAGCTAAATGCATTTCCTGTTTTCTACCTGCCAGTGAGAAACTCCCACTCTGTGGGGTAGAGGGTCTCATCTGCCTTGACCAGCAATGCTTGTTCAGTACCCCACACACTTCCTAGAGCAGAAAAGGAACACGACACACAGAAGTAAGTGCAGCAGCTTCCAGGGGACTTACCTAGGAAGCAGAGGCCCCTTAATTTCCTTTAGTGCTGTTTCGTGAGTTGGTGAGAGCAAGACATTCCTTAACATCCCACCCCAACGATTTGGCTTGAGTCATCTGCTCTAGGACAAAGAACATCTGTGTAGAGTCGGGTGTTTTTCTTTTTTTCTGAGACAGAATCTCATGTACCCTAGGCTGGCCTCAAACTTACTATGTAGCCAAGGATGACCTTGAATTCCTGATCCTCCTGCCCCATTTCCTGAATGCTGGGACTCGGGCTTTATGCATGCTAAGCAAAGAAAGACTCTATTGATTGACTTATATTCTTAGCCTATGTGCAGGGTTTCAAGTGCATTACATTGCACTGAGGACTCTGGATGGTAAAAGTGGTGCCGTTTCTGTTTTGCTGGCCAGATTCACAGGCCTCTCTTGGCCTAGGGAAAGAATGTCTGTTCTGGCCCGAGAAGGCTAAGGTGGGCCCCAGGTCAAAGCTTTCAGCTAGTCTGTGTTCACCTTTCTGGACTCTTGTCCTGCAAGAAATGAGACCATGAGTTGACCTTGAAGGCTTGGGCAAGCAGGCCTCAAGACATCATGAGTGGCTTTGGACTGGAGCTGTTTAGGCCTGCCCACTCGGGCAAAGGAGGGCTCCGAAGGGTGCAACCAGCTCAGCCTTAGCATAAAGCCACAGCCCAGAGCAGGACCTGCCCTGGGGTCTAAGCCATAACCTCCTTAGGGACCTAAGAGAGTGGTGGTTAGCAGAGTACATATCGTATTTTCTCTGGTCCCTTGGCCCAATACAAGACATACAATGACAACCTTGGGTGCATCTGCATTTCAAACTCCATTGAAAGACGCCATCACGCATTTTGATGTCACTGAACCTGGGGGTTATGCAGGTGCACAGATTTCTCTGCAGCCCTGACATTGGAATAAGACCTCTGCTCCAGAGATGATGACGACGACGACGATGAGTTAGAGCCTGTTATTCTATGAAAATCAGTTTACTCTGTCCCCATTACTGGTCTGGTGTCTAAAGCCCAACCAGTTGCACCTGGCCCTTCCCTGGCCACAGGTATTGGTGCAGGGCTGGCCCATATGGCGTATGTTAGAAATCTGGCTCAGTGGCTGTGGGAGAGCCTCCCATTGGGGGACTGGCTGACAGCAGTCTTTGGTTGGGGGACAGCTGGGTACTGCCCTGTTTTCATTTGTTTTCCTTCTACTTCAACCAAAAATTTGTCTAACTGGTGTGCCAGTCTTGTGGCTTCTGTTAACGCCTACCACATGCAGATCACTTGTACCCTAAAGAACATTGCTATCACCTGGCAGAGCATACAGCTGTGTTCAAGTGTAAGCCTCAATGTATGGACAGGGCTTTTGCTCCATGATGAAGCTCCAGATATGGGTTGTTCTATAAAACTTAGCCAAAGACCTCGGACAAGTTACCCTCTTACTGTGGGCTCTTGTGTCCCTCTCTGCAGAAGCAGAGGAAGCAGCCCGATGACTCCCAGGACTGTCTGTTGGGCGAGCTTCTGTGTTAAGATTCCCTGGCAGCCATGTTTCCTGTGTGCACCCAAGCCCCTCCCCTAAAACCCAGCTTAAGAAGTCTGAGTGGTATGTGTGTTGTGTGTGTTATGTGTGTGGTGCGTGTCTGCGTGGATGGGTGGCTCCACACTTGCCTCACCCACCCCTGTGTGCTCCCTCTGCATAAAGACAAGGGTCGAAGGGAATGAAGACAAGTTTCAATCCATTGTTAAAAACTGATTTGGGGTGTGTGTGTGCTGAGACTTGAACCCGGGTCTTCACACATGCCAAACACATGCCCTTCATCGGGCTACACCTGTAAGCTTCAGTATTTATTTTATCTGTTTATTTAATGGTTCAGGGAGTCAAAGCCAAGGCCTCACAAATGCAGCAAGCATTCTACTACGGAACTACCTCTCCAGCCCCAATCTACTGATCTTTATAGGTTATAGGAAAAGCTAAGCAGAATTCTCTACGAAGCTAGTGCCAGAGGAAGCACCAGATTATCCTCCAAAGAACTCCATCCCGCACCTTCTTTTCCCCTCCAGGGGGAGTGTTGGGGGATGAGGTCCGACCACTCCCTACTTGTCTTCTTTGCAAAACAGATCCATCATATGACTCCCGTATGACTCTTTGCAATACAGAGAATGGTCAATCCCTCCAGGGGCTGTCAGAAGCTTCCTTTCTTCCTACAGCTTGGCTTGTTTTCATTTTTCTGATCGACAAGCAGCCCAGAGCTCTACCGATGGCAGCGTCGAGATATACGTCACTCCCTTGGGTCATGTCAGTCACACGCAGCGCTGCTGGACGGTGTGGAGACGGTCTCTACGGAAGTTCTGAACTAGAACCCACACCAAATGCTGCCCTTTTCTGTTCTCGCCTTCTCCTTAAGTAGCTGAATGTAAAGTTTTACTGCAGGCTGTGCATTTTGGGAGTTGGTAATGGGAGACAGAAATGAAAAAAAGAAAACAAAACTGAGTTCTCTGCTTTCCATTCCTTCTCACAGTCATCTTGGCTTCTAGGGAGAAGTCAGAAGTGGCTTGGAGGATGAATTTTTATTTCTTCTCAAAAAACAGTAACAAAGCACACACACACACACACACACAAAACCACTGACTTGAATTTCCTTCCCTTTTCTTAATCTCTCTCTTAAAAAAACAAAACAAAAAAGGCAGCCTCTAAGATGATCCTTAGATAGGCAGATAGTAGGTCACCCGGACCCACTCAGGGGAACATCTGCTCCATACGTGTGGGCAGAGGGAGCGGCACAGCCCATGAACGTGGCCTAGACAGTCCTGTGCTGCTAGGGTGGGCTCCATCTTCAGCGTGGGACAGAGTTCCTGGACTCTCCCTGGAGTCCTCACAGTTCAGTCTTGACCTTATGGATTAAGTCCTTCTGGTCGATCTTGTCCAGGTCTTGGTACCAGCGGTTATAAGCCAACAAGGCCACATTCTTAGCCGCTACAGCCATCACCTCCACGGAGCTGGCCGCCCACTCCAAGGCATTGAGGTAGAAGAGCTGGTCATGGAGTGTGAACTTCGGGAGGCTGCGGCGGGAGCCGTACAGGGGGTGGGCCTGCCATTCTGCTGTCTGGACTGAGTAATAGGAACGGAAGAGGGTCTTCAGCTCCGTCCGGAAGAGGGGCTTTGGGGACTGCACTCGCCATACTGCTGCCTCCTGGGGCTGCTTCCGCCGGAAGCTGGCTGAGATGTTGACAGGACAGATGTTGTCCAGCGTGCAGAAGAAGCCGGGGAAATCTGTGGTGAGTATGTTGGCGAAGGGGAAAAGCTTAGGGTCGGGGAAACCAAAGTAGGAAGAGTTGAGGTAGCCATGGACCAGGGAGACCACAGTGGGCTGGAAGGAACCCCGGATGTCATCGATGGGTGGAGTAAAGCCTTCAAAGGTGATGCTGCTGCTGCTGTTGTCCAGGTGCAGGGGCGTGGCTACGACCACGATGTCGTAGAAATCAGAGCTGTTGCCCTTGTCACTCTCATACCCCACTTGGTACAGTGCTTTCCCTTCTAGAAGGAGAGAGAACATAGAGTCCGCTTACTCCTTGGCTTCTACCCACTGACCTTCCGTCTGAGTCCCAAGGTTGGGGATACAGTGAGAGTCTAGTGTCAGGGGCAACTGGGCTGCCCCCTCTTTCCATATTGATGCGGCTGCTGGGTGAGCACCAGTCTAGGTGTTAGAAAGCCCAAGTCCTTCCTCTGGCTCTGCTGCTGACTGGCTAAGGTGAGGATGTCAAATTCTCAGTGATCAAATGAACAGTAAATAACATGGAAGGACGCCTCCTAGCTTTGACATTTGAGCCACGACACTGCCCTCTAGTGTTGGTGGGCCTTCAGCTGATTTCCCTGAAAAATACCTGCTAGCAGGGATGGCAGGGTTGAGGTACAGAAGAGGAAGGAGGAGAGCTGGTTAGGAATGGTACGGCATACCGCCTGCACTGTGCACTCACCTGTAGTGTGCAGGGTCACAGAGGTCACTGTGGCATGGATCACGCTGGCCCTGGCGAGCTTCAGCAAACCAGAACAAACCAACTTGTTGCCCCCTTCCACGGACCACAGGTTGCCCTGCGCTCCAGCTAACGACACGGCTCCTGGGAAAGGGAGGAAAGAGGTTTGGCCTTCCTGCCAGGGCAAGACTCCTCCCAATCATGAGCATGGACGACAAATATAAAATACAATGTGACTGGAAGAAAACAGAATGGGGGCGATGGTAATAAACCACAAGGTTTTCACGGGATCCAGCTTGTTCTGAGTACGTGGTTGGGGAGGACGGGCGGGCTGAGGGCTGCACACTCACCAGCAAAGGCCGGCATTGAGGCTGACTGGCCATAGCTGGCCCGTAGGACAGCGGAGACAACATCATCAATGAAGCGCTGTGTGACGCCCACCTGGAGCAGGGACTCAGCCACTGAACGCTGGGTCATGTTGACAAAGGCAGCCTCCCCCAGTGAGTGGAGCAGCTCTTCCACACCGGAGAAGGCGTAGCCGTGAGCCTGGTACTTGTAGATCCTAGGAGACACATGCGACTGGAGTCTTGTGCACAAAGGCCTTCGGGCTGACCCACACATCATGGGGTCCTGCAAGACTTGCTGCTTCATCCCTTCGGCCTGTCCTGTGGCTATCGTGGGCTTTGTCTGTACCGTTCCTCGCCGGTGGCCAGGAACGGTACAGAGATAAAGACAAGCAGTCCAGGATCCCACAGGACCTGGCTTCGTAGTGTGGCTCTGCTGGATGCCAGCTATATCATACTTCCTGCCCAGGATTCTGATATGTCTCTGGACACAAGTGGCTTTTCTTTTTTCTTTTTTTTAAAAAAAACTAGCATCTAAGCTGTCTGGCTTCAAGGACCGAGCTGGGCCTGATGGCAGTACCTCATACCACCACTGTCTTCCTGTCTGGCCTGACCTGGCAGGGCTCTCAGTGGCTCAGGGCCCCTGAATTGTCTCTCTACCATACATTCAGCACCAGAACTAGCACAGGCGGGGACCACCTGTGGATGTGATCCGGACTAGCTTGTCTTTGAACAAGACATGAAAGCAGTGGGGTGGGGCCTCGGTGGGAGCAGAAGGAGAGTCAGAGAGGGTGGAGGCACAACCACAGCCAGGATGCAGCACATGCGTGTGTAAAATCATCAAAAGATGAGTTAGTTTAAAAAAAAGAAGTAGCTGGGCGGTGGTGGCGCATGCCTTTAATCCCAGCACTTGGGAGGCAAAGGCAGGTGAATCTCTGTGAGTTCAAGGCCAGCCTGGTCTACAGAGTGAGTTCTAGAACAGCAAGAGTTACAACAGAGAAACCCTGTCTCAAAAAACAAAACAAACAAACAAAAAAGAAAAAAAGAAAAAGAGGGGGAGGAGGAGGTTCAGAAGCTCCGAGGGACACCTGGAGAGTGTGAGGAAGAAGTGTCACCTTGTATGGTCTAGGCACAGAATGGGAAATGGCAGAAAGCAGAGAAGGGTGCCATGGGACCACACCTGGGAGGGGAGTCAGTGATGGGGCCAGAGGGGCAGCCTCTTCTCAGGGCTCCCGGAAGCAGGGGGCCTACAGAAGAGGAGCAGCTGCTTGGCACGTGATTACAGAGCAGGCGCAAGACCACTGTGTCTCTGGAGGTAATAGGGAGGGGCTGGGACTCGAGAGGAAAGAAGAGTAGAGGGAATGTTTGTTCTAGAGGGACAAAGCGGGGACAGCGCTTGTGAATGGGTGACCCCAGGATGCATACAGCTTACGTAAGTGTTTCATTTGGCTCACGAGATCAATTGATGACAAACTGAAGAGCTGGAAAATTTCATACCATGATTCCTGTGGCTAGCCAGTGTGCTACAGTTGGCTGCTTCCCTCACACGGCCTTACTCTTCAGGCTACCCCACCTCCCTGTTCTCTTCCACCCAGGTTTCGCTTCCTGACACCCCACTGCAGCCTACGTAAGTGACCGAGTTTGCAGCCCATGCTTCTGCAATTTAGTGGGAGTTAAGAATGAAGCTTAGTGTGACAAGGCCGGGGCTCAGGTCCCACACACCCCTCAGGCTAGGGCTTGTTCTGAGCCTGCACTGAGTTGTGCAGGTCCTTGCATGGCCTTCACTCTTCTTCCACAATTTCCAATCAACCAACTCCTTCCTAAGATCTTCCCTGGCCGCCTACCACCCTTCTGCAGCTCCGCTCAGCCCTACCTCATGAACTTCTCCATGACTTCCTCCACCCACATCTGCAGCCTCAGGAAGCTGATGCCGTAGTGCCACCAGAGGCGGAAGAGGTTCAGCAGGTACCAGTCGGTCTCCTCCAGCACGAAGTGCTCCCCGCCGAAGATGGCGCTCCTGCCCACCACCTCGCGCCGCTGTCTCAGCCCTGCGGAGACCAGCAGCCCCTCAGCTCCCCTTCACGGCCCCCAGGAGGCCCAGCAGTGCCTTGAGCTTTTACATCAGGACCTTTCCTGATGCAAATGGCTGTAACTATTTTGTTCCTCTGTGCTACTAGTCTATAAGCAGCATGCCAGCGAATGCACCGAGAAAAACCTTTTCTCTTCCTAGTGAATAAGAAGATGAAAATGAGGTGCCATTTTGTATTTCTTTCAACAGGAATCTGTTCAACCAAGAAGAGCGAGGAAAATGCAAACGTTCCAGAATGTCCAAAGGCCGACAGAGGCAGAGCTGGCTGTGATACGGAGCCCTGAACTCACCAGAGCTCCTTCTAGCTTCTCAGTACTCCGCAACTCAAAGGACACTGCCTTCATGAATATGTGTGTGGGTCGTGATTTATTCCCTTCCACTCCGATGTAACGTATACATTATCTGCTCCTTAATAGCATCCTGCATCCTGAAGTCTACCGTGTACTCACACAGCATTGTGCTTCACCCCAAGTACAGAGAGGGTGGGCGAGAGGACGTTTCAATCTTCCGCTGTGGCAAAGCCTGCCCTAGTGAATGGGCTTGCACGTAAGCACTTTGCATATCTACAGGACGTGATCCCGCAGGACCGCTCCTGAGACCGGTACTTCTTCACCAAACAGCATGTGTATTTGTTGTTTAGAAGATGCTGGCTTTGAGCGCCAGCCTTATCCCTTATAGCAGTGTATCCAGTCTCCTTAGAGGGAGATCTGTCTCTCATCCTGAAGGCTGGTAGGGTCTGAGGTAATGTCCACACACCACCTAGTAGAGTACTGGGTATCTGGTGGGCAACAGGTCGTGGACACTGATACGATTGCAATAATTAAGAGGCAGTAAAACTGAAAGGGAAAGACTGGCCTGGGAGTCAAACCTCAGTTCTAATCCCAGCTCTGCAACTAACTCACTGTGTACCTCAGGCAAGTTCTTTCCCCTCTCTGGTCTCAGCTGCTCCATCTGTAAAATGAGGAGATTGAGCTAAGTGACTAGCTGACCTTAAGGGTCTGGGGAATCTGGGAAGGGCCTGAGGCACCGGGCGCTGGGGCCCCGGTACTGGACACTCACCGAGCAGCTTGACAAAGTCCTGCATGTGGAGGCTCAGGGAGTGGAAGGAGGCTGCCCCGCTTTCATAGTTCTGCTTGTTGACGGAGATGGTGGCCAGGCGGCCACCCATGGTCCCTTTCTCATAGACGACAATCTGCACTCGGGGTCCAAAGTGCTGCTGAAGGAAATGAGCCACAGCAGAGCCCCCGATCCCAGCTCCAATAACAGCTGCCATCAGGTTCGAAGGGAGGCAGGGAAGGAGAGATGGCACAACAGGAGAGCAAGTTACTTTTGTACTACCCTGTGCAGAGCAAAGATTCCTGGCGCTTGCACTTAGTAGGCTTACGGAATTTCAGAGGGAAAATTCACAGTATGAGTTTTCAGAAGCCTTAAGCCTAATAGTCAAAGGCCAGCCCCCAACCCAGTGCTATCCTCGTCAGACAAAGAAAGACCCTAGCAGCAAGAGAGAGGGAAGAATCTCAAAGTTCAGAATGCTCTTAAAAGAGAATAAAATGGGTCAGTGAGATAGCTCCATGGAGAGGCTCCTGCTGCCAAGCCTGATGGCCTGAGTATGATTCCCCAAACCTATGTAGTGGGAGGAGAGAAATGACTTCTGCAAGTTGTCCCCCGATCTTCACACAAGTGCCATGGCACACATGTACCCCCTTCCACACATCAAACGATCAATGTTAAAAAAAAAAAATTAGAGAATGAATTTAGGTTTTTATGAAATTCCTCATGCTCTCCATTTTTCTTATTTAGGATTAATTGGTGAAAACAGTTACTGACCAAGCAATTCTCTTGGTGGGCAGGAAACCACTCCTTAATTCAGCACCAGCAAACTACAGCCTGTAGGCCAAAATCCAAGTACAGGCTTATTTTAGAAGTTTTATTGGCAGAGGTCTACCTTCCTTCCTTCTTCCCTTCCTCCCTAAACAAGTTCTCCCTATGTAGATGAGGCTGGCCTTTAACTCATAGAGATCTGCCTGCCTCTACCCCCTCCCCCCAGTGTTGGTATTAAAGGTATGAACTATTTTTGAGATGGGGGGGGGGTCCCATCATGCTGCTTAGGCTAGCCTTGAACTCCTGGGCTCAAGTGACTCTTCCTCTCCCTCTTGGTGCTCTTGACATCTGCCAATAAGGCCACACCCTTTCTTTTGCTTACTGTCTGTAGGAAAGTAGTGTGAAATGGCCTGCAAAGCCAAGGATATTTATTCTCTGGCCCTTTACAAGCAAAGTTTGTCAACCTTTGGTCAAAGTCTAACCTACCACCTGGTGCTGCTGGAAACCACTGTCTAGACAGATAGTAGTCAGCAAATAGCCTTGAGGGAGGAAAGTGAACTAGTTATGAAACCGTTGGGCTATTGCCTTACCTACAATTCCGTCTATCCTGTATCTGAAGCACTGCTTTCCTCTCACTGACAGCCCAGGATTCCCATCCAACCAAGAAGATAAAGACTTCTGCAATGCCCAGACATTGCCTTTAGCTCAGCCTGTCAGAGCTACCTTCTAAGGAGAGGCAGGTATCTCTCATGCAGGTATCTCTCATATCCCAGTAGCACATTCTGCCTTTGCCACAACTATATCAAAAATGTTTTATTTGAGGACACAGAGAAAGTAGGAGTCTTCTGTTCCCAGACCTTGGCAGGTAGCAAAGTCCATGAAATATCTATCTATTGCATGTTGAAATAACCACCCCTTTTTCTTAGTACTTAAAAGTCATTTCCAAGAATGTGCTTAACTTTTCTTTAACTGCTCTGCTCTCTTTCCCTCCTCTTTCTCTGGAGCCTTAAACTACCCATTTTCTGCAAAGAAATTGACATTTCAAGGTCTGGTGGTGCCATTCAACCTGGACTCCCCCAGGCTATAAGTAAAATGTCATGTCACTGTGAACAGGCTTATGGGACATACATAACAGACACTGCTTTGTCCTATAAGATATGCCAAGGCTCAAAGATGAACCAAAGAGGGTTTTGGTTCCCAGGAGCCCAAGCAGTCAATAGGCAGAGACTGGTGCACAATCAGCTAGAACAATCCATAACCAAGTAGGGCAACAGGCTTTCAGGGAGTCCCGAGAAGAAAGCAACAGACACAGGTTTCACATAGAGAAAGCATATGAGCGGACCCTTGAGAAAAATCTGCATGCCAGTGAGTGGAGAAAGCACAGCATGAGCAGGGCATCAAGGGAAACTCTAAAGGGTCCCAGGGTCACTCAGAAGCATTGCGGATCCTGCTGGAATCCAGGGATTATGCCCTCTAATAGGAAGCACCTTGTCTTCTTTTCTGGGTCCAGTCCAAATCACCAAGGGGGGTTGAAGGCATTCAGAAAAGCTAAAGGGCAGCTTGGTATCGATCGGGAAGACTTGGGTGAGGTGTGTCTGGGGACAAGCTGAAAGGAAGCAGGCTGCAAGCTATGTAATTGCCATTTGGTTCTGCTGGGAGGAGTGTCTGCTGCCCATCCCCAGGAAAAAGAGTACTGCACATCCTTTGTCCCTGCCTGCCAGATTCTTCAAGTCTGCCCCAAAGCCAACCTCCATCAGGCCTTCTCTTAATACCCTAGTACCCAGGATTCTCTCTTCCATGGACTCTTAGTCATAAATCAATTTCCAGTATGCTTTGGTCAGCCTTAACCCTCTGTGGCCTGGTTGTAGAATTTTTTTTTTTTTTTTTTTTTTTTTTTGAAATTAAGCATTGGTACTGTTTGGTCCTGGCAAGTCTGTGGTGTCCCAGATGTTCCAAGGCACTCCTGTGAACCGGGTTCACAGAGGCAGCTCAGAGGAATTGTTGCTCTGTCTTCCCACAAGTCAGGAGCTCAGCATTTTCAGGTGTGGGAATTCATGTGCAAGGAGATTTGAAAATCTTTGAGTCACACAGAGTAAAAACAAAAGAAAGAAAACAAGTTGTGAACGAACATGGAACTAACGACGATGACTACACAGTGGTGTGTTTGGTGCCTGCAATTTCTTTTGAAATGCACCAAAATGTAAGTGGTGTTAGAGCAAACGGCAGAGTGGGTGGTGGGCACATGGATGAGACTGTAAAATTTTTTCCACTTTGCTGTATGTCTGAAGAACTTCGGAATAAAATGTTGGGAGAAACCACACAAATAATAATAAAGAAAAATGACTGCCGTTAAGAGTTTTCTATACTGGGTGGGCCATGGAGCTGTGCAGCAGAGTGTTTGTTTAGCATGCCCGAGGGAAAAGTTCCCCACTCTGTCACTCAGCAAATCCACCCCCAGCAATCTATTGTTCTGTCCTATAGAAGGAACTGCCTTCTACAGACCGGAAGTTCTGGTTAGATGTTACTTCTAGGAAGCCTTCTAAGAGACTGCAGAACCTGTCAAACGCCCTGCAGAACTTTCTCAGTCTAAGGAAGAGCTACGCGCCAGGGTCTCTTCTCCAGCAGGAACCACAGCCATAGCCTGCTGCCCCAGCAGACCCCTGCGAACGCCACCGCCCAGCTCCTGTCTTCCCAAGAAGCAAATGTTCGGTGACCATGCGGCTTTCGGACAGCTGGCTGTCAGTGACTACACCTGCCCCAGATCGCCTCCTCCCCACGTGGCCTCCTTCTCATGCCCCCGCCACCCTCCCCATCAGCACCTCTCCTATGCACCTTCTTCAGCACCCACCAGCCTCTAGCCTCCCCTGCACCCAGCTCCTCACCGGAGCAGCCTTCCTCTGTCCCTGGCCAGCTGCTAACCCTTTTCCCGCCCGTCCTCTTAGCGAGCACCCCACCGCATCCTTTCCGCACCGATTTTCCCGGGCGGGGCGTCTCCGCCTGCAGCGGCGGTGGCGAGGAGCGTGGCCAGCACGGCGAGCAGCGGGGCAGCGCGGGCCATGGCGGGCGGTGACCGGGCAGGGCAGCACGCTGCGGATCGGGCGCTTGCGGTTGGCGCTCGGCTGTGCGCCCCGCCCTGGCGCCCCACTGGCCGACCGGCCTTGCCTCCGGCTGGTCCCAGCCTTTCATTGGTCGAACAACCATCCTTCTGCAGTACGAGGTCCCTATTAGCTACATCTGTCTCGGAGAGAGCTCAGTCATTGGCAGCGTCCCTGTCCCTCCTCCTTTGATGCGGATTCTTCATTGGCTGGCTCATTTTTGTTCAGGCGCAGGTGTGCACGTCTTTGGACCTCAACATCAGGACCAGGGCCCAGATTTTTTGGGAGATGCACAGAAGGGTATTCCAACCAGTTACTAGTTTTGTGATTTGCCTTCTGTGTCTGTTTCCAGGGGAGAGAATAATCTATGCTGTACCTTTCTAGGTAGTGATGATCACGTGAGATCATGGAGAGGAAAACCCTGTAGGGGCTTGTTAGTCTCAAGTGCTGTAAATTGCTGACCAAGTTGGCGATCTGCGTGACTAGACAGGACACACTATCTTGTGCACTTGCGGAAACTTGCGTATCTGCGTTGAATTCTGTAGGTTTATTTATTTTTTATGCTTCCAGTTTCATTTTACACATGCTTTCTACCGTCTCTACCCCATCGCCTTTATTTTTATTTAGTTATTTACTTATTTAGATACAGGGTCTCTTGTAGCTTTGGCTGGCCTGTGTTGTGAATTGCCCAGAGCTCCCTCCCGAGAGCTGGCCCAGCCCTCACATTCCCGACACTCCCACCATCTGTCGCCAGGTACCTGTCCCCAGACAGGAACCTGTCCTGCGTCATCAGCAGGACTGCGTCGTCAGTCCCATATAACCCCGGTGGGCTTCGGGGTCTCTGTCTTTTGACTTTCTCTCTTTCCTCTTTTGTTTCCTTTTCCCTCTTTTGCCTCTCTCTCACTCTCTCTCCCTCTCTTCCCTCCTCTTCTGTCTCTCCCTGTCTTCTCTTCTCCTTCCTCTTCCCCTCTCCCCCACTTCCCTCTGCCTGCAGGGTCCTGTTCTACCCGACTCAGGGTCCCTCCCTCGTAGCTAATAAACCTTTACTAAAACTCGCCAGCGTGCATGCGTCTAAGCTCCGTCCATCGCCTTCTGTGCGTATAAAGAATTATTACAGCCTGGACCTCACTACATAGGGGTGGAGGAGGATCTTGAACTCCTGATCCTCCCGCCTCCATCTCTCAAATACTGGGATTATGGACACGCTCTTCCCTATTTTTGGAGACTGGGGCTCAATTGGTAACCTAGGCTGGGTAGAACTCATGGTGATTCTCCTTCAGGAACTCAGCGGCTGGGACTACAGGCCTGAGCCACCATGTTTATTTTAAAATTAGTTTTATGTGCGTGAGTGTTTGCTTGCATGTCTGCCTGCACATGCACCATGTGCAGCCTGTGGTCCTCCAAGGTCAGAAGAGGACATTGGATCCTGGGAGCCAGTTACTACACATGGATATGAGTCACTGCATGGATGCTGGAACTAAGCCGGGGTTCCAGATGTGCAAGAGCAAGTGCTCTTGACTTCCGAACCATCACTTCAGCCTTCCTTATTTTAAACATTTTGTGTCAGGTTCTCTTATGTGCTGATCATTTAGTTTATTTAAAATCATTGACTTTAAAATTTATCTTGACCTTGTAACACTGGGGTCTTTTTGTGATTGCTCAAACTAGAGCCCTGCTTTCCCCACTAGTTCTTATTAACTCTACCAGCCTATTGATAATGCATTAGATCATCAGGTTCAAAATAGTTGGTAAGAGAACAAACAAAACCACACAATTACGTGGTAGGTACAGAGGTGTAAAATAATTAGCTGAGCTAATGAGCACTCAGTGCTCTTCACTGCTGAGCCATCTCTCCAGCCTCAGAACCCTCGAGGTGTCAAAAAACATTGGGGTCACTTTAAAAGATTTTTTAATGTGTATGTGTGTGTCTGAATGTATGTGCACTGTGAGTGTGCAGTGCCCTTGGAAAGCAGGGGAGACAATGATTTCCTGAAATTGGAGTTACAGGTAGTTGTGAGCCACCTAGTATGGTGACAGAAGTGGAACTCTGGTCCTCTGGAACAGCGGTAAGTGCTCTTAACCTCTGAAACACCTCCAGCCTCACTGGGGTCATTTTAAAACCGTGACAATGAACTAGAGAGCACAGGCCAAGCCTGAATAGGATGGATGGGAATAAAAATGTACTTATTGACTAGCTCTGGGAATATGAGAAACAATGGCTTATGGAGCCAACGAAACTAGTATACAGATAGAACTGGAATGATGAGGATCCAAGGCCAAATTCCAGGAAGCTCAGATCCAAAGAGGGCCATCTGTCCAGGAAGCTGGTACATGAAGGCACTTGAGAGTCAGAAGACAGAAGTCATAAATTGGAAGAACACATGGGAGATGAAGGTCAGATCACAAGTGCCAGTAGTTTTGTGGGTATGTATACAGTACATAGGTAAGTGTGCAGGTATGTGCAACAAAGAATGCCAGGTCTCTTCCTCTATTTTTCAACTTATTCCCTTAAGATAGGGTCTTTCACTGAACCGGAAGCTCATCTGGGTCAGGCTGCTAACTTAGTATTTCCTAAGTAAGTTTACATCAACTCCTTATTCCCATTTTCTCCCTGTATCAGTAAGACCTCATATTAAAACCTTTGTAAGGTTTTCCTCATGTATTATTCACTCATTAAGGTATTAACTGGACAAATCTTTTATACAGTATCAGTTATTGAGACTTAAAAACATACAGGTTCATAAAATTTACAAGGTTAACACATAGAAGAGATAGATGCTCATACAAATATGGCTTGTCAGTGCTGGGAGCATAGCTCAGCTGTAGATGCTTACCTAGCATTCACAAGACGCTGCATTCAATCCCCAGTGCTCTAAAAACAATCTAATATATGATCCCAGGGAAAACCCTACAAAAGGGCAGGAGTCAGGTTGGTAGAACCAGTCATTGTAGGTAATTACTTTTACAAATGTGTTTGGTTCATTTGCTCTTGGTGCTATCCACCTGCCTAAAATTACTTCCTACCCAAGAGGCTGAAAAATAACTCCCTGCTTATAAGGGAAGATGCTCTGTAGTGGCCACATCATCTGGGGAGCACAGGCCTCTCAGTTCCTCCACTGCTACATCCCCACCTGCTACCATTGCCATGGGAGCAGATATTGCTGCACTGGCTCCAGCATGTACAAAGCTGGCTGTCTCCTGCTTCCATGCAACATGCCCATGGTGGGGTGTGATGGTAGACAAGGCCCAGAGCAAGAGAAACATCCAGACTCTGAGATACCCACAGAGAATGGTATTGTTACCAAGTGTATGACAGAGATGATACCACACCTTATGTAATGAGCCAAGTGTGGGCTTGGAGGAGCACTTGCTGCTGCTCACCAAGGCTCCCTGAAGCCCAGACCAAACATGAAAAGATGACCCAGACCATGTTGAAGACCATTAACTCCCCCAGCCATGCACACCACCACCAAGGCTGTGCTGTCTGTACTACTCTTGATAATACCACCTGCATCATGATGGACTCTGGAGACCGGGTTACCCACACTGTGCCCATACCCATCTACAGGGGCTATGTTCTTCCCCATGCCATCCTGTGTCTAGACCTGGTTGGGCAAGACCTTATAGACCACTCATGATGCTCTCAAACAAGCGTGGCTACAGCCTCCCCATAGTCAAGCAGGAAACTGATTGTAACATCAAGCAGAAGCTGTGCCATGTGGCCCTGGACTTCCAGTAAGACATGTCTGCTGCTGTATCCTCTTCCCTGGAGAAGTTATGAGCTACCTGGTGACCAGGTCATCACTATTGACAAGGACTTTTTTTTTTAAACCCCAGGTTTCGCTGCCCCAAGGTGCTCTTCTAGTCTTTCTTTTTGGGGGTGGAATACTATGGTATTCATGAATTTACCTTCAATCCCAGGATTAAGTGTGACATCAGTATCAGCAGAGATGTCTATGCCAACAGTGCTGACTGGTGATACCAGCATGTATCTAGGCATTGACTACAACAGGATATGGCTCCCGGTACCATGAATATCAACCTCATCGCTCTCTCTTAGTGGAAGTACTCTGTGTGGATGGGCAGCTCCATCCTGGCTTCGCTGTTCACCTTACAGCAGATTATGGGTCTGCAAGAAGTACAATACGGCCCCTCCATTGTGCACTGCAAATGATTTTAGGTGGACAGTGATGTCACACCCTTTCTTGACAAAACACAGCAGAAAAAAAGACAACTTTGTTCTTTTTGTCAACTATAAACATATATAAAAGTTTTTTAGTCCCTTTGACTTAGACTTTGAAAACTAGAATGGTAAAGATGACAGCAGCTGATTGGGTCAGCATCCCCAAAGTTTTATAATGTGGCTGAGGACTTCGATTGTATTCATTTTTGTTGTTGTTAATACAGAAGTCCCTTGACCTCTCCAAAGCAGGACCCTACCCTAATCTGGAAAGGAGGATGGCCCAGTTCATTTCCACTCCACGCAAGGGAGCTGACAGCATTTCTTTTGTGTAAATTATGTACTGCAAAAACTTCCACCTTAATATTTTGTTTTTATTTTTGAATGGTCAGCCATCGCGTGCAGCCCCACCCCGTGTCTCTCCAACTTGAGATGTATGGAGGCTTTTGGTCTCCCTGCGAGTGGGTTGTGTTTTGAGGCAGCCAGGGCTTGCCTGTTGGTAGACTTGAGACCAGTTTAATAAAGTGTATAACTTATCAACATAAAAAAAAAGGAAGACTGGCCTAACCCTTTACCCCTTCCAAATGGGACCAGAAAAGGGTGGCTATGGAACAATGTGTGTGTGATCCCTAGCAAGGAATACAAGCACAAAAGATGACTAAATGAAAAATGAAAAAAGGAGCTTGAAAAATCTCTCTCTATAAGTGGACCCAAATAATCTAAATTTATACAAGGGTAAAGCTTTGTCATCTAAGTACCTAAATGTCAAACAATCCCTACCATCTCCTTTTCCCATAAAATACAAGATACAAGATGCTGTACTAATTCCAGTAATTAGTTGAAAACATAGTTAAGAGGATTTTGGATTCAGTCATCAGAGTACCAACTTAAATGATTTTTGTAAACATTTTGATAAAGGCCATAGGACACTCGTCACATTGTTCAAATGCCCAGTGGCTGGATTTCTGATGAGACCAAACAGGTCACATAAAACCAAGAAGATACTGTAGAAATAAAGCCAATATGACTAAATCCAAAGCTGAGCACATGAAGGACCTCATGTATAATACAAACCAGCTTAATAAATAAAGGAGACATAGGTGCCTGTACTCTCGGAGAATATCTAGTTCCTGGTGGCTTGTTCATAGTCTTCTCTGAGACTCCACTGCCACTTCCACTTGGGCAAGTCTAATGGTGCGGCCATGAAGTTTGTAGCCATCTTGCCGTACTAATGCCACGGTGCCAGGCTGCACCCCAACACCAGCTGGAATGTGACAGATGAGTTCATGCTCATGAGGGTCGTATTTGTCACCAATAGGTGTCATCTTCTCTAGGCCATGTTTGGAAAACACACTTTTCAGCTTTGCCTCTAAAAGGGACAGCCCTTGGAAGACTCTTTCCAGAGTAAGCTTGTGGTCCTCTGGGTTGGCTCCTTCTGAAAAGCACCCTGCAGTCTTCTCCAAAATGTCTGCCACTTCCACCAAGTCCTTACAAAAGCTCTGGATTCCTGTGGAGAAACCAGACACACGTCTGAGAACAATGCTGCCCTTAGGGGGAGAATCTGGCCCAGAGAGGTGGCTAGTACACTTTATACTCAGTATTACTGAAAGTGGGAAGTTGGGGATCAGGAGTTGGGGATCAGCTTAACCATCTCAGCTCAACTGACAAGTCAGTGTCTTTTTTGGCAAGGGCATGTGTCTGTCTGTCTGTTTGTCTATCTGTCTGTCTGCAAGAATCCTACTGGGAAACTGAGAAGAGTTACATCTTGGGCTAAGTCTGCATGTAATAGACTAAAAACAGGCTTATCTTAGCTATGCAAAGGGTATTCTCAAGAGATAAGCTAGGAATATTTCACCAACAGGGTTGGGGTAGAGAGCACAAAATAAGGAAAGCCAACACTACGCTAAGGATGCCAAGAGCCATTTTGTTCTTGAGGCTGGATAGGAAGATAAGGCACACCTACAGATGAGGTGAGTTTCCTTCCTATAGCCCAAGGTGCTGGAAAGCCTCCATAAGAACCTTTTAAAGAGCAATGTGAACTGTCATAAGATGAAAGTAAATTCAGCTGTTGAAGAAATCCCACTGACGGCACTTGGATTTTCTGACTGGATTAAGGAATGGCACAATGCCCAGGAGCTGGTGAGGAGTAAGGACTCTTATCTGTGGATGGGTTTACAACTAGGCCAAAATTGGTAGCCACCTAGACCAGCTTTAGGGTAAGCAATAAAAATCACCAATAGAAAACTGAAGGGATTCAGGTGACTAAAGGAGAGGAAGGAATTTTCCATTTAATTTCCCAGGGTATGAGACCCAGTAGAGCTTCTTGAGGAAAATAATGGGAACCCGATTCAAATTAGTCCAACAGCAGCACACCAGCAACATGTCTACTGACTTACAGGCATGCAGATGGGGTCACAAGACCTAATGTGAGAGTCAAGTGAAGCAATTTGGCATCATCTAGTTTAGGGTAGGAGAGGAGACAGGGGAAAGAAGGGTAAGCAGGAAGCGTTTCCAGGATACTGTCAGCAGACCTTGCATTTTTCAGTCCTGGGAATGAAGTCCAAGCCCATGGCTTTGCACATGCCGTGTAAGAGCTCTGCCATTGAGCTACATCTTCAGCCCTCCAGTTGAAGTTTGAAAACAGCAGGTTTTTGTGCTGACCTGTGTACTAGCAGCCAAGGAGATCTTGCTTCTAAGTTGGTGAAGTAGTGGAAATTTGGGTAACTTCTCTGACTGCATTCTCATTATTGTATTGTGATTATTTTGTATGTGATGTATGCATATGTTTGCCTGCATATGCACACAGGTGAGCTCAACATTTTAGCCAAACTGAGTGCCCAGTGAGCTTCCAAGATCTGCCTGTCTCCTCCCCACCAGCATTGGGGTTAGTCATACACCTGACTTCTCACATGGGTTCTGGGTATCCCAACTCAGGCCTTCATGCTTGCATACTATAACTGCTTTACCCACTGAGGATCTCCCCAGTTCCAATTTATTGTGTTATTTTAATAGATATTAACCAATTAATTTCTTGGGAAAAAAATTGCATTTTTGTGACAAGAAGATAGACTGAGTTAAAACTATCCTTAGAAGGACATCAGATAGCTGTCATGACATAGCCCTTAAAAAATTAAACTTTCTGCCAGATGTGGTAGTTTACTCCTTTAATTCCAGAACTTGGGAGGCAGAGGCAAGAATCTCTGGGCGTTTGACGCCAGCCTGGTCAACACGGAATTCCAGGCCAGCCTGCGCTACACAGAGAGACCTTGTCTCAAAAGACAAAAACAAAGAACAAAATCAAATTAAACAAAAACTGATTATATTTTCCTTCTCCTTCTATGCTCATCCAAAACCCTTCAATTTTCTAAATAACTCTGGCCACTAGGAGGAAATTCCCTAGGCAAATGACTTCTGTGGTACCTTTGGCTAGACACATTTTGTTTTAAGTTAATAAACTGGCTAACTACTAAACTCTTTGGCAGTTAGTTAATTATGAATTTGTTCCCAGATGTCATTCGTACCATTTCTTGAATAAATTAGCTCTAACTCACAGCTTGATGGACAGTGTCCATCCAGCTTGCTCATCAAGCAGGTGGACATCAGAAGTTCCCCCATTCCTAAAATTGTTCTATTTGCAACAGATATTTCCAGAGCTCCGCAGTCAGTAACTTTCTTTTGTAAAAGGCTACACAATAAGCATTTTAGGCTTTGTGGGACAAGAGGCAAAAGCAAAGGATTTTATATTCTGTAGGTAAGTTTATATGAATTTTAAAACACGAGATTCAAAACTGTATGTACTAACTGGCATCTAGCGATGGATTGCTGGGCCTTGCTATAAACTTGGATAGATGTGCGCACACGTGCATGTTCCCACACTTCCAAGTTTTAGTTTCCTTCACATTGTTCTATCAATCACCAACTTGCAGAATACCGATAGCAACACAGGACTCTTGTCCACAGTAGTGTAGACTTGCCCTGTGGATACAGACCAATGTTGCTTTCATTAAACTTTTTTTCAGCATTCCTGGGTTTCCTCTGCTCTTTTGATTTTCCTCTCAATGTCTTAATGATTCACTGGCTCATTAGTGATTGAAAAAGATTATTTGTATATACCCTACAATATTGGAAAAGTATTAACTGTAAATGCTTAGAAAAATAAAGGCCAGCACTATTATAGCAATGGTTAACATGACACCATCCCCACATGTAGCACAGAAAGCATGTGGGGATGGTGGGAGGTAGGGAATGGACCAGTTAGGACTCAGATGTATTTCTACTATGCTCAGTTTACAAATATGCTACAAAAGCGCCTGCTCTTCAACTAAATTTATTCTATTGTGAATCACCTCTCACCAAATATCTTGGCGTCTTCCACACATCTCTGGGTTCGTCTCCTTATGTTTTCACAATCAGCGACAGCTCTCTGGTATCTCAGCTAAATGTCAAAAGCAAAACCAAAGTATGAGAAATCAGTGGGAAAGAACATTCTTACTTTATAAATCTCACCCTTGTAACAGATGCGGGGATACAGCTTAGTGACAGGGCATTTTCTCAGCATGCACAAGGCCCTGGGTTCAGTCTCCAGTAAAACTAGTAGTTATTTAAAAACAAATAGTCTGAGACTGGCTGCTCTTCAAATTCCCAAAGCAGTAACCTACTTACTCTGTAGTAGCTTGGAAGTAATTCCGACTAGCTTGAACACGTAAGTTTGCAAGTTCATTATTCAGAGAAAACAGTTTCACATCTAGGCAACACTGTCAACCTTTTTCATTGACTTGACCTCTAATATGACAAAGAGTAAGTTTTAAAAACCTATCACCTCTTTCAAGGCAGTTACTTAGCCTGTCTGGTCCTCTTCTGTCTTATAATTCCTGGTTTCTTTAATTGCTCTCTTAAGACACGCTTCCCAGCACCCCACGGTCTTGAGTGGCTTTGTTCTTTGTAATCATTCTGCTTTATCTATCCCTTCTCAAACTGCTCAATCGTGACTGTGCCCAGGAGGCCAGATGATATCTGACTAGCAGAGTACAAATATTTATTCTCTATCACCTGGCAGGCCCTGCATCTCCTTCTCAGTGCCAAGCTACCAGCTATCTAAGTGCTGTGATGCAAGAGGGAAGTAAAAGGAGGCACCATCCTTAGCAAGTGGCATTTTAAAAACCACACTTTTTTTTTTGCCTAATAGGCCCAGCAAGAGCAGTGAAGGAAGAGGGGCAAAGGACCATTTTAGAGAAAAGTTCATTTAAAAAAAAAAAAAAAGCAAAAAACTTTCCTTGAACATTTAAACTAGAAGAGACATAAACAACAAATAATATAAAATCTACTACTCACTGTTAAATCCTGGACTTCCTTTTCCAGTTTAACAGCTTTTAGCCTTAGGGCTTGTTCAGCAAGGGAGGGACCGAGTACATCAGGAGGGTCCTCAGAACTGCAGTCTTCCCCAGCAGTTCTTTGGGTGGCAGTGCTGAATGGGTGTAGCCATACCCTAAGAGGGTGGGGCGGGGCAGTGGCACATAGTGAAAAACTGCCACCAGACAAAGGTAAAACCACAATAGTTAGAGTGCAAAAGCATCCCACACTAAAACTCTACATAGTTTCCCAGACTTGTGATAAATGCTACAAAATCCTTCCTAAGCACTTTTCTGCTACATTTGCCTGTTTTCATTACCTGATACCTGAAATATGACTTTTAAAGTGCTTTTAAAGGACAAGGATAATGGCTCAGCAGTTAAAAGCATTGACTGCTCTTCCAGAAAACCCGGTTCAATTCTGAGCATCTACAAGGCAGCTCACAACCACCTGTAACTCCAGTTCTAGTGGCCCTAATGTCTTCTGGCTTCTGTGGGTAGCAAGCATATAGGTAGCACACAGACACAATGCAGGCAAAACTCCCATACACTTAAAATAAAGCTTTATCGATACATAGTTGTCATGCCATACTATTTACCATTTAAAGTGTACAATTCAACCATTTTCACCATGTCCAGAGTCAACCAATTCTGAAATCACAATTTCAGAAAATCTTTGTTACCATATAAAGAATGCTTGTACTTATTATACCACTTACCATTTCCTCTTAAATTGTTTGCCCCAGGTAAGCCTGACAGTACTTTGTTTTCTACAGACCTGCCTTTCATGGATGCTTAGTGTCAACAGAATCATAATAGATGGTCACTTGGAAGCAGTTTTTCACTTAGAACGTATTTCAGGTTCATCAGTTTAATTGTAATTAAGAAAAAACCACAAGGTTTTAATTAAAAATAGGAATAGAGTGAACTTACTGACAAGTAGGAAATACTAGGTTACACAGGAATAAGAAAATAGAATAAGAAACTTGCCTCTGCTCTGACACACAGGGCTAAAAGGAAACTGCTGGTTTCTGCTTCTGCATACCTGCTTGCCCAACCCTCCCCTTCTGAAAGGGGCCACATCTGGTCTTCTCCCCTGAGAGTGACCACCACTACCATGTAGACAGCACGTTCTGTTTGCTAAAGACAAAGCTGTCTTACCTATTCAGCTTCTGGTAACCTTCTCAGTTCTGGGAAATCACTTTTGGGTCAGGAATAAAACACCCCTTAAGATGGTCAGAAGATAATGATGATGTCTAACCCTATATAACCATAAAATATTTCAGATCAGGGCTGGAACTCTTTAAGCAATAGCCAGAGTCTGCAGTTGTACACTAAAAAGTTTTTCTTTATCTTGGAGTATTGAGAATTTCTCATTGGGGGAAGTGTGCATTTATCAGTAATTGGCTACTTTTTATTGCTAAGCAATAGCTCATTGTGTAGCTATTCACAGTTGTTTATCTGTCAGTTGTCAATTGATAGACATTTGAGTACCCACTTTTCTGCTCCAATGAATAATGCTCTAGTACAAAATAAATGCTATTATAATCTGTCATATCTAGCCTGGCTCTAGGAGTGGACCTAATTAGGACAGTGAGGAAATAAAGAAAAGACATAGACAGAAAGCTGCATCAGGCTGTCTGGGCTCACTGCCGGAGAAACTACAGAACCTTAGAAGCTTAGCATGTTTATTATACTGAGTTGTTCCACCTCTATGGAGGTGGGGATTATTGCACACAGGTAAACAAGGAGGCAAGGTTTAAGTGTACAGCTCCATCAAGGGGACAGGCTTAGTCCATCTCAGTATGAGTAGTCTCATAGGGGAGCAGTCTTCAGGTTGTAAACATCCAGAGGAGAGAAGCTATGGTGGACATTTTTTGCACATACTCTCAACACAGAGGAAGGCTTTGCTATTCTTCTCTGGGTATGCAGCTCTGGGGTGTTTGACATGGCCAGCTCATGCCAATATACACATTCACTCAGGGTTTTCTCTGTTCCCCAAATCTTCCCCTTTCTTATTTCTTATATACTCAGGATGAATCTCCACTCTTAGTCCAGTGGCAGTTTGCTGCAGTGCCAACACCAGACAGACACAGCATTTAACAGCGACAGTATTTTTTTTTTTTCCTTTTGGCTACTCACTTCTTCCATCCCTGTGCTCCCACTCTACGACTTTGGGCTGCCTTCTTGCCCTCAGTTGCTGAAAAGCCACCCTGTGGGACCCAGTCTCAGCCTCTTCATGCTAGGCCAGGCTTTTCACTGGATCCATGAATCTTTACAGGCCTTGAAGGTACCTAAAGTGGCTGTTCTGCACCTTCAGGAAAAACACAAGCACACCCTCGCCCCCACATAGCACTGGCCAAATGTTTTCCTGTCATGACATCTTTCCATAGCACTTTAGGTTTTAGTACCCTGTCCTTTGGTGGCCATGTCATTCTATGCAGTGAGGTCATCTACTATACAATTAAAAAATTTTAATGCAAACAAGGCCTTGTTTTAGATAGTAAGTAGGGGTGGAGCTCCCCCTTTTAGTTTCTCCAATTATTATTTGAAATATCTATAGGATCTTTCTACAATAGCCTGTCCCTGGGGGTTCTAAGAAATGCTTGTATTGTGAGCTATTTTATGTTGGGCACAAACGTTTTTAATGCAGAAGACATATAAGCAGGAACATTGTCCATCTTTTTTTTATTGTTTCTATTTCTGCATGTATGTCTGTGTGATGGTGTTGGATCCCCTAGAACAGGAGTTAGAGTTTGTGAGCTACCATGTGGGTACTGAGAATTGAACCCAGGTCCTCTGGAAGAGCAGCCAGTGCTCTTAACAGCTGAGCCATCTCTCCAGCCCTGCCTATCTAAAGGTGCTGTGGATAGCCCAAAATGGCAAATGCCGTAATGCAGTGAGCAGCGTGGCATGTTCTGCAGCTTCCCATGTGAACAGAGGCATAAACAATAAGTATCAACATTAAACATGCACAAACTGTATTTCCCAGAGGAAGAGACACAAGTAACACCCATCTGCCAGAGAGCATTGATTTGTAATCCTATGGGGTCAACAGTGTCATGTGTGATGGACTGAAAAGGATCACAGTGGTTGCACTGCTTAACTATGTGCCCAGCCTGTTTTTGGGAGATGACAGAGTCACGGCATAAAGAGGCAGCATTTTGATGGTACAGAGTATGTCTATAATGAGCTTGTATTAAGGGCAACTACATAGCAACAAGGAAGCAGAGCAGGGATCCTGAGACCAAGTTGTTGGCTCGTGCATTACCTTTAGCCAATGGCCGAGGGAGACCTCAGTGCAACCGAGTATGACCAACATAGTAAGAACTCTGGCGGTGACACTAGAGTTCCTGGGTCCTATGTAAAGGATGGTATAACTCTTGATCCAGGTTCCGACCAGTGTAGCCATCTCCAAAACGTGCATTATTCCAACTACATAGGAGCTGTCACTGTAAACACTGATGGGAAAAGAAGCAAAATCTTCTAAGTCAATTAAATGAAAACGTAATGGTTTGCAGTAGGTGATGGCAGTCCTGGATGTAGGGACCCACTGCCTGTCTGTGTGACTTTGTTTATGGCTCTTAAACCCTGTAGGAACTTTCCTTTACCCTATTCCTTTTTTATAATGAAGATGAGATGTTCCAAGGGCTATTGGATCATTCTGTGTGTATGGTCTGTAATTGTTTTTCACCAAAGCAGTGGTTACAGTGAGCACCTCACCCATGCTGTGAAGTGGCCACTGATCTACAGACCAATGTCCATGGGGGTAGGGTTGTGACTAGTAGTATTGACTGGGGCTTTCACTGAAAAGCATCTGTCAAGTGACACCGTCTTCTGAAAATACACTGAAGGGACTACAATGTTTTTACACTGCTTCTAGGGTTTCTCAAAATCCCTAAGTACTATCTCTAGAGTGCCTATCTAAGTGCCTATATCTAGAGTCTATTTGGCCCATATTTCTTATACCTGGTACTCAGAATTGCATACCCTCTCTCCCTTTGTTCCTTTATCCTTGTATCTTTCTTATTTTTGTTTTTTGTTTTCTCATGATCTCTTTCCTCCTTACTACCCGTATAAGCACACTTCTCTTGGAAGTGTTCTTTCATCTGGCCAATGAGAATTCCCCAAAGCCATTGCCCATGTTCCTGGTGGGGTGCCACTTGCTGTATCTAGCAAGACTTCAGGGATAGAGGACTGGGGTAGTGAGGATGTGAAGAAAAGACAGAAAGCTAGGATCAGGTGGTCAGTGCTTTTGGATGGAGAAACCCCAGCACTCTGAACACTTGGATTATAGTTTATTATATAGAGTTGAGCAGAGAGGTAGAGTCATTGCATGAAGCTGAACAAAGAGGCGAAGTTATTACACAAAGATAAACAAGGAAGCAGGGTTTATGTGTACAGCTGGATCAAGGGGGCAGGTTTAGTTAACCACAGTGGCAGTAATCTCTGTTGGGGAGCATTCTTCAGGCTGTCAACACTCCAAGGAGAAAGTAACAGAAGACCTTTTCTGCACATACTGTTAAGACTCACACTCTCTCCCCTGAGGGAGGCTTTGTCATGTCTCCAAATCTCACTCCAGGAGAAAGGTTTTGCCATTCTTCCATGGGTCTGAGGCTCTGGATTTTTTGGCATGGGTGATTCATGTCAACACACGCACTCACTCAGGACTTGGTTCACTCAAGGACTTTCTCTGCTACCTACAGAAAACCCTACTTAACTGATGAAAAACTCAAGATGAGAGGCTTGAGAGATTTAATGACTTGTTCAAGGCCACAAAGTTAAGTTGGGCAAAGTGGAACATGACTACCTGCAGTCTCAGATACTGGGAGGCTGATATGGGCAGAGCTTTCTGGTAGCACAGCAAAAGCCTGCCTCAGAAGAACAACAAACACTCCCGCCCCCACAAAACAAAAGAAACACATACACAGAACTAGCGTTCTGTAGAGCCAGAATGTTCAGCACCAGGAAGCCACACAGAGTTAAACAGTTCTGGTTTAACTCTTTATCACACAGAAGAGAAAATAGGAAGAGAATCTATGCCATGAAGAGAAATTCTGACTGGTACAGCCTCCAGACTAACCAGGTCACTAAAACAGATCCTTGTTTTAGTCAGTTTTTATTCAACTAGTTATATAATCTAGAATTTTGCATAGCTAATGAAACAGTTAAGGTCCCAACAACAGGACATAAATCCCTTAACTAACAAAGCACTTGAAGTTGTCTTTCAGGAACTGCTTACAGGATCCATGCAAGGGCAGTTTCAAACAGGCTTTTCAAGAATGGACATTCTCACAAGCTAGTTTGCCTTGTCAATGACATTTTGATACAAGCTCAGAATCCTAAGCACAAAACATAACCATCCTTAAAAAGAAACATGTGACTTGTGTAGAGACATGGTGGCATCTACACTGGCACAAAAGAATCCTTGATCCTTCTCATTCTCACCACATAAATGATAAACAGTCCTCCGCCTCCTTAACTCCCCTGTCAGTTATCAGTTGACCAGGCAAAGAGGTAAACATTCAACTCCTGACTGCCTTGCCAGTAGACTTTTCTTAATAAAAACCTGTCCTTGGCTTCTATGACCACAGGGAAGTGAGAACTTGCTCTTGGTAGTACTAAAATATTTGATATTTAGTCCAGTTTACACAGAAATGTAGATTAGGCCCTAGTTTAGAGTGGGTCTTGGACTGTGGCAGTTCTGATCTCTAGTTTCCATAACACCTCCTAGATTCCAGTAATTATTTCAAGTGAAACCACTCAGGTTAATTAAACTGTGGGTCCAAGAGCTCTTTAAAGCAAACAGTTTTTTACTTATTGGAACAGCAGTCATTGAGATGCCAAAAATCTAAACCAAGGCTTAAGGGGGCGGGGTAAAGGAGTCTGCTTTAAGAGAAGAGCTCTCTAGGCAGAGAGTTAGCTTAAAGACATAGGCAAGACAACTTTATAAGCTGGTCTTGAATCTTATTATGGTTTGATACCCAATTATACATGGTCCCAAATAATTGGTTCAGAAAATACAGTTATCATAGATATGTCTGGGGCAAATTACACATGATCAAAGATCATCCCCTCCTCCCCGCTCCAGAAAACCACATTTATTCTGGATAAACAGAAAGCTGGTCAAAACAGGGCCAGTTTGAAGAGTAAAGGTCAGCCCTCAGATTACTTCAGAAGAAACTATTCTCTGATTATTTCCTTACCTCACCCAACAAACTGCCAAAGGTTTGAAAACAAACCACCCCGCCCTGAGCATTAAATCCAACGCCTCACAGCTCTGGTAGGGTGTGTGTTAGGCCAGGTGCATTAAGATAAAAAAAAAAAAAAAAAAAAAAAAAGTGACAAATAGTCATGCAAACGTCCTGGATCTTCCGGAAGCTAATTTACAAGTCAGAGTTCTCTAATCACAGACAGCCTTGGAATATCCCGAGAATAATGAACCGTACTCACTGAAAGAAAACCTGTTTGGGAACTGCCACTGGTTTCTAGACAGGGTAATTTCCTTAAGATTTAAGTTTGGAAAAGTTAATAAATTTTCCTAAATTCCAGTTTCTTCAATTATTAAACATGAAATAACAGGAAGAACTACCCATAGTTCTGCAGTCCACTGACGGCAACTGTAATTTTACAGTATTCCTGAGACTGATGGAAAGGCCGTCTGGAGAAACCAGGTCCAATGCCCTCCTCCCTCCTTTCACACACACAGGTGAAAGTGACGCTCAGGAGACGGTGGGGAGACCACCCGCCCTAAGACCACATGGAGTCTGGGTAAGAACCCTAACACCTCCCTGCAGAAACAGGTGAGCGGAGGCTAGGAAAGTGACGTCTCCGCTTCAGTCACGCTCAGGGCTCTACCTCCCTGGACATGGCCTCACATCCACTCATGTTCCTTGACGGGGAAAAGCGCGCCTATGGGCCTCAGCCTCCCTTAGAGAAGCGGCGTGGATGCCGGGTCACGGGGCCGGTCCTCGCCGGCGCCGAGCTAGCCCTCGCCTTTCTCCCCGCGGTTGCCCATCGCCGCGCACACGCCACGACTTGCCCGGCTCCGCCGCCCCTTTTACCTGCCCTCTGACCCGGCCCCGGAGGCCAGGAGGCGCTGTAGCCGCCGCACCGCCCACAACGACCGAGCCGCCATGTTCCAGACCAGAGCGCCAACACCGCGCACGCGCACTCGAGCCAAGTAGAGAGACGCGCTCGCCGAAAAGCCACGCCCCCCCGAGGTAGGCACGAGGCTTCCGGTTTCCTGTGTGCGGCCTTGCTCTTCCGGGCCTGCGTTAATCTCCCGGCTCTCGGGTTTGAACTGGTCCGGCGAACGTTTTCCCCTAGAGACTCAGTAGGTGCGAGGTTCACGGAGAGCGAAGCGGGCCCTCGCCTCATCCTCGAGGCGCGCACGTGAAGTTACGAGCGACAAACGTAAAGTGCGACCAGCGTAAAGTGAGGGGCACGGCGTCGTGGAAGGTTTTAATACTGGGCCGACGGGATGGCTCAGCGGGCGAAGGCGCTGGCAGCCAAGCCTCAACGACGTGGGTTCGATCCTGGAACGCACTTGGAGAGAACCAAGAACGAGGAGAGAACCTCCCCAGCTTGTTCTCTGACCTCGCTTATGGGCTAAGTCATGTATGCTCCCAAATAAACACACAAAACTGAAAATGACTAGGATACAAGCCGAGACATTGGTAGATGAAAAGGGAGAAAAGTGGTTCCGGGAGTGACCGCCTTTGTGAAGAGCCAGTGAAAAAGGAGAGGATTGGAAGCAAAAGATTCAAATACGAAATACGGGGAATGGGTATGGTAACGTAAGACTGGAGAACTGGCGTGAACCGGTGGAGTGAGCGATTAAATAGTGCATCCCCCAGTCCCACGATTTTTCCTTCGACAACTGTTTTCCGACTTATATGTGTTAAAGGTGCGTGTTGAATTGTTTCCACGTAAACACCTTCAGGGAAGAGCCACACTTTGTTGTCTAATTCTGGTTGCAATAACTTGACAGGTATGATGTATGGGCACCACAGGTATATGGTGACTCATAAGTGATCTGTAATCCCAGCCACTTCTGGCTAAAGCACGAGGTTCACAAAATCGAGCCCAGCCTGAGTAACTTAGTGAGATGGTCTCAAAATACAAGGGAGCTGGGGATACAGTCAGTGGTCGAGTGTTTGCCTAATACAAGCCAGGCCTTTCCTTCATACTGGAGAAAAAAGTCACTTTGCTGTTCAAAGAAAATTGAAGGGTGTAAAAAGAGGCAGGGAAGACAAACTGTTTCAGAAGCTCAGGCAAGAGAAGATGGGATGTTTTGATTCTGGTTCTTGACACAGGGCCTTACTGTGTAACCCCTAACTCGTGCTTCACCCTCTCCAGTGCAGGCAATCTTACCCTCTGTCACCTTAGATAATGTAGTTACAGAGAAACCTTTCTAACTACCCGATGAAGTTGCTTTGCTTACATCCTATTTTCTTAGTATTTTTTTTTTTTTGCTTCTTTTCTGCAATTTAGAGTTTGACTCTTGTGCTGTGTCTTGATCACAGCTGATTTTTGTGCTTTTCTTGCTCAGTAAATACTTGTTAATGATGCTGGATGCTGTCAGT
Source organism: Cricetomys ansorgei (assembly GCA_026225945.1). Classification (NCBI taxonomy): domain Eukaryota; kingdom Metazoa; phylum Chordata; class Mammalia; order Rodentia; family Nesomyidae; genus Cricetomys; species Cricetomys ansorgei. The sequence continues at coordinate 771,170 of JAMJFZ010000242.1, read as the reverse complement.
GAAAATGCGGGTAATTTTTTTTTTTTTACATGTGTATGTATATAGGTACATACATGCATGCCTGTAGTCAGAGGACCATTTGCAGTAGTCAGTTTTGTCTTTCCACTATGTGGGTCTGGGGGATTGAATTCAGGTCATCAGGCACAGTGGCCAGCCCCAGATGCAGACACATTTTAGGGCTTTTCTGAGTGTGGTGGTGTAGGTGGTGTATGACTTTAATCCCAGCGCTTGGGAGGCAGAGGCAGGCAAATCTCTGTCAGTTTGAGGTCATTCGAGCTAAATGAGACCCTTCTTCTTCCTCTTCTTTTTCTCCTCTTCCTCTTTTTTTTGGCTTTTCAAGACAGGGTTTCTCTGTGTAGCCCTGGCTGTCCTGGAAGTAGCTCTATAGACCAGTCAGGCCTCAAACTCAGAGATCTGTCTGCCTCTGCTTCCCAAATGCTGAGATTAATGTGACCCTTATTTAAAAAAAATTAGTGGTTTTGGATGAAAGGATGTCTGGATGTGAAGATGAACTAGTATTTGGGGTCTAAGGCACTTGAGATTTCCAGCTTAGTTACTGAGTAGACCCCAAGGTCAAAATTAGTAAAAGTTAATTTTTAAAGAAGGAATGGGACATGTTCCTTCAGCACTCTGAATCCTCATCAAAAATACAGCTTACTTCTACTGTGTGAACTTGGGGCAGACTTTCTCCTCTGCCTGTTCCTGAGTTCCATTAGGACAGAGACAGTCTTCTGCATCTTTGATCTCATCCGAGGTCCAGCTCAGATGTGATAGCCAACATGTCATCATCGTCCTCATTTGGCGCTCTGTGAGAACACAGTTTAGGTGGGAGATTATGAACTCTTTTACGGATTACAAATTTGAGGCTCTGGCAGTTGGTGAGCCCATGTAAGGTTCCCCAGTGAGGATAAAGTGACACCAGGAATCTGACACTTCAGTGTTGGGAAGGCTGGAACTTCGAGTTCTTCTCAGACCTGTGGCTTATAGTTTGAAAAAACACAAGCAAAGAAGGCATTTTAACAAGCATGTGCAGGAAATGGTGTTTCCTCAGCTGTTCTGCTTACAGTTCTTTAGCTGCACAACTTATGCTAAGTACCTATGCATCCATATCGTGTATATGTATATACGTATTCATGGATCCATACATGTATACACGTATCCACACATATTCATGTACATACATATGCACGCTTATGCATATTTTGAGACAGGGTCTGTCTAGCCCTGGCTGCCTAGAACTTGCTATGTAGACCAGGCTGACCTTGAATTTGGCTTTTATTCATGTATTTATTAAGTGCAAATATGCTTCTGAATGCAGATCCACAGAAAAAAAGACTTGGAGCTAAGAAATAAGGGTTCTAGAATCACTGAACAAAAATAGGTTAGTTGCAAAAAAAAAAAAAAGATAGTTTTAACTGATCTCATAGAATCTTAGTGTAAAGTACAGGCATAATGCTTTGAGAGGCACAGGGCTGGCTACACTATTTAAAAGAAATTTTTTTCGTACATTTATTTAGTGTGTGTGTGTGTGTATGTGTGTGTGTGTGTGTGTGTGTAGGTCAGAGGGCAACTTACGGGAGTTGGTTCTTTCCATCCATCCTTTCATCATATGGGTTCTGAGGATCAAACTCAGGTCATTAGGTTGGCAGCAAGCCCCTTACACCCTCCGAGTCATCTTGCTGGATTCTGGCTACACTATTTAAAAGACAGGTGAAATGCAAAACCTCTTGTTCAAAAATGATTACGGAGAAACATTTTCAAGAAGGCAGCAGCCAAATGTCAAGGCGGGCACTAGGTGTTCTGAGCGTGGGCCTCAGGCGACACAGACTGTTAGCGCCTGACAGGTGGTGTGCCCTAGTGTGTGTTAATGATTAATGATGCAGGGCCCTTCCTTCTCTGAGCCCAAGATCTACTTGTGGGAAAAGGGTATTCAACCCTAAAATAACTGCCTAAGAAAGAATGTGCAGATACTCAAGGCACAATGGTGGGTGCCACTGCAGAATACACACTAAAAAAAGAGCACTGGCAACCCAAATGTGGGTGCTTTCATCCCTGAAGACACAGAGGTGGAATTTGGAACCAAAATCCTCCCTTTGGATTGGATGCCTTTTGATACTTGTTACTACTGAAGTCATTTTCCCCTTAGCAGAAAGAACAAAGGTCGCTGAGTCAGACCTTTCTCATCTAGTGGATATTAAAATCCACACCTGACTTGAGCATTTCCTACTCTAGACAATATAGAAGATGCTTTCCATAAATTATCTCATTAAATACCCACCAAGAGTCTTGGGAGGAGAGTACGATCACTTAGCCTGTTCTCATGATGAGAACCAGAGGGACTGAATGGCTTTCCTGAGATTACCCTGTAGTTGCATCTGGAGCCTGGACCATGACTCCTAATGTGTAGCCCTACCAATGAGGAGATCGGTGAAGTTATTGTCCTGCTGTGGTCTCCAGCTACTTCAAAGGCTGTTACAGTTTTAGTGAGGCTGAAGTATGTTAAACCTTAGGGGGGTAACATATCAAGACTAGCAAACCATCCACTGGTTATTCTGGGATACACAACTCCCCCTGTCCCACAAGTGCCAGGTACCCTCTGACCTCTCAGAGTTAAACAGTTTCATCTTTATTGGAGATGAGTATGTTAAAAATAGACCGAAAAGCCCAGTGTTGAGACAGTCATGAGTGTCATAGAAAAGAGATTGCCTTGGACTTGAGGTCCTATAAAAGTATCAAGTGTTTGGGAAAGGCTTAGCACCCTTGTGGAAGAAATGAGCCACCATCCTGTTGGTTTTCCATAATTGACTCACGTTGTAGCCGATAAGGAAACAGGCTCGTGGGCCTCCTGGTACAAGATGAAGACTTCATTAGGCTGGAGACTTAGTCTCATTAAATAGGTGAGTGTCACATTAAATAGGTAGGGCTTGACTGACAGCAAATGACTCTGCCCTCCAGTGCATGCAACATCATGTAGGTATTAGAACTCCCTGTTTCTGCCACTGTGAGTTTAAAATGTGCCAGCTGATCAACTCTTCACCCTCTGAATACCCAGATGATCCGATTTTAAAATGCTCAAACCTGGAGGGTTCTAGTGGCTGTACTCTGCCTGGCTCTAAAACAGATGAAGAATGACTGTGGAATTTTTATGTTATCAATAGCTTTTGTTCACTGTTGTGCAGACAGGGATATATTGATTTTCCAGTCCATTACCCTTGCCTAGAGGTTGTCTGTAATGTCCAATAGGAATGCAGCTTGCCTAAGTGTGGTCAGATGATGGAGTATTTTCTTTCTTCGTGACACTACCGATGCTTCAACACTGCCTTCTTTTGCCTTAATGACTGGGAGTGGGGTGCTGAGAAAGGATGGCTTATTCACATGTGTTTTCATTACTGCAGAAGGCAAATACACCCAACAAAACCTTTACAACTGTGCATGCGTCTATCTCCTGCTGTTCCCACCTCCCCTCTTTGTAAAGCCAGAGGGACCCCTTCTACTTCTCCCTTCCCACAACCCCTACAATCATGCAGACAATCAAGCTGGTCTTTTGGGTGCCCCAGTCTTTTCCTGATGTCTTTGTGAAGAAAGCATTTCCTCCTTAGATGGACAAGCTGATACTCCTTGATGATGGAATTCTCAACCTTTCTAGGTCTTCTTCATTTCCCATTCCTAAGGCACAAAAAGATGAGAGAATCAGTTTGTTGAGGATTCTAGAGGGACCGGAGGGTTGGAACGCTCACTGCACTCTGTATGAATACCTCCACTGGCCAGGCCAGAGACCATGGCACCCTGCTCTCCAGTCTCTCTGTAATCTTAAGTCCCTTTCTCCATGCTCAGCAGAATACTCAGGACAGCTATTGTGTGGTGGTGGTGACAAGGTCTTACTATGGAAATCAGGCTGGCATTGAACTCATGATGATCCTCCTGCCTTAGCCTCCAAATTGTTGTGATTACACACCTAGCCAGGATGGTCTTTTTTATTTTTTATTGATTTGTTTATTTTATGTGTATGAATGCTTTGCCTGCACATCTGTCTGTGCACCAGAGGTCAGAAGAGGGCATCAGATCCTCTGGAACTGGAGTTACAGATGGTAGTAAGCTACCATGTGGGTGCTGGGAACTGAAGCCTGGTGCTCTGTAAGAACAGTAAGTGTTCTTAACCACTGAGCCATCTCTCCAACTCCCAGGATGGCCTTTGAAAAATGCACTTGGCATTTAAAAATTAAGTCTGCTCAAATCTGCCCCGTATGTTAAAATCCACAGTTCCTCCAATGGTCTGAAGTCTATAGATGAGGTTATAGGGCCTGTAGACTTAGTCTGGCTGACCTGCTTTATACAACCTATCACTAAGAATGTTTTACCACATTTCTGAGCATCCCCCCCGCCAAAAAAAAAAAAAAATACCAGAAGAATAACAGTATTTTGTGACAAGTAAAAGTGATACAGAACTGAAATTTCAATGCCTGTAAGTAAAGCTTTATTGGAACAGTCATGCTCTTCATGTGCTAATGTCTGTGGCTGCTTTCCAGCCACATGGCAGAAGTGAAACAGACCATGCAGCCAACAATGTCTAAAATATTTCCTGTGAAGGTCTTTGCCCCTCACAGGAGAAGTTTGCTGGCTCTTGGGCCTGGCTGATCTGGCCTGGTCGTCCTGGGTCTCCCTCTCAGTGTTCACCCTTCTGCCTGACTGCACAAACAAGTGAGGATCTGGCACAGGCTCCTCCCCCTCTGCATCACCCTTCCCTCCGACCCCATGTGGTTCTCGCTTCACACCACTCAGGTCTCTGCCCGTGTGTGACCCACTGCAAAGGCATTGGCTCTCCAGGATTAAAATGACTACCCAATCACGTGGCACCATTTCTCCTCTCCCTCTGCTTTATTTTACTTCAAAGTACTTAACTATGACCTGCATATGCTTCATTTATGTATGCATGTGAAGTCTTATCTTCCCGAGTCCACGGGTGTTGAGGGCCGATGATACCCAGGCTATGGACATAACCAGCTTGACAAAGATCCTGGTTTTTCCCTTTGCTAGGAGTCTGAAGCCCACCAACTGCTTTGCCCCTTTCTCATCTTTACTGTATGGCGACAAAAGCCTCTATTCAATAATTGTCTATTTGGCCTATTAGTGAAAACTCAAATCAATTCCTGAGCTGGCTGGGAGAGGAACACTGCCACCTCAACTCTAAATAATCGTAACAAACTTACTGGCCTTCCAAGTTTTTGGCGTTTGTGAATACTATTCATGCTTTCTGTAGATATATAAACATTCTTGGTAAAACTGACCTTCCCATAGAGACAAAGCCATAGTCAAGATCAGAAACGAAGTCTAGACAGTATGTCAGCAAGCTTAAAAAGCAAATAGATAATTCACCCCTGTATGCCTCCCCCACCTGTATTGTAGCAAGTATACAGACCTAAAATTCAGCTATTCATTAATAGACTATTGTGTTAAGACTACATACTAAAATTAACCTTGAAGATTAGAGGCCTGCAGCTGGGAGGGGAGGAACACTCTTGCATTGATGTATGCCTGAACACCTGCATTCTGTTAGATAAGAAGTTAGCAGTCTTGCTATTTCAGTCAGGGCAACTCGCTGTCTGGAGGGGAGTCTTGTAATTTTTCCCCAATGTGCATATTGTTAATTTTACTCTCTTAACTTGTCTAACTTCTGATTTCTTTATTTTTATTATTAAAAGAAGTTCACATACAAAAATGTGTCTATACATGTCATTTAAGGTGCGTAAAGCGTTCGTTGCCATAAAAGAGTGAATTACTGCGTTCACTTGCCATAACTTCGTTGTTTGTCCTCCTTCATGGAGACTGAGGAACCCCATGTGGACTAGAGCTGGACTCGACTCCCGCACACGAGGGAAAGAAAGACTTGTTTGTTCCTTGCTATGTAGGTTTTTATCTTAAAGAAGGGGAAACCCATTATACTCCTCATTTCTTAGGAAGTAAGGTTGGGTACTTCTAGATCAAACTACCCAGGCAGATGTCAGTGTTAGCTTCTGTGGAGACTTACTGGGCACACTGACTGAGATTGCTATCTGTTTCTTTTGGAGATAGGGTCTCACTACATAGTCCAGGCTGGTCTGGTCTAGAAATCATTATCCTCCTGCCTCAGCTTCAGGTGCTAGGACTGTAGGCATGTGCCATCATGCTCAGTGTTGAACATTTGTTCTTTAGCTCCACACTTACCTGTATCTTCTGAACTCCAGGAAATCCCCAAACAGGCATATTTTCTAAGTGTTTTGGCACAAAGCTATTTGGTGGCAGAACTTGATCTGGCCTGATATGAGGCGTTGATGAACTCTACTCCATGGTGTGACTATTCTTATAACCTACTATAGAGTTACCTGCATGCTTGAAAAATGTGTTAGGGTATTTCATAACACATATGCCTTTCTAAAGCCCAAAATGTTCTTAACAGCTGTCCCCAAGAATTACACATAAGAGGTCGAGGACCAGCTTCATAAAGGAGAGTCCTGAGCCTCTCTGCTATTGTTTTGGCTCCTTGCTTGTTGGGCCAGGTCCATTACCCCTCATCTTGTCTCCTTACTACATTGAAATGCTGTTAGTCTCAAAAACCAGATGAAGCTTGTTAGAACTGTGTTAATTAACGGTGAGGAATCTGGCTTTGTTGTATGGCTGTACTGAGAGTTCCCTGCCTTTCTCCCTAGGTGGTGTTCTGGGTTGTGGGATGAGTTCTGTATAAAAAGATCCTGATCTGTGACTTGCCATTAGCTGAGTTCTTGGCTTACCTTGGCTTTTTGTAGCACTCTTCCTTGGTTGGAGGTTACAATGGATGGACTCCTCTTCCTCAGCTCAGAAACACAGTTGACAGGGAGAGGTTGCTCTGGGACATTGTTTTGGGGTTTATTTGTAGTTTCCTGTTAATGGCAAACAAAACCAAACCATTAAGTAGGTAAGATATAGTGCTGCTGTTTGCACCCAACCTGCACTTAGAAGGGTAAGTGAACTTTAAAGATGTGTTTTTGTATGTATTTTATGTATATGGGTGTTTTGTTTGCATGTATGTCTGCATACCAGAAGAGGGCATCAGATACCATTATAGACATTTATGAGCCATCATGTGGATGCTGAGAATTGAACTCAGGATCTCTGGAAGAGCAGTCAGAGCTCTTAACCAATGAGCCATTTCTACAACATCCCTCTCCCTTTCATTACAAGGCAGGGTTTCTCTGTGTAACAGCCCTGACTGTCTTGGAACTCACTTTGTAGACCAGGCTGGCCTCAAACTCTCAAAGATCCACTTGCCTCTGCCTACCAAGTGCTGGTATTAAAGGTGTGCACCACCACTGCCCAGCAGGATAAGGGAACTTCAAATTGGAAAGAACTAGGCAAAGGACTGCCAGGGGGGAGGATGCTGGGGGCTGTGGAGTAAAGACAATAACAGGCAGAGTCACAGCGCCCCCTCTGTGCACCAGGTAGGCACTGTATGGGCTTTTTCACAAGCCTGTGAAGTAGGTACTCTTAATTAGTCACTCTACTTTATAGATGAAATCAGGAAGGTCAAGTGTAGTATGAACTGGGATTCAAATCCAATAGCTACACTTTTTCTACTGGGTGGTGGTGCTAGGGATTAAACACAGCTTCATGTATATGCGCTTAACTTCTCCCTGGTATTCTGTCTTGTCTATGCTATCTTCACCTGTAAATCTTCCAGATAGTTGCTTAATACTCAACTCCCTAAGTGTTTGTGTTGGTTACTTTAATGTCAACCTGATAAAAGCTTACGAAAGGAGGGAACCTCAATTGAGAAAATGCCTCCATAAGATCTGGCTATAGACAAGCCTGAAGGGTATTTTCTCATCTATTGATTGATATGGGAGGGCCCAGTCCATTGTGGTGGGGCTACCCCTGGGCTGGTGGTCCTGGGTTCTATAAGAAAGCAGGCTGAGCAAGCTAGGGGGAGCAAGCCAATACCCAGCACCCTCCATGGCCTCTGCATCAGCTCCTGCCTCCAGCCCTGTTTGAGTTCTGTCCTCATTTCCTTCTAGGATGAACAGTGATGTGGAAGTGTAAGCCACATAAAGCAGCCCTTTCCTCCTTAACTTGCTTTTTGGTCATGATGTTTCGTCACAGCAATAGTAACCCTAACTAAGACAGTGTGAAGTCTTTCTTCCTTCCTTCCTTCCTTCCTTCCTTCCTTCCTTCCTTCCTTCCTTCCTTCCTTCCTTCCTCCCTCCCTCCCTCCCTTTTCCTTCCTTCCTTCCTTTTTTTTTTTTTCCTTGGTTTTTTTGAGTCATGTTTCTCTGTTGTAACTCTGGCTGTCCTGGAACTCACTCTGTAGACTAGGCTGGTCTTTAACTCACAGAGATTCACCTGCCTCTGCCTCCCGAGTGCTGAGATTAAAGGCGTGCCCTCCCCCCTCAACAGTGTGAAATCTTAACAGCTAAGCCTGCAAAAGCATTGAGAAGAGACTTATTTTTCCTATCTCTAAAAGGCAGGGAAAACACTGAGTGCGCTGCTGAGAAGCAGCAGCTGTGTTGAAGGAACGGGTCCTAGCTGCTTCCCGAGCCCTCTATGAATCAGGTTCTCCATCTATAAAATGAGGCTAAGAATGCCCCCGAAGAGAGGAAGTCTTGGGTGCCTTCAGATCAGATCTGCCCATATAGAATGGCTTATGAAAACAGCTCCCAATGACAGCTCATACTGAACAGACAAGTCAGTCTTGTCTGAGAGCAAGGAGAGCATCTGATCATTCAGCTGACACTTGCTGCACTCTTATTATCCAGACTTTGTTAGAGGCTAGGGGTGTGATAACCCCCTAACCCCGGTGGGTTGTTTTTGGTGCTGGCCACCTAACCTAATGCCTCATACATGACAGGCATGAGCTTTATTATTGTGCTACACCCCTATCCTTCAATTCTTAATAAAAACGTAAATTACTTGGGGCAGAAGACAGATATTACACATATAAAGGACACATATTCTGGCATACGCACACACACTCGGGTGGTTCAGTGCTATGCAGATGAAGAACAGATACAACCATTGGCAATGTACAGCAATGCTTCCTAGTGGGGTAATCCTGCCCTCCTTGGAACATCTGGCATTTTCTGGAGGCACATGTGTCATAACTGTGAGTGAGAACAAACCTGGTGGGTGTGCAGTAGGTAAAGGGCTCATAAGTGGCCACTCCGTGGAGGAGGCACCGGACTCACCTGGCTCTTGTTCTTACTGCTCACAGACAGGCCCAGGGCCGGGCCCCCTGCCAGGGACTGTTGTAACCGCTCCTTCACAGCCACCAGCTTCAGCTCCAGGTCGATCCTCTGCTCTTCCTTGGCACGACACTGCATTTCCAGAGTGGCCACAGCCTCTTCCAGTGCCTTTGGCTTTGCTCCTGAGTCCAGAGACACTGATGAGAAAGTCTGCAGGGCCTCAGGCCCCATCTGTTTCTCCTGGGGTGCTTACCAGCACTGTGGGTCCAGTTAAAAGATGGACTTTGAGGTGGGTTACCAGGTACACTCTGTGGTGTGGTCTTTATCTGCCCAGCCCCCATCTTTAAGAAACAGTACCCTAATATTCCACTGCAAAACCATCATTGCCCTCTCAGTCCTACAGTTTGAGTGGGTTGGTCTCATGTAACTCTGACTTGGCTCATAATCACTTTTCATCTTCCATTCACAGTGATTGGTGTTGTGGAAGTTTATTTTTAGTTATGTATAAAATGTTTTATTGACTGTTGGGTGAGGGGCTACCCTAGGCCTTGGTGTTTTGTATTTTTTGCAGGTTTTGGATTTACGTGGGGGATGTTCGATTGCTAATGATCTGCACGTGCTATCAGTAGAACACCTGAGGAGTTCTGAAACAATAAAAACATGTGAGCTCAGACGCTCAGGGTTCCACTGTTGAGCATAGCACTGGCCAGGACAGTGGTTCCCTCTGCTGAGGTCCGGAAGAGTTTACACCTATGAATTGCCTCCTTGTCTTCTTTGGTGAGCCACACAGCAGCCTAGCACCTACAGATAGGTTTAGAGTTCAGAGTTGGTTCCAATGGAGTGAATCCTGAGATTTTGGTGAGATTTGGTGGTCACTGGGAAGAGATGTCCCCTTTTCTTGGGGTGTCTAGAAGGACTGGGCGAAGGCTTATTCTGTGAAGCTACTATGTCACCACAAAGGGGAAGAGAATGAAATAATTTATTTCCCTATACTTCACCACACATATCTGGTCTTTCAGTTTTCATTTTTCTTTTCATTTCTGTGCCAATGTGATTTTTAGTTTCTGTTACTTGTATGCTAGAGTCATAGTACAGAGCTTTGCACAGATGCTCCTTGCTGCTTATTTAGTTTAAGCTGACAATCTTCATTAATATGTCTAAGACACTCCATTTGTGTATGTGGAGGGCAGAGAGGGGCTAGAGATTGAACCTAAGGGCTTGCAGAGAAGGGCTCTATTACAGAGCTATATCCAAAGCCACCTCCCCCATTTAAAATAATCTAAAAGAAGGCAGGGTCTCATGTAGCCCAAGCTTGCCTCAGACTATGCTGTGGAAAATGACCTTGAATTCTCTCTCTGCCTCCAAAGTGCTGCAATTGTGGTATGTGCTGCCGTGCCTGGTTTATGTGGTACCGCAGATTGAACCTATGGCTTTGTGAATGCTAGGCAAGCATTATACCAAAGGAGCCACAGCTCTAGCTCAGTCCAGAATCACCTCCACCCTTTAACTTACTTCAGAAGGTTTTACAGTCATGTTAAATTCATTCATTCATTGCTTTAGTAGTTGCTTACTGAATTCTTACCATGTACCAAGCACTGTCCTAGACCCTTGGGATGGATCAGTGAAGAACACAGGCAAAGATCTTTGCTTTTATGGATCTTAAATCTATATGTGTGTGACAACTGTAAATAAAAGTAATGAATATAATAACTTACATATGCTGCAAAGCGATATAGACAAGAATGTTGGCTAGGATAGTCAGTTTGTTCCAAATCATGGTTCTTATCTATGTATCTGCTAGATCCATCCATCCGTCCATCCATCTGTATGGGGGATCGAGCCCTGGACCTTGCACATGCTAGACAAGTGCTCTATCACTGAGTTACATCTCTAGTTCCAGAAATTTTTATTATAGTAAAACCAAACTGTTTTCCCTTGCCATTATTCCATGTGTTTATTCTCTCTCTCTCTCTTTAGAATTTTTTTTTTTTTTTTTTATATAGGGTCTCACTATGTAATCTTGGCTGTCCTGGAACTTGCTATTTACATCAAGCTGGCCTCCAACTCATGGAGATCCTCTTGCCTCTGCCATCTGAGTGCTGGGACTAAAGGTGTGTTCCACCATACTTGGCCCCATGTGTTCATTTTCTGTTGGGTGACAACTGGGTCCCAATGATGGGGAGACAGGCAGATATCAGCACTAGTGCAGAGGCACTACACCAGCCCGTGGCAAATCATGTGGCCCTTTAAAATGGCAGATCCTGGCACACCGGTTGAGCCCTAATGGAGCTGAGGTGGCGCCCCCTTCCTCCTCCTTTTCGGAAACCTTGTTCACCAACATCAGCAATATGGATAGGTCAAGAGCTTTTACATACAAGCCTATAGATGATTGGGCCTTTCCCGACCTTACCCCATCCCCCTCTGCTTAGCAAGCTTTAGGTAAGCTGATTAAAGTATCTACTAAGCATAGACCAAAGCTGTTGGGTTTCTCCCTGGTGCAACACCCTGCTTCCTCCATTAAAGCCCGCTCCTTTCACAATAAACTGGATTTGCACCATGGAGGCATTTTCCCAGAGTCTGAGCTTCTTAGGTTAGTGACTCTGCCACTCGCTACCTTGGGGATCCCCTGCACCCACAAAAGACCATAATTCTTTAAACCAGTAAAGCAGAAATCCTCATCTTAGGCCCATTGTGATCTATGGGTAGGCGCCAGTGTTGGGCCACTGACTCTGCCTGCACCATTCTGATGTGTTGTTTTGTTTTTAGGGAAGGACCCATAAGTTCTGTGCTCCATACAGACCATGTGTGTTCTATAAGGCAGGACTGACCATTCCCCAGAACAATGGGAGAAACCCAGGTAGAAGTATGGCAAACTGTAGCTAGGTAAAGAATTTTAAAAAACACCGTGGAAAATGCAGTTAGAGAAGCCCAGAGCAGGCAGGGCCTGTTGAGGTCTCTGGATTTCTGAAGAGGATCCTGGGAAATATCACTGCCCATCATATCTAGTCCTGGGCCACTGCCTTACATCTGTGAGTGAACCACTGCAGGACCCAAATTGGTCCTCCTTCGGAGATGCTGAGGCCTGTGACTTCCACAGTACCGGGATGCTCTTCACCCCCTGTCTGGCACTTCTGTTACTCAGGGTGGATGAGGACAATGAGGAGCAGGAGAGGGGGGACCCGAGAGATCTGTGGAAGAGACTTCCCCTGATCATATCAGGGGAGGTGCCCAGGCCAAGCCAACCCCCCCCCCCCACCCCGCCGAGCACTCAGGGCCACACCTTGGCAGGTACCTGGGTTGTTCCGAAGAGCTTCCTTCAGCTCCTTCTTCTCCTGTCGCAAAGCCATGAGTTCTGTCCGAATCATCTCCTTCTCCTTCTCCAGCCTCTCCTTTTCTACCAGGTACCTGCGGGCATCCTCTTCAGCGCGGTTCTTGCCGTACTTGTACTGATTGGCGCCTACAGAGAGACACAGGCAAGCAAGAGGTCCTCAGGTCTGAGCTCTGTTGAGGTACATAGGTGGTGTTAGCGTGCCTCTCACCTCAACTTCATCTATAAAATATGGATGTTCAGATCCACTCATTTAAGTATGTTTAGCTTGAACCTCCTGCAGGGAATGGGAGCGACAGGGAGGCAGCATGGCACAGGGACTCAGAACCAGGCAGATCAGGGTTCGCATTCTTTCTTTACTGAGTGTGTGACATCAGACAGAAATGACTGCCATGGTTTTATACCTTTCCCCCAAAACCTCAGTTTCCTTATGCACAAGAAAAGATACTGATACCATTTAGCTTCCAGGATGCAGTGAGGCTTAAACGAGATTATCAAGGAAAAGTACTGTTTAGTACCTGGCAAATGATGAGTGCTTAGGAAATGCTAGAAAATAATGATAGGACTATCATATAATAAAGCAAATTTTGTGATGTATAACCCATTTTTGCTTTGTAAAAAAGTGTGCTTCGAATAAGTCAAGTCTCAGGTATCGATGACAAAGGGCGATACCTGCATATAACTCAGATCAGACCTAGGCTAGTGTCAGGCACTGCACACTGTATTGCTAGGGAAGGGTAGGAAGAGAGAAAGCCCCAGGAGTGTACTGTAGGGCCAACACAATGGCGGGCAGCGAGCAATCACATAGAATCGTGTTGCTCGCTCAGTGCATGCTACACACTTGAAACACGCTCAACTTGAGTTCCCATGTAACCTCACTCCATTTTATTATTCATTGTTTAAGTCATTTGGTTCTACTTATTATTAACTGTTTATTACTCTATTTTGCTGCCAAGGACACTAGATACAGGTCCCTCTGTTAATGGAACTAGAGACAAGTTGAACATGTCTCTGTCTGACTCTAGTGATGAGGTCACAAGCACAGAATCTTTGTACATGACATCAGTGTCCTCAGAAGAGAGCAAGATAGGCATCTCTGCAACAGGGTTGCAGATACCACAGATACCACCGCTGACTTGGACTCCTGGCTTACAAAGCTCGGAGAAATGAGATGGGTTTTTTCCTTTTGTTTTGTTTTTGTTTTTCAAGACAGGGTTTCTCTATTGTAACTGTGGCTGTCCTGGAACTCACTCTGTAGACCAGGCTGGCCTTGAATTAACAGAGATCCGCCTGCCTCTGCCTCCCGAGTTCTGGGATTCAAGACATGAGCCATCAATGATTATTATTTTTTCAAGATAGGGTCTCACTGCACAGGACTGCTGTGCAAGGGTTGCTGTGCTGGGGATTGGGACCTCAGGTCTTATCACCCCTGGCAAGTGCTCCCACACTGCCAGCCTCCACCTGGCAAGTGCTCCCACACTACCAGCCTCCACCTGGCAAGTGCTCCCACACTACCAGCCTCCACCTGGCAAGTGCTCCCACACTACCAGCCTCCACCTGGCAAGTGCTCCCACACTACCAGCCTGCACCTGGCAAGTGCTCCCACACTACCAGCCTGCACCTGGCAAGTGCTCCCACACTACCAGCCTCCACTGCGTTTCTTAGGGTAGAGTCTTTACTGATGAACTGCCACTGCCTCACTCACTCATTTTGCCCCTCCCCCTGAGAAAATCTGGTACTGACACCCCCACAATGCTCTACCTCCTTCATCAGGAAAGGGCTACAGGGGACTCACTGGAAGCATGGCGCTTGACTTTGACCTGCGGGTCCGCACGATGGGACTTCTCACTGCAGGAAGAGGCATGGCGCTTCACCTGAGCCCCAGCGGGACGCTGGGGCTCCTCATCCTGGGCAAGGGGGACAGAGGAAGACGGTTAAGTGCAGACAGGATTCAATCCATTTGGACAGGGAGCTGCTGGCCAGCACCTTTGAGATCTTGGCCTTACACATATAGACTTGCATAACTCTGTAGTCTCCAGACCACCTCCGCTAGCAGTATCATTAGACCCTCATACCTCTCTGTGGGAAGTAAAAGGCAGCATAAGCTGCAGGTCAAGTGAGACGGCTCAGAAAACTGTGGATAACGGTCAGTATTATAGGTATTTTTGTCCTCATACAATTTGAAGGCATCCTTCTGTTTTCTGGGTTGCTAATACACAGTCTTTCGTCAGAAGAGGAGGAGGGAGAATGAGGAATGCAATGCCATGGATGAGAGGAGCCAATGACAGAAGCAATACAACTTACTAAATGGCTGCATATTTGTGCTTTAAGAGTATTTCCCATGCTCCAGTCCAGCCAGTCTCAGAAGCCTGCCATGATACATTACTGTCATGTAGCCGTTACATTGTGAACAACACTGTTATTTCTCTGTATACAATGTTCTGCCCGGGCACTGTGCTACTTTCTTTTTAACACAAGTCATCCCATTTTGTTCTCGAAACACTCCCTAGGAAGGACCCACACACCCTCATGGCGTGGGGAAGCGGAAGCAGGGCTCCCTAGTCTCTGACTCCAGCCTTCATATCTGAGGTGCTCAGCCATCCAGTTACTAGCTTCTCTGCAGCTGAGCAAAACCTTCATGTTGCGTTCAAGAAAGACCTTGGGAACGATAGGGTAGGCTGGGGATGTTTCTAGAAAAGGGGGATCATGGGGGAGAGAACTCAAAGTATCATCTGGTCCAAGCAGGGTCCTGGCTCACAGACCTGCTGTGTGCTCGGCAGCTTAGGTCCTTTTCTAGATGCAAGGTGGCCCCCCACTCATGTCTGGCTGCAATGTGCCTGTCTTCTGGTTCTTCCCCAGGAGAAGGTACAGGCCATGCTGCCGAGAGCAGGTGGGTTTAGTGAAGGCAATTTCTCTAAAGCAATGGATAAAGTGGGTAGTGAAGGGGAAAGAAGCAGAAGGATAGCCTCTGCCATGTTACTAAGCTGTCCCAATAGACCGTACCTGTACCTTTTCATAAGGAACCTCATCATAGACCCGGGGCTCAGGCCACTGATCCTGGCAGGATCGCGCATACCTAGAACATGAAAGGCACAGTGACGTTTGTGACACTTTGCGTCTTAAGCTGCCTTCTTGACTTCTTTCATTTGATGCTGGCAGCAGTTTTTAATGCAGATTGAAAGGTCATGTGCATGTGAGGACTTCACAGGCATATGGGAGTCTCTCAAGTTTGGCAACACGTGGCTCATTCCCACCATCCTTTGTAGATCAGAAGACAGGCACCAGGATGGCAAGCAGCAGGCCATGTTTCTGCACATTGGGTGAAGGTGCCATCCTTCCCAAGGAAGCAGTCTTCCCGAGCTTGCCCCTCCCCTTCCATCCCAAGGCTCAAGGCTGCATGCAGAGCCTTAGAAATGGAGCCAAGGCAGGAATACCCTGGCAGGAGTGGCGCATGGAGCCACGCTTACAGGAAGGAGTTGCGCCCAGCACTGACGATGCTGGTTAAGGTCTCCACGTCCACGTAGTCATAGTGCAGCGCCTCTGGGGTGACTTTGGAGCCCATCTCCACCAGCAACAGCCCTAGCCAGCGGCCCATGTCCTCTGAACAGCTTGCCTGGGGAGAGGAGGCACAGGAGAGCTCACTTTCACACTGCCAAAAGCCTTCTGGCTGCTCGCTCGTGTCAGAGAAACCCACCAAAGCTTCTAAGTCCTCAGTACTTAGGGATGGGAGAAGAATTAGACTAGACACACATGCAGAAATCTTAGGCTCCTGAAACCTCTCAAGTATCTGCTCCAAAGCTTCTTCCTCTGAGGGCTCCTCCCTGATTACTTCTATGAGACAGCACACCCCTACCCTCCACCCTCTGAGTTTTCACATCTGACCATCTGGATGGAAAAACAATATTTATGTGTTCTCAAAACATCTTCCTCCCCTCTCCTTCTTCCATGCTGGGGATCAAACCCAGGGCCTTATGTATACAAGGCCTGGCTCTACCACTGAGCCACACCCCCTGACTAAAAATATGATGTTTTAAAATTATTTTTATGTTACATTTATGCCTAGTGTCTCCAGAAGCCAGGAGAAGGCATTGGATCCTCTGGAACTGGAGTTACAGATGGTTGTGAGCCACTTTGTGGGTGCTGGGAATCACAACTGGGTTCTCTGCCAAGGCAGCAAGTGTTCTTAGCTGCTGAGCCACATCTCCAGCTCCCATATTTATAATTCATTCTCTAATTAGGCAGTTGTTCAAATAACTCATTGTTTTCCTTATGACTGTAATTACCAAAGCATTATAGTACTATTTATAGGAAAATTCCCCCAAACAAGCTGCTGGTCAGTTAAACATATACTTAATTCTGATTTAAAGAATATTATTACAAAATCAACTCAGTTAGTAATGGCAAACTTGAACAAGGAAATAAATAAAGCACCTTTTTGTTTCGTTTTGTTTCAAGACAGGGTTTCTCTGTTGTAACTGTGGCTGTCCTGGAACTCACTCTGTAGACCAGGCTGGCCTTGGACTCAGAGATCAGCCTGCCTCTGCCTCCCGAGTACTGGGATTAAAGGTGTGGGTTACACCACCCAGCTTTTTTTTGGGGGGAGGGTAAGGGGTGAGGTAATAAAGCACCTTTTTAAAGGGGGGGAAACCCCCAAGAAAACTCTGTAGGTTGAGGGAAATAAAGAGACTCAAAAGTAAGATGCAGAGATAATATTTCTTGAAACTGTATACCAGAGAAGCAGATGGAGAGGCTACCGGCACTGTGGGAGCCTTGAAAAGCACGAACTGCCCTGGCCAATGTCTATAATATGGGGAAGTAGACATTTGAACTTTCCCCCATGTCAACATTTTGAATTCTGAACACCTAAAGGGTTGTCACGTGGAGGGTTGTCTGTGTGCTCTGAACTGCCTCAGAGAGGAGGGCGGCGCCAGCAGGTATGAGGGTACGAGCAAGCACCACCCATATGTTGTGTCTGCTGAGCTCACAGTGTGTGCCATCACTGTGCAGAGACCTAAGAAGACCTTGTACAAAAACATGGCTGCTGCCCTGCCAGTGTGGAGCTGGAAGGATTTTAGTTCAGCGTGGGGAAACTCTTTGCAGAGACTGGAGTTGCTCAATGGGAGGGATAAGCACCTTGAAGGACTGGTGATTTTTTTGAGGTCAATGACTCCTGCTGAGAAGGTTTGAGAGAGAACTCCAGAATCAGAACCCAGTCAGACCACAGGAGATGCCTGTCAGGCCTGGAACTTTAAGGTCAAGACAAATAAACAAACCCCAGCTCTAGAATTAGGGCTGCCAGAATTAGGGTATAAAAACAGAGAGTGCTCTATTAGGTTTGAACTCAGATAAACAACAAATAACCTTTCAGTATAGGTGTGTCTGCAAATTACCTGGGATATTTTTCATATTAAAAACCCTATCCCTTGTTTATTTGGAATCCCAGCATGCCTGGTGTCCCTTATGGCACCTTACAAGCCAATTGGGCTCTTCCCTCAAAGTTCCTGAAGCAGAGTAGCAACAAGACCACTACCCCTGGCCTACCTGGACCCTCTCCTCTCACCTCCAAGATGGCCACCTCCTGCCGGTTGCGCAAGATCCTGAAGGCGAACGGGTGCCTCGGTCCAAAGCCTGGGGCTACCTCACAGCCTCCGAGGGCAATGGCGTTCACATGGGTAAGCAGGTCTGTGCGGTCTTTGTGGAAGTAGAGAGTGTTGCACTTGAGGCGGCACCATCGCTCCTTCCAGCCTTGGTTGACCAGCACATTCAAGTAGCCTGCAACAGGAGACAGTGTGATGAGCTCGGTATTGCTCCTCCGGCAGAGGCTCCCAGGGATACCGACACAAACCCTGTGACCTAGCTGGCAGGAAGGCCGGGCACCTTAGGTATACTCTTCTCTGAGTCTCAGCTGCGTAGCTGCGAGTGCACCTTGATGATGCCATTCGTGCATCTGTTCACAGTCTCAGGACCAAGTGTGATGGAAATGGCTGACACTACTAGATAAGGTGTACAAAAGCTACAACTGCCCGCTTCGTTCCCCAAATTGAATTTCTTATTTAAAGAGGAAAAGGATAGCAAATGATGGGGGATGCTGGCACCTAGTGGCAGCATGTGGAAATGCACCATCTGGCCACAGTAAGGCTCTATAGACCTGGAGCAGATGACTTCGCAGATGACCAGATACAGAATCTCTTCCGAGCATTTTAAGGTCTTTTTTCCCTTTATCACAGCATGATATGATTTAGTTATCATGAAATATTTCTTTATAATCATAGCTTTAAAACTAACAGAATATTTCTGCATATCCAAAATCGAATGCTGGGGATGGAACCCAGGACCTCACACAGCCAGGCAAGTGCTCTGCCATTGGACACACCTCTATCCTCTTTAAAACAGGTGATTATCCACTGGGTTGCATGGACCACAGTACTTGTGAAACAAGTAATGCCTTCTCTGCCAGACACTTTTTACAAACATGCATTTATCTTAATAAGTACTTAATATTTTTATTCTAATTTCCTTATCAGACTAGGCTGCAACCTTTATAGTTACATATATTTGTATGTATGTGTGTATATACATATATAGTTATATGTATGTATGTATATATATATTTATATATATGTATATAAACCAGAAACCACTGCCCTCAAGGTGCTTTACCCTCCCAGTAAGCAACTCCAGTCTCTACAAAGAGTTTCTCACACTGAGTTAAAATGTGTGTCGTGTGTGTGTTGTGTGTATATGAATATATATATGTGTATATATACATATATGTGTGTATATATACGTACATGTGTATATATATACACATATATGTATATTTATGCATACACACACACACACACATATATATATATATATATATATTTATATTTTTGAGATAGGGTCCTATATAGTCCAGGCTGGCCTCTGGCTTCAAACTTGCTATGCAGGCACAGATGACCTATAGCCTTGAACTCCTGATTTTCCTGCTTCCAGTTCCCTAGTTCTGGAATTATGCGTATGTACTACCAAGTCCAGCATACCTGGAATGTTAAATGCTGTGAATTTACTCATCTCTCATACTAGTAAAGGAAACTGAGACCCAGAGGTGGGCAATGGTTTGGCTGAGTTCACAGGAACCATTGGTGTGATGGTCAGTTGCTTTCCCTTTACCTGGGCAATCCTTTGACCCACGGGAGTGAAGGGATGTTGGCGGGGATGTTGACAGAGTGGAGTCTACCATCAAGAGGAAAGGGCCAGGGGCTGAGGCACAGAGTTTCCTGGAATCAGCCCCAGGAGCCTGGGTTGGAGGGCCCAAACTGTCTTCTTCTCTGAGTCAGTACCTACCACAGCACGGAACCTCATTCTCGCTGGAAAATGTCTGCAGGTCCTCGGACAGCATCTTCTTCTTAGAGAAACCGATGATGCGCGTGATCTTGCGGCCTGCAGCCCTGCTCATGGAGCCCTTTAGCTCAGCCAGGCTATTCTTCTTCCCTTTGCCTGGTGGCACAGGGGTGCGTCACAGGGGTTGGGGAAAGAGGCCATGGTCCCAATATTACCCATTTCAGGCTTTCCCAGTAGCCCTTGCTCCAGGCATGAAAGGCCGAGGGGCCTTACTCAGGTCCCCAGGACCTGCTCTGCCACTGTGTGCCTGTGGGCAAAGTCCCTCCCCCCTTTGACATCCTCTGATGTGGACTAGTGGAAGCTCCTACCATGGTCACAGGCTTCTCGGCGGCCGAGGGTGGAACTGCTGTCATTCATGCCCAGGCTGTCAGAGTCTGAGTTCTGTTTTTCTTGGGACAATCTCTGGGGAAGGACATAGACAGCTTTACATAAGAGGATGGGAGGACTCTCAGAAGGACTCATATTTTCCCAGTCTTCCTTCAATTCTCTGAGCAACAACTATCATGTATCTGAAAGCACATCAATATTATCAGGAAGGTAGCAATGACTTACACATGGCCATGGCTTCAGGTTATCCTCTACTGGGGGAGTGGAGCCATTAATTATAACGCATTGACAGCAATGTCTTGGACATGCACTGTATTTGGCAAGTGATAGGGAGCTGGGTTAGCACTTAAGTGGGGGTGTAACGTAACCCAGTAGCACTGCAGGGTCAGACAAGACGGGACAACCTCGGATGCTGAAGAGTCACCGGGAAAGCTGGTCAGGATAAAGTTCCAGAAAGGGATAGACCAAGGTGACAGCACAGAGGACAAGGCATGAGCTAGAAGTTGTTTTTCTAGGAGTCATAAGACCTGATGATCAGAAGTCCATTACAATTCTACCTTGACTGAGAGGATGAAGGAACACACACACACACACACACAGCTTTGTTGCTAGTCAATATTATTTTTAGTAAATTTATCGAATGTGAAATAATCACACCTTCATCTATTCATTAATACATGCATATGCTACCAAGGAGGTGGAGCAGAAACGATAGAAGAAGTCATAATGCTACCAATACTTACTAGCTGTGGGAATGTGGGGGAAAAAATCCATCTTCCCAAGACTCGGCTTTCTCATGTCAATTACACTCACTTGAGAGAGCAGCACTGAAGCACTAGAGAGCCGGCCCAAGTGGATCTACAAGGCCAAGTCAGGTCTAACGCCCGTGCGGTGTGCTGTTCTCTTGCCTCAAGAAGCTAAACTTGGCCCCTCCAGACTTGAGACGGAATTAAGACGGCACCCACTCCTTCAAGAAGGTAGTGCGATGGTCCTTCGGCCTGTCCTGTGAAGGACCCCCTAGAACAGGCCCGGGGATGGTTCCTGATAAACTCAGCACGAGGAGGCAGCGAGGACAAGAGAGGTGTGTTCCCCTCAGTTTCTAAAGGGCTGGGGGCGGGGTGGGGGAGGCACATTCAGAAAGGAGATGAGCTATCTCGGTGTTTGAGGAATCTTGTCTGTAGGTTTTGAAACGGAAGTTATGGCCCTGTTGCTTCTGCAACAGTATGTATATAGCAGCCTTTCCATCAAGATGGGAAGCAAATACAGAGGAAGGCCGTGAGCACGCTGTAATGAACTCAGTGATGATACTTCAATTCCGTGGTCCCACGGAAAGAGATCCCACCAGCACAACATCTCAGCTTTCCTTCCACGGTAAAGACCACCATAGAACATCAGTTACCCTCTCGCTGTACACTCAACCACGGCGGGGAGCTCCGCCACACAGCTTGACCTACTGGTGCTCCACAGAGCCTTGGAACTGCACCAGAGGCCGCCCCAAACGTGTATCCACACACTCACACTCCTCTTCTAGGCTGCCTTTCCTAATGGCTTTAATACTGGCAAAGGCTAAGTGTGGGCAGG
The DNA here is from genome assembly GCA_026225945.1 of Cricetomys ansorgei. Classification (NCBI taxonomy): domain Eukaryota; kingdom Metazoa; phylum Chordata; class Mammalia; order Rodentia; family Nesomyidae; genus Cricetomys; species Cricetomys ansorgei. The sequence continues at coordinate 749,360 of JAMJFZ010000242.1, read as the reverse complement.
GCCGGGCTTCTCCTTCGCTAGAACCAGAGACTGAAGCCCTTGGCTATCTTTCTGACCTCATACCTTCGCTTCTGCTGTTCCCTTGGCCCACCTTGGTTCAATTACATCATGTTCACAAGTATAACGCTAAGCATAGGCATCCAGGTTCCCTAATACTCCAGACATCCCAAGCTCCCCATTCTATTTCTTGTCCCTGTCCAGCACCAGCTATAACAGCTCCCCTTCTTTAGACTAAGCCATACACAGCCCATTTCAGTCCTACATTTTCTCTTTGCTATGCTGTTTGTCACAGACTCCCTCCCCCAACTTTGGTCTTTTCATCCTTGTCTGAAGTATCACTTCCTTAAGAATAGTCCTGAACCCGAGGCAGGAGCATGCCTCCCTGACATGCACCAGGAACCTGGCACTGTCTCTTCTAATGTGTACCCAGAGTAGCAGGTATAATACACTATGATTATTTTGACTCATTCCTGCCTGGTCATTGGGCTGTAGGCGTAGTGGGGTCAGGGGTCATACTGGCTTCTGCGTAGGGTCTGGTATGGGTGGAGCCCAGTAAAGGATTTGCCCAGTAAAGGTTGTTCAGGGTGCTCCACTGCAATTGCAGAGTTGTGAAGAGCCAGCCTGTGTGGGTTTAAACTCTGGTTCTGTTCCTTATTTACTATTGGACCTGGTGTCACAGCTTTCTCTTCTGAAATATCTGTCTCCAACACAAGTGTTCCAGAAGTGAGCCTTTTGAGAAGTGACTGGATCATATAGGGCTCTTTCTTTGGTGGATTTACTCATGGTTAAATTTAACTATCCGAAACCGTGGGAGGCAGTGAAACTCGCTGGACCGGGTGTCACTAGAGGGCAGGTCCTGAGAAGATGCACCTGGTCCCTTCCAGCCTCCCTGTCTGCTTTCTGGCCTTGATGAGGTGAAATGCACTGCCTGCCTATATGTTCCCCACCATGATGATGCTCAGTCTCACCCAAGGCCCCAGGGCATGCAGCTAGCTACTGTGGTCTGAGCCAAAACAAATCTTTTCTCCTTTAGTCGTTTAAGGCAGGTATGTTATCACAGAGACTAAGGTCTGACCAATAAGCACCTACCACGGGTGTGGGTGTGGGTGTGGGTGTGTGGCTTCATCACCAGCCCGGGAGTCTGTGGCCTGTGCTTAATGCCTACTCTCTTACCCAGAGGTGATGACCGGAGACAGACGTACCTTGTCCTGATCCAGCTTGCACAGGAAGACTGGGGATCTGGGGGCCTCCAAGCCCTCGGCTCCCCCAACAGGCCGGCTGACCTCTCGGATAACCTATGAGGAGGATATAGGGCTGGGAATAGGCGCACAGGAAAGCTCTAGGGACGGAAGCATGGCTGGTGTTTGTGGGATCAAGACTTCTGTGAAGAGGATTAGGGCCATCAGGAGGCAGAGTAGGGCTGAAACAGCCATCTGCACAAATATGAACGTGTCAGAGCCCAAAGGGACTTTCTATCTCTATACTACAAGAACGCCATTCTCTGCTGTCTGAGGAGAGTGAGACAATGGCTCAGAGTGATGTGAATCTTGAAGACTCACAATGGCTATGTGCTTATGTGATTGCTAGTTTACCAGTCTACATGTGGCTGGGGTCATCATCTTGCTCTCAGGGACAAGGAAATGGACTCAGTGGTAGCCTTTCATTTACTCAAGGTCACAGGAATAAGCATGCAAATGATAAGATTTAAAAAGTCACCATCTAAACTGGGCATGGTAGTGCACGCCTTTAGTTCCAGCACTAGGGAGGCAGAGGCAGGTGGATCTCTGAGTTTGAGGCCAGCCTGGTCTACAGAGTAAGTTCCAGGACAGCCAGAGTTACAACAGAGAAACCCTGTCTAGGACAAAAAAAAAAAAGAAAAAAAAAAAAAAAGAAGAAGCAACATTTATCCTCACAGCAATCTGCACTTCTCAAGTTAGGGCGATGTGACTCAGGGAGGTAAAGTCTCTAGTAGGAGGTAGCAGAGCCAGACCATAAAGTAGGTTGTGTAGCTGCCTCCTGATAAGCCTTGGGCTAAGCTACAGAGGAATGAACTCTGGGCCTAAGGCTCCTGCTTCCGACTCATCGGGAGCTTGAAGCTTGAGTCTCCCCAAAGGCAAGTTCTCTCCCTTCCTTCCCCTCTGGACAAGAAGGTAGGGATGAGAATACCAAACATTCCAGGGAGAGCTGGTTATCGAGGGAAGGAAAGGAGAAGGGAGAAGGGGTAAAAGGAGGGGCTTGGCTTCGTTGTTCCAACCGGAAGGTAGGAGAGGAGAGCAGGGTGTCCAGTGGAGTAGAGAGATGGTGTGTCCAAAAGGACTGGGGGCAGGGCAGTGCCATGACCACCATCAGAAGCTAATCAATACTACTGTTCACTTACTGCCTGCCAGACAATGGGCCAACTGCCCTGTTGTTTCCTTAGCAGAACCACTTAACAGATGAGGAGACCGAGGCACAGAAAAATGACATCATTTGCAGAAGATCTCACAGCCAGTGATCATTGTGTAGTTCTGAAAGTTGATCTCAGATCCACGAACCCCCAGAGTCTTCCCCTGTCACCGCTATGCCCCCATGTCTACTTTGGAGTAGGTCTACTTAGCTTCAAATCTGGGCCCCAGTCACTCGATGCAGCCTGGGACCTTTGGCAATCACATTAAATTCTCTGTGCCTCAGTTTTGAATGTAAGTAATCACAGCCCCAGTGGCCACACGTGAGGCTTTCTGCACATTGTATGTACAAAGTGTGTGATACACGGTGGCTTTGTGACCGTGATGTCGTAAAGATGCTGGACTCCAGTGACTATTACAATAATGTACATTTCCATCTCAAAACAAGAAGCCCCTCCCCCATAAATGGGCCTAATGGTAGAATCGGTTTTCGAAGGCATTAAACTCAGGAGTGTAGGTTGGGTGAATTGTGATAAAGGAAAGTTAAAAAAACTACAAGATTATAGATTTCTTCTGCTGAGACCTAGCCATGCACAGGGCACCTGAATCGCTTCTCCTTTAGGTAAAGCTTGGTACTTCCAAGGTTAGGACCCAGGCCTGGAGTAAGAGAGGAAGGGAGGGAGGGCAGGGCGGTGGGGTCCTCAGCCCGTGGATGCGTACCTTCAGCCACTCCTCAGCCTGCTCCCTGCTCTGCAGAGCCAGCACCAACACCTCTGTGGCTCCCTGGGAGAAGCGCAGCTCGTGCCGTTTGTGCCGGCTGTCCTTGGGCACGTAGACGACGGTGCAGGCGTCTAGTGCCAGCCGCAGGTGTGGCTGCCGATCCTTGGAGCTTTTATAACACTGCAGGGGGAGAGAGGGGGTCAGAACCTTCTGCAGTAGAGGGCGGGAGAGGGGGGACACCCTCACGAGGAGAGAAGACCGAGAGATACCTCAGAGCGAGAAACCTGAGAAGGGGTCTTTGGGAATCTTCCAGCATAGCTGTCCTTGAGGAAAAGGCAGACCATAGCACAATACTAGGAAGACCAGAGAACAAATAGGCCGGCTTGGGAGGACGCCAGCTGAACGAGCCTGCATGGCAGAGCATAGGAGTGACCCCTGGCGGGTCCGACGTACTGACCTCAGGAAGGCAGGCTTTCTTATATGGAGGCCAGGCTTAACCTGGACATCAGAACTCAACGCTACAAAAAAGGAATCTACAGATAGATAATGGCTGCCGGGGGAGGGAGAGATGCTTTCTTCAGTAGTGTCTATATTGATAAGGTGCCCACACTCCTGTAAATAACCCCTTACCTGTGCTCCTGCTAGCAATCCCAAGTAAGTGCATTAGTTTACACACACACACACACACACACACACACACACACACACACACACACACACACACACGGCAGGGGAAACAGAAGGGCGACTGATACAACTCTATACATGTATGGAAACGTCATTCATAGTGAAACCTGCGATCATAATACTAAAGACTTTAAAAAAGGGTGACCCGGTTCAGGGTGTAAGGACATTTGTTACCAAGCCTGATGACCTGAGCTGTCCCAGAAACACACACGGAGGAAGTTGAGAATCAACCCCAGCAAGTCATCTTCTGACCACTAACATATCCGTCGTGGCACACTGGCACGCGTGTGTCTCCCCCCACACCCACCCCACACCACCAGTAAAAAAATAAATAAATGAAAAAAGTTTAAAAAACACGGTCTGATTTAGTTGAAATTCTAAATGAAGCACTAGCAAACAGAATCTAGATGTTTATAAAAAAATGCAGGACCACTACCAGTTTATTCCAGGAACACAAGAGTGGTTTAACATTCAAACAGCCACACAATTCATCATACTGAGAGAGGAGGAGGGAAGAATTACTTCTCGGCAGGGGTAGGGGCAGAAACAGGTACTTGATAAGGTTTGGAACCATATATGTCATAAAGCAAGGGACCAGAGGAGAGGAGAGGGGTTTGTACAGCAAGCACCTCCTGTTCTGGGGAGTTACTGAAGTATTCCCCTTTGGGTTAGGCTGAGACTGGTTGCCTTTGCCCTTCTCCTGTTACTGTATCTTCTGGCTTGGAGGACTTGGCAGCAGCAGGCAGTCAAGCAAAATAGAGAAACGAAGGTGTAAGAACTGGAAACACCCCCATTGTGACCCTGGAACTGGCCCTGGCCTGCAGTCTTCACTGCCCAGGGTGAGAAAAGGTTTCAAAGCCATGCATGTTGAGCATGGCTTAAAACATCTTTTAAAAAAAGAGGAACAGCTGTTATCTTTTTCCAATATTATGTTCATTTTCCTACTTTGGAATTTGCAGTCCATTTTCTTTAGGGACAATAGAAACCGGATAGTACATTAAAAGAAAAGTTTCTTTTAAAGAGAAGAAGTTATATAGTTGTATATGCTGAACGAGACTGTTTTATAAACAGATATGTGAGACCGAGTAGAAGTGATTATTTTAATTTTATCTTTGTGGGTATTTTGCCTGTGTGTGTCTGTACACCACACTCATGCAGTACCTGAGGAGGCCAGCAGAGGGCATCAGATCCCCTGGAACTGGAGTTACAGATGGCTGTGAGCCATTATATAGGTGATGAGAATTGAATTCTAGGTCCTCTGCAAGAGCAGCCTGTGCTCTTAACTGCTGAGCCATCTCTCCAGTCCAGAAGGACTATCTCTTAGTCAATGGGACTCATCTATTCTTTTGCTCTGTCTCTCTCTATAGTCTTACAATGCAGCCCTGGCTGGCTTTGAACACATGCAAGTCCTTTTGCCTCGGCCTCCCAAGTGCTGGGATTATAAGCAGAGATATTTCTTTTTAAATCACTTTTTTCTCCTAATTGAATTTCTATCCATGAATTTGTTTATTGAAGATTGAATTTTGGATTCTGTACATGCTAGGCAGCTACCTGGACACTGAGCTATATTCTTAGCCCTTTCTCTAGTTTATGAATAAGTACATACTTTTCACAGCGAAGATCAATGGACGTTGTAAGTAATTAAAAAAATTCTCTGGGGGGAAAAACTAGGTGACCCTCTACCTGCTTTCCAAGGGTATGGTGTGTGTGTGTGTGTGTGTGTGTGATGTGTGTGTGTGTCTGTGTGTCTGTGTGTCTGTGTGTGTGTCTGTGTGTGTGTATGTCTGTGTGTATGTCTGTGTGTGTGTGTGTCTGTGTGTGTGATGTGTGTCTGTGTGTGTGTGTCTGTGTGTGTGTATGTCTGTGTGTGTGTCTGTGTGTGTGATGTGTGTCTGTGTGTGTGTCTGTGTGTGTGTGTATGTCTGTGTGTGTGTCTGTGTGTGTGTGTGTGTCTGTGTGTGTGTGTGTGTCTGTGTGTGTGATATGCGTCTGTGTGTGTGTGTATGTGTGTGTGTATGTCTGTGTGTGTGTGTGTCTGTGTGTGTGTATGTCTGTGTGTGTGTCTGTGTGTGTATGTCTATGTGTGTGCCGTGTGTGTGTGTGTGTATGTCTGTGTGTGTGTGTGTCTGTGTGTGTGTATGTCTGTGTGTGTGTGATGTGTGTGTGTCTGTGTGTGTGTATGTCTATGTGTGTGCCGTGTGTGTGTCTGTATGTCTGTGTGTGTGTATGTCTGTGTGTGTGTGTGTGTCTGTATGTTTATGTCTGTGTATGTGTGTTTGTCTGTGTGTGTGTATGTCTGTGTATGTGTGTGTGTCTGTGTGTGTGTGTATGTCTGTGTGTGTCTATGTATGTGTGTTGTGTATGTGTCTGTGTATGTCTGTGTGTGTGTGTGTCTGTGTGTGTGTGTGTCTGTGTGTGTATGTCATGTGTGTGTGTGTATGTCTGTGTGTGTCTGTGTGTGTGTATGTGTGTGTCTATGTGTGTGTGCATGTGTGTCGTGTGTGTATGTGTGTGTGTCTCTGTGTGTGTGTATGTCTGTGTGTGTGTGTCTATGTGTGTGTTGTGTGTGTGTCTGTGTATGTCTGTGTGTGTGTGTGCGAAGCTCTGATTGTGTGTGTGTATGTGTGTGTCTGTGTGTGTGTGTTGTGTGTATGTGTGTGTCTGTGTGTGTGCGTGTGTGTGCGAAGCTCTGATATGTGTGTGTCTATATGTGTGTCTATGTGTGTGTGTTGTGTGTGTCTGTGTGTATGTCTATGTGTGTGTGTCTGTGTGTGTGTGTTGTGTGTATGTGTGTGTATGTGTGTGTGTGTGTGCGTGCGAAGCTCTGATGTGTGTGTGTCTGTGTAAGGCTCTGATGTACCATCTCCTGCGGTTCTGTGCAGAGTCCAGTCACACCTTCAGGCATGCACGGACACACCCACAGCCCCAGAAAGGCACTCACCAGAAGCTGCTCCTCCTTGATGAGCGTCAGCTGCTTGGCCCACTGCCCAAAGCGCTTTTTCCGAAGCAGGAAGGCGCATATCCTGCAGTCTCTAACCAGGTGCATGGAGGCCTCCTCTGAGGGCCACTGGTGCCTGGGCTGCCGCCCCTTCTCTTCCTCCTCCTCCTCATCGTAAGACTCATAGGAGCTACTCATGGCGTCAGAGTCATTGTCTGCGGGTATCATGGGAAAGGACCCTCAGTTCCTTGCCACCCTTGGGAAAGCCCCTTCTTACTCTGGCAGGCAGCCTGCTCTGGGCCTCAGCTTTGGAAGAGAGAGGAAGGATAAGGACGAACGGTAGGCCTCACTCAAAAGCTTTGCTTTGGACTGGCCTCTGTGACAGGGTCTTAGTGATTTCACTTCTTGGAGTGCCTCACCAATATGCAGTAATAGTAAATACCAGATGCCATTTCTTCTGGCTACTTGGACCCATGGCATGGGCAATGTCTAGCCAAGTGTCTTACACCAGTAAGTGCTCGGTAAACTTCTGTTGTGGTCCAGATCCCATCATCTCCCATAGCCATTGTCTCAGACCCAGCAAATCCCCAGGACAGATAAGGAAACTGAACTTGCCTAAGATCAGCCTTCAAGAATCAGGTTGGGGCAAGATTCAAGTGACTCCCATGTCAGTTATCTTTCTACTGAACCCATTGGGAGCAAGGGCTTTGGGGCTGGTGATCACAGCCTAGTAAGGGGTGGTGGGTGTGTGCATGCCGAGGGCCAGCTATTCAGAAGGACAGCTGAGTGAGCAGCTGCCCAGTACATACAGGAGTTCTTCAGCTCTCCGTTCATCCTGGTGGTGGGGTAGCTGCTGTCCGCGTCCTCATAGTAGCCGTCCACGATCGACTGGGCTGGGCTGCAGCCATCTGTGGGGTTGTCAGGAAGAGCTGAGCATGTAGAAATAAGGGCAGAATTCAGGGGAAGGGCTGGGAAAGCCCGGGAGACAGAGAGAGTGGGGACTCAGGGCATCCCCAGCCTGGGTGTGAACTCTACTTCTGTATCTGGTCTGCTTTGGCTTCCCACATAATCCTATTGCTTCTCTTGGCAGCACTCCATGCAAGGTGGGCTGGAGGAGTTGGCAGAAGGTGGACTGGGGCCATGTGTTAGGGCAAAACCATGACAGTGGGCATGGCTGGACACTGTGAGTGAGAGGAAGAACACTCTCTGACCGGTTGGCTTGTGGAGGCTCTCCCCTGATTGTGTCCATGGTCTTTCCCAAGGCCCTGCCTTCCTGCCTTCTCAGAAGGGTGCTTCTCTGCCTCCTATGAGGGAAGTAAACTCTCTGGGAAGGTAAGAGAGTCTCTTCTCACCAGGGTGGTTGACATGTGGTTTGGTGCCCAGCAAATACCCTGTCCCTCCCTTATTTCTCTGCCCTTAACGGACCAGGTCGGAAAAGTTGCCTGCTTCACCTTGTGACAGGGGACTGGAGACTCGTAGGCTGAAGAGGGTCACAGATCACTTGGTCCAACCTGACCACAGGTAAAGAGTGTAAACAGCATAAATGTCACCAGTTGATGGAAAGATAAGCTGGATGTGGTATGCCCTTAGAAAAGAGTGTCAGTCATAGGAGGAAGCACATTCTGCTGGACACTTCAACACAGACTTGAGAACACTACGCTAAGTGAAAAAAGCAAGTCTAGAAAGGTCACATGTCAGATGATTCCACTCATATGAAATGTCCAGAATAGGCAAAGCCATATTACCAGGAAGCTGATAGATGATTGGCAGAGCCTGGGGGTTTTAGTGGACAAGCAGTGACCGAGGGGGGACTGCTTCATGGTCCAGTTTCTTTTGGGATTGATGAAAAGGCTTGGGGACTAGATAGCAACAGCAGCTGTGTAACATGAAATGCACACCACGCCATGGCTGGACACTTTTCAAAACAGTGCGACGGTTAATCTTGTATTTTATCATAATGAAAAAGAACTTTTGCTCATGGTAAAAATACAAGCAATACAAAAGAGAGTGAATGGAAGAATATGTTCCTTTCTCCCGGATTTACTTATGTCTTTCATTTCTCCTTACTTGTCTTCCTTCTCTCCATCACTATTTCCTGTTGAGAAGGGACCTCAAACTCCTGGGTTCCAGCAATCCTCCTGCCTCAGGTTCTTAGAAGCTGGGATTCCAGTGAATGCCATCAAACTGGCTTCAATAAAAAGTGTTCTCAAGCAGGGCAGTGGTGCTGCACACTTTTAATCCCAGTACTCAGGAGGCAGAAGCAGGAAGATCTCTGTGAGTTCGAGGCCAGCCTGGTCTACAGAGTGAGTTCCAGGACAGCCAGAGTTACAACAGAGAAACCCTGTCTCAAAAAAAAAAGTGTTCTCAAATAGCATATCACATTCATCTATTATTATTTATTTTGTGTAAGGGTTCTGTCACTATGCTATCGTCCAGTGTCCTGCCTAGATTTCTATCCATTTCCTACAGAAAAACCCTGTTACTAGTTTCCTGCATGTCCCAGAAAAATTGCTAAAATTCATGCATGAATGTGTATACTCTGTTAGAAAAAAAAATGAGATCATGTTCTGTGAAGCAGTCTACATTTGATTTTCTTCCATGACTTTGCCATTCACGTGTATCACGTGAGTTTGTTTCTGATTGGGGCAGACCTGTCTGATTTCCAGTTCGGTGGGTGGAGAACATTCTGCCATGCTGTAGCATGATGGGAAGCAGGACGCTGACATTACCTACAAACTCAGCTGCGCGTGTCTGGACATCCAAACCCATGCTTTCCCTGTATAATGTCAGGTCCCTCTGCTGAGTGAAGAGGCTCTATCTGATCCCCAGGCAAAGGGAGGGCTACCTGCTGGAGCAGTCAATGGAAGAACAAGGACTCTCTTTTGTGGCTAACTTAGATTTCCTAAGGCAATTTGTTCCATCAATAAAAATATGGACACAGAATTTTTATATGTATTTATGTATAAATTATATATATTATTCACAAGCATTATGCTATAACTAGATCATAATAAATATAAAATATTCACAGTTTTTAAAAAGATGGCTGAACTACATATAAATCAAGCCTCCACTATTTCTGCCTGTACCATTGTATGAACCCTTGGGGGTTGGAGCCTGAACAATGAAGCTTGGTTTATGCCATGTGCCACCTGCTAGGATGTGCTGACTTGATCACATGATACACACACACACACACACACAACACACACGTGCGCGCGTGCGGAAACAGATCTGATACCATGGGCTGAAGGAGTGAGAGAGTTGGAAGCAGGGTTAATGGCTGTCACTTAGATCCTAACACTCTTTTATGAATGGATCTAGAGCCTCCTTGTTTCAAGCGTGAAGGGACAGAGATCTTGGGAAGACAAGGTTCTGTCTAAGGCCACACAGAATTGAGTCTAGAAGCCAAGTCCCTGGGCCACACCATTGGTCCCATGGTTAGGAGCTTGGAACAGCCCCTCCCAGGGAAGGCTGCTGGATCTGGGTAGGCAGCAGTTAATGACTGGGTGCTTCCCAAGGAGGGAATCCCGAGACCCTCAGGGGACTAGAACTTACTGTGGGAGCTGATATACTCAGGGGACTTGCCGGGGCCCAGAGGAAGGGCTTCTTCATAGTAGTCCTCAGGCGGAGGCTTGTTGGGGAGGGGTGGAGGCACATCGGTTGCCTGTAGGGGAATAAAGAAGGTGTGTGAAGCTAGGTGGCTGTGAACACAGCTGAGGGAAACAGGTAACAGGAGGGAGGGAGGGAAGAGGGAGGCTGGAGGGCCAGGAGGCTGGGGCTCTAAGGAGGCAGGCGGCAGTTTGAATGTGACCCTAAGTTGTCTTTGCATTTGGAGATCTCATTATGTACCTCAGGCTGGCCTTGAACTGCAACGCTCCCGTCTCTCTCTCCTGCGTACTGGGATTACAGCATGTGCCGTTATGTCTGGTGTAGGCTGCATCAACACTTAGACTCAGAGATGGCAACCCGAGAGCCTCTCTGTGCTGTTCTGCTTCTGCAAATTCTGCAAGCCTCAGAGCTCCTTTTGTAACATCGGAGAGTTTTGCAGATTGCCCAGAATGGCTGTTGTGCTTTTGAGTAGGCTCCAACACCAGTGTGAGATCTGCTGTCCCACGGGGAGCAACAGAACTGATGACTGGGTTCAGGAAAAGGCTTTTCAGCTCAGTAAGTCCTTTACGAGTTGTGAGACAGTGGCTGTGTCACTTACCCTCTCTGGGCCTTATGAGTGAAATGGGGATAGCAAGTGCGTGCACACACTTGGTTGCTGGATGCATGTAAAGAGCACAGCAACTTAACTAGCACCTCCGACAGAGGCGATGATAATAAGAGTCTGTGTTGACAGACAAAGCTTGTCTCTAATTCTGTAGCTCCAGGGTTGGGAACACTAGATCTAATTCTTTACTTTGTAGGTGTGAAAAACTTAGGCTCCTAGAAAAGTATTTTATGCATGCCCTCCTAGCGGAGTGGAGTGGGAACCACAGAAGCCTGCACTTCCTAGCCCAGAGCTTTCCCTCTCACCTGTACCTACAGCCCGAGGCTGGGGTGGTGAAGTCCTTTGAGCCAGAAGGCACAGATTAGGCTCACCATGTTCTCTCTACTCTGCAGGAACCACAGTAAGCATGTCATGGACCTTGGATATGTCCACATGGTACTATGTCTGCCCTGAACCATCACCACGGAGAGAAGAGGGTTCGGCACAGCAGCAGCAGCTCCCTGGGTTAAGAGAAAGACCCTCCCTCCCTCTTTCTAGACAGAATTGGGGCTCACACTTTTCAGAGATGGGCTCTTGGTTGGCTCAGGGCTGGCCCTTTTGCTGGGTTCCCCCTCATCCGACATGTCCCGAAGGTCACTCAGGTCACAGTCTACAGAGAGAACCAAGAATGAGCACGAGGAGAAAGACGGCTGAGACTGGGTCCGGAGGCCTGCCTGTCACTAGGAACCACGGCTGAATACAATGCCCCGAGCTTCCTCTGGAGGCAGGCTGCACTGATATGTCTTGCCTGGCTTCGGGACAGAGAGAACAGTAGAACATCTTAGTGGGGTGCTTTGGGGGATCTTTGAGTGTATGACATGGAGGTGTGATGTTTCCTGTTGAGGGGGCTCCTGTGTCTCTCTGCTTGCTGTACAGGACTGTAGTCTCAAAAACTCCCTAGACCATACCTCTCTCCCCAGATGAATAGCGCTTTCTTTTCTAGGATGGCCAGAGGGCACCCTCTTCCCCACATGCCAGCTTGCCTGCTCTCAGGCTCAAGCAGCCGTTGTCCCCTGTCATACTTCCTACTTTCTGCTGAGTTGCGGGACCTCTCAGCTAGGCACGGTGGCCACAGCTGATGGACAGCAGTGGCTGCGAGGTAGCCACTCTGGGCAGTGGTCTTTGGCTAGCACGCTGATTCCCGCAAGCTTGGGATAAGCCGATCACCCCAGATTCAGGCAGCTTTCAGAGCTGCCAGGGCACAGGAGCCCAAGGATGCTTAATGGCTCAGAGTGAAAGTCAAGAGCAACACAAGGCTGGGTCCCTTCATGTGCATGTGTGTGCATGCATGTGCATGCACATGTGCGTGCATGTGCTTTGCTCATGCTCATGGAGAGGGATGGTTTACGGCGAAGGTTAGGAGGGGGAACTTACCGAATTCTTCAAAGAGAGACTCCACAAAGCTGGGCCCCGAGTGCAGGTCCGCGGTGTTCACATACAGGAAGGAGACTTCCTTCGCTGAGGGAGGACAAACCACGGTGAGGAGTGAGGCAACCTCACCTCTTTCCACTGGTTTGCACTGTCACTGTGGCCGTAATCTCTGCCTCCACATGGAAGGGTACCCGGAAGCCTAGTGCTATAGGGCTGCTCAGGGACGTCGAGGAAAAAGGGCTCCAGTGAGGAGGAACCTTTGTCCCTTTCACCCCTCGGTGACCCTGTGAGGCAGCAGTGACACTCTGTATGGGGAAGAGTATGACTCTGAGTGACCCAGTGGTGACGTTCAACTTCATCCTCCAGACTCGAGGGGATGGGGTACAGCTTGGTAGTTATGAAGAGACAGTATGCTGTCTGTTGACTTGGGGCATCTCAGAGAGGCTGAGTCAAGCCGCTAGTGGGCAGTGAGGCACGAATACATAGTTTTAGAGGGAGCATGAGCAAAGGCATGGGAACTGCTTAACTTGTGAGGATTTGTGTGTCAGAGAGTATACAGGAGTGTACATCTATTTGCAATACATCTATATGTACACACATGTATATATTACAGTGTAGCCAGATTGTGTGTTTATATGTGTATGTTGTAGATGTATGTACAGTATCATGTATGGTTTTATGTGGTGCATCTTACACGTGTAACACATGAAAGTGTTATGCTGTGTATCATGTGTGCATGTTCTATGTGAGTCTATAGAGGGATGGGGACAGAGGAGGGCAAACAGCACGCCCAAGACTGCAGGGAGGGGCAAGGCCCGAGAAGATGAGCATACTGGGTCCCAGCACACAGACATCCTCTTACACAGGCCCTGGGGCGAGTGGCACCACTGCTGTCTGTGTAAGTGGGGCTCCTCAGGGCTGACCTGGGAGGGGCTGCAGGCTCTGCAGGATGGACGCCACGGCCATCTTCTTCTCCAGGGTGCTGTCACTGAGGTACTCATGGTCCAGGAGGCTGAGGAGCCCGGTGAGCTCTGGGATTAGCTGCTCCAGCACTAGGGAGGGATAGACAGGCTCTGAGTTCAGATCCTCCCTCTAAACCTACTGGAGGATGGGACAGCAGAGGCCATAGGGCAGGGCCCTGTTTACCAGGAAGACACAAGGATCATGCAGCTGTCCCATGGCTGGTCACCACTTCTCTGGGGAGGGCCCTGTTTAAAACCCGGTGGCTTTCCTCCAGCCTTCCTACTCTGGTTTAGACCTCAGATGGCCTTGGCCTGAGGACTAGGCCTCCATGCTGCTACTTCTGAGCCCAGGCCACCCTGAACAGGAGCAGGATGGTCTTCCTTTGCCTCAGCCTGATTTACAGGCACAGGGCTCTGAACATATCTCAGCCAGAGTCCCCAGCTGCTCAGAACACAGGCAGGAAGGGAGCCTTCCTGTTTCATCCATTCACATGCTTCAATCTCTGGAAACTTCTGTTTCCTGCATCAGAGCCAAAGGAAACATTAACCCTTTCCACCCCATGCCCAAACCCATCACCACTGTTCTTTCCACCCATACGCTGGTGCATCTCCAGCCTGAGTGTGCAGAGGAATTACCTGGATTCTTGCCAAGATGCAAATTCTGGTTGGGGAGGTCTGGGGTGGGAGCTGAGATTCTGTTTCTGACAAACTCCCAGGTCAGAGACCCCAGCAAATTACTAGGCCTCAGAGCAGAGAGTCCTTTAAAGACAGGAGCATGCCAAGACCATTATGTCACTGACATTTCTCTGTCCCACATAGGGCTTCTTTTGCCTAAAGGCCACTGGCCAGCTTGAGCACAGCAGAAGCACAGCCCTGCGTTATGACGGGGTCTTTCACGTGGTAAAGTGTGTGGAACAATTATTATGAGTTGTGCGAAAGAGCCTTCATCTTAGATCACTTAAAGCTTTTATTGTCACCACTATATAAAAGGTGACATGAAGACTCAGAAGAGTTAAACACAAATAGCTATAAGGGTCTCCATTAACTTCCCTCCCTGTTCTTTTAGCCAGGGTACTATATTGCCTTGCAGTGTCTTATTTGATCCTACCAACAATTTTGAGGTGGGTGTTAGGATCACCTGACCTTTTAGATAAAGGGACTAAGACAGAGAGGCCACACAGAAGCAACTGGAAGTCTGGGACTTCTGCTTGGGACCCAATTCTCAGATCCACTTGTTTCTCTCCTTCCCAGGAGGCAAGGAGGAGCTGATGTGAACCTGCCAAGGCCGGGACACCAGGAGGATCCTCACGGTAGCGAGCCTGGGGCCAGAGTACCAGGGTTCAGTCAGGGATTGTGGGGCCTTTTACAAATTACACTGTTTTCGTTCCTCTCCAAAGGGTGTAACCACAGCACACCTCACAGAGGGCTATGAGGGTTGCTTACACCACGCTTCAGCTGTTCTTACTGCCTCTGGAATTCACCCCACTTATGCTGGGTGTGCAAAGGTCTTCCCAAGTGCAGGCTAAACTAGGTGCCTCACTTTCTAAGTGTCTAGACCTCACCCTGCTCAGCAGAGTGCTTCACGCTGGACTTTGTTTCAAACACACATCTTTTGTACAACAGCACCGTGGGGCATGGATAGTGATTCCATCTCTCTGTGGCATCAGGCATTAACCCAGATTTGGAGCAAATGAACCAAGGTTGGCAATTCAGACAGAACCATGGCTTCAAGAACATTCCAGGCACCCAGGCACTGTGGTAGCTAGTTTCTGAACACTTTATTTTTTAATTTTTTTGATTTTTATTCTTTGGTTTTTTTTTTTTTGAAACAGGGTTTCTCTGTTGTAACTCTGGCTGTCCTAGAACTCACTCTGTAGACCAGGCTGGCCTCGAACTCACAGAGATCTGCTGCCTCTGCCTCCTGAGTGCTGGGACTAAAGGCGTGTGCCACCACTGCCCAACTCTGAGCACTTTATAACCCATCCCCTCCAGGCTACTCTGAGTGGTCTGACAGGGTGGCCATATTCCAGAATGCCTACCGAGGCTGAGCAGAGCTGAGGGACCTGCAGCTTCAAATAAGTGGGTCCCACTGCTTTCCAGCTCTGATTCCAAGGCTGCAGAGGAGGCCTCTTGTCCTCAGGGCCTGAGGCCCCAATGCCATGGAAGTGAGGATCTGAATGGGTAGTAGGCTCCTTTCTTTACAGCAGAAACTATTTAAGTTTGGCTAAAGCCAAACTTCCATTGCCTGGAAGGAAATCTTTTCCAAAGGAATCACAAACCTTGCTGGACGTCAGTGACACACAGATTTTAGTTAAGGTGACCTCAAAAGATTTGCTGGACATTATGTGTCAAGCTGGTTGCCCCGGGGACTAGAGAAAATAAAGAGGGTATTGTCCCAGCAGGCAATCTCTCCTCTCTCTGTCTCTCTGTCTCTCTCTCTTTCTATACACACACACACACACACACACACACACACACACACACACAGATACTCACATTCATATCTAACCACTCACAAGGGAGATGGTCATGGTGTAAATACAACAGGGAAGCCTGCTGCTGCCCTGCTCTGTCAGCATCTGGGGGTACTGGGCTGAACAGTCTTCCACCAGACCTCTTCCTCCTCCTCCTCCTTATTTATTTATTTATTTATTTATTTATTTATTTATTTATTTTTGGTCTCAAAATTATTTTGTACTTCAGAAATTCTGAGGGTCCCCAGAAGCTTTCGTTTTCTGTGGGCTGTGCCTGCCAGTGTTGCCTAACAATCAAACCAAGAGATCCTTTTTTTTCAAGATAAGGTTTCTCTGTTGTAACTCTGGCTTTCCTGGGACTCACAGAGATCTGTCTGCCTCTGCCTTTGCCTCCTGAGTGCTGGGGTTAAAGGTATGGACCACCTCCACCCAGAACACCACGAGATTCTTACACCACAAGGATCACGCTCATCCAGGTAGCGCCCAGAGCTGTCCTCTTCACATGCCCTGGACGCCATCCCTGCACACGGTGCAGAAGGAGCACGGAAAAGGCTCACAGTGTCTTAACTCTACGATGAAATAGTTTTGAGCCAGGTCTGGCAGTGCATACCTGAAGTTCCAGTACTTGGGAACCTGAGGCAAGAGGCTAGCCTGAGCAAGGGGCTAGCCTAAGCTCAGGGAGCTAGAGACCAGCCTGAAATCCCAGAGAGATCCCAACCGCCAGCAACAGAAAGGCAACAAGAAAGCAGCTTATATGGGGATCCCCAGGTGTTTCCAATCCCCAGGCCAGTGCCTAAGGCAGCATTGTTCGGGCTTCCCCAGACTCCATTCTTATATTTACGGCTCGAAATACAGCATGGTTGCTCTTTCTGTAGGGAGCAACTAGGTTCTGAGTGAATTCTCTGAGGTTATCACAGGGGCTTTAGTACCAAGCTCTGCAAGGAGATTTCTGTTTCCCTCCTGGTCTTTGATAGGACTTTGCACATGAAACCTCAACTTCTGAGTATTCCACAACCCTCCCCCCCCCTTGTTGGGGATTAAAATCTGGGCACTTGGACATGCTAGGCAAGCACTCTACCACTGAGCTACTCTCCCAGACATGAAGGACTGATTATTGAACAGAGATGGATCACTAGAACTAGACAGAGGAGGAGGAAGGAGCTAAGGAAGACAGGAAGAAGACGGTGGAGAGAGTGTGAACTGCTACCCAGGTGGTGGTGGTTTCTGCCTCCCAGAAAGAAAGCTCAGCTGAACGAGGCCTTTCCTAAGGGCTGGGCATCGACCTTGTGCTGGGCAATATTTGCACATTATTTTGTTTAAACCTCTGTGGTGGTTTGAATGAGAATGGTTCCTATAGGCTCATATATTTGAATGCTTGTCCCAGCTAGTGGAATTGTTTGGGAAGGACTAAAAGGTATGGCCTTGTGGGAGAAGGTATGTCACTGGGGGTGGTCTTTGGGGTTTCACAAGCCATGCCAGGCCCAGCCTCCATCTCTTTTTCTGCCTATAATTTTTAGACTAGGTATAAGCTCTCAGATACTGCTCCAGCACCATGGCTACCTACCTGCTGTCATGTTCCCTGCCATGATGATAATGCACTAACCCTCTGAAACTGTGAGCAACTCCCCAATTAAACACTTCCTTCTATAAGTTGTCTTGGTCATGGTGTCTCTTCACAGCCATAGAACAGTAACTAAAACAACTTCCATTGCCCCAGGAAAGAAGAAATTGAAGCTCACAGGAAGAGGAGTAAGTGCCAAGGACAGGCCTTGGACCCATCTTCAAAGCTCAGACTCTTGCATGTTCTAATCTCCTACCACATCGCAGTTCAACCCAGCAGCTTGGAGGCCAGGGCAGGAGGGAGGTGGCAGAGCCAGTGCAGGATTCCTCTCCAGGCCCTCCTGCTGAAGATGCTGGGTCACAACTTCACCTGTGAGATTCTTCTGCAGGGCTGAGGTTCCCATTGCATGGCCTTCTCCCCAGGCAGCCCACCAACACAACACAGCCTTAACTGTCAGAGAAAACAGCACTCAAAGTACTTATCCTGCAGGGATCACATCCCAGAGAAGGTCTTATATATGCTGTGGACACAGAACCACTTAGCCAGCACCAGGCTCTTCCAGGACAACAGAACTCACACCAAGAAGCTGGCTCTTGAGAGCTGAATACACAAGTGTGTTCCTTCTAGGAGGGATTTTCCTATCACAGGGATTTAAACCATCAGAGAATTTAATTAAAGAGAAGGCTTCTGAGTATAATGCAGAAGATAGACTGTACATACCACTAGGTCAGCAGCCTTGAATTTTAGGTAGAGTGAGACTCTGGGGTTGTTGAAAATGCAGACTCCTGCTCCCCCTGGCCAGAGAGAGACTCAGTAGGCCTGTACTGGGACCCAGGAGCTGGTGTTTTAACAAGGACTCAGGTGTTTCTGCCCCAGCAAAGCAAGTTTCAGCATATATATATGTATATATGTGTGTAGATATATATATATACACACACACACAGCCTGCAAACATCTATGAACAAAAATGACTATAGGAAAATATGTATCACTTAAGAAATCCTGTCTCAAAAAACCTAAAATAGATAAATAAAAGTGGAGATAACTCTCTGTGTTCTGTGTTCTAACAAACAGGCACATTAATGGCCTATGAGAACCTGGGGCTGTAAGTCAGCCTGCAAGGAAGGCAGAGTGATTACCAGATGTGTGATCAAGGGCTGGGGGCTGGGGATAAAGGGAGGGGGAGATCTTGTCTAGGGGACACACACACACACACACACACACATGTCACGCCACTACCACCATGCTGCTCCTCAGCCTCTGCACATGTGTTTCTTCCCTCCCCTGTAACTGAAAACAGAGTCCTGGAACTCCTGGGGACTCTGACTCCTGAAACTGATTGCTACTGTAACAGATTCCTAACTTGTAACAGATTCCCACTGTGCCTTTTTTACCTTCTAACTATGAAAGAGAAAAGAAAGATAGAAATAGATCTTCACTATTCTTCAGGCAGCCTTGAAAGAGAGAAAGGAAGAAATGGTCATTGCCCTTATTTGGCTGTCCCTAACTGTTTGAAGTTTGAAGATCAGTAGCTGCTAAATAAACAGGACGAGCATCTATCAAACCAACCCACCAACTGCCCACTGCCCACTGCCTCCTTTATGCTCTAAGCAAAGTTTCCAGAAGTTCAAGTGACATTCAATCACAAGGAAGGCTATACAGAACAAGCAACTTATTCAAAACATCCTGTTACACTCCCTTGTCTGCCAAGGAGCCCTCTTGCTCTATTCTGCCATGTTTCCTGGGGGAAACCTCTATTCTTTGGTCACACTGATGCCTCCTGTTTTATGCTGTCATAGCTTGATGGATCTATCTAGTGTTTCATGTGCTCAGACTTTTTTTTTTTTAAGATTTATTTATTTGTTTTTAAATGTTTAAGTGTTTTGCCTACATGCATGTATATGTACCATGTACATGCCTGGTGCTGGCATAGGCTAGGAGGGAGAATTGGAACTCTTGGAACTGATGTTACAGATGGTTGTAAGCTACCATGTGGGTGTCAGGAACCCAACCCAGGTCCTCTGGAAGAGTGGCAAGTGCTCTTAACCGCTGAGCCATCTCGCCAGTCCTCATGTAGTAAAATTTAAACAGGAACATGCTCATGCCCCCACACAAAGTATGTCTGCAGGACTGGTAGAAGGAAAGAATTCTGGGCACTGACTTTTTCCTAGTGTTGATAAAGTCTAACAGCTAGTTAGTATGATTTAAACAATCATGTCCACCCTGACTGTGGCTCGGCACAGGGAAAGGTGCTTGGAAAAAGAACAGCACAAAACAAAAAGCTCTGGTTGAAAAAAGGTAACAAAAACCCAATTGCTCCTTTGGCTCAGCTCCCAAACACGTGTGCTGCCTCATATCCCTCATGGGAACACGGCTGTGCCTGATTGTGGGATGTGTCTGCTGGTAGTGGGGTGTGAATCCGAACACATAAACTGGAAATGGGGATGATGACCAGAAGATACTGAGCAAATGGTCTGTGATGGTTCACTGCGATTGTCAACTTGATGAGATTTAGAATCATCATAAAAACAAACCTCTGGACGTGGTTGTGATATAGTTTCTAGATCAGATTAACTGAGGTGGAACCACCCTCAATGTGCCTATCCTATAGGCTGCGGACTTAGACTGAATAAAAAAGAAAGCACCCGGATTCACCTCTCTCTGCTACCTGTGGGTACATCATGATCAGCCTCCTTATACTCCTGTTGCCATGACATCCCCCCCATGATGGTAACTCCAAACTGGGAGCCAAAATAAATGTTTTCTTTCATAAGTTGTTTTTGTTCCAGCAACAAGACAAGTAACTAATATATCCCCCAAGTTCAAGTCCAATCCCTCATTTCCTAGCCATGCCTGTCTGATGTCTGAGACAAATAGCTCCCTGCTGTACATATACCACTGTTAACCCACAAGTATGCTCCCCTCAGTAGGAATGGACTTGACACAAAAGAACACAGTCAGTAACAGCATCCAGTTCATTGTAGGCATTCAGTCAGCAAGGGTGGTTTACCTATTTTAAGAGACTTATGAATGCCGGGCGGTGGTGGTGCATTCCTTCAATCCCAGCACTCAGGAGGCAGAGCAGGCAGATCTTTGTGAGTTCGAGGCCAGCCTAGACTACAGAGTGAGTTCCAGGACAGCCAGAATTACAACAGAGAAACCCTGTCTTGAAAAAACAAAAAGAGGAAAGAGATGGGGGAGGGGGGAGAAGAGAAAGAGACACACACACAGAGAGAGAGAGAGAGAGAGAGAGAGAGAGAGGGAGAGAGAGAGAGAGAGAGAGAGAGAGAGAGGCAGGCAAAGAGAGACAGAAAGACTTACATGTTGTTTACATGGGATAATTTGTGCTGGGCAGGCTAGCCTTGTTGTATAGGTGAAGATTTTACAGGTCTGAGGATGGCAGAAGGGACGGTCTGGTTGTGCTTTCCCTCCAGAATGCTGCTTTAATGTGTGTCCAATTTGAGGGTAGCTCTGCAAAGGCCACCAGCACACAGGGAAGGCTAGCAGAATGGTCCCTTCACTCTGTAGGCTCAGAACTCTCTCCTTCCCTGCCGAAAGTCTCTTTCAACCTGCTGTAAGTCTACTTGGCTTCTTCCTGTAGCTTTAGTAAGTGCTTCTTCCCTCTGAGACCAAGGAGCAGCCTAACTTTGGGTAAAATGCTGGGAGTGACAGCACTGGTTGGACTAGCATTTTCTTTTTTTCTGCACCCGAAATAAACATTTCCTGTTGTCCTGCTATACAGGAAGACCATAGTATAAATGGGATGGAAAAGAAGCTGCAGAGACTGCCCACCTGCCCAGCTAGGGCCTGGTGCTCAGCATCTTCCAGGAGTTAATGTCTCCTCCCACTCTTGTGCCTCAGTGGAAGTCACCAGGGAAGGCTGGTGCACGTTAATCAGAACAATAGTTGTTTCCTGCTGGAGAGAAGAGAACAAGTTAGACTTTGTAGGAAGGAGGCACAAGGGCCGGAGGAAGGTGTGTATGTGTGTGTGTGTGTGTGTGTGTAGGCTGGGGACTTGGTTTGAGTTTTAACTCCCCTCACTTACTCAGGGCGATTTGGGGTAAGCCATCTGACCTCTCTGAGCATCATTTTCCTCCTAGGTATGAGGATGCTGAACTCGCAGATGTGGGTCTGTGCGGGGAGATGGGGAATCACTGTGTTTTTAAAGCTGGGTCGTCACAGTTCTCTAACCTGCTGTATTTCATCAAGATAGGAAGGTAAGAAGCAAGGAAGGTCATAGGTCAAGGGGAAAGCAGACATGTGAACATATCTGGCTCTAAGAGCCAGGCTGGGAGAACAGGCTCAGGGAAGCACAGTGTCTTCACTGCCATCCCTTGAAGCAACTCTGCCCTGCTGAGGGCTCTTGCTTGGGGAACCTGTTCCTAGCTTGGAGCCCCAGGGAAGCCCCAGGAAAGGCCCAGCTCCCCAAGGCTATTTGCACAAGGGAGGAGGTGGGGGCTCGCCCGTGACTTCCCACTTCTGAGGAAGTAACTTCTGGTTGTGGGATTGGGCTCTCCCAGAATTGTTCCTTTGTCTGTGGATTCCTCCCTGCTTAGCTCACAAGGGAAACAGTGCTAGGAGGAAGTGGGAAACTGTGAAACCCGCTCCTTCTCTCCCCTCAAGATGGGGGCTGCTTCTGTTTGGACAATTTGCACTATCTCCCAAAGATAGTGGAAAGACAAGGGAAAAGCAGAGGCAGTGCCAGGGATGCCCATAAAACAGCGGCTCATGTCTGAAGCTCTCTAGTGATGTCCCAGACGTCAGTGGTGCTAAGCACTGCATGCGTTGCCTGGTTTCTCGTCCTGGAAGATAGGTAGGATCTGCTAGTCTATGAATGGACTGAGTGAGGCTCAGAGAGGCCACAGTCATTTATCTAAAGACACGCAGAGCATAGACTTGTGATTCAAACCCAGACCTGGTTCAGCTTAAGCTTTTGATATCTACACTGTAATCTTTTCTGGCCATCTTCATTACTAATCACTTCCTGTGGGGAGGTTCTATTTGGACTAGTTTCATTTATTTTATGAGAAGGAACAGAGCCTCAAGAGGATATAACTGGATCAATTCTAATTCTGGCTTCACAAGTCACTCATTACTGGACACCCTGTTCTTATTTAGTTGTTATTTATGTAATTGGTTATTATTATTATTTATTATTATTGATTGGTTATTTTTCACAATGTCCTAAGCATCTACCAGCCTATCACTCCACATGAAAGCCAGGATCTTGACAGCCCTGGTCTTTGTGGTCTCTGACATACTCAGAGCTGCCTCCCTCATGTATGTGCTTCCTTTGTTCATGGTTTTATTGCAACTAGATGAGATCCTGAAAGTCCACATTGTAAAGTGTTATCTATTGACTATATTAAGAGGGTTAGATGCTATAGATAACCCTTTGCTACTTTTTCTTATTATTATGTTGCAGAGAGATCTGTTCATGTTGCTGCCTGTCCCTGCGTACCTCCACTATATTCCACTATAGGGTCATGTCTGTGCCTGACTCTGTGCCCGTTCACTCTCTGTAGCATCACTGGATGGTAGTAACTAGGTTTTACTGAGGTCAAGTGAGGTTATAGAACTTGTTGGAGGTCACAGTGACAGGGCTAAATCTTTCTGGCTACCCAGGGAGTGTTGTGTTTTGGTACAGTGGAGAAAACACAGGCACTGGAGCCAGAATCTAGGGGTTCAAATCTTGGCCACCTCCTTACTGACTACATGGCCTTGGCCAAGTTGTTTCATGTGCTTGAACCTCAGTTTTCTCAACATCAAAGTTGGTGATCATAACTGCCTACCTATGGTGCAGGGCTAAGTCTTTACCACATCACTATATAGCGTGTGAGCACCCCATGAGCTGAGGTCTTGTAGACTGATCAATTTTGATGACCAGTAAAGATGTGATGGCCAATGATGGTTCTAACCATATGAAGGACTCCATAAAGATTCAAGAGGTAAGGCTAAGCAGCAGCCCATACAGAAGCTCATGGTGAGTTGGAGGGTCAGCACCCAGAAATCTCAATGTGACAAAGCTGCCAGAAAAGGATCAACAGCTGCCTTAGGCTGCACCAATGGCAGGAACCTAGGAGCACACCTCAGGCTGCACCAACAGGAAGTGGCCATGCGTTCAGCTTTGGTTCTGCACTGTGGCTCGGGTATTTGAACTCTTGTCCCAGACTGATGTTTTGGAAAGCTGTAGAACTTTAAGACATGAAGGCTTGGTGGAGAAAGTATATCACTGAGGGGGGGTTAGGCCTTGGGGTTTCATAGCCCTCCTCCTGTTACTTGCAGGACAAATGACAGTCATTCGCTCCTGACTTGCAGGCCAATGTCACCATCCACCTCATATTCATGCCTTCTTTGCCTAGCTCTTGTCTGACCTTCTTTTAGTATCTGAGACCACCCCTTCCCAGTTCTGTCTGCTTATGATGTGTCCTCTTACTGACCTGTGCTCCAATGGCCACCTCCTAGAAGCTGTGTGACCTCAGGCAAGATATTCAACACATACATGTCTGTTTCCTCATGTGCAGAAATAATAATGAAACTGCTGTGAGTACCCAGTAGAGCACAGCATAGCATCCTCATGCTAACCAAGCCTTATTATGGTTTTAAGCCCCCACAAACTGTAAGCCAAACAAACCATTCTCTCTTAGGTTGCTTCTTGTCAGATATTTGGTTACAATAGCAAGAAAAAGCAGTTCATACAGCTGGTACCAGGAGTGGGGTCATTATTCAATGAACCTGACTACGCTGTTTGTTGACTTTTGGTTTGTCAGAGGAATATAGAAGAACTGGGAGCTGGAGAAGCCTAGAATGCTGTAAATAGACCTTAATGGAGCAGGAGTCTGGAAGACAAAATGTGGAGAGAAATGCAGACAGCAGAAGCCCGACCCATGAGATTCCAAAGGGAAATACTCTTAATTCTCTTTGTCCCGAGGTCTGGGAGAGGTTAGGATATGTCGCAATGTGGGTCGGTTGTTAAAGTCAGAAGGAGCTCATGTAGACAGGTGGAAGGAGAGTGATTGGACAGAAGTGGCTAATTAGGACTGCACAAACACTTCAGATGGGAGCAGATGCCTAAAATAAAGTCACCTTGTTGTGAAGAGCCTATGAAGCCCCATTTCAGGTGGAGTTAAAGGGGCAGAACTCCAAGTCTAATGGGGACGTGAAGTTCTAAGTGCCTGTGATCACTGGCTACTCAGGCATCCACTTCCATGGCTACAACCAAGTTTTTTTTGTTTTTTTTAAATTTGTACCCTCAACTGATACAAGAATCCCTCCCCTGAGGTCTCCTAGGGGGCCATCTTCGGGGCCTGGCCCAGAGCCAACGTCACAGCAATAAGGCACATCAGAAGGTTTCTGCAGGCAAAGGGAAGGCGAGCAGGGAAACAGATTTCCAACCCAGTAGACAGTCCAAAGGGTCATTCTGAGTTCACCCTCAGCACCCGACCTGGACTGTCTGTCTCACCGTGGTGACCACTTACTCCACAACATCCTCAGTTCTAACAAGGCTTCCCAGCTGGTTGATGGGTACCTGCTCCGGCAGCTACTGGTCATACATTTGCTTCTGACTCTTATATACGATCTCACCTACAGGTGAGAAGACAAAGGCTTGCTGAGGGATGTCATCTGCCCCGATGGCTAGGGACAGGAAGGAAAATCCATTTGCTTCTGGGTGCTTCTCACTCCAGTTCACAATGTACCCATAATACACTGTGCTGATCCCAGCCTATGGACCGAGGAACCCTGGGCATCTGCTTTTCATTTTAGTCCAGACAGCTGAAACTTTCTTCTAATTAGGAAACCCAGTATTGAGTTGCTGGCGCTGCCCACTGCCCAAACAGCACTCTGCCCACAACTCCCCACCTTCCCAGGAGTCCTTCCATCCTTGGATAGATTGTTTTAAGAGGCCGCTCTCCCGGTGCACCGCCCATGACCCGCTGCTGCACTGGACACCGTGCCAACGTGACCCACAGTAAAAGAAGCACTGTTGCTGTCCTCATGGGCTTGCAGCTTACTGGAGAAGGACACGGGACAACTCTGTTTTGCAACCTAGAGCAGGGTGGTCTTACCTGTCCAGGAAAGCAACACAAGCCTTTAAAACAACTCTCTTAGTGTGGTGTGGTGGCACCCTATGGCCTAGGCTTGTGATCCCAGAAGCAGGGAAACTAAGGCAGAAGAGTCTAGATAAAGGCCACCCTGGGTCACCCAATGTGAGCACGTGCATATTGTGTGTGTGTGTGTGTGTGTATGTGTGTGTGTGTGTGTGTGATGAGTGTATGTAAGCATGGACACACACATGCCATGACACATGAGTTAAAAGCAAGGGACAGCTTTCAGGTATCAGTTCTCTCTTCCTACCATAGTTTCCATTGATGAAATTAAATCTAATTTTGGTGAAGTCAGAGGGTGAGCAGGAACTCTCAGGAAAGTGGGGGAGACTTTAAGCAGTAATGAGGGGTGATTTGGTTTGCGTGAGGATGCTGGGCAGTGCTGTTCTGGATTCTCATAGCAGTATTGTTATTATTTCCATTTCGTAGATGAGGAAACAGACATGCAGAAGTTAAATATCCTGCCTGAGGTCACATAGTTTCTAGGTGGTGACCACTGGAGCACAGGTCAGTAAGAGGACACATCACAAGCAAACAACACTGGGAAGGATCTCAGATATTAAAAAGGAGGTCAGACAAAAGCTAGGCACGTTGGCTGGAGCTTGTAATCCCAGCTCTGGGGAAGCAGAGACCGGCAGGTTCCTGGCATTCATTGGCCACTAGCCTAGCCTACATGGTAAGTCCTGGGCCAGTGAGATACTCTGTCTCAAGAAGGTTCCAATTGTGGTAAATGGGAACAAATACAGAGACCCCAAACTAGACAATGTGAGAGACTTTGGAATGCTCAGTCCTTTATGGAATGTTTCCACCAAATCCCTCCTTTCAGGGCTTAGGAAGTGGAGGAGGAAGAGAAGGAGGAAGAGGGAGGGGGAGGGGAAAAGAAAAGGAAGGGAGAGGAGGGGGGAAAAGAGGGGGAAGCAGCAGAGGAAGTGGAAAGATTGTAAGAGCCAGATGGGATGGAGGACCCCAAGGAAACAAGTCCTTCTAGATACAATAAAACTGACACATAAGAACTCACAGAGACCCTGGCAGTGTGCACAAGGCTACACACGTTCCGGCCAGATGGGGTCTCAGTGCTGAGAGGAGAAGAAGACAAAAGCCCCCAACCCTAGCCCAGAAGTTACCTCCAACTGATAACTGCTCACAAAGGAAAACTTAGTTTTCTCCAACAGTCTCACTGGATATACTAAGGGCAGGCCCGATAGCCAATACAAAACAAACTCAATGGTATTTTTAGAGGTTTTTTTTCTTTTGCTTATATATTATGGTTTCCAATTCTGTTTTTTGTTTGTTTGCTTTGTTTTTTGGTTTTTTGAGACAGGGTTTCTCTGTTGTAACTCTGGCTGTTCTGGAACTCACTCTGTAGACCAGGCTGGTCTTGAACTCAAAGAGATCTGCCTGCCTCCGCCTCCCAAGTGCTTGGGATTATAGGTGTGTGCCACCACTGTCCAGCTGTTTTTATGAGTTTTACGTGTGTGTGAATGTATGTCTCTCAGGGTTTGTATTGTGTTTCTTATGTCTCTTCCTTTACTCTTTTTTTTCTGTTTGTTTTTATCTTTTCTTCTTCTTCCTTCTCCTCCTCCTCTTCTTCTTTGGATGCTTGTTTGTATTCTAATAATAGAAAAAGTATGGATTTGGGTGGGTGGGAAGTGGGGATCTGGGAGGAGTTGGGAAGGGGAAACTAGAGTCAGAATATACTGTATACAAAAAGGATCTATTTTCAGTTAAAGATTAGAAAAGAGAGAGAGAGATCTTGACTCAAAAAATGAAGTGAATGGCATTTTAGAAATGATAGCTAATATCGTCCTCTGGCCTGCACACACAAGTGTGAGCCCCTACACACTCAGAAAAGTAAGTCAGATATAGTAAAAACAGCGATCATTTACATCCCACCAAACAGAATCATTAGTTACTTTTGGTATGACTATAACCAAATACCTAACCACAAAGCAACTTAAGGGAAGAAGGACTTATTTTGGCTCATAGTTTGAGGGGATACAGTCCATCATGGAGGCAGGAACGTAAAGGTCAATTGGCATACCTACAAAATCAGCACCATAAGGACGATGCTCCCACATTTTGCTGTCAGCTCAAGATGTAGCCTGACCCCCATGGACCCAAACTGTGGTGGCTTCTATGTGCCTTGATGGCTGAATCCGAGAAAACACTTTCCTAAGCAATTGCTTTTCAGCAGGGAACCTCTTGGTGGCATTCTGAGTCCAGGTTCTCTCCTTTCAAATGATCCCTAGTTGTGTAGGTTGAAGCCTTGGATGGGTGAATGTCCCAGTGCAGAGACAGATAACTTTAATAACAATGACCTCTACCTCTAACAACTCAGTAGCTCTTCAGCCTTGCCTGCAATTCTAAACTCAACTTTTCTTGCCAAACTGCACATTTTTTCATGTTTTTCTGCTCTGTTTTTGTCTTCTCTTTATAGACCACAGAGCAGTGAAGAAAAACCATGGTACAGCCTGAATGCTCCTGTCTTGAGACCTCCTTCAGCAAATAAATTACCCATTACTTTTGAATTTATCCTGACTCCAGTTCTCAGGATACAGGTAGAAGGTAGGCAGATTCTTTGGCAGACTAAAACAAGAATGGCCTCTCATCCAGTTCCAGAGGCATCTCCAATTCTGCTGTCTTCCTCCATAAACAGGAGCAAGAGCCCCTAAGGTTCAGGAGAGAACTGGGGTCCCTCTCTTGCTTATAAAGAAGGACAATCACTTATAAACTTGCATTGCAAGCTTCACTTTTGAAGAACTAATCCAGAATGCTCCCTGTGCACAGGGCACCTTCCCATGCCTGCCCAGAGCTTCTTGATGGTTTCCATGGAAGAAACAGGATTATATGGAAGCAGGTACAGACAGGGTCCAAAAGAGGTAACCAGACACCAGCAGGCAGCTAAGGCCCTTGACTCTGGCCTTATCTGTTGCTATAATTAGGTACATCACAAGCAGCACAGCCTCCAAGAACAGGGACACACCCTGTTAGAGACCCGAGAGTGGGGGCCTCCTCTGTGGAGACACTCAAAAGTTCTGTTTACTTCTCTCTGCTGTTCTAGGCTGCAGGCATGCTGCCCAGCTTGCTCCTCAGTTCCTTCTGGGCCTTTCTCTCCTCTCTATCACCCTCCCCCCAATTCCATCTGCACTGTTTCTGAGGGTCTTGGCTACAAAAGTGTCCCTTGAGCCTTCTGGTCTTCTACACATTCTCTTTGATGGATACTGACAAGATATGATTTCTGGTCACAGGTACAGTCTCACTTTAGAGCTTGCTCTCTATAGCCCTTCAGAGGTACACCTGGCTGCTAGCTAGAGGTGAGGAAAAGCCATTAGTCTCTCTGGTTTCCTGGCATGATCCCAGGAGATCAATTTTCTTGGTTCAAGTGGAGCTTAAAAAAAAAAAAAAAAAGTCCTCAGTTTCATATCAGCAGGATCTGCCCTCAGCACACCCTCCAACAAGAATGGGCAGGAAGGATAAATATTTATTCTACAAATGAATGAATCAGATTCCATCTTCAAAAGAAAGCTTTTGTATAAATTATCATAATTTCTCTATCCTAGGATGCCACCGATTTGAAGATGTTTTTATCTAGTGAATAACAGTTTTTTTAGAAAAGGAAAAAAACGAATAAATTAACATGTCAATTGTAACATACACTCAAGTTGGTTTTTTTTTTTAAGTCTTTGTACCAATGAAATAAAAAAATATATATATTTTTTCCTTTCTTTTGAGTCTCTCAGAAAAAGGCTCTCAAACCTGACTCTGTCATGGTGATGTAATACTCAGGCAGGGTTCCATAAATTGTCCAACAGAGCCCCAGCTGTGACCCCTGGAGGCTCTGGGTAGGTGGGGCTGGCCATGTCTGCCTTGCACTGACACCAACAACAGGTTCTGTATAGCTGATGGGCAGGCCCGTCTCCTGAAGAGATGGGCCTGTGCTCTGTTTGGGACATTAGTGGTTCTGTGCATTGCCACCTGGGGACCCCATCACATGACTTCAGGGAAGCTACTGCCCTTGAACCTCAAGTCCCACTGCAAAGCCGAGAGAGGACATATGGTTTCCATGTGCTGTCTTGGTAAAACCCATGGGGTTTGCGGGGCTTCCACAGGGGCTGTGTTGGGAGAAAGAGGAAGGGAGTCTGCTCTGCTCAGCTCTCTGACTTCCCTCTTCACCTAGTGTAATTCTATTGATTAAAAATTTGTTTGCAAAATAATTCTGACGCTAAAAGTCATCTGATAAATGGAGGGAAATGGGCGTTCCCATCTCCTGCTCTGTTTATGGGCAGTGCTTCGTTTTTTCAGTATGGAATATACTCTACCACGGCACTCCCTGCCGAGTCTGCGTTCTCTACAGCCTTACCTAGAAGGGGAACCTCTGGGAAGGCCTGGACGGTCCATGGTTTTTAGGTTTTGCAGGACGCATGTGGTCTGTTCTAACTACCCAACTGTGGTCTTGTACGGAGGAAGTTCATCAACAGCACGTAAGGAAGGCACACGGCTCTGTACCAATAAAACTAATGCATCTGTTATTTGACCCATAGGCTGAGGTCACTGAAAATAATAAAGTCATTGCACAAAAACCTGTCAGATGAAGAAACTGAAGCCCAAGAAGGTGATTCAAAGAGCCAGGGGCTGGATCCCCATCTTCTAATAGTGTGCCAGCTTCCTTAATGTACACTGCTCCCTTAGCCTCTTCGCCTGCCCTAAACTGAACCACATGATTGACAGGACTGTGCCTGGATAATACACGTGATCTGCCTCTCTCACTCAGATCAGTTTTCTTCCAGGTTCTTGGAGGGCTATAAAAAGCCCCCTGGCCTGCCTCCTGGGCAGCAGGCTGCTGGTGAATTCTCCCGAACTGGAATGACTGCAATGTGGTGCCACATTCTGCCCCCACCGTGGCCTGACAGCTGTGCCAGGGAGCAGAACCATGCTGGCCAGCTCTGCACCTCTATCCCCCACTACAGGCACTGGCATTCCCGAATGGAATTTCACGTGGAAGACTAACCCAGCCTGGGGCCCTCCTGGGTCAGCCTCCTTAATGGCTTCTTTAATTCTAAAGAACAGCTGCAGTGGGAAGGTCCGGAAGGGTAAGATCTAACACCTTAACTGACGAGGCTGCCTGGCTGCATCCCTTCTCTGATGGAGGGTGTCCCTCAGAATGGTTTGAATCTTCTCCTTAGTACCTGTCCCACCCCTACCTTGCAGTTGTTACCCCAACATGCAAAGCAGCAGAGAGCAATGTTAAAGACAAATAGGACAGCATGAGACCCGAAAGTTTTTGCATTGAAAAGCAAATATTCAACAGGACCAAGAGATTATTACCATGTCAGCCTCATATCTGATAGGGGATTAATTACTCCAGAAACTATACAGAGCCCAACAATTAAACACCAAAAGAACAAACAATACAAGCAATAAGTGAACAAGAGAATCACAGTTCTCAAAAGAAGTACAAATGGCCAATAAATATACGAAAAATGTCCAACACCCTCAGCCTCCAGGGAAACACAAAACCAGTACTCCATTAAGATTCCATCCCACCCAAGTCAGAATGGCCAGCAACTCAGAAACAAACAGCATCAAACACCAGGAGATGGAAAGAAAGGAACCCCTATCCACTCCTGGGAGGAATGTAAACTGACACAGGCACAATGGGAATCAGTGTCGAGGTTCTGCAAAGACCAAAAGCTAGCACCATCTGGTTAGACCACTCCTGGGTACATGTCCAAAAGACTCTTACGTCAGCATAACGCAGACGCCTGCGCACACGTTTACTGTAGCGCTTTCACGACTGCCGAACTAAGAAATCGGCTCAGGTGCCCATCAACGAACGAATGGGAGGAAATGAGGTATGCATGCACAATGGAGTTTTATTCAGCTACAAAAAGCCAAAATGATGTCACCCGCAGGAAAGTGGATGGAACTGGAAATTATCATGTCGAGAGAAGAAAGCCAGACTCACGAAGACAAATATACGTTTTCCTCTCATATGGGCAATCTAGATGTAAGAAACAGCACAGAAGCAGAAGAGGAAATATTTGTGTTCTCTCCGACGCTGGGTAGTAATGGGTGTTTATTGTCGTAGTGCACTGTATACATATATGAAAATGCCATAATGAAGCCTATTACTTTGTGTGATAAACATACAATAATGAGAAAAGAACTTCGGTTTGGAGGCAGGCAGAGCTGAGTAGATATAGGCAGACTTTCTAAGGCTCAATATCTTCATCTGTAAGGAAACCATAGTATCGACACTGGCCGGAGTCATGGCGAGTGTTCAGCATATGTAGAGAGTGACTACAGATATGTACAAAAAAATGTGACTCATATGCTAGACCCTGGGAATATAACGCAGAAGACAGTCCTCGACATTGGGATTCATATGTACATAGAAGACACGTGTCAGCGATAACTAGAATCTTCTCAAAGCCCAGCCTTCTGCAGAGGGACTGGTAACTGAAAGTCTTAGGGAAATTGCAAAGGGGATGCGGTAGGAAGACCCCACAGGGGATGCTGGACTGGTCTCTCTCAGGAAGGTGCTGAACTTCTGGCCTTTCACCCGTGCAATAGGAAGAATGACGGCGCTGTGCACTTCTTAGGACTACTGCCATGGTTGAGAAGAGTCGCAGAAGAGAAACTCGAGGATGAGAGGGTATCTGAAAAATGACTCCAGCATTAGTTCTCGGTCTGATGATTCTCCCTATCACATGGCTCCTTGCCCACTGCATCCCCTGCCCCAGCCCATAAATGGTTGCTAAGTGACAGTATACATGATGACTATGGGCATAGGGTAGTTTAGCCTTTGACCAAAGTTTTCCATAGATGCTCAGCATCCACAAGGCCAGGCCTAAGTGGATACCACTGGGGAGATGCCAAATGCCCCCAAAGTTAAAAAAACAATTGTAGGGCAGGGTTAGGAGGAATTAGATGCATTATGGGATATAATAAAAATTTGCATGATTATTTATTTTTAGTTGAGTCTTTCTTTCTTCCTTTCTTTGTTCCTTCCTTCCTTTCTTTCTTTTTTTGAGACAGGCTCTCACTATGTAGCTGTGGCTGGCCTAGAACTCTCTGTGTAGATCAGGCTGGTTCAAACTCACAGAGCTCCACCTGCCTCTGCCTCTGCCTCCCGAGGGCTGAGATTAAAGGCATGTCCCACCACTCCCTGCTTGGTGATTTAAGAGTTAAGGTAAGAACTCATGCTGGAAGGAGTCTACCTAGGTCCTGACTGGACCTCAGACTTCCATTTGATTGAAAAGTGGGAAAGGCCTTTGAGTACCCCTCACTTACCTAGAGTAGGCAATAGGGAATCCTGGAAGGTTGTGTAAACAGGGTCAAAGATCACGGCAAAGCCTTATATGAGAACTGTGGTATTCACCAGTGATAACAAATTTACCCTGGGGCTTTGCAAAAATGCAGATTACCAGATCTTATCCAAGAAACCCTGATCAGATCTCTGGAGTGTGTTTTCTCTGGGCTCCACGTGGCATTATTTGGAGCCCAGGTAGATTAGGGAAGCATTACTTTAGACACATAGGGAGTGGCCCTTGAGGCATGCTGGAGAAGCCACGGGTAGAAACAGGAAGACCCTGTAGGGGAGAACAGGATACAGGAGAAGCATTTCCCAATAACAGTCAACAGGATTTGGGATCTGACTTTATAGAAGAGGAAGGCGAGGGAAGCAACGTACAGTGATAAAGTCCATGCTCTGTCCCTCAAATCACGATCACTGACACGGCAAGTCCTGGTGCTGAGAATATCCACATCCAGGGACCACTCAGAACTGGATCCTCTCATTTTTATTTCTTCACCATCTTGATAGACATGTCCCGGGCAACTACTAAGTGCCGGACATGGTGGGAGGGACTAAGGAAGAGGCTATGGACAAGCTAGGGAAGGCCTGTCCTCAGAGAGCTCCTACGAACAGTGCATTCTGTGCCGCAGGTTAACGGCAACTGTGAAAATGGCTGCCTGTGGCCCTCGGCACCCTGAGCAGCTTCAAGGCAGAGGCAGCTTCGAAGACTGGGAAACACTGCCCGGGAAAGAAATGTTTGCACAGGGAATAGGGTGACAGGAGTGAGCAGGGGGAAGGCACAGAGTACTCAGACCTGGAAGCTGTAAAACCAGCTTGAGGAAGTGGGCTGTTGGGGGGAATACAGAGCAGACCACTATGAGTATGGCAGCCTAGAGTGAGAAACCAACCAAAGGTTCAGGTCTGCTGGGTCAACAGATTCTCTCTCCCCTCCCGCCTGCTTTCTTTCTCTCTTTACATTTCGTTTATGTAGTGTGTGAGTGCGCATGCGTGTGCCACACTATTCATGCCGAGATCAGAGAACAACCAGCGAGCCCGTGGTCTCCTTCCACTGTGTGAGTCCTGAGGATCAAACTCAGGCTCTCTGGCAACTGTCTCGACCCACCGAGCGGTCTCTCCAGTGTTTGCTCTGAATTGCGTCAGACCCTCTTCTTCCCAGATTCCATCTCCACTCACTGATCCATAAATCCCATTAAAAGCTGTGCGGTAGCGCGAAGTTAGACAAAAGTAGAATGTTTTAGGTCAAAGTCCATACACCTGGGAGCCCTGTTTTCTACAGATTGCAGGAAGGTGTTTATGGAATCTTCTGGAATGTTAGGTGAAGGAGAATGTAGTCCTTAGCCTACATTTTGGTTAAGGACTATTTAGCTTTTGCCTCGCATGCCCCCAAGCAGCACTTGTTTCTATCTCTTTTTCATTGCTCTCTCTCTTTTTGTCTGTTTGTAGGACTCTTCCTGCCTCGGTTTCCTGAGTCCCGGGGTTACAATCATTCCCCACCACACCCAGCTTCTAGCTTTGAACATTTATGTCTTTTATTCTGGCACCCTTAAGTGGACCCCACACCAGCCTTTGGTTAACCTTTCATAGATACTTCTGGAAGATATTTCTACTGCCTCTCCTTTAGGGATGCTAGTTTGAGATGTCGCCCCTTTAAGTCTTGTCTGTTCATAAACATAAACCAATTTCCTTTGACAGCTCTTCATGTAGTTGTGTTCTTAACAGGAAAAGCCATGGGCGGGCTCATGCGACACGGTGGGGAACGAGATGAGTTCAGAACTGGAGCCCTTGGAGGTGAGCTGACTAAGAGCAAGCATTTGAGCGTACCTCCTGTACTAAGCTTCGAGTGCATGTATTTCGTACCTACACCCCCCCAAGAACAGGTATTCTCGCTCTCCACCTTTTAGCTTCATTTGGAGATAAAGAGTTCACTAGCGTGTCCTGTGGAGGATGGAGCCACGGGGCTTACCTGCACGCTGCCTCATGAGTGGCCAGTTCTCTTGGTGTGACAGGTGTGTACCGGGAAGTCCTGTGGGAAGGGATTCTATTACAAGTGGTTTCTGGCTGTGCTATGCGAATCCCCGCTTCGCTCACTTGAAGACTGTAGGCTGCGAGAAAAGAAATCCCACTTCCTGGGTTTGTTCCTACTCTCCATGCGGAGGTTTGATGGTATAATTGCGGCAGAGGAAACCGAGACAGAAGATTTGGAATCTGGTACTATTCCAGGGCTTGGGTGGCAGTTAGCAGTATGCTTAAAATCAGGGCTATGTTCAAACCTTGCTTTTTGTATCACATAGAAAATGGCTGTGCAAATTAATGTCAGTGGCTCTTCTGGACTGACATGTCTCCTGTCCCCGTCCCCGTCCCCCCGCCCACTATCTACCCATCATATGCTGAAGCCCTAACTCCCATGTGATTGCATCTGGAGCCAGGCCTTTAGCAGGTAGCTTTAGAGGTTAAGTGAGGTCATGAGAATGGGCTCTGAATCTGATGGGCTGGTGGCCTTCTAAGAAGAGGAAGACAGTAGAGAAGAGGCTGTGTGAAAACACAGGAAGATGCGAAGCCAGGAAAAGGCCTCATCGGAAGTTGACTGTGATCCTAGGCTACCAGCACGGAGAGCTGTGAGAAAAGAGATTTCTGTTATTAAAGAGACCTGGGTTTTGGAAGTGTGCTATAGCTTACTTTCCTGAGAGGGGATAGTCTCTGACCCATGAGTTGTTCAGAAAGAAAACCACATGAAAAACTGAACAGAGAACCTCTTGCCTGGTAAGTGCAAGAGCTGATTTCAATTGTCACCGCTGCAAACACCGAACCGTGTTCTTGCCTAGGGTGACCCTGTCCTGCTCAAGATCATCTTGCCCTGGGGTGGTAAGAAGAGGCTAAAATGAGACCCACACTTCTTACACATTCCTTGACACCAGGAAAGAAAGAGTGTCCGCATCTACCTGCGGACAGGGGCTCAACAAGGAAGGCTCCATCTTACGTTGGTTTCCTGTTGCTGTGGAAAAACACCCTGACAAAAGCAAGTTAGTGGAGAGAGGGTTTATTTTAGCTCACAATTCCAGGTCACAGCTCATTACTGCAGAGCAGTCAAGGCAACAGGAACTTAAAGCAGCGAGCCACAGTCAAGAGCAGAGAGAGAATGCATGCATTCTTGGGCTCAGCTCACTGTCTCCCTTTTTATACAGCCCACAGCACAAATCGAGGGAATGGTGCTGCCCACTGTTAGGCTGAATCATCCCACATCAACTAACATAATCAAGAGAATCCCCAAAGGCATGCCCACGGTCCAACCTAATTCAGACAACCCCTTGTTGAGACTCTCTGCCCAGGTGATTCTAGACTGTGCCGAGTTTGATGATGCCAACTTCAGCTAACGTCTGCTAACGTCATTTCTTAAGTCTCATACTTTATCTCAAAGACAGACAGATTTTGCTAGTCTGTCTAATCCACAACACAGTCACATTTGCTTTCGTCATAGTATTTGAAAGTCTTTATCAAGGTAGGAAACGAAGATGACTTGGTCTTGTGTGCTCCAGCCACATACTGGTGTACTCAAAGGCTGACATGGCTTCTATAGGTCACAGAGCAGTTCTGGTGTGAGAATTTTGCAGGGTTCTTTTAAAAATAGACATTATGGTTAGTTATCGTGAGGTGCACAGAAAGCATGCTTCATCTAAGTCACACTGGTCAGCTCCCATCTCCATGTGCCAGGCCGTGTCTCACAAGCTCTGCTCCCCGGCCTCTGGAAGCTCACTTCTGGTCAAGGAAGCAAGATCCAGGAAGCTAACAGCGCCCTGTGACAAGAGCTGTGCGGGAGGAGAAGAGGAAGGTCAGAGTCCTAGAATGCTCTGGGTACTGTGAGATTCCTGGGGGATCTGACCTCCTAGTCAGACTGTGTCCGGAGGCTGCTTTTAAAGTGGCCGTATTGGTTATGGAACATTCAAACCTAGGTCTCCATACAAATTTAGGTATAGGGAACCAGACAGGGTGGTATATGACATCTGAGGATGACCCTTCTTTATATTTGAGGCTGGGGCATTGGGGGACAGCAGAAAGAATAAGAGGTTCTGGTTCTGTTTTTCTGCCCTGGTGGGAGGTGTACCCGTGCCCAGAAATCAGTCAACAGGTGAAAACTGCCTTCAAATCATGTCTCAGTCTTGAAGAACCATGAGTAAGCCCTACCTCTATTGTCTGCCAGCACCCAGGTGGGTGCTGGGTTTTGTGGATAGGGGTGGATGAGGGTGGATGGGGTAGAGGGTCCCCTAAAGCCCTCTGAACTTACACAGGGTAGGGGAAGGTAACCCCACACACCTGCTCAAGCACTCATCCCAGCGCAAACACTGCCGTTTGCTCCTGGGGCCTCAGCAGAGCAAGCAGGCGGCGGGTTGTTAAGATGATTGTTGGAAGGGAGAGGAATTTTCCATTAACAGCAACAACAATAGAAACTGCTTCGCATAAAGACACAACAGTGTTTGCCAAGTGCCCTCACACCTGTGATCTCTGGATTCCAGAGGCGTTGGCAGGACCCACGATTTTGACACTGGCCCTATGCTCAAGTAGGCACACACCCATTGCAAGGTCCTAATCTTTACAAAGATGGTTGCGCTGTCCCCGCCCCAAGGACCCAGGAAGCCTTGATCCTTGCCCTAGGCAGTCTCAACTTTAGTAGCCCCCAGGACTCCAAAACGTCCTCCAAACACAGGCAGACGCGCGGAAGCTTGCACAAGCAGCCCCGCCTTCTCCCAAAGCAGCTGCAAACTTGGGTTTCCTAGGGCTTCTCTCAGGGTGCACAGTAGGAGCCGCGAGTGTGGCTGTTCACCCTCTCCCGACGTGTGGCTAGGAGTGGGTAGCTCGCTGACCTCAAGAATCCGGAGGGGGCTTCTCATAAAGTTGGGAAGCAGAGTATTCAAACAGTCCGATTTCCCACCCACGAGGGGGAGGGGGCTCAGACCTAGGACTTGAAGGGCTGACACACTCGCGATTGCTCCTACTGCGGGCGGCACCTGTGCCCAAGTGTCTGGTGCCGCGTCCGCCAAGCCCCTCCGCTCCTCTCTCCCTCCTTCTCAACTCCTCTCGGGCCTCGGATTTCCCGGGTCTCCCTGGCCGGCTGCAATGGTGCCACTTACCCCGATTTCGGTCCATGGCGCCGGCGGGGATCCCGGGGCACCCAACCCGGGGCGCAGCGGCTGCCACACGGGCGGCGTGCGACCTCGGGGCTGCCCCGGCGGCTAGCTCGTCCCCTCCCCCAGACAGGATGCTCGCAGGACGCCCCCGCCCCGCCCAGCGCGCTCCCGGAATAGACCTAGCACGCCTCGCCCCCTGCGCCGCCGGTGTCCCCGTCCTGCACTGGCCAGCGCCACGCCCAGCTTTCCGCCGTCCTCCTGCTGGGCTCCCTGGGCTAGCCTCACTGGCCACAAGCTTGAGGTTCGTGCCCGTGTGGCCGACCTGCCCGGACTCTCAGTTTCGTTTGCCCCCGGCTAAGGATAGGGAAGCTAATCACTTCACTTCCCAGTCAGGATGTGTCAATGGGGACTCCTGAGCGTTCCTCCTTATGACTCAAGACTCGAGCCTGGCCCACCTTCTTGGCTAGGAATTTACCGTCTCCACTCCCAAGAGTTCTTTCCTGAGCACCTCCCAGTCCAGATAGCCAAGCTGGTAAAAAAGACAACAAAAGAGTGAGAAATAATAAATAAAGATTTTCAAAAAGAAAACCTCCCAGGAAAGGCAAAACAACAACAAAAAATTGCTTAAATAAAAAAAAAAAAGCACGCAGTAGACGCGACCCACTTTCAACTTTCCAAGTTCCTTGCGTACTGAAATGCGAAGAGATACCAAAACAGCCTGGTAAACTCCGCGGAAGCAAACAGATTTAGCACCGAAAATACAATGCAGTGCATGCTTCTGGAGATAATTATGGGATGCAAAAAATGTATTGCTACAGCCCAGCCAAGGGGTTTAGTTTGAAGTTGTATGAGAGTGTCAACTCTTTTATTACTGGTAGTGTTTGGCTGGGGATAGCATCGAAGGCCTGAACTTGAGTCTGTATGTGACATTCAAGCCCACTGCTTGGGCACGTTTCTCCAACCGTGGGCCTTGCCCCGTTTTGATCAAGCAGCTACTTTATCTGGTATCTGATGTTTGGAACACTTCAGCAAAGGCACAGAGGCATCTTGTATTTTCTTCAGCTGGAAAGATTTCCTCCACTGTTTTTACCTGCAGGTTGAAATTAACATCACCTTTGCAAAATGACCCAGTAAGTCGTTTAGCACACTTGTGTGTAGAGTGCGTAGAGGGAACACGGTGCAGTTTAAAAAAAAAAAAAAAGGTGTTTTCTGAGTTTTCTTTCCTACTTGGTAGGTACTACTTGTAATGTCCCATCTTCGAGGCCTACCAGCTCATCTGCTGCGGGAGACCTCGTACTGACCCCACAGAGCTGTTGGCAGGGCAGATGAAAAGATGATACAGACCCACTTTACAAATCATAAATAGTTATGAAAATGTGAGCCATTGTTAGTTTCCAAGTTCCTCTTTGTTCCTGCCCATTTTTCCAATTTGAAAAGGTCATTTTCGATTCTAAAGCAGCTAACCAACAATTGCAAGCGGACTCAGCTTCCTTAATTCACCGCTTGAACTCTGGAGCTTGGGAGTCATCCGCACATTCTAAGTTCCCAGGCTAGCTTACTAATTCAGCATTCTACTCAGAATATTTTGCAGCACTAGGCTCTGAACCCAGGGCCTTCCCCATGCACGGGGAGCACTCTACCCCTGAGCATCACCCCAACTTTCCTTCTTCTCCTCCCTCCCTCCCTCCCTCCCTCCTTCCCTCCCTCCTTCTCTTCCTCCCTTCCTTCTTTTTCTTTTTGAGACAGGTTTCTCCCTAAGTAGCTCAGGCTGGCCTCCAGCTCACCAGCCTGCTGCTCTGAAAGCTGGGAGCATAGTGACAGGCTACAGTGTCCTCAGACGAAATAATTTTCAAACAACAGTATAAAGTATTACCATCACCAAACAGAGGCTTTTGTGGACTTTTTTTTTTTTTTAATATAGAATTTTCAAAAACTTCAAAGGATCTTGAAGTTCTTTATTTAGATAATTGGAACAAAGATCTAAGGAGACTTTACATGTCTCCATGGGGTGACCTATGCAGTAGTATTAAGTGAATTATGGCCTTAGGGAAGGTATAAAAAATGAGAATGGTACAGTCTATGCACAGCTCTGAGAAACGGTACAGTGGCTCTGGCTTAGCCCATAACTTCTACCAGGTGGAAATGTTGGCCAAGTGGACCACAGCTTGGTTGCTGTCAGGGCGAACCAACGAGATGCGTGGAGAATATATCTGGGTGTTAATACAAAAGAACCTCTCTAGGGCTTTTCTCTGCTTTTCCTTTAAGAAGGAACCATAAAGCCATTCTCGCTGTCCATCACTTCTCACAGGCAACACTTGATTGTGATCTGTGCAAGTTGGTGTTGAGAGAACAGATGCTAAGTAGGAGTGAGCCCCATCTCCAAGGAATCTACAATCTAGAAGAGGAGATAATTTTAACGCAGATTATTATGTAAAAAGTATTCAAGAGAGATCAAGTGCTTTGGGGTCCATGACAACAAAGCAATGGTTTCTTACTGACCGTGGAGACAATACCAGAGGGCAGGCATTTGCTCAGGAGTCAATTGATCTGAACGGGGCATGAAGAGATAGCATTATGTAAAGGCAAAGAAAACAGGGAGAACCAAGACACCAAGATAGAACACGGCAGGACTGTCTGCAACGCAGTTTGGATTGGCCAGATCTTGGGGTATCAGGTGCTAGGTAAGAGGGCAAGGATGGGAAGGGAACTGTTGATGTCTAGTTTTTAATTCCCTTTTCTGTTTCTTCACACGTAACTCTGGCAAAGACTAGGAAGATTTGCCCCATATCTTCTTGCTCACTGCTGAGTTTTCCAGGTTTGCTTGGTGCTTGTCTAGAGAACTCCATACAGAGAGATCCAGCTCTGTAAAAAGATATCAAGTTTGGCCCCAGGGAACAATACCAGGAAGAAGTCTTTCAGCTCCATCCTGCTCCCGGTCTTGTGAAAACAAATGATAGTCCCCAGACTGCCTCTTAGCTTATCAGGTAGAACTGAGAAACCCTGGGAAAGAAAAATTTGGAGTCTGAGGGGCTCTAGTCTCAGGGAGAGGAACACTCTCACCTTCTAACCTGTCATCTTGTATCCAGGGTCAGCTTCCCTCATGGTTGCCAGAGTGACCTTTTCATGACCTTAATCAGGCTGTGTTACTTTCCCCTTAAAAATATTCCATGTTCCCTTTGCCCTGAGTGGAGTGCTCAGCTTCCTTATTTAGATGCTGTGTTTTTTTTTTTTTTTTTCCCCTGAGCTTGCAGCCATCTCAGGAGACTCCAGGAAGTATATGAAGCTGGACAGATCCAGATCAGATCTGGAGTCTTGAATTGCCGCTGTTGCCTCATGAATCTCAAGTCTTCCACTGGGCCATCAATGTACAGTTACCAATCCACTTACCCTTTCTCGGCTACAGATCACTGTGCAGGCGGGTGCTGTGTCTTACTCGTTTGAGATCCCCATATCCCAGCTCAGCACCCTGTGTCTAGTAAGAAAGATTCATGAGTCAATCAGTAAACTCATGAGGACCACAAGGCCCACCATTACTGGCTGTTGCTAATGCTGGGTGGGGGCCCATTATCCCTCTGGGATCTTCTTGTTGGGATCTACTTTCAGAAGGAGACAAGGTGTTCTGCGGAAATGCTCTGTGATCTCCAGACTCAAGTGTGCACCAGGGCCACGCGGCTTCTCCTTGGCCCAGAGTCCTCTCCATGTTCTTTGTTCAGGATTGAGCCCCAAGCCCTTTGCTCGGGTGTCTGCTCAGTGCTAGCTGCTGAATGAAAACCCCTCTTGTTCCACACAGCACAATGTTGGCATTATTGCCCTGGTCCAGGGAAGTGACACATGCTGCTGCCGGTCCACCCTGGGCCCCAGCAAGCAGACAGCGATCTGGTGACAGCTGCAGGGAGAAGGAGAGAGGGTGAATGTGCACTCCTGTTTCCCAAGAGCCTTTGGGTTTCTGCTCCAGGATTTGTGGTCTATATGCAGTCTGGCTAGGGGGTTCCTGCTGAACTCAGGGCTCGGGCTGAGCCCTCAGACAGGCAAAAGCTGTGAGGCCAGAGGGAATGTTTGCAGGAGCCTTTGTCAGCATATCCAAGAGCCTCAAGTAGTCTGGCCCAGCCTTAGATTCCGCCCCAAGGCCAGAGCACCAAGGCTCCTCTAGGAGGATCATACACTGAAGCCTCTAGGAGGCAGAGAGGGGTGTTTGGAGTGCCGGGGGCTGCGGTAAAGCAGAACTCTCCCGTTCCATTTAGAGGGGGGAATAGCCAGGCAGCTCGGGCCTGGCATCACTAGAGTGGCAGTTTTATTTTAGAAGAAACTTCGATTTTCATGTAAACATTAAAAAAAGTGCATGTGTGTGTGTGAGCGTATATGCACCACATGCATGTGTGGTCATCGGAAGACAAATTAAGGGAATCAGTTTTCTTCTTCCACCACGTGGATCTCATCAGATTCGGATCATTTGGCTTGGTGGCAAGCACCTTTACCTATTGAGCCAATTCAACAGCCCATAAGATCTTTTTTGATGTAGGAACACTGGTGACAGGCTGGGGATATTGCTCAGTGTGTGCCTAGCATGCATGAAAGCCCTGGGTTTGAGCTCCGGTGCCACATATACTGACTGAGTGTGGTGGTCCATGCCTATAATTATAGCACTATGGAGGTAGAGCTGGGAGGATTGGCATTCATGGTCATCTCTGACTGTATAACAAGTTTGAGACTAGCCTGGGGATATATGGGGATCCTGTCTCAAAAAATGTTGATCATTAATTTCTCTTGTTTTTGAATGTTGAGAACCAGCTAAGCCATGCCTATGGGCTGTATCTGGCAATGGCCTCCTTCCGTATGGAGACTTCTGGAACTCCTGTCCACATGCAGGGGGCGGGGTGGGGGTCCTCCCAGACTACTGCAGCAGCAGCCATCTCTCTGGAGAAGCTGATCATTTTATTCTGAGGCTAAAGGCAAATCTCAGGCTTTGAGGTTCTGAATGAATTAACCAGAGCTGAGAGGAACCAGAGACACCAGCCATTTAGGTCCTGTCCTTTGTCGTGTGGGAAAATGGAGGCCAAAAGCAGGTAGAGACGTATAGTGAAACTACACAAGACCTTAGAGGCAGAATGGGGAGCAGTAGGGGCAGGGATCTCCCAACCCCATGACACCTTTGCCCCAGCTCCTGGCCTGTCGCTCTTCCCAGTTTGTGGAACACAGTAGCAAAGAGCTAACCTATTGAAGAAAGGTTCTCTTGACCTGACGGACATAAGCCTGATACCTTGACCTGTCCCTGCAGCCCAGGGTGTGACCTTCGACCTTTCTGAACCTCAGCTTCCTCAACCAGGCTATTAAGACTTCCTTGCAGAATGGCAGGAAGGTTTAAACACACCTATATATGTTGAATGCCTGGTGCCATGTGTGACACATAGTGAGCATTCTTCACATGCTGCTTGGCATTCTACTTACAGAGGTAGCTTTATTCAGTAATTAAGTACATGGATGTCTGGTGAGATAGCCCCAAGTCAAGTCCAGACTTTGCCACATACAGC
The DNA here is from genome assembly GCA_026225945.1 of Cricetomys ansorgei. NCBI lineage: Eukaryota > Metazoa > Chordata > Mammalia > Rodentia > Nesomyidae > Cricetomys > Cricetomys ansorgei. The sequence goes on along the minus strand of JAMJFZ010000242.1, from coordinate 705,937 downwards.
TGTGAAAAACTGGATGGACTGCTTACTAACGGCTCAATATCTTCATTGGCAAATTGAAGAGAAAAGCAATACTCAGGGGCCAAATGAGATCAGAGCACAGAGCTCATGTCTGAGGTGGCTGGAAGTCTTGTCGTTGTGTCACCAGTGTGGGTTTCTTTTGAGGAAGTTGCCAGAAGCTTATGGAAATAGTAAGGAAATCTTGACTACATATACCCAGGCTGCCCCCTTCAGGGCGTGCATATGCCAGAGCACTGGCTCTGGAACGGATTCCTCCAGGTTCCTCCTTCCCTGCAGGAGCACCCGTGCTCCTGGATGGGAGGACTGCCAGGCTTCCTGCACTCGCTGCCACAGAGGCTGGCAAGGAGTGTCATTTTGTACAGACATTAAAAAAAAAAATCAAGTGGCTAATAGTTATTTTATCAGAAGGACAAACTTCTTGGGTCATGTGGAGTTTGTCCTGATCCAGGTGGCCCAGTGTGTCAGGAAGTAGGAGGAAGGCACACTTATGTGTTTCAATCAGGTATGGCACCGGGGACCAGAGATTGCACAAGACTCCAGGAAAGACAAACTCCTAGTCCTTCACACTGGCTTTTCCATTCCAGAGTGATTCCCATACCCTGGTGTGAGTTTTCACAGGAACAGATACATGCACCATTAGGTTGTGGTCAGCCCTCACCCAGACAGCACGTGAGACTCCACTGCCAATGTTAATCCAGTGTATTTGTTTTAACTCTTTTGGTGGAACTCAAGGCAGTTTGAACCCAAAAGCTGACTTGGGGAAAGCTGCATTTAAAGAGAGCGCAGATCTAGTTGTATAAACAGAGCAGTCCCTGATCTCCCTCCCTCTCCTGGCTTTTCCTTGTTTTCATAGTCACCACTTTCAGGAGATCTCCCTCAATCTGTGGCATGGAGGCTAGCAAGCTTCCCTGTTAGCTGGAAAATCCAGAGAATCATGCCCGTCTCCCTGCAGTTCCAGCAGTGGACCAGAGGGGGCACTCGTAGTCCAGAGAAACAATGATTTGAGCCTGCTGGAGATGTTGGTGAGGAGAATTATTAGTCTTGAGGTGGGATAGCTCATTTCGACTAGGAAACCCATTGGTCACAGGCTTGGATGACACATCTTTTTTTTTTTTTTTAAAGCTTGACTTATGTGCAAACTAGTCTCTGCTGGCCTTTGCCTGTGTCTCTCAGGTATAGAGGCAGGAAGGGTTAGTAAAAGGCTAGGCATTCTCCCAGATTGTGGATTTTACTTGTTTAGAGCCTCACTCCAGGGCTTCTTGATGTTCTGGGAGCAGCTGACACGGCATATGTAAGAGGGTATTCATCACTGTGTATTCAAAAACTTTCGTGATGTGAAATGCTTAGATCCACGTAGGGCATTAATGGATTGGGTGTAGTTCTGTGATGGGAACTGCTAATAATTTAAAAAATTAAAAAAATTATGTATATAGGTGCTCTAGTATTCAAGGAAGTTATACGTTAGTAAACACAAAGCCAAAGTATCTGTACAAAGTATGGAGGAGTGGGAGGGTGTAGATGAAGATTCGGGATCAAAGGCAGTTTATTCTTTGGCTAATTCAATTCCCAGTCCTTAGAGGGTTTTAGCTTCCATACAATCTAATCTCCAAGATACAAGCCTGGACCTAGAAGGCTTCCGCCTCAGCCTCTGAGACTGACTTACTCTGGCTAGCTCCTTCTGGACTCAGAGCTGTACTGGGCACAACTGACTCTTCAACTCACTTGTTCTGGCTCAAACTCTTCTTCAAGCTGACTGGTTCAAACTGAACTTCTGAGCTGACTGATGTTTTCTGACTGAACTCTTCTGACTCTGGCTGACTCTCACAACTTCTCTGACTGAACTGCTCTGCTCAGTTTCAAACCGACTCTCTTTTTCCGTCTGATACTGACTACTTCTGCCGAAACTGTCTCTGTGTCTCTGCCCCAGACTTCCCCAGACTGCCTCAGACTACCTAGGACTGCCTCAAACTGCCTCTGTGTCTTATCCTCTGCGTCTTCTGTCCTGACTTTATGATCTGAGAGCTTGCTCTTCTATCATGACAGTTAGGTGTGTCCTCAATCTGACTCACTTTGCCAACTCTTCCTCTGATTCATCATTTTGCCTGCCCTTTACTCTCATCTCAGATGTCACTTCCTGTCTGACTGCCACTGACTCCTTCTGGGCTCTGCTTCCTGTCTATGAGCTCTGCTTCCTGTCTTCTAAGTGCTGGGATTAAAGGAATGCACCACCACTGCTTTTTGAATACTGGGGCTAAAGGTGTGTACTAACATTCTTTCTAAATTCTATCCAGACCACACAGACTTCTGATTGTGATCCCTCCATATAGACCCTTGGATATGATCCCTTCTCAGCTATAACACGGGCCTTTCAACATGATCCTTTCCCAGAGAAGCCATGTTGCTGGATCAAATGATTAAATATTCCTCTACAGAAGGGTACCTACTAGACCTTCCACATATCTACCTGGCTACCATGGCCCTTGCCTACCTGGCTACCTCTAATCTCACGTTTTCCTTCACTCATTCCACTCCCTTCTCACTCCCAGTTCCCCAACAAGACAAGTTCTTGCTTGCCCAATGCCTTTGCACACTGTTAACCTGTGCTTAGAGTGTTCTCTGCTGGCCTATGCTTCCTCTCTCACTTGGTATTCCAAGGGAGTTCCTTTTCTGTGGTACCCTGTCTGTCGTCTGTGTAGCAGCTGTCTTCATGTCCCGTCTCTGTTTACCTCCTTAGAGCTTGTTTCTCGTCTAGACCCGCATGCAGGAGGCACATGTCCCAAACTGTTTATCTAGCAGCAGATGCTCACGAAGTAAACATTTGTTGGGTGCATATGCAGGCAGGGACAAAGACGTTCTTGGTATTTTTGCACATTTGAAATCACTTGTCTCGAAGGAAGGGGAGGAAAAGTAGGAGTCTATTCCCCACTTTTTTTCTTTTAAAAAGAATCTGGTTGTTTAAAAAAAAAACATTTGTGTGTGTGTGTGTGTGTGCACGCGCGCGCATGTATGCGTACTCATGTACACATGTACACAGTGCATACGTGGAGGTGGGAGGAAGACTTACAGATATCAACTCTCTCTGTCCACCTTATGGGTCCCAGAACTCAGCACCTCACCTGCTGAGATATGTCACTGGCCCACAACTATTCTTGCTAAAGGATTATAGAATAAGAGGTCAGGAAAGATGCTAGTTGTAACCCATGTGTCATTTTCAAGATTATTTATTAATTCGTTTATTTTTGTGTTTCTGTGTGAGTGTATGCACACACGTGTGGTGTGTTCACCTGTGTATACATGTGGAAGCCAGAAGAGGGTGTCAGGGGTCTTACTCCATCACTCTCTGACTGTTGCTTCAAGTCAGGGTCTCTCTCTAAACTAGGACTCATGTTTTCTCAGCCAAGCTGGAGGCCAGCAAGCCCCGGAGACGCCCCTGCCCTGGAGCTGGGGTTGCAGAGTGGTTGGGATGTTCCACTTCTTACACCGGGGCTGGGACCTGAACTCTGGTCCTCACGATTGTTCAGCACCTGCTCTTTATCACAGAGCCACCTCCCTCACCCCCACATCTCATTTTCAGAGATGTCAAAATGTGAACCATGTGGGCAGTTCTAAATAGATGAAGGGCGGCGAGCTCAAACTCTTAAGCAGGGTTGATGAGATCGTTTACAAAGCACTTCGTTAAATGAAATTACTACAGGCCGTCTCGGGGCCCTTGGCAATGTGCACTGAGTCTCTTTAATGGCACATTGCGGTGAAGATTCCAACACTCACCCACAGGTCATTGCTCTCCTTTCCTCTCACCTTCCTACTCGATGGGCCGTGCCCCTCACTGTGGTGGCCTAACCTGAATACCTGCCTCCTCTGTAGTAAGTACATGGTGTACTCCCTAGTTCCAACTGGCTTGGCCTGAGCAGAATAGACTTGGGGGCTCTGAGTTAGACTCAAGACACGTGGAAGAAAATTTCTTTCCTGTCTTTTAAATATAGATATATGAGGAGATCACAGCAGTCTCTTGTAAATTTGGAGGACACAGTGGCAGAGGGTGAAAGCCATACAGGGTGATAGAGTTGAAGAGGAGCAAAGAACCTGACTCTAGACAGCATCGCTGAGCTGCTGAGTTCAGAAACTTTGCATCTTGGGCTTCTTATTGCAAAAGATAACATGCTTTTACTGTTTAAGCCACTTTCAATAAGGCAGTTTGGACTTGCAGGTAAAAGGGACTTAACCTGCTAAGAATGAGAAGCCGGTCTTTCTAGTTAGACAGGCTGAGGTGCTGCCTGGTTCCACCTGTAGTAATTATGTATCTTCTTCAAAGTTGGTCATCCGTTGAGGTGAGGATGTGAGCAATGGCTACCTGTTGGGTTGCTAAGAGGCCTAGATGAAATGACACATCTGCATAGAACCCGGCACATTGATGGTGTTTAATACTACTTTTCATTAAAGTCTTATTTGTGATGGGACCACCCTCTGCTATCTCTGCATTTTGCAGAGAACAAGCTGGATAATGTCTACTTTGTATGCTTGCATGTATGTGCCCATGCAGGCACATGTGGAGGTCAGAGCACATGCTGTTCCTCGGATGCTGTCTACCTTGTTTTCTGAGACAGGGTTTGTCACTAGGGCTTGGGGTTTACCAGTTAGGCTAAGTGGCTAGCAGGGGAGTGGCAGGGATCTACCTGTCCCCACCTCCTCAGCGCTGGGATTGCAAAGGTGAGCCATGACTCCTGGATTGTTTTTGGTGAGAGCTATGGATTGAACTAAGGTCTTTGTGCCTTTTAATTTTTTCTGTTTCTTTCTTTCTTTCTTTCTTTCTTTCTTTCTTTCTTTCTTTCTTTCTTTCTTTCTTTTTCTTCCTTTCTTTTCTTTTTTTTATTTTTGAGACAGAATTTCTCTGTGGTAACTCTGGCTGTCCTGGAACTCAGTCTGTAGACCATGCTAGCCTTGCACTCACCGAGATCTGCCTGTCTCTGCCTTCCAAGTGCTGGGATTAAAGGTGTGCACCACCACTGCCCGGCTAGGTCTTTGTGTTTCAACAACTTTAGTGACCAAGCTGCACCCCAGTCCTGGACTTTAGTTGCTTTTGTGCATAGTCAGCCTCTTCTCGGTTAGCTACTTTCCCCTCCCCCGACAAGAAACAAGAGGAGGACAAGGGTTTGGGTTGAAATGATGTGTTTTATGGGAAACAAAAATATCCAACAACAATAACAAAAGCCCTTCAATCTCGCAAGTTGCTAACCAGTGACAATGAGGCAGTTTCAATGATTGCATCTGGCTGGGGACATTTTTTAATGGGTCAGGAAAGTTGAAATACATTGGCCAAAAAGAGGAGTTGCAGGGAGGTGACATTTTAAATGAGAGCATATTAGACTTCCCTTCTAGTCCTTCCACCCCATCACCCTTCCAACTTGCAGATCCCTCAGACCCTTCCTGATGTTGCTCAAATGCAATCTTTTCCAGAAGCTTCCTTGGTCTGCATCAGCTTCACACACCTTCAGCAACGTCACACATACTTTCTCAGGCCTCCGTCCATCACGTTCTGCCTTGCATCCGTTGTCTGGTAACATGTCTTACCAGGTCTCTTATTATTAGGCATGCCCTCAAAGTGGGGCCTGCTTTGATTCATCCCGGTGCCCCCCCCCCCACTCAGTGCTCTGCATCAGCAGGTGCTCAGGAAGGGTTTGCAGAAGCCAGTTCTACACTTGCCACGTCACACATCGCCAGTCTCTTGAGCATCACAATTGTTCTTTTAAACTTCTCCATCTTTCCTCTGTGACCCCTGAAGAGCGCGACCCAGGCATCTCCAAGAGGGAAGAGCTGCCACCATCAACAACTCAGAATTGTAGTGGAGGTGAGAGAAGGTTCTGTTTACACCCGTTGCAGAAAGCAGGGGAGTCTGATCCCTGGGGCCACTGGGGTAGAGCATGACCAGTGTTGGCCAGTGCCTCATGCTGGAATCCCCTCAACAGCCACTCTTTTGAAAGCTTCCCCTGCGAGACCCAGCCAAACGTAGCAGGACCTGGAGATGGGTGGGGGTGGGGGTCCAATATGGATGCGTTGTTGTTTAGGGACCAGTGGAACAGGCCAAGATTTTCCTTTGTCGGTGGGTGTGGCCTATTCTCCCTGCACAGGGTAATGAGTGTGTCTGTCTGGATGCTCGCTTGAGCTATGGTGGGAACATTAGCCCTGTGGTGTGTAGATCATCAGGCACATTGATTGTAATAAGGCTGAAGAGTACAGGCTGCAACAATGGCCTCTCCTAGAAAGGGGGAAGAGTAAGGAGTGCTGGGACCACTGAATTGGGGGGACAGGAGCCGGTTTGGGGCGGCGGAGGGAAGGGAAGTGCCTTTTTCCTTTTCCTACCATGAATTCTAGATTTTGCACGAGGGAGTGGAGGGAGTGGTGGGGACCAAGGGTAGAAGGGGGAGGCGTGCTGCGCTGAGGAGAGGCCAGGGCCCATCCACTCTGTACGGATGTAAGGAACGGCGCTGAGGCCCACACATCTAACTGCATCACCCCACAGAGCACTTAGCTCCAAATTGGAGGTGTGGAGAAAATTCTTCACGAGGCCTCGGAGGCGCTCACACTGATTTGGGTGGATCACCGTGGACCTTCCAATGGAAGGCCCATCTGTGGCCATAGATCACCATCAGCCCTGGAGGCTGGGGGAGGTCCTGAAGCAGGGAATAGAGGTTCCTCCAGGCACCTTTTAAAAGGAGAGTTAGACGTTGGGGATTCAAGGTAGAACAGATGTTTCAGTATAAAAAGGATCCCCGATAAAAGGATGGAGTCCCTTCAAATCCCTTCCCAGACCCCACAGCACTTAGAAAAGAGAAGTAAGGAGCATAAAAATACTCGATGATGTGGGCTCGCCTGACAGTACAGAAAAGCAAGTCTCACGGCAGGCAGCGCAGGTCGTGTCCCATTATATAAGAGGATTATACCGCGCGTCAGGATAGAGATTTACATACATCTTTATATAAATGCATCTATATGTATAGAGCCTCTGACTAGAACAGCCGGGCTTGCTTCTTCAGTTCATTCCTCTTCCAGAGGGCGAGCCTCTCGAACTCCGAGATGGTCATGCCGAAGACTTGGTAGAACTCCTCCTGGGACAGGTGGCGCTGAATGATATGGAGGGCACACAGACGGCATGAGGATGTGAGATGTGGGTGCGGCAGCAGCCACTGCACCTTTACTCTGGGTGTCCCGTGCCTGGCCCAGGTCGGACCAAAGAAGTTGTGTGGTATGTGTTGAATGGGCAGAGGTGCAGGTGAAGCTTTACTTAGGGGGGCCTCTGGAGGTACTCCAGCCGGAGAGGTTTCCCTTGCCTCCAGCTCAGGTGTGTGTTGACTTTACCCAAGCACTATCTGTGCACCCTGGTTGGCCTCACTTTTATAAATTCGTGTTCCATGTATCTGTGTCTAGAAGTACATGTGGTTAATGCTACCAAACTCCCCTTTGGGAGAAAAACGTACACTCAGGGATTCAGGGTGCAATGTCTCTTATTAATATTTTTACAAATTACCTGGCAGGCTGCTCATCAGAAAAGTGAAAGGGATCACTGCTTATATTTCTCCACCCACTGGAAGGTTCCTTTCTCTCCTTCTTGTATGGAAACAAGCTAGTCATATGATCAAACATTGCTCTGCATTTTATGGTAGGCTCCCCTCCTCCCTTTCATTTTCCCTTTCCTCTCTGTTCTCAGTAATCTTGAAGACTCGTGTCAAGAGCCTTTAGACTTAGAAGTAGATGACATTTAAAATATAGCAAAATATTAGGAATTGATAGATTTAGGTGAAGGATAGGTGGGTGTTCATTTTACTATTCATACAACTTTTCTGGATGTCTGAAAATTTTCAAAATGAAATTTAAAATCAAGTTTAAAAGAGAAGTAAGTGTAAAATGTAAAATCCAGCGTGGAGCCCTACAGCGTCAGAATGGTTATTCTAACAGTGCAGAAACTCGTTGAAACGTATGCACTTGGTCTGATCAATTTATGTGTTTTTTTTTATTTAAATAATAAAGTTTTTAAAAAAGAAAATATACAGTCTACCTTTTGGCTGCAAACTTCCTGGATTCTCTGAGCATTCAGTATCTCTCGTTGGGTATTGAAGGACACCGAGAATTACTCATACAGGCACATAACAATTACCCAGTTTGTTGGCTTATTGCCACTGTGAGCTGATATTTTAACACAGCTTTTAGAGTTAGGTAGACATAGGTGTATGGTGTTGGGGAAATGAACAAGCCTTCCAAACCTCAGTTTCCCCTTCTAGGAAAAGGGACTGTCCCTAGTACCTACCTCACTGGTATGGGAAGAGTAAACTAGAGCACAGAGTGCACGGCCATGTTTGCTCACTCTTGCACTTCAGCATTAAAGCCTTAGTCCTGGCTGCTCCCTCTGCCCATGGAAGCATGGATAACTTGCTCAGATGTCACACAGTGGCTGAGACCTACTCTCGTCAGTTTATTTACAACCACAGCTTGCTTCTCCTAACTCCAGGTCCCGGGCTCAGCCCTCCTTTGGCTTTTTACCCTTCTTGGCACCACCTGCAAGCATACTGTAGGATTTGTTTTTCATTTGTGTCCTGTAGTGTCTGTCTTCTGACATGAGAATGTAAGCTCTAAGAAAGGAGGGTCTCTGCTGTTATCACAGACACCTAAACACATAGCACCTATAATGGACTTTCAAATTTAAAACTTAATTTGCTATTATTTTGTGTGTGTGTGCATGAAGCGTGTGTGGATGTACATGTCTCAGAGTGTGTGTAGAGGGTAGGACAACTTTGTGAACTGCTTTCTCTCCTTTCACCTTCACATGGTTGCTAGGGATTGAAGTCAGGTTGCCTGGCTTGTGTGGCCAGCAGTTTTACCTGCCAAGTTATCTCGATAGCCCTATAAACTAGTTGTGATAAATATCTGTTGGAACGTCAGGCGGTGCTGGTGCACGCCTTTAATCCCAGCACTCAGGAGGCAGAGGCAGGTGGATCTCTGTGAGTTCGAGGCCAGCCTGGTCTACAGAGTTTTCCAGGACAGACAGAGCTACAACAGAGAAACCCTGTCTCAAAAAACAAAAACAAAAACCAAACAAATAAAAAAAAAACAAACCTTGCCAGATAAATGAATGTCTATATTCTGAGCTTCTCGTGGACACATTGGGGTCTAGAGCCGGTGCAAAGGCTGGGACAGTGTTTCTAACTCAGCGCTTTCTCTAGACACATTAAAAAACCACCATGGATTGACCTGAGCTCCTTTCCCAGGTTGTGATTTACCTGGTCTGGGGTGAGAACCACATTCCCTGGGTGGTTCTATGCTTGGGAAAGTTGAGCTCACATCTCTTTCGAGATGGCTGGGAGCTGTCCCCTTCAGCACCAGCAGACACCTGAAGCCCCTTGTTATGAAGATGGGAAAAAGTTATCCAAGATTCTTGGGCTGCTAACCCTGCATGCTAAAGCTGGGAACTTTTACAGAAATTCTTGGCCCACTTGCTGTCCTTTGGCCTCTACCCTGGGTGAATTCCTCAGCAACAGAGAGAGGCTGGGTCCCATGCTCTTTCGAACAGTAAAAACCCTCTTCTTTGTGAAGCCTGCATTCAAGTCCATAAATGTGTTCTGACATTTCTTCTAACCAGGCCCTAGTGCAGGACCAATGGTCTTTCCCATAGGAAGCTCAGGGTCAGGCAGAGGAATTGATATAAAAGAGAGCAAGAGGCACTTGAACTGCACATGGATGCAGGCAAGCAGAGGCTGGGGGACCAGGCATGTGATCCATCCTAGGGGAGGACTTGAGAAAGATTTGGGTACTGTAGTCTCTAGAGCAGGGCCCTAAGAACTGAAACAGATCACAGGATGGGAAGGGCAGTTAGGGAGAGTTAAAGGCAGGGAAGAGGCAGGAAGGACACATCGTGGGACAGGGCAATGCATGTTCTAGGTCAGAGCTAGCCTAGAGTAGGCACTCTATGCTAAATGAACTATAATAATCAATGCCATGCTCAGGACCCTTCTGCACTTTTACCTATACTGTTCCAACTGCTCATGATGCTCTCCTTTCTCTCCGTCCAAACCCTCCCTACCTTGTCCTGCAAGTCTGTGTCAACCAAACAGCTCCTAGTGACATTCTCTGAACAGCAGCATCCTAACATCTAGTTGGTACTTAACTCTGGGCCCATTGCCAAACTCTGCTCAGGGTTTGATGTATATTTTCATCTACATCTCTCAGAAGCTTGAGGAAGCACTAGCCTGCCATACATACATTAAAGAGTAAATAGCTTTGGCTGAATTATCACTTGGTTGAAGCTGCCCATCTAGTGTTGGAAGAAGCAGGGTGGAGATTTGTAACTTGGGACTTATTTATTCTTTTGTCTTCTAAGCAGTGCTGTCTGCCCCGTTCCTCATACCCATCATAAGAACCTGCTTTAGTACAGCCCTGATTGTGCAGGGATGTACTGCACAATAGTTGTTGTTCTGCAGACAGAACATCAGCCCCAGGAGAGGACACTGGCAGATCTGCACACAGGCACCAACTAGGTTCAAGAGGGGACAGCTCAGAACAGCACAGCAGTCTTGGGCTGTGGAAGCTAGCTCAAGTCTTTGCTTTTGCAACAAGCTTCAACAGGTCCTTAAATTACTCTTTCTGTCCTGAGCTGGGTCAGTTCTGGCAACTATGGGATCCCTTCAATCCCAAAGGTCTTCCTGAGAGTTGTACAGTGCCAGATATGTTCAACCTGTGCCCTGAAATGACTATGAATACAGCCTGGCACAGAACTGTAAACTTACTTAGATTAGGAGATTTTCTCATGACCTTTTAAAAAAGAGGTTCCTGAGTGTGAACTTTATAGATGACAAGGTCGTGTTGCAATGTCAAAAAATGGGACGTGCCTGTACATACCTCTAAGCGAGTCCGGTCCACATCCTTTGGCAGTCGGTTTCTTCCTCTTGTGGTCACCAGCAGCAGCTCATATGGGTAGATCTAAGGAAAAAGGGGGTGTGTCTAGCTTGGGGGAGGGGAGTGAGCTTGTCTTTTTCAGCTCTACTTTGAGCCTGAGCTCCTTCTTGTATCCACCAGGGCCAGTCATTTAGTCAGGAGGAAGGGCTGGGTCTGCTCTCCTTGGGTTGGCATGGTCCCCAGGGTGCCTTAACATTGCTAAAGATAAGCTCGGTGGTGGCATTTGACATGAGTGTGGGCCCAAGGCCTTCTGAATGTAAGTGTCTAATAGTTGGTGGCTGTTAAGCTGCCCAGTTGGTGCCTGTGGTGTCCCAGAATCTTTAGGGGCAGGAAAAGGATTAAAGGAGACCTAGGGAGGACTCAGGGATAGTGGGCCAAGGAGAGGCAATGTTAGTCCTGAAAGGTTCTTCATCTATGCTTCTTCCGTGCATAGATGGTGCTGCCATCCGCTTGCTGGTTCCCAGAATCCTGGAGACCCCCAGGGTCTATGTGTTCTTTACCTTGTACTCTGCAAAGAGAAAAGAGACATGCACCAACTAGAACCCACCTCTGGGCTGTATGACACTACTTTGGTCTCTGTCTCAGTGTCCTAAGGGTCTGGTCTCCACACAGTGATTGCTCTAAGCTATCAGAATCCCTCTCTTCCCGAGTTCACCACGGAGGAACATCCAGGCCTGGAGTTGGGGGCTAGCTGTTCTTGAGATAGTTTTGTGAGGAAAGTAGCTTCTGAGCTACGTACAACAGGAAGAAGAGTCTGAGACACTGGAGCCTGTGGACATGATCTCCAGCATCTAGGGGTCCTTGGAGGCTGTGATATGGTCACTCAAGCCAGGATCTGCTACAAGCATCCAGTGGAGCCTGGCATGAGAGCTTTCCTGGCAGAGAGCATGAAGCTCATGGAGAATTTTCTGGGAACAGCGTGCAGCTGGCTCTGATCGTTTCCTTCTACCATGTCTGACTGGAAGCTCTGGCTCAGCAGTACAGGGTGCTCTGAGGGCCCAGATGGGGCGGATGGCCTGGAAAGCACCCAAGGTCGGGGACCTGAGAGGATGAGGGAAGAGCAGGGAGAGGGGAGAATGGAAGTGTCAGGGGGTGAGAACTCCGGGTTTGGACAGAGCCCACCCTGGGGACAGAACCGGTAGAGGTGGTTCGCAGGTCAAACAACAGTTATGAGCAGTCCATCCGGAGTCTCCGGGAAGTCTGAGGAGGGCCTGCCCCTGCAGCTCCAGCCAGCAGTGCTCACCTCGCATGCCCCAGTTGACTGCGTTCATGCTGTCATAGTGGAAGAGGTCTGCGCTGGGTGTCTGTAGGGAACATAGAGCCAAGGCTAGCCTGAGACGCTCACTTCCACTTCCCAGAAGTGCCTGCCTACCTCCAGAATGTGGACCAGGCCTGAGGCAGGGGACTTTTTCAGTGGCCTCAGTCTGAACCTATGGAAATGTAACTCATGTGCTCTTCCTGCAATTTAGTCCCAGCTCTCAGTAGGCAACCAGCATGGACCAGCATGGACCCACTAACTCAGTGGGCTGGCCTTTTGTACAAGATCTTCCCTGGCAGACAGCCCTATTGACAATTGCACAAGTCAACCCCTTCCAAAAACTTCAAGCCTTCTTTATCCTGTTCATCTTTTTCTTTTTCTGATAATACCGTCTTTCAACATTGCACGCAATTGGATTTATTTCCTGTTACTGCATATTAATACTTTGTTTTCCCCTACAAAAATCTAAACTCTGAAGGGACAGGAAATTTTAAAAAAGTGTGTATATATGTAAATATGTAAGTACATAAGCACATATGTATGTAAGCATGTGTGTAATGTAGTGTATGTAAGCATGTATGTATGTAAGCATGTATGTATGTAAATATGTATATGTACCATGTGTGCTATGTACCTCGTGTCTGTGAAGGCTAGAAGGGGTCCTTGGATCCCCTGGAACTGGAGTTATCGACAGCTGTGAACCATCATGTGGGTGCTGGGGATCAAACCTGGGTCCTTTGCAAGAGCAGCCAGTGTTCTTAACTGCTGAGCCATCTCTCCAGACCCTTGACAGGGATCTTTTGTTTTGGTTACTTACAGATTTTAAGCACTTAGAGCAGAGCCTGGCATGTGGAAGAGGCTTTCAGTAAATCTGCTGAATGAATGAACTTGTGGCCCGAGAGCGCTGAAGACAGGCTTCTCCACAGGCCAGGACGATAAACACCAAACATTCTCTGCAGTAGAGTCCTGCCCATGTGCATCCCACTCTGAGCTCCTAGTAGATCTGTGGCTCCCACTCCTGGCCCACTTGTGGCATCTACTCTACACAACAACAGAAGGATCCCACTACAAATTCAAGCTGGGTTCACAGGGCACATCTATGGGCACCCCTGAAATTCCTTTTCAGGGTGTATGGCTTCTAATGATATTCTCATCTGGCTTCACGCCCTCACCCTTTCCATTCTGGCCATGTGACTAGGGACTATGGCTCTCTTCTGGAACAGGGACTTAGGCATTGTGCTTCTCTGCATGCAAAAGGTCTCGAAGGTCTTCAAATGCTGAGGTCCCCACCGTGCACTCAGACCTTTGTTTCAGTCTCATCATCTTCCTACCCCCTTGGCTATTTTTCACCTTGGCACTTCTGACCACCTGACTGTTACATTTTCTTACTGACTGTTCATCTTCTAACTGGAACTGTGAACTTCACAGAAACAGCGACTTCATTCGCTGTAGGATCCCCAGAACCTGGAGCAGTGGCTGACATTTAGAACTCAGTATCTGTCTCAGTGTCCCAGTCCCCATCCCTTGTTCAGGTTTACAGCAGCACATCGTTCTCCTCCGTTTCCAGCTACTGAACCAGTTCACTGTTTATATGGATGGAGGTTTTATGGGCTGATCAGAAGCTTAGAGAGCTGGAATCCTACTTCTACTTTTCACTAGATGTGAGAATCTGGGCATGCACTTCCCATCTCTTTGCCTTTATTGCTCCACTCACAAAATGGGTTTCACATTAGTGACTGCCTTGCCTGAGCTGTGAAGGTGGTTGGTGCTGGGAAAGCCAGTGTGTGGCACAGAGTTCTCTCTGAGACTCTTCCTGGGGCCTCTTTCAACAGGACGATCAAAGGGGAGGAGGGAAGTTACTACCACCGTTAGCAACGCCACCTTGACCCCAAGGCCTTTCCTTGGTTTACCCACAGACATCACTAGGGTTAGAGTGTTAGCATCTTGGGGGGAGGGAAGGCTTCCAGCACAGCCTCTTACCCGGTGCAGCCCATTTCTTCTGTAGGCAGGCAGTGAGGCAGATTTGGAGATGAGGGGATCTGAAAAGGAGCCAGAACAATTTTCAGGATCTCTGAGCCAAGGTTACTCTCCCTGGGCTCATCTAGACAACACTACCCTCAACCTAGTAGGGAGTGGGGTAGGAACCAGGGGCTGCCATGTTCTCCTGGAGTTTTCTAGACTCTCTTTCTCCAGCAGAATTCTGGGTCAGAAGCACCTATTTGCACACTCAGGCCTTGAACACCTAACACCTAACTTCTTGGAACGGAGATCCATGTTTTGGCCACAGGCCTGGGAATTGGAGTTAAGCTCAGAACTAGAAAGGCAGGCTCCCAGGTGGGTACAAGAGACATGTGCTCTTTCCTTCTCTTCGGGAAACCCAAATGGAGACCCCACAATCTGGCAATGATAATGAGTGGGTTTCTTATGCTAGGACTCTGTCAACAGAGCTGCGAGGAACTGCAGTTGGCTCTGTCCTTTCAAGACACGGGGGCTTATGGTGGGGAAGGCAGAACATACCACTGTCAGCCAGGTAGTGCGAACGGGGGGCTGCAGGAGAGAAAATTCCAGATCAGTATTCATGGGTACAGACAGTCATGGTGGAAACATCTCTCGCTTACAAAGAAACATGGCTTCATACTCAAAGACTCTGGCTAGTGGAAAGGCGGGGCCTCAGTCAGCTCTTCCTTCCCATTAGTCAGTTTCCTACCATCAAGTCTAAATACCACCCTCCCTGTCCTGTCCAGTTCTTAGCAGCCGGCAGGGAACACATGCCGGGATTTTTGGTGCATAGGTGGAGTAGGAATATTTATTTGTGTATTTATGTATTGTGCTGATGATGGAAGACAGGGCCTCACACATGCTAGGCATACTCTTTTTCGCTAATTTTACACCTCTGGCCAACAGGTGAATTTGGAGCAGTCTTGGTGCTCTGAGATGACCCAGAGCCAGAGGTAGGAAACAGCGCCCCAAGTGGTTAGACAGGGAAACAGTCTCAACAGTTCATCCAGCATCTCTGCTCTTAGTATACTGTAACTGCAGACAAATTACATAACCACCCTTTTCTCATTTGTAAGATGGGAGGGACAGTGTCTCTTTTGCAGGGATATTGTGAAGAATATGTGTTGGAGAATTTTATGTCACCTTGACACAAGCTGTAGTCATCTGAGAGGAAGGAAGCTCAATTGAGAAAATGCCTCCATAAGACCTGGCTGTAGGTAAGCCTGTAACATATTGTCTTAGTTTGTGGTTGATGGGGGAGGCACCAGCACATTGTGCGTGGTGCCACCTCTGGGAAGGTGGTCCTGGGTTCTATAAGAAAGCAGGCTGAGCAAGCCAAGAGGAGCAAGCCAAGAAGCAGCACCCCTCCGTGGCCTCTGCATCAGCTCCTGCCTCCAGGTGCCTGCCCTGTGTGAGTTCTTGTACTGTCTTCCTTCTATAATGGACTATGATGTGGGAGTGTAAGTCAAGTAAGCCCTTTCTTCCCCAACTTGCTTTTGATCATGATGTTTCATCACAGCATTAGCAACCCTAACTAACACGACAGTAACATACTTAGCACAGTGACTGGAGAGATGGCTTAGTGGTTAAGAGCATATACTGCTACTGTCGAGGACCAAGTTCAGTTCCCAGCACCCACATCAGGGGCCTCACGAGTAATTGTAATTCCAGATCTAGGGAATCCAATGCCTCTGGCCTCCATGAACACTGCACTCATATGCACATGCATGTACACACACACACACACACACACACACACACACTTAAAAATAAAATAAATCTTAAAGAAGACACTTAGCACAGTTGCTAATGCATATATAACACCCCATGAACTGGCTTTATGACCATCCCACTCCAACTGCGGTCTCACCAGAAATCAAGGTTTAGCAAGGTGAAGAGGAGGATGTTCATGGCCTTAGGTTCCCTCCAACTCAGGTCTGACCCTGGCTTAGTCACTTCCTGGCCATGGGCAAGTGGCTTAATGTTACTTCTCTCGTCTGTGAAGTGACGACAATACCTTTTCTACATTGTGGGGATCGTAAGGACTAGCAGCAAGGTCTGTAAGGGCGCAGAACACGGAAGCATAACCAACAACACTTTCTATCACCCAGCAAGCAGTGGCTGGAGATGGGGTTTCCTAGCAGGACTGAACTCCTCAGGCTGAGAAAGGAAGGAGGCAGGTGAAGCAGCTGTGCCTCTCCAGGAACAAGAAGGAGCTCTGTGAGAAAGTCGCAAGTTAAAGAGCTGCACAAAGTCTCTGCTTATATACTTCCAAGTGACGGGGGAGGCTCAGCATCTCAGACAAGAGGTTCTGTATTTTTAAGCCATTCAGATGACAATATCAATCAACCAATCTATTTCCTATCTATCTATCTGTTTTGCACTGAACTCAATTAGAAGTCATGGTTCTAGACAGCTCCAAG
Source organism: Cricetomys ansorgei (assembly GCA_026225945.1). Classification (NCBI taxonomy): domain Eukaryota; kingdom Metazoa; phylum Chordata; class Mammalia; order Rodentia; family Nesomyidae; genus Cricetomys; species Cricetomys ansorgei. The sequence goes on along the minus strand of JAMJFZ010000242.1, from coordinate 689,299 downwards.
AGGTGATGTGACTACACAGTAGAGCCTGGTTTCATGTGGTACCCCATCTAACCCTCTGCCCAATCTGTTCCACACCCAGGAGAGGCCCAGAGGGATGATGAGACAGCCAGGAAAATGAGGGAATAGGGCTACTTTCATGGCCAGCCTCTCCTGATCCCTTCATTTGCTTGGAAGATTCAATTCAGGGGCTGGCTATGTTCTAACAAAATCTCAGGGAGATGCCTGATACAGAGATCCATTTCTATGAACTGGAGTTCTTGGGCTTCTGTGCCTGAGTTTTCCCATCTGTGCAATGTGGGGCTCCTACTGCTGGAAGGAAAAAGAAGCCATTACTGTGCCTTACAGGGGGCCTGGCTCAAAGCAGCCAAGAGATGTCAGCACAGAGCAGCGCTTACAGCCATTGAGTGACATCTCATAGCCGGTGGTATGCAGGGCCTCCCGGCTGCTGGTGGAGCTCCGTGGAGGGGTCCAAGGGTCTGCATAGGAGCTGGATCGTGCCTTCATTTCTTCCTTCAGAATCAGCCGGCCAATACCACTCTGGAGCTGGGGGTGAGGAGCATGACATTAGGAGGAGGCAAAGACATTGCAATGGGGTAAGATCAGGGCCACTGAGCCACTGTGCCTGACAGGAGGAGCCTCTGCTGACCCCTCCAGAATCCTTCCTTCTTGTAGCTGTCCCATTTTCCTTTGTGAATCCATCTCTGTTCCCCAAGTAGTTCTGAGCTCCGGGTGAGGCTCTGCGGGTGGGTCCTCCAAGCACATTTAACTAATGACAGGATCACACTGCCCTGACTGTAGCCACTGATTCAATGACGTAAAGCTATCCCCCATTTTACTTGAAATGAGAAGTCATATAATCTAAAATTAACAATTCTGAAGCCCAGTCATCTCTCAGTAGCCACAGGGCACTTGTTTTAGGAAACCTCCTGGACTCCAGGGCTATGAAAATCCTCAGACACTTACGTGGTCTCTTACAGAAAGTGGTGTGGTATTTACATATAGCCCATGCATCTCCTCCTGCATGCTAGACCTTGAGTCACCTCTCCAGTACTTACGAGCACAGTGGAGATGCCATGTGACAGTGTGTATGCTGTATTGTTTAAGGAGTAATGATAAGAAAACAGCAGATACCATTTATTTTTTAAAAAACAACACATTTCCTGACTGTAGTTGTTGGAACCCATTGTAAACAATTCAGTGATATTTAGTAATTTTATAATAGTGTGTAAAACCCACCTTCATATGGTTCAAACAAACTTATGTGGAATTTTATGCCTTATTTTTTTTTTATCATGTTCTCAAGCTTACTCATCTGGAGGTGTTTATCAGTACTTCATTTCTTATGTGAACGTGTAGACATGTTCATGTAAGTGTGCACATGGGTACCCGTGTGTGTGTGTGTGTGTGTGTGTGTGTGTGTAGACGTCAGAAGCCAACACTGGGCTTCTTCCTTTCTACCTTATTTACTTAAATTTCTTGAGACAGGGTCTTTCACTGAAATCTCCTGATTCAGCCAGAGAGTTCCAGGGACCTGTCTTTTTCTGTCTCTCTGGGGTTATAAATGCACACTGCTATGCATGGCTTTTTACATGGGTCCTGGGGATCTGAACTCAGATCCTCACGTTTGCTTGGTAAATTTTACTAGCTGAGCCTTCTATCTAGCCCCCCCTTTCCTTCTAACGGCTAATCAATACCAGACTGGATATAACACACTGCGTTCATCAATTTGTGAATTCATGGACATTTGGGTTGTTTCCACCTTTGGATACTGTGATAAGCACTGCTGTAAACATATATTTGCTTGGATGCTTGTTTTCACGTCTCTCTCTCTCTCTAGAAATGGGATTGATGCATGGGTCCTATGGTAATTTTATGTTCAACTTTTTGAGAGCTGTTCATCTGTTTTCCGGGGTAGACAGGTTGCTTTGCATTCTCACTAGCAATGAAGGACGCTGGTATCTGCTTCCCACACATGCTAACGATCACTCTGAACATGAAGCCAATGTAGAGGCCAACACCACAAACCCAGAGAGGCTTCCTCAGAGTACTTTCTTTTTGAGCAGCTGGAATGTAGTCATAACCTAAGCTCATCTTGCTATCTGGCTTTTCAGTTAGGTACAGCTGTGCATTTCTTCTGGGATGAGTTTGAATTTGGTTTCTGTCACTTGAGAATGAAAAAAAAAGAACCTAAATATTTTATTCAGTGATATGGCCTGCTCACCTTGTGCATGCTGCGGTCAAAATCCTCTTCTTCCCCAGATGAGAACCTTCTGGCTCGGGGCACTGTGAAAGGAGAGAGTTAACTCCAGTGTATGCTTTCCACCCAGTCCTTGGGCTCCCTCTCTCCCCCTGTCCCCCAGTTTCATGTGAACACCCACACTGCTGCTCTCACAGCCACTGATCCCAGCCTATTTTTGTTATGACTGCCTCTGTGTCATACTCTTTCTCTAAATGGAGGCTTCTTAGGAAGTAATGAAGCCACCCCTAAGTGTTTATAAAGCTTTGTTTTGAAAGGAGAGTCAATTAGTAAAGCCAAATGTTGAATCAAAGTGGATATTGATGGAAACTCCTCTCCACACCAGAAAGAAACAGCTTGGGTTGTGTGGTAGAGCTTCATGGTACCTGAAGGATTTATACCATCAATCTTTATACCCTAGGCCCCCTTCCCAAGAGCGGAAACCTGGTGCTTTGCTCCCCAGGGTACCCCTAGGATTGGGAATGGCACTTAACACCTGCTGTGGAAGGAGTACGAGTTTCAGTTACATCCCCTCTCAGCATTCTCAATGAAACGATTATGTGAAGGAGTGGGTGACCATCCCTGATGCAAACAGTAGGGCTCTGGCCTTTGGCCCTTTTGGCCCATACTACCTTTGGGGGACCCATGGTAGGTCCAGTACTCGGACTCTGAAGCATAGTAGGGGTCTGGCGAGTAGGCTGGACTGTACTTGGAGGTCTGGCTGATATCCTCACTTGTTTTGCTCTTGGTTGCTGTGGACAAATCACCTGCAAAGAACCCAAGGACAGTAGTACTTGAGGAGGGTGGAGTGTCTCAGCTCAGAACATGCATTCTGTGTCTCTGCTGAGCTCCAGTCCCAGGAAGCAAAACTGCTTAAGGTTAGTGGTCTCCCATAGGAGAACCTGGGACATGAAGCACCCAAGCTGGAGAGGCTCTGGGATAGCCCCTCATTTTACATTTGAGGCTAGAGAAGAGAAAGGGCTTGATGGAGATCATTCAGCCAGTTTGAAGCAGAACTGACTAGACTAGGGCTCCTTCCAGCACATTCCATGGAGTCCCGTGGGAAGTCTAGTCCCCTCTTTCTTGATACCCTTGAAGCCTGCTTTGTCATGGCTTTGAACCACATTGAGGAAACAATGGCCAGGCAGGGCCAAGATGCTTGTTCAGTTGGGTCAGCTGACTTCATATCCTGTTTGAGGCGGCTGCACATCTTGAAGGAAGGGGCCCTGGACATTTAGTGAGGAATGTGGGATCTGGTTCTAGATCTGCCACTTAATCTGAGCGCAATCCTGGGCAAACCCTTCTCTGCCTCAGTTTCCCCAACTTTAAGTACTCGGATTGTGTGATAGCTCAGGTTCCACCCAGTTTTATGCTTCCATCTGAAGTCATCGTATAACAGAGGTGACCAAGATACTTACCACGGACAGAAATGTCTATAGGGCAGCGACTTTCCAGTGGCCTAGACTGGTGATGCCAGGACGACAGGGCAGAGAGCAAGGCTGGAAAAACCAGCATTGGTCTCCAACCACTTTTGAGGGAGAACTACAGGGCGGCTGTAGGGACAAGATCCCCATCCCAAGGACCAGAGTGGAGGGTCCTGGCATCAGCAGCACCCACTCATCCCAGGGCAGCACTCCCTTGCTGCTCTACCTGCTCCTTTGACTCGGGTCCTGATGCTTTCTCTTGGCTGATGGCATTTTACCATCTCTTATGATGCAGCCACCTCCGTCCTGGACTCTTCCTGAGCACCTTTGGTGCTACCTCCTAAATCCTCTCGGAAAACCTGAAGAGTCCTAAGAAACATGGGTCTCAGGTGGGCTTTTCTGTGTGTGTGTCTCTGTGAGGGTCAGCACTTTTTTTTTTTTTTTTTTTTTTTGGCCACGTGCACAAATATAATAGGCTTTAAACTCACTGTGGGCCCCCGGCTCTACCAGCTCTGAAAACGGAAGATACTGCTTCATAGCAGACATGGGAGTGCGTGTCTGCTATCCCATTAGTGGAGAGGTTCATAGAGAACAATCAGGCATTCAAAGCCAACCTGGGGCTATACAGTGAGTTTAAGGCAAGTCTCTTAGCAAGACTCTGTTTCACCCTCAACCCTAAGACAAATAAATAGATAGATAGATAGATAAAATAAAATAAAATAAAATAAAAATCAGGGTCTTCAGTGCCCAGAGCCATTATTTGTACTTACATGGTCCCTTCCATAATCTGATTAGCTCGAAATCAAGTCTGTGCTTTCCTCTGTTATCTAACTAGAACGGTGGGCAAATGAGGGCAACCAGGGAGCAGCTGCCCTTTGCCTCCTCAAAGGGAAGACGTGCATATTGACCTGAGGCTCAACGAGCGCTTTGTAGTAATAAGCGGGAGGTCCCAGCATGGATGACTTCGGTACTGGAGTGCGGACAGAAACCATGGGTAAAGCAATTAGAGGAGGACTCCTGGGCCGCACACTCAAGTGCTTCTAAATTTTAAGGAGTCTGGATCATAGAGGAAGCCAGTGAATCTGCTCTTTTAAAATTAGTTTCCAAGGTACAGATGTTCCACTGCTTAAAAAACAACAAATAAATGAATTAATGAGGGGGCCAGGGAAGTAGCTGAGTGGTCGCGTGTTTGTCTAGCGTGTACAAGGTGCCTGGGCGTGGTCTCCAGCACCAGGAAACAAACTAGGAAAGGAGGAAGCGGTTTCCTGTTCCTTTCTCTCCCATGAGTTTCCATGAACACCCAGAGAAGCAGGAAGAAAGCTTTAACTAGAGGCTCTGAATTCCATATAGGAATCTACGCACCTCAGGCAATTTGAATTATTGGCACTCTGAGCACAGTGCCCCTAGTCAGAATTTTTTCAGGATTGCTCTGATCATTTCTCAATCAGGGATTTAGAACATCAGAGAGCAGGCAAGGTAGGCTGCGGGAGGAGGTAAGGAAGGGTTTAGGGGACATGAATCATTTCTTGCTCTTTTGAAATGACATTGACATACCCAAAGTCACCCAAGTGACTGGGAGGTAGCAGGAAGGACTCTGTTGTGGTCATGCATCGTCTTGTTCCTGGGAACCTGTGCAGAGTCATCTGCATTGATGGTTAGCCCCCCTCCCCCACCTTGTTTGGCCAATCTCTATTGCCTCTGACCATACCATGCCGTTTGTAGATCGGGGGTTTTCGGTAGATGTTACTTTCTCCAGCTGCCAGAGACCAGGAAGGGACAGTGGGGAGGAGAGACAGAGAGAGAGGAGAGAGAAAGAGGAGAGAGACGGGGGAGGAGACAGCACTTGGTCAGTTGATCTGAGAAGAGAAAGCCAGTTAGGAACTTTCCCCAAGGGGCCACCATCTTCCCCTTGGCAGGCTTCTTATTCCAAAGTTGAGCTTTCACTCTCACCCAACCGGTTCCAGGGAAAGCAGGCAAGAGGACAGATGCACACAGATGGTACCAAGGAAGGCGGTGGGCGGGTTAAATGACGGACATGCAGGAGCTGGGGGAATGCTAAGCAGGGCCTGGTGCAAGAAGTATCCACTGCTTCTCCCCCTCAGTGGCCATACCTCACTCCATGCAAAAGTCCTCAAGAAGTTGCTGGGTTTCAGCCTTGTCTACCTTACCCTCCCTCAGAGCCAGACATGCTTGGCCTCTCAAGAGCCATTGGGAATGATGTAGGTGAAACAACAGCATAAGCTCTTGAGGGGTGAGTGAATGGCAGTTGCAAAGTTGCTAGACAGGGTCTAGACCTGGCTCTATTGTAACCTAGTGTGCTGGTTAGTTTTTTGTCAACTTGATACAAGGTAGCATCATCTCTGAAGACGGAGCCTCTGTTAAGACACTGATTCCATCAGAGACTGGCATGTAGGCAAGTCTGTGGGTGCTTTTTCTTGATAAATGATTGATGTTGGAGTACCCAATTGATTGTAGGCAGAGCAAATGCCTGGGCAAATGGTATTGTGTAAGCTGGGTGAGCTATGAGAGCAGCTATGAGGCTGGTAAGCAGTGCTCTTCCACAGTCTCCGCTCCAGTTCCTGCCTCTAGGTTTCTGCCTTGGTTTTCCTCCGTGATCGACTATAGCTAGTAAGCCAAATAGACTCTTTTCTCTTCTGATTTGCTTTTGGTCATGGTCTTTATCACAGCAATAGGAAGCAAAATAGAACATCGATGGTGGGATCTCCTATGAGGCCATATCTACGAGGCCATGTAGCCTCTGGCTTCCCCTCAGCTTCCCCTCAGACTTTATTTTTGCTGCTCCCACCGGTGGGCATGTTTCTCATAGGATTGTCACAGCACTAACTTCAATGTCACCTCTTCCAGGAAGTCTTTTCGTGCCCACCTCACCTACCACAACCTTTCCTACTCTAGTTACTCTTGCACAATGTCCTGGGCTTTGGGTTCCTTCCTTCCTGCCTGCCTTCCTTCCTTCCTTTTTTCCTTCCTTTATAGTAGGTATTATCACCTTCAATTATCCCTTTACTGATTTTTTTTTTTTATTTTATCCATGCACCATCTCTAGCCACACATTATGAGTGTCACACTAACAGCTGAGCTAACTGGTAAGTTAAGTACACTCACTATGAAGGTGAGATCTGGGCTAGAGTGAGCCCATTTATAACCTCATGGTCCAGAACAGTACCTGGCTGTCCAGAGAAGCAAAGAGATGGGCCCCAGACCACCAGCTTACGGGCAGTGGGATCAGGGTTCAAGCCTCAATCCTGAGGCATGCACCCTTCACCATTATGTCTTTACTCTGTAATCAGCCATATAAAAGGTCAGCATTAGGGCATTTCATGCGAGCTCCCTGAGCCTTCTCTCCCCTGACCCTCCCTGTGGTCCTGATCAAAGTTGGACATAATGAAAGGGGAGGCCAAAGTTCACGGGTGTGTTTGGGCTGGAAGGTGAGTTAGCACGGGTGATTGGTTAAGGAGGCTCCCCCAGGAACAGATATCTTCTCAGCATCTGTGTAGCATCCAAGCAAGTGGCTCAGGCATCTGGCACCCCCAGGGAGCATGCACTCATGCTGGGAATTGCGGGCTGGAGGCTCCTACCTGGGATGTGAAAGTGCTTTGGAGCCTGGTAAGAGGTTGGAGTGGAGGACCTCACATCTAACTGGCTATGGTATGGAGAGCTCCGGCCACTCTCAGGCCCTGGAGCATGCAGGCAGTGGTCCCCAGAGAGAATAGAAGCGTAGAGAAAACAGGCATTAAACAAGGTAGCGCTCAAGGAAGCGGCAAGGTGGTGGCAGCAGGGGTGGGGTGGGCCGGATGTCCCAGGGTGCTCAGCTCCAGAGTGGAAGCAGCTTGTGCTTTCATGCACTGTGTCTGGCAGAAACAAGCTTGACCTTTCCCCTCATTTGACCCCCCCAAGTCTGATTCTGCCAAGAAGATACCTTTACCTGCTTATCTTCCCACCCCCCTCTGCTTAGGCCCCTTCCTCAGTTGACCCCTTTCTCATACAAACACTAGCCACTTCCCTTACTGTAGGGTGACTGTATATACTTTAAGTGGCTGAGTGGGACTGGGGCCCTCAGGTGAAAAGCAGACCCCCACCTTGATGGTATGTCTTTCTTCCTGTGGATGCACAGGCTGAACGATGAGATAGAGGAGTCCCCCTCTAACCAGGGTCACTGAGCTGCTTAACATCCCCTCTCCTGTCAGTTCCCTACCCACATTCCCGCAGCTTCTCAGTGTCACATACCCATCTAAGGGACTCAGTTGGGGCCACTAGTCACCTGAGTGGCCGTAGGTTTCCAAAAACCCACGCTGCTATGTAAAGTATATGTTGTTCCACTAAGTGACCACATTGTCCCAACTTGTCATCTCTCCTCGGGGCATCCCTTGCCTTTACCTGAGCGGTAGTAGTGATGTGGTGAACGGGAGAAGGTGGGAGACATCCCTTGCCGGCTGTAGGTGGGGGAATCGATGTACCCTGGGCTGGAGGCCCGCCTCTGCCGGAGGTCCAGGTTCTCATAGATGTCCTGGGGGAGGAGGCAGGACTGTGAGCAAGGTCCATGGTGTAAAGCTTTTAGCAGGCTGGGGCATGGTATGAAATCTGGAATTCTAGGGGCTCAGGCATGGGTCACACATACAGCCTGAGAAGGGCAGGAGAGAGTTCTCAGGCCATCCACTCTCAGCCCTTGGATAGAACCCATGGGAAGCTCCTGGAGATTGACAAGGGATCCCAGACACACAAAGGAGTCTGCTAGACAGGCATACAGGGTTCTTTCCTAGTCATTCCCATTCTTCATGCCTTTGCTTGGTTGGGGGAAACATTTTGGATTGAGGGATCAGGCCCCTGTGGTGCAGGGGAGGGGTGACCAGCCAGAGAGCCCTTCTTGGTCATCATGATGGAATGAGATATATATATATATATATATATATATATATATATATATATATATATATATATATATTATATATATATATTATATAAATATATTATATATGTTAAATCACCTTTTATATATCAGATTAATTACCTGGGAGTAAGGAGATAATGTTCCCAGTGACTTTAGAAGTGAAGAATTTGAAGGCAGCCATGGAAGGAGCGAAGGGAGAGAGAGGAGGGCAAGAGAAGGGACAGAACACGGTTAAACGTAAACTAGTTAAATGGTGACGGGGGAGGGTCTACAGCTGTCCCTGGGGACTCCCGCCAGATCACACCTCACTTGGCATCCTAGAATGTCAGAATTGTTGGAAAGTGGTAGACAGTCTTGTGATTTCTGACCCCCATTTCTAAATTGAGGGTCATGCTAGGCCTCCTAAGAAGTGGTTAGTCTTGATCTGGACCCAGTTTTCCTAACTGAGCTCAGAGCTATTTTCTCAGCCCTCCCCTGTCTCTCTCCTTGCTTCCATCTCTTTTGTAGTACATGAAGACAAAGTCCAGGGGAGCAGTATCCAAATTTAGGGATAAGCAAGGATCAGGGCGCTGTTGTAAATTGGCAGGCTGACATGGTGAGGGGTACAGTGAGCTGGAGATGCCAGCTGGAGACTCAGTCCACTGAGCTGGGCCGCCGTCTTCAGCCGTGATCAGAGCCATGCTGGGAAGTCTACCCTAGCCAGCTTCTTAATTTCTAAGACAAGTAAGAAATGCAGATTTTTCTGTGAAATCTCCTAACATTTACATGGTTACAGCTAATTCACATTTCTGAATGATGCTCTGTGAGTGAAACAAAACCATCTGGGAGTTGGCTCTGACCCAGGGGTCCTGGTCTCTAGTTTCAAAAGTAGAATCTGCAAATACTTGATCCTCTTTTCCAGGCCCATTTTAAGAGCCAGAAGTCAGAGGCTCTCGGCACTGGACTCTTCCACCAAATGGAACCCGGTTCCTGTAGGGTGCCCTGTTGCAGCTCAAGGATACAAGCTAGTGGGTGGTGGAGCTGGGAACAGGTACCTGGGAGTCTGCTACACATTGTTATAGCTCAAGGGCCTAATATGGGGTGAAAAATCTCTTGGAACATGCAGGTCAGGACTTATTCTGTGATAGCTACCCTGCCTCTGCCAGAGTACTCGCCCTGATTTAGCGGCCATGTAATGGTCCATAGGTCCTTCTGATGTTGTGTTTCTTGAATGTGTGTCCTGTTCTGAGCACTGAGCCTTAGAGGTTTAAAATGGAGAGAACACGCCTAACCAGGGTTTAAAAACTTCATGGTCCTTTGAGTCTGGTATGGTATCAGAGACATGGGCTTGACTATCAGCACGATTCCTCTGCTGTAAGAAAAACAACAGCTCAAGTAATAAGTAGCTATAGGCTCTCAGCTTGCATGCCAGTTCAGTAGGGTATGGTGGGGACCAGGAAGAATGGAGAGCCTAGTCTTGTCAACAGGGTATGGTGCCGCTCACATCCAGATGACGGACATATATGTTCAATGCCTTATTTAAAGCCAGATTTTGGATGCAAGCTCTTGATTTTTACAAGTTGGCTGTGAATCCCAGGTTAGAAGGATCTGGGGGCCAATACTATGGTGGCCAAGCTGTCTATAACGAAGTTGGCTGGGGACCCCAGCAGGATGTTGACTCTTTCAAGCATCCCAGAGAGGGCAAGTTGCGATACCTCTCCATAGCCACATCTCTCCAGCATCTCGTCGGAGGTGTATCTGGAATGAGGCTCGTAGGAAATGAGGTCGGGGCGTTGCACCTCGTAGATGGACTTAACCTTGGGGAGAGCTGCCAGGTCTTTGTAATTAAGGATCTCATTATCCACTTTAGCCTAGGGAAGAGGGAATTGGATAGGAGAGAAGAAAGATAAGAGGGAAAAGAGGAAAGAGAGAGGAAACAAAAAACAAGGTAGGGGAGGATTGAGCTTCTCCAGTTTCTACTGAGAACACCTGTTAGGCCTGAAGGGAAGAGCTGTAGAATTTAGAATAGGAATAGTTCCAGAGGCCATCTATTGAACCATACTGTTCGTAAGAACCCAGGCTTTACCAGAATGACCTCCTTTAAATTCCGCAATACCTCTCCAAAGGAAGTATCAATATTATCTTCTAGATGTGGAAACCGAGGCACAAATGTCCCGTAACTGGTGTCACAAACTACAGTCTGAACTCCTCTCCTGGGTGCTGGACATTGCTAACCCCACAAAGGGAGGGCATCCCCAGTCACAGCCATCCTGGTAATTGGGACTAGCTTATGCTTGTCAATAACTTTCTCATAGGACAGATCCCAAACTAAGCCCACCAATCCTGCTGTGATGGTGCCCTTCTCCATGCTGGGGCCTATTTTCTCTAATGTTCTGGATAGGAATCTGCAATGAGCACAGCCTGTGATCAGAGTAACTTGCCTTGGCCTGGGGATGTAGCTCAATAACTTACTGGCTCGACAGCTGCCTAGCACGCACAAAGCCCTGAAGTTAATCCCAGCACCACAAACAAGAAAGAAAGAAAAAAGGAAATTGTTTTCTGTGACAGCCACATGGCACTATTGACCTATACTGAAGTTGCAGCAATAATTCTTATTTTCACCTGTCCAGGGGAAGAAAGGACAGGAAATTGTGCCATCAATGGGCATTATCTAGGATCAAAGAAGAAGCTGGATGTCTGAATGGCCTTGCCATGGTGTCAAAGCCCATATGGGTCTGGTGGGTTTGAGGACTATGTGCGGAGCCTTTTCCTTGGGGCTGGATTCTATGTTGTCTAACAGCCCCGCCTTCTTGGTCTTGGCTCCCTTGTCCTGTGGTCAGCCATGCTGCTCATCTCACTGCTCCCTGGCTCTACCACCTCCTCCCTTGGCTCCCTTCTGTTATGCCCTTCCTTCTGTTATTCGGTATTTCTTCCTATGGGATGTCTTTTCTCAACTGGCTCTGGCTGGTCAGGTCTCTTCCCTCTTGGTAGCATCATAAAGGTGCATGGTGCCTTTGCTCTTGATACTTGTCATGGTTAGAGCTGATTATCCATGGACTGTATGTCCAGTGCCATGAGGGTACCAGATCTGTGCATCACCATCTCCCCAGCACAGAGCACAGTACTTATCACAGAGAAGAAGCTCAGCACATGCTGAATGGATGCATGGATACATTACATAAACACGGGACCCTTGAGGTCATCTAGCTCAGCTCTTATCCCTTCTGCCTGTGTGAATGGCTCTGAAGACGGGATCTCAGATACCTGTAAGGGGTCTGCTTTGTTTCTGGGCTTCTCAAATGTTTAGAAAGGGCTCCTTTAGCTTTGCAACTCCTTTTTAGTTGCATTTTGATATTTAGTCTCCCTTTTGCTTCTTTAATCACACACCACCAGCTATATACCAACATTATTCCCCCTCTACCTGCCACTCTGATGCCCCCACTGCTGTCTTGCCTGGTCTCGGTTAAGGAATGGGAAAGGAAGCACCTGGAATTGATTCAAGAATGCAGGAAGGTTTCTTTCATCATTACACATTCTCATGCTCCTTGAACTCTAAACTGTACCATGGCTCTTGGTTTACTAGATGGTGTGTCTCAAACCAGGGTCCATGTCCCCCTGATGTCCTTCTGTATCCTCAAGATCTTATATACCACATAGAACAAGACAGGCACAACCCAGATGGCCTTACAAAGCTCTCAGGTGCTAGGTCAGGGGTAAGCAAAGCCCCGCGGCTGCTAAGAAGTGATACGTACGCAGATGACTCGGTTAGGTGACCCAATGCTGGATCCAGGGGGTGAGATGGAAGTTTCAGATGTCCGTCTATGCTGTGGGAAAGATGAGGACAGAGGGGTGAGAAGCAGAAGTTCAGGCTTAGTTGGGAGAAAACAGGTGCAGGATGCAGCTCTTAGGGCATCTTAGCAATATTGTTAAAGAACTCTGGCTACCTCTGTCTGCTTTCTTTATTATCTTCCCCTTTAACCAATGTCTCTGTGTGAGTAAGATCCAACAGGCCTAGAACTTCAGGCTGTCAGACAGAATATGGATATTTTTTTGTAGTTATCTGTAGCCAGCATTTTAAATAGGAAGTTCATAACGCTTCATTTGAGTTATCTCAGTCAATAATGTATTTATTTTAAACGAATAAAACTGCTTAGTATTCATTCCTTGGTAGCTTAATAAACAATGCAAAAACAAACATAAGTTCACGTACTTGCACAATATTCTGATTCTTTGCAGTGTGGACTCTTGGCAAACTGACATCAGTTTAAGCGAAGACCTTAAAACATCTGCTTCTGCATGGCGGCCATGATGGATTACCAGCTCCCCCACCCCCAACAGTGTGATGCCCTCTCTGTGCATCTCAGAGCGTGTGTGGCAGTGTTGGGACTGCTCAGTTTCTGCCCACATCCATCTCCGAGCATCCCGAGTGGGGCTTAAGAATGGCTGTTACTAAACCATGAATGGGAACTTGGGGTGGATCCGGGAAAGGGAAGGAAGGAGGAAGATCCGAGGACACTGCGCCAGACAGTGATGAAGTGCGACGCTTTATGTCAAGCCTCCTAATTAGCTGAGGGGGACTCCTGACTCAGTGCTAACACATTTCCACAGCTGTGCCAACACCACTTAATCTCCCCTTTGAATGAAAGCGTGTGGCGGCAACACTAGCTAGCATTTTAAAGGTTTGTTTTCAGTAACTATCCCATTATCGCTGAATTCATTTTGTCCATAGCTAGCGTTACTTCTTTCTACACGGCAACCTCTGGTTTTATTTTAACATACATTCATTTAAATGAAAAGTAGTTGAATTGTTTTAAAAGAAAATAAGAAGCGGGTACTGATACAAACAGGTGGTCCACAGACACAGCAAAAGGCACCAGGGTTTTAAAAACAGAACTCAAATTTGGGGAATTCTCCAGAGAGGAGGCTTAGAAAAACGACAGCTAGGTCTCCTTGTACTTTAAACGACAGCTAGGCCTTAGAAAGTGTGGGGTGGGGGTGGGGTGCTCACATACAGCTCGAAAGAAATCACACATATAAAGGACCAGTTCTTTCACCAAACTCTCATTAAATGGATGAAATGGCAAAAACGAAGAGGTAATTAGCTGATCAGAGGTTGTGCGCGTGTTTTTAGTTGAGAAGAGTCTCCCAAGTAACAAGTAACATTATAGACCCTTAAGGGGTCAAGTTGACAGCAGGGATGAGAGTAGAGAGGCACGTCAGAGCTCAGTGTTGCCCCCCACCCCAGGAGCCTCTCTGCAGCGTGAAGAGGCCAGGAACTCAACCTCTCCTTGCAGCCTGGGTAAACCCACCCCTCCCTTCAGGACCAGGGACTCCCTTTAGTACCAGGGACTCCAATTCACGTGCCTTCCTGGCATTTGTTAGAGTACAGCAATTCAGAGGGGCCAGGGCCTCAGCTGGTCTGCTGTGTGCCTGGGAACAACAGTCTGCTTTTGCCTGGATGCATGACTGCTCTCAAATCACTCTCTTTAGACTTGATTTTCTTACAGGCAAGGCAGAGATACAATTTCTTGCCCCATCTGCTTCAGGAGGCTAAAGGAATCCAGCCAGCGAGGAGCTATGAAGACACTCTGTCAACTGTCAATTACTAGGCTGATAGTAACTATGATTATTAATAAATGACCTTAGGTTAGGGAAAGCCCATGGCAGGATTGGCTGCCATCCTGGCTGGCTCTGGTACGGTTATAATCTCATTTGCCCTAGACACACTTAAAAATCTCCCATGCGTAAAGTCCTTTATTGTTTCCAAAGTTCTTTCATATACGAGATCTGAATCTACCCCACGTCCCATGAAGCAACTCTTCTCATTAAGGAGCCCACAGACATGGGCACACATTTGGGAGTTGGTACGCTCTGGACTGAAGCACAGCTTTCCCAACCTGTGGCTGAAGGTAGCATGGAGGACCATGTATCTTACCTTGAGCTTCTTCTCTGCCCTGGCTGCCTGCTTGCAGATCGGGTGCCAAACTTCAGAACCTACAGAGCCAGGAAAATAACAAAGACTCAGACCTCTCAAAGCTACCAGTGGCCAGAGTCACCTCTTCACCTCAGTTTACTTCTTTGACAGCATGTGTACCCTACATACACATCAGTCAAGAGGAGTTCATTCTGTCCCCAGGCTTTCTTAGATCCCCATTGTCTTGAACAGCCACTGGTATTCCAATTGATTACACATATACCTTCTCAGGGTGTCTAAATCCTACTCATTCCTCACAGCTCACACGACATCCTCTTGCGAACACTTACCTGTCAGCTGGAGGTGACTTTTCCCTTCTCTGGGCTCCATGGTTCTCTGAGGTCTCTTCAAACATACAGTCTTAAGTCATAATAACTCATGAATTTGCCACCCTAAGTACATTAACAGCACCTTCTAGGCAGGAACTGAGTTTTCTCCATGAGTCTGTCTCCCACACCATCTGCATAGAGTTTGCCTTTAGTGGCAGTCCATGGGTTCGCAGGGTGAATAGATGAAGAGATGACCGGCAGTGAGTGACACGTAGCAGGTGGCCAATAAATATTTGTTGAATGGATGAATGGCAGTGGGGTGTGTGTGAAAGAAAATGACAAACCATGGTTAACCTCAGCTTTCTTTTCTCTTCAAAGACTTAAGACAGAATTAGGACTTATTGAAGATATTGCATTTAAGGGCAGGAGGTGTCATGGGTATACTCTACTTGGGAGCATTTTCTTGACCTGATAATTCCTCAGAGACTCCAGATCCTTTAAATTTAGTATACCAGTGTTGCTAATACCCACATTTTATAATGGGTGGGGGGTCTAGTTAGCTGGCTCCAAACCTTGGAGGCCAATTTGGAAAGGCATGAACAACAGGTGGTTGGTCACATGCCATGAAGCCCCAAATATTGCACATTCCCCAAAGAAGGGACAGGTGTCCTGGATTAGAAGGGAAAAAATAGGAACATATTATCCCTCTGGAGCCACTCCTCTGGTAACCAGCCCTAAAAGGAAAGGGGCCAGCAAATGGCTTCATTCCTGAACACCCAGATGGCATTTGTTTGTCTGATTTTGTTTCTAGGTTATGCTTTCCATGATGGTGTTGCCTAGAGGCCCTAGGACTAGAATATTTGTTAAGACACAGGGGTTTGGTGTGAGATCAGATAACCAGACCTGAAGGGGAGGAGAGAGGATCAGCTCCAAATTTGGAGTCCAAAGGTCTTTTCTTAACTCAGCCTCTATTAGATTCCCCCTTCTCTCTCTGGGTCCCGGTTTCTTTGCCTGAGTAAACAATCAGATAATCCTTGGATGATCTTAAGAGATTATTTTCATCTCCCAAGTTCTTATTCTAGGGCTGTTTTTGTCTTTTGTGAGATAAGAATCCCCACTTCTCATCTGCTGGTATTCTTGGATGTTTTAATTATTCAAGAGAAGTTTGATTCTGTCTAAAGTAAATGCAATGGTTGTCAGAGCCCAGCAGAGGGACTCTGGGTCTGAGGCTTGAGCCAGTTCCCAGGGTGTGTCTGCTATCAAGCAAGCTGTGGGTTGTAATCTTTCCTTTTGGGAGTTTAAATTACAGAGAGCATTTCCTGTTCCTCTCTGAGTTGCTCAGGAGAGGAGTTGTTTACCACCGTGGCTATGGCAGGAAACACATGTTCCAGGTCACTGTAGGAAATGCTTGAGGTGGACATGGAGGTCTGATGAGGTCATGAGATTAAGCAAAAGACAAATAGGAAAGGGGACAGGGGCAGAAGTCCAGGCTGGGGGAAAAGGGAAAAGTGTGTGTAGGTTCAGACTAAATTGTCTCTCTTGCTTTGACTCCATGACATTGACAAATCTGATCATAAAACGGAGCCACAGATGGCTATTAGGTTCACTCTGCATACAAGAAAGCATGTTTATATACAAAACTGAGAGGGGAGAGGAAGAATCAAAAGGCAGGGGGAAGATGTAATTAGAGATGAGAAAGGAGGGATGGGAGTTGCTAGAATATCATACATATAGAAGAAAGTTAAAAAAAAAAGGGGGGATTACTGGTAGCTAACAATAAATTCAGCTAAAGGAAAAAAAAGCGATTTTTTTTCATGAAGACTTGTATGAAATTATGGTCTCCTGAGCATTTATGATCTTGGTCACCAGGTCAACAGCATGGCCTCAACAGAAAGAAAACACCTAGTATGCTGTTGTGTCAACTTGGCACAGGCCGGAGTCATCTGGGAAGTGGGAACCACAATTGAGAGAATGCCTTCATGGGATCCAGCTCTGGGCAAGCCTGTAAGTCATTTCCTTGATTGGAGATTGATGTGGGAGAGCCCAGCCCATTGCAGGTGGTGCCATCCTTGGGCTGGTGGTCCTAGGTTTGATAAGAAAGCAGGCTGATCAAGCTGGTAAGCAGCATTCCTCCATGGCCTGTGCATCAGCTCCTGTCTCCAGGGTCCTGCCATGCTTTGAGTTCCTACTTTTGATGATAAGCTGTTATATGGAACTGTGAATGAAATAAACACTTCCTTCCCCAGCTTGCTCTTGGTCATGGTGTTTCATCACAGCAACAGTAACCCCAATTAAGACACCTAGGGAAGAAGGTGATTATCTTTTTTTCTTTTTTAAAGTTCCCAACACAGTCCATGACCCATATGAATGACTGTGTGGATCCTACCATGGTATTTTTACAGTTCCAATGTGAAAGGCACCCAGAGGAGGATGGTAACCAGAACAGGGAAGGCACTCAAAATCAGCCCCTAAGGTAGCATCTTCAACTTGGGAAGAGAAAATGGAATAGAAGGCTCAACCATGCCTGTGTGGATTTCCGTGCTTTCTGAGAGAAAAGGCTTTCATTGGACTTGCAACAAGAATTGAGAACAAAAATTCCAGGGAAGGAAAACTAATTATTATGAATTGAATGTTCTTGCTCAGTTGACAATGAGCTCCTTTCTTCCACAAGTTTTCAAATACACATTGGATAAGGAAAGGCTCATCATCAATTTTGTGGAAGGGATTCATCACACATCAATCACACTGCCAGATTTTATACAATCATCTCAGTCCTTGGAGATCTTGTTTTCTACCTTAATAGGTCTTTCCATACACATACAACAAACACTTGACCTATCCAGTAATCCCAGCAAGAACGAAAATTCTATGAAGAGAGAGATTCCTATTTACATGTCTACAGGGACCAAAGAGTCTCAATAAAATACTCACTGAATGAATGAATAAAGAAAAATGGGCTGAGGACCTGGTTCTGATCCCTGGGACCTACATGGTAGGAGATAACCAGCTCTCACAAGTTGTTCTCTGACTACTTATGCACAAGTGGCAAGTCTAACACACACAACACACACAAATAAACTAACACAATAACAATAATAATAAAGCTTAAAAAAAAAGAAACAAGATGTCTGACGTTAGGCCAGTTGTATTCTCTAAGCTGGACTCGGAGATGTGGGCAAATAGAACAAGATAGCTTATGAATTGTCAGCTACAATCCATGACTGAGTGTCTGTAAGAGTATTCACTAGGTTGGACTTAGTCAAGGTGTGGAGCACCTGTCTGATAACCTGGTGCAGATTCCTGGGCCCCATGCTGGGCGCCTGATACCAATGTCTTGAAGGTAGGGCTAAGAATCAGAGATCCAACAGCTCTCCAAGTACCTTATGACTCTAAAGATGAGAACTAGAAGCACTCTAGGTTACCAAGACAGAACTCTAACATGTTATAAGAACAGGACATATTTTGCTTGGATTCCTGGTTCCACGAGTCACTCTTTTTTACTCTCTGAGACTGTCTCCCATGATTCCAGGTTCTTTGGTTGAAGCCGATTGTGAAGGTGAAAGGGCCATCAGCTGACTAGACCCAAATTAACCAGGAAGGGGCAAGAAGCACAGAAGGACAGAGGAGTGATGAAAATGATCTGAGTGTTTGGGATCCACCAAGCTATAGGTATTCACATAATAATAATAACTAATAGTAACGAATAATAATAATATTTTGCTTTTTTTCTTTGAGACAAGATTTCTATGTTGTAACTCTGGCTGTCCTGGAACTCACTCTGTAAACCAGGCTGGCCTTGAACTGACAGCCTGCCTCTGCCTCCCAAGTGCTGGGCATGTGCCACCATTGCCCAGCTACATTATTATTATTATTATTATTATTATTATTATTATTAATTATTTTCTTGTGAGGCTTTATTAATGCTAGGCTACAAGGAGGAGACTTTGAGGATTATGTGGGCCCAAGGTACAAACAAGGCAACATTTATTGATTAATTATTATGTTTACTTTTTTATGTGCAAGTATTTTGCTTGTATGTATGTATGTGTACCATGTGTATGAATGGTACATGTGGAGGCCAAGAGAAGGCACTGGATCCCTTGAAAATGGAATTACAGATAGTTGTGAGCCGCGATGTGGGTGCTGGGAATCAAATCCTCTGTGATGGCAGCAAGTGCTCTTAAACACTGAACACCTCTCTAGCCACTATCATTATTATTTTTATCATCATCGGGGTGTGTGTGTGTGTGTGTGTGTGTGTGTGTATGCGGGGCATGCATGTGAGTGTGGGGCTGCATGGGTGCCTATAGAGGCCAGAGCCAGATGTTAGGTATCTTCCTTTATCACTCCATATCGTATTCCTTTGAGACAGGGTCTCTCTCCAAAACAGAAGCTTACTATCTAAGCCTGCCGGGCTGGCCAAGCTCCTGGGCTCTGTTCCCCAGCGCTGGCACACACAGCCATGCTCAGCTGTAAATGTGGATGCTGGGGATTCAAATGCAGACACTTGCACAGGAAGTGCTCTCACCCACTGAGACACTTCCCTTTCTCTCTCTGGCATTATTATGACATATTTAGAGAGTACCTGGGCCTGACCTCATGCTACACAGCCAAGGGCTCCTTCTCACCAGTGGTACCTAAATTAAAAAAAAAAAAAAAATAACATAAAGGTAGCTAACACTGAGAAAAATATGCAGAGCCCTTTTTAAGCTTGCTCTTCCTTCCTAACTTCCTTCCTTCCTTCCTTCCTTCCTTCCTTCTTTCCTTCCTTCTTTCCTCTATCCCTCCCTCCTCCCTTTCCCTCCCTCCCTCCCTTCCTTCCTTCCTTCCTCTATCCCTCCCTCCTCCCTTTCCCTCCCTCCCTCCCTCCCTTCCTTCCTTCCTTCCTTTCCTTTCCTTTCCTTGACAAGAACTTGCTATGTAGCTCAAGGTGGCCTTGAATTTGCCTGCTTTAACCTTCTAATTGTTCTTATTGCCTCCTCTTCTTCTCTTATCTTCCTATTCTCCCTCCCTCTCCCTCTCTCTCTCTCCCTCCCTCCCTCTCCCTCATTCTTCCTCTCTCTTTCTCCCTCCCTCCCTCCCCCCCTCTTTCTGTGTGTGTGTATGTGTGTCCTGCATATGAGTGTGGGTATGCACACCCATGTGTGCACATTCATGCATATTTTTTTTGAGACAGACAGCATCTCTCAGTAAACCAAATGCTCACCATTTCAGCCAGGCTGACAGTGAGTCCAGAGATCTGCCTGTCTACATTCCCTTATGCTAGGGTTACAGGCACGTGCACCCATGCCTGGCTTTTTACATGGGTGCTGGAAATTCAAACTCAGGTCCTCCTCATGTCTGCACGGAAAGTGCTCTTATCCTCCGAGTCATCATCTCCTTGGCTCCTTAATAGTTTTTAATACCACAATGGCAATACTGACACGTTCAGCACTGATGGATGTGCTTCGTCCTAGGACAGGGCCGCCCCAGGGGTTTGTCATGCGCTCTGACTGGCAGAGCTATCAGTGCCTGGCTGTGTGCTGAGCCCACATCCTGTAGATGATCCTCACAGAGACCTGTGTGGTGATGAAGCCAAGGTCTTTGGAGCTTGGATGTCTTAATTGTTTGTTCACCTTTATCCTTCCGCCCTGGCTGGGGCTAGCTTTTGCCCAAGTGAGGTCATCAGAACCTTTCTGGGTCTCCTCTGCTGAGCTCAGATGGGAATGGCACCTCTCTGCACAGCTGCTGGCTAGGGGCTAGCCATGTCCTCCTTCCCACCACATGGTACCGTGTCCGGAACAGGAGAGTATGAGGCCAACAAAAAAGAAGCAGAGAGGTAACCAGCCTGGGGACACTCAAGGGCCCTCGGTGAGGCTGCTTCTAGATGCTTCTCAGTCCTATCAGCCCATCAATCATTCCCTTCCCAACTAATGTGGCTGGAGTTGAGTTTCTGCCATTGGAAAAGTCCAGACTAATAAAACCTCTCCTCAAACTCAGACTTGAGTATCTGACACAGTCCTGACTTGCCCCGAAGGCAATCTTGTTTCTTAGAAAATAGAAGGAGCAACCTGGAGAATTGCTGCTCAGGACCTAATTTTGACCAATGTGAACAAATTGGCTGTGAAGTAGACGTGCCATGTAACCGGTGAGAAAATGGCCACATCACTTCGCGTTTGTGTGACCTGATCTGAACAAGCTGGAAACAGACTCTAGAAATACAAGCCTCAGATACAACATTGCGACATTTTCTGTGATTCCAGATGTTAGGTAACCCTTAAAACCTTGAAGAAAAAAAAAATAGGCAGCTCATCAAAAATTAAGATGTACTCTATTTAAAATGAAATGTGCTTGGTGCAGTCAGACTTGAGGAAATAGCTATTTAGTGAAAGAATAAGGTATGTCTGAAGAATCTAAAATTATATAGCAGGATTGGGGAGACATACGTTTTAAAGTTTTAAAGCATAACTCCTATAACCCAAGCTGTCACTAGAGAGACCCAGTTGAAAGTAATAACCCCGAAGTACCGAATGATAGCAACCCATTTGCCAATGGTGTTTCAGCAAGTGTGGTTGGAGGAGATCTGGAGATCAAGGATCTGGGCTGGTATGCTATAATCTGAGACAACTGCAGGCCTTTAGTGGGATGTCTGCTGGCCTGGTGCACCTGTTGGAGTGACCTGTCAGGAAAAGCAGGCTTTTGTTAAATGTCAGTTGCACCTCCAGCTGTGCCAGGACATGTCTCCCACTACTAGGTCTTTGTATCATCTGAACTAAAAAGAATGTGGTCTGAAATAGCTGCAGCTCTCCAGAGAAGGCTTGGCATAACTCTCAAAGGGAGCTCCGGGGATCCACGGGGTTTGCATTAACACAGAACAGGGGTGTTTCACTTTATTTTTGGGTCATGGACACTGCTGAAAATCAGATGAAAGATACAGACCTTTCTTCTAGAGAAACATCTCTATGTGAAATTTGGCAGACAGTTTCAGGAGAGTCACAGTATTCAGAAGGCCAACTAAGAACCTTGGGTTAAGAGTTTGGTAATAGAGGGCCTGGGATACGCAGTTGGTAAAGTACTTGCTATGCACACATGAAGACCTGAGTTTGATCCCCAGAACCTGTATGGTGGCTTACACTTGTCACAGTGCTGGAGAGGTGGGAGAAGGCAGAACCCTGCAGCTTGTTGGCTTGTCAGAGGCTCCAGGCCTGTGAGAGACCCTGACTCAACAATGAATGTGGGGGCCAGTGAGCTGGCTTATCAGGCAAAAGCGTTGGCAAGTGCAACAGCCTGACTTCAATATCTGGAATCAACATTAAAAAAAAAAAACAAAGTTGGAGGCACTCAGTACCACACGTCTGCGATCCCAGCACTCCTAAGGTAAAATGGGAGGTGGAGACAGGAGAATCACCCAGAAGCTATGGTCCCGTTAGCCTGGAGTATACAGTGAAGCTTGAAGAAGAGAGGTCCTGCCTCAACAAGGAGAGAAACAATTCCTGAAAGCTGTTCTCTGAGCTCTGTATATGCAGCCATGGCGCATAGTTGCACCCCCTACCACTGATAAAAACAAACAAATGCAGCCATGGCGCATAGTTGCACCCCCTACCACTGATAAAAACAAACAACCAAACCAAAGTGGACATTGCCCGAGGCAGGTCACTGGAGGTTGTTTTCTGGCTCTCACATGCCTACACACACACTTGTTTAATAATAGATAAAGCAAAATGCTTTGAAGAAAGCCCAGTAAGACAGACTAGTCAAATGGCATAAGTCCTCTAATCCCGAGTCCTTCTGGAAAACGAGATCTTTAACTTTTTAAAATTACCTTGTTAGACTAGATCAGAGGACTCCCGACACATTCCCATTGTCTCCAAACTCTCCCTGTGTAGCGCTTTTCACAGATGGCTATTGACATTTCCACTTCAACAGACAGAACAGAGCAAAGCACCAAAGACCCCCCGCACCTTGCTTGACAGCAGTAGATGCTGAAGCAGTGAGCGGACTCCTGATGATCACTGTCTCTCACGGATAACAATGGCGGGACTCACTTTGCTACAGTACTTTTCATTAGCCTGTCCCAGAATTTCAAAAATGAATGTATTGAATATGCAGATGGTAAGAGCTGACCCTGTGCACCCCTGTGTTAACTGTCTCACATCCTTGCAATGGGGAAGGGAGTGGCGCGTGAAGCTAGTAGGTTGGATAAAGACTGCACCCCGCTTTCCTGGATGGAGGCGTCTTTAGGAGAGCACACGCACCACATTTAGAGCCTAGCACAATGCCCACTTCTGCAGCGACTGTGGCCTGTGTGGTTTAAGTGTAAGTTCTGCCCTGAACCTGAAGTATTTCAGCTTTCTTCTGCTGTGCTAAAACCAGCGACCTAATTTCCTGGGGAAGCCCAAATGAAGGGTTTGGATAACAAACAGATTAGAAGTCTGGCCTCTTTTCAGAAACAACTGAAAGACAGAATGCACAACTGAACTTAAATCTTAAAAGAAAAGGAAGCTTGCTTTTGTCTCTGGGGACCCCAGAAGTCCCCCAGACAGACGTCAGACATCTCCCAAGTAGAGCCCGTCAGAAAGCCACAGCACGACAAGACATAAACTAATGAACCAAAGATTCTCTGGTGATCATCTGCCAGAGCCAGCCCGTCCTGCTACAGAGCCCCGCGACTGGGTCTATGTGTCTCTGGCCCGCCCACCTCCAGGCCCTGCTCTAAGGGCTCTCAGCACCAGCGTATTGGCTCTGTCCTCCCGTGTCCCTGAGGAGTGTGTCTGGTCTCTGCACCATGTATATGGATTGTCTCAGTTTCCCCACCGAGCGATGCTTCCTTCTACCTGGGGACTTTGCACCTGCCCTCTCCACTGTCTCCACAGGTTCCTTTCCTCTCCATAGCCCCTTCTCTCTAACTCACGCTCAGCTTGAAGTGTCCCTTCTTTCGTGGCACCTCCCTGGCCTCTTGGTCTTCTGATGCATTCCTATTGTCTCCAAATGTCACTTCTCCCACTTTGCTACTGATATTGTTGTTTCTATTTGATCAATGCCAGTCTCTCCTTTCTGACAATAAACTCCACCAGGGCAACAAGCATACCTGCCTTGCTCATCTCCAAGCAGAGTGCTTGGTATGTAATAGAGAGCCTGGAGTGGTGTAACATTCCTTGGAATGGATCAATGAGAGATCAATTCCAGCCTCACTTGATGAGGGAAGGAACAGACCCAGAGGAGGGAGTCACTCCTTAAGATCAAAGCCCATCAGTGGAAGTGCTTACACTTGAACTCGGGACTTCCTAGCTTTCAGTTAGCTCTCAGGTGGGATCATTCCATTCCCCTACTGCCATTTCTTGAGTCCTGGTGCTACTACTCTGTGAGGGTATTCTAGGCTCAGCCCTCAGTGGTAACTGAAACTCCTGGTGGCTGCCACCCACACATGACACCCATAACCAGAATCATTATGACTCTGGCATCCGTGGCCCAAGCCCCCTCATTGCAGATCACTCGGCACCCCTTGAGGCGGGTCCTCTCCTACTCTGCAATTACTCCTACTCTCCCAGGAGCCAGAAGGGTAGGAATAGGGATAATTAATGAGAGGGTGACAGCTCTTCTTTACTACCAAGAATATCTCCCACCTCCTGGAGGCATTTCTGCCTTAGGTTCTACAGTGCATCCTCTCGCAAGATCACAGAGCTGTCGGCTCGGCTCCATTGCTTAACTCCTTCAGCATCATGGGAAGTTTGGGTCAGCAAAGTTCCTTATTCTTGGCTGTGAACTCCCTGAGGGCAAGAGCTTTGTCTCTGCTGCTCCTTGCTGCCTCTCCAGCTGTTAGAACACTACTGGACACATGCTAGACGTCCATAGATATAGATGGTAAATGAACAAAGAGAGGGGTTTCCTTGTGTCAGGAATTTACCATGCTTGAATTCAACGGGGACTGTTTGAAGTCTATCATACAGGCGAGATAATCAAGGTCCAGAGAGCTACGAGGTTTGTCTAAGGCCAGAAACTTAGCAAGCAATATTACCAGGATTCAATCTGCAAGCAGTCTAGGCCAAAATACCAAGGGAGAAAGATGAGGGTTGGAATGTAGGCAGGAAGGTAAAGATGCTGTTTGCTCAGTGGCACCCAAGTAGGAACGAGGGTGGGAGGGCAGGTTCAACACCAGGATGTTGGGAAGGGGAAAGGACACCACACAGCAGATTTCCAACCCAAATGCAAACCTCACATCCATGTGGTGGTTGGTTTGCTGAGACTTGGAACACGGGTACGGAAGCAGAAATCGCTCAGGAGCATGGAGGGCATTGGTGCTCATGGGGGGGGGGCCACAGGGGCCCGATCTGAATATCAGCCAGGGTTTGAGTTTTGTGGGGGGAGGGGGGGAGTCTCAGGCCAGGTTCTTCTTTGCTCTGCACACTTTGGTTCACAAAGGCCTCTGTCTTTCTCTAGGTGTATCTACTCCCTCCTCATCTGCACGACGAGGGCCATGGCTTTACGGTTTAAAGCTACACCCATGCCCCCTCTCCAACGCCTGAGTGATGGTGTATTTAAGGTAACAATCACAGAGTCTCAGAAAGTCTGAAATGGTCTCTTCATTTACTCCCACACAGGAACGCCTGCCCAGCACTCCCAGTGGACGGCCCAGGTTTCTATTCAATAGCCATGGGCCAACAGGCCTTAGCTGAGGGAGATTTTGCCCTCTTCCCTATATCCTAGGATATCAGGCAATATCTGAGACATTTTTGTTGTCATAATGGAAAGGGCACATTACTGGCACCTTGTGGGTGTGGACCAGGGATGCTACTAAATACCGTACAGTGTACGAGACACCCTTATACCAAAGAATTACCTAGCTCTAGATGCTAACAGTATTGGGGTCCAGAAACTGTGGTGGAGGCACAGAGGGCAAAGTACAGCTCGAGGGGCTTCGTGGCTTTGGTCACCTATGCTGAGGACAGAATTCCTAAGAAGACTCACTCCCTGTAAGTGGCCCCTGGACTCAGGGCTACCTCCTGGGGAAACCTTGAAGGCCTCTCTCTCCTCTGTAAGAGGCTATTTGAGCATTCTGAGTGAGGCTAATTACAGGGACTCAGCCAACACCCTACACATTCTCAGTATGGTTCATAACTTAACCTTCTCCTTTCTGAGCCTCTTGTACTTTGCTTGTATTTAGTTCCCTCTGGTTTGTCTAAGAGTTGTCTGTCTTCTCCTTACCTCTCAGCCCTATCCCTGGTCCCACTCTACTCACTTCTAATCATGTAACAGTATTAGGAGAAAGGGGGTTCTGGAGAAGTGACTGGGTCATGAGAGCAGAATTTCCATGACTGAGATCAATACCCTTATGAAACAGGAAGGTGTTTCATACCTTGCCCCACCCACCATGTCAGGATACAGCAAGAAGGTAGCATCCGTGTGAAAGTAGGCCATACCAGACACCCAATCTGCAGGCACTTTGATCTTGGACTTGTCAGGCTCCCAGAACTCTAAGCAATGCATTTCTACCATTTATGAGCCACCAGTCTCTGTTAATTTGTTTTGCAGCGTGAACAGACCAAGGAACCAGCTGTTAAATTTTTTGAATCTTAAACGTTCACCATAGGCTCATACTGGGAGTGCTTGTTTCTCAGCTGGGTGCTGTGGGAGGCTGTGGTGCCTTTAGGAGGTGGGGTCTGGCTGGCAGAAGTAGGTCACTACAAGTGGGCCTTGGAAAGTTATAGCCTGATCCTGGTTCAGGCTTTGCTCCCTGCTTCCTTGGTCCACCATGATATAAACAGCCTACATCACAAGGTCTGCCGCCATGGACTGTTCCTTGCCATGATGGACATTAACCCTTTGAGCAAAAAGAAATCTTTCCTCTAAGTTGTTCTTGTCGGGTACTTTGGTGACCGTGATACAAAGAATAATGAACGCACCAGTTATCAGCCACTCATCAGGAGCTCTGCTCGTGGACTTTATGCAGGGGGGCCTTCCCCGGCATGCCTCTCACTGTAGTCTCCCCTTAACATCACTTGCCATGGCTGACAGTCACACGTGATTTTTGAGTAGCGTCTAGTTCCTTGGGCTGTAGGGCTGTTTTCATGTGTTAGGGGCCCTGGAAGTAACTGCTAAAGTGAAGTTGGTTTGGCAGCTTTGGTGGTGGGTTCATTCAAGTCTAGAAACAAGGTTGGGTGCCTTGGTAAGAAGGCCTCAAATGATAAGCTGGGGTGATTGTATCAAACCAGTGGGTGGTGGGAGGGGCCTAGAAAGGCCTTTCAGCAGAGCAGAGCCGAGAGCACTGTAATGCACTGAGGGTTTGGGCAAAGCACAGAGGGATGAGTGGAATCTGGAGATCAATTGGGTGACTAAGGCAGGGATCCTGGGACGGAAGGGCCAGCTCTGGGATGGGAAGCTACTGTGATTTTCACCTGGGAGCCCTGAGCATCAGCCTGCTGTGACTGACGCTCTGAGATAGGAGGAGTTGCAATGGGATGGAACAGGGCAGGTAGAAGCTGTGTAGACTCAGTAGCCCGGGCAGCTCTGAGGTTCTCTAACCCCTTGGCCTTGTACAGCTCAACCTCACACCCCCAGGTGGAGCCAGAGGAATTTGCTCAGAGTATTGCCAGGGAAGCAGGCCAGCAGAGCAGCCGGTGGAGGCACACAGGGATGGAAAGCAGATTACATGTCACTTCATATTAGCCACTCCGGCAACTTCCCTCATCCACCCAGAGAGGAGAGAATTAATTGCGATCTTGAGGATAAGCCAACGGCGAAGATAACACTGAAACGGAAGGAGGTCGTATCTCTTTTCCAGCCGTGAGCCTATCAGAATACCTGCCTGAGAGGGTCAGATTTGCTTACCTGTAAGGTACATCTCCTCCCCTTCAGTGAACATCTGGTGGCAGCGGACACATCTGGCACAGGTGGGGTGGTAGTGTTTCCCTCCTGCCTGTGGGAATCAGGGTACGAAACAGAGCATCAGAACTGTGGCTGCTGTTCAGTAGGGGTCGTGGGAGAACACCTTCCTGGATGCATTGGTGGTGTTGCTTTCTCTCTTCATGGTCCTGTGGTTGGTTGACAGGCTGCCCAAGGAGCACCCACAACCATAGAAGAGTCTACTCAGATAGCACCGTGATTCTTTCAAGGGTTCTGATGGAAGCTCAGGGGATTTCCCTGGACAGGTGCAGGCAAATCAGAGGCCTCTGTTCCCACCTCCTCATTCCCAAAAAGGAAATGCTGTTTTGAGGCCTGCTCAAGTGTGGAGCCCTAACATTAGTGATAATGAAGAGGACTGTTACACAGGAACTTGAGATTTTATAACATTGATGAGAGAGGGAGAAGGAGAGGGAGAAGGAGAGGGAGACGGAGGGAGAGGGAGGGAGAGAGAGAGAGAGAGAGAGGGAGGGAGAGAGAGAGAGAGAGAGAGAGATGGATTCTTTAAATCTCTATTTGAATTCTGACCCATCAAGGAAAATGCCCCCGTTTAGAGCCGGTGCATCTTTAGCGTTACCTAAAACATTCATCTGCTGCTTTTTTAAAGAGTGAGAACAAGTATGAGGCTTGGAGTCGTCAGAAAGCTTGGCCAGAACTACATTCATTTTGGGTTATCTTCAACTTGGCAAATGACTGAGGTTTTCCTCCTATGTTGTACCAGTTGTCTGTTAAGTGAGTCAACTTAAAGACAGATTAAAGTATTAGGTAAGGCTGAGAGTATAAGGTTTGCAAACATGGCAAAAATTACGAGAATGACTTATGAAGGACAGATTTTTTTTTTTATGGGATTAGTGTATAAATTACTTCATGTGAGAAGCAGCACCCACTGGGGAGCCCCTAGATTAGGGGCTAGGCTAGCAACCTAGGCTAGGTTGCTGCACATGGATCTCTCGGCCTGAGCCTGGCCTCTTCTAATCTGGCTTTGGTAAATCCATTCCTCTTTCTCGTTTTTCTTCCCTACCATCCTTTCATTTAAAAATGGAAACAAGGCCAGGTGGTGGTGTTACACGCCTTTAATCCCAGCACATGGGAGGCAGAGACAGGAGGATCTCTGTGAGTTCGAGGTCAGCAGGACAGCCAGAGTTACAACAGAGAAACCCTGTCTCAAAACACACACACACACACACACACAAGGAGGAGGAGGAGGAGGAGGAGGAGGAGGAGGAGGAAGAGGAAGAAGAAGAAGAAGAAGAAGAAGAAGAAGAAGAAGAAGAAGAAGAAGAAGAAGAAGAAGAGGAGAAAAGAAAGAGGAAACAGGCATAGTTGCTAATTTTTTGGGGGGTGGGGTTGGGCAGGGTAGGGGAGAAACGGTTTTTGAGAAGGTTGTAACTGGAGGTCTCCCTGGAAACCGGTAGCAGTGTCTTACTTGTGCATTAGATGCTACAATCCTATCTAGAGGACCTGGTGTGCAGTGACCCCATGGTGACAGATCTAGAATTTGCACAGAGGAGGAGAAGCACAGAGGCTGGGATGGTCGGTGAAGCATGTTTTGAATGAATATTTTTCATATCAGGACAGGTATTCTGTGGGGAGGGATGAGGTAATGGATGACTATTGGGGGTTGTGAAATCCTCTTCTAAGTCATTACTTGGTTTGATGTTAGTTCCAAAATTACAACTGTGTAAAGAAAAACCTCATTTCTAAACAGTCTCAGGGGTAGGGCTCTTGGGATGGGCAGGCCTGTTTTGGAGAAGCTCCTTTATCTCAGAATTTAGCAAGAATGTGAAAAGGGCAGATTCCTACAAAAGAAAAAATAATCTTCAGTGTTCCCTTTCTCCATTCTTGAGTGTTCCTGTGGCTCCCACCAGTGAGAAATGTCTTTGTCATCCAAGTAAGCTGTGTTCAAACTTTAGAAGGAGCCTGCTATTTTCCCAAGCAAGGAAGTCGTGGGACTGATTCTCCAGTACCATGACAAGGATAATCAGTTTAATTAGTAGCCTCTTCCTACTGTGTCTCCTTAGCATTTCAATTATAGACCTTTTTTTGGCCCTGATTTCACCCATCATGGCAACAGTGCCTTGGCAATACTGAAGCACACATCTTCTTAAATGTCATACCCTGCCACCCTGCCACCCTGCCCCAGATGAAAGAGACTTCATGCCTGTCCCAGCAACCTTTGTCCTAGGTGGCTTAGGAAACAACGGGAGAGAAGGGAGGCTGCCAGGGCAGCCTGCACCCAGCATGAGGGAAGAACAAAGGCAGAGAGATGCAATGAGCCATTGCACCCACTGACAAACTGATGTCAAGAAAGCAGTGAAGAAAAGTAGCAAAGAGTTGGTACCCTCAAGTGAGGTCATAGCAGAGAACTGAGAATGGCAGCCAAGGTCTGAAGCGGAGCAAGAGCGGGCTGTGGGTCGTTGCTAAGGACATAAGAATGAAGGATGGAACTGACATTAAGCATATCCAGTCCTCAGAAGGGAATGGGAAGGTTGGGATGAGAAGACAAGAAAGAGTTTTAAGTGCCTGCAGTATACTAGAAATGTGCTGGCCCTGTCTTGGGAACTGCCTAGCCAGCATGCTTTCCCATATTCCAGAAATAGCACTAAGCCTTGCTCAGTTGGACCACCTGCCATCCGGCCATATGGTCACATTGTGTTAACCCTACCATAAGCTGATTCCAAGTCTATGGGTACAGCAGATTCAGGGATGTGCTTGAAGTTATCCAGAGAATCTCCAGATGTTTGTTGAACCATTAGGAAAGAACAGTTTGCTATCCAGGATGGATGCAGACAATAGGAGGTAAGCCTGAACAACTGGTGTCCAATAGCTCAGCCACAAAGCAGAGCCCTTTTCAGAATGAAGCCAATGCGGAGGAGTGTGGAGCCAAGGTGGTTGACAATTCAAGTGATTTTAACCAGCCACATCCTCCAGCTTATGCCTAAAGCTAGAATGATGTCTACACTCTTATTATGGGAATGGATACATTTCCTTTTCAGTCCCCATGATTTGAGTGTAGCTTCTGCCTTCCAACTAAACAAAGTCCTGCTCAACATACCCATTAGGAATGAAATGACAGTCTTCACTACTGACAAAGACTGATGTGAATATGACTTGCTTAAAGTTTCTTGGCTAGACGTGGTAAAATTAGAATTCAAATCCATTTTTTTTCCCTCCTGACCCGAGTGGCTGAGAGGGGGGTCAATTGTGATTCCAGAAGGCTGGAAGCCCAGGGTTCATCTCTCTCTGACCTTGAGAAGGCATTACTTGTCTTGGGTGTCCCTTTTCTCATGTGTAAAACAAAGAGGCTGGCATAGTTGATTCCTAAATCCCTTTCCCAGCTCACTAGAGGTGAGGTCAGTAAATCCGATATGCTGAAGGACTTAGAACAAATGGAACCCAGTCACTTTGCCTGGAGGGGAGAGAATATCACACTGGTAAGCAGTAGCGCTGCTCGAGGAAAAACAGCCACTAGAAAACCTTTCCAGTTGCAGTTCGGTCTGCATCAAGATTCTTCTCTTGAAAGAAAACCCAGCTTCAGCAGCCTCCATCCCATTGGCTGTATAACTTGCTGGATGCTTCTTCCTCACTGTTACGCAGAAGCAACCAGCAATTCCTATTTAAGGCCAACTGTCACCATGAGCATTAGCCTTTCTTCAGTCCCTGCATCTCCTAACTGCTCTACAGTTTGACCAACATTCCAGCTGATCTGCCATGTGTCTTGAAGCTCCACCTGTACAGTGTTCTTAGTTTTCCTTCCACATCCTGTGTGCATAGGCACATACAGGTGCAACATATGTGTGTAGGTTCATGTATGTGCACGTGCTTGTGAAGGCCAAAGGACAGTCTGTGCACGTGCTTGTGAAGGCCAAAGGACAGTCTTGGCTATCATTCCTCAGAAGCGGTTCACTTCTTTAAAAACTTCCTATTTTATGTGTATGAGTTGCTTTGCCTTCATGTATGTCTGTGCATCATTTTAATGCCTGGTACTCACAGAGGCCAGAAGAAGGCATCAGATCCCCGGGAACTGGAGTTACAGTTGGCTGTGAGTTGCTGTATGGCTGCTGAGAATAGAACCTGGATCCTCTGGAAGAGCAGATCCTCTTTTTTCCACCCCTGAGACAGGGTTTCTCTGTGTAGCCTTGGCTGTCCTGGAACTTGCTCTATAGAAGAGGCTGGCCTTGAACTCAGAGATCCACCTGCCTCTGCCTCCTGAGTGCTGGGATTAAGGGCATGAGCCACCAACTACCTGGCTAGAGCAGATCCTCTTAACCATCTCGTTACCATCTCGTCAACCCCTTCACCTTGTTTTTGGAGACAGGGTCTCTCACTGGCTTGAAACTTGCCAAGTTGATTGGCTGGCTGACCAGTGACTCCCCAGGAGTCTTCCTGTCATTGCCTCTCCAGCACTGGGACTACACAGCATGCACCATTGCACCTGGCTTTTTATTATGTATTCTGGGGATCAAACTCAGGCCCTTGTGCTTCCAAGACAAACACTTTACCAACTGAGCCATCTCCCTAGCCCTCCTCCTATAGTCCTGATTATCTCTCTTCTTTGTGTAACAACTCCCATCTCTGTGTCCTACCTGCAGGTAGCCATTTCCCAAGGCTAATGCTAGCCCCTCTCCAGTCTGTCAGTATCTCTCTTCTGTCTTGGAAATCCTGACTCTCATCGTGCTATTATTCATTTCTGAGTGCTTTCTCACTGGCCTCTCCAGGTCTAGGCTTTGCTTCTGGGCTTTGATCTATGTTCCTGTCTGTCTTCCTGTAGCTTTCCTGGGATTCCAATCACAACCCATCTCAAAATGCTCTCCTCGATTCTGCCTGGATCACATGGTTTGTCTTCTATTTCTGGTTCAGCAGGTGCCATACTAAGCCTCTTGTCACTTAGACTCAACACCTTGGTACAACTTTGGCTTCTTCTCCTTCAGTCTCCAGATTCTCAAGTTGCCTCACAGTGGCTGGGCTTATTGAATTTCTACTTCCACGAAGCTGGAGACAAAGGTGGTTGCCCTCAGTCTGCAGTGGCTCCCTGATGGCCTCCTCTTCTAGTTCCCTCCAGTAGACGCCGTGTTGTCTTCTCTGCCATGCAGGTCTAATCAGGTCTGTCTACAACTCTGGAGTGTCCCGTGAATCATACATAGACTATTTATTCTTGTGCCCCACACCCTTGGAAACCTGGGCCCAGCAACCTTTCCTGTGTGCACTCCTCTCTTTCTGCTTGGCAGACTTCACTGGTCCTGAGAGATGCTTAATCATTTAGTAACTCCCTGCATTTGTTTATCTGATTCTCTCTGACTCCCTGTGGTTAATTTTCCATATCACATCCAATCTTGTCATGCTGCTTCTTGTTTAAAGTTCTCCAAAGGCTTTTCCCTACACTTATTATAAAACCCAAGCTCCTAAACATGTTGTACGAAGTCCCATGAAATAGGTCCCCTGTGACACACTCTGTATTCCCACCCTCAATTTTCAAAGCCATGTTGGCCTTTCTCTCTGTTCTGTCCCCTAGACTTTCATACACTGACTGCATCATCTTCAGCGCTCTGCTTCAGTGTATCTCCTCACACAGGCCTTTCCTGGTTGCTGTGCTCTCCTGCTGAGCCCACATGTGGCTCTACAATCTTTCTCAACTTAGTCCTCATGGTAACCACAAGCCACTGGCAGTGCTAATAATTGTGCCTACAGTAGCCAAACCAGCCCACCATTCCTTAGCCACTGTTAGATGCAAAATGGAGGCAAAGATCCTCACCCCAAATAGGAGTATGAATTAGCAGTAGAGACATGCCACAACTCAATTGTCCCTATCCTTAGGCTGTTATTTTTTCCTTTGCACTGAGATCTTCAAGGTGGGTGGCCCCAAAGTATGGACAGGCAGCATCCAGCCCCACAGGGTGTGGAAATAAAGGCTAGCGAGGCCAAGGACTCAGCAAGGGGCTGAAGGTAGTCTGTCACTGGGAGAGAGAGCTGCACGTCAGAGGCTAGGGAGAGCTGTTGCCATGGCGATGGACCAGCCAAAGAAGGGCTTAGAGAGCAAGCTGCTAGACAAGCTGGTTCTTAAATCAGCACATTACCAAACAGTTAAAACATAAAAAGGGTTTCCATCCTGAGGCAGAGCCAGGAGGAAAATCCTAATTGTTACTCCTTAGAAATCTGTCTGAGTCTGAATCCAAAGACACAACTGATTTTCCCAGCACATCAGTTTTTGAACAAATAATTATTTTGTCCACATCCTATGTGGGGTGTGTGTGTGTGCTCAGATCTTGGCAAGGTTATCTGTTCAGGACCATGCACAGTAAGCAAACTCTGGGAGGTTGAGGCAGTGGGAGAAAGGGCACAGGGTGACTTTTTCTTCCTAGGTGATGACTCTTTGGAGTCGCAGGCCTTCCCGCTCACATATCTCCATGGTTACTCAGCTTCACTTACCTCCAAGACCCTGCCGCTGATGTACCGGTCACAGGTCTCACATTTAATGCCAAACTGGGAGTGGTAGTCAGCCTCGCAGTATGGAACACCATCTCTGCAAGAGGAGGTTCACAGGGGAGGAGCAGTTAGTGGAGTGGGAAGGGTGCCCTTGGCAGGGTCAGGACCTGGTCTGTGGTGACTGGCCGAGACTGGGAGCACCTTTCAAATTCAAACTGCCCTTCAGATCTACAGATAAAGAGATCCTTGGGAGTCTGCATTTGGTGGTGTCCCTAGGCACTGACAGAGCCACCTCTCTGGGTGGTCCTTGTGGGCATCTTTTCTTTTTTCCATCCTCTTTCCCATGAGTTATCCAGACTCACCTGCTTCTCTTTGCCCCAAAGGACTCATTTGGAAAATTATTTAAGACAAATTTTGTTTGCTGTAGAAAATGTTACGTTTGCACATGGTACAGCTTTCTCAAGGAATAAGGGAAACGTCTCCCGCTTCCTTCTAGCCCCTCCTGGTTTCCCTTCCAGGACATAATGATGTGATCAGTTTCTTACAGACCCTTAAGAGTTCCTCCTTTAACCAAAAATTTTACCCATAACTCAGAGAGCCACTTGGCTGGGCTGATGGACCAGTGCATAACGAGAAGTCTCCTGTGAACGCTGTTTATATGCTGTGTTACTCAGTGCTTGAACTCAGTGGACAGAAGTCAGATTGCCATGAGTTACTCTTTCGAGTTTATTTATTTATGATTATTGCTGGGGGGGGGGGAAGGGGTGTCCCATGTCAGGCATGTGAAGCTCAGAGGATAACTCTGTGGATTTGGTTCTCGCTACCACTTTTATATGGGTTCCAGAGATGGAACTCGGGTGTCAGATTTGTGCAGTGTCTTTACCCACTCAGTTATCTTGCCAGCCCTGTTATGGCCTTTTCTACTGTTCTCTACAGCTACTAGCTGACATTTCTTTCTTCGATAGTGATTCACGTGGATCACTTCACTCAATTGTGATGGCAGCTCAGGGAGGTCAGTACTATTAATTTCCCAGTGTGTGAATGAGAAAGAGCTAACAGGAATAGGTGCATAACGTCCACAGGTCACCCAGGACGGCTTACGGTTGAGGCTCAAGCTCCAGTGGTCTGGCTTGTCCCCACATGTTCATGAGGGTTGAAGGAGAAGGGCTTAGTATATGCTAGGGTTTAGTCAGTGCCCAGCTCGCTGCCTACTTGGGAAAGACAACGATCACCATGGTGGCCGGAAGAGTTCTCAAGGAGACTGTTCCCACACTTTTAGGTGTCGGATAACATGGCTCAGACATACATAAGTCTAGAGAGAGGGCATGCTATTTCTCTCTCTCCATCTGGAGCCCTACCTGGGAGCCCGGTGGTCAGCATTACCTGAAGTTGAAGTACTTGTCTGTGAGCCCATGAAACCTCCCTGACTCTTTCAACCTCCCTGACCTCTAACTAGCTTCTTACTCTGTGGGTGTAAGTGTGGGTAACCATGCAAAGAAAAAAATTGTCATCTGGGCAAAAACATTACCAATACAACTTCACTTGGAATCCTGGGTTGGGGGCACCTTAGGGAATTAGAATTTTACTTGATTGTAAAAAGAGGCAGATGGTAAAGGGCACACTCACTGTGTCCTTATCAGATATGGGACACAGACCTCCAGAGTCATCTTATTAACCCTGTTTTCACAAACAAGCCAACAAAGACTCAGAGCTGTTGAGTCCTTGGCTAAGGTTACACAGGCAGGAGGATTTCTCTCTTCATGACTCTTGCTGCTTTGCTGCAGCAGGTTAGGGGCCCAGAGCCAGACTGCAGAGGCCCAGGGAGATGGGTAATTTAGGCTGGGGCTCCAGCGCTCTGTGCAAGCCCTTACTGCCCCAGAGGATTCTAATTTAGGACTAACAATTCTTGGCTAGTGACTTCCCACAGACAGTCCTTACTCAGCATATGTAGAGGGGGATGTCTAACACCTACTGACATGACATCCAGGGCTTTCAGTGATTCAACCTCAGCCTCCCTCTGCAGCCTGGTACTCTGCTTCACCTGCGTACACACTTGAGCTCCCAAATAGAATGGAAGTGCTTAACACAAGCCCACCCTATTGCCCTAGGTGGGCTAGGATTCTGCCTCCGAGCTCAGCTTTGTGTTCTGAATCTTACTGGATCTTTCAAGACCCAGCTCAAAAGCTCTCACAGACTCTAGATGCCATCTTCAGTCTGCAAGAAGGGACCTTTCCTTACTCTGACTATTCATATGCCCCCTGACCCCCCACCCTCACCCTCACCCCCGCCGCAACTAAATCAGAGGCAGCCACTGGCCTTCTGCTGCAGTTTTGGGAGAAAAGCGCCTCTCTTTGCTAGGCTTGCTAAACTGACGATCAAAACCTGCACGCTGTTGGTGACTTTCTTTGCTGCTTCATCAGCCTGGGGATAAATGTAATAGAGAGGAAAGCAGAGGAGGGAGGGAAGGACAGAGAGAGAAAAAGGTAGTAGGTGAGGAGAGAGACTGTAGTGCTGAAGTCATCCTTAAAGGGCTAGTATACCTTTGACCTTCCCATGTCTGAGTCGAACAACTCCAATTGTTGCTTTTAAGTGTGGTGCCCTGGGCTTTCAGTCACTCACGACTGATACTCATAACTCACGGGCTCTTTCCACAAACCCCTAGTGTGTCCTAACTCTTCCTGCCCACAGCTTGTCTCCCTTATTGAATGTGTCTCCACAGCAGACATCACGTGTACACTAGCTCTAGAGGCTCACCATCTCCTGGCTTTGGCTCAGACGAGGGGCAGAGGAAGTATCTGGGATCAGAAAGTGTCAAAGTGCTGAGGGTCACTGCTCACGGTTGCCTTTGGGTATTTGAATATATACGTGTGGTCACTAGTGCCGAGGCCTGAAGAACTTGCCCGATGCTGCTGTGTGTAAGTCCCTGAGTGAGTCCTCTCTCCTGACAATCTTATTTATCTACCATCTCCTCCCATCTCAAATAAATCCAGACAATAACTGTGTTACTGACTTCAAGTCAGGCATTGTGCTAACGGCAGCTTGGTGGATACAGCAGCAACTAAATCAAAGTCCCTGCCCTGGGAGGACTGAGAGTAAAACTATCACCGTGCTTATTCCTTTGAGTTTCTGTGCCATGAGAGGCTTTTTTGTTTTGTTTTGTTTTTGATTTTGAGACAGGGTCTCTCCCTCTACAACTTTGGCTGTCCTGGAATTCACTACGTAGAACAGGCTGGCCTCGAACTCACAGAGATCCACCTGTCTCTGTCTCTGAGTGCTGGGATCAAAGATGTGTGCCACACCCAGGAGGTTTAATGTCATAGTCTATCCAAAGCTGTCTGCTAGTTCTTTGTGCATCGCAAAAGCTCAGTAAGTTTTGGGTATTATTATTATTACTATTATTGTTATTTAAAACATATACATTATTATATATAATTATTTGGCGGTAGCCCGTGTAAGAAACAGAGCAGTCTGAGGGTAGACTTGGGGGAATGGAGGTGGAGAGTGATGTTAGGAAGTCAACTCTGAGTTGGAGGCATATGGAAGGAAGGGAAGGAGCCATAGGTGAAGCCACCAGTGCATCATGGAAGATGAAACAGCATGGGAAGGCCTGAAATAGAGAGAACAAGGCTGGGAGGGTGGCCATGTGGTTTCCAGTGGATGTGATGGAGGGATGCTGGAGACTCAGGAGAGGACCGTTGGGCAGGCCTTTAGAATTCAGAGGCCCTGGAAGCCCAGGTGGGGGAGGGAGAGACTCACTTGCTGATGTACTCCCCAGTGAGGATGACACTACAGGTCTGGCATTTGAAGCAACTGACATGCCACTGCTTGTCCAGTGCCAGGAGTGACTGGCCATGTTTGATCTCCTCTTTGCACCCAGCGCAGTCTGAAAAGACAAAAGGAAGAAGAACATCTTGGGTCCCTTCAACTTCCTGCCATCATCCAATGCCAAGGGAAGCCATCCCTGGATGCCATTCCACAACCCCGCTGCCACAGGGGGCCACCCTGGTGCTACCAGTACCCAGAGGTCCTACTGGGCAAGAGCTCTGGCCTGCAGACAAAGGACCATGGAGTGAGGGGGAAGGAAAGAGCTCCCCTGCTGCTCACCATGAGGACTATTCATCTAAACTCACGCTCCCTTTTGTCACCCCAGTGCTTGACATATTGCATTACTTATGAGCTTGAACACGCGCCATTGCAGCCCCCATGTGGATAACAGAATTTCACCATGATCTCTGCATGGTAACATTTGGGAAGCCCTGGTTCTGGAGAGAGGCTCCAACTTTCCATTTCTATTTAGGCAAGGGCCATGTGATAGTTAACCCTCTTGGTCAACTTGACTGGATTTAGGATCCTGCAGGAGGCACACATTTAGATGTGAGGGTATTTCTATAGAGTCTGAACTGGGGTGGGGAGGGCAGTGCTGCCCCAAGTGTGTCTGGCACTACCCTATGGGCTGGGGTCCTGGACCAAATAAAAAAAGAAAGCCAGCTGGCCCGATGTTGCATTCTCTTTCTCTGCGTTTCAGTCTGCTAAGATGTGAGCACATGCCCCCTGCCACGGCTGTGACTCTGTCCTGCTGCCATGTTTCCCCTGCCATTAGGGACTATATTCTCTGAGCCATGAGCCAAAAGAAATCTTTCCTTATTAAATGGGCCACTTGCCAAGTATTTGACCACAACAAAGAGAAAAATAACTACTGAAAGGCCATGCTTGTGTTTTGTGCTCAATCTACTTTCTTGCCTAGCCTGGTACTGGGTGGGCATAGGGTAGGAACGCAAAAGATATTAGCTGGAAAAAAAAAAAAAAAAAGAATGACTGGATCTCCTAGTGCTTAGGAAAAGAGGTGAATTTACTATGCTCACCTTTCCCTGGTGTGCAATGATTACAGTCTGAAGAGACAGTCCCAAACCAGAAATGTGCTTTCGCTCCCTGTCACTGGCACCTTGGAACCAGACTTGGGACAGTGGTCTGGTCTGCCTATTGTTCAATGGTTGTAGAGAGGGGTGGGAGGGGCAGGAAATGGAGCCAGCACCCAAGGTATTTGGGAAATCCTGGGAATTCAGGCCTGGCTGATTAGATGGTCCACTTTAGAGGAGGAAAATGGCCACTGGGTAAAGTTCATCAGAGGTCAAACTTCTTATTGGCATGACCACACACACACACACACACATATTTTGGAGCACACAAGAAGAAGCCACATATACACTTTGGGGAGCCTGGCTGGACAGTCCTTAATCTGCTCCTGGGAGAGGAGAGGGTGTGTCTAGGAAGGGCGGTGTGATTAGAAGGCTGTGGGAGCATCGGACTTGACAAGCATCTGTAGAGTCAGTTCCTGTGGTACCAAACACTCACTCGGCTATTGAACACCTTCCTAACGTCTGTTAGTCCAAGCGGGGCAGGAAGGTCTCCAATGGCAAAATGCTTTAAGCCTTCAGGGAGGCTAGAGAATCGTTTGGAGAGTTATTTCTTTCCCTCTTGCTTTCCTGGAATCAGTGTGTATATCTCCCTAGAGCTGCCCTGCCCCGGAAAACCCTAACAAAACCAAAATGAAGTTGCAAGTTTCAAAATTCAAAGGCTTTGGCAGGTCAGGTGTCTCCTCTCTTTATAGCTGGACACACTTTCTAGGTAATAGATCCTACACGTGTGCGTCTGTGGCTCCTTAAGAGGACTTAATGATCACAGAGGGGCTCCATGTTCACAGAGCACTTGGCCAAGTGACCCAGCCAGGGCAGAAATCTACCAATTTTGACAGGTGGTACCTGTTTCATGCTTTATCACACTTGAAGGCTCAGCCCTTGAGTAAGTTGGTGCAGTGTTTGGACTGGCATGGCTATTGAGGATGTCTTCCTTCTGAGGACCCAAGGCCCCACCCTGTCACACCCCCTATTCTTAGGTATTAAAGAACAATCTTCTCGTTTGCTCCATGATGGTTCCTTCAAATAACTAAAGGCAACTCTGGTTTGTTTCTCCTTCACCCTTTATACCTTAGTCATCCACGTTCGCATGGGAACCCCATGGTAGCTGGCGTCATACTAACTGTTAACAAAATTCTCTGACTCTTCAATAAGGCTTCCTGGGTAGCTGGTTATTTTCAGAAGTGGCCACATTCCAGTAAAAGTGACATTTCCCTAAGTTATAGGGACATACCTGAGACAGATTTAGCATCCTGAGCTACATACAGTTAGGAGCCAGTGAAGTGCAGTGGTTGGAGGCTGGGCTGGCCCAGGCAAGAGTTATCTCCAGCCTCGGTTCCTCTTGTCTTCCCTATGAGCAGGTCAGTATAACTAATGCAGGCTCACAGAAGTGGTTATTCTATTTCACATTCCCGTGTTCTTCACCCACACCCCGTGTGTTGCCAAATCTCTGCTCTGAAGCCAGAGCAATCCTCCTTTGTAAGGAAGCCCTGCTTACTTCTTTTGAGACTTCTGAGATGCTCTTTACTTGTGGCCTTTCTTTCCACATTCCTCTGCTGGTTCTCCACTGTACTGGCTTCCTGTTTCCTGGGACTTTTCACCCCTCTTCCTTCTGCTTTCCCTCTTGTCCACTGATGGACTCCTCTCTGGGAGCCTGTGGGTCTGGTGTAGTAAGTGGGATTGGGAGAGTCACTCCGTATCCTTAGTGATTTTTTTCTGAGCCACCTGTCCACTCTTCTTGTATTCCAATATTACATTCTCCAGCTGGCAGAGAGCAGGATGCCCCCACCTGTTCCTCTCAAAGCTCTCACTTTATTACCAAAGCCTCTAGAGATCCTATGCAGCCATTTTTAGTCAAGTTGGCTACATCATCCATTCCATTTAGGTCAGCGAAAGTAAGTGAGCTTCGAGAGACACAGCGAGTTACTCACCTTGCTTTAGGCAGCTAGCCTAGAAACAGGGCCCTTTCCAATTAGAAAGACACACTCTTGATTGAGGGTGTTGTGGGAACAGTCTCAGAGCCTGATCTCATGCCTTAACATGTGTTACTCTAGGAAAGTCATTTATGGTCGTCGAGTCTCAGTTTTCTTTCTTATAAAAGGATTGCTCTTATTGCCTTCATAGACTTGTAGTGATTGGATGAGATATTGACGGGTCACTGATCGCAATGCCTGACGACAGAATACATGCCGGAAGTGGTAATGGCAGTACACGTGATGGCGGATTAGTAGTGGTGGAGAGAGTGTTAGCCACGGTACCAGTGCTAGTGATGGTGATGACTGTGGGGTGATGCGATGACTGTGGGGGTGATAATGTTGATGCTGGTGGTTCTCCTGCTATTGATTCGTCTTTATGAGGTCGATGAGGAAGCATTTCTTTTTCATACGATAACATGATTTTTCCCTCTTGACAGTTTCATGACTGTTTTCCTCTGAATAAGCCTCATCCCTGCTTTTCCAGAATATATTCACCCTATGGGGATGAAACTTCACACTCTTATAACTTGAGAAGAAACTAAGTTATTTGCTCTTTTCCTTTCCCATGGTATGTTTTTGTTCATCGTTCAGATCTGGCTTTGGTTCTCACTATTCCTTGGGCGCTCAGGAAACACCCGCTATGCCCTGGAGGCGGGGCTCCCTTGCATTTGCAGCACAGTCAGTGATCAGCTCTGGAGAAAATACGTCACGGCGATACGCTCTGTGGATCCACGGGTGGATGCCTTTATTTCTGAGACAAGCTAAAGGCCTTGGCTTCCCCTGGAAACTGCTCACATGCTCACGTGTTCCTCTTTACTGACTTTTCCTCGTCTTCCTTCCTATCCTAAACTGCAAAATTATGGTGGAGACATGTTAGAATTTCTCTTCTAGAAGTCTCTTCTAGAACATGTTCTCCTATTAGACTTTCACTTGGTACGCTGTGAGGATTGACAGTGGGCTCTGCAATCCTATTCTCAGTGCTCCTTTGGAGTGCTTTCTACATTAAACCTTGGAGTCAGCCAGCCTTTCTCGTTGCTGTAACCAAATACCAGAGAGAAACAATTCAAGAGAGAAAAGATTCATTTTGGCTCATGGTTTTGAATGTTTCAGCCCACTGTGGTGGGCCGTTTGCATCTCCAGCCTACGGGGCGACGGTGCCCATATTCAGGGTGAGTCTTCCCTTTTGGGTAATCGTCTGATGTATACTCATCCTAAGGTGCACCTACACCAGTCATGTTAACCTGGTCCCTGCACAGGAGCACAGCTGCTTTTTACAACAGTCCTGCAAGGACGATAAAGC
Source organism: Cricetomys ansorgei (assembly GCA_026225945.1). Lineage (NCBI taxonomy): Eukaryota > Metazoa > Chordata > Mammalia > Rodentia > Nesomyidae > Cricetomys > Cricetomys ansorgei. The sequence continues at coordinate 647,023 of JAMJFZ010000242.1, read as the reverse complement.
ATCCCATTATTTTTTCATAACTGGGAGAATCAAGTCTCAGAGAGGCTACCAGACCACTTTGTCTCTTGCATAAAGTTGGCGGCCTCCCAACTTGCTTCCCTCTGTTCTTCACACACGGGACCAGTGGTCTCTGGGCTCCCAAGAAGCATAAGGGACGTGGCTCCAGCCCTCATCCCTTTTTGTCTTGGGGATATGATTTCAAGGAGCCATGAAGGATAGCAGTGTGCACACTCAGACACCTCGAGACGAAACCTAGCCAGAGCACTAGACTGTTCTTGAGCAACATCAAGGACACTAGAGGAAGAGCCCCAAAAATCCGCATCCCAGGAACAGATCTGACTCCACTGGAAGGAAGGGCAGGCAAGGGAGGGAGCCCATTCATTGCCTCTCCCATCGGCTCACCACAGCTAGGTGGACCGTAATGGAGCCCCTGGGAGCTGAGGGCTGCTGACGTGGAATCTTCTTGGCTCACCCTCCTTGGCATGATGCAGCTCCAGCATGCTGACTGTGCTGGTGCCTCGGCTGGCTGCCTCTGGACCCACACAGTAATGCAGCACAAGAGGCTAATGGGTTTTCATTGATTCTCTTGATGGGGCCAGCCAGGGTGTCATATAACATGAAAGATCACTGGAGCTCAATGTGGGCTTAGGAGACTCAGAGGGCTGGGTCTCTGTGTGTGTGTGGGTGTATGCAGTCCACAGATCTACAAGGGCTTCTAGGAACAGTGATTTAGACATTTTGTTACACACACTGGAGTGGCTGGACTTCTGCAGATTAGGACTGCTTTAAGGTATACTCTCAACCTGTATTTCCCCCTCACATCTGTGGCTTGATAAAACATACCATTACCACGGCATGGCTGATGCCTTTCTCATGACTAGATGTTATTCCCAGTCTTAGGAACAGCTGATGAATCGCTCACAAAGTTCATGAAGAATGATCACCCCTAGATTCCATTTCTACAGGTTTAGGGTTAGCCCAGAAATGTGTCTTTATATAAGCCGAGAATCCACAAAGTTGACATACTGGCCCTGGAAACAGACTCTGAGAGGCACCAGCACATCCTTGGGGATTTATTCCCAGGGCACCCCTGGCTTCTTGTGTGAGAAGAATTTACATTTAACTGTAAATGCTTAGTGGAGCTTCTAGGAATTGAGAACTACTGGCAACAAAACTCTTGATCAACCATGCTGGAGTACCCTTGGTACATGGGATGAGAAACCCAGATCGTCCTGGAAAAGATCCACTCAAGTGGCTAGTCAGCTGCTCTGGCTATCACTCCTGTAGCTAGGTAGCCTGTCTTCCTTGCATTGTGCCGCAGAGCTTGTGTCTGGGCTGTATGCCAACTGGGTCATGTTTCAGGTCCATCAAGGGTGGGAACCTCCCTTGCCTCCCTCCAGGACAGGGTACTTGGGAGGAGGTGCTCATGGACAGAGGGCAGAAGACTCTGGGGAGGACTCACGGCTCGGTCCACGGATCTTGATAGGCTTACTGCTGGTCATGGACTGGGAGCACGTCTGGCATACACATTCTTTACCACTGAAGGTCACCTTATCTCCAATAGGGAAAGGCTTCCTGCAAGGGAATGAGGAAGAAAGTCAATGCCTCCTGTTCTGAGGATTCTGTGACTGCTGGTGACTGACAAGGCCATGTGCCTGGGTATTCTGATAAGATACGTAGCTTGCCTTCTAGAGCATCAGACAAGTCAAGTGCTGTTTAGAATAACAGACTGGGTAAAGCACTCAGAATCCCAGGGGGCCAGAACCGGAATACTTTTTGGGCTATTTATATCACGTGACAGTGGCAAGTCACACTGTGGCTGTGAGCTCATGCTCCCCAGCTGTAACAGGGAGAGGCAACCCATGCCTCACAGAGGTGTTCTTCTACCACAGTTTGTCTTATCCCCATGTCACGAGATTATTCAGGCCCTGCACTTGCCAATTTCCCCATTTTACTATCTAGATATTTCTTAAAACCCTCTTCCCAATGAGAAGATTATCAATCCCCAAATGACATTTCTTCTGTGTTTGTTCCACTTCTCCAGCCAAGGAGTCTCAAGCTCATACATCCGCCTGTCCAGCAAAATGATAAACTACATACGGGTCCCCAGCACCGCCAACACCGTTGAGTGGCTGCTTTTGCTCGTACGATGTGGCGTCACGTGCACTCTGAGCTTAGCCCCTGCCAAGTGGCTCCGCTGCCTTTTTATTGGCAACATGGGACAGCAGAGGGACTTCTGGGATGGGAATCTGGGTAGCTGTATCTCCCCTGTCACGATTTGTTACTATTTTTTTTTTACACAGCCATTAATCAGAAATTCTAAGTGTCTACTTTATTTGGTAATCAACCAGCGATTGTTTTATAGGGAGAATAATTAATCACTCTTTCTTTTATTTTCCCAAATAAAAATACACACGTACTCAAATCATATTTTGCTTATGACTTAATCAGAGGTGGCCATTAAATTTTAATACATTTGTGGGCAGGGCTGAGGTTTTCTTCATTTTGTGTCCATCTCCTTAATGTATTGCTTGGCATGCAGCAGACTCCTTAGTACGCTGCTAAATTAACACGTGACTGAGCTGTCTGGCAGGGCTGTGGGCAGCGGGGAGTTGTCAGGAGGGTGGTTGGATGACTATCACAGTGGAAAGAGTAGGCACACTGTGGGCCAGTCCAAGGGACTCAGGTTTCTGCACACAACATGTCACTCAACTTCATGAAAGCTAGGGAGGTTGCAGTGGTTTGACCTCCACGACTGAGGCTTACACAGATGAGGACACTTGCTAGAGACGGTGTTGGGATGGTGGAGGAAGACTATCCACAGACATACATACTCATGCTATCGGAGGATGAGAGTGTGGACCACAGACATACATACTCATGCTATCGGAGGGTGAGAGTCTGGAAGCCTCGTTCAGACAGGTACTTGGCTTCCAGACTGACTTCCGAGGGACAAGGTACTCAGTGGTTGTCTTGGAGGCCTTTTGAGGGGAAATGGAATGCTGCTGAGCCTAGGGTTTGGATCCTCATCCAGCCATTGTCAAAGGACAAACTGGTGCTTTACATCAGACTGCATGTGACAATACAGGATCTGGCTGCTAGACGTTTTGTAAACCACTGGCCTATCAGAGCGGGTCACCCTCACGTTTCTAGAAACCCATGGCCAGTGTAAGGCCTGTATGATCCTGAGGTGCCTGGGAATGGCCGTGTCTTCCTCTTCCCTGGGACTCACAGAGGGCCCTGGACCCCCCGGGACACTCACCTGCACAAGCTGCACACGAAGCACTTAGGGTGGTAGGTGCGGCCCAGAGCGGAGATGACCTCACCCGTGATGAAGTCCCGGCAGCTATCACAGCGGGTGCCATAGAGCTGCTGGTAGTCCTGGGTGCAGATGTACTCCTGGTTCTTGAAGAAGAAGCCCGACTGGGCCAGACCGCAACCACACACTTGGAGAAACAAAGAAGGAAACAGTGCAGATTGAGTCCAGGAGAGTTTGCAAACAGAAGATCCTTTATGGAAAGGCTGGTGTCTGACTTTGTCATTGGCAGCTATGGGATGGTGGCATGTCAGAGTGCAATGAGCTTTTGGATCAACTGCATTAGAATTATATGGAGCTTCTTCAGAGGAGAGGGAGATGCCTAATCTTGATGTGGATTTCCAGAGGCCAGGACTGAGTTAGCATACTGCCCAGTTGATTCTGATGCGTATTTCCTGGGGATCATTGACATTGTACGGTTTTCCCAATCCCCTGAGTGTCAAGGCCCTGGGCCTCATGGCAAGCCACATAGCTGGTGGTATCATGAATCTGAGAATCACTCACTGAAAAATCTGGGGACTTGCTACATGCTTGACTCTCCACCAGGTCAAGATCAGTGTGGAGACTGCAGGCTCCAAATACCTAACAGGAGATGATTTAGGTTAACAACGGGATGGGAAATGTGAGGTTTCTGATTGGTTCTTGCTGCAGCCAGAAGGTTGGACTGATTCCTGGACGCAAAACACATAGTCCCTGAATTGCAAAGAGCTAAACATGCCATTGATTATGGGTGATGGGCCATGGGTCAAAGACAGACAAGAATGGGAAAAAGGAAACCTGTCAGTGTGGAGGGAGGGACTATGGCAGGCTCCTTGGCTCAGGTGGCATCCAAGTGAGATACTGACAACAGGGAATACAACAGCGTATAGATGCAGGAAGTTGCCAGCTACAGGTGTATGGGGTGGGGTGGCACTGAGACACAGTGGAGTCTGTAGGGAGTGAAGAGAAGTCACACAGGAAAAGATGCTTCCAGCCATCTTTTGGTTCCAGGAAGAAGGCGACTGTCCAGTTTAAGAAGTTCATGTTTTGCACGTGTGAGATAGCTTCCCAGAGTTGGTTGGTGCTGGGGGGTGAGGTGAAATATCCCAGTGGCTATAAAACAATACAGGCTATTGCCCTTATTCTTGGCTATCCACCAGGCCTTGATGCTAACATTCTATTACTGAAAACAATACACACTTTTTCACAGGACTCAGAGAAATCAAGCTGATATTGAATGGGGAGGCTTTCTCCTGGCATTTTATAAAAATAAATAGAGGTCAGGTAAGAAAAAAACAGGTAGATTTGTAGGTGTCTAAACAACTGAATTTAGGGAGGAGCAAGCCCATCAAGGATCTGGTGTGTTGGAGTAAGGTTTCCCAGTGGGAAGTTAATTTATGAAACGGACACAATAAGCTGTGAAAAGAGGCTGTTTTTTCCACGGGAATGAGAGTCCCATTGACAATTAAACCACTGTAGGTAGGAGAGTGCACCAGTTCAGCTAAAACTAGATGGGTCAATCAGATACCAAAGGAAGGGAGCAGGAAAGCCCCTTGGGTCCTGTGTCTAGGCCCCTCGTCCTGGGTCTGGGGACTGTCTAGTAGCTTGGCTTTCCGCACAGGCAGGCTTTGGCTGGAACAGGCTGATGACACAACTCGCCTAAAGAGTTACAGCTTTCTGAACACTACTCAGAGGCACACTGGCCTTTGCCATAGGTTCTCTGAGGATTTTGGCGGATACAAGTCAGGTCTCGCAAGCCTGGTCAATGGTGGGGAAACCAACAGAATAGTTTCCAAGCCCATTGCCCTGCAGAGCCAGCTTGTAACGGGTGACATTACCTCAGTAAATACTATTTCATCACAGAGAGTTCTGTAAAAGGAGCCAGGTTCAAAACAGGAGAGCTTTCCAGATGCAGGCAAACACACCTCGCAAGTGTTTGCTCATCTCTGTAAGCTGGCAGCAGGCCTAACAGGCAGTGGGGGATGGAGTGATCCGGGAATCAGATCAGTGAGCTCTAGTCTCATCTCTGCCACTAAGTCTCTGGATGACCTTGAACTTGGTCCTCTCCTTCCTGGGGCCTCAGTTTACGTCTGTGCAAACCGAAGAGGTTGAACTTTTAGAACTGACCTCCTGTGAGCTCAGGAGCAGAGCTTGGGCTTGCCAAGTGTCTGAGCATTTTGAATTCAGTATGAAGTCTTGCTGTGTCGGGGAAGGCAGGGTAGATGGTGGAGACAGTGGTGACGGGAGGCCGCAAAGGGCTCAGCTTTCAGGCACCATGGAAATTCATCCTCTCAAACAATACCTGGCCTTGGGAGCAGGCAGAGGCAAAGCACAGGCTGTTCTGGGCACGTAGGTGGTGGATCAATTGCTTCATGGAATTAGTTGGGTCATGGCCTACTACCTCATTGGAAACAGCTCCTGCTCTTCCCTTCTTTTCTTTTTTTTTTTTTTCTCCTTTGTTTTCTTTGCCAACTCCACCTCCAAGTCATCTCTCCCAGTGGAGAAAACCAGGAGGCCATGAGAAAGAAAACTCGGAACAATCAGTTCCTTCATTTCCTCCGAGGAGCTAGAGGAGGAAGTTTCTGGTAGGAAGGATGTAAAAGTTGATAAGAATCTTGGGGACTCCTGGAAATACAGTGGGGAGCAGGGGACACAGGCAAGGAGCAGACGGGAGCAGTACAGCAGATGCATATGAGGTCACGTGGCACATGGGACATGAGGAACTGGTGGGAATGAGTCTACCTGGGTACTGTTATGCGCATGCGTACATGCACACACACACACACACACACACACACACACACACACACACACACATATGCACGCGCACAAGAACACACAGAGGTCTAATGATTAAAGAAACACCTTGAGGCTGAAGAGATGACTCAGTGGGTAAAGCAACTGCTACACACGCACGAGGACCTGAGTCTGGATACTCAGAACCCACATAGAGTCAGACCAGCAGCACACATTTGTAATCCCAGGACTCCTACCAAGAGATGGGAGGGGTAGGCAGTCAGTCTGAAGAATGTGGCAGTGAATAAGAGACCCCTCATCTTGAACAAGGTAGACATCGAAATTGACCTCTGGCCTCTACTTGTGGAGAGTCTCTCTCATGCATGCAAATGTGCACGTGCACACGTGCGCACACACACACAGACACACACACTCAAAGATAAAAACAGAGACAGAGCAGATCATATGGCTGGACTGTAAGAAGGTTAGATTACACATACTTAGAACTGCTTGTTGAAAACGCAGATGAATGCTATCTGCGAACACACGGCCTGGAAGTAGGACTCACACACAGCACGTGCCAAAGCGAAATGTACTGCTTTGCAGGTTGCTGGGCTTTTGTCTGCAGTCCCTGTCTACATCTCGGGTGTTGTGTAATTTTAAAAAGTTCCCTCACTTCTCTGAAGCTCCTTGGTAAGATGAGGGTGCTAGCCTGTTACCAAGGAGATATCTGGTGTGAGAGTTTAGGAGTAGGCTGAGAAAACAAGACTTTCAAGACTAGTTTTTTTTTTTATAAAATTTCAAGATGATAGCTGGACGGTCCTGGAGGGCAATCTAATCCAATATTTAAACTATTTCATTGTGAGATACATAGCACACAGAAAAATATATCTGTACAGTTTAAAGAATAATAAAATATGTGCCCACACGTCCATACTGAGTTTCTGAACCAGGACCTTCTCAGCACCGGAGAAGCATGTCCGAGGTGCCCGGATATCGCCCTCTTCCCGAACGGTCCCTCAGTAGGTGTTCGTTATCCTTTGGCTTTCTTTACACTTTACCGTTTATGATATAGCCACACACAGCAGATCATTTAGTAGAGCCTGTGTCCGAGTCTGGCCTTGCCGGACGGTTCTGCATTTACCCTCTGTGCTTGCTCAGTCTCGGGCGGGTGTGTGTGTGGGGCTGCGTGTTTAAGGTTCGCATGGGGTGGATGCAACGGCCGGGGCTGTCCCACTGCGAAGAACCCAAGCGTCGGCAAGTGCTGCTCTTATAAAAACGCTGCTATGAGCATCGCTCTCTACATTCTAGATTTTTTTCCCCTTTAATTGATGTTCCTACCAGTAGATCCTAAAGATCCATTTCTGACCTGTCAACAGGACACACGTGAAATGCTATCAGTGTGTGGCTACAAGTTTCATTTTCCTGATGACGAGTGAATCTGAGAATACGTTCACAAGTTTACGGGCCGTTTGTAGTTCCTGGATGGTAAAATGCTCACATCTTTTACCCTCTGAAATTTTTAGCTGTGTTTTCACCTCTTAGAAATGAATCCTTCCCACCCGTTACCGTTAACTCCCGCGGTCCCAGGCTCCTCCCCTCTGTGTTTTCTGATGAACTCACATCCTCAGGTTTTACATTGTTTTCTTTACGGCTTGGATGCGCTGTAATCACGTGTGAGAGAGGCTTCTCTATTCTGAAACCCTAAAAGGATATCTAACGCTGTTTTCTAGAACGTTTGCTGTGTCGCCTTCCCTCTCGCTGAAGTCCGCCCATCTGGAATCCACATTAGCGAGGGATATACAGTAGGGATTCAACTTCCCCCACATGGAGAGCTCATCATACCTGTGCTGTTTATGAAGCAGCTTAATTGTTCTCCGCTCATCAGCAACAGACCCGTTTCCTTACGTGCCCTTTTTCTGGTTCTATATTCAGTTCTGCTGGCCTATTCACCTGTCCTTATTCCAAGACACTGTGGGTTAATAACTTGTAACAATAAGCAGCGAGAGCTGGTACAAGAGGCCCTTGGCATCGCTGCTGTTCTTTAGGGACTTGGACAATCACAGACCTTTTGCCAAGAATTCAATTTTGACAGACTCCTAAATTTCCACGAGAAACTATGGAATGTACTAGAATTGCTTTGAATCTACAGTTCATATAGTATAGGACTGTATAGTATATAGTACTGTCATCTTGAATTTTTTTAAGACTGTTGCCTGGCCTTGTCCCATTTGTTGTGCCCTGATTGAGCGGTGACCCTGGGAGGACTTCTATGGGAAGAAGCAGGGGTCGGGGATGAGTGGGTGGGGTTGGGAGATCATATAATAGAAGGAGAGGGAGGAAGGGGGAGCTGGGAGGAATGGAGGGAAGGTAGGAGAGGTGTGGACATGTATTCTACGAAAGAAGAAAAATAAATAAAAAAATAAAAGAAAAAATATTTACGTTTTAATTTTCTGTGTAGAAGTGTTTTTGTCTACATGTATGTCTGTACACCCACATGTATTCCTGGCGCCCTCAGAGGTTAGAAGAGGGCATCAGAGCCCCTGGAACTGGAATTATAGATGGTTGTGAGCTGCCATGTAGGTGCTAGGAACCAAATCCTAAATCTACAAGAGCAACAAGTGCTCTTAACCACTGAGCCATCTCTCCAGTCGTCAACTGCCATCTCTTTTAACGTCCATGTCTTTAATTCAGATGAATGTATGTGCTTAGGATGTCTTGCTAGGTTGCCCAGGCTTGCCTGATGCTTGCTCAGTGGATGGGCAGGTCTCACATGGCTGATCCTCCTGCTTCCCCCTTCTAAATACAGACATTAGGAGAGGTGTGGACCGGCACACCTGGCTCACGACTTCTTTTTTGGTATTCACGTTTTAGAATGCACCTCTAAAGTATTAGGACTCCTTAGAAGAATAACCACAACAACCTAGTCACTAAAAGTAAGAACTATTAAGGTAGAATCTAAGTTATATGTTAACATTTTCCCAATCATTTCACCGTGTTTTTCCATTTTGGTGATTGGCTGTTTGAATGAAGGCTTTTCAAGGTCCACGTAGCAGGATGGTTGATGTGCCACTTAAGGGTCTCGTCGTCTTCGTGCTCCTCTTTTCTCTTATTCTTCTCTTTGCAAAGTATTTCTTGGAGAAACCGAGTCACTTGCCCTCTAAAGTTCCCTAGAGTTTGGGTTTTGCTGGCAGTGCCTTGTGGCTCCGATTAACCTACTGCCCTTCTTACATTCCTGTGGCTTGATAGTCAAGCCTAGAAGTGCCAATGGATGCTTGGGTCATTGTATTTTTATGGCTTGGGGTAGGAACGTGGGTAGAATTGGCCATCGATGACCACTGTCTCCAAACATCACCTCACTGGAGGTTTCCACTTAATCTATTATTATTATTATTATTATTATTTTTTTTTGCTGCTGAACCCCCTTTCCTTTGTCAGAAGAGTTTTAACTACAGATCCAGTAGTTCAATATTTTGGGGAGCTACAGCGCTGCTCAGCTTTTCACATTTTTCTTCAGTAAGTTTTGGCAAGTTTCACGTTGACGGGATTGATTTTTTTTTTTTTAACCCAAGTTTTAAACTCGATTATTCTGAAACTGTTGATAACATGCTATGTTTCCACTATAACAGCACCTGTCGTACCTTTCTAACTTTTACGCTGCCCATTTGCATATTTCTTCTTTTTACTTAAATGATTCTCCAATCACTTTGTCTATTTAACTTACGTTTTAGAAGAACTGACTTCGGCTTTGTCCTTCTGTCTGCTGTGGTTTTTGATGGTGTCTACCACTTCCTCCTGTTTTCCTCAGATTTATTTTGCTTTTCAGACTTTTGGAATTGGGTCTTTGGATCACTCACATTCAAACGTCTTTTCTGTTGTGATTATTTAAGGCTGTGCTTTTTTTTCCTGAGTACCACTTAACCTTTCTAATGTAAGTCTTTTATACATCATGTCTTCATCTCTCGCCGTGTGCTAAGCCTTTTATTTGCCATTAGTCTTCCATCTCATTTCTTCCATCTTGGGGTCGCTCTCCTTCTGCCTACAGAACAGACTTCAAAATTTCATTTAATAAGAGGCTGTTGAAACAAAATTCAGTTTTGGTCTAAAAATGTTCTTCGAGCAGCTTTAATGACATACAATTCACATGCTATAAAAATCAACTATTTAAAATGTATAGCTCAGCCATATTTAGTATACTTTAGTATATCTGGTATTTTCGTCATATCCAAAATACATTATAAACCCATTAAAATCAGTACAAATCAGTACTTATATTTCTTCTCCCTCTTCCAGCCACAGGTAACCACTAATCTTGCTTATTTTTAAAATTTTTACATACGTGGACTCAAATACCTATTTGTGATGTGTTTCCCACATGTTTCAAAGGTTCATCTACACTGGAGCAAGTACTTCATTTTTATTGCTGAGCAGTATTTTATTGTATAGACAGAATGTGTTTTCTTTATCAGTTCATCAGCTGATGGATATTTGATGTTCCCCCTTTCAACCACTATGAATGGTACTGCTATGAACATTCAGGTACAATACTTTGTGTGGAAATACTTTCATTTCTCTTTTTCGTATGTGTGCATGTGTACTCATTTTGTGTATGTGTGGGATACAGGTATGTGCTTGCCTGGCACAGGTGTGGAGGTCCAAGGACAATCTTGGCTGTTTGTCCTTAGGTGCCTTCCAATGTTTGTTTGGCCTGCAGTTTTCCCACAAGGCCAGCCTAGCTGGTTCATGAGCTCCTAGGAATCCCCCTGTCTCCACTTCCCATCTCACCATCACTTGGATCAGCTCTGCATTTTACATGGGTTTTGGGGATCCTGTCTTTACTCTTGTCCACCATCTCCTCAGACTGTTTTCATTTTTCTTGGATTGAAAGCCACCTAGGAATGGGATTTCAAATTCTATGCCTAGCCCTCTGAGGAACTGCCAGACAGTCTTCCAAACCACTCAGTTGTTTATATTCCCACCAACAACACACAAGGGCCCCGATGTCTCTTCTTCCTCCTCAATGCTTGTACTGGGCCTTTCTGATTTCATCCATCGCATGTATGGGAACTTGTACACATCGTGGTTTGATTTGCTGTCTTTGATATCCAATGATATTGAACATTTTTATGTGTTTATGAGACATCTGCATAGCTTCTTTGGAGAAATGTCATTGCGGATCCTTATTTGTCCATTTTGAAATTGGGTTATCATTTTACGATTACATTTTAAGAATTCCTTACACAGCTTGGACGCATGTTTGATTAGCTACCTGATAAATAAATATTTTCTTCCATTTGGGGTGTTATCTTTCACATTACTAAGGGTATATTTAGGTCAGGCATGATAACATACTCCTTTAAACCCAGCTTCTGGGAGGCAGAGGCGGGTGGATCTTTGTGAGTCTGAGGTCAGTCTGGTCTAGATGGCATTATAGGCTATCTTGATGAGAAGGAGGGCTGGGGGGTGGGGGTGGCCCGCCACTAGAGGGGCCGAGGACACCAGGAGAACAAGCCCCACAGTGTCAATTGACTAGCACTCTTAGGTGCTCACACAGACTGAAGGGACAGATATGGAGATAAGGCTAACTAGGGCTATATAGCGAGACCTTGTCTCAAAAAAAAAAAAAAAAGAGCAAGGGTATATTTTGAAGCATAAAATTATTAAGCTTTGATGATGTTTAATTTGTCTATTTTTCCTTTGCTGAGTGTCCTCATATTATCTGAGAAGCTTGTGTCCTGCTCAAACTCACAAAGATTTATTCATCTGTTTTCTCTTTAAAACTTCACAGTTTAAGTGAGGTAGCCCAGTCCCAGGAAGACAAACAAGGTATGTACTCCCTTATATGTGGATATTAACTGTCGAGAAAAGGAGAAAGGTACTAATAGCCACACACCCAGAGAAACTATGCAACAAGGAGGGCCCCAGTCAGAACACAGGGATCTCCCTGGTAAAGTGGAAACAGAACAGAGGGAATGGTGGGCTTGGGGAGGATGGGAATGGGAGCAGAGGGGACCAGGAGGAGGAGAGGGACGGAGGGAGGAAATATATGGAGAGATGACCAGAACTGGGGGACAATTAGGGGGTGATTGGGAGACCTAGTGCAGTGGAAACTCACTGGAATCTATGAGAGACCCTAGCAAGGATCTCTCGTAAGTGGGGATAGGGAGCCCGAATAGGCCATCTCCATGGCCAGGCAAGGCTTCCAGGCTTCCAGGGGGTAACTGGGACATCATCCCAGCCACAAAACCTCTGACTTACAGCCTGTCTTCTTTGCAGGCTCCTCTTTGACAATGGAAGGGCAGAACTCCATGCCAAAGGAGGGAACCCCTGCCTGGAAATGCATGGCAGGCTAGGGAACTAGAGACTGGATAACCCAGATGATTTCTAATAATGTCATGCTCTCTCATAGATTAGTGCCTAATCCAGTCTTCACAAGCGAGACCCCTTCCAGCAGATGATGGAGATACGGAGAGGCCCAGGCCCAAACATCATGCAGAGACTGGGGAATCCCGTGGAAGAGAAGGAGGGATGGTGGGGACTAACAGGGTCGAGGACACCAGGAGAACAAGTCCCACAGCATTCTTAGGGGCCCACAAAAACTGAAGGGGCAGGCATGGAACCTACAGGTCCTCTAAATATATCTTATGGCCGTCTGGATTGGTGTTCTTGCAAAATTCCTACAGGCTGGAGCGGGGGTGTCTCTGACCCTTTTACCTGCCTTTGAGACACTTTTGCTCCTGATGGGTTGCCTAGCCCACCCTTGATGTAGGGAGTAGTGCCCAGCCTTGTTCCATCTTGCTATGCCACGCTCTGTTTGAGCAGTAATCCTTGGAGGACTGTTCTTTTCTGGGGAGAAGCAGGGGTGGCGTGGGTATATCTGAGGGAAAAGGGAGGTGGGGGAACTGGAAGGAGTGGAGGGAGAGGAGGAGAGGAAGTTGGGATGTGTTGTAAAAGTTGTATGAGAGAAGAAAAATAAAAAAATTAAAAACTTTACAGTTTAGCTCATATGTTTGTCTTTGAATAAGTTTGAGTCAATTTGTATGTGTTTGTAAGAAACAACCTATTTTCCGTCTTTCCTTTTTGACCGTGAATATTCAGTTTTCCTGGAACCATTTACAGAAAAGGCTTTTTTCCTCCTATTGAATTATCTTGGCATCCTTGTTGAAAATCAACCGGCCATAAATCTAAGGGTTTATTTCTGGATCCTTGATTCTATTCTATTGATTGGTATGTCACTCCATGTGCGAGTACCACACTGCACGTTTATTAGCTTTGTATCAAGTTTTAAAAGTGACAAGTGTTGGGTCCTCAAGGTTTTCTTTTTCATTGTTTGTTCTTTGTAATTCGATATGAATTTTGTGGACTGATTTTTGCTGTCTTATCCTCTGCTCTCGTGGTATTGGGGAATGTGGCTATTGTAAGATACTTAGGTTTCGGTTTAGATGAGGTCTGGAGGGTAGAGCCATGTAAGGGGTGGCATTAGTACCCTGACAAGGAGGTCTCTCTCCCTCCCCTTCCCTCTTCTCTCTCCTATGTAAAGATACTGTTAACATGGTGGCTATCTGCGACCCAGAAGGAATCCTCACTAGAACCTAGCACGCTGGCTTCCTGACTTTGTACTTTCCATTTTTCAGAGATGTAGAAAATAAATATTTCTACTTTAAGGTCTGCAGTGAGCCTACAGTGCTATTCTGACGACGTGAGGTGACTAAACACGATGTTATGCTGACCGACTGAGTTCCAGCCATCTTAAAAGCATTACAGTTGTCTAGCTCATGAAGACAGGGTGCCTTTTCCTTTGCTTCTTTAGCATTTTATAGTGGTCATAATAATTTTTATGTTTTGTTATATTTATTTGTGCATATTTACATAGTAAGTAGAATTTCTGAAGACTTCATTCATGTCTATTTATTGTGCGTGTATGTGCGTGGCTGTGTACGGCAAAGTGCGTGTGTGGCGGTCAGAGGGCAGCTTGTGGGAATCACTTCTCTCTTTTATCTCGTGGGTTCTGGGACTGAACTCAGACGGCGGGTTTGTTGGCAAGTGCCTCTACCCACTGGGCCGTCTCACCAGCTCCTGGAATTGTTTCCTCAGTTTTGTTTCATTTTTAGCAGTGTTGGGAATTGAACCCAGGACCTGTGCATGCTAGGCAAGTGCTCTACCACTGAGTTACTACATCTCTTAAATTTATTTTCGGACTGTTTATTGCCGGTGCATAAACATACAAATGGTTTTGGAATATTGATCCTGCGTTCTGAAACATTTTATTTGTCAGTTCAAATCGTTTTTCCCCCCATGCATTACGTAGGTTTATCCATACAGGAGATCGTGACATCTGCAAATGGGAACTGGTTTCATCCTTTCTTCTTAACTTGGGTGTTTTTTTATTTAATTTTCTTGCCTAATCCAGCATATCATTGAGCAGAAGTGATGAGATTAGACATTCCTTCTTATTCCTTCTCTTAGAGGGAAGTATTCAGTCTTTCACCAGTAAGCATGGTATTATATGTGGGCTTGCCTTTGCTCTAGAAAAACAGTTTTGCTGAATATATAATCCTACTTTGACAAGCTTTTCCCCCCAGTACAGGAAAGAGCATCCTACTGTTTTCTGGCTTGTTTGTTACTATTAAAATGTCAACTGTCAGCCTATTTGCCATTTATATGCAGATGATCTGTCTTTCATTTCTGGTTACTTTTGAGATTATCTCTTTATCTTTGATGATCTGAGGTTTCATTCTGATGTATGTAGGCCGCTTCTTTCATATCTCCCTGCAGGGCTTTATTAGAGCGTTATCAGATAATGTATATTCTAATATGCATGCTACTCTCCATTGTTTCCGTCACCTCTCCGATGATTTGCATTTTTGTCTCTGGGTTATTCATTTTTTTTTAAATGTTAATTCTTTGAGGTCTGGAATAAAGCTGAGCTCTTTCCAAAAGGACTATTATTTGCTTTTACTTCTTGCTGAGTGTGAATTTTTTTTTTTTTTTTTTTTAAATCTTTGACTCTGGAAAACACCTGCACTCATCTGGACCGAGCTACAGTCAAGATGGATGAGCCTTGGCATTCCCTGCCCTCCCATATACCGAGTCATTAAAATCATCAGCGAACAGCACCTGATGCTGAAGAAACACTTCAAAGAGGACCCCTACCCTGACCTGGAAGCGTGTAAGGTCCTGGCCACCATACTCAACCTGGAGGAACGAGTTGAGACTTGGTTCCCATGGTGTAGGCACCAGCAGAAGCAGAAACAGAGCAGAAGGACACCAATGTGCCCTACCTTATCCCATCCAACCTTGCTCTATTAACCAAAGCGCACCCATGAGCTTGCGTCCTGTCCCCAGACCAGCTGCACTATTACTAGTCATGTTACCGCCACTGCCTGCAACAAGGATGGAGAACCAGGTACCGCTCCATCAATTCGAGGAGCCTCTGTTCAGCGAGCACAGTTGCTTTTACTGTGGCCAGGAGCTCAGGGCCATGTGGGAATCTTCCTAGGATAACTACACCCCCGAGTCTCCCTGAAGTTATGGAAGCCTTGAGGAGGCTCGGCATCTGGGTATCCAGGAGACAGTATGTCACACGATGAACCAATCTTCAAGGGTTCCTGAATCTACAGGGGAGGTATCCTGTCCACCCCAGAGACTCCCACATCTGATTCCCGAATCTGCAGGCGTTTGGTTTCAGCTCTCGTTCTTTTCTGAGGGGGATCACATACCCAAGGCTGGCCCCACACTGAGTGTAGATGAGGATGACCTCTAACTCCAAACCCCTCTGGCCTCCTATTTTGGGTTTTTGTTTTAGTTGTTTTGTTTCTGGCCTGGTATCTGAAGCTCCCACCTCCCAGTGGCTCAACCATTGTTCGAAGATTTTTGGTTGTTCAGATTTCTTTCCTTTGTTACTCCCCCGGCCCCTCACTTAACATCCATTTTACTTGGGGTCTGTCAGTCCTCCCCCATCCCCTGCCTCCATGCAGTTTCATGCAACACCTTGCCCTAGAGTTAGTTGTGTGTGTGTATTTATTAGTGCTTTTCAACTTGCTTTTTAGGGACCTATTGGGTTTTCATTTCTATCTCTGGCAGATTGATAATAAAATTATTCATAGAAACTAAAAAAATATACTTTGGCTCTTCTAAAATGTATACTGAAAACATTGTATGAATATCATCCATGAATCACATAGGGGACAGATTCTCAACAGTTGCACAGACGTTTTAGTCCCTTGTACCCAGTGGGCAAGCTTCCTAGCTGTCCTCTTTGCTCTAGTTCCAGAGCGATTTTTTTCCCACCATGCACTGCGAGTAGGCTGTGTGGTCTACTGTTCCATCCCAGCTTTGGTGGCTCCAGCATGGTCTCTTTATCTCCATGATCCACTTAGACACAAACCGTTGGGATGAACTCTGGCACCGGCTGTCCAACACCAACTCCCCGCGTTTGTTTCTGACCTCTGCAGATTCCTTCCTTTCATCTCTGCACAGTACAGCACGTTCAAAGAGTTGTAACAGGCATCACAGACACTTCAGAATTTTAAACAAGGGGCCTACCGAGGGCAACGAACCTCCTTAGTTGTTAGTGCAGGAAACCCAATTCCTGTCACTTGTTTTACCTCTAAGCAGCTGGCCTAGAAATAGTCGGAAAAAAATAATGATCTATTTTCCTGCTTAAAATCCCTGTCAGAGACTCTACAACCTTCTCGTGATTGTCTATGTGGCCAAATTATTCCTCTGTCTGCATTCACATCCTTGAGATCAGAGGCTCCAGATTTCCCCACAAGAAGCAAAGTTTCTCCAGGAGCTTGGATCTGGGTCGGCTACTGGCTTGTTTTGTCGATAGCTGGGCATGAATACGTATGGTCCAAGGCGAGGCGTGAAAGGTCCTAGTCATTGTAGTGCATCCTCCAGTGATGCTTGGAGATCCGACACTATCACACGGAGGAGGCCAGGCTAGGCCAGGAAGTGAGAAGCCATGTGCAGGCACTGGTCCACGGTTACATCTTGTTGTAAGGAAAAGGTAACTGAAACTCAAGTTATTAATAAAAGTATTATACAAAATTAAAAAAGAAAATGAATCGCAGAGACACGTGACGCATGCCTCCCTCACAGCATCTTTATTGTTTTTATTTTCTGTCTTGCCCCAATTTCTGAGATGTAAAAATAGTCACTCACCAAAACACGTGTATAGCTCATCTGTACTAAAGGGCTTGCCAATTCTCAATATAAATATAAGATTTAAACCATATAAATTAATATATATCCTATATATGCTTCTATGAACAAATTGGAGACTATGAAATATATATTGCTCCATGCAAAGTCCAGCTGGAGAATAAAGAAAGGAATTTAGGATTTTTTCCTGTGGCAAGGGAAGCTCATCTCAGGTAATTATTGCTAAGAGGAGATCTGGAAGTTTCCATTGACCATAAATTCAATATGAGTTCATGGTTAAGAATTGGGTCCTTAAGAAATCAAGTCAGCATGAGTCCCATTTAACAGAAGCACGGTGCTTGCTGTATTTGTCTGATCTTGAGAACTGTGATGTATTCTGGGCGTCAAGATTTAAGACTAATATTGACAGCCTACAATGGATCAAAGAGAAAGCCTCAAGGTAATGACACAGATGGGGGTCATTTCAGGTGAGGCTCAATTCGAGGACCTGGATACAGTCATAGGAGACAGTGAACAAAAAGTACACATCAAACTTTCAGAGCACACACCTAGGTTCAAGTCACAAGTTTTAGGACAAATTCACAAGCAGTCCACCATTAGAATGACTGTCTTGTGAGTTTGGCAGCCTGGAGGCAGAGATGGGAGGTAAAGCCGAGCGGTGTTTGTCAGGACCCGGGGATGAAACACGGCACGTGGGCGACAGGGCTCTGTTTCAGCCGAGCCCCTCTCCCTTCCTGCTGCTGTGATTCTTTGTTTGGGAACTACCAGCCAGGTTGGGCAGGCATAGGATGTAGGACACTGTGAGTCAGCTCTATGTGGGTAAGCTGTCGCAACCAGAACATCTGTTTTCAAATGGCAAACGCTAGGAAAATCAAGGCAATCTTTTCTTTTGTCAGACTTCTCTGCTGAGGACTGCCGTACTGTCACAGAAAAGCCGCACATCTCAGAGCCAGACTGGGTTTACTCATGATAATTTACTCTGTCATTCATTCTCACATTGATTGTTGGTCACGAGCAGCATTCTTTTCAGTTATAGAAATTCACCTTAAGGATTGTCCTTTTCTCCTGTTTCTCTGAGGTGGCCAGGACCCCTCTTTCCTTCCACATCTACCCATTCATCTCTAATCTCACTCATACCTCCCTCTGGGCTCCATACCACGTAAGGGATAATTCTCAGAAGAGGGCGCTGGTCTTTATGGCTACCTCAACGGTTTTTCTGTACCTAGGCATGTGCTGGCAGGGAGCAGCTGAGTCTGAGGAGGGAGCTGAGAAACGGCCTCCTACCTTGACAAGTGAAGCATCTGATGTGAAAGTGGTTGTTGTGGACACGGACCACTTCCCCTTTGCAGGTGTCTCCGCAGCGGTAGCACTGGATGACATTGGAGCTGCCCCGGGGACTGTACGGATTCTGCTGATAAGGAACTGTAGAAAGAAATTGGAGATCGCTGTCTAGGAGGCTCGAATTCTTTGAAAAGTCAGCCTTAGCTTATCCTAATCTTAACCAGAAGAATAAAAAGTAGGATGGTGGAAATCATTCACCACTCAACCAAAGTCCTTAGCACACGGTACATGCTAAACTTAGGTATCTGAGAGAGGTCCAACTGGCAGAGACTCATGCACGAGCAGAGCCTTTCTTTGCAACAATAGAAGTGCTGAATGAAGAGAAATGAAAGAGGAAACAGTACAGTCATATGCTGCATAAGCTCTGGGCCAAGGTCAGAGGCATGACAGGGGACCATTGCCCGATGCTGCTCTGGCCGCAGTGATACACTGGGGTGTTAGTCATGTTCGGGATATTGCTGAGAACAAACCCACTGTACTGCCAGTTGTAGAGAGTGCAGACTGGCAAGTACAGAATACTTGACAATAACAACAAATGATTGTTACTCATTTTTCCCCCTTACTATGCGCTTTATTGTTACTATACAGCACAGTTCCTTAAACTGGGGATTGGTCAAAGCCTCATATGAGGGTCATGTAACCGGATCGGGGAGGGTTTCTAAAAGACAAACAAACAAAAAAACCACGTCTGGCAACAGTAAAAGATTTCTGAACATGCAACAAACAAAATTTAATCCAAAATCAAATGCGTTGTGAATCTAGGTCTTCCTGGCAGTGCTCACCTGTGTCGCACGGTGGGACTTTACCTCAACCTTGATTTTGAAGCTGCTATGGGCACTTTCTGTTGCTTACACCATCATATGATGGCAGCAGGGCATTCCCTCAGACACCTTGGCTCAGACTTGAGACCAGTAGATGTTATAAACTACAGTGGTTTTACTGACATACAAGGTTCTCTCCTCTCATAGAAACATAATAGTTTACTTATGAAAAACAAAAACTTCTACTTTCTTACTGTCAGGCCTCTCAGCATGTAAGTAGCAAATACATCTATCTTTGGGTTGTATTTGTTAGAATGTTTGATTTTAAAAACTCCTGTTGGAATTTCTGACTTGAGTTCCACAAAGAAATTGTTAAATCAATTTTGACTTTGGATTGGGACAGAATTTCCAATAATTTCTGAACTGGCTGTAATCATACTTTAACAGTTTTATGTAACGGTATTTATGCAAAGGACCCCTGTCAGCATTGGGTGGTGCTGGAGAGATCTATTCCCTATTAACCTTCTGCTTAAACCTGACCGTGGTTACCTTTGAGACCTACTTTCCCTGGGATGTAGTTGGCTTCACCACCCTAAAATCTGGTTGCTTAGAATTGAAATAAGTACCTGCCTAGATCACAAGACCTCAGGGTTGAAAGGAACGTTACAGCGAGGTGATCCAACCTGATGAAGTAACTTTGCCTTTGAGGAATCCAATCTCTCTTGTAGGTCTTTGATGAGACATTATTCAGGTCCTTTATTTTCACTCAAAGTTGAAGACACAGTCAAAAAACCATCTGCTCATACTCTATTAGGAGAAGGTTCACTCTTGTCTCAAAAAGACTACTTATGCACACAGACTTCACAGATGATTGGATTATAAGTTCGCTTGGACTCTTAGCAACCTTGAACTACAGAGGGATCTAAAGATCACACTCTTTAAAGGTTCTTGACCTAGCGTAGTTGTAATCTGTTCACTGGCATTTGAATACCTTGTAGGCACATGAAGGAATGCACATGGTGACTTGTTTGGCAATGGAATGTGAATGGAAATTGTGTGTGTCCCTTCCCTCAAGGAGCCATTATACAATTTGCATATTGCCTTTCTTTTCACCTAGCCATGAGTGAGGGAGGCCCCAATCGATGGTGCTCTAGATGCTGGAGCCTTAATCTGAGGGTAAGTATCCATCATGAACAAGAACAAATATTTGTTGTCACAACCTCCAAGTCTTTTTGTTAGTGCAGCACAACCAAAACTATCCTATCTGATCCATCTGGAACCTGATATTTTCCCTAACTAAATTTGGTGTCACCCACATCATCTTCAAGCTAGCTTCATGTTCAGTCTACGATCTCTACAACTCATCTCATTCACTCTTCTCTCTCTCTCCCCCCGACACCCGGCTTCTCATTTTTTTGAGACAGGGTTTCTCTGTTGTAACTCTGGCTGTCCTGTGTCCTGGAACTCACTCTGTAGACCAGGCTGGCCTTGAACTCACAGAGATCCACCTGCCTCTGCCTCCCTAGTGCTGGGATTAAAGGCGTGCGCCACCACTGCCCAGCCACTCTTCTCTTTTTAAAGACAAGAGAACAGGGTTTCTGATTCTTTCCTACTCACAGGTGCCCCGAATCACAAGTGTGTTGTACAGTAATGATCTGGCTGCTTAGTCCTGACCTGGACTCTGAGAATTTTGGTAGCTAGAATGAGAGAAAAAAAAAAAAGACAGTTTGACTGGCCTTGAACTCATAAATCTCTTGCCTCTGCCTCTCCAGTGCTAAGATCAAAAGCATCACCCAGATGCAGGAGGCTCAATTTAATAATCTCTCTCCATTATGCAGCTTTTCCTTTTCTGTCTTAAATTGGAGACAGAAAAGATACATCAAAGAAATGCATTCATTAGTCAGGTAAAGAAGTCATTCACTCCTTTGAATGAGTTAACATGGAAAAGTACAGTAACTGCCCTGCAAAAGGCTGAGAAGTGACTCAGCGGTTAGGGGTACTCATTCCATCCGTCAGGCAGCTCACAGCCTTCCGACACTCCAGCTGCAGAGGATCTGGCATCTTCTTCTGGCTTCTCTGTGCATCCGTGCGTGGGTCCAGGTGTGTGTGTGTGTGTGTGTGTGTGTGTGTGTGTATCCTGGAAATGTTGACTGGAATGGTGACTACCATGTCTCCACAGCTCAAAACAATTCTCACCTAGAATGTTCTATGAAACAGTCTCTGTAGTCCAATCCATTTTTCTTCTTTTTCTAATTTCTGCTCAGAGTCCCCTGGAAAATATTACACTCCCTCCTTTTCCCTGGTTCGTGAGAAAATATAAATCCTGCTCATATGAGCAGCATGGAGATATACTGCTGCCAAGGGAAGCAAAGCTGTGAGCCTGAACATGAAATAAGAACAAACCGTACAGCCGTCCCCATCAGCGAGGGGAGCTTGGAAGACTCTCAAATTCCCACCAGAACCACAGCACACGTGTTCGTCTATGACTTTTATTCAATCTGTTTTATAGTTGAAGAACCACCATTCAAGGTCAATTCAATTTTTTTCTGATTTAGGGAAGTGGGCATGATCTTCATCGGAATTCAGTCTTTGAGTCCGATAGGAAGAGATAAAATTAGAGGGAGTAGATTAGGAAAACCAGCCTGTGTGGGCTGAAACACTAACCCTAACTCTGCCACACACACACACACACACACACACACACACACACACACACACACACACACACACGCTCCTGGGAGGACGCTGTGCACAGTCAGGGCCCTAGAAGCGTGTGATGCTTATAAGTAGATCATTAACAGGAATTCATGCACCTCTGGGAGAGTTCTTCCAGGTTGCTGATGGTGGCTGATTATAAAAGAAAGAGTGGTGAGATTTGATCTCACAGGTATGACAAAACCTTTTTTATCTGGACAGTGTCAACAAAAACTTTGGGGTCAGGGAGGCTGGGCTGAGATAGGCCCCCTATGTAGCTGCCCTGGCAACTATCTCATTTCCAGTGAGATTTTTTATTTGGGGCTAAATAGATTAGGAAATGAACCTAACCTTATTCTTTGTGTGGGTGTCTATGGGGGATGTTCAGAAAGCATGTCCCCTCTCTCCCCACCAATCTGTAGCTCCTGTGAGATGCTGATTTATTTGGATTTTGATTTTAGCTGTGATGCCAGCAGATAAAACCCAGGGCTTTGCACATGCCCAGCAGGCTCTGTCACTGAATGAGCCACCCCCCAGTCCTGCCCAAATGCTGAGATTCGACTGTTGATTTTCTCCTGGCTACTTCCACACCTCCCTTTTAAACCTATAAAGTAGTGAGTTTCAGTTACATGAGTTACCGCATTTATTTTATGGGTTATTTATCTTATGATAAAGATCTTTTAGATTCCAACGTGATGTACATGTAGATTTTCAAACTACCTCATGGGTAAGGAACCTGTACTTGAGAGCACCATTTAAAGGTGGTGACAAGCCTCATGGGAAAGTAGTTCTTTTTCCTTGTGATATAACCCATGGCATTGCCAAATTTGGTATATAGAACATGTGATATGTTCTCAACATGCTTTCAGGAAACCTCTGACTTCTATTAGAATTATTCTCATGAGAGCCATCATTGTTGCCAGCCCTTAGAGAGTGCTGTCTAGTGGAACATGCTGGCTGGCACAAACAGCCTGTATCTGCGTTGTTCAGTGTACTAGTGACCAGCTGTATGCTGCTGTTGGACATTTGAAATGTGACTAGCATGATTGAGAAGCTGAATTTTGAGTTAAGCTTAATTTTAATTAATATAAGCTTTATATAAGTAGCCATATGCGGCCTGTTGCTACCATATTGGACAGTGTAAGTAACAGTTTCAAAAATGTGTCAGGCAGAAGAAGAGAAATTAAGCCTTGATTAATTCTGGTAATACAAAAATAACATGTGTAAATTATCTCATAGATACTACCTTTGACATAAATTATTATTACTATTATTATTATTTTTTTAAGATATGGTCTCTCTATATAGTCCAGAGGTTAGCCTAGAACTCACAGAGATCCTCTTGCTTCTGTCTCCTGAGTACTAGGATTAAAGGTGTGCACCACTATATACACCTGGCTCAAATTATTCAGTTTTTATTCCCCCCAAAGTTTTAAAGCTGTATTAAAAAATTGTAATTGTGACCAATTATATATACACCCACACATCCTGAATTTGATCTTGAAACAAAAGATTCTGAGATGTGCTCGGCAGTGGTGGCGCATGCCTTTAATCCCAGTACTCAAGAGGCAGAGGCAGGCAGATCTCTGAGTTTGAGGCCAGCCAGGTCTACAGAGTGAGTTCCAGGATAGCCAAGGCTATACAAAGAAACCCTTTCTCAAAATCAAAAAACGACAACCTTAAAAAAAAATCCAAAAGATTCTGAGATGTGTAAAAAGCACTGATTTTCTTGGGCTGGAGAGGCTGCTCTTCGAGAGGACCAGGATTCCATTTACAGCAATCGCAAATGGCTCTAAACCATCTGTAACTTCAGTTCTACCAGACCTGGTGCCCTCTTCTGGCCTCCAAGGGCTCCATGCATGTGGCACACAGACATGTACTGAGGGACACACACATACACATTAATATATATATATATATGTATGTATGTATGTATATGTACAAATGATAATTTTCTTCTATTTAATTGCTGAAAAATTTTTATTGCATATATATATATCATATTTTCTTTATTCATTCATCTGTTGATGGATATATATATCCATATACACAGATATATATGTATATATGTATATGTGTATATATATACATATATATATAGTTTTTAAAGAAAAATTATATATATATATGACAACATTTTGAGCACAGAGTAAGTGAATGATTGCTAATTTTTCTATGAATGAAAACAGGAAAATCAGTTGGCAGTGGCTGTCAGGATAGTTTTTTAAAACAATAATTAGCTGCTCAATGTCTTTGGGATCAAAAATTAAGAGTTTGAAAATACTGAGCCCTCTAATATGCACACCAAATCTTTAGAGTAGCTTAAGAAAATATATCTTAATTTCATGACTAAATTTGTAAATTAGGCCCTTACTATATGTTACAGAGATCATCTGAAGTTCATTTATGTTGGGCCAAACAACATATTAGAAGCAGAGGCAGGACTGATCTCCTGGTAAAACTTTTACTAGCATGTATTATTTATGCAAAGTTATGAAGATACAGTGATTACATTCAACCTCTACATTGCCTTCCCTTACTACCACTGATCTCTCAATTAGTTCCTTTTCTACTTCCATATATGCATATATATATAATTACGTCATGATATATATGACATATCTATATCAGACTTAGAATGACAAGACATATAGTATGTATTAAATATAGGTTCTGTGTATTATCTTCATCTTTCTGAATCTGGTTTATTTTGCTTAACATGATGATGTCCATTTCCATCCATTTCCCTGCAAATGACATAATTTTCTTCTATTACAGCTAAAAAACCCTTCATTTTGCATATATATATATATCATATTATATAATGAATATACAATATATAATACACATACAAAATATCACATTTTCTTTATCCATTATATGCTAATGGGCACATAGGTTGATTCTTTGGCTTGGCTCTAGCAAACAGTTATTTAATGAAAAATGGTGTGCAGACGTCTGTTGTATGCCTACTTAGATTTCTTCAAGAACATTACTGATGGGAGGTTGGATCATATGGCAGTTCTAATTTTAGCTCCTGAGGAACCGCCATACTGATTTGCATAGCGGTTGTGCTAATCTATATCCCCCAACTGAGTAGGAGGCCCCACTCCTCTTCACCCGCATTTGCTTGTTTTCAATGAGTCTGACTCAGCACCTGATTCTGCACCTGTGTTTTTCCCTCGCTATCTTTCTACGCCGTTGGGTGTCTTTCTCTGAGAGGGCTGGTGGTGACCTGGGTTTTGCTTCCCTCTCTGCTGGTACCTAGTTTTCTAATTTTGGATATATCATATGACTTCTCCAGCCTCAGCTCTGTTCTTGGCCACCAAGCATCTTAGACAACGTGATTTATAAAGCTCGCTCTAATTAACAAATGGTTTTGACTTTGTGGGATTTGACTTCTGGGTTTCTCTTCTCCCACACTCTATCTTCTCCACTAAATGGCCCTACATTTAAACTAGACTATGTTTTAAACTACCAAATTTATTAGTCTCTTTAAAAACAGATAATGGCACAGTTTCCCCCATGCACATTACAACCAAGGTTATGTTCTTTCTACCCATGGGCCACCTGTGCATCTTTTCTTCCTTCTCCCCATGGGTCACTTGACCTTGGAGATAAAAATGTTCCCATATTTTAATAGAGTGTCTTTAGAATAGTCTTTAAAAGCAGAGGCACCTATGCTATGCTGATGTATAATTAAAAGAGCAACAAAACTGGCTCACAGGCAGCCTAACAGCTTGAATAATTGGCTAGAAGTGCAATAAAAACAGCAGAGTTTCTGGTTGCAAGGTGAAACATTGAGCAGAGAACCCACTGCTTCAGCAATGAGCTGGCATGGCCTGGGGCCCAGAGATATGTACACCTAGGCGGGGTGCTGGGAGCGGCAGCTGCTGCACTGTGGCTCGCTGACTTCATTAGAACCCAAAGTACCCTGAGTGTGTTCTCAAGTACTAGCTAAGTACCACAGAGACACGAGTGTGGATCCTGGCACTTTGTAGGTACAAAGCGGCTGTTTGAAAGTCTAAGAAAGTTTGCATAGGATCTGGGAACTCTCAGTGGATGTTGGGTTTGATTTCGGAGTTGAAACAGTCCTTTTGGCATGACCTACCTTCCTAAGGTGAGTCAATAAAGGAGAAGAGGAGAAGCACAGGGCACATCTGGATGCTGGATCTGGGGGTGAGATGGGGGTTGGATTATATAGCTTAGTAACTTGATGGCTGCATGACTGAGCAAGTTGCAAAATTTGAGCCTCAGTTTCCCTATCATTAGAATGAGAGTAACTCAGCATTTGTGTTAAGCCACTTAATGTGTGCTTGGGGTACTCTTTGACAAGTCACTTAGGCTCAAAAAGCAATGATGACTTTTGACGGATCTCTGAAGTCCTATATCCTTTAACCTTGAATCCACTGTAGAAATTCTTCCAAAATTACCTCTACCAGTTTAGCCACTGAACCTGGCTCAGACAGTTCTCGAATCTGTTGCTGGACAAATTCAGCAAAGATTACTTTCTTTCTCTTCCTGGTGGCTGCCAAAATAAAGCTGTTGGCTGCACCCCATTCACCATCATGAACAACCTCTTCCTTCTTGGGAGCGCTCTATTTAAGGCTTTCTGTGGGCTGCAGGGGAATGTACGTAGGAATTGGGCATTTCTTCATATGGGAACAAGATCTGTCTATGCTATCCCTATGTATTTTGAGCACATCTTCTGTGTCCTGGGGGAGAGTCTGGGTGTTTGTAATGTGTGCTTGTTTAGAATAAGTGAGTGATTTGCTGCTTTTGGTAACCTCGGAGGGCCATGTCTGTGTCATGATAACATGCTCATGGAAACCAGACCTTTGGAGCTTAAAGGGGCTGGGAGGCCATCCATATGCATCGGCTTGGGAGCCCCATGAGGGCGAGGACCATGCACTTTTCTACCAGCGTACTCTCAGCACCAAGTATGCAGTACATGTTCACCTCTCCAAGCCACTGTCTCCTTCTCATTTCATGAACAGAAGACTGAACTGATCCATAAAACCACTGAACAAACGAGTAAGCTGAGGCCCAGAGGTCAGCCTGTTTCAGAGCAAGTGGACCAGAGCAGGCAGGCCCAGAGCTCAGCAGGGTTGGCACAGAGCCCAGGTCATAGAAAGGTGGTCACAGAGTTTACAAAAAGTGAACTTATCCTAAGCCTAGCGGACATGCTGAGGTCCAGCGTTACACAGGTAGGCAGGGTTCGTTTCCAAGATTTAGAAGGCTAGGGAGAAGCAGGAGGAGTGAACACTGAAGTAAAGTTTGCAAGGGCGACAGATGCAATTCAGAGGGGCTCCTCTCTGTCAGGAAGTGTGTCCAACAAGCTACATGTGTCCTCCTGACAAGTTTCCTTCACTCGAGGGAGAACTCTCTCCTGATTTTATGAATGAGGAAGCCAAGGCCCCGAGAAAAGAAGCTACTTGCTCAAGGTCACACAGTTAATAAAGGGCAGACTCAGCCTGAAGCCAGCCAGCCTGACTTTCAAACACATGCTCTGACCACAGCAGTGGGTGGGGTGCTGGCAAGGGCTTTTCTGGAGGAGCACTGGGGCTGGAGAGCTAAAAGAGCATCTAACTTCTCTAGCAGTGGCCATTTATTTTCCTAAAAGTCATTCAGAAAAGATCTAGAAACAATGGTCGTAGGATCCGAGAGTTCAGAGTAGGAATCACGCAATTTCAGCATCCTTAACAGAGGACGAAGAAGCCACAAATGGCTGTTCTCAGGCCAGGGCACTTCAGCCCCGAGCAGTTTCCCTGGCACAGGCAGAGAGAGCTTGGCAGGTGTGCATACGGGTTCTCGAGAGAGGCAAGCTCTGTAGGTACTGGCAGCTGTCGCAGGGTGGAGGTCTGGGTCTTCCCAATTCCCCAGGTCTCTCCACAGATGGTCCCGGCCTGGCCATAGTTTCCCACATCAGCAGGTTGAGAACACAGTCTGACACACATGAGGTCTCTTTAAAGGCATCAGAACATCCTCCGCGGCCTTGCTGCCAGGCTCACCAGCATGCTTCACAGCCATGGCCGCCTTCTTCCAGAGAGTGTTGTCAGTACATATGTCAGAACAGCAAGCTCTTGGTCAGACAGGCTGCTCCTGTCTGACAGCAGCTGCCACAGGACAGCTACAGCAGAAGGACACGGGTTCTACCTGAAATGGGCTTCACGGCAGGCGGTGAGCATCATGAGCGAGGAGCCACAAGTGGCAGCCATAGGCTCAGGGACACGCTGATTTCCAACAGTTCCCCTTGGCTCTACTTGGATTAGGTCTGTCAATGTGTCTATCTGCTTCTCTTTTTGCGATGAGAGGAAACCCTGCTTGAGTCACTTTGCCCCTTTCTGCCTCTGTTCCCACCCTGTCTGCTTGTTGACTGTGCCTGTGTCCGTGGGCTCTATCCAGAGGGCTGACACTGGGCTTCTTTTCTAAGGACTCAGTTTAGATGTTCCTTTTCCTTTCTCGCTCAGAGAGCCCCTCCTTGCCCGCAGGCAGAGGAATAACCCTGTTAGCTCTGGGATAGGAGCCCTCTCTGTCCTTCCTAACTTACGCTTTGTGCTGAACATTTGAATTCACAGTAAGGCCCTCCTGTTCCTCTGAAGGCACAGGCTTTTGGAATTTCTAAAGCCAGGAAACCACTCTGTCGGCTCTGTGGCTCTGCTTTCTGCGGCCCTTCCTGACCCTGAGGCCTTGCTCACTGAATGGGGGGAAGGCGCCAACTGGGGTGGTGAAGGAAAGGTCCCCTCAATGCTTCATAAATACTATCTGGCCATCTCGGTTATGGGGTTTTATCAATCCACTGTCCGGAGTGGTATAAGAATGGCTGAGGACGGGCAAGGAGACTGGATGGAGGAGGCCTCTGCCAGCCTTGGGATTTTTTCCATTTTGGAACAGGCTCCCATCAATCACCACCAGCATATCCCTCACCGCCTTCACAATCACCCAGTTAGTAACACCGAGAGGCCTGGAAAAGTGGATAAAAGTGGCTAACACTAATAGTGCAATTACCACGTGCTAATCCCGCGCTAAGTGCCTCGTGGTGTCATCTCATTTAATTTTCACAACAGAGGACACCACAGGAGATTCCAAGGCCCAGAGAGGATAATTAATGTGATGGATGTCACCACCCAGACTGGAGCTGAGTGCACCAGGCATCAGCAGGTCCCCACTCTTCTTTTCTTCTCCCTCTTTGGCAGGGCTGTCCTCAGCAGTATCTCCTGTCCAGAGCATCCCAAAAGAAAGGAAAGTGCTCTT
Source organism: Cricetomys ansorgei (assembly GCA_026225945.1). NCBI lineage: Eukaryota > Metazoa > Chordata > Mammalia > Rodentia > Nesomyidae > Cricetomys > Cricetomys ansorgei. Next base: position 617,776 of record JAMJFZ010000242.1, on the reverse strand, counting down.
CTCTCTGCTGCATCACCAGGACTTCTGGGGCTGCTTCCAGGCTGTCTGGGCATTCCCTACAAGGAGAATGAGACTACCCCTCTCCAACTTGGCAGCCCCCTTTCCAAGATCACTGCACAGATTATCTGAAAAATATCATTTGGGTTTTGTCTGGGGCCCTGGGAACCATGTTGGAAAATGGAAGCACTCAGGAAGTTGGCAATTGTCTTTGTGCTCTGAGTGACTCAGTCCCCTGGCCCTTGAGCCAGAGGCTTCAGTATTTATACAATGTTGGCTTCCTGAGACCCTGGCAGGCCATCAGCTCCCATACGCTGCAGAGAAATCCTGGGACTATCAGCTGGCAAACTGGTTCCCCAAGACTCGGAGGTTTTCTCATTAGAGTGGAGACTCTGGAAAATATCTAACTTTTTAGAAATACCTTAAGGCTTCTAAGCCCCCATTCCCTTTTCTACATAGAATGCAACTAGATTCTGTCCTGGTTCTTTCCAGGGAATTTCTCTGGACCAGCTGTTATGTGGCTTGGACATGTCTCCCAGACATGCTTTATTTGGGTGGCCTGGTGTTTGTATTTAAGACCTTACAGATCATCATGGTTCACCCCTCTTCCTTTTTCCTTAGCCCTGATCATCCCTTCTCTGGAACTGTAGGCACTCAAAGACTCTGGGTTGAGATCTTACCTGAGAATCCAGGTAGAGAGTCTCAGAGCCACGGCAGTCAGAATACAGTAACTGTTCACCCCGATCCAATCTCTGCGGAACCTCCTGCCTCATCCTACCCATACCTCTACCATTACAGAAACAATCTTGGGCCTCAGAGAAGGCAAGAAGTCACCCACAGCCCTCATCACGTTGGCTACATCAGACCCGAGAGAAACGCTGGGTTTCAGGCCTGGGATGTCTCGTCTGAGGGAGGGAACACGTTGCAGAATTACCGAAGCTACTTGAGGCACTCTCAGTTCTCGCTCAGATGGTTGGGGTTTCTTGAGGCCCTCTTTGGTGTTTAAGGTCCTGGCCCAACTGTTCAGAGTCCCATAGTGCTCCCCTCATGACCTCCGTGATATTCACTAGAAGCTCACGTCCCTACTCCACAGAAGCCTGACCTGGTTGTAGGCCTCTTCTCCCCAAGGCCATGAGGGTGTTAGCCATCTTTTCAACTCCCCTTCCGGCATCTTCTTTCTTAGCCCCTCCTTTTCCCTTCCATTTCCCCTCCCGCCATCATTCCTCTGTCTTTCTTGTGAGAGAACCTGTTCCTTTGCTGCTGTCAATTTCTTGGGAAGTCTCAGTATTTCCCTTTCCATTTCTGGGGTCTTGTTTTCCTACCCATAAAGTTAACAACTGCGTCCTGGGGTCTCCCAGCTCTCGTTCACATTCTATATAATTAAATGTATAGCAGGGAGCTGGGGAGATGGCTCAGCAGTGAAGAGCACTGGTTTCTCTTCCAGAGGACCCAGGTTCGATTCCCAGCACCCACATGGCAGCTCACAACTGTCTGTAACTCCATTGCCAGGGCTTCTGACTCCCTCACCACCAATGTACATGCAGAGAAAACTCCAATGTGCATAAAATAAAAACAAAATGAAACAAAACAAAAAAGTGTATAGCAAGTATGGGTTGCAATGCCTTCTTGGGTGAGATGTGGATGGCAAAACTGAACCAAGGGATCCGAACTGAAGAGACTAGCTACTCAAAGCAGGGAAAAAACTCCTGGACCCAGGGACCGTGTTCATGAAAAGACATGTGCCAACCCCAAAAAGGACCCATCTGTGCAAACTAGATTCTGCCTGTGGGCCATCATTTTGGGTCTCTGCGTCTATCTAGGCAGATGAACACAAAGTCACTTTCGATTACTATCTGAGATGAGCCACATGCTGTCCACGTGCCTGTAGGACCTAGAGGGACAGAGTATTCCTGAAATGAGGTCTTGCAGAGCTCCAGGCTGGAGAAGGAAGCACCATATAAGCCTGTTACTCTCAAGGTTTCAGTGACATTACTCAGGGTTAGGCAGTGGCTTTCAAACTTTTTTGGGCCATGAACCACTAGAAAAAACCCAGGATATAAATCTGTGAAGCAAGGTGTTACTATCAAAATAGCATATATATTATATACTGACATTTTCTTTTTTTTCCTTCTATAATCCACCCCATTAATTTATTATTTTATTCAAAATGCTGTCTGCTACCAAATAAATTAATTTCAAGATCTGCTTATGGATTGTATGAAGAGGTCGTCAGAGGTGGAAAGAGAGACAACGATGATTCTAGCTGTATGCTCTCCAATGTGGCAGGTAGTCATTGGTCCTGTGGCTATTTAAATCAAAATGTATTAAGATTCAACATTCAGTTCTGAGTCATAGTGGGCAACTCAGGTGCTCAATAACTACACAGACTATTAAGCTGCTGTCCTGGACAATGCAGAGGTAAAGTTTTTTCCTTATTCTAGATCATTCTATTTGACATCTGGCTTAGCTCTAGCTTCGTAATTTTACCAATGGAGAATCTGAAAATCCAAGGTCCTTCAGAGAGGGTTTGTGAGATTGACACATGGAATTGGAACTAACAGAAGTCTCAAGGATATCTGCCAGTGGTTAGGAGCAGTTGACATGAGGAATCTTAGAGATTTATCTTCACTAAAACAGACACAACTCCAAGCCTGAAACCTACATCTTACATGCAAGGTAGTGAATCCAAACCTTAACCTTGACAGGAAAACAAAAGCCAATTTTCATTTCCTACTGGGCAACTGTAGAGAGAGACCAGGCTACAGAACCTGTCAGACCACACTTCAGATCTGGGCTTTGTCTCTCGCAGGCTGTGAGTGTGAGCAAGAGACTCCATGCCGCTGAGCCCTGGTTCCTCCTGTGACATGGAATAACAGTATTTACTCTTCAGGATTTTTGAGAGAATCAGAAAGCGATCTGTCCGTGGCAACAAAAGCTTGTCACAATAATGACAACAATGATGCTACCACTAAAAGCTAAACATTGGGGGACTATAAAGATGAGCACACTTTTTACCCCAAGGAAAGTTCCAGACTACAGTAAGGGATATGATAATGATGGCTGTCTTAATTAGGGTTTCTACTGTTGTGATGAAACACTCTAACCAAGAAGCAAACTGAGGTAGAAAGAGTCTATTTGGCTTACAGTTCCATACTGCTGCTCATCACTGAAGGAAGTCAGCACAGGAACCTGAAGGCAGAAGCTGATGTGGAAGCCACGGAGGGGTGCTGCTTACTCACCTGCTCCCCATAGCTTGCTCAGCCTGCTTTCTTAGAGAACCCAGAAACACCAGCCCAGGGGTGGCCCCACCCATAATAGGCTGGATCCTTCCCCATCAATAACTAAATAAGGAATGCTTTACAGCTGGATCTTATGGAGGTGTTTTCTCCATGAAGCTTCCCTCCTTTCAGACAACCCTAGTTGGTGTCAAGTTGACCTAAGACTAGCCAGCACAATGGTGATGGTAATGACAATGTTGACAGTGATTATGGTGGTGGTGGTAATTTTGTCTCCATTTCATCTAGTAGCTGGCACAGCAGGTACTCATTTTGTATTTGTCATGTGAATGATTGATTAAAATACATCACTAAGTAGCTGCCTTCTAAGGTAGAACTTTGTACCTATGAATGGCGATAGGATTATTAATTATTCCTAACCCGGAAGGGAAAGAGAGAGAAAGAGAAAAACCGGGAGAATGTCATGGAGAAATGATATTACAATAATTCATTAGTTTGTGTGTGTGTGTGTGTGTGTGTGTGTGTACCAAGGCACAGGTACACAGAGAGCATATGAAGGTCAGAGGACAACCTTGTGGAGTTATTTCTCTCCTCCAACCTTTACATGGGCATTAAGAATTGAATGCAGGCCACCAGGCTTGCAGGGCAAATTCCTTTAGCTCTGTGTTTCTCAGCCTTCTTAATGCTATGGCCCTTAATACAGTTCCTCATGTTGTGGTGACCCCCAACCATTAAATTATTTTTGTTGCTACTTTATAACTGTAATTTTGTTACTGCTGCGAATCATAATGTAAATATCTGATACGCAGATGGTCTTAGGTGACCCCTGTGAAAGGGTCGTTCTATCTCCAAAGGGGTCGAGACCCACAGGTTGAGAACTGCTGCTTTACCTTCTGACCCACTTTGCTGGCCCTCAGAAAGAAATGGCGTTTTCATAGTTATCAATAGGCTGCTGGTCTTTGATTTGTGGGGCCAAGAAGTCAAGCCAGGATTAGCAGCCAAGGAAAAGACGAAAAAGATCAAATGACAACAATGGAAAGATGGAGAAAAGTTTTAGATAATGTTTGTGAGAAAAAAATACAAAGATTTTACCACACAACATATTCCCATTTAAATCTGGGAAACAAATGTTCATTTCGAATTTGCTTTTTACATTATGGAAGGGAAGGAGGAAATGTTTAATCTCGGTGTGTATAAGCGAGTGGCCCTGGATTGCGGCTTAGCCTGTGTATAATGCCCCACAGACAGCGTTTTTCACCCATAAGTGGACATCTGTTGATTTCCTGCTCGGCATCTGTTCTCAGCTTCTTCTGGCAATGGAATCGCTCTCCTGTGAGAAGCCATTCCACGGAATGTAGGTAGGCTTGACACTGTCCCAGGACACAGTGACCAAGTAATCTGGCTCTGGCCCACCCAGAGGATGCTAATTCCTTTTTAGGCTAACGGCAGGCACATGGCCTAACTCTCCTGACTTTTTTCTTTTCTGTAGAAGCTCTTGGAGAAGGTGCCTTACTGAGCCACTGGGGACAGTCTTGAGAGTTTTGATGCCATCTGGGTTTGGTCTCCACTTGGAAATGGTCTTAGTGTGAACAGATTTCTGAGTGCCTTATTTGAGTCTGTGAATCCTCATGGGCCTAGAGCTATTGCATGTCTGAGCTTTCTAATTACATAAAGCAATAATGTACATTCTACCCTGTTCCCCTTTTATAGAAAGATGTGAGTTTGAGTTGGGGGCTTTGTCCTTTAGAGATAGCTAAGCTATGTCCTAATACTTAGTTTTCCATTCAAATTATAACTTGTCGCCAGTTTAAATTGACCAGGTACTCTATGGCCACTTCATATTGGAGTACATGTATGTAATGACCCATAGCGTGACTGAGGACATGGTGATGATCCAGGGAGACCTGACTCCTGCCTGCCTACAACTCTGGCTCCAGTGCTGGAGAAGGATGGAGACGGTGCTGTCAGAGAGGAAGGAGACCCAGCAGCTGCCTTCTCAGTAGCCAATTGCTCCCCTTTGCTTCCTGAGCCTCTTTCTTAGTGGACCCTCCTCAGAGCAGCCATGACTTTCAGAGAAGGTAGTAACCAGTTCCATTTTGTTGAGGGAATCCTGACTGGTGAAAATGGATCTTAGTAATTTCCTTCCTTTGCCCATGGTTGATTTAGGCAAAGACATGTGATGCACTCCTGGTCAATGAGACACCAGAGAAATCTTCTAGAGTTGGGTGGATAGAACTGGGTCCTGGGAAAGTTTTCTCTAACGGATATTATTATCCATATGCAATGATGGAGCTATGTGCTCATGTTGAATTACAAGCCTCTTCAGACAGAAACCATCTGGGAGCATGATGGCATTGATGGACCATCTAATTAGTTCATCTTGGTCCTCTTTTTGTTTTCTGTGTCATACAATAAAATTGTTTAGATTGCTAAGGTCAGTCTAGCTAGGGCCTAGCACCTGTTGTTGCAAGTACTATACAGAATCCAGGAAGCTGTGACCTGGGAGCATTTAAACAGTTGGGGTAAGCTTGTCAGAACAGTACTGGATAGAACAGGAGAGCTGGATGAGATAAATGGGGTCCCAGAGCAGAGGGCAATGTTGGATAGGAATCACAACAGTTTTCTCCAAGGCACTTTTCACTGCAAGGCATTTCTCAAAGTGATCAGCACACCACCTGCTGTAGAATTCCCTAGAATCCTAGAATTCCAGGTATTGTTAAAATATAGATGCCGGATGCCCGTCAGTGGTGGCGCATGTCTTTAATCCCAGCACTTGGGAAGCAGAGGCAGCAGATCTCTGTGAGTTCAAGGCCATCCTGGTCTACAGAGTGAGTTCCAGGACATACAGAGTTACAACAGAGAAATCGTGACTCAAAATAAATTATATACATATACATACATACATACACATATACACACACACATACATACACGGTGGCACTCCACTGAAGCTATCCCATTATGAACAAGCTCCTCTTGACATCCCTTTGCTCACCCTAGGATGAGAACCCTCAGGTTAGTAACTGGAAGGAAAAAGCTAAGCATTCCTCCATGCTAAGGCAAGAACACAAATAGCATTATCAGATAGTGTGCCAGCCTCTCCCTGGGTACTACAAAGTATATTTCTGCAGTGTGTTTGCCAACTTTCACGAATGTTTGAAAAAAATCAACTGGCATTGAAATACTGTCCCACTACTGCTAGATTAAACACACACTTCATTCTCTCAGCCATGACAGATGGCTTTTCTTCTCTAAAGTTATCTTTTCTTTTTCTGTCTTAAATTATTTTTATTAACTCATTGAGAATTTTATATCTTGTATTTTAAGCATATTTATCCCCTCCCTCAACTCTTTCAAGATCCATCCCTTCATTAAACACCTACCCAACTTTATGTCCTCCTTAGAAACAAACAAGCATAGAAACAAACAAACAAAACCACCAGTTTGTGCTACCCATACTCTCTTGGATGTATGGCCCTCCACTGAAGCGTGGTTGATCTACCTCCTTAAAGAAAACTTAACTCTCCCTCTCTAAGCATTGTAATTACCCACAGCTCCTCAACTGGGGGCCAAACTTCATGTCTTCCTCTCTCTCTTGTCTGGTTTGAGCTTTTGTAGGCCTACTGTCCCAACTACTGTGAGTTCCTATGTGCAACTACCCTGAAGTGTCTGGTAAGAACAGTGTTTCCTTACAGTCATCCACTGTCTCTGGCTCTTACACTCTTTCCTTCCCTCTTCTGGAATGATCTTCGAGCCTTGGAAAGAGGGGAGCATGATATAGACATCCTATTTAGGGCTGAGAATTCCACACACTCTTATTCTTTATATCTTGTGGGTCTCTGTGTTACTCTCCATCTACTGTAAAAGGAAGCTTCTCTGATGAGGTTTGAGAGGTGCACTAAGAACCTGTGTCTAGACAGTTTAAAGGTCCAAAGGGAAAACCTCTACTATTACTTCGCCAAATGACATACTTTAAACTGACTCCTAATGACTTATCTTTATACCCATGAAGTTGTCATTTCTTTTAGGGAGAGTATTCTGGATGTGTGATTGTAGCCATCTCTTACCAGGCAAAAATGAACAACCCAGGTGGCTATGCTGGCAGAGAGAAGGGCAAAGGTGTCTCCCTTCACAGCCACGCATTATAAACCATGGACCTTGAGGTCTCATAGCCAGCTTGTGTTGGTGTCATTTATGCAAATGAAAGTAACCACTTACCACTTTCTAGTTTGCTCCTTTGTCTATCCATCATCAGACTGCACACAGATAGACGGATCTTCCTGTATCTTTCCAGATCAGCCTCATCTCCATTGCTGCCAGCTCAATGTCAGCCATGGGCATCACTCATCATAAGTAGCCTTCTTACCATGACCCTCTTCTAGATGACCAGTTCTCAACTAGGACCAATCCCAGCCATGGTTATTTGGCAATGCCCCGAGACATGCTTGGTTATCACTGTGGTGTGTGTGGGTATGTTATTGACATTCAGCACTAGTAACCATCCTATAATGCACAGGGCAATTCCTCCTTCTCCTCTCAACATGGAATTATCTGGCCTAAGATGTTTATAAGTGCTATAGTTAAGAAATCCTGCCTTAGATAAAACTCCTTCATCCCACAATTCTCAGGGCAAATGTTGTCCACCTTAGTAGTGTTAATTCTGTGCCATTGCTTCTCATAGTCCCAGGAACTCTCTCTTGATGGTATTCTTAGCAGGTACTCATATAATTATTTGTTTCATCTCTGTGTCTCCTCAAAGACTCCAAACTTGATACAGGCTTTTTTTTTTTGTAAGCTCAGCTCTCTAGTCTTAATGCCAACCATAATATCTGGCACAAGGTCATATAGCATAAAGATTTAAAAATTGAAATAAGCCTACGTAGTGCACAACCACTTGCAAACACGAAACACAATGGACAGCATAGCTCCTGTCTGTGAGAAAATGATATTCTTGTTGAGGGCACCTGGAAGGCCATACCATACACTGAGCAGAGTTTTTTCCAAACTAGGGAAAGTGTCATCAGAATCCTACCATGTCAGCAGTTCTGGAAAGTTTTGGTCCCTGGACTCCTCTGTACTCTTACATTTTCTTATGAATGCCAAAGAGCTTTTGTCCATATCAGTTGTATCTAGAAATACTTATCATATGAGCAATCATACCTGAGGAATTAAAAAACAATCCAGAAGTGTAGAAGCTCAGATACCATTAGCTGTCAGAATGGTGACTGCACCACACATTGCCCTTGGAAACCTCCACTGTATACTCGTGGGAGAATGGGGAGAGGAAAATAACTTGAGGTCAGTACCAAATCACGCGGATCTTCTGGACTTCTCAGAGGGCCTCAGGGACTCTCAGAGATCCTGGAACATCTTTGGAAAGGTTGTACTATATGAGTCTTCATGTTAGAGGGATAAAATCCCACAAAGGAATCGGGGCAAGCTACATGGAAATGTTTCATCTAAGCTAATCCCTAAGAGATGGACTGCACTGGGACACTGCCATCAAACCAGATTTTATGGGACTACTGTGTGATTCCGAAGAATGAAGTCAACACCTGCCTGTCTTTGTGAACAGTTCCATGGGACCATTCATTGCTTATGACAAAACACTGCCCTAAAACACATTAAGAAAGGAAGGACTTGTATTATTTTTAGTTGTGTATAAAATTATTTTGTGCACTGTTGGGTGAGGGGATAGTCTAACTTTTGGCATTTTGTATTGTCTGCAGGTGTTGGATTTATGTGTGTGTGTGTGTGTGTGTGTGTGTGTTTTTTTGGTCATGATATGTATGTGCTATTAGTAGAACATCTGAGGAGTTCTGGATCAATAAAACACCTGAGCTCAGATGCTCAGGGTTCCACTGTCCAGGATAGTGGTTGCCATGATGGTGGTTCCCTCTGCTGAGATCTGGCAGAGTTTGCAACTATGAAAAATTCTTCCTTGTCCTTGGTGAGCCACTACAGTGACATACTGCTACAGGCTTGCTTTGGGGTTTATGATTTAAGATGTTCGGGTTCATGGGCCACTTACTTCATTGCTATGTGGGCTTGTAGTGAAGTAGAACATTATGGTGGCAGAAGCCTGTGGTGGAGGACGCTGATTACGACGCGGTATTCAGGAAGCAGCATGCGTGTGGCCTTCCCCGTTTATTGAATAGCGTGGCTTACAATCAGGGTGGATATTTCACTCTTACGTAACCTTCTCTGGAAATCCTCTCACAAACACACCCAGATGTGTGCTTTATTTATACACCTAGGCTTCTCTAAGTTCAATAAAGTTGACCTCAAGATTAGGCATCACGGTGACCACGCCCATGCATCATTAATGGCAGCTTTCACACCAAATAGCAGCAGAGACCAGGTAACCTGCAAAGCCCAAGGTATTTATCATACAGTTCATTATAGAAAAAGTGTGCTAATCCTTGTTCTTTAGAATGTGAAAATTAGCTGGGTATAGTGACACATATCTTTTGTCCCAGCACTTGGGAGGCAGAGGCAGGCAAATGTGTGAGTTCAAGGCCATCCTGGTCCACACAGTGAGTTCCAGGACAGCCAGAGTTACATAGTGAGACCCTGTCTTGGAAAAAAAAAAAGAACCCAAAATAAAAGAAAAGAAAAAGAAAAACAGAATGTGAAAGTTGAGATTTCAGCCAAAACTAAACTTGATGTCAAAACTTTTAAATGTACGCCATCTTTCGGAACAGGGTTTCTCTGCTGTAACTCTGGCTGTCCTGGAACTCACTCTGTAGATCAGGCTAGCCTTGAACTCACAGAGATCCACTTGCCTCTGTCTCTCAAGTGCTGGGATTAAAGGCATGTGCCACTACTGCCTAGTCAATGTACTCCATCTTAAATCAAGTTGGAGATCATGAGCAGGGAAGGAAAGTGGGAATTCACATACTTCCATCAGGTGGGGTACTTTGTCCCTAACCTTCCAATATTCAAAAGACTTACAGTAAGTCACTTAGCCATTTTGGCATGCTAAGTAGGTTGGTCATACAGAGAAAATTGTCCCCAAGTCAGAGACGCCCTGTGAAGACACAGGTGACCGCTCAGGGTGGTGTGCTCCCTATATGTGGTTGAGGCTGTGAGATTACGAAGTTTACAGGGTGAGAAACCAGCTCTTTGAGTATCAGATGCGTGATTATATCAATTCAAGGAATATAAACTCAGTGCTAACAGGGATACATGAGTGATGTCATTGGGGCAAGATGAAGGGAGTAGTAGGTTGTTGTCCCAAAGACTTGCTACTACTTGGTTTCAACTGAGTTCTGTCCTGTGTGGACACAAGTTCAGTGAAACAGGGAAACTTGGATTTTAAAGTAAAACTCCCATTTTTTTCTTTATATCTTGGCTCAAATACCAAACAAATAAAAATAAAAAAAGAATATAATATGAGCCAACTAAAACACATTAATGGATATTTTTTTTTTGTCACTCAGACTATGGGGATGAGATAGACTTTAGTCTTCTTGCCAGCTTAAATACACTTTGATTCTAAGAGGATAAAAGCAGCCTTTTATATTCACTCTGAATTTTGTTTTGTTTTGTTTTGATTCTCACAGTCTCCTGTCATCTCATATTTTTGCTATGTAGTAGCAAAGTCAGGACTTTTGACTTCAAGGCTAGCATTCATTCGGCAGCTGAAGAGACATCTGCACTTGCAGAGGGGACTGGGTGGGGCAGAAGGGACACGGGTGGCGAAGCCTGGAGAGGTACGCTGTGTGACTAGGAAGAACACTCACGGCGGGAAGTGTAGATACGAGCCAGCAGTTGTCACACAGAGGATCTCAAGCAACTGTTATTCTATACAGGCCTTCTCTGGACTTCAAGGATATAGGATCCAATGGACCCTTGAAGTGGTCTGAATGGAGTTTTGATCACTTGGAAAGGATTAAGAATTTGGCACTGTTATGGGGCAAAATAGCCATAGCCAGCATATCAGTGAGCAGGCATGGCTGTGAAGAAAGGAGGTGGATCAGAACTGGTCCTTAAGCCATAGTTTGTCCACTGTTCTACAGTTATCCAGTGGTCTGGCAGAACAGGTGTGTGTCTGTCTATACTGTGTCCTGATGCCACCCAACCTTGCAGGCCAACTCAGAGGTTACTAAGCTGGATTAAATGACTAGATAACATTGATAGTTCCTTCCCTCTGTGAGATTCAAAGATGCTTTGAATTGCTTTTGTCTCAGATATAGGCCTAGAACCCCTACCTCCAGTTCACGCTGTGCTCCGAATGGGGCAAGCCTCTAGCGAATCGCCCCCCGACTGCAATTGCCAACTCTGTAACTGAGCATATGTTGGTGAGAGCCTCAATTCATAGTGAGCCTGTTAAAATGCGAGGAGGGACAGCTAGCAGATCTTTCCAGTTAGAGTCCAGGCTGCTAATTACTTTTGTAAAAAGAAATACATAAACATGCAGATGGCAACTGTAGTAAATATGATCTTCTACATATAAATATAAAAATCCTACCCACTCTTCAAGGCCTTTCTCATATGCACCACATTTCTAGAAATAGTCTCTGGCTCTCCTTTTATCCCTACTCCACATATGAGCTATTTTTTCTTTGAAATCTCCTGGTATGAGCTTCTTAGGGTTAAGCCATGCCATCAAACTTGAGCAGACATGAAATTCCTGGATGGCTTGTCAAAATTCAGATTGCTAGGCTCCACCCCTATGGTTTCTGGTACAGTTGCTCTAGGATGAGGGCTGAGAACCCGCCATTCTTCAGCCAGTTCCTACATGATGCTAACGCTGTGACTTTGAAGATTACACTCTGAACACTTCTGACCTCCAGCACAGTTCACACGCAATACAGTGACTCATACACTTGTTTGATCTCTCCATCAGATTGTAAGTCATTTGAAGAGGGATGTGTGTATACCCAGAGTGTTCTTGGGGGCACAGAACAAATATTTGGAAGCACATACAGATGAGATGAGGAGGTAAGAGTTTGTTTGTTTTTTTTTCTCAGGATGAATTTGAAAACTATTTCCTATAGCAGGTGTTTCTTGAGGCCACAGAATAAGTAAAATGCAACAAATTTGTTCCCAAGAAGTAACCAGCACAGGAAACCCCTGTGGTTATAAAAACAATCTCACCACCATTCAGGTGGAAGACAGAAACCCAAATGGAATCCATCAAATGCACACTGTGCACAGTGTGGTTGCAGAGACAGGGTGGGGAGAGAGGGGGAGAGAGAAGAGAAACACTAAATTAGGTTATCTACATCAGGAGGGCCTGCCAATGGCTGAATCATGACCCCCTCACTATTCACAGACTGAAACACTAACCACTAGCATCTCGGAGATTTAAGGAGAAGATTAAGTTAAAATGAAGTCATGAGGTAGGCTTTAATCCAACATGACTGGTGTCCTTAAAAGAAGAGCAGAGTACACAGGCTGCACAAAAGGTCGAAGATGTGGACACATGCGAGAGTAGTCAATTATATGCCAGCCACACAGAGAACCATCCATCCCTGTCTGAACCTTGACCTTCAGCTTCATGTTCACATTTGTGAGGAAAAAAAACCTCCACTGTTTGTGCCACCCACTGCATAGCAGTATGTTATGGCAGCTCTAATAAACTATTTAATAGAGTCCAAATTATTATTATTATTATTATTATTATTATTATTATTATTATTACTTTGGTTTTTCAAGACAGGGTTTCTCTGTTGTAACCCTGGTTGTCCTGGAACTCACTCTGTAGAGCAGGCTGGCCTCGAACTCAAAGAGATCCATCTGCCTCCGCCTCTTGAATGCTGGGATTAAAGGCATGCACCATCACTGCCCAGCTCCAAATCATTATTTTAAGTAGTGTGATTGGTATAAAAGCTGCTAAGATAGCCCAGAGAGATGGCTCATGTTTCTGGATTCACTGGACCTGGGTTCAGTTCCACACTCATGTGGTAGGTTACAACCACCTATAACTCTAGTTCTAGGGAATCTGATGCCCTCTTCTGACTTCTGTGGGCAACAGGCACACACACAGGGAGAGAAAGAGAGGGGGGGCAGGCAAAACATTCATACATATAAAATAAAAATAAATAAAATCTTAAAAAGTAGCTACCAGGGAATCAAAGCTATACAATGGTCTTGGAATAGGAGGCACTTACTCTCAGCCCCAGCCCCAGCCCCAGCCCCAGCCTGGAGGAATCCCAAGTCCTAACTGACCTCTCCCAACTCATTCTCTGTACAACAGCCAAAATGATGTTTTTGAAATGCAAACCCAATGATTCTCAACTCTGATTCCCATCACCTCCAGAGGCATCGGATACTACCCAGTAGCTTCACTCTACCCTGAGATACAGGTAGACACCTTGCCATAGCCTGGAGGTGGTGCTGATCCAGCTCCTGTTGGCCTCCTTAGCCTCATCTCTGACCTGCTTTCATCAGGCATCCACCCCGGACTTCCTTCTTCCTTTCCATTGCACCTGGCTTCCTCTGCACACTGGCAGATCCGCACTCCCCAAGAGGCATGCCAGAGGTGCTTCTGGGTTACCTGGCTCACATTTAGGAAAACATACAGAGGCTGACAGCTTTCATCAGGGAGAGGTCATACCTAACCCCACTCTATTGCCTGTGACAGATGAGCCATCACTAGACAATGGTCTCAGGGATAGCTGCCAAGAGCCAAAAGCATAAGCAAGGGGCGAGGTAAAATGTGAGTCCTCCCGAGAGGTCCACAGCATGTTCTTCCCAAAGCAAACGCAGGTGAATCCTGGTGACGACATCACCCACCTGGGAGCTGTAAAAGGAGCTGGAGGGTGACATTCTGAGCCTGTCAGCCAAGACAAGTCACCTGCTCTGACAGGCATGATGAAAGGGCTCTTTCTTTTTGGTCTGGCTTGATCACTGGCCTTCCAGACACAAAGGGAAGCAGCCAAGACTGTATGTACCCTATGGATACCATGCTGAGACCCTTTTATTGTCATTTAGAGACACCATGCTATCGAATGAGACACATTGGGTTGTATGAGCGGTGGCGTGGCCCAGCAATGCTATAAAATACTTGAAATGAGGGCAGTGGTATGTAATTACATTAGATCCACAGCGAACTGACTCTTTCTCTTTTGGTCCATTCACCTGTAATCCAAATAAACTTGGGTTTGCTTTATGCTCAGTTACTGGGCAGAGTTGTATTAGACTTTAATGGGTAAGAAAAACACTACCAGTACCCAGAACTAATAAAATTAAAAAAAAAATCAATCCAGATCTTTGCTGGCTTCTCTTCCTCTCAAGCAGTCAAGGAAGTAGGTACCTGTTAATATCTATCAGACAGAGGTCAATACAAAAGGCTTTATGTTTGCTGTGTGTGGTTGGCTCCAGCCCCATGAAGCAGGAAAGGAGAGGATCACCCCACCTGTTCTGTGGCTGAGCAGACTGAGGTGCAGGTACTGCAGCCAATGTGCCTGATGCCAGCCCAGCCCTTGTACATTCAGCCAACTACCTTCCTACATTTAGGTAGACCCCTTCCTGTCATCCTGCCCTGTAAAATATTGGAGAATTTTCTGTCATGATTGGTAGTAAAGCTGACTATTGGAATTATTAAAGTCAAGAAACTCCAAGAAATTCATTGCCACTTGATTCTCAAACCTCAGCTAAGTGGGTTGTTCAGACAAGAAAGGGGAAAACATCATTGAAGCACAAAAATATGTCCATTTACTCAGCCTCTCTAAGTCAGATTAATGGCCAAAACAAAACCCCACCAGAACACCTCCCTTCTAGCCAAAGAGGTATCCTGTCCCCAGTCAACTCCAGGAATTCTGGTGCAATAATTAACATGTAAGCCAGAGGCCCAAACTCATCGGCACAGGACAGATTCTCAGATGAGTCACAGAAGCCCCAAATCTCACTCACATAAAAGGCTTACTGACAATATGTGTTGGAAGAATGTGCATTTTAAAGGAGACAGCCTTGAAGACAGCAAGTAGAATCATGGCAATGGGGGAAGCAGGTGGGAGGAGGGTGAGCTCCTCTGGTTCAAAGCCCTTGGAGGTTCTCCAGAGCATCCTTTATGTTTGTACCCAGCACTGGACTTTGCTACCAGAGAAGGAGTATTTTCCCCACAGCACTGAAGTCACAGATGCTGAGGAAATCCAAATCAGCATGCTGATTCTAGCTGAAGGACTGGAGGCACCTGAGGGCTTCCCGGGCAGGTTAACTGTGGGTGATGCCCAGCTGCTCTGGGTTTGAAGGTAATCTCTGGATCTGGATTTAGCTCAAGGGGAGAAACAACCTTAGGAAAGGCAGTGAATTCAGATCTAGACAGCACAAGAAAAAAAAGGTAGTCTGCTGAATAGATACAGAGAGTGACAGGTTAGGTCGGCCAGGCCCTGTGATTGGCCAGAGGACTTAAAGGTTCCGGATAAAAAGATAAATATGGACATGTTCTCCTTCCACTGACTCCTGGACCGCTGCTGGGCTTGGAATAAGGAAGGACTGGAGATGGAGACCATTCCTGGGTCACACGTGGTCAGTCTTTTTGTGTTTCTGATTCTTCTCCACCTGTGGACACACACAGGACTCCCATAGGCCAAGAGAGGAGCCAAATATATCTCAGTCACACATGAACAGTGTCTCAACCTTCCTAAGGACAAGGTTTCCTAAGAGTTCCCTGAGTCCCTTGACACAAAAAGCTTTTCTCAAGAAAGCTTTATTCTGGTGTCACTTTTTATTCTGGCACCCACCAAACCCCAGTGAGGACCTGTCCCTAGGCAGGAAGTTCTAAGCACAACTAGATTACAAAATCCATGCACTAAAGCTCATGTACATTGGCAAAAGTCATTATTTATCTATACTTACTGGGTGATTTCTATGTGCTGGGGGGTTGGGAGGCAGTTGTGTTTCCTGGACATTGGGACTTGACAATTATATGGGAAAGGTCTACAGAAAGTAATTAAACAGACATTTACGAAATGGGGGGAATAGAATGAAGCCACTGAAGAATGGGGGAGGGGAAGTATTCTGGCCAGACTACAAAGATGGGAGGGAGTCAGCTGTAGACCAGGAGCAGGAACTAACCTGCTGGAGGAAAGGCACACACAGGGGACCCTAGATTGCAGAAGACAGAGTCACTTCCAGTGTGATTGGGGCCATGGAGAACAACACAAATATGTTGGAGAAGTGGCTCTTGAAATATACAATGCTTACAGGTTTGCTGAGCAACCAATAACACTTTGACAGGTGTTTCGGTTGAACTAGCCTTTAAGATAAGAAAGGCTGGCAGGATGGGCCTGATGAGAATACTAGCATCAGAGACTACAGACTCGGCGGGACA
Source organism: Cricetomys ansorgei (assembly GCA_026225945.1). Classification (NCBI taxonomy): domain Eukaryota; kingdom Metazoa; phylum Chordata; class Mammalia; order Rodentia; family Nesomyidae; genus Cricetomys; species Cricetomys ansorgei. The sequence goes on along the minus strand of JAMJFZ010000242.1, from coordinate 601,261 downwards.
GCTGAGACTGGAAGTCAGTTCTTTTCGAAAGGCCAGATTCTAAGAGGATAATCAGGTGCGACCCTGAAAGTGTGTACAATGTATTATCACTGAACATAGAGATTTTTAGAAAGAGTTTCGGTAAGTACACAAACAAGGTCATAGTAGAGATAAGGAACATTTACTTGTCTCTAGATAATTTGCTGTGGCTTTTTGCAATGAGTTACTTTTCTGATCAAAAGCAAACTCTGTTATGATTTCTTTATGTATGTGTTAAGTGTGCATGTGCTCATGGATGTACATGTATACTAATTTAGGTAAACATGTGTACATGTGTGTATGCATGATTGTAGCGGCCAAAGGTTGATGTTGGTGTCTTCCTCTGGGGTCATCTACCTTAGTTTTTTAGACAGGATCTCTCACTGAGCCTGGAGCTCACCGATTTGGTTAGACTGGCTGTTCATTGAGCCCCAGGGACCCTCTTGTCTTTTCCTCCCCAACATGTGCAGTTGTGTCTGGCTTTTCTTTCTTTTTTAAAAACATGAGTGTTGATACCTCAACTCAAGTCTTCAAACTCGCATGGCAAGTGTTTTACTGCTTGTGACATCTCTATTCTGATTTCTCCCTATGTTGATTAATCCTGCCTATTCTGTTATGATATCTGCCTACCACGATTAATTTTGTCTGCGCTTTAACTTCATTTAAATGGAATCAGACAGTTTATACTTTTACGTCTGATGTCCTTCCTTATTCACCATCTTCTACCACTAATTCATATTATGGCTTGTATCACCAGGTTGTGACTTTTTCTTAGCAAGTGATAATCCATTGAATAAATGGATCATAGTCAGCTTATCTAGTTGTGTGTCGACAAATATTTGGGTTGCTTTTAGCTCTGGGCTATTATGAATGGAGATGCCAGGAACATTCTTGCATAAATCTTCCTACAGATATATGTTTTCATCTTTCAGGAGTCCACAGCCAAGAAAGGTGTTGTTGGATCCTAGTAGGTATATTCTGAATTTTTGTGACACTCTCATGTAGTTTTCCAAAGTTACTGTGCAGTCTGCATTTCCACCAGTAACATGTGAGAAATGTTAGTCACTTGGGTGGATGTACACAGGCATTTTGGAGCTGTATTTCACCAGAAACTAATGATTTGAGTTCTTTTTTATGAATCTGTTAGCCACTTTCTTCTGTTGGGATGTGTTGGTTTGAGTTATTACCTGTTTTTACTGATTTTCGTGGTCAAGGAAGTCATTGCCTACCTCAGGGTCATAAGATGCTTAGCTATATTTTCCTGTAGAAGTCTTATGATTTTAGCTTTTATCTCCTTTATGTCTGTGATATATTTTGAATCAATTTTACATATTGATTAGCAGAGTTCTTGTAATAGCAGCAGGGATGGATAGACTTGTCAACTGTAAGGACTTCTTTAATTTTATTTTTAACTTTTTTTTTGAAGCAAGGTGTGGTTTGAATAAGGATGTCATAGTCTCATATATTTGAATGATTGGTCACCAAGGAGTGGAATTTTTTGATAGTATTAGAAGGATTAGGAGGTGTGGCCTTGTTGGAGGAAGTGTGTCACCGGAGAGGGCTTTGAGGTTTCAAGAAGTCCATGTTATGTCCAACTCTCTCTTTCTCTCTGCCTATAGACCAGGATGTAGCTCTCAGCTACTGTGCTAGCACCTCCCTGTATGCTGCCATGCTCCCTGCCATGATGACAATGGACGGAGACTCTGAAACTGTAAGCCAGCCCCGAGTTCATGCATTCTCTTATAACGTTGCCTTGGTCATGGTGACTCTTCACAGCAACAGGACAGTGACTAAGACACAGTATCTTATCATGTACCTCTGCTGTCATGGAACTCACTTACATAGCCAGGCTCGCCTCCAACTCACAGAGATCCACTTGCCTCTGCCTCCCAAGTGCTAGGATTAAAGGTGTGCACCACCTCCACCACCAAGTTTTTTTTTTAACCCTTTAATGTGGATATCCTGCATAGAAGTTCCAGATCTTAAAGATTTGAAGTTGGAGAGTCTTTTGTCTTACCACATATGAATCCATGCAGCCACATTTAGGGTACCTAAGGACTCCTCTTTGATGTCAAAACCATTCATGAACCTTTCTGTTAGTAGTCCATCTATGTAGTATCTTCTGGAAGCTTTTCCCTCAACACATGCATTGGTAGATGCCATGCATCTGAAGATCAGCACACATAAGCATTCTCTGGAGCTCTGGAAGCTATTCTTTGGTCCCTCCATGATCTGAAGCTGTATAAGGGGAGCAAGTACTCACAGCTGACTGTCATGTGACTCCCATCCTTTGGATTTAAGAGGGGCACCTTCGCACACTAGCAAACCACACTGACCCACAGAAAGTGAGTTGTATGCAGAAGAATGTTTTAATCCAAATATTCAAATGAAATGGACTTTAGAAGTGGGCATAAAATCACTTCAGAATGGGATGAGAGTGTATGTAAGGAAGAGTATTTTATCCTAAAGATGGCTAGGAGTGTTTGATAAATGGGAATAGTTATAAGACTGAAACACATGGTTCATAACCCCCTTTCCTTGTTGAGAGTCTGCTCAGGTGTAGTCTACACCAGCTGAAAGCAGTTGGAGCAAAAATAGAATTTGTTGGTTCTTACAACAGCGAGGTCTGGGGTGGCAGGTAGTTTTGGCGTCAGGTATTGCTGGGCTCATGGGTTTTTCTACATGGTCACAGATACGATTTTATTTTCCCCACTTTGTTAGATAAAATGGCCACTGGTGTCCCTGTGTCAGCATCCCAGCTTGGTAACCTCAAGGAAATAAACAATTCACCTTAAAAATCAATGTGACCTCTGATTCATGGCTGCAATTAAAAAAAAACCCAACAACAAACTATTCATGGGAAGTGTTCAAGATGGGGTCTAACGTGTAACAAAGCCCTCCGTTATTAGCTAACAATGAAGTCCTGTGTTACCAATACACGCTTCTGACGCCCCTTCCCAGGGAATGGATGGTGCAGACCTGACGGTGCCACATCAGTACCACGTGATGCTTATTCTGGGTACTTAAAGGGACTCCTCCCAGCACATTCAATGTATCTCATCACTTCCTCGCTATCTGTCTTTTTGAGTGTTTGCCCTGAACTGGGCACTATGCTAAGCATCCGGCACCAATTCTCTCACACCTCCCTTCCTCCTATCTGAAGAGGAAACTCAAGTGTGGGCAGGGAGAGATAAAGCAAGTCTCTGGAGGTGATTCAGCCAGCAAGCGGAGCGCCCAGTTGGAATTTGAACTCGGGCTACCTGACTGACTCTGTAGCTCAAGCACTTGCCCTATCTAGGCTTCTTGATTGCATCAGTGACCTAGTTTGTAAAGTATCGGTTTTGCGTAGTTTTAGAAAACAGAACCAGGTAACGGATCCACTGGTAGGCATAACGCGATGTGGACAGTGTGCATGGTGAGCCGTAATGCCACAACCGCACTGTAGTCCCATGCTCTTCCCCTTGTAAGCCGCATGTACCGCTGCATGTCACCAACCCCTGTGGCCTGCAGTGTACCAGCTAGGTGTCAGCATGAGTTCTTCCTAAATAATGCACAGCCGTTGCCAGGTCACGACTCAGCTCAAAGCCTCTCGCGTCTCCTCACTGACTACAGACTGTAACACAGACTCCTTAGCTGGCACCTCAAAGCCTCAAAGACCTGATCCTCACCGTACCTCCTCTAGCCTTGTTTCACCCCATGTATCTACTCACGCACACACAAGGTGCCGTTCCTGTCCTTTCTCTAAATGATCATATCCTTTTACGCTGGTCTACATCCCAGTTCCCAGCCCAAGGCCCAGGACTCAGGAGTTGTACAATAAGGGGCTGTGGGATGCTTTCCAACGAGAATAACTAAATAAGTCATGCTGTCCTCTCTCCTTGACCTATGTTCATCCCCTTGAGGTCTAGGTTGAATGGTACTTTCCCAGGCCGTTCAAAGGACTTTGGCTTGTCTTCATTATCTCCTTCTCTCCCCATATCTGAAGGCTTCCCTCATTGTGCAGTCCCCAGTGTCTGTGCCTTGGTGACTCTGGATGGAAATTATCTTTGGCTGGCACCCCTGTCCTGTGCATCTCAGATGCCTGGAGCATCACGGCCATATAGACTGGTGATTTGTTTCTTTGCCTGAGTAAATGAGCAAACAGTACGGGGACATCTTACTTCGAGACCAGCTTCCAATCTATGTGTTCCCAGGGGCTCTCGGCACAGAAGTGGAGGAGCAGGAAGCAGAAAGGTGGCATCAGTCAGACATACATGGCTGGACACCTGCATGCAGCTTCCAGCTTGTGGAACCTTGTCCAGGTGACTTACTTGTGAACTTCAGTCTCTTTTTATGCAAAAGAAAGACGTTAAATTTATCTTTTCATATATTTACCCACGGCTCTGTCACCTGTTTCAAATCTGAGATCTGGAGCCAGCTGTCTCTTCTCTGAGCCAGTTCCTTTTTCTGTGAATTAAGTCTAATGTGTGGTGTCTACCATACAGGCTCTCTGTGAGGGCTCAGAGGGTTAATGCATGGGAAGCCAGGAACCTCTGTTTTACATACAGGGTCATAAGCAGCACTGATCCAATGCTGAATTAGGAGCACGGGGTTGAGCAGGACAGAGCAGGCAGGGTCTGTCACACAGCCATCGTGGGAGTTTTAGAAGGGGACAAGAGATAGAAAGGAAGTAAATGAGCTAGTGAACATAATCATTATGGGTCATGCAAGGTCTGTCTGTGAATAGTGAGACGGGAACATAACGTGGGGGCCTTTCTTAGATACAGAACCCAGGTGCGTCTTGTAAGGATTCAGTAAGTGATATGCAGGAAACACTCAAGCTACAGTTAGAATGTCTCTTCATTGGGAGGAGGGAGAGGAGGGGGAGGGTAAGGGGAGGAGGAGGAGGAGGAGGGGGAGAAAAAGGGGGAGGGGGAGGAGGAGTCATCTCTGATGGAGGTTGGGCTTCTCATTGTTCCACACATGCTGCCTCCCAGGTCTCCTCTTAACGTGTGTAACAGTCCCACCTCTGTGTGTGCCCTTTAAAAGGAGGGATTTATGGTCATCAGAGGTGCCTGTCCCACATAATCCCAACATCAGAGGCAGAGCTTCCATGCTGACTTGAAAATAATGTAATTCAGTGGACACCAAAGTCTACCTTTGGACAGCAGGGCCAGGATTCCTGGGCAAACGGTTTCCCGGATCTTAAAATGCAGAAGCAGACCTCAGGCAGCCCCTGCTCCTGCACACTGAGAGTGGCTCGCAGCAGGAAGATTGGCACTTTGTGGAGTACGCTTCAGGTGCTTAAAATAGATCAACTGTGTCATTAGACTACTTAAAGCAGCGTTCTCATTGGCTCTGCTGGTGAGGGCAAGCGATGGCAGCCCATGGAGAAAGACCTTTGCCTTGCACAAAATTAAGCAGTTGCAAGGAAGCAGCTCTGAAAGATTCTGCCAGTGTTGGGTGGGAGTCAGCCAGGAAGGGGGTTGGGCTGGTTACCAGCACAGAAGCGGAACCCTGCCCCCAGCAACCCACAGCCATGGGGAACCTGCCTGTATGTGCACCCTGTCTGGCTTGTGCTCCACTGAAATTTCTGTGGGGTTAGTTGCACTCTCAGGGAGGAATGGACCACCATATGGTGCTGAGTCTGGGGTCTTCCTGCTCCCTTTCTGGTTTTGCATCCTCCATTGTTCTGGCCACTTCTTCCTGAGCACACTGCATATCACTGCCCCTTCTGAAAACGATGCTTCCACAGACAGAACCGAACCAGGGTTCTGCAGAGCAGTTCTCTGATCTCTTGAAGTCCACACAGCCTGCCTCACTTATGCCAGCAGCTCACAGCGCTCAGTGCCTCTTCCTGAGCCTGAGATCAGCCCACCTCGACCACCTCTCCGTCCTTGATGGTGGAATTATGGTGGTTGAGGATGGGAAAATTCAACTAAGGAGGGACACAATCATCTATCTGTAGTGAAGAGCATAGCAGAGAGCGTGGGCTTTTCATTAATCAATTCATTCATCAGATACCTTTTGAGCAGCTGCCATGTAACAGGTACTGTGCTTTGCTTTCTGAGAACTTCCCTAGGGGAATGGGAAGAAGTTCTGTTCTAGCAAGGCCCCAGGTAGCTATGTGAGGTCCTTGCATGTGACCTCACAGCACTTAACTCCTGGCAGTTATCTTCTTGAGCAGACACAGAGCTCATGCTGTGACTGGATGTTCTCCGCTGGACCAGGCATGTTTTCTATGTCACAGCAAAAAAGGAACAACCATCAAAGAAGGGATGCCTTGTTTCAGGCATTGGGGAATCAGTGGTCCAAAATAGTCTCCTTTGCTCTTGGTTCTACTTCTAGTACCAGGTTCCCCAGAAGCAAAAGCTGACCTTCAGGAGACACAGACTTTGTTCAACTACCAGGATAAGATATCCACCTTCTGGGAGCAGATCAGCTAAGAAAATAAGGACCCACAATGCAGTCTGCTCCTTTCAAGGTGACTCTAATATCTGGTGGTATGAGGTAGATGATCAGCTACCAAGTCCAGGCAGACATTCTCCCATAAGCATCACAGATGAGCTGCGGTTTCTCCATGGGAAGATGCAATTCTCCACTTTTGATGCTATATGGATCATCTTCTAGATTGCACTATAAAAATCCAAGTGTTGTAGTGGCAAAATGGCATAGAAACTGTGGCTAAAGAGACTTGTATACATATAGTATACCCAAAGTGTAATTAACTTGGTCGTGTGTGTGTGTGTGTGTGTGTGTGTGTGTGTGTGTGTGGGTGGGGGTGGGGGTGTGGGGGAACATGGCTTTGAGATCTTCTAATTTTGTTTTTAAGATAAGCTAGAAATCCCAATTTTGAGTTTTCTAATAATTCACATTTATTAAAAGTTCAGTACAGGGCAAACACAGCATGCTGGCCACCAGAGCCTCGTTGAGCCTATCTGTATGGTCCATGAAATACAGCCACACTGGTTATATTTATTGTCTATTCCCAGCATCATGCTCAGTGCAGACCCAGTTTTTAGCAAGTAATTTTTGAATGAATACATCATCCAGTTTTGATTCCCTTTTTGGAAATTACCAGAGCTAGGCAAACCAGAAACCAAGACGATGCTTGCAAATTTCCTTACATTACTGAATATCGGAGCTGCATAATGTCCTGAGTGGGTCTGTGATATGTGTTTAGCAAACTGATGTGAACATGCTAACCCATCTCTGGCCTTCCCTTGAATGAGGTTCCCAAACCCCCTTCCCTCCCTTCTTTCCTCCCTCCCCTTCTTCCTTCCTTCCCTTCCCTCGCTTTCTTTTTCTTTCCCTCTCATCTTTCTTCCTTCCCTCCCTCCCTCCCTTCCTTCCTTGCTTTTTCCTTTCTTTTCCTTTTTTTTTCTTTTTGAGACAGAACCACAGGTAGCCCAGGTTGGCCTCAGTGGCATGTAGCTGAGGATGACCTTGAACCTTTGACCTTCTTCCTCCATCTCTGAGTGCTCTGATTACAGGTTGCATTCACCCCAGTTTATGCTGGTGATCCAACTCAGAGCCTATGGCATATAGCCAAATACTCTGCCAACTGAGTTCTATCTCTGGCCCAAGAGGTCTCCCTTTCTGGTCAGGAATGGCAGAATGAGTGTTTAAACATGAATAATGGGGAAAGAACTACGAATAATGGGGTGATACTAGTATTTCATAATACCTGTCAGGATCCTACATCAGCTCTGGGGGCTGGTTGGTGTTTAGAGAAACCTACCTACAGGGAGTGCCTCCTTGAGAGTTTTCCCCTAATAGACATAGCACTGGGGATTGACTTGTGTCTCCCCTCCTGATTCATACCTGGAGATCTCAAGACCTGGTTCCTCAAAACACAATTTTATTTCCAGGTAGCCTTCATATAGATAATCAAGTTAAAATGAGGTCATGAGGGTTGTCTTAATCCAGTGTGATCTGTGTCCTTATGAGAAGGAGCAATATGGATGTGTGCACACATACACACACACACACACACACACACACAGAGAGAGAGAGAGAGAGAGAGAGAGAGAGAGAGAGAGAGAGAGAGATGGAGAGAGGGAGAGAGTGAGTTAATTGGAAGGTATGAAGAGAAACAAGAAGATGGCTAGGCACAGGCCAAGAGGTACCTGGAGCCTCAGACCATCAGAGGGAACTTGCTGTGGTAAAACCTTGACTTTGGACTTGTAGCCTCAAGAACTGTAAAGCAATACATTTCTGTTGTTCAAGACACTCAGCATGTACTATTGGATATAAAAGCCATAATGTAACAATACACTCATTTTATATTCACTCTTTAAAAATACTTTAAAACACTTTTATAAAATACTCATTTTATAATCACTTGGTATGTGCTAGACATGACTTTAAGCAATTTATAAGTACAGACTTACTTATTACTTTTTGAAAAGATTTCTTTTATGTATATGAGTATTTTGCCTTCAAGTATGTATATGCACAATGTGTGTGCCTGGTGCCCTCAGAGGTCATAAGAAAGCATCAGATCCTCTGGAACTGGAGGTTATCAACCACCATGTGAATGCTGGGAATGGAACCCAGATCCTCTCTGAGAGCAACAAGTGCTCTTAATCTTTGAGCCATCTTTCTAGTCCCCAACTTATTTACCCTCAACAACTCTATGAGAAGTCCTATTAATACTTCATGCCCCCTTGGTTATCATCAAAGAAGAGAACTGGGATAGAGGGCAGGCAATTTACTTATAGACACCCAGCAAGTAAGGGGCAGGGATGGGACTTAAACTCAACAGTTTCAATCCAGTGTTCCCTTAAGAACTACAGGATGACGATTAATCAGCAAGCTATTCAGAGTTGAAGGCGCGTACACACTTCTAGTTGTTTTCTGCTCGTTTACAATGGAATCTGGTGAACGTTGGGAGAGAGCCAGGGATTGACCATTCACTACAGCAGATGCTATCTCAGCAAGATGAAGCGTTTGCCAGACAGGGAAGTTGGGATTTAGAACTGATATCACTTCCTTCATACAATCCAAGTGCTCTTGAAATCACATTGTGATTTTCAGAGATGTGTGCTGTTCATTTCGGATGATTTAAAAATGGTTATTTACATTATTCCTCTAGGCCCTCTCAAGTAATCATCATCAACAATTGTTTTGTTATTTGGGAAGCACTCTTTTTTGTTGTTGCTGTTGCTTTTGTTTTGTTTTTTCAAGTTTGGAATTTCTTGAGTGGCATCCTTCTGTGTTTGTGTTAGGAATGGTTCCCTTTTCTTGAGGAAATCTTAGAACACTTGATGCAAGCAGTGGCATTAGCCAAAAAAGGACATCTTGCTCCCTGTGCTGGTGTCTACATGGACTCTCTTCCCATCCTGCTCTGAGGCCTGTGAGGCTGTGGGAGGGTGGCTCTTACAGCCTGTCAACTGCCTTTCTTATCCTATGGCTTCTGGTGGGACTGGGACGCTGTGTTGAACGGGGGTGGGGTGAAGGGAATTACGTTTGTTTCCCTGGCTATTCCCTGGGGAACTGGGGTGGTTGCTCTCTTGATGGCAACCCTTGTAAGTAGTGCCTACCTAGCACCTACCTGAACCTCCTGGTTCCTTCCTTCTTTCCTTCAGACCAGAGGCCATCAAGACAGGGTTGTGAAATGGGTGTTGTAACTAGCTTCCGATCCCTGGGCCATTGGTGATTCTTCTTATTTTTCTGTATACTTTCCAAACACTTGTGAAGAATCTTTCTCTCAAACTCCTTAAACATTGCCCTTCTGTTCCCTGTCAGAAGCCCAACTGAGAGAACCCCCCCTCTGTTTTTAACCCCATACTACGTGTAGGTAGCAGATCATATGGTCTATTTTCTAAAGGATCTCTCCCCTTATTTCTGTGTTATAACCACCACAAACCCTGGCCTTGTACCTGTTCTGAACCAGGACAATGTGTGCCAACCACATAGGATTCTCACTTTCTCTCTGCTGTTTATAGCTTAAGCCACACACAGTGCTGAGCTAATAATCTTCCTGAATGTTGTGGCTCATTTATATACAAAACCCCATACTGGCTATTGTAACTATGAAATAGTCTGTCAATCTGAGAGCTGGGTTTCTATGACAGCATCAGTTCAGGACCTTGCTTTACTCAATGGCCAATCAGGTTCACCCTTGTTCTCACCCATGAACATTTTTATTTGGTTCTCTCAAGAACCCTGACCTTTGGCATCTTACGATTACCTTCTAGGTATTATTTGTTATGTCTGAGATCGCAGAGTAGATGATAATCCTGAATTTGAACCTAGGAATCCATACTTCAAAGCTCAGTTTCTTCCTTCCAGTAACACTCTTGTGGGGTTAATTTCTGGATACCCTTTCCAACAAAAGAAAGCCTACTCAGGAAAAGTGATTTTGTTAGCATACCAGCCCATGAGAAACAGCACGGAGGGCATTGTCCATGGTGTTCAGGGTTCTTATCCCACCTTGAGTGTGAGCCATCCCTAAGCTTTGCACATAGAAAAGCATAGCAATCAGGAGTTCTGGGAGCTCCGATCCAGTGCGCAATATGACATTTTATAAGACATGAACTGACTCTGTTGCTGAGGTTCTCAAGCACAGTGGTGTGAACTCAGTCTCTTCCAGTTTGGGAACTCCTGGTATCAACACAGGAACATCAACAGACGATAAAAGATGACTGCTGCCTGAGTGTGCTCAGGTGACGGACGGTATCCACGACGCTAGACTGTGAGGGTACCCAAGACTCTAGATCGGGATGCAACTGGGCTGGGTTTGGGAAAACCCCAGTGTGTGTCACTATCACAGGCTGCGTGCCGTAGTCCATGTGGCATTGGGTATCTGCAGAGACGGACCACACGCAGGGATCACGTGCGTAGAACGACAGAGAGCAAGCTCTGAAGCACGGGAGCAGGCGGAGGGGCCGGCGTGATGTGAGGAGGACTTACTGGACAGTGATGGTCGCAGGAGAAAGCTCTCGGAGGGGTGAAGAGTCCAATATGAGAAGCACACAGAATGACGTAGTAGAGAAGGGGTATGGCTGGACCACATGAAATGTTACAGATGGTGACGCAGAAAGTGATCGTGGGGGCTGAAGGAGGGGAGCGAGGAGCTGTCTCAGCCAGTCAGGAGACAAATGATCCCGGGAACTAAGACTGGCAATGAGTAGGAGGGAAGGAAGCTAGATGAGTGAGCCGGCCAAAGAAGCCAGGGCCTACTCTTGGCCTTGAAGCCTCACCTCTCCTCCAGGACACGACTCTTAAAACCATGGGTTAGAACTTGCATGGCGTCGGGCAACAGGGCAGGGGTTGTGAAAAGTTTGGCAATGGTGAAAGGCTCCTGAGCGCTCGATGGACAAAGATGAATTCAAAGTCAAATAGGTAATGAACTCGTGTTTCTGGCAGGCCTGGGCTATGGTGCATCACATGACTGCCCCGTGCCTTGTCTGAGCACTGAGAGCGCTACCACAACACACGCCCGAAACACCTTGGCTCAGATGTGAAACCACTGCCTGTTAAGAACGAGTGTCTTCAGTGTACACATCAGCTTTTCTGCTCTTACAGAAGCATAATGGTTTAATCATGGAAAACAAAGGCTCTTATACAGATTTGCTATTGTTCCTCAGCATGCAAATACAAAATCAGTATACATATATATATATATATATATATATATATATATATAAAATAAATTTATATATATAAATAAATTTATATATATATATTTGATTGCATTGTGTTAGAACATTTGTTTTTAAAAACTGTTGTTTGAGTTGTTGACTTTACTTTAATGAAAAATTGTTAAATGAATTAAGCTGGGAATTAGGGCAGATTTTCCCACAATTTCTGAAATGGCCCTAGACATATATCTGTTGTTTTGCACCGTGCATTTATGTGAGATGGTGTTTTCACAACTGATGAGTGTAAAACCAAAACATCGATTAACTCTGAAAATGCTGAAGATATTCTAGGCTCGCTGAATCAAACCAAGTCAACCAAGATTTAATTAATATGTAAAAATAAACAATCGTATCACAGTAGTATGCAAATTTGCTTTAGTCTTCACTATGCAGTAAACTTGTATATCGAAGAATTGTTTCAAAACAAACTTCTTTATAATTTATTGTCAGCAAACATTTTTTTCTTTTGAAAAATTATTTTAGATGACTTTGTTTTATAATTTTATGTGTAACACATATTATGTTATGCGTATTATTTTATGTGTTTGCCTCATGTATGGGTATGTACCACATGCATGCCTAGTGCTCACAGAGGCTACGAGAGGACACCAGAGCCTCTGGAACTGGAATTGCAGCTGTGAGCTGCTATGTGGGTACTGGGAATTAAAATCTGTAAGAGCAGCAACTGCTGAGCCATCTCTTCAACCCCAGATATTTGATGTCTCTGTATATTTTATATACCTATACACTTGGGGCTGTGCAAAAGTTCATCGGGTGAGAGGGGTTGCAAGTGAAAACGTTTAAGAAGTCCTGCTCTAGGGGGCCCCTTCCTCTTCTGTCATTGGCTCTGGGGGCAGAGCCCCACCTGCTGCATCCTCTGGGTCCACCAACAGGCCCAGCACTACTCCTATTCTGAATGCTTGACTAACGCTCAGCAAGATGTCAGCAGCGAGGATCTGGGTAACACTGAAATCCACACGGAGTAATGATTGTCTCACAATTGTCTTGTTTTGTCACGCGAGAAATAACTTTCTTACTAAGAAACATAATGTATGCATGTTTATAAAGCATTTCCTAGTAATTCCATTGACCCTCCAAATCTACCCTTCCGGTATGCTGAGTTCATGGTAATGATGTGACACCTGAGAGGTTAAGTGATCCGCTTGCTAACGTCCCAAAGTTAATTTAGTGGTGACAGGGATCCCAGTGATCACTGGGGTAAAGATGACAGGCTGATCACCTGTTGCTGACAGGGTGACAGCTGTGCCCACTGGTAAGTACATCACTGTTTTACACAGAAATTTAACATGGAGTTTCCATTCCATTCTAATGTTTTGTAGATGAAACACTTGCTGAAGACCACATAGTTAATAAGAGCAAAAAGATGGACTGAACTAGAGGCTCTGAACCAGGGAGAGCTTGACCAATCCCATCCCCCTGTCTCCTTCTCTCTCTCTTTCCCTCCCTCCTTCCCTTTCTTGACCCTTTGTAATTCAGGCTGGCCTGGAACTTACCAGGTAGCCCCATCTAGCTTTGAACTCAGGGAATTCCTCTTGCCTCAGCCAGCAGAATTCTGCAATTGCAAGCATGCATGCGCCATGTACCCGACTCTGGCTGCTCTTACAGTTGCCTCCAAACCACAGCCCTGTGTGAACTGATTAGGAGTTGAGCAGTAAGTTACGCTTTACCCAGACTTCATTGTTTGCACCTGAACCACTGATCAGGAATAGTACCTGCTGTCAAATACAGTTCATATTCTGGGACCCTTTGCGATCCAACAATTAACACGAAACAATGACTTGAAATGCTTAATATTAATAACAAGTTCTCATCTAAAAAGCTGGAGCAATCTCACAGCTCCAGTGGGAGATTCTGTGTGTAGCCAGCAGGAGAAGTGCCCAGCTTAGTACCTGGGGTGAGGACCCCTTAACTGGAAGGGAGGTAAACATGAAATGAGAGTTGTGTGGATGAGGCTATTTGCCATCTCGAAGGGGAACGTTGTTTGGTCCCGTCAGACTGGCTGAGGGCCTCCTGCCAGCACTCTGCCTCTGTGGTCCTATAGCCTTGCTACCCCAATGAGGTCTGATCAACACCTTCTCCAACTGTATGTTCTCCTTGTTGGGATGAAGCTCCATTGTGAAGTCCAGTTCTCAGGCCCCGAGCCCAGGTCTCCCCATAGGGTTCTCCAGCTATTGATTATTCCTTCCTTTAGGGTGCTTGGGGGCTCCTGGTCATTTTATTGCCTATTTCCCAGTACCCCTGCAAGCGTAACACTCCTAATTAGAAAAAAATGGCATTTTTTCTAGTCTGTGTCATCAACGACATTAGCTACATCGATCATTATTTTGATGGAAGGAAGGACAGAACGAAGGAAAAACTGTTTTGTTTCAGTCTGAAATACTCAGTGCTGCTAACAGGACAAGTGTTTCTTAGGATTCTAGACAGCGAAAAGACAGAGTCAGTTGCTTATTGCCTTTCTATTTCCTTGGAAAACAGATGATCCATCCTTCTCATCTATAAGTTACTGGGAAAGACTCCCGCAAATAAAATTTCCCCCTAGACAGAGAAAGGGATGGCAGGCAATCCACACCTTAATTTTTTCTGGAAGTACACAGACACAAACATATGGCTCTCCAGTGACAGGGTTGACAGGACCTGCCCCCATCTCCTCCCTCCCCAGGCCTGGTACAAAGCCAAAGTACCATTGCAGACTGTCAGCTAAGAGGAAAAATTCTTTGGCTATAAGAGGAGTCCAGCCGCACTCACTGGCTGAGCATAGCTATGTAATACACAAAGGAAGGCAATAGAGACTTGAGTCACACAAACACGTAGTAAATAAATACATTTCGTTTCCATCACAGTGCTTCTGCTTTGTTTTCCTCTCTCTGTGCCAGGGCCTTGAAATGGAGGGAGGGTCAGGAAACAGCACAGCTAGGCTGGACACAGTCTGGCTCAGGTGCTGACCCCCTCTACCCCGCCCTCCCTGCTAAGCTCTAGCTTTTGTAGAAGGAACTTGTCCATCTTAGATCAGGAGGGTCTCTAATTCAACCCTCCTGATCTCACAGCTAAGTAATCGGCGATGCAGAGTTGGGACTAATACCAAAAGTCAGAACCCCTAACGATTACAGGAGTCCTCTTGTTTAACAGTCCTACTCGGTGCTGGGATGATCCCAGCAAGCTAAGTTGACAAGAGAGCAGGACAGTGACATTTGAACTCAGTTATGTCCTCCCAGGTATTTATTGCCCAGGCCACAGTAACCCCAATCAGAGCCCATGGTCAGAGGAGACGCTATTGGAGGTAGATTGTCCCTTCTTGGATTTCTGAGAGCATTTCATGGTGGCTAGGGCCCAAAACAGAAGTAAAATGTCTGGTCCAAGCTCTGCAGGGCAGTTGTTGCCTCTGCCATGCCAGAGCTGTTGCTCAAATGGTCTGTCACTTCCTCTCCTTCTCCTGTAGGCTAAGCAGCCTCCAGGTAGGTGGGGATCAGCATGGACCACCGAGGGCACAGAAGCTAGATCTTTCCTCCAGACCCAGAGCTGGCTTCCTGAGGATTTGTTTATCAAATTGCTCTCTGCTATCCCAGGTCTGCCCAGGCCCGCCCATGGCCTCCCTGCTCTTCCGGGGACAAGCAGGGCCTCCACGGATTTCCAGATGTGGTCATGGAGGTCTCCTGGGAAGCCACACAGTCAGACAATGGCCACACTGCTGCTTCCTAGGCCTTTCCAGGCATAGCTAGGAGACAGCAGCTTTCCCGACAGAGGCAACTGGCGCCGTTGATTAAACATTAGCAAAATCATCAGGAAAAGGCAGACCCCAAAGCTCTCCCCGTGCCAAGGAGCTCTGAAAGCACCTGGCGGAGGGAGTCTGTGGTCAGGTGTCCCTGCAGATACCGGCTTCCTTCCTCTTTCCAGGCAGCCGGGACGCAGGCTCCTGAACCTCCCGCCCCCACCCCTGTTCCCATGGCAAATGAGAGGAGGATCCACTTACTGCTCGTGTTCATGGTGATGCCTTTGCTCTGGGTCTTTCATTCAATACGGAGGCCCGGGTTGCTTTTTAAATCTTGCTTTCTCCTGGCCTCACTCATCACCTAGGGGTGAGAAGGCAGAGCAGGGCCAGCTGTGTATCCTCAGGTGCGCTCTCCCCCTGCTGGCCCCTCTCCGTCTGGGCTGGAGCCGCTGGCCTTGAAGGCGAGTGGATGAGCAGGGCAGGTGAACAGGGAGGAGGGGCAGGCGAGGAAGACTCGGGTGCCCCGTCCCCGGCACCTGGGACCCGAACCCCGGGCAGCAGCAGGGCTGGCTGCGCCGGCTTGCGCGCACCCCGTGTTATCCTAGCCGGCAGGCTGCGGAGCCCGAAGGGGGTGTGGACCACAGGGAGGCAGGGCGGGGGCAGCCCGTCCCCGCCCGGCCTCGGGAGCAGCGACCCGCCCCGGGACCCACCTCTTGGCCAGCTTTGGGAGCCAGAGGCCCCTGCCCCTGCCCCTGCAAGCGGCTCATGAATCCCGCTGGTCGTCTGGGATCTGGGATGCCAGGGCGAGCCAGAGGAAACCTGAGAGCTCGCCATCCATGATGTGGGCTCGCGGTTTGGCAGCGCGGGGGGCGCGGCCGCTCGCTGCTGCCACCTGCTGGACGCGCCGGCGCGTGTCCGAGGCTCCGCCTTGCAGGGCTTCTGCCAGGGTGCTGAGGGTGATGGTGGGGGTTGACGGGCAAAAAA
Organism: Cricetomys ansorgei; assembly: GCA_026225945.1. Lineage (NCBI taxonomy): Eukaryota > Metazoa > Chordata > Mammalia > Rodentia > Nesomyidae > Cricetomys > Cricetomys ansorgei. The sequence goes on along the minus strand of JAMJFZ010000242.1, from coordinate 584,905 downwards.
GGGGACCTCTGATGTCCTGGGGCCAGCACGGGGTGGTGGACCTGGGTGTAAGGGGTGAACCGATATAAGGAGGGAAAGTTATCACTGGGAGGGGCTTAGAAGGAGAGACTGGCTTTGCGAGAGAAGAACTCCCACCTCAACCTGGGGCTGACAAGCTGGTGCAGTTGGCTTTGGGCAGGTCCCTGCTGTCTCTGAATTGGAGCATGAGGCAGCTAGACCAGTGGATGAGATACTGAAGATGCCTTTGTCCTTTCAACGAGTGCCCCCCCATCACTTTCTTAATTCCCGAGATCACTGGATTCAATTGTTATAATTACCTGCCTCTTCTGTCCACTCCGTGAAAAATGAAATGGATCTTCTCAGTAGACCTCCTCCGCCAAGGCCTGGCATAGTAGGTGTCTGTTGACAAAATGGCCCTTGTCTTATGTGGCCCTAATATGACACAATCCTAATTGTGGAAGGTCTAGGCACCTCCACCCTGAAGCTCTCTCCCATCTGAGGAAAGTGGCAGGTGGCCTTATGATGCTAGGTTATCTCAGCTTTCAGACAGTCAGCTAGCTCTTGCCTGGAGTTATTGTTTTTTAGCAATTAGTTCTTATGGTTATTTTCTGAGATTTTTTTGGTGACAACTGGCCAAATTAGGATGGGGTTCTTTACATTCCCATGACTGCTAACTCCCTCACCTTCTCAGCCAAGTTCATGCCTATCAAAGTGTAACAAAAACCAAACTGGAAAAATGTATATACCATCCCAGTCCGTTCAGTGCCTCTGGTTAGGGCATGTACGGACTCAGAAAACTGAATGTTTACACCCTCTGAGTTCTCTGTTCTTGTTGGCAGAGCCCTTCTAGGTCAACTAGAAGTTCTATGTGAAATTAACTGAATGCTCTAGAGTCTGGGGTCTTCATTAAGGTGAGATCACCACCCTCCTAAAACTGGAGAAAAGACACCTTTTAAATAAATATAATGTTTGTGCCTGACACAGTCAAGTCTGTTGAGATGGCCTTAAACCCAAGCAGGGGGTGGCTGAAGAATCTTTAGATAAATCAAAGTATCAATGGATTCCAAACACAGTGTATCATGATTATCTTTCCCACTGAGGTGTGTGTGTGTGTGTGTGTGTGTGTGTGTGTGTGTGTGTGTCTGTGTTGTGGGGGTAGTCTCAGCCTTCTCCCAGTGTTTCTCAGAACTCTATGTGTGTAACCAATTTGGAGATACTTGCAGAAGTATAGACTTCTAGGGTTGGGTTGGTTCTCTTATTAAGCACTTCAATAAGTACACCAAGGGATTTTTAGATTCATCATCGTGTTGTAAAGGGCAGAGGCCTAGAGTAGCTTTGAAAACATAGCCAGTGATTAATAAACTATTAAGTTCTTCTCAAAGATCTCTCTGGAGACCCCTACAGATTTAGACCTTAGTCAATCCAAAATTATCTCACTAGGTTCTAATTCTGGGAGAGAAGTTATATTTTTCTACCGGGAGAAAATATTGATAAACAAGATGCATAAAAAATAACCAAACTAGTTCCATTTATTGTCACTCAAAAATTCAATTAAAAAAATTTCAGATTATAGAGCAAAGTCAAATGAGAAAGTGGTAGACACGCCTTTATCCAGTCACTCCATAGTAGAAATAAGGAATGTTTATTCTGTGCCAGCCTTGTACGCAGTCCTGACGGGATACAGTGGTCAGGAGGATGGACAAGTCCTCTACGCTCAAGAGCATTAGCCCAGCTTGGGACTGGAGAGAAGATGGCAGTTAGCTGTGCAAAGCATAAATTAGGTAAGCCTGATTGCCGGTGGCCTGTGTAGGAGCCCAGGAACTGTTTTTAGCCTGGATGATCGACTCTTCCAAACTCATCATTTCCTAGCTGCGTGACTTCAGACAAGATACTCAGCCTCTGTGAGTGTGGAATACATCTGTAAGATGGTTAGACAACAGAAGCTATCTACCGGGTCACTGTATGAAGTGGTGGAATGCGTGATGGAGCAATGTATACTAATCATTCGTTCCTACCTTCACTCACACCTGTGCTCAGCGACGATCCTGTCATTTCCTACACAGCCCCTGTTGAACCTTTTCACGCCTTAGAATTTTTCAATGACATGGAACTTAATTAACTGGTTCTTCTACTCTAGGCTTCCTTCAACCATACATCCTGATGGAGGCTGATGAATTCAGTCCTTAGGAGAGACCAGTGGGCCGTGGAACCCCTCTAAAAGACTCAAGAAGCTTCCACGGGGAAAACAATATTATTTTTCTCTTCATGGTTCTAAAGGTAGGAAGAAAGGGTTAAAAAAAAGGGGGGCCCCCAAAGCTGTCCCTATGAAGGATGTCCACAACAATTGGAGGTAGCAGGAAAGACACAGGAGGAAGTGGGGGTGGCTGTCCATGGCTGTGGAAGTCATCAGAGGAGCTGAGCCACGGCTCTCTCTGGTCTAGAGCCCAGGGGTGACAGTTACAGACCAGGGAGCCCTTTGTTTGGAAGTTTGTTTTGAACTTTGGAGGCTCCAGATGGACACAAACAAGTCCTATTTGTGAACGGGATTGTTGGAAAACCCTGTGACAAAATCACCAGGAGACAAATTTTCTGCTTTCAATACAGGGGAGAGGACACGAGTTGGGGAAGCTTCACCCACGGCCATTGTTGTGGCCTCTGAGGCTGTAGTGGGGTTGCTGGTGAGCAGCTGCTCTTCACATCTTTCTTAACCTCCTGGACCTAACCAGAGTCACGTCTACCTCTCCTCTTCACCTTCTGCCCACACCCTCTCCCCATGCCTTGCTATTATTAAGTAACACAGTCCTGCATCCCTAACTTTTCTTTGTACCCGTCTTTCTCTCCCCCTAATCCTGTTGCGCCCCATGCTCCTCTCTGCCGTATCTGCCTACTCGTCCTCTCCCGTCGTAGTGCCATTCCTGTTCACTGGTGAATATGCTCGTTCACCCTCTCCTTGACGCAAGTATAGGAACAAGGGAGGAATGCTCCCAGTCTAACAGCTGCTGCCTCTGTGTAGGGGAGTACCTCACTACGAGTGAGAAATCCTGTCCTTACAAAATCCTGTTTGAAAAATCATGCGTAGCAACATATAGAGCAAAGGGGCGTCGGCTTGGAAGAATGTGATTAAATGAGACAAGGAAATTAAAGAAACATGTATCCAGAGTATTCTTTGCAGTAATGCATGCATGCGGACATGTATGTTGTGTGTACGATATAGTAAGATATAGAATACGCATAATATATCAGATGAAGTGGTAAAATGATCACCCTACAGATGGATCCTAGGTAGATACCGCATGCACACATGGTTGGCACTCTCTACCTGAGATTCAGCCAACTACAGGTGGGAAATACTTGAAAAAGTATACTGCTTCACTCCTTAAGTGATACGGTGTAAAACTACTTATAGAGCATTGGTCTGCATTGGGTATCATAGGTACTCTAACGGTCATCGAAAGAACACTGGATGGTATCCAATGGGTAAGTATGTTTTATGCCTTTATACATAAAGGGCTTGTGCAGCCGAGGTTTGGGGCATTCATAAACCCACCCCCTGCTGATACTGAGGGGCAGCTGTAGTAACTGTGTGTCTGTAACGCATAGTAAAAGGCCCAGATGGTTGCATTTCCAACCACCCGGACCTTGGAGGAACGAACATTTCTGGATGATGTAGGTTTAACAAAATTACTTGTATATACAACACAGAAGAGATTTTGGTAGACACATGAGGAAAAGCCAATTACAAAAGCCTTCTTTTTAAATTCATTCATTTAACTGAGCATCTATTCTGTCAGGAGGCACCATCACAGCGTCATAGGGGAGAAGACAGCACATTGATGAATGGCAGATTTATGATCACCATTGGTAAAGCCAGAGAGGAGTAGCTTCCCAGTCAGGTGAATTTGAGGCTAAGGAAGGAGAAAAGGCAGTCACTCTCTGAGCTGCTTGGAGCTGGAGGGAAGGAGGTACATAGAGCTAAGGAGCCAAGGCCACAGATCCGAGGGAAGGCAGAGCTGGATGGACCTAATGGCTTCATGCGGAGAAGCCAACAAGGGTACAGATGGTCATGATGAGCCCCACTCTTAGAACTAAGGAGCCTGGGGTCCACGTGGTTCTGCTGGTGTGAGCGGCTAGAGATCCTGCTTGTGCATTCTTCATGCTGAAGGTGGTGAGGAGGCAGAGATGGCAGGATAAGATGGTCTAGAGGCCAGTTCGGTCTACTATTCCCAGCTGTGTGGCCTTAGGCCAAACCTCTCAAACCTATAGATTCCTTACGTGATTCCAGCAAGACTTACTTCATTGCAAACAGCAGCAGCAGCAGCAGCAGCAGCAAAACAACAACAACAACAGAAACACAGTTTGGTCCAGAGCCAGTCACAGGCAGTTTATAAACAGTTGTTTATTACTTTTCAACAGTTATTAGCCTTGGAGCAACCTAGATGACTTATTAGTGACTCACACGGGCCCCCGTCTCCTGTTTATAACAGGAGGATTGCACCAGAGGGCTCCTGAGACATGATCTTGGCTCTGAGTGTTAGTGGGCACTTAGCGGAGAGTTTTGGTTGGAGCTGGGCAGATTTGATACTTTCCAAGGTCATGGAGGGATCTTTAATCCTTAGGACACTGCTGGTCCGTGCTAAGACCCACTCAGGCCCTGGGTAGATCAAGTCCTTTAGGAGACAGTGTTTTGTCTTCTGCTCCCTAGCCCCATGCTGACTCCCTCCCCCAGTCCTGTCCCTTTCCCCACCCCAGGGGATCCCTAAACCTATGTGGAATTGGCAGGACTCAACTCTGTTGTTCTGGCTGGAGCAGCTCTGTGACGGGGCTATGCTTTTCCTCCTGTTCCTCACATTGTTTTGTGGAGAAATGTTGAAAAAACAAAATCAAAGTAGTTTCCAAGATGTTTGCAAGGCTTCTAGGGGGAACAAAGAGCTGGCCTTGAGATCAGAGAACTGGGGGTGACCACGTGGGAAACTTCGGAAAGAAGCCCCCACGGCGGGATTCTGCTGAACTCTTGTGGTTATGTCCACCCATGGCTTGGAGCTCCTACCTGATGGTCGCTCTTCTAGCAGAAGGAAGGAGCTGGGGTGCAGAAGCTGGGGGATAAACACTGGGGGCCTGAGCACTGGGCACAGTTCTGCCGTTCCCTTGTCAACTGCTTGTGGCTCAGCTTCCCCATGGGTAGAATCTGAGAAGACATCAGGGAGCGTTCTGCCCCTCCAGCTTACAGGCTGAGTGAGCCCTGCTGTTTACTGGTCATCTCCTCTGCCTTCAGTTCTCCTATGGCAGGGCCCACTACTGTGCTTCCCTTGGATACAGGCGGCCCTATTCTCAAGATCTCCCCACGCTCCATCTTTGAACTCCTCCTTCGAGCACCTTCAGTGCTGACCACTGACCAGGACATTCAGTGTGTGTGTCCATCTTGGGAGCTCCGTGCCTACTTCTCCAATACCTGGTTTGCTCTTCTCTCGTGTCTGCAAAGCTGGAGTCTCCTCATCCTCTTGGTCCTGATTCAAGAGCTAAAGTAGCCTGCAGCGTTTTCAGTTAGAGAGGTCGACATTTCCCAGACCGCACAGACTTGTCCATTGCTTCTTGGAGTTCAGTTAATCAGTTCTTATACCGTCCCCAAGGTTACTCTCTTCGTCTTTATCCACTTAGATGCTCTTCAGGATCCAAGCTCTGTTTCCGACTAAAGTCTTCCACTAAAACCTGTAGGTTTATCTCCCTAGTCATTTAGGGTTACAAATGGGTCTCCACAGCTGCACTGCAGAGAAGCCCAATGTTGCCCTGTGTGAGAAGAAAGAATCAGGACTCAGACCTTATGGGTGCTGAGTTCTCTTTTATTTCCTAGCTATCTAACCCTGGGAAACCAGTGAATTCTTTTTGTCCTGGTCTATTCAAGTGTGATGAATAACAGTGTTTATTTCCTAGTGTTATACTATGAGGTATACATTTTCTCTTTTCTGAATATGTCTCAGGGTTGGTCTAGGAGTAAAACAAAAGTTGTGTCTTGTAAATTAAAATATATGCATAGTTGGTTGTGTTTAATTGCCGCTCAGATCATTACGGATTAATGCTTCAGGCTCAGGATTAACACAGAATTTGCAAAATATGAGATCCCAGGAAGGGCATGGAAAAGGAAACACAGAAGTCATTGGCTATGTATGTGCCAGCTACGTTATGGGAAAGCCCTTAACATGCACTCCTCTGGGTAGATTGGGATGTTGTGATCTTGACGAGTTGTGACACACAGCCATATGTCCTGTAACCTCTTCAAAGGAATCAACCCGCTGCGTGTGAGAGAACGCCACAGGTTTAACCCATGGAGCCAAGAGCTGTAGCATGTAAGAACTGAGAGAGCTCAAGAGGTCATCCAACGGCTCTTCCTTGTACAAGATCTTGAAGGGATAAGGGGTTGTCTGAGGTCACACAGTGAGTCTATGCTGATGCAACAATAAGGAGGGGTCTGCAGTCTAGGTGATCACTAGGTGCTGAGAAATGTTCACAACTGGCTCAGCTTCCTTTGGGTAACTGCATGAAGAGTCAATTCTTCCACCCGTCTAGGAGGAATCCTCACCAAAAAAATGCACAAAGAAGAAATTTCATTGCAGTTGCTGCAATAGAGAAAGAATTACAGGGGGCCGGAGAGATGATGCCTTAGGGTTTTTATTGATGCCATAAGACACCGTGACCAAAAGTAACATGGGAAGAGTTTATCTTAGACTTTCTGGTAGAAGTCCATCACTGAGGGAAGTCAGGGCCAGAACTCAAGTAGGGCAGGAACCTGCAGGCAGAAACTGGTGCAGAGGCCATGGAGAAGTGCTGCTTACAGGCTTGCATCTCATGGCTTGCTAGGTCTGCTTTCGTATAGAACCAGGACCACCAGCCCAGGGGTGTCATCTCCCATAATGAGGTGGGCCCTCCCACAACAATCATCAAGCAAGAAAATGTACCCAAAGGAGTACATGCAAAGGAGGCCCAAAAGCCAAATCTAGTTGAGGGGTTTCTCAATTGAGGTTTCTTTCTCCTAAACGACTCTAGCTTGTGTTGAGTTGCATAAAACTAGCCAGCACAGATGTCTGAAAGATTAAGAGCACTGGTTGCTCTTCCAGAGGAACCAGGTTTGATTCCCAGAACTCTCGGGGCAGCTCATAACTTCCTGTTACTTCAGTTCCAGGGGATCCAATGCCCTCTTCTGGCCTTTGCAGGCATCAGGCACAAGAGTAGACAGACCTATTCAGGCAAAATACCTATACACATTAAAAGGAGGAGGAGGAGGAGGAGCAGGAGCAGGAGGAGGAGGAGGAGCAGGAGGAGCAGGAGGAGGAAGAGGAAGAGAATTGGAAACATTCAAAACTAAAATTTGTACTTCTCATAACAAGGAATGTTACACAGCAACTAGTAAAAGGAGGTGGATGTCTATTCAGTGACTCAAACAGCCATTCAGAATCTATTGTCTGGATAGGGACAGAACCAAGTTCCAGGTCTTTGTGTATAGCTTCCTTGAATGTAGTAAAACAAACTCACAAGATATCACACGATATACTATATACATTTGAGGGCATAAGGCATGGTCCAGAAAGATATTTGTTGAGCTGAGAAACTATTTAGTTCTTGGTAGGAAACAGATAGGGACTGACAAGGGACCAGGCTCAGAGGAGACAGACCTTGGGGGTCATTGGCTGCAGGGACCATATTTTATTTTAAACCCCCCTTTTTAAACAAGAAAAATGTGTCTGTGAGTTCTCATGTAATTAAACATTAATACCCCTGTACATCATGGTACACACTTTTGATCCCAGCCCCGGGGAGATAGAGGCAGGCCATTCTTGGTGAGGTCAAGGTTTCCTTACTCTATATAGAGAGTTCCAGGACAGCCAGACAACAAACAGAGATGCTGTTAGGAAAAAAAATAAAAGCCAAACCAAACCAAAACCCAAGCCAAAATCTTAATGATTTAAAATTCACCTTTGACTCTAGGGAAGCCCTTTCTCTGGGCTTGTGGGCTGATTTGTAATTGTGACTCAAGGTGACTACAGTGAAGTGGAGGAGGATCAAGCCTGGTCACTCTGCTTCTGGGGCTTCCTGTACCTCTGTAGGCATATCCCTTGCCAGGCCCTGAATGTTAACACAATGCATCCAAAGGCCAGTGAGTCAGTCACCTCTTGAGCTGATGTGCTGACTCAATATAAGGTCTCCACAATGATGCAAGGGCCTGCATGGAATCATCAAACCTGTGAGCTCAGAGGCTCCAGTTCTTAGCCCTGTTTTTACCTGCCAAGGTAGGAGGACCTGGGGTAAGTCCCTGCATCTCGTGTATCCTGTCTCTACCACCCCTCTGACCTACCCTCCTCAAATCTCCACCTCACCTACTCTTCCAGCCACGGCTTCCTTGGTCCATGCTGCCCCTTGCCTGCCTATGGCCTTTGTGGTTGCAACCTCTTCCAAGCCCAGGTCTTCGTCCCTCCGAATGCCACAAGACCAGTAGTGCCTTACCCATCAAGTCTCATATCTAGTAAATATTGCCTCTTGGAGACCTTGTCCTCCCCACTTTGCCATATCTGAAGCCATCTTGTACAATGTATTAGTGCTTTTTATGGTCTGGGTTGTACACCCAAACATACACACACAAGGGGTAAGCACCTTCCCCATCTCCCCCTCAGCCCAAGCACTAAGGATGGTGGCTGGCACATGCTAAGGGCTGGCACCTACTACTTGTATGAAAATGTGAACGTCACAGTTTAGAGTAGAACTCTGAGTTTCCTTCTTGCCCTACAGGCTGGGAGTGTAATCTCTGAGTCAAACAGGAATGAGCAATCTATGCCTGAGTTCCCAAGTTGATGGGTCACTGCGGGTGAAGGGTGGGACCTGTTTCTTAATCCCCAGGTGCCTCATTTTGCTCACCTGGAATATGAAGGGACTGGACGAGATGCTTCTGCTCAGCCCAGGTTTTCCCAGTGTTACAAAGTGTAAATGGGTATATGCGTGAACTTACCTTCTCCAATACTGCCCCAATACTAGCTTGGATGTTTTCTGTTTCTTTTTTCCCCTTCTTTCCCATTAAAAAAAAAAGGAAATGAAACATGTGTCAGCATGGCTCTCTCTGGTGCACAGTAACATGGAATCCTTTATGCAAAATGCCTTTAGTCAAAGACTGTGATTTTCTTCATCCCCGTTATTATTTGCTGTTCAAAAAACCTTCAGCTTTGACGTCTTTATTAATGTCTTTGGCCTGGTAGTGGGGCAAAGCACTGGATACGCAGTCTCTGTGGTGCGCTCTGAATCTGACTATGCAGGTGTGCTGAAGAGCATACAATATTTATTTCCACCCCCCTGGTTCCTGCATGTGGGCCAGAGATGGAGGTGGCTGAACGCCTGCATTTCTACCCAGTAGAAAGAAGTTGGGTCAGCTTGGTCTCTGGGGCCAGGTTCCGATTTCAGTACTGTCTCCTCTTGTCTTCAGAGAGGTAGCCGATCAGGTGTTGATCTGGGGGCCGAAGGCCAAGAGCATAAAAAAGCCTCCTTTTACACAGAGCTAGGCACTGCGAAATAGGCCTTGCATACATTGCCTCATTTAATTTTAACTTCCCTGGAGGCATGTGAGAGAGGAATTATTACTGTTATTTTTCACATGAAGGAACTAAGCCTTGGAGATGGAAAAATCGAACGTCTTAGCTCACATCATGGTTGTCTCTCCTGTGATGATACAAATAAAATATGTTAGTGCAAATCTGGATATGGCAGAAAATGCACCTAGTGACATTAATCCCTAGTGTCCACGCCCTAATTAACACTTGTGTGCTGTTTGTATCTGTTCATGTGTAGGCATGTGGAGGGCTGAAGTGGACCCTGGTGCCTTTCTTAATTGCTTTCCACCATAGATTTTGAAACCTGGAGCTCATGTATCTGGCTAGACAGCCTGACCAATGAGCTCATGAGATCCATTATCTCTGTCTTCCCTGCCCCAGGGTTAGGAGGCCAGCTTTGACTAGGATGGTAGAGATACAAACAGGGTCTCCATGCTTTCGTGGCAAGCTCTTTACTGACAGAGTCATCTCAATAGCCAACAGTTAAAAAGGCAGAGTTTGCATCAGATTTTAAAAGGAATTATGATAAAAGCAGGAGAGGGACTTGTGAAGAAGTTCAGGGAGTGGGATAAGAAGGGTTGATTGGGGGGTGGTGTGTGCTCAAAACACACTATATACATGTATGACATTGTCAGCGAGTAAATTCTAAACTGATAGGAGAATTACGATGTGGATCAAGCACCCCTTATTTCCCCAGAGCAGGCAGCCCTTACTAGACAAACCAGCCAAAGGATGAAACGGCCCTTGTTCAGGGACTCAACCGTTTGATGTCTGAGAAAATAAAGGCTGAGAGATTGTGAGGAACAGGTCTGATTCCATCCAGACTGTTGGCGGCTGAAGTGGCACTCAGACCTAGTTAGGCAGCCCCTCAACCACTCAACTTTCCCGCCTTGTCGCAAACACAAGGCCTCTATGATTCCCATTTAGGACGACTTGCCTGCAATCTTTCTCTTACTTGGAACCTGCGGCAATATCTGAACACATCATTCACTGAGCTGCCGGAGATGTTGCCGAGTGTGAGTTGCACAGAACACAGAAGGGTTTCTCTACAGCTGGGCCACTGCCGTTTTGAGTAGGGTATTTGAGTAGGGTGCTGTGCTGTTCATTGAGGGGGTGCTTGGCTGCTCATGATCTCCTGTCTCGTGTGCTAATGAGAAGCTAGTAGCTGGTTGTGACAACCAAAAAGACTCTGGGTAAAGTGTCCTCAGGAAGACAAACTCTTCCTTGATAAACCCTGCAGACAACCTAAACAAACAAACCTTTGCTCCAAGCAAAGGCTGCATACAAAGAATTTCCATCACGCTAGGGATTTAAGGCCTCAAAACTTGGGAGCTCAAATTTCAGCTGAATATAAAATGATGAGCTTGAAAGAATAGTATGTCTTTAAGCATTAGAACTACCCTCAGTGGGGAGCAGCGGAGCACAAGAGGTCCACAGCTCTGCTGCTCACACCATGCTGACTGAGGGCCTCGGGTAGAGGAGTGGCAGAGGCTGGAGGGGTGAGGAGGTCGTGGCCTTCCTGCTGGATTATCTCAGAGGAGCTAGCTAGAAAGTGCAGAGGGCCCTGCCTCAGCCCTACAGATGCAGTCTGCATTTTGGTAAGATCCCAGTTAGTCTGTTTCACCTTTAAGGCTAGATACACAGTGGGTAGGATGTACTGTGAGAACAGAGAGGTAGTCTGCGCTGTTTAACTGGCTCCCGCTCACCGGCCCTCACTGTGCTGACTGCAGTGAGGGGCTGTCTCTGTGCCACTCGATTGCCTGCTCTCCACGGGCATGTGGCTCTGTACAGGTTAAAGCATCTGGACTTTCTCCCGAAGCCAAAGGTGAGGTTTGGGTTTCTGGCTCACTTTGCTTTTTTTTTTTTTTTTTTTTTTGGACAAGTTTCCTCACTGGCCTGAAACTCTCCCAGTAACCCAGGCTGGTCAGTGAACCCCAGATACCACGTATGCATGGCCACCATGCCTGTTCTTATCTTATGTGGGTTCTGGGGGCAAAGTCACATTCTCATACTTCAAAGGCAAATTCTTTACCAACCCGGGCTTGCTCTCCAGTTCTCTGTCTTCTTAAGTTTTACACAATGAAGCAACCACACGTGATTCCTATTTCATCCAACCCCCTTCCCTGAAACTATGGGAAGTCTGTCTCTGCCAATTACTGGACATAAGGCTTTAGAGAAGTTAGCCGCCGTCTCTCCCATCATAGATTTCCTCACGACCGCCAAGTTGGAACACCTTGAAGGCATGGTGAAGGATGAGATAATGAGAAGCTTCATAAACAGGCAGCTCTGTGCAGAGGGTAGGGTACTTTTTGTGACTGCTGTAGCTAGAAGGAATTAAAAAGAGCACAGTGAATTCTCTGAAGCCCGATTGCTCTGCCCATGCTGCCCTCTGTCGGCGAAGTTTTTAGTTAACCAGTGTGGATTAGGAGAGTCAGAAACAAATCCCAGAGCTTGGATTATTTAATCAGTATGTGCCCTCGCGTGTCTGTGAAAAGAGAAAGAACTACCGTGGCAATGCTTGCTAATACATATGCTGACCAGAATTCCCTGGGAAGCATCTGAAAATTCCCAAGAACTTTGTGTTAGAGCTTCTGATTCTTTGCATAGAGTCAGCTCTGGGGATCCGAATGTTGCTAGACCTGCCCACATGATCCAGGAGTGCAGCCAGTCCCTGAGTGCTGCTTAAAGAGTGGCGATAGAACCATCTCCCGAATCCCTGGCTGATGGAGGCCACGCCACAAGGACAGTGAGTGGAACAAGGCCTTAATGAGCACGGGGCCTTGAAGCCACGTGTACTGATACTCCTAGACGAGGACCTGGGCACACGACTTCCGGAAGGAGTTGGCCAAAGGGTTTTGAAGGGGTGAGGACAAAAGTGCAAGGGGCCTAAAGAAGAGGGGGCAGATGGGGGCGACTGAAAGGGGAATGCTTGGTTTGCTCAAGGTCATCCACAGGAATGTATACTAAAATCACCCAGACATCCGGACGTACCTTATCGTAAAAACAGGTCGGCGAAGCCAAACTGGATAATGATGAAGAGAACAGAGTACACAGTACCACGCTTTGCTTATGTGGAAAGTAACATATAAAAGTCACCTGTGGAAAATGACAGTTAATTTGAGGGCGCTAGGAAGAAGCAGGCAAGGTGACCTAGGTCTGAGACAACGGAAAGGAATCTTTTTGTTTCTCTGAGGACAGGCCGATTCGGTTGGACTCGGATGTACTTCCGTGTAGCCTTTCCTGTTGAAACAGATTTGATCTCCGTCCTAGCTGCAGGCACGCTCCGCTCACCTGCGCACCTCTTCCTCCTCATCCCCCACACATTCTGGATGCACAGGCAACACCCAAAGCCTGCAGAGCGTGCCGCCCTCCCCCGCACGAATACCAGCTTTGAGTAACAAAGCTCAAAGCATTTGTTAACCTTTCTGAATCCTCATAGCTATTACCTGAGGCAAACCTTTTAATTATCCCCATTCAATGCAATAATAATGGCAATTCATATTGTTATATGGTTATACTTACCTGTAAAGGAGCATAGCTTAAAACTGACAGAACTAGGGTTTGGATGGAGACCTATGACCTCGGATTTAATGGCTAGTGTATCGCAGTAGCCAGAGCATTTGGAATGGAGGATAAAATGCTTGGAATTCTATTATCCAACAGTTGATCTTGTTGGTTTTTCTGTCCAAGCCAGAAGACAAAGCTAAGCTCAGGGTGGGAGTTGAGTTGGAAGGATGTGTCTCTCTGTATAATCTGTGTTACTTTTCCTCATCTACTCTCGGATACTCTGTGTTGGGGGGGGGCAGTGTACCCTTGAGAAGGATGGAGCAGGGCTCTCTAAAAGTCTTGTTATGCAGAGAACACAGCCGGAAGGAGATCTGTGGTCCGGAAGATCACTGTATGACCACATCAGATGACATTCATGGAGGAAGATGGAGGTTTTCCTGAGATCTTCCCATAGAGCCCCTCCAGGCAGGGGTCTGTGCCAGCCTGCAGGAGACTATGGGGTGTACGGTGATTTGAACGACGAATGCCCCCCACCACCAGGTAATTGAATACTTGGTCCCTAGTTGGTGGCTCTATTTGGGAGGGTTATAGAACCTTTAGGGGGTGGAGCCTTGCTGGAGGAAGTACTTCACTGGGAATGGGCTTTAAGAGTTTATTTATGGTCTTGCTCCATTTCTAGTTTGCTCTCTGCTTCTTTCCTGTGGATGGAGATGTGGTCTCTCAGCTGAATGTTCCAGCTGCCGCTGCCATGCTTCTCCTTCCATTACGGACTCTTCCTCTGGAATCATAAGCCCCTATACAATCTTGCATAGGTTACTTTTGGTCATGGCATTTTTCCCAGCAACAAAGAGTACCGGAAGAATATGGATTCTTCAGTTACTGGAACCCACTTGTCACAGGACCCACAATATCATTTGGCTTCCTTCCTCTTCTTTCTCAGACACTGGGTACTGTGCTTGGGATGGGGAGGGGATGGTGCTTGCCTGTTGGGTTGCAATAAATAGCCTAGGAGACAGTGGCTGGCCTTCTAAGAGCTCCTATGACCCTCAGCCCTTAGCTGAGGGTAACTCCCCCCTCTTTTTTTTTTTAACATGCATATCTGTATCGATACATTCACAGATGAATAGTTTTGCAAAAAGCTTCAGATGATACAGAATGAAAAAAAAAAAAAAAAAAAGAGGCATCTCTTCCCTTAACCCCATGGTTCTCAACTGGTCATCCCATGGGTTGAGATCTGGCACTGTGTAAAAAGGAGATAGTGGGAATAGAGACTCTCGCTGTTTAAGAGCGCTTGTTGCTTTTACAGAAAACCTGGGTTAGGTTCCCAACACCCACATGATGGCTTAGAACCACAGTTCTCAACCCATGGATTGTGACCCCTTTGGGAGTGCGGTCAACTGACCCTTTTACAGGGGTCGCACAAGACCATCTGCATATCAGATATTTACATTATGATTCATAATAGTAGCAAAATTACAGGTATGAAGTAACAACGGAAATAACTTTATGCTGGGGGCACTGCAACATGAGGGACTGCATTAAAGGCTCGCAGCAGCGTTAGGAAGGTCCTAACCCCGTCTGTATCAGTTACTTTTCCCATTGCAGAGACAAAATACCTGACAAGATGCACCTTAAGGAAGAAAAGTTACATTTTTGTTTTGTCTTGTTCTCATGGTTCAAAGGTGTTGTGTGATTTGGCGGCAGCCACCGAGGCTGCTGGTCACAGTACATCTGCAGTCAGGAAGGAGAGACTGAAAGCTTGTGCTCAGTTGTCCTTTGTATTCAGTCTGAGACTCCAGACACTTGTAGGGTGGGTCTTCCCACCTCAGCCTAATCTAGATAATCCTTCGCAGACATGCCCAGAGGCTTGTTTCCATGGTGATTCTAGATCTCATGGGGTTGATAGTGAAGGTTAACCGGCACAGTCTTGCCCCCAGTTCCTTGCACAGTTGTGAGAGGTAGAGTGTTGCCCATTCTCTCTGCTGAGCTCCCTTCCCAGCAGATGAGAGCACCAGGGCATCCTTGAAGGGAGCAGATCCATGGCGACTGTCACGCTGAGGGGAGCCTTCTGTGCACATTACATGTACACATACACTTTTTCATAAATGGGTTCGTATGGACTGTGTTGTACTGCCTGTTTCTTTTTCCTCTCTCCTCCTCCTCTTCCTTTTTACATAATACATCTTATCTCAGGATTCCTTCCTTTATCCTGACACCCACTTGTTTCTCACTGCTAAGTAACCACTCCACCTCAGTGGGCATTCCCATTCCTCATCTGTCACAGTTCCCAGGATACTGCAGTCAGTTTCTTATCATGGTCCCCTGGGGCCTACGTGCGAACATCCCTCAGGGAAGGACATCAGGAGGACTGCTGGCCAGCAGGTCCCTCTTCCCTACCCACTTTGTTGAATCTGACGCCTGAGTCCTAAATTCTTCTGGAAGTTGAGCTGAACTGAAGAGAAGAAATTCCTTTGCCTAGGAGTGGCAGGGAGTGGCAGTACTGGGCTGGGGCCATGAACTTGACATATGCAGGCAGACACACACACACTCACACACTCACACTCAAATGCACACACCCACACACTATCTTACTACCCCAGCATGTTGAGGGGAGCCTGGCCTTGGACGTGCGCGTTGTACAGTGTTCATGTGTTGTGAACCGAGAACACCGAACCAAGTCCTCAGGTAGGAGTTCTAATACAGACAGGCTTGGCTACAGAAATTGCCTAAAAGCATGGACCTCAGTTTGTCTCTTTCAATGGGCCTGGAGAAGGAGGAGCAGACGCACTGCTGCTGAAAGCACTTCCGTGCTCATTTCCAGCGAGGGACCTCAGTTGTCTATCTTTCACCTTACTTTACTGTGGAGCCAAGCAACAGGGAACCGACCGACATTTTTGGAAGGAGCATCTGGCTCTTCTGGGTAAGGTCTGAACAGCAAGCAGCTCCATGACCTCTGCCCTGGTCAGCAGCCACCTTGCCTCCTGGAGCAGCTGCCTCTGGCTCCTCAGCTGACCTCTGATAAGGGTGTGTTCTGAAAGCTGAGCCGATGCCAGACCCTTGGCTCAATAATCAGCATTCCAACTGGCTGCTGGCCTGCACCTGACAGATGCCTGGGCTGGTTATCCTGGCAGCACAGTGCAGAGGAGGGGAGAAGGCAAAGGTCCCAGAGTCACAACGTCAGCTTCTAAGTCAGACTCGGTCCTACCCTGTAGGCTAAGATGACTGGGGAAAACACCGACTCTTGGTTCCCTCAACGATTGGGGAGAGTCTTCATTTAGAGAGCTGCAAGGATTAAATGAAGTTTTCTTCTTTGTATTGAGTGCACGTGCGCAGTGTTCGACAAGAGCTGTTTTTATTAACATGTGGAGCGGAACAGAGTCCTGCAGGTGCCGGATAAATGTGTGCCAAGTAAACGACAACTTCAAGAGGCAAATGGAGGACCGAAGCCCTGGACTTGCTTTATTTCTGACTTATTTCCTTTAAAACCAAGCCTATGGCTCCTCCTAAATCTACCAACCTTCCTCCAAGCATACCTCCAGCCTCCTGCCTACCACTTACTGGTAGTAGTTCCCCCATTCTGGAAGGTTCTACTCACCTATATCTGCTGTTGTAACTCTACCCTTTATCCCAACTGGAAGTGCTGTCTTCCTTCTTGAATTTTCAGGATCTCTCTCCACTTTCTGAATCTCGCATTTATACTCTTAGTTTGTATCTGTCTTGGAAATACTGTGAGTTCAGTTTTCCATTTGGACGTCAGGTCCAGGTGCCTGCAATCTTGCTCTCTGCTGCCCCCTTCTGGCAGGACAAGGCCAAAGTCACCTAGCTACTGTCTGACACTTTGACTTTAACCACAGATTTGGAAATGGTCTCTTCATGCAATTCACTCCAATTATCTTTATTAAAAAATATCACTACGCACCCATAACTCAGAATACTATATTTGCCGGTTATTTTCACTGTCTGAGAGCAGAGATTTGTCTGTTGGTTGCCTAATGAATCTCTGTACTAGAGTAGTGGCCGGTGTATCCCAGGTGATGGAGGTATGCTTGCTGAACCAATAGGGACAGCACACCCCTTTGTCTTCATCGTCAGTGGATATAATTGCACACTCCCTTAACATGGAGAATCTAAAGGCGTGTATCATTCTGTCTACTGGATTGTGGGAACCTCAAGGGGACTTGGCCCGTAGGCAGGTTTGTTTGCATTTAAACACCAGCCTTCATAGTTTTCAACTCTATTCTGAGTTGCTTTCCAATGTCAAGAATTAAGTTTTTTTTTCAGTTAAAGGTGTAGATTTCTGTTTTTCATAAAAAATCAGAAGGTATAGTTCTACTTTCTGTCACCTTCCCAAAGCCTGAGATTAGGCATATCTCACATTTTGTAATGTGGGATGCCTCTTCCAGCTTTCTCTGACCTCTCTAAGGCAGATTTTCACCAAGATTACTTCACTTGTTAGTTGCTGGCTTGTCTCTTGTTGACACAGGACTTTGCAAGCCCTGATCAAGCATGTATGAAGGTAGCAATAAATGTGTGACAATGGTGATGTGCTATTGACAAAGGAGAAATATAGGTTGAGTTGAATTTCTACTTCTACTCTGTTTCCTTCCTTAACTACTCACTCTATCAATCAATGTTGGTGTCTCCAAATATAGCTGTGGATTTCTCCAATTATCTCAGTTCTGATTTCTGAATTATTAAGTGTGTTTATTAATACATATTTAAGATTGTATGAGTCCTGAAGAAGATGCAAAGACTCTGAAGATACTATCAACCAATTTTTGGTTGCAAACCTGAAGGTTATTATTAACATACACCAAACGTGATTCTTTTCAAGTACACGTATAACTCACACCATAATAAAGAAATAATATTCCAGACCATAAAATTAATTTTCTCAAGTCTATGAGGACTGAAACAAAGCAAAGCATATCCTCTGACCATTATGAAATTTAAGCAGAGATGAACAAGAGAAAGACAGAGAGAAATATCAAAATAATTAGAAAATAAAACATCCCACACTTCTAAAGAATGTATAGAAAAAAGGCAAAAGCATAAAGGAAATTCTAAGTCTTTTTACATTGCGTGAGTAAAACCACAATCTATAAAATGGGTGCGGTTATAGCCACAGAATAGCCTGGAGAAAATGTGTAGTATTAACATGAAAAGAGAAAAATCTCATAATGATAACTTGGAAATAGCAAATAGGATTAAACACAAAGCAAGAAGATATAAACAATTAAAGGCAAAAGTAGAAGTCAATGAAATAGAAAACAGAAATGCAGAAGAAGAAATAGTTTATAAACTATAAATCAACTATAATTTATAAGTAGCTAGTCTAAGGAAGAGAACGAAGACAATGAAAGAGAAAGAAGGACTAGCTGCAGATCATACAGACGCTGGAAGAATGGTCCTGGGAGAGAACAGAGGAAAGGACTTGCCATGCAAGCATAAAGGTCTGAATTCGAGTCCCGAGCACTCTTGTAGAAGCCGAACATAATTCCAGTACTGCTAGTGAGGAGATGGCTTGCAGAGGCAGGAGAATCCTCAGGAGTTTACAGACCAGCTAGTTTGGCACACACAGTGGAACAACAGAAACCCTGTCTCAAGGTGGAGGGGACTGGCACCCAAATTGTCCCCTGACCCCCACACTTATGCTATGGAATGTACATTCTTGTATACATGTGCACGTGTACACACACACACACACACACACACACACACACACACACACACACACGGGGGATAATTAGAAGGTTATTGAAGGGATATTGCAAACACGTTTCTGACAGTAGAATGTTTCACCATGGCATCTTCGTACATAGATTTCAATAGACTTTGCTCTTACTCTTCACCCTCCTGCCTTTCACTCACCTTCTTGCTCATCCTCTTCTCCCCAAATAGTCCCCCGTCCTGCCTTTAAGTCACATACATTCTATTAGTCCCCCCTTTCCTAACACAGTGATCTCCACGTGCATCCATTTTCCTGCAGATGTAGTGATCTCATTTTTCTTATGGCCAAATAATAATCCCGTTGTGTATATGTACCATGTTTTCTTTATCCAGTTCTCTATAGGCAAAACTTTAGGCCATTGCCACTTCTTAGCAATTATGAATAGTGCAGGAATAAACATGGATATTTAAGTATTGGTAGGTTGACTTCCAGTTCTCTGGAAGTGTTTTAGCTGGGGCATGTGGTAGTCTTAGTTTTAGTTTTGTTGAGGAACCTCCATACGGACCTCCATTGTGGCTGAATAAGTATACATTGCCAACAATGAATAAGGAAATAAGGATTCCTTTTTCTCCACACCCTCACCAGCATTTGCTGTCATTTCCTTCCTTTTTTTTTTTTTTTGAGATACGGTTTCTCTGTTGTAACTCTGGCTGTCCTGGAACTCACTCTGTAGACCAGGCTGGCCTTGAACTCACAGAGATCTGCCTGCCTCTGCCTCCCGAGTGCTGGGATTAAAGGCGTGCACCACCACTGCCTGGTTATCTATCATTTGTTTTCTTGATCATAGCCATTCTGACTCAGTGATGTGGAATCTCAAAGCAGTCTTAACTTTCATTTGCTCAGTGGCGAAGCGTGTAATTTCAAGTGAGTATTGGCCATTTGTCTCTCTTCTCTTTAGAATGCCTTTCGCTTCATTAGTTCATTAGTTAATTGGATGGTTTGTGTGCTTGCTGTTCTTTGTATCCAATTCCCTATCTGATATACAGTTAGTAAAGATCTTTTCCGCAGTCTGTAGGCAGCCTCTTGCTTCTGTGTGGTGGTTTGAACAAGAATTTCCCCCATAGGCTCATACATTTGAGTGTTTGGTTCCCAGTTGGACTGTTTAGGAAGGATTAAGAGTTGTAGCCTTGTTGGAGGAGGTGGTCACTGGGGATGGGCTTTGAGGTTTTAAAGCCCACAGTGGGCTCAGTTTTGCCTGCCTTCTCCCTCCTACCTGCAGATCATAGTGTAAAGCTCTCAGCTCCCGCTCTAGATCCACACCTGCCTGCCTGCTGCAATGCTTCCCGCCATGATGATCATGGTCTAACCCTCTGCAACTGTAAGCAAGCCCCAGTTAAATGCTGTCTTCTGTAAATTGCCTGGGTCGTGATGTCTTCACATCAGTGGAGCAGTAATGCATCTGCTTGTGCTTTCTTTCTAGTGCAGGAGCATCTTAATCTGACGGACCACATACGTTAGTTCTTGGGATTGTTTCTTACCTTACTTAAATCCTTTTCAGGAAGTTCTTCCATTTAAATGTTTTCCTCTAGCAGTTTCAAGGTTTCAGATCTACACGCAGGCCTCTGATCTGCTTTGAACTGATTTTTGTGCAGCGAGAGAGGTATGGACTGAATTTTACTCATTGATATCCACTTTTGTAAGCACCATTTTCTGAAGAGTCTGTTTTGACACCTTTAAAAAAATCAGGTGGCTGTATTAGTCAGGTTCTCTAGAGTAACAGAACTTATAGAATTCGTCTTTCTCTATATGTAGAAAGGAGATTTATTAGAATGGCTTCCAGGCCATGACTGTCTGTGAATGGAAAGTCCAAGAATCCAGTAATTGTTCAGTCCACAAGGCTGGATGTCTTGGCTGGTCTGCAGTATACTCTGGAATCCCAAACAGGTAGGCTCTACTGCCAGTGAGGAATGGACTTGCTAGTGAGGCGAGAACACGCAGGTAAAGAGAAAAAGGTTCCTTCTTCCACGTCTTTTATGGCTGCCAGCAGAAGGTGTGGCCCAGATTAGAGGTGAATCTTCCCACCTCAAAAAGTCTGGATTAATGGTTGATCTTCCCACCTCAATGATCCAGATTAGAAGTGGATCTTTCTACTTCAAATTAAATAAAAATCCTTCACATGTGCCCCCCCACCCCCATTTTTGGATTTTATTTAATTCCAGATGCTGTCAAGTTGACAATCAAGAAAAACAGTCACAGTGGCTGTCATCTGTGGGTTTATTTTTGGGTCCTCTGTTCTATTTCATCTGTCTGTATGTCTGTTTCTGCCAGTATCATGCTGTTTTTGTTACTATGGCTCTGTAGTATAGTCAGAAATCAGATATTTGGATGCTTACAACATTACTCTTTCTGTTCAGAATTGCTTTGGGTGTTCACTACTTTTTTTTTTTTGCTTCCATATGAATTTTAGAATTATAAAGTTTTTCTGTGAAGAATGAAATTATGTCATTTGAATTTTGATGGAGATTGCATTGACTCTATGGATTACTTTTGGTGATATAGCTGTTTATAATAATATTGATTCTGGGATCCCATGAGCACAGGTGGTCTTTTATTTTCTAGTGTCTTATTCAATTTTCTTACCCAGTTTTCACCATGGAAGTCTTTCATCTCCTTGGTTAGATTTATTTCTGGGTATTTTTATTTATTTATTTATTTATTTATTTATTTACTTATTTATTTATTTATTTATTGGTTCTTCGAGACAGGGTTTCTCTGTTGGAACTCTGGCTGTCTTGGAACTCACTCTGTAGATCAGGCTGGCCTGGAACTCATAGAGATCCACCTGCCTCTGCCTCCTGAGTGCTGGGATTAAAGGTGTGCACCAGCTCCGCCAGGCCATTTCTAAGTATTTTTAAAAAGTTACTGTGCATGGGATTTTTTTTCTCAGCAAATTCATTATTGATTTATAGAAACACTATAGACATCTGCATGTTGGTTTTATATCCTGCTACTTTTCTCAGATCTAAGAGTGTTCTGACCACACTATTAGGATCTTAAACATAGCTGTTCTAAGAGCTGCTTGGTTCCTTGGGGACTTGCTGCTGCTGCTGTTGACTAATTTTTTAAATGATTTATTTATTTTTATTTTATGTCCATTAGTGTTTTGCTTGCATGTATGTCTGTGTGAGGGTGTTAAATTCCCTGAAGTTGGAGTTACAGACAGGCGTGCGCTTCCATGTGAGTCCTTGGAATTGAACCTAGGTCCTCTGGAAGCAGTCTGTGCTTTTAGCCACTGGAGCCATCTCTCCAGCCCCATGATTAGGGTCTTTTAAGAGTAGGATCCTGTCATCTGCAGACTTGACTTCTCCCTTCGCTATTTGTATTTTCTTTATTTATCTCTCTTGTCTTATTGCTCTACTTAAGACTTCAGGCGCCATATTGAACAATAGCAACGAGAGCGGGTACTCTTACTGTGTGTCTTATTTTGGAGAAAATTCGTTTAGTTTTTCTCCATTAAAATACTCTGGTTATAGTTTTATTTTGCCAAAGCATATCCCTCTCATTCCTAGTGTCTTCAGTGTCTTCAGGGTTATTACCAGAAATTAACATTGAGTTTTGTCAAAGACTTTTCTCTGTTTATTGATATAATAATTGTGTGATTTCTGCGCTTCGTTATATTACATGTATTGGTTGGTAACTACCTTGTATCCTTGGGATGAAATAAACTTGGTCATTGTATATGATCTTTTAGGTATGTATTTAAATATAATTCACAAGAGTTTATGGAGAATTTTAAAATATATATTCATTTCCCTTTATTTCTCTTTCTGTTCCCCTCTCATTTATTTGTCTCTGTCTCTTTCCTTATCTGGTTTTGTTACCCAGAAAATATTGGTTTTTTTGAGAATGGAGCTCCCATCGTGCATGCTCTTAAGGCACCCCGACAGAGCCTTCGCTGTACAACTTGTCTGATCTCCCTGTTTCTAGGATGCTGTGTGTCTGCATGGTTTCACTAACAGCCTCACTAGTGCCCAGGACAGAAAGTCAATGCCTATGCAAGATTGAATTTGTTAAGTTTTGGCCTGGAAGATAATTGAAAAGACGCCCAAGAATTTGCTCAGAAAACAGTGCCCAAACAAGTATTGAGTAACTTATTAGAGGTCTTTGAATCTGTCATTAATCTCTCTTCTCGTGTTTGTCCTCAGTCCATTTTCTTTTTCTATCTCATTGGTGAGAGCTCAAGGTTCAGCCCATGTGTCAATTGCATTCTCCTGCTTGCCTGCCCATCCAAAGAGGTAGAGTAGTAATCTTAGCTGCTGGTCTTGCCTGCTGAAAGCAAAGTGCTTCTGGGTGTTCTTATGGACAGGATAAAAAAAAAAGCATTTGCAAGACCAATAGTTGCATACCAGGTGCCAGGAGACGTATTAATTTGCTGTGTATGGCTGGATTTTGTACATACTTGCATCCTAAAGTGTACTTGGTCTTCCAGTTCATCATGTAGGAAGTGCTGGTCCACTCAGGGTCTTGGGAACCAGTGGATGGGGCTTGCGTGCTCACAAGAGAGCTGGCTTGCTGATGGTGCTGGTGCTGAGTTGAAACTCTGCACCCACATCTCCAGATTTACCAGAAAGCCAAGGGAGGGGTTTTCAGAGTGAGCCTGCGTGAGGTTATTTTTCAAAGGCTGGCGGTCAGGGAAGGAGCTAGGACTTGATTCCTGGGTGCTCTCTGCCCTCTTCCTGATGGCCCTCACAAGGACAAGTTGTGCGTCTGGATCTTAGAATGTGAGGAATGTGCCACCGCCTGATAGGCATGAGGCAATCTGTAGAAAGGCAGGGAGGAGCTGCTCCCCGGGCCAAGGCCTGACAGCTCATGAGCTCCGTGGAAGCAGGTGACTGCCTACCCCACTTTCCTGTCTCCCCAAGGTTGCCTGGATACGCAAAGTTGTGTTGTGCAGAGAGCCAGGTCTTGGGTCTCTGGTATGTCTAGTAGGAGACGAGATGAGAGGAGAGGCACTGTTACAAGGGGCCCCACCCAGCACGCACATTCCTTCGCCTCACAGCCCTGGAAAGATGGCTTTAATAAAGGAGACGGTCCCGTATGATGTTTTGAACGAGATAACTAGTTTTATTAGTAGTTTATGTATTTTTGTTTGTTTGTTTCTATTTGATTTCTGCTCTTATCTCGATCATTTCCATTCTATATTCTCCTTACTTTGGATTTAATTTCTCTGCTTACATGCCTCGTTAGAGACTTCGTTTTAATTTTAGAATCGGACGGCGTGAACGGCCCCTTGGCGCACTTCCTTCGCGGCCTGGCCTGTTTTCATGCGCTGTGTTCGCACTGCTTTCTGTTCAGACTACTTTCTGATTTCTATCATGGTTCTGCCCTTGTCCCCGAGTTACTTAGAAACATTTCGATCGGTTTGTCCTCGGGAATTTTCCAGATCCAGGTCCGTCGGTGATTTCTAATTTATTTCCTTTCTCGTTAGAGAGCATGCTTGACTGATTTCAACTCTTGTAAATCTACCAGCATTTGTATTTTGTCCCAGAATGTGTTTTGCTTTGATGACTGATTCATATTTACTTGAAAAGAGTATCCATTCTGCTCATTTTTGGTGAAGTGTTGTATACATTTATAAATACCAGTTAGGCATTTATACTTGGGATGATTAAATTTTTGATGAAGTTATGTGTTATCTTACTTTTTTTGTCTGTATCTTCTGTTAATCCCCTGTGGGGATTTTTCTGGTTCTTCATCTCCTCTAGTCTGAAAACAAGACTTCAGTAAAGAATTCGGGAAACTGGGAGGTGGTGGTGCAAGCCTTTAATCCCAGCACTTGGGATGAGGAGACAGGCAGATCGCTGTGAGTTCAAGGCCAGCCTGGTTTATAGAGTGAGTTCCAGGACAGCTAGAGTTACAACAGAGAAACCTTGTCTGGAAAAGTCAAAAAAAAAATTAAAAATAAATAAAATAAAATAATGCAGGAAGCATTGTTGCAGTAGACCCCTAGGGACCGAGTCCAGAAGCATTTAGAGCAGAAGAGAGATATTCCCTTTTAAATAGTTAAGTGTGGACACAGGCAATATAAATAAGAATTAATCAGCGTTCATACACTTTTTTTTTTTTTTTCCGAAACAGGGTTTCTCTGTTGTAACTCTGTCCTGGTTATCAAGGGCTGAGGAGAACAATAGGGACGAGAGGTCTGGGGAAAGGTTAGTCAGTGGGTACTGAGTTATTGTTAGATGGACACAAGAAGTTACAGTGTGCTCTTATGCTGTAGGGTGACGATTGTAGCAATACTGCGGTCCTGCACTCCAGAAACTTGGTGAGCCTTCTCCTGCTCTGAGCTCCATTCAAACACAGCAGCTGTCTGAGTCCCTTGGTGGACAGGCCAGAATAACACCCCAGGGCAGAATGTGCTGCCTCTAAATCTCAATTGCCCACTCAGTGCCAGGCTTCTTTCTTGGTGGGGGGGGGCACAGGCAGCAACTTCCTTTTCATGTTAGAGGGAATATCTCTTAGTCTTCCTGGCCACTGGATTGGAAGACATTTCACTGAGGTAGAAGGCCTTTATTTGATTGGTTTATCCCTCTGGTACTCATATGATTTACCATCAAGTGCAGATTCATTGCTACCTCCTGCTCATATGCTCTCATCAGCAAGATACAAAAGATGAGTATGACACCTTATGGAAGAGCAGAAAATCAAGGTCCCTGAAAACCAAGTTATGCTTGAGGCAGAACTGTAAAGGTATGCTGCTGGCATGGCTGGCTTAAAGTCAATAGCTTTTGGTGGCTCTTAGGGACAGCTATAGAGAAAAACCTGCACACCCAGGTACCAGATGTGCTAGTCTGCTCAGGTAAGGAAGCCACATTGGGCGCAGTAGCTGCAGCCGGAGTCATGGCCTGATTAAGTTTTTGATAAACAACTGGTTAACCCTGTTGTGCTTCATTCTGTAGGTGAAGAAGGGTTGAAGGAGGCCTTTGGGAGCCTTCATCAGCAATCCACTAGGTGGCAGCATAGCTCAAGAGTTTTCAGCGTTCGGAGTCCCATGCAGGTCTCTAGCATTCTGACTTCTCTGTGCCCCGGTGTTCTCATCTTTATATGTGTATAATATTAGACCTGCTTGTCGTGAGTTTAAATGCGCTGACAATGTAAAGCACTTAGAATGGTGTCTTGTCCAGTGCGCTCCTGTATGTTGACATGCATTTGCTGTTACTGAGGCTGTTACTGGTGGTGACTTAGCATGTTCACTGGATATATAAAGCAGGGGCTTTTTAATCTGCTCATGGGTGTCTGCAACTGGGTCAGCTTTTCCAAAGAACAACCTCCGAATTATCCTCTGCTGGAGTGGCTGGGAGGTAGGCCGTGGCTCTCTTCATTTGTGGAGATGACAGCTGACATCACTCTTCTCACTTGGGCCTTTTGTGATGGGGTGCGTTGGCTCTACTGACACCTCAGCATTACTCCCTGTCCTGAATCTCAGTCAGCAACCCAGTCACCGCTTTTTAGCTGCTTAGCTAAGGGCTAACATCACACCAGGCAGTAGCATGCCCTGCGGCACCTTCACCGGAAGTAGCACTGCCACTTCCTCTTTCCCCACAGGGCCATCCATTGGCCTGCGCTGCTCAGCTGTGGGACCCAATGCTCTGTGTTGAACATTTGAGTGGAAGGGAGAAGAACGAAGAACTTGGGAAGAGGAAAAAGAGAAGATGGGTCCTTGTGCACTCAGAACTCTCTGGACTGTAGATGAAAGGATGACAGTCAGGCAACCTGGCCTCAAACAGGCAGCACCATACTTAGATCCCTGGAGGTCACCTGTGCACCATGCCCGTGGGTACCACTGGCTGTCACCCTTAGACCGTTTTCTGAGGCAGGTGTCAGCAGCTGCGATCTCCATCCTCTTCCTGCAACTTCTCTCCCTGAGCTGTGCACAGGGAACTTTTAATGACCCTGCGGGCGAAACAACCCTTGAAATCTAACCAATCCATCGGGTGCGGTAGGCTGCTCATTATGAGAACAGGGAGATTACAGTCTCATTGACTAACTTTGCAGGAAAAGCATCTCAGGAAGGAGAGACAACTTGACACAGGGCCTGTGTTTAGTTCAGGCTGTCTTGAAACCCTCCACCCTCTTGCCTCCCTCTCTCAAGTGCTAGGCTTGCTGGTTAACACGGTAACAATTGGCTTGGAAAAGTTCTTGAAAGCATGGTACAGTCCTCCCAGTGAAGTAGACCTAAAATTGGGTGGAGCCAAGGTGGTACTTGGAAGCTCAGGTCTTTTGAAGGTGACAGAGCTTGCTCTTTATCGTTAACACTAAACAATACTTGTTATTAAACAATACTTGATATGTGTGTGTTTGTGTGCCTCTCTGTGTGTGCTCATGTGTGGGTGCAGTCGGAAGGACTAGCAGGTGTGTATATACGTATTCCCCACCCTTACACCTTGAAACCACTGTTGTGTCCGACACACCTGGAGGCCACTCCAATCTGTGTTCTCATGCTCTTACTATTTTATGCTTGGAAACAGTTAGCAGCAAAGTTTTGTAAAAAGTTTGCCAAAATTATCTTTTGACAGTTAACATTCATGGCCAATTTGACAGGATCTAAAACTGCCTACAAGATAAGCCTCTGGTCATACCTGGGAGGAAATATTAGGTAGGGTTAGAGGTGGGAAGACCCACTTTAACTGGGCAGCACTGTTCTGTGGGCTGGGTCCTGGACGAAATAGGAAGGAGAGTGAGCTGAGCACAAGCAGTCAGCCCTGCCTACTTTCTGTTGCACAGTTAATGTAAGTGGCTGCGGCTCACTCCTGGCGCTACGACTTCCCCTCCACACGGACTGTAACTCTTGAACTGTAAGCGCAAAACAAATCTTTCCTTCCTTAAATTGCTTCTGTCTGGTATCTTATTACGGCAACAGGAAAAGCGAGCAGTTCATGTTGAATACTCCTTACTCGTGCTTTTTGTGTCTACTTTCTGCTGAGTAGAGTTTTCATGTCTCCATGATAGTCAATTATTTGTAACTAGTCTTTCTTTCTTTTTTTCTTGAAGTCAAGAAAAGAACACTGACCATGAGATCTACCCTTTAAACACAAATATCTTCCATTCCCAGTTCTTTTATTCTCATTCTTTAAAAAATGTCTTATCATATACTAACTGTACATGACAGTGGGCTTCATTAGGACATCTGTATACATGTGCACAATGTGTTTTGATCAAATCCATCCTCCATTAGCCTCTTTTATCTTCCTCCCACTCCTGCTAATGTCCTTTGCCTTCCAACTTCTGCTTTCATGTATTTCTTCTGTGATTCAATGACTTGCTTTCGAGCTGTTACAGGAGGATCGTGGGTGGAACCTTACTGCCAGCTATAGCACTGGGGGAAAAGGTTCTTCCTCCCCCACCAAGCATTAACTGTATAAAATGCTCAGGGAGGGGTAGGATCCTGTGATCTCCCCTCCTATGACAGTGGTGTTGTCAGGCCCAATTTTGT
The DNA here is from genome assembly GCA_026225945.1 of Cricetomys ansorgei. NCBI lineage: Eukaryota > Metazoa > Chordata > Mammalia > Rodentia > Nesomyidae > Cricetomys > Cricetomys ansorgei. The sequence goes on along the minus strand of JAMJFZ010000242.1, from coordinate 556,650 downwards.
GCAGATCTTGTTCAGATAATCACAGCTGCTCTAAGTCCAAGGGCACAAGAGTTATGCCACACCCAGAAGTTCTGTGAGCTCCCCTACCCCTTTCTCCAGCTCTTATATTCTTTCTGTCCCTTCTTATGCAGTTTTCCCTGACTGAGACTTGAGGAGAGGGATGTAGATATTCTGTCCACAGTTTGGCATTGAACTGTCATCTATTCTCAGTATTTTGACCAGATAGGAGTATTTGAAGCCACTTCTAATCACAGCAAAAAGAAGCATTAATCTTTGAGCACAAATGCAGTTATTTAGAAGGTAAATTGATGAGTGAATCATCTCCAGTTAGCAAAACAACAACAGTGTCCTCCCCTCTAAGACCTAAGATCTCTCCAGGTTTTGTACAGTACCAGATTCCTTCTTATGGATCAAGTATTAAATTAGATTTCAATTAGAAAGCAGTTATCCCTATAGCAGACTTGCTGCTATTGTAGTGGGAGCACCTTGCCTGTACAGTTGGTATTGTTGCACACAGGAACTACATCTGAGCAAGAGTCTTCATGACAATTGTCCTCTAGAAGCCTGCATAGCACCTTCTGGCACTGTGAAAGTTAGTCAGCAAGAAGCTTCCAGTCCAATTCCAGATTGATTTCTCTACACCCTGTGACCAGGGCATGTGACATCTTCAATACTGGGGCCTTATCATTTAGTTATGGTGGGCAGCCAACAGCAGTTTGACTTGCCTGTATTATTTGGGGGTTTCTGGGGCTTCTATGACCAAGAACAAGTGGGGAGGTAACTTACCCTTTGCATTAGGATTTTCATTTGATGACCTATAGCTTCTGGGAGCAACTTTGTCCATGCACTTATGATCTTGCTGTTCATTTTTAAAATTTTTATTGTTTGATTAGCTTATTAAATTAACAGCAGATTGCCTTATGGCCTTTTTCATGCATCGTCCATTGTACCTGACCTTCCTTTCCGTATCTTAACTCTTCTCACTTTCATATCTCATGCATTCTACTGCACTCCCCTCCAGCCTTAAATAATCTCTCCCTCTCTTTTCATACCACGCCCCCTTCTAATTTTCTGGGTGCCGAGGTCCAGCCCTGGGAGATCAGTGACCTGGGAGGGAGAGGCAGAGTCAGCGAAATAATAAGAATAAAACCACACCTCTTATGGATGGAACAAGCTTCTCTCTTTATTCCTACTGTTCCTTCTTACTTCCCTATTCTCCTTCTTTTCTCTTCTCTCTCTCTCTCTCCCTCTTCCCCCCCTCTCCTGTCTGTTTTCTTTTTATTCCTCTTATTTAAACTGATTCTCTATTGTATTTTTTCATAAAATCACACACCTACACATTCACACACATCTTGTTGGTGAAGCAAAGTTTCAACTCTCTCTCTCTCTCTCTCTCTCTCTCTCACACACACACACACACACACATCTTGTGGAAGAAGCAAAGCTTCAACACACATAGATCTTACCCACACATCTTGCAAGCTTCCTCTTCCCTTCTCCTTGTAGGGCCATCATCCATACATCTCACTCATACATCTTATAAATCTCTTTTTTCCTTTCTTCTTCTCTCACTCCTACTCCTGCTGGCTATCTGTTTATATATATATTAATATATATATTGACATATATATTGACAAAGCCCCTCATGGGGAAAGATCACATTGCAATCAATCTTAATCATAAACTTAAAACTTTACATGATGATTACAGGTTTTACATTTCAGTGATTGTAAGTTTCATATTTTAAAATGACAAGTTATCTTAAAATCTACACCTGAACACCTAGTTTTCCTTATATTTTTTCCATAGTACATCTATATCCTAGAAGCAATAGTTTTTCCATTTACAAATTAACAGAGTTTTAGCAAGCCAACTAATTTCACAGCCAGCTTCTATTGTAGCTGGTGGGTTGCTAGGGAACGAGCACACGTCATGGTACCCTCACATACACAATTCTCATTTAGTTAACACAGTGAAACAAGTTTATTATAACTAGAAAGGTTTAAGTCAGGGGTCCTTTTGCTTTTCTTAGGTGAAAGGAAAGTCTGATGCACAGCTCTGTATCCCCAAGGCACACCCCAAACCCATCAGTAAACTTTTGATTATAGAGACCAGGAGAGAGTCAATTTTATTTGTGGTCGAGGAAGTTCAAGCCTGACAATGGGCGCTGGAACTCATTTGTTACTACTTGATCATGGGTCTGTTTTTCATAGATGAAACTCGTGTGTCCTAGCAATTAAACTTTGATTTGTTCTGGCTTTCCTAACCCTGACCAAACGAGTGCCTGGCAAAATTACATTTTCTTCTTGAGTTACTGATTCTAAGGCAGCTGATAAAACATCCTAATTTAATTCTGTATTCAATTTTCCTGTGTACGTGAAAAAACACCTACTGTTTTTAGCTCTACTTGTTTTTTAGTTATTCTTACTGGAGTTTCAGTAGAGTCACCAGTTCAGCTGAGTGGCACTGTCTTGTCCAAGTGGCATTGCTCCAGGGAAAACCATCACCATTGTTATGTGTGCCAGTGACACTGCCCAGTGAGGGGCTAGAGACCCCCACAGAATTTCATGCCACAAGAGAGACAAGGAGACCATGGTAGTAACAAGTACAATAAGGCCCAGCAGTAGCGAAGGATATTCAGGACACAATCCCCCGAGAAGCCAAGGTAAAAACCTACTGTCGCCTTGCTAAACAGTAGCCAGACTCCCGAAGCTCCAGTGCTGGCTGCTGTTCCCCTGCGCTGCTCCCAGCATGTGGGCTCTTTGTACATTTACTCCCATGTAAATACACAGATGAGAGGCTAGGATCTGTACGTGGAAGAGACAACATGGGGTCTGCCTTTCTGAAATTGCATTATCTCACTGTATAATATTTTCCAATTCATCCACTTCTCTTCAAGTTTAGTTTTTCTTTATGGTTGAGTAAACTTCCATTGTCTATATGTGCCATGTATTTATTACCCATGAATCCGTTGTTAGACTTCTAGGCCGACTCCATTTCCTTGCTATTGGGAACAGGCAGCAAAATTGATATGCAAGCGTCCCTGTGGTAGGACTGCAGCCCTCGGATGTATGTTCAGGAGAGATGGAGGCGTGTCATATGGAAGGTCTGTTTTCAGATTGTTTGAGAAATTGTCACATTGAAGTTCATGGTGGCTGCACCATGTTAGGCTCTCACCAGTTGTGAATAAGGGGTCCCCTTCCTTTACAACCGCTCCAGCATTTGTTGTAATTTATTTTCTTAATGATAGCCATTCTAACTGGGTGAGGTGGAATCTCAAAATAGTTTAAATTTGCTTTTCCCTGATGGATAAGAATACGAAACACTTCACAAATATTGGACATTTTTATTTCTGCTTTTGAAAACTCTCTGTCCAGTTCCTTAGCCTACCCTTTCTAGTCAGTGATTTATTTCCTTGTCAATTTTTGAGCTCTTTATGTATTCTGAATATTAATTATGTCAGATGTATAGCTGCTAAAAATTTTCTCTCATCCTGAAGGCTGTCTTTTCTCTTGGTTAACTCTTTCTTTTGCTATTGAAGGATTTAAATTTTTTCTTTTATTATTTGCCATTACAATAGAATTCTATCACGGTACAGACGTTTCTAATTCCACGGCATTCCATTCGTCAGTGTTGGCTTTATGTCCTGAGTGGCTGGAATCCCATTAAGAAAGCCTTCTCCTATGTGTACATTCTGAAGTGTTCATTTTACTTTTTGCATTAGCAGTTTCAGGTTTCATATTAAGGTCTCATCTCCATTTGGAGTTGACTTTTGTACAGAGAGAGAGAGAACTACATACACGCACACACACACACACACACACACACATATGTAGTGAAAAGTGAAAAGGCATATATATATATATGTGTGTGTTTGTCTTTCCCTATATACTTCTATATACAGAAAAATATATATAAAAATATATATTTCTCTCTCTCTATATATATATACACACACACACACATAATCTAATCTAGTTCACTCTTCTCCATCTTGATATCTAGTCTCCCAGCACCATTTGTTTAATAGGCTTCCATCTTTCCAATGTGTATTTTTGGTGCCTTTACCAGGAATTAGGTGGCTGTAGCTGAGTGAATTTATATCTGGGTCCTCTACTCTCTTCCATTGATCTACTAGTCTGTTTTTGTGCCAGCAGCATGCTGTTTTCAGTCTATGGCTGGAGCAGTACACTGCTGTGTAGGCCACCAGGGATAACAGGAGGCATATTCATATCTGCAAACTCTGCCAGTCCTCAGCAGAGGGAACCACCGTCAGGGCCAGCGCCATACTCACAGTGGAACTGTGAGCATCTCAGCTCAGGTGTTTCTATTCATTCAGAACTCCTCAGGTGCAGATCATAAGCCATCAAACATCCCCCACAGAAATCCAACACCTGCAGACAATACAGAACACTGTAGGCCTATGCATCCCTTTTTCCAACAGCGCACAGAAACAATTAATTTAAACACAACTAAAAATAAACACAACACATGGCTCTGTAGAAGAACTTGAAATCAGACACTCTGATACCTCCAGCATTTTATTTTTTCTCAGGATTGCTTTGGCTATCCAAGGTCTTTTGTGCTTCAGTATGCTTTGTAAATCTGTTGTTTTCTAATTCTGTGAATAATATTGGAATTTTTATGGGAATCGAATTGAATCTGTATATTGATTTTGGTAGAACAACTATTTCTTGTGTATGTATGTGAATGTGATTTATGTGTGTGTGTAATGTGCATGCATGTGTATGTAATGAACCTGGAGCTATGCTGGTGACTAGTAAGCCCTCGTGATCCCCCCTTATTTTATATCGGCTGAGAATAATGCATAATTTGTAATATGGAATGCTTTCAGGTCCATTTGACACAGTGCCATTTAAGTCCAGGGTTTTGCTCTATTCTGTTGGGTGACCTGTCTGTTTTTGAGAGTAGGGTATTGAAGTCACCCATATTTCTGTGTTGGAGTTGATGTGTGGCTTTTTATCTAGTGGTGTTTTCTTATGGAATTGGCTGCACTTGTGTTTGGTGGATATATGTTCAGAATCCTAATATCTTCTTGATGGATAGTTCCCTTAATTGGTGTGAAGTGACATTTATCTCTTCTGACTGGTCCATTTCATCATATATTTAACATCGACTTTTCCACTGCCAGCATCACATTCAATTTTTATTTCCCTTATTTTGTGTCTCTTTATTGAATTCCATTTTCATATCCTGCATTGACTTCCTTATTTCATTTGACTGTTTATTTGTGCTCCTTTGAATCCATTCAGGCATTTATTTACTTACGTCCTCCCATTTATTTAAACACATTTAACATTATTCTGCTGAATTCATTGTCTGGAATTTCACTTAAGTTATACTTAATCAGAATCATTACTCTGAAATTGGTAGATTTTGGAGGAGATATGTTATCTTGGTTTTTCATGTTACTGGCATTTTTGCATTGAGACTTACATCAGAGGAGTTAGATCTTTGGTTGAATTTTTAAAATTTGGTTTATTTAAGTTGCTTTTTCTCCTTTCATTGGAAATGTTTGCAGTGTTCTAGACCAGTGGTTCTTAACCTGTGGGTTGTGACCCCTTTGGAGGTCAAGTGACCTTTTCAAAGGGTCTCCTAAGACCATCTGCACATCAGATGTTTACATTATGATTCATGACTGTAGCAAAATTACAAGTTATAATGTAGGAACAAAAATGACTTTATGGTTGGGGGGGGGTCACCACGGCATGAGGAACTGTATTGAAGGGTCACAACGTTAAGAAATTTGGGAACCCAGTGCTCCAGAGAGAGTAGGCTGAGGTGTCATTTTTCTCCTGTTAGACTGCTGTTCATGAGGGCAGTTTCTTCAGTCCTCTCTGTGAGTAGAACACCGTCTGAAGCAATAGTCACTCTCCAGGAAGAGATCCACTGTGTAAACAGAGCAACAATCAACCGAAAAAGAATCAGCCCTTAAGTAGAGAGTTGCTTGTGCCACCTTGACCGGTGTGCAGAGAGCCAGCATATACAATAATACATTAATTATTGTGGATATAGAAGGGGGGACTACAGGAAGGGAGGGATGAGGGAATTTGGCTAAAGGTAGTGTGTGTGTGTGTGTGTGTGTGTGTGTGTGTGTGTGTGAATACGTATATCAGATAACTTCAAACTGTCTTGTATTTCAGGACTCAGGCACAGAGGGCTTGTGAACTGAGCCAGACTGGATTCTTTGGGAGAGTAAAAAAAGTAAAAGGAAAGAGTAAAGAAGGGGCGGGGGGAGCAGCACAGAGCAAGAGCTGAGAGGCGCAGAGCTGGCTTGCTAAAATGGCATTTGGCATTAAAGAGATATAAAGGGAGAGAGAGCCAGGCGGGGATAGACATATGAAAACTGACTGGCCTGGTCGCTGGTTTTTGTTTGGGCTATCTCTCTCTTAACACTTTCTCAGGTCCCGGAATGCTGGAAGTGCAGCAGAGGGCTGTTTCTTCTCCCCTCCAGTCTTCCTTCGGAGGACCCATTACTGATGCTATCCAGTCTGTGGAGAGTACTTCGCAGGTGCAGTTCGGATCTGGTCACACCTTGGTGAAGCTCTTGTTTCCTATTCTTGCGGCGTAGGTTAACCAGTTGGATGACTCTGCTGCCCCCGGCCCCCTCCCCCACCTCTTGGTGGTTAATTTCCTGTGTGACTTGAATCTGTATAGCTTTGAGCTACATTGAAGCACTCTTCAGTTAAGTTTTTGGAATGGGCTTCTCATGAAGGTTTCATTGTGAAAGTCATCAGAGAGTAAGTAGCTTTTGCCACCGTGGCTGTTGCGTCAAGAGTCAGCACACAGCACCCGCTTTTCTGAACTCACTCTTGGATGGGGTTCCTGAGATGTGCGAGTAGACTCAGTTCCTACACTGTCTCAGGGATCGCCTGTAGGTGGCGATTCCACATATGGCCTCAGACACATGCTCTGCTTCTTCAGCTTATCCTTGGGAAGTGGAAGGTTTCCTAACTCCTGTTTGGCTGGGGAATAATCTTTCCAGTCTTAAGATGTTGTAGCAAGAGCCGTGTCTAGCTACCTTACTTCACACAGGATCAGGGGTATCGCTAACATCCGGGGAAAAATGGTAGGTCTAGCAGCTCTGAGGACCACCCGGGCTCCCAAGGCATCTGCTCCCATGCTCGGGGGCTTTGATTTCTGCCTTTGTTTCTGACTCCTAGGTTTCCTATTAAAGCTGATATTAACCTATGTCTTTCACAATTCATCCTACCTTGCCCTTGAGTGATTTAGCTTATTGCCCGACAGGCTCATCCGGGCCACGGAGTGCTTTCTGTAGAGGATTTTAGACTCTTGCCACTGCATCTCCATCCTCTAACTGCTTACACCTGACAGCCTTTGTTCCATCCTGCTTCAAGACAGCCTCACTGTGTGACCCTGTCAGGTGTGGCATCTTTTTGAGCCTCGGCTTCCTAGTCTGTCTCACCCAGACCAGTCAATGAGTACTGTGCTGGTGCTTTGAGCTCCGGGTCATTTCTTTTAAAAAATGGCTCCAAGCTAGAAACAACAACAGGAGCAGCAACAGCAAGCTGTTTAAAGTCTAGAGAGGGCTTTAAAAACTGTACTTTCTAGGCTGTATGTTTTCTGAACGTTTGAGGGGTCTTTACTCCTACGCTTCTCTGAAGTAGGAAGTGAGCTTTAGCCAGGCTAGAAGAAACTCCATAGGCTGGGTATAAAGGCCTTTGCGTCATCATGATTTTCTTCCATACCATCACATTCCTTCAAGCCCACTCCCCAACTGTCAGCAATTATAGTCTTTCCCCAATGACTCATAACGACCTTGCCGTAGGTGGCAGAATCAGGTCTTAACAGCACCCAAGCTCCCTTCTTGTGTCTTGGTGCCTCAATGTTTTGTCACCTGCCCTAGGCGTTTGCTGAAACCATCTAGAGGAGTTTTATTTAGAGCTCTAGGTGCAGGCCAGTGGAAGGCTACTTGATTAGTGTTCAGGAGACCACGGGCTTAATCCCTAGTGCCACCTAGGTCCAAAGGCAAAACAAAACAGAAACAGCAAAGAAAGATAAACGAATCACTGTACAATCAATCTCCCTCTGTAACCCTATATGTATGTTGATTCCCGTCAGTTCCAAGGACGTGGGGATCGCACAGCCTCGCAAAGGGTACAGACGTTACAGAAGGCCTTGCTCACCTTCACCCGCAACTCTCCCTATCTCTCTTTCTTCAGAATCTTGGCTTTAGGAGGGTCAAATGTTTCCCTAAAGAAAATATTTAGCCAAGGCTTTATCTCATTCTCCTTGGGCTGTGAAACAGATTAATTTTACAACCACCACTGAAGAATGAATTCAAAGCTAAAATTCTAAAATGTTGTTGTCACACAAACATCGCCATCACGGTCTTGCTAAAGCCGGTGGTGGTGGAGTCTTCGCGGTGCTAAGGGGCTCGGTAAGGGCTTGAAATCAAGACACTTGAGATCCTTTTCCAGCAGCTGTAATTCAAAATAGTATTTATTTTTATGTGTGTTTATATTGCTCATGTAGACTTAAAATACTAGCTGTAACACTGACATCGATTTGATTGGCTATTATTGTACAACAGATCTTTCTCAAATATTCTGTGCCATTGTAGATCTGTTGAAGTTATCACTGTATGCAGCACCACACAAGTCTACATTGGCTTATATTTTAAAACAGCAAAACGTTCACTGGTCTTTCTTCATCGTGTGCTTAGTAAGTGGTCACTGGAACCTGAGAAGAATGTGACTCAACCATTAGCTCTGTGGGCATTTCCCTACTCTTGCTGTCTGGATTCCCCCAGAACTTGAGCTCTTGTTTTATTAAGTATATTTTCTATGCTTAAATTCCTTAAATTCCTTTTCCAGTTTATATTTACAAATCTGTTTCCTAAGGTATGGTTTGAGAATAATAAACAGCTCAACACAGGAGAAAAGTCAACAACTTTGGTACAAGGATGAAGCTCCGGAGCAGGGAGAGGTGTTCTCATCCCCACTGTGACCAACGCAGCAGTTGCTCAGCTCTGCTCATTACTGATGAGCTGGCCACAGTTTTCTTCATTTGGGAAACTGATTAAGCTGAGAGCTTAAGTGAGAAGATGGACTGTCAATGTCCAATATTCTTGAAGTTCTAGATTTTCAACCTGTGCAATAAATATTACATTGCCTTACGTCTCATTTCCCCACTGAGCCCTCCATGGAGAAAAAGTCCTCTGACATGGAACGCTTCAGATAAACAGTCTACCATTAAGCATCTGTGGGTAGCACATTCCCTTCTATGGGTGAACGCCGCATCTTTGGTAACATATGCTCATTCGGCATTTACTGTGTGCTAGATGTCTATTCTTGAACTGCTATAAAAAAGTAGAAAGACTGCTGGACTATAGTTCAGAGCAAAATAGTGATAATTAATAATGGCCAATACTTATCTATCACGGGCACAGCTTTGTCTAAACACTTCATTTAATCTCCACAACAATCCCTGGAGGCAGGTACCATCTTATCCCTATTTTACTGCAGTGGAAACCAAAGCGCAGAGAGATTCTGTATTATCTCAAGGCCACACAGCTTGTTGGGGTGTAATTGGGTCTCAAATCAGGCCCCCATCTCACTGTGTATTCTAGGACAGGCTGGTCCCTCCTACAGCCTTAGTTGGTTTCTACACTGAGTGACCTCTGAGTTTCCCTTGTGTCCTCATCCACCGTAAGTTTGTTCTCACCTGCCAGGCCCCCCTCAGCTGCACCAAGGAGAGCCTGTGTAGGCTCACTGGCCTGGGGAAGGCAAGCAAGGGTGCTGCAGCCTGGCTTTATGCCAGGCGCACGAAATACATAATATGACCTCGCAGGGTGACTCAAAAGCAGACAGGCTTAGGAATCCTGTGGGAACGCATAATAAGTGAAATCAAGAAAAAACAGGAAGGCTGCATGAAACTGAATAAAAACGGTTAAAAATGTAGTTCTATGTCTGTAATGTATGTATGTATGTCTGTAATGTCTGTATGTCTGATGAGCAAATGGCAGTGATAGAAGACCCTGTCATGTAAGGGCCCAGCAAGAGCTGAAGAGCGTAAGGGATATCCCAGGAGAGCATGCGGTTGGAACATCAGGCCTAAGGAGACCTGCTCAGAGCAAATGGCAGAGAAGGCTCCAGAAAGTGCACTTAACCATGAAACAGGTGCTATTTTATTTGACAGAAGGCTTTTGATACAGATGAGATGGGCTGGAAGGAACGCCGAGCAATGGAGGGTTCTACGTACATAGAGCACACGTCTATGTGCGGGAGTATACATTTATTGTTAACAACAGTCACCATCTCGCAGAGGGAGAAGAGGGTGTGGACCACAGGAAGCCAGGACAGGGGCACCCAGACCTATCTACGGACAGTTTTGGGAGCTCCAGGCCCCAGCCTCCCCTGGCCCCTGCGAGCAGCTCAGGAATCCTGCTGGTCATCTGGGATCTGGGATGCCAGGGAGAGGCAGGCAATTATGATCCATGTTGTGGGATTCCTTAGAGCAGGGGTGGGGTGGGGTGAGGTGGGGTGGGGTGGGGTGGAAACAACTGCTCTCTGCTGCCACCTGCTGGACACACAGGCACGAGTCCGAGGCTCCACCCTGGGTGAAGAAGGCACTTTGGTGTCCTGGGACCAACACTGGGCTGGACCTGAGTCTAAGCATGAGGAAGTAAAGTTATCACTGGAAAGGCTTAGAAGGAAAGACCAGCCTTATGGAAGGAGAGCTTTCACCTCAGTCCAGGGCTGACAAGCTGGGTGCTTTCTGGCCCTGGACTGAGGTGCATGCTGTCTCTGAACTGAATTGGTCCAGCCTGCAGCAGCTAGACCAGCTAGATGTCTCTAGCTTTTCTGCTGTGTGCACATATCCCTCTTCCCTTTCCATGGCTAATTTGTTGTTTTGCTTAGTCTCTCTCATCTTTATTAGATGAAAGGTCTGCCCATGAAAGGGCGGACCTTACTGATGGTCCTGACCATGCTCCTTTCCCTCTCTCTTTCTCTCTCTCTCTCTCTCTCTCTCTGTGACGTTGTACCCACTCAGAAACTGTTGCTTAGCATTCCATGAACGAATGTTCCAGGCCATCTTTAGTCTTTCTCCCATTCCACCCAGCAGGGTTCTTTAAATGTTCATTGCAGTAAAAATGAACAAGACAAGCCTTATGGCTTCCTGTTCAAGAGTCTGCACCTACCAGTTAATGGCCTGTGACCTTTGGAAATGCACTGAGTCTCCTAGAGCCTCAAATTCTTCACTTGTAAGGTGGGGATTATCCTAGTGTTTCCTCGTCGAGTGGTTATGAGTGTGAAATAAGTAAGATGCTGCAGGTGCCTCTGCTAGAACAGGTAGTGAAGTTGGTCCCTATATTAGCCAGCATTATCTAACAGAACTGATAGAATGAGTGCGCGTGCGTGCACGCACAGGATTTATTAGAGCGGTTTACAGGCTGTGTTCTAGGAAGTCCAACAAGGGCTTTCTCACAGAAAGGCCAGGAATCTGGGTTTTGCTCAGCAGTTCCAATCTGATGCTGCAGTCCCAGGGAATTCCCAGAGAGCTGTTGATCTTCAGTCTATATTTGAAATCCCAAAGAAGCAGATTCTAATACCACAAAGAAATGCCTCAGCAGCAGGACAGACGGACTTGCCAGGGAGATCGAGGGCAAGCAGGCAAAAATCAGAAACTCCCCCTCCCTGCCCTTTCAAGGAGGTGGTCACCAGGAGAGTGGCCCAGATTTAGAGGGGGGTCTTCTCACCTCATATGATCCAGTCAAGAAAATCTCTTCCAAGTGTGGCCACTGGCTTGGGTTTTAATGACCCGAACTAATCTTCATTCCCCTAAAGGCCCAGCCTCAGAACTTCACGTGGAACCAAGTCCCACCTTCTTTAATTTTGGGTTTTGAGGCTGGCCTTGAACTTCTGATCCTCCCTCCTCCTGAGTGCTGAGACTATGAGCATCACATCCATTTTATGGGATGCTGGTAATCGAACCCAGAGCTTCATGCATGGCAGGCAAGCCCTCTACCAAGAGAGCCACAACCCAGCTTGAGTTCCCACCATCTTACTACCTCACGGCGGGGGATGAGGTTGCAACACAGGGTGCCTTGAGAGGACATCTGACTCCTGCCCCCGTGTCGTCACATGACTGAACACCATCCTAACAGATACCACTGAGTTCTAGTTCCTGGCTGTCTTGCAGGTGGACATGCTCCTTACAGCAACTTGCACTGTCAGAAGCACCCACCACCACCGTTGCTCATGATCTCTGGCCTCTGGCGTTGCCTTCCACAGGGTGGTTCGAATAAGAATGGATCCCCATAGATTTATATATTCGAATGCTTAGTCATCAGGGAGTGGAACTATTTGAGGCCTTCCTAGAGTAGCTGTGGCCTTGTTGGAGGAAGTGTGTCACTGGAGGTGGGCTTTGAGTTTTCAAAAGTCCTGTGCTAAGGCTTGTTTTCTCTCTCCCCCCCCCCACCCCAAATCACCCCTCCCCTCCCTCATTAGGATATAGCTCTCAGCTACTGCCCCAGGGCCATGAGTGCTCTCCTCTGTACTTTCCCACATGATGATAATGGACTAGGCCTCCGAAGCTGTAAGCAAGCTCCCAGTGAAATGTTTTCTTTTATAAGAGCTGCCTTGGTCATGGTGTCTATTTACAACAATAGAACAGTGACCAAGGCACGCACTTTCTGCCTTGCTCTAGTCCTCCCGCTCTGGACTCCTTTCCAGTCCGATGCCCAGTGTTCCCCTGATCCCATGTCACAACCATGGTGCATCCGTTACGCATCCCTTTCTACGCCTAGACCTCTCCATCCATCTGGACTCCACTGCAGCTGCCTTCACCTCCCAGTTGTCACCTGGGGCAGCTCTCCAGTGTCATCTACTGACACATTCCGTTCACGGAGGAATGCCCTTTCTCTTTGTGTTCTTCCATTACCACTCATAGAATGGGCTGAGACACATAGAAGACAAACACCAAACACCAAACACCCTTCTTAGATGTCTCAGCACCATTTTTCAAGGGAGAACTCTTCTGTTACCCTCAGTTACGTATGATTTTTGTGCTTATTTAAAAAGACCTATGTCATAGAATGTACATTCAAACTCAGGTCTTCTGACCCCAAATTTAAACCCCAGGTGACAGTGGGAGGTGAAGCCAAACAGTAAGATTTCCGTTCCCACGCTGGCCGACAGCTGGTCCAAGGCCTAGAACTGAGTGTGTGTGGGGTGTCCATCTGTGGAGTCCTGCATTCTACTCTGGCCTGGAATTGATGAGCAGAAGGATGGTGTGTTCAGAAGGAGAGGAAGCCACATCTGCTGACCCCCAGGACCCAGCAAGGGTCAGGCCCCTGAACAGCTTGCTGGCTAGAGTAGTCATCATGGAATCACCATTACAAAATGCCCCACAATGGCTGCTTATACAGTGAAGAGGGACTTATTTTGTTCATGGTCTGAAGGCTCAAGTCCAAAATTGAGTGGTCCCATTTCCTTGGTCTCTGGTGAAGATGGGAATATGGTAATGGTGAGAAGTGCTTCACGGAACAAGCAGTATCAAGAGTCAGGAAGCTTAGGGAAGGGACTGGATGAGGCACACAAATCCTCAGATAGCCCACCCGTAAAGACATAAGAACCGGCAGACGCCACCTAGTACTGCCTGCCACCTTAGGGATGGACATTAGGGAGGGTGGCTCTCCTTATATCTGGGGAGGGGTATGGGAGATGGTGTAGCTTCTTTCATTGTCTCCACCCCAGCAGGTGATCCTGATCCTCACCCAGGGAGCAGTAACTCCTTATCTGTTGGGGCTCTGTGCAGCCCCAACACTGGGGAGCTGAGAAAACACCAGTTATCAGAATATGCCTGTGACAGAAAACTCCTTGAGAGTTCTGCCTCTTGCCTCCGAATTCCTATGCCTGCTGAGTTTGGCACTAGGGCTGGAATAACCTCTGTGTTGCTCAGCAACCTTTGAGTTAGGACAGGTGAGGTGTGCAGTGGCCTGGGAGATGCACGGGTCTTCCTTCTCTAGGAACCATGGCTGGCCATGTTTATGTGTGGGCACTCGTATTTCTTTTCTCCCATCCTTTCCTCTTCCTTCATGTATCCTTATATTTACAACATGAAGACTGTCGTGGAACATTCAAGTTGAAAACTTTCTGAAACACAGACGATCACACACTATAAGAGACTAAGTCTGCTCCCTTTCCCAGCTGTGAGAAGCAGGGAATGGCCAGATCTGATTCCTGCTGGCCCCTTCTCAGCTCAGGGAGGGTGAACAATACACATAGGTGGTGGGGGTGGGGACGAACAGATCTGCTCACACATGCATTCAGGACGTCTATGTGTGCTTACTTCAGTAGAATCACACTTTTGCATCACCTAGAAACTTTATGTGTCATGCATACCTGTTTCTATGATGCTGTCATCAGCCTCTTCCCAGAGTCCCCTGATGTCCAGGTGTGAATGTACCTCAGGGAAGGACATCCAGGTGGATTTTCTAGCCAGCAGGCTCCTCTTTTCCGTCCCCTTTGCTGGGTCTGATGATTCATATTTAAATTCTTCTGGAAGTTGAACAGAACTGAAGAGAAATTCATTTGTCTGGAAGTGGTAGAGAGTGTTAGCCCTCATCAGCATGGGCTGGGCTCATCAGCAACTTGGCAGGTGCAGGCAAGCGGTCGTGCTGTCCCCCCGCCCCATATACAATCCTACCTCAGCCTGCTTACCTGCTGACCTTAAGACATGAGGGGATAAGCAGAGTTAATGGCACACTGCAGTATGGATGCCTGAAAACGTCAGGAATCCATTGTCTTCTAGATCTGGAGGTCAGACATTCACACCGAGGTGTCAGCAGATGGTACTGGAGAATTGGTTCATCAGTGAAGAGCACTCACTGCTTGCATGGGTTAGTTTTTTGTCATCTTACCACAAACTGTGGTCATTTGGGAAGAAGGAACCTCCACAGAGAACATGCCTGCACTAGATTGGCCTATAGGGACGTCTGTGTGACATTTTCCTGACAAATGATTGGAGTAGGAGGGTCCAGCCTACTGTGGGTGTCGCCACCCCTGGGTCCTGCCTGGGTCTTGCCTGGGTTTTGAAACAAAGCAGGCTGAGTGAGCCACGGGGAACAAGCCAGTAAACAGTATTCCCCGTAGTCTCTGTTCCAGTTCCTGCTTCTAGGTTCCTGTCCTGCTTGAGTTCCTGCCATGGCTTCTCTTCATGAAGGATTGTAAGCTATAAGCTGAAATAAACCTTTCCCTCCCCAAGTACCTTCGGTCATGGTCTTTATTACAGCAGGAGAAACCACAGAAACTAGGACACTGCTCTTTCAGAAGGCTGGCTGGAGTCTGATTCTCAGTACCTGTGTCCTCTGGTGGTTCACAACTCTCTGTAACTCCAGCTCCCTGGGATCTGGTGCCTTCTTCTGGCTTCCAGGGGCACTCACATATAAGTGTATGTGCACACATGCGCATACATGTAAAAATAATAAATCACATAAAAATAGTAAATCTTTTACAAACAAAGAAGCAAACAAGGTGTCATCAGAGCCATGCTGCCCCCAGAATTGAGAGGAGGGAGGGTCTTTTCTTCTCCCAAGTCCCAGCTCCGCCCACTATAGTAATCTTTTATGTTCTCTGAATTGCAGGTGGGTGACCCCATTCTCTGCTGCCATTGGCCTATGGGGGTACTCTTTATCTCTCTATTTTCTCTTTGTTATACTTTCCTGTCTATTGCAATAAAAATAAAATGAGAACAATTTCTTTGACACAAAGAACCTAAGTAAATACCCAACATCAGGAAAAGAGCAATGCAGATGGTCAGAACAACACCATAGAATATTATGCAGTCATTAAAAATGATGGATGGGGCTGGAAAGATGGCTCAGTGGTTAAGAGCACTTGTTTCTTTTGCTGAGGACCTGGTTCAGTTCAGAGCCCACGAGGTAGTTCATAACCACCCTTAATCCCAGCCTCAGGGATTCTGACAACTTCTGATCTCTATGGAATGTGCAGGCAAAACACTCACACACATAAAATAAAAGAAATGAAACTGAAAAAAAAGCTTAAAAAGTTGGAAAATGCCAAAGCACAAAGCATAATCTCTCTCCAAAACGTGGGGGTTACACAGAGCGTATCTTGAGGGGATGACCGGACTGATGTTTGTTTTCTATGCTTCTGTGCTTTCAGCTTTTCTACAGTAAGGACTTTTATGACTAGGAAAAAGTTTGTTTTAATTGACTGAAATTTAAAGTTAACAATACAAAATGGTTTCGTTGTGACATTTGCCCACACACGCATCACTGTACTTTGCTTATATTTTCCCATTCCTCTCCTGTTGGTCTGTTCTTTCTTTCTTTTTAATTTTTTTCCTTCTTTCTTTTTGTGTGTATGCTAGAGCTGGAATCAAGGGCTTTCTGCATGCTAGGCAGGTGCTATGCTGCCGAGGTACGCTCTCCACCATAAGTATCTGAGATACTTATCGTTACCTGATGAGATTGTAAAATTTCCAAGAGAAGATACATTTCCACAGGCACAAACCAGTGGCTCTTTGGCAAGGTCTGGTCTGCAGTCCCTGTCCTGAGGTTCTTGGCACTCTGAGCTCTGGACGATGTTTTTGAATTAGCTTGACACTTAGAAATTGGGAAACTCCACCGGCAGATCTGGATATCTGGTCTCCAGGACAGACCGGAACATCTGCTGACTTGAGTAGCTTGTCCTGTGTTTCCCCCTAGCCTAGAGCACAGCAGGGCCTTCCCCAGGCTGGGCACCACTCCCTGCTGTTCTCCAGCTTAGTCAGCTGCCACTTGTCACTCAGCCAACTTCCCTTACACCAGCTGCCACCAAAAATAGTAAAAGGACAGATACTTTGATGATGATGGTGTTGGTGGCGAATGAAATGTGTCTGGGTTTCCCCGTTTTCTTTTAGACATGTTCCTGGATCTCCCCAGCGAAGCTTCCAATCTCACTGCTCTACTGAGACAATGGCAGATTCTCCATTGAAGTCTCTTCTCTATTAACAGTGGAGACACAGGGTGTTACCTGCTGTAAAGACAGTTTCTTTCCATGAATTTGCTCACACAACCTCTCACTGGCCCCATCCCCTTTCTTTATTCCATGAAAATCAGTGGCTTTCATGGCTCAGTCTCCATGCTTGTTCCCTATTCTATTATGTCAACAGCCTCTCAGAACATCACATTTAATCCTTTGACTTTAAACACCATCCTCCCACTAACTATTCAAATTTTGGCCAGTGGCTTGCAGGTCCTTTGAGCTCGCTCCCATTCCTGCTTCTGTGTTTGCTTCGATGCATGCCTCAAAGGCCCACATAAAAAGCCAACTCCCACAAAGCTTGTTGCTCAGGGTCCAACATTTCAGTAGACATCATACCAATTCTCTCAGTTGTTCAGGGGGAAAAGCTAAGCCTGCTCCTCAATGGATTTCTCTTCTCTTGTACTCTATCGGCTGCTGTCTTTGGAATGGACAGTACTGTGCCAACAACTTACAGAGCTCATGGTGTCCAGATTGTCAGAATATTTGAAAAAGCAGCCATATATATTTATATATATATGAAGAGAGAGAGACAGAGAGAGAGAGAGAGAGAGAGAGAAGACAGAGAAGACAGAAAGGCTATGTCTGGTCTTAGGTGGGACACTTTGTTTGTTCATGATGAGGGGGCATCTTGTCACCATGTGTGTGGATGGCCAACATGCCTACAGAGAAGATGGGAATGGGTCTCTTATAGGGGCAGGAATGGACAGAAATGACTTCTGTAGTCTGCAAGGGAAGCTGGGAGTTATAGTATTTCATCAGGAAACTATCATAGGTGTTTGGCCAAACGCCAGTGTAAAAGTGGCTGTAGGGTCCCTTAGGATGGAGTTTCATCTCAAGAAATTCATCGTAAGATAAAAACATGGTAAGTCAGGCCGGGACTATACAGCTCAATAGCACAGTACCTGCCTATTGGTCATAAGGCCCTAGGTTTGATTCTGAATTTTAAGAAGGGGGAGGGAGCAAAAGAAAATAAATATCTTTAGTCAAAGAATTCATTGACCACACCGAACCTGTCTAATGTTCTAAACCAGTAACACTGGGCACTGGCTGTTTGCCCTCAAGAGCTCCAGCATGGAGAGTAGGAGAATTTGCTGCTCTGTTCTCTGAGCTCATCCACAAATTCCTGCCTTTAGATTCTCAACCTTCCTAATGGTGCGACCCTTTAATACAGCTCCTCATGTTGTGGTGACCCTCCCAACCATAAAATTATTTTTGTTGCTACTTCATAACTGTAATTTTGCTGCTATTATGAATCATAATGTAAATATCTTAAAAGCAGTTGGTCTTAAGCGACTCCTGTGAAATGGTTGTTCTACCCGCAAAGGGTTTGCGACCCACAGGTTGAGAACTGCTGCCTGCCATGTCCTTCCTTTAGCACGCAGTCCAGGCTTCTGCCACAGGACCTTTGCTCCTGCTGCTTCTCTGCCTAGAATCCCTTTGTTCTGACAGATTCTTTAGAATGACTCATGAGCAGAACTAAGGTCTTTGCATCTCAAGGGAAGTAGGGACTTTCTCAAGAACGGACCGTTCATGTCAGACTTGCCAAAATGTCTGTCTCAACCAGTCTCAACCCAAGGTATCCTCTAAGATAGTTGATCTGAGTCTTGATCCTTCATCATTCCTGGTTGTGTGGTCTCTGTGTGAGAGTGGCGTATCCCAGAAGAGGGATACGCCTATTCATTTGCACACCAGGGTCAGAGCCTGGCTACTCTTCATTGTCTGGTTCTTGGGTACCTCCCAGAGTTTTTCAATGGCTGCTTTCTAGAGAACACTTACCCTTTCAAGTTGAGTAGGTTTTGGTGAGGAGAGGGCACGGTATACATCATGGAAAACAGATAAACAGTTGTATGTAGACACACGCCCACAGTGAGGGGGCTGGGATCAAGGGACCACACCCCTGTGAGTGCTTGTTCTGCCCAGCCGTCCTCTTCTACCGTGCCTTCTACCATGGAGGGCTGGTCCTGAGGGTTCTCTCTGTAAGAACACCTCACTGTGTTCTGATAATGGGGGGAGGAACTCGCATGTGAGAAAGGTAATACTTTAAAACCATGAAACCATCTAGGACGGCCCAGGTATCAAGTCTGACATTCAGAAATGGGGGAGGAGAGTGCAAACTTGGGCAAGTTAAATGCCCCTCTTCGCTCATTTCTTCCCTTATTGTAAAGAAAAACAAGCAAACAAAAACAACAACACCAAAAACAAAACAAAAACACGATGGGGCTCTTCTGGTACATAAGTAACATATAATGAGTGCTTGGCTCGTGGAAAACAGTCTCTGATGGACTCACAGCCAATTAGCACAGTCTTTGAATGTGGCAGAGGCCTGCTGGAGATGCTGTGTGCTGTGTGTCTCCAGGCTGTGGACACCCTTGGTACTCCAGAGAGACTGACTCCTGTTCTTTACACCGTCACTCAATGCTCAGTGCTTTCCCTAGAATGGAAACCTGACCAGCCCACTGCCCTTCCTAAAAGCCCCGTGAGACCTGAAAGTTCAGCCTCCAGAGAGCCTGAGGCACAAGCCTGCCGGGACTCTGCCCCTCTCCGCAAGTACCTTCTTGTTCTTGGACCCTCCTGTAGACCTTTGCTCAGGGTAAGAGGGGGAGTCGGTGCCCAGTGACCCCGTGGCTGGCTTGTTAGAGCAGTCCAGCCCCTGAGCAGTCTCCTAGTTATGCAGCCTATTCACTCTGACTCTTGTGAATAATCTCACTGGAGACTTTCTGATATGCATTCCCTTGCTTCACTGCCCATACAGAACAGAAAAGAGGTTGGTCTAGCATGACCAGTTCTTCATGAACGCTGACGCCTTAAATGTTTTGGTTAGTCCGGCCCCTCTGCCATAATGTTCTTGGTAATATTAACTGATTTTCTGGATTCTCTCCCATCAGGACTTTGGGGGTCCACAACTAGGGGCTCAGATGCTCAACACCTCACCAACGAGCACTGGCTCCCAGATGGCTGTGGATGCTCACTCAGACCTGGCTTCATCAAACAGCCAAGGGAGCCTTTGAAGAGAAGCTTTCTAAGAGCTGACTGGGTAGTCTGTGGGCCACGTCCATCTGGGAGAGAGCAAGAACAACACCCTTGATTCCTGGGATGCTCTCTGCCCTCCTCTGCCCTGGCCACCCTCACAAGAACCGAACTGTATCTGGATCCTAGAATGCGAAGAATGTGCCACCGCCTGATAGGCATGAAGCAATCTGTAGAAAGGCAGGGAGGAGCTGCTCCCCAGGCCAAGGCCTGACAGTGCAAGGACTATCTGGCCTGCAGGCTGAGTGGCCCCTCCCACCCTCCCTGGCCTCCCCACTGCAGGCCGGATATCAAAGGCTGCTTTGTGCATTGAGCAGCCTTGGTCCCTTCGTGTGCCAGGGAGGAGGCGGGAGGAGGGACACTGATGGGAGGCTCCCAAGGTTCTCCTGACTGGCGTTCCCAGGGGCCTTGGCCCAGGGAGGATGGTGCACACATGGGTGGCTGCTTCTGTATCCCTGGGGAGCGGAGTCTGCCCTGGGGCCCAGGTGAGTTTCCTGAGGGGATCTGGCCTGGGGCTCAGGAGTGCATGCTGGTCCAGGGAAGCCTCAGAGAGTTGGTGCTTTGGAGAGACCGTCCTTCCAAAGATTGGGAGATGGCTGTGCTTTCTGGCTGCCTCTCTTCCCTCTCCACCTTGGTGTTTCTCATTCTGGGTGCAGAAAGACAGCGAAGTCCAGGAAGCATCTACTTTACCCGAGAAGTGAGAAGCGGGCTCTGTGTTGGGTCTGTGCTTATGGAGGGGGAGTGAGGGCTGGTTTTGGCAGCAACTCCTGGTGTGTGACTAAGCCCTTCCTTCCTTTTTTCCCAAGATTCCCTAGGACAGGAAGAAGGGGCCTTAGTGATTTCCTCTGTGGCCCATTGGTGGTCATAAATTTGGCTTGGATCACTCGGTACTCTTTTCATCGGGGCTTCTGCCGCTGAGGAAACACAGGCGGTTTCCTCCCCCCTACCTGTTATGGTGGCTTTTGGCCTGTTGAGTTGAGGTCATGGAAAGTCGTTCTTCTAAGAAGCTGTCAAGTATCTGGACACACAGTGAGCAGCCGTCCTGGTTCTCCTGAGACTCAGGACTTTCCTGGGACGCGGTCAGCTCTAAAACCCAGACAGTCACAGCAAACCAAGGTAGTTGGCCATGCTGTTGAAAGCTCTTACAGTTTTTCACAGTGCAACTAACAGAGGCCCTGTGGTCTCGCTGCAGGAATTTCATCAGGATGAGTGGTAGCTCTAGGGGAAAAGGCCCGCCTGGGGGTAAGACTCACGCGGGAGATAGAGGAACATCACTCTAAGGTCATTTCTGCACCTGTATTAGGGTCACGTTGTCTTCATGGAGTACCACCATGGTTTGGGTGAGCACAGCTGGAAGCTCCCCTGGCTAAGAGCTTTTCCCTTAGCCTGCTTAGCCTGACTGCTTCCTCTGTGATCTTGTGATTTGGGCTCATCTAAAGGACTTGGGATTTTTAAAATGAACTAGAAGCAAGCTAGAACTCCTAGCCTACACATTTTGGCACTTACAACAAGGACTTCTTCTTAGACAAGGGACACCAAAGACCCACACAAAACTATAAGAAGACAAACTCCAGACATCACAAAAGGCTGTAACATTTTGTTTCTCCAAATTTCTGGGTTTATAGACTTTTCACACCTTTCCCCCAGATCCGATTGTCTTTGTACCCCATGGGAACAGACATAGCGAAGGCTACTCGGGATTACAGGTCTGGAAGTTGGGGACCTGGGGTCCAGGTCTGACTGTTTACCACCAGGTAGGCACGTTATTGTGGTTGACCACTTGGGCTCTCGGGCCTAAAAAGTCTGCATTTGAGCTTGGTTCCATTATTTGCTTTGAGTAACTTATTTTAATTCCCCTGTTTCAGTTTCTTCACCCATGGATTACATGACACATCGAGCTTGCCCCGTGGGTGGTGGGTGTGGGGGGATGGGAGAGGTGGGCTCAAGTCTACATGTTCACCCTAGAAAATAGCCCAGCACACAGTTAATCATGCCCAAGCATAACAGATACCTGGCTTTGTTGATGACATTTCTGTGACCTTAGCATATCATATTCTCAAGGTTCCATTTGGTCATCTGCAAAGTCTGAGGCTGTAATCTGCCAGTGGAGGTACTCAAGGGCTCCGCCCGATGCCTAACCCCGGCTTCAGTGGGAGGCTCTGCTGCTGTTTGACAGTTTCATTTGGAACGAGTTCTGTGGCTCTATTAGACAGCCGATACTGAAGGTGTCCTTGAAGTTTCAGGACACTGCCATCCAGTTATTTAATTCTTTCACTTTTCTTTTTTTACCACCGACAACTGGTTAGTTTCTGGGTTCGCTGTTTCAACAGGAGCCAGCTTACTATTTACTCTGTCCCAGTTTTCATGTTATTCTTCCTGTGCTGTTCTCCACCCACCAGACTTTTCCTGAGGGAAGTTGCTAGGGATACATCTGAGGCCAGATGGTGTAAATATTTCCATCCTAGCCTCCCGGTATATTCAAGGGAATGTCACAAAGTCCGAGACACTTCTCTGAGCGATGTAACAGTTGCATGACCCTAGGCAAGTCTTGGACCTTTGACTAGCCACTATCTGTGTGCTGCATTGCATGGTGGTGTGGATCACAGGAACTTTGGGAAGGATTAGTTTGGAAAATGTGTCTCATAAATGAGGCTTTCAGTGATGGCCGCTGTTCTACTGGTAGCTAATATGAGCCACACCTCATCCGTAATTTGTTATTCTCTACTGAAGAGAGGGCTGTGTTTCAGTTTTTTGGCTGCTTCTGCTACTGTGTCAGTAGGTGGGAGATAATAGTGAGGGCCAAACCGTGTGTCCCTGTGCGTAGGGGAGGCAAGAGAGAAGGCTCTAGACAGTGAGGGGCCCTGGATGACTGTCTGGGTTTGCCATAGTGTGACACAGTAATGGAACTGACTTGGGGCTGCCTCAGCAAGCCGTGTTCTCCTGTGTAGACCATTCTGGCAGCTCCTTCTGGTGAAGGTTCTCACTTTCCGCAGAAATCTCCCATTAGCACATGGTGAGAGGGCAGGTCCTGGTCAGTTGCCAGTACCTCTGACTCCTCCCCTTTGGGTTCCTTGCCATTGTTAGTCACCAACAAGTGCCCCCTTCAGATCACAAGGAAGCCATGTCAGAAGCGCCCAGCTACTTGTCCCTTATCTCCAACACCTTTTGGAAGAGATTTGGCAGAAATTCTTCTATAGGAGACGTAGGGGAGCTCTTTGTAGACACGTTTGCTCTCTTTTCAGCCTGACTCATTGATATAATTTGAGGAGAAGGGGAATGCCCAAGTAATAAACAGGGCATCACTCTGAATTTAAAAGAATGGAGAGACATTTTGAGCACAGCGATGGTACAGTGCTGGAATAATGAGCCCCACACACTTTACCGAATTTCTATTTTGTGCGATCAGAACTTCTTCACTGTTTTCTCCTTTTGAGTAAACAAAGAAGTTGCATCTACATTTAGGGTCCCCGGTGGCTCTTTCCTATCTGACTCCTGTTTCTCATTCAGCAACGTACATGACTTTTGTGAATTCTGTATTTTCCCCCTACATACCCACGCATACTCAGTCACGGCAAAGAATAGTTTGCAGTTTTAAACATAAACAAAATGCTATTGTGTAACTTGCTTGCCGACCTTGGCTACGTTGCAGTCAGAGGTGCGTCCATAGGGATGGGTGTAACTATAGAGTCTGTTTATTGTCCTAGCAAGGAGATGTGGGCTTACTTCACAAAACTGCTGCTGGTGTGTTTGCCAGGTCAAGAAAAAAAGTGAGCGAAGTAATGCAGAGCGTGCAGGGAAGCCTTTACTGTTGATTTTCTTCTTTACGTTTGGGGGTGATGGTGGGAGCAGAGAAGCTACAGATGAGAAGGGGGGAGGGGCTTCATTTCCAGCAAGTTCATGTATTGAAATGCTTTCCCCCTCAGAGACCTTTGACCTTAGAGTTCCAAGGTCAGCTACTGTAGTAGAAATAACGAAGACTGTCCCTCAGTGATTTGGATGACCTCTGACTCTTCTGTTAAGTTGCTGTGTGACCTTGGTAAAACCATCACTCATTTCTGGACCTAACTTTTCCAACGTTCATTTTTCTGTGATGATTGTTTCTCCTTCATATTTATCTAATTACCTGGAAGGTCAGGATGCCTTCTCTCTTCTTACTTTAAGACATAGCATCATTTACTCTCTTCCCAGACTCTACACTCCTAAAATTACAGTCCACTCCCCAAATCTCTCGCCTGATTTTCAAACCGCTTTCCAGCTGGCCACCCTGCCCAGCATGTGCAGACTGGTTTCTACCACCATGTATGCGTGCAAAACTCATCACTACCCTGCATGCTTATTTCTCACAGATTAAAAGACTTTTTTAGTTAGATTTATTCATTTTATTTTATGTATTTTGCTTGCCTATATGTATGTGTGCCACATACAGGCTCGGTGCCTGAGGAGATCAGAAGGCGGCACTGGATCCCCTGGAACTGGAGTTACAGATGGTTGTAAATTACCACGAGGGGGCTGGGAATGAAACCCAGGTCCTCTGCAAGATCAACAAGTATGCTTAACTGAGAGGCCACCTCTGCAGTGCCCCCATGCAGGTGTTCATTCTTGAATACTCTAGGTTCAAGTTCTCTGATGACTGTATGCATTGTTAATGTTTTCTTTCACTCTGTCAGCTGCTTATCACTCTTTTACTCACGCCTTTTGATTAGCATGAATTCTTAAAATTAGCGCATTACAGTTTATGCATTATTTTCTGGGAGGAGGATAGTCCTTTTCCCATTCTGCTTAGGAAACCACTGGCAACTGCAATTGTACAGATAGTCGCCTGTATTTTCTACAAGTTTGTTTTCAGAGACAGCTCTTCAGACCTCCCTATCTCTGGGCTAGGGATCAAACACTTGGTTTCATGCTGTGCTGCTGAGCTGTATCCCCAGCTCCAGACATCTTTTTAAGCAATGTACTCAGAAGCTGGAGGGATGGCTTCATGGTTAAGAGCACTGGCTGCTCTTCCTAGAGGACCTGGGTTCTAGTCCCAGCACCCACAACTAGGTGGCTCACAGCTGTCTGTTGCTCTAGTTCCAGAGGACCTAATGCTTTCTCCTGGCTTTTGCAAGCAGCAGGCATGCAAGTGGTGCACAGATATGTAAATTTTAAAAAGTGTCCAAGTAATTGTAATGTATATGGTCCACAAATACATCACAGTTTGAAAAACTGTGGCTATCTGCTCCAAACTTCACATTTCCTTTACAGGCCACGCAACCTGTGTTCCCCACTGGGGTCACCACCTTGGACTTTCCTTCTTGAAGGCTCACTTCACAGGCTACTACTGTTAGATTATTCTCTGTGCAAGGAGTGACTGGGGAGGCGGGGCCCTTGGTGGCTGGACTGCAAGCACTTTACATTGGGACAGCAGCCACTCACCTCTGATTGTTTGAGACTGGAAACCCTGGGCTAGAAATCTTCCAGGTTTCAAAGCAAGCAGAAGCATTTCGGGGTAAATAAAACATTCTGATTTCTAAATGGTATTAAGCAATTAAATTAAAAATTCACTCTGTAGGAGAGGAAAAAGAGATGCTTGGGGGTTTACTCTGGCCTGTGGTTAAACTTTGTCATAGGGTAGGAGGGCAGCCACCACTCCTTGGGCCAGCGATGGAAACATGATTCACAAATGCTAGAGATGCAGGGCTTCAGTCTTCAACTCTGAGCAGAGGATCAGCACCCAGGATGATCGATTAGGCGCTCACTACATTTGAGAAGCACCAATCTGCTCATGTGGCTCTCAACCCTGCCTTAAGCTGGTATCATCGTAGGGGAATTAAAAACAAAAGTAACCCCGACCCCTGTAGATGTTCTGCAGACCACAAAAGTCAGAATCCGTGTTTATGAGCCCAAGCATCTATCTACATCATCTATACCTATATCTATACCTATATCTATACCTATATAATATAAATATACCTGCCTGGATGACTCAAATAAGAGGTGCTGATTTGGGCAACTCCTTCTCTCATAACTGGAGAAACTAAAGGCCTCAGAAGTGGATAGGTCAAATTCCTTGTCCAATATCATTTAACCAGTCCACGAAGAGGTCTGATTTGTGCTCTTGAGTCTCAAGTCTCATGATTCCCAGCTAGTGCCTTTCCCAGCCTCTCTGTAATTACTTCTGACTCCTGGGGGCAGGACTACAAAATGATTCTGTTTGACTCTTAACTCATTCCTGCCAGATTTCCCGCTAAGCTGCTTAGCTTTCGGCACTGAACAGCTAACAAGGTTTTCTGGATGAAGACCTGGAGCTTCTGCCTACTCAAGCTGAAATCCATCTCGCTCTTACTGCACATCCATAGTGTTAACTGCTCCCACCCCAAAGAAAGGGAAAGGCTTCTGAGTCCTCAGACGCCACTGTGGAGGCCCATGGCGGAGAGAAACCAAGCCTCTTGGCAGCAGGATTGAAGTTAGACATTAGCTAGGGTGACTGTGACTGCTTGAGTCTTGTTGCATACTTGGGCTGTGCCGTTAAACCACAGTACCAGATGGCAAGACTTGGTCTGACATAAATTTTATAGGCAATTATGACAATTAAGCGAGTGACTTGGAATTAGAGGTAGAGACAAGATTGTTAGCCATCTTTCCTAAGAGTAGGTTATGCTTATATGGTTCTGGTCCAACGGTTTAGTTCTTGAGAAATTTTATGGCTGAAAGGACAAAGTCCAATGGCCAAAATTAATGAGCTAAAGATTTGAGCTCCTTTGTATTTGGAGAATGTCATGGAAAGAGGCCAGTCCTGCAGGGCGAGCCAACTTCTTGGGCTCTACACTCTACACTGGGTATAGACCTGTCACAGGCTATGTATTATTGGTGATGTCCAAGCTGTGAGCATGGTTGTTGGTGCACTACACCATGAAAGAACTAACCCTGGGCTGTATGTGGCCCAGGGGTGGTGTCTGGGACACACCTTTGGTTTTATAGCAGTGGGTAAGTTTCTCTGCTCTGTCTACTTCCTCATGCTTTTTAGTTGCACTCTCTGCTCTCTTTTCAACCTTAAGCAATCAAAATACCACACCCCCTTACCTCACCCCAGCCTCCACCCTGTGTCCCAATATGCTTCTCATTTATATCTAGTGTGTATGTGTGTGTGTGTGTGTAGAGGTCAGATGACAACTTGCATGTGTCAGTTCCCAGGGATGACTGAGCCATCTCGTCAATCTCATCCGCCCACAACCTTCCCTCTTTGAACTCTGTTCTTTTGGTGGCGATTGTAGCGGTGCCTTCAAAGGAGCACAGAACTTGTTCCTGTTAGACAAGCACTCTACAGCCCACGCCCTTTACTCTACTTCTATAGCTACATGAACAGGAACTATTTTAAGAGCTGGGAGGATAGAGATTTTAGACAGAATCTTATCTTATGGGCAGATAGAAGGACAGCATGGGGACATTGTAACAATTCTTCAGCCATCTTCCTAATGATGTTATTCTTTCTCACTCCATGGTAGTCCTCCCACGTCTACTCATTGATTTGGGTCTTGCTGTGGTTAGAGCCATATGATCTGTGAAGGTTCCACATACCTGGAGCGCCTGCAGTGTACTAAGCCCTAGAACTTAGTTTGACCTATGGGTGGGAATATTTAATGAGATGGGTACATCCAGTCTGCTGCAGGATTGAGATAGTATATACGACAGTTCTTTGATAACAGCTGGCTACCCAGTTATTATGAGGCAATGGTGATAACTCTTTCAGGCCCTTAGTTCTAGGAAAACCATTGGCACTTGATAGGTATTGGCTGTCCATTCTTACAACTTGCGTACACTCTTACAGATGATCTGTTGTTTTATTTTCTTCAGGTAAAGAAGGTTCTTCCAGGGATCCACCCGGATTGAGTGAGGACATATCGTCCCTTGAAAACAAGGGAAAATGTTTCCTGCCACAGAATATGACCCAAGGTATCTAAATCACAAAGATATATTCAGTTAAAAAAACAAAACCAAAAACACCTTCCTTTAAAAACACATTCCACCCAGAGTATTTCAGGAACATCCTCCTCTCTCTATCTGCGTGTTCCTCCCTCTTGCCCTTACCTCCTGTTCCCTTCCAAGTGCATCTTTGCAAGTGTATCTTTATCTTATTGGTCATGTTATTGATTAGGCTTTTAAGGTGATGTGGGGACAGGGTTAGAGTTTTAAAAATGTGTATTCAACCTGGTACCTTAAAGAGTTGTTTGTATGAAGCTGGTGTCCAGAAAGTGTATTACAAAGACACAGGTTGTGGAACAGATAGTGGAGGGCCTGTTGATGTTCTATGTAACACCGATCACAGTCTTGTATATATTCTAGGCTCTGAGTAAATATTTCTGAAACAAATGAGTAGCAAAAACGAAGACCTGAATGTGTAGAATGAGATTGGTTGCATAGAAGGCATCTGAACGAATATTTGAGAAGCAGAAACATATTTAGAAATCAATGTGGTGGAAAATATTCATTTTAATTAATATCTCATTTTAAGTAATTAATATCCTCTTTATTGAGACTTCAGCAAAACTCACCAAGAGAGAGTTCTCATTAAAAATTGCTGGCACTGAGGTGAACCTTCCAGTAGAAACCAGACCACAGACAGGGGTTGTAGCTTCTGGTATGCAGTAGCAGGGACTATTTTATTTAGTTTGTTTTTGTTTTTTAGATTTTCGAGATAGGATCTCATTATGTAGCTCTGGTTACCCTGGAACTTGCTGTGTAGATCAGGCTGGCTGGCCTTTAACTCACAGAGATCAATTTGTTTCTGCCTTCCTAGTGCTGGGATTAAAGGCATGTGCCACCCATGCTGGGCTTAGTGGGGACCATTTTGAAAGCAGAATCTGTGTCAAGAGATCTGTTACATGGTCCTCTTCAAACACAGTCTCCTTTATATGGTGACACCCAAATCTCTACCTATCAGATGGGAAGCAGAGTCTCAGAAGGGAAGAAGGTGACTTAACTGTCATATACTTAGTGACGAGGAAGAGGCTTGAACCTTGTTATATTATTAGTCCGGGTTCCCTAGAGGAATGGAATGAATGTAATCTATACAGGGGATTTATTAGAGTGGTTTATACAGGCTACGGTCCAGCTAGTTCAACAATGCTGTCTACCAACGTAAAGTCCAAGAATCCAGTTGTTGTTCAGTCCATGAGGCTGGATGTTGCATCTGGTCTTCAGTATACACTGGAATCCTGAAAAAGTAGGCTCTAATGCCAGTGGAGGAATGGACTTATCAGTGAGAGCAAGGGCGAGCAGGCAGAGAGCTAAAGCTTCCTTCTTCCGTGTTCTTTACATAAGCCACCACCAGAAGGTATGGCTTAGACATAAGGTGCACCTTCCCACCTCAAATGACTCAGATTAAAGATGAGTCTTCCCGTGCCAGGCACTGGTGGTGCACACCTTTAATCCCAGCACTCAGGAGGCAGAGGCAGGTGGATCTCCGTGTTCGAGACCAGCCTGGTCTACAGAATGAGTTCCAGGTCAGCCAGGGCTACACAGAGAAAACCTGTCTCAAACAAACAAACAAAAGCAAACACCCCAAAAGTGGGTCTTCCCATTTCAGATGATTTAATTAAGAAAAATTCTTCACATAAATATTCAGCCACTTGGCTTTTAGTTAATTACTGGCGTAGTCAAGTTGACAATGAGGAATAGTCATCACATTCCTTCTGTTTTAATCATCACAATCCATACTCTTCCAAAAATATATCTTTTCCCATGACACAAGATTTGTGGAAGAGTTATATTTTGGGTATTTTTAAGCATATAAATGGTGTTAATAGATACTATATAATTATCAGATCAACTTCTTTCTATTCCCCATTGGAAATTGTGTCAAAATGCTAGGTTTTTTTTTTTTTTAATCTTTATTACATTTACTTGTGTGTCTGTGTGTGATTGTTGTGTGTGGGAATTGGTTGTCCCCTTCTGCTATGTGTATCTTAAGGATTGAACTCAGGTCATCAGGCTTAACAAGTAAGCACCTGCATCCACGGAGCCATCTCAGCAGTAATGAGAAAAATCTTGCTGTTGGGTCATCCGATTGACATCTGTAAGCTTGGGCCACCCCAAAAAACCCCTTGAATTTCCACCTGCTGTTCCAGGAACACAGTGGAGTCAGCATTTTGACTTTTCCATGCATGAAAGCCAATGAACAGAGGGTATGTTAGGTGAAACTAAAGCTGCAGGCTGAGCTTGCGGAAAGACCACAACGTAGAATTTGGACACCTGGTGCTAGCTGCCGACCTTGATTTATGCAGGTCAATCCCAGACAGAATCATTACATTATCCTGATCACTGGCCCCGCTTCTGGAAACATTAAAATCGGACGTAACATGTTTCAGTCTGCACTGTTTACCGCCCCGTGTGGTGATTTGGGGTACTACAGGATCCCACCGGCACCGAGGTTCTGTTCTCAGTTATCAACTAAGATCTCAAAAGACTTCTTCTGCAAATCCAGGTCTTCTCCATTTTGTATGCTGGGTTCACATGTCATAAAGAAAGTCATACTGAGGGGACCACCAGTGGGCAGCAGTGATTTTTGAAACGGATCCTAAGAGGGAGTTTGCATCGGGTTTTGGAAGGCAGGCGAGATGGAGTTTGGCGGAATAGAAGTCACGGTTTCCGATACTGTCAAGGTTAATAGTATCATCAGATGAGGAGGCTGGTGAGCGGTAATTGCTGGGGTGCTGGGGGAAGGGCAGGAAGCTTCATGTGCGTTGAACATTTAATATGGGCCAGGAACCAAGAAAAGAGATATATGCGTAGCTCATTTAAAAAGCCCCTTTCAAGCCCTGTAACAGATCTTATTAAAATCATTTTCTTAACAACCAAGCATATAGAGGTGGTTAGCTGCTCAGGGTGGCACAGTTATTGAGGGGCAGAGCTAAGCCCTGAAGTGGAGGCTGTGAGACCCCTCCCTTGGTTTCCTGTCTGCACTATCACTCATCCTAGGGGCTAGCGTGAGGTAAGGCTGACACATGGAGGCTGGGAAGAATTGCTGGGTGTGGAGCCCTGGATGGAGGGAGCACAGGCCGGAGAGGATCTGAGCGGAAAGAAACACTTCACCCGATGCGGGTCATTTGAAGTTGTGTAGGAGTTGACCGGCAGCCACAGACAGCTCTTACACTGAAGGCCTTTCACAGGCAGGGGTCCAGGCTGGGTGGACTCCAACTGCAGGGTAGCAGCTACCTCTACAACCTGGCTCCAGTCAAGTTGGGATGAAAAGACAGGTTTCTGTAAATCCAGCCCAGTAGCTTCTGTTTCTTGTATTGGATTATTATTAACAAAATTGATCTTGAGCATCTGAAGAAGACGTTTCTGAAAGGAACGTGAAAGGAACAGTCCACGTGGCCTCTTCTGACAACTCCAAACACATATCCAACCGGGTATCACTGTTTCTTGATTCTGTTAGGTTTTCTTCCCTCCATGGTTCTTTTTTTTTTTTTTTTTTTTTTTTTCAGGGGAAGGGATCCTTGGCAGGCTAGTTCTATCCCAAGTGTCACTTCTGGGATTGAAAGCTAACTGTTACTCGTGGTTGCCCTCACAGACTCCCAGGAGGCCTCAGGGTTTGTTAAATGAAGAAATTAAAGACAGTCCATTAATATCTTCCTTGGTTGTCATGAGAAACGTTTAGTCATGAGCATGAGAAACGGGTTGGGAAAATTGTGCGAACAGCTCATAAGATAATGTTTATCACCTATTACAGATTTGTTGTGTAAATGCATTTCCTTCCTGTTGGATAGACTGCTTTTTATTTAGAACTTCCGCACGTCATCCACTGGAAGCAATGGCAGGATCAGCACCTGAGCACAAGTAATTACTGTGCACTCCCCAGAGGCCTGCTGACCTTCAGCATGTCTCCCTGCCCCTGGGGAGGACACTTGAAAGGGATCTTGGAGGATCCTTTAACCTACCCTGATCTCTAGTCAGTAGAGGACACTGAGGGCTTGTGGGGGAAATATTTTCCCTAGTTCTTTCTTCTCTGTCTCTGTGGGTCCAGCTTTGCACCTCTGTTCTCTTTCAGACCTGGTGCTCTCATTCTGTGTGAAGAGTCGCTCCAGGAAGGGCGTCCACGCACCCTTACAGGAAGCTGCCCGAAGGCGGCTCTGGGCCCTGGAGAATGAAGACCATGAAGTCTGTACACTGTTTAAGGTGAGCTGGGGCTGGCTGGCTCTCAGATCTCAGATCCCTAACAGCAAGGATTTTGTCCAGAGCAGAGGAAGTCCCCAAGAAAACTGCTGGCTGATGGAGGGTGATTATGCTCAAATTCTCTGCTTAATGGGAATGAGTGGCCTAAGCCAGAGAAAACTTGTGCACGTCCCCAATTTTGGGCAAGTTACTTGAACCATGCAGAATTGGGGTGTTTATAGCAACTGCCTCAGAAGTGTACCACTTCCACTCTAATGTGCTGCGTTTGATTTGTTTTGTTTCTCGGATACAACATTCATATATTTCCCACTGTGGTTTTAAAACGCACAATTCACTTAGGGTGTCTTGTCTCCAGAACACCCTATCACTCCGAGTTCTATCTCTGAGCCCACAAACAATGACTCTCCGTTTCTCCTTTTCTTCAGGTCTTGGTAAACATTAGCACCTATTTTCAAAGTAACAATATTGCCGATGAAGAACTATAACTATAAATATCGGGATGAGAAGAACAGTGGGATAAATTAAAAGTTTTTTTTTTTTGTAGTAAATAGATAATACGTTTAATAGTTAAACTATATTTAGTATTACCAAAGATATGATCAAAGAATGATGGTCAGAAATGGGGAGAATTTGTTACTGTTAGTGGTGGGGGACGAAAGCATTGCTTTACCTAAAATAAAACTGATATGTCCTCTTAGTTTCACAGTCTCCTCCTTAATGTGGTACAAGCTGGAATGATAAATGTGCTGCGGCTGTCACATTACTGAGCGACAGTGGCTGGTTTTCAGGAGAAAGCCAGGCTACGCCTGTAGAGAGCTTGGTTTTGTACTTGGGCAGTGGTATCTGTTCCATAATTAACAGCTAAAAGTTTAAAAAGTGATGCATGTTCCTGTGTGTGAATGTGGCGTGTGTGCATGGTTGTGGGTGCCCACGACCCCATGCAGGCTACTGTGCTTGGCATTCGAGGAGGCTGAGGACAGCAGGTACCTGCTCTGTCCCTTTCCCCCTTATTGCTCAAGACAGTCTTCAGCCACAGTGGAGCTAGGCTGATGGGCAGCAATCCCCAGCCTCTGTCCCGCCCCTCAGTACTGGGGTTACAGGCATAGGGGTTAAATCTGGCTTTTGTTTTGGGAAGTGCTAGGGGTGTATGCTCATCTCCTCATGTTTGAGCAGCAAGTGGTTTCATCTGCTGTGCCATTCCTTCAGCCCTGGGCTTCTAGATTTTATTTCATTTTATTTTAATCCCTGGGATGCAGGAACTGAAGACATCAGCTGCCGATGGCTGGAAAATATTTCCTTTTAGTTCAAGTCGCTTTTGCTGCAGGTGGGAGTAGAGTTTGATGGTGAGAGCTGTCTGTCAGGTCCTGTCGTGAGATGAGTATGTTTAGGGGTAGAAGCTGAGGCAGGAATTGGCTGTATCTGAGAGCCAGGCAGGGCTGTACAGCTTACTCACTGGAGGTGACCTGACCCTGGGTAAGTTACCTTACCTTTCTCTGTCCTCGTTTCCTTGTTTACAAAACTGGGGCAATGCTATCAGCTCCAAGATACGGTTAACCGTAACAGCCGTTCTTATTTAGCATACATCCGAGAGAAAGTACACCTTGCCAGTCTGGCAGGATGCCGTACGTCCTTTCATGTCAGAAGAGCCTAGATGCTACGAAAGCTACCAAAGCCGACCTCAGTGGATTAAGTACCACAATTGCACTCTTCTGGGGGGCCGGGGGCACTGTGGGAGCTGAATGAGCTGTTGCTCACAAAGATGTACCTTGCAAAGGTCTGACGACGAAAAACTGTTTTTTCTACTTTACCCAGCAGCCCTTGCTTGCTCGCAGGATCTGTACCTGTTCAGGATCTGGGACCCTCAAGGCTCTGCTGTAGAGGGGGCATGGACTCTGACTTTTCTGAGCTCTGCAGACTCTTCTTTTCGATCTTCCCCTAAGACTGCCTCAGGGCAGCGATCTGGCAGTGGCTTTTGATGGCAGTTCCTGGCCTGGGCAGGCACGTTCAGACCATCACTCTGAGCAACCAAAGACCGAGGAGAAGAGAGTGCAGCTGGACGCAAGCTTACTCAGCCCCATATCAGAGAGCAAGAGGCTCACAGCCCTCTTCTGTCCTACTTATGAACATAATTTGAGGTTATTGGGTGGCTTAATTTTGGAATAGAAAATGCATACATTCTCCATCGTCACTTGTGCTACTTAGAATGGTACCTGAACAAGCAAGGGTGTGTATAAAGGTTTATCTACTGAGGTATTCATCTCAGTGCTGTTTGGGGCATTAAAGTTGTAAAGAAATCCAGATGTGAAAGGGTGGTATTTGTAACCATTACACATGTAGGCTACTCACTGACTGGTTAACAACATACTGCTTAGTGACAGCTCGTCTGCTGCTGATTAATGCCCGGTCCTCACGTGAGCGCCTTAAAGAAGACTGCTACCCCAGGCTGACTTGTTGCTCTTGTTCAGGACCTCTCTGCAAGGTTGGTGAGCATCCAGTCCCAGAAGGATCAGTTCCTCATCACCTTCAAGACCGTGGAGGAAATCTGGAAGTTTTCCACCTACCTGAACTTAGGTATGGCCTGGGTAGGTAGAGGAGATCCTCCTTCTCCATCTAGCCAGCTCGTTGAGCCTGATATTGGTTTGATACGTGTCTGATGACTAAAAGAGATACATCTCTGATGTGGACGGTTAACTTTTGAAATAACATAAACTTTCTAAAGCTAGTTCCAGAATAAATATTAACTATTACTCTAAAATATCACATGAAGAAACTCATTTCCCTATGTCTGGGAATCTTTTTTTTTTTATTACATAATTGTCAAACAATTTGGTGAGCTACTGAGTTGGAAGCTGTGAGATAGATGTCAAGTTCACTAAAAAGAAAGACAACCATTCCTGAGTGAGAAACGAGAAGCTGCTCAAAATAGTAAAGGTTAGAGATACTTTGTCCCATGTATTTGCAGAAGAGTCAAAGAAAGAGATGAAAGAGCTAGCTGGGAAATGGTCCCAGACTTCAGGGTTTTCTGGAGGACTGCGGATGCCAGGGCACAGTGACGTTGCCACTGTGCTGAGGGCTATCTTATCCTCTGTTTCAGGACACAAACCTCCTGGCAGGAACCGATGGCTTCAAAGCCAACTCACCTAATTTGATGAACATTTGATGCATTACAGAAAACACTGGGTTCCTTGCAGTTGTACCCAGAGAGCAGTGCTGAGCTGGGTGAGGGTCAAAGTGACCCCTGGCTGGAGGGGGAACGTCTCTTACAGTCCCAGTGATTTTCCTGCTCTCTATGTGACCATTTCCTGTGAACCATTACAGATGATCAGTATTAACACTTTGCTTTGTGGACCAGTTTGTTCACCCCAGGGAATGCACTGGTGTTAGGGATTCAGAAACCCAGGATCTAACTCAGACCTGCTAAGCAGCCTGCATGATTTTTGTAAGACTTCCAGGTGTGGAATTTCAAGCTTATGAAGCCAGTATTTTTAGTGGACAGTGAGGGAGGAGAATGGCAGGTTACTGCATTATAGGAATGTGAAGAAGACTCAAAAGAAGCAACATTTCAATACAAGTAGTTCATGTTTATAAGAATATTCAAATGCAATAGTGATTTTTTTAACAATTTACATAGTTTTAAGTTCTCTCTCTTTTCATTTAAGAGAATCAAACCCAGAGCTTTGCTCATGCGAGGCAAGCACTATCAATAATGTCCTACATCCGTGGCCGGCTTGTAGCAAAGCAGAGCTGCCTAGGCTGTGGGCGAGGCCAGAGTCAGAGCAGAAAAGTGGAAGGGATTCTGACTCTGGGCTGTGGACAGCTCCTCAGCCCACATCAGGGTACAGAAACAGGAGCTTCAGCTTAGAACTTGGCAGGGATACCAGGAACCTTCAGAGTTGACACTATAAAACTGGAAGACCTCCATTGTTGTGTTACAAAAGACAACTGAGGGCCAATGAGATGGCTCAGTGATGAGGACACTTGCCACAAGCCCGATGACCTGAGTGCCAGTCCAGAGGAAACCCACATGGTGGAAGGAGAAAATTGACTCTTGCATGTTGTCCTTTGGCCTCATGCACTGTGGCACACAAGTTCATACATACCACACACACATACACATCACACACCACACACACACACACACACACACACACACACACACACACACACACACACACACACACACACACATACACCACATATCATACACACCACACCACACACAGAGCACACCACACACACACACACCACACACGTCATACACCATACCATACACACACCACACATCACACACACCATACCACACACAGAGCACACCACACATACACACACATCACATACTACACATACACACACACCACACAGACACACATAGACACACACACACACATCACACACACACACACATACCATATACACACCACACATCACATACACACAGAGCACACCACACACACACACACACACACACATACCACAGACACCACACATCACACACATACACCATACACACACCATACACACACATACATACCACACACACATACACACCACACATCACACATGCACACCACACACACACACACACCACACGTCATACACTATACCACACACACACACACACATACACCACATATCACACACACCACACCACACACAGAGCACACCACACACAGAGCACACCACACACACACACACAGAGCACACCACACATACACACACATCACATACTACACATACACATACACACACACCACACAGACACACATAGACACACACACACACACATACACATACACATACACACACACCACACAGACACACACTAAATAATTAAATGAATAAATGCTGAGAAATTTAAAAAGATAAATATGCATTTATGAAGATCACAAAGCGCTTAAAACGGTAAACATGACTTAAACTCAAGTTGTATTTCCTAACAGACGTTGAGAAGAGTCGGTTAACTCTAGAAAGTGTCTGGCTAGCACTCTGCTCCACTTGAACAGCGGGTCTGGCATGAAGGCAGGAGGGCACCTCTTTCTCTTTTGCGGTGGCTCAGGGCGGAGCTCATCTTGTTCAGCTTTGTTGGCTTGACCTCTAGGCTATGTGTCCACGTGTCTGGAGCACCTCTTCTTTGACCACAAGTACTGGCTCAACTGCAGACTGGTGGATGACACAGAGATCCAACTGTCCATAGACGACAAGCACTTGGAAAACATATACCTGGGCCTCCTGCTGCAGGAAGGTGAGTCTGGCATGGGGTGTGGGGTGGGAGCTTCATCCAGATGTTGGTTATCAGAGCCCCTCTTCTAATTAAGATACCAAGATGGGCAAGAAAAATCCTTGAAAGACGAAAACACTCATGAGTGAACCTATCTGTTATAACAAAACTTCCAACTTCCTTCTCAGTTCGGTCCTGACCGCACAAACAGCTGTCAGCTGGTCTCAGTGACTCATGTCCAGGCTGCTTGGGAGTTTAAGAGGGTGCCCTGCCCAGGCTCTATCCAGGCTGGTTGAGTCTCTGGAGGTGGGGACCCCAGCACTGGCATTTAAAAAAAATAAAGTTCCTCATGTAATGCTAATGGTCTCAATGACTGAGAAACAGTTCTACGAACACATGAAGCAATCTGATTGCAAAACACATTTGTAAATCTTAGAAAACCTGAAGCATTTCATGAGGTTCAAAACCAACAGAATGCAGAGGAGCCAGTTGAAGCACGCCACCCTTTACACTAGAGCAGATACCGTCAGACTGGCAGGTGCTCAAGTCTGACCACTTAATATAAAAGCCAGACTGGCCTGTGATGGTTTTACAAACTCGACTCTTTTTCTGATTCCATTACTCATCTCTTAGGAAGAACAGAATTCATGTTGTACTATTATTACAAAGCACATTTGGAGTCACTGCATGCATCTAAACTGACTTCCTTTTGTCTTCATGGCTCTGAAGGAAGCACAGGGTTGCAGGGACAGCTAGAGTTTAGTAAATGCACACGTGTTTCCCTGGAGGGGTCTTTGTTTCACTTTTTTTTTGGAGGTAAAGTCTAAGTAAGCCATATTCTCACAAGTTACTCAGAACTGTTAGTATCTAGTTTAAGTGAGCTCCCTGTCAGTGACTTCTCACTCCCGGGGAATCACAGCACAGGTTCCTCGTGCCTCCTCCTGAACAGTGGACTTTACTCAGAGGAAGAAAAGTGGTGGGGCTCTGCATCTATAAGTGTTACCTTATAGGAGATTCCCTCTCGACTTCGGCTACTCCTTGGAAGGGCTTTTCTCATTCTCTGCAGGTCACTTCTTCTGCAGAGTCATGTGCTCTGTGGCTCCACCAGCTGAGAAGGAAGGGGAATATCTGACACTTGGCAAGAACGAGCTAATCTCCGTGATTGCTGAAGGAGAATCTGAGTGGGAAGGCGTGTCCTTAGTGACGGGTCAGAGGGGCCTGGTGCCTGTGTCAGCCCTGCAGCCTCTGCCTGTCCCTTTCCATCAGTAAGTAGCTGCCCACTCCAGGGGGTAGGGTCCAGGAGCAGACTGAAGTCTGTATAGAATAGAATATGCTATTTCTTCTTGGTGCTTGGTAGAGGACAAAATTGGGGTGGCCTTTTAATATGGTCTCCGCTGCAGGGACACTTGTGCTAGTATCTCCTGAGGGTGTTATATGAAACCAGTCCCCCGACCCAGAGACCTCCATTTTAAATTAGCTTCCAGGCATGCCCTTCACACGAATTTTACAGAGTCTCTGCTGGAGAATATTGTAAACAGAAACATATAGAGTAGCAATATTATCTCAGGCCTTATAAGTTCTGTTTGGTCCTGGCAGAATCGACAGTGAGAATATTAATGGTTGTGTGTAAGTTATTTAACTGGCAGAGTAACTACAGAGCCAGGAAACATCCCACACAGCTGCTCCTTCATTTTCCGTAGTGTAAAGTAAGCGCTCTGTTTGCTACCGTTAAAATAAGATGAACAGTAATACCATCGCCATCATTTTCCTATGGGATTATTCTGCACAGCGTTCTAATGTTCTGAAACACCATGTTTCCATTGGCAGATGGTTCCTAAAGAGTTACCCAGGAATCTGTGGCCTTCCCAGGAAGAGAGACTGGACAGGCTCCTGTCAGATTGGTATGAGTTGAAAAGAACATTGTCAGGCAGATGATGTTTACCTGCCTCCTGATCTCACTGACGGGATGTGGGGAGCCGGTTACTGTCTGTAAGGTTGAGGTCTTTCCTTGTGAGGTGAAGGTTACAAGCCAGGATGGAAGAAACAGATGCCTGCCTACAGAAACAGGCAGAGCACACATATGTGGAGAGGGCTGGGAGAGACGTGTTAAGGGATGCAGGGGTGAGAGAGATTTAATGATAGACAGGTAGAAAAAAAAAGTCTTGAATGGGCCACATGAAATATTTTTTAGCTGAATGTGACCTGAACGCCACCTGTTTTCAAGTCCTTACCCAAACATTTTTGATTTCCCATAGAGTAATGTGGTTTAGGAGGAACACGAATGCCTAGGATATAGTAAGTGCCCAGTAAACACTGAGTGAATAGATGAATGAACTATGCACACACATACACACATACACACATATACATACACACGTACACACACATACACTCACATACACACACACACATACACACACAAATACACACATACACACACATGAGCACACACACACACACACACAAATACACATATACACACATACACACAAATACACACATATACACACACATACACACATATACATACACACGTACACACACATACACACACAAATACACACATACACACACATACACACATACACATACACACACATACACACATACACATACACACATATACATACACGCACATACACACACACATACACACATATACATACACGCACATACACACACATACATACACAAATACACACATACACACATACACACACAAATACACACATACACACACATACACACATATACATACACACGTACACACACATACACACACAAATACACACATACACACACATACACACATACACAGACACACACATGCACACACACACATACACACATACACACACACATATACACACATACACACAAATACACACACATGCACACACATACACACACATATACATACATACACACAAATACACACACACATACACACACTCACACGCACACACACATACATACACACACACACACACACACACACACACTTGTAAGTATAAGCATTCAGCAGATAAGAAAATATCTAGCACACACCATTGAAACGTTACTCTTGCAGCTCACTCTTCCAGCACATTTCCTATCACACATCTCCAGTAAAAAATAAGTAAATAAATAAATACAGTTTTGCTAGTTCCCCAAATAACACTTAAAAAAAACTTGAATGAATTGGAGAATTAAAGTGTTAGAATTATGCAGTAATCGGCCATAAATAAGCTTTTTGGCATTTTGAAGCAACATGGCCTATGTGTGGTTGAACCATGGCGTTCAGGAGTCTGTTACGGGCTGCACAACTTCACACCAGCACCCCGTGCCTTCATTATGCTTCTACCTTCTCAACAAGGAAGTGGTGTGACCGAGCCAAGCATGGTCACAAGAACTCAGCAAGTGGACAAGAGGGGTGGGCCGCAGCAGGGAAGCCTGATTTCAAGCCCCGCTCTGCCACCTGTAAGCTCCTTAGCCACACGGGTCGGCACTGCTTCCCACTTCCTCATCCGCTAAGTGGAAATTCTGCGGGGTATTCAGCGCTCAGAAGATCTGGGAAAGGAAATGTGTTTTGTAAACTAGACAGTACGATACCCACAAAAACGATGTTACTGGAGCCTAGGCGAGCCATTTATCAAACAAGGTAATTACTACAGGCACAAGGAGAGTCCCCGACCCCTTGGGGCTCCTCACAGCCCTCTTTCCCACCCGGGACTGTGCAGTAGCATCTGCTGAGACTTGACTAGGCACCAAACATGAGGTGCTTTGTTTTTGACTCTAGTATTCGTAAGCATCAGGGGTCACAGTGGCTGAAGCAGCTGGGAGGAGGCATAGGCATCTTCTGGTGTAAAGATTCTCATACACTGGTCTGGGGTCCTGTGTCAAGCATGACGGTGACATGTACGAGGGTGACAGAACCTGTTGAGGATGATGCAGGGAGCATTCCAGTTTCCCATAAGCTTATCCAGTTTAAAGGCATGCATATTCTGTGTTCTCAGAATCCATTTGTTAAAGTGTCTTTTCTTTTTAAGAAATGATAGTGAAAGCATCCAGTTTGTAGTTTCTTTCTGGAAATGTCCTACTTTGGCAAAATGAAAAGCCAGCGATCCCTTGCCATCCCTACCAGTTTGATTTTGGAGTGTGTGGGGTCTGACTAGTTATTGAAGTCTCTGAGGATGGGATGCCCCGGTCTGTATCACACCGACAGACAGGGGAAGGTTCTCTCCCTTATGTCTTTTCCAGCTGTGCCATGTGCTGTTTCCCACAGGCAGAGGAAGGTGCAAAGCCCTGACGAATTATGAACAGGAGGAAAAGGACGAACTGAGTTTCCTCCAGGGAGAGAGCATTGAAATCATCGGCTTTGTCATACCTGGGCTTCAGTGGTTCATTGGGAAGTCAGTGAGCTCAGGAGAAATGGGCTTTGTCCCCACCAGGAGCATAGATCCTGATTCCTGCTCCCCAGTGTGAGTATGCCTTGATGCCCCAGCTGCCTGCCCCTCTGAGCAACTTTGCAGAGAGTCACCTGGATGTAGAGCCAGAAGGGCTCTTTCTGACATCCATGTTAGACACAGAATGTTCTAGAAAGGAGGAGTGATCAGAAAAAGAACCATCCCAGTTCATTTCAATAACTGATATTCGGAGTCTTGCTGTGTGTGAATGGAGAAGCAGAGCCTCAAGACCAAAGGGCTCTGCACCAAGGGTGCAGCATGAGGGTCTGGATCCCATCACTCACTTTCTGCAATCACAAGACCCCATCAAAGGATAAACACAGACAGAGAGCAGCAGATAGCTGGCTTGGTCAATGACATTCTCTCCCTTGTAGGTCAGAGAGGTAGGTTCCTTGGAGATGTTCGTGCTGAGTGTTCAGGCTAAAACTTGAATGTGTGAAGTCAGCGCTGGCAAGGAGAACTGGAGGCATCTTTTCCTTCTCTCTGCCTTGCTTCTGGAAGGGCTGGTTCTGAGGAGCAGCTACCCATCTGACCAATTAGCAGCAAGTGAACAGCCTATTCAACCACCTGCCATGGGAAGGGCAGAGATGCACAGTGTAGTCTGGTCTATTGGGTGGGCTTCCCAAGGTAATAGGAAATCAGAAAGTTGGACTCGGGGGTACAAAGGAGAAATAAAACTGCCTCCACACATGAAGACTCTGTGGCCACATTTTCCACAGTGGGGAATATCTAAAGCTACATAAAAAATATCTAAGGCTATCTAAGGAGTAGCCAAGGATGCATAAGGACTAGCTAAGGTTATCTAAGGTTACATGAGGAATATTTAAATCTATATAAGGAATATCTACATCTATACAAGGCAGCAACCAATGGGAAGTTAAGGAATTCTGGAGACTTGCAAGTATGTATATCTGTGTCTTGCCCCAGAGGCTTTGTCTACTTGTTCTGAGAAGGGCTAGGGCCATGATAGTTACAGAAGGTGAGGTTAACTGATACCCCTTTATCTTGCTGCAAGGGGAAGTGGGAACCCACAGGAATAAAGGGCTTGAATCCAATGCTCTGCATCTAAAACCCTAGAACGCTGGCATTTGTATGAATCCGGTGTCTGAGGTTCTGGTGAAAGGGAGAAAGAGAGAAAAAGAGCAGAGACTTGGTGAGGGAAGAACCTCTTCTAGAGCTGAGGAGGAAAGAAAAAAGAATAGCAAAGGGCCCCTGAAGAAGGAGCCAGCCAGGGGACACTATTGGTAGCATCGATGGATGAGGTGGGACTGGCCGGAGACCTTTGTGGTTGGCATTGGGGAATGATTTGGAGGTACAGCAGCTCACTGGTTTTCAGATTTCTGGGTCAGACTGGCCAAAAGACATCTGTAGCCAATGGATCCCAGGTCTTCCTAGCTTATCAGCTCTGTGACTTTGCACATAGTGAGTTATTTCTCTGACCCCCAGTTTTCTCATCTGTAAAATGTGTATGATGCCACATCAAACACAGCACGATCATCATGAGCGTGCAAAGCCTGGCGCAGTGTCGGTGTTTGGTATTTTGGCTTTTACTGTTGTGTTTTTGTCACCGTTGAGCATAGTAATATCTGAGGTTCCATTTTAACAGGGTGTTAGAGGTAGGTACTAGAGTTTGTCAATTATATTTGGGCTTCTGTGACTCCAACGCTGCCCAGGTGACAACTCAGTCTCACTAAATTGATTCGGTACTTAGCCAGAAGAGCATCCTCTCACACTGAGGAAGAAAGATGAGGCAACGCACTGCTCACCTGTGGGAGCCAATGCAACAGAAACTGTACATTTGGTAAGAAAGGGAAAGAGAGTCAGGAACCAGGGAGCAGTGAGAAAGGTGGGAGGACTCTGGGTTCTTGTACCCCTAGAAGCACTTTTGGGACTGTAGATGTCCCTGAAACACAGCAAGTCAAAGGTGGACCTTAGTTTAGCTATGGCAGCCAATCAGTCAGGCCCTCCAGCAGCCAGCACACTGCTAAGGTGTTCCTGTGTTTCATCCCTGTGCAGTGTGCCTGTGGGTGCCACAGGGTGTCACTCTTAGACCATCCTCATTTATTTGTAGAAGGTTTCTGAGGAAGACATCACTGCTTGCTTAGATCAGACTCTTCCTATCACTCTCCTCCCTGCGATGGTAGAGTTAGCCCCTAAAGGGTGTGGATACTAATGTATGTGAGTGTGTACAGTGTAAGTCTGTGCACGTGCATGTGTGTGTGTGCACACGTTTGTACGCAGACCCAATTGTCCACGTGTTGAGAGTGGCGTTTCTCAGGATGGTTTTCTGATTCGCCTTCCGTTGGTCCTTTGGACACACGGCTGAGGCCTCATGCTTCGGAAGCAAGTTGATGAGTTCCCTTCCCACAGCATTTTAACGCCAGCCCCTTAGTTTCACAGCAATGGCTGCTACAAAACAAGCCTGTAAAATTGTGGCAGGTATTTATTTTATTTTATATTTATTTATTAAACTCAAAAACAATTTAGTTTGGGCCTTATAAGAAAAAAAAAACCTAACAAACAAAGCATACCCAGGGCAGGCAAGCTATAAATCTCAGCAGTTTCCCAGGGGAGGAGGATGGAGGACCAAGGTAAAATACACGA
This sequence comes from Cricetomys ansorgei, assembly GCA_026225945.1. NCBI lineage: Eukaryota > Metazoa > Chordata > Mammalia > Rodentia > Nesomyidae > Cricetomys > Cricetomys ansorgei. The sequence continues at coordinate 512,167 of JAMJFZ010000242.1, read as the reverse complement.
TACCATTTAAGCCGGCGTGGAGATCAGACACATGGTAGCCAAACAGCCACATGGAGGAAGGGAGTGGAACTTTAGAGAAAGAGTAAGGAAACCCAAAATGTTGGGGAAGCTCAAGTCGTCGTAACATGCTTAGAAAAAAGACAGAAAGAGGAAAGTAATAATTTTCTGGATAGTTTAGAAAATTGGGCAGACTTAAGCCACATGGCTGAAGCCTGGTATACGACTACACCAAGGCCAGGGATTCTGGGAAGGAAAAAGTACAGTATCTCATTAAATGATAGATGAATTATTCCACCCATCTCTGTAGCATGGCTTAAGGAGAACCTGCCTTCCTTGACACGCTCCCTTGCCCGGTGACTGACCTGGGCCAACTGGAATGCTAAGGCTGGAATGCTAATACAGAGGCTGTATTCCTTTGACCAGAAGTTTTTTCATTTTAATTTTAAACTTTTATGATTTTATTATGTTGTTGAGTGTTTGACCTGCATGTATGTCTGCATATCATGTGCATGTGCGGTGTCCATGGAGGCCAGACTATAGTGTTGGATCTCCTGGAACTGGAGTTACACATGGTTCAGCTACAATGTGGGCAGTGGGAATCAGACCTGGTCACCTGGAGGAGGAGCCGGTGCTCCTAACTGTTGAGCCCTCTCTCTAGCATTTTTTACTTAATGGGCCTTTATTGCTACTTTAACGTTCTCTACTCTAAACAGGTAACCCCCAGTGATTTCTAATCACTTAGAAATCACATCAGGGATCAGTGCCCCCAAACAATTCTGACATCTCTGGCTTCTCACAAGAATGACAGTCAAGAGGTCCAAGGACATTTCTGGCTTTTAGCCATGAAAGATACTGGTTACTTTTTATTTGGGGTCTTTTAATTCATTTAGGTAAACTGGCCAATTTCTATTTTCTGTTCTTATCACTCCCTCTGAAAAGATAACCCTAATAGCCATTATGGGATTCAGCTGTTGACTGACTTGGCTTTTTCCAGCTGAATGTGGGTGTCAAGTGTAAGCAGCTGGGGTGCTCCATTCAGTGAGCCTATCTAAAAGATACCAAAAATGCATCAATTATTTTATTTGTATAACTTTCAGATGTTGGGAGGAAAGGAAGTCTTTGATTAGTGCCTGGAATGAGATGCAAGAGAGAAGTAAAGGAGTTATTAGCAGTGCAAGTCCTAGGGAACCAGGAGATGCCAGAGCACAGAATACTTTTAAAATTGTCCAAATAGAATACCATTAGAATGCCTCCATGGGCTTATAAGACTCATAAGAGCATCTTTCTATTGGATCTCCCCCCCTACTTTTTTTTGGCTTCCAAGACTAAACTTGAGAGTGATGATGAACCCAGGATGGTTTCAGGCACTTTGATAGCTGTTGGAATGGTTAGAATCACAGTGTGAGGTCCCTCCCGGATGGCAGAGAGGGGATGAAGGAGGAGGAGAAGGAAGAGGAGGAGAAGGAAGAGGAGGAGGAGGAAGAGGAGGAGGAGGAGGAAGAGGAGGAGGAGGAGGAGGAGGAGGAGGAGGAGGAGAAGAAGAAGAAGAAGAAGAAGAAGAAGAAGAAGAAGAAGAAGAAGAAGAAGAAGAAGAAGAAGAAATAGAAATAATTTAACTATTATTTAATTTGTAGGTTAAAACAATGGGCCTGTCTTTCTTGGTTGGAGATAGGTGCTATAGTGTTGAATTGTGGCAAAGTCATAATATCCATGCAGATTTTCCTTGTCAAGGAGGAAATCATTAAGCCTGTTATGTTGGCACACACCTTTAACCTCAGCATTTGGGAGGCAGAGGCAGGCAGATCTCTGTGAATTCAAGCCCAGCATGGTTTGTAAAGGTTCCAGGACAGCCAGAGCTACATAGTGAGAACTTATCTAAAAAAAAAGTCATTAGTGACAATAATTGTCTAAAGACATGTCACATGGAGTTCAGTCTAGTGGCTGTGATTCCTTGTACTGTTCCTCAGGGAGGAAAGAGACCAATCATTTTAATCTTTGCTTATACTTTACTGTTGAGTGTTTAAGACCGTGCAGCTGCCTCAAATTAACCACTCTACTCTTCACTGTCAAATCTAGTTAAGGACCTGGTCCTCGAGGGTCACCTGGGCTTGGGCTGAGCCTCTGGCTTCTCTCACTTTCCTTTTATCAGTTGTTCCTCGATGCAAGGATAAGTCAAAACCTTGCTTGACCATGGCTTTGCTTGAAAGCACAAAGGAAAATTTTCTTCAGTGCATGCCTTTTTCTTTGCAGACTGGACACTAGTGAGAGTTCACTGGGTGAGGTGTGCAGAGTCTTCCTGAACAAGTGAACAGGTGCCTCATGTGGCAAGCATTTTGACTTTTTAAAAAAGTAGACATTATGTTTAGTACACATTGTGATATAGTTCATTTTTAACAAAGTGTAATCAACAGGAACTGCACCCAGAAATGTCTTGCTCAGAATCAGCAAGAAAACTTGTACTCTCATGGTGTTAAAAATTCTATCGTCTGTTGCATTTTCTCTTGTAGTCTTGATTGCTTTTCTGTTTCTAATTCCATTTCTCATGAATATACCATTGCCGATTTACACCATGCTGTTAATGCCATAGCCATCTCTTTGTAGGTAGGCAGTCTTTGTTCACCCCAGAACCTGGTATTTTATAATTTAACTAAGATGTGACTAGTGCCCGTTAGGTGTCGCTAGCAGACTAACCACCACCATCTTCAAAAGCTCACTCTTGGGCAGTTACTTCCAGTGCGGTTCCTCAACAGCGAGCACCCCTAGTCCTCAGCCCTTGTTTGGACTAAGCAGTCCTGGATGATAATTTATCTAGGCACAGAATAACATCATCAAAGTATGTGTGTGTGGGGGAGGAAGTAACAGCAACAGCATCATCAACAACAAAAATACAAGCCGGCTGTTCTGGGGCCTTGTCTATTTTATTGGTGTTTTCAGAGAACACATTTTCTTTTGCTGACTGTCTTTGTTTTATGCACTATTGGTCATAACATTCGCCTTGATGTTTCAGTAGTGTGCGTTCTTGTCATTTATGGAATTCTTGTCATTAAGTTGAGTATTTTAATTGTGGATAGTTAAAACCCAGAAGTAAGAATTAACAAAAAATAGATATGTTGGAAAAACCTATAAGAAATGGGTTCCTTGTTAAAGATACTATTTTTATTTGTTTTGCTCAGGACTTGGTGTGCTTCTTCTGTCTGAAGACTCATCATGTCTCTCTCCAATTCTGGAAACTTCTAGTCCTTCTCCCTTTGAATGCAGCCCCCCTCTCAACCTTTTAGTCTCTGTCCCGGGGTCCTGGTGGAGGTATGTTGGACATGCTCTACCATCCATCTGCAACATCGGTTCCTTTATCATCAGTCGTCTGTTTTGCCATCAGTTCTGGGGATTCTTCAGTTTTTCTAACTTTCTCCTCGTCTAAGCTGAACTTGCCGTAACTCACCTCTGCCGCTGCTAATATGCATGACTCCGCTTTCCGAACACAGAGCTGCAATTTCCTCAGAGGGCTTTGGCCCTGAAAACCATCCATCTTTTCATTTCTTCTGTTTCTTTGTTTTAACCGGGCTTATTGCAAGTCGCTCTTCGGATGACTGTTGCTTCTAATTTTGCAGTGTTCATTGACTTCTCTCATAATTTGCATTTCTTGGGGTTTTTTTTTTTTTTTTTTGTCATGTATGTGAACTATTTTTCAACATTTTAAAAGATGGACCTTGCATGAATCCTGCAGTAAAGAAAATCTCCTTGCCAAGAGGAGTCTGCATTTGCTTCTCCTGAAATCTCAGGAGCTCATGGTCTGGTCCTGAAACGTTGTGTTCTCTGTGGCACCAGAGTCACGCGTATGCACTAGGACCCCACACACTCCAGTGTGTAGGCGCTGATGTTTTCCAGGACTCAGAGTGGTGAAAAGGTGTGTCTGGAGTGGCAGACAGTAAATGCTTTGCAAACCTCTTTGAGGGAGCTGCTTCCTTTCTAGACTGTGGGCTTTACGAAGGAGCTTGTGATCAGTTCCCTCTTACACCCAGGTTCAAGATCAAGTTTCTTGTCCCTGAGGGCGATTAAAAGGGGAGCCCCGATGCCCCAGCTAAACTCTGTGTCTCTGTGGCATCTGCTCTCACCTCTCATCCTGGGTTTGGATTCTCTTTTTGTCCTGCATCCTTAAGATTTTCCTCCCTCTTTTAAAACTTAAGGGGATTGTGAAGCCATTTCTCTTTTTTAATGTCTTCCCAGGGTTTGAATGGGTGTAGGGGAGAGTAGACTTGTAGCACATGCCGCGTTACCTGGTGCTTTGCTATGCTCACTAGATCCATTTTTGTGTTTAGAAATCCATAATGTAGGTTGTCATGTTTCTTGGATTCTCTTTAAACACCTGGAAGTCAGGGCGCTGGCAGGTTAGCTCTGAGGCAATGAACATGGCTGCTGACGGACAAGACACCACGTTAAGTCTCTGCTTTACCATCCTCCAACTGTACAATTCTGAGCATGCTCCTGAATCATATTCATCAGCAAACATGGATTAAAAACAATTTACCAAGAGAGTTGTTATGAATAGTAAATAAATGGGCAAATTCAGAACATGTTGTAAAATTTAGGACTCCTACAAAAAATTGGATATATATATATATATATATATATATATATATATATATATTCACACACACACACATATATATATACATACACACACACACATACATATATATATACACACATACATAATATAAACAATACATATACACATATATTATTTATGTAATGTATAGGCATATATAACATATATATTTAAAGATTTTTTTAAATTTATGTATATTTGTGTGAACATATGTGCACCTTAGACATGAAGGTACCCATGGAGGCCAGAAGAGGGTACTGGATCCCTGGATCTGGACTTACAGATGGTTGTGAACCACCCAGTGTGAGTGTTGGGAACTGAGCTCAGATCCTGTGTAAGAGCAGCATGCACTCTCAACCACTGAGCCATTGTATATATTCGTATCCAATCCAAAGTCTTAACTGTGTGCTATATTGAGGCTGAAAACTGAAGGCACCAGGCTGAATCTGGAGACCAGGCAAAGATAGGGCTCACACACGTCGCCGAAGATCTCTGGACCAGGTGTCAGTCTGTATGTCTGCCAGCAAGGAGTGGAGTGACCTGCAGCAGTTCCTGCAACTGCTGGCCTGTTGCTGCTTTTCAGCTGCTCTTGTCTGGGCTGTGGGCACACAAGAGACCAAGTACAGCAACCTTTAACAGCCCCTCGGCGACCACCAACTAACTTTTTTTAATCTGTATTTTTTTTTAAATCCCTAAGAGAGGATAACAATAACCTACAGAGCAGGGAGGTTAAATAACAGTATGGTATTATTAAATACCTCCAAACATATTAGCTGCTATAAATTGTGGGGTTTTGAAGAATTTTGTTTTAATTTGTTTGGTACCAAACCTGATATAATATATATATATATATATATATATATATATAATATCTATATATAATATCTATACACATACATACACACATATATACGTATATACATATATATGTATATACACACGATATATGTAGATACACATATATATTATATATAAATATATATTATATCTACATATCTACATATCTAAAATATATATTATATATATCTACATATATACTATATATATCCACACACACAAATATATAATATATATTTATAAATATATATAATATATAGTATATATTATATAATAATACATTATATATAATATATAATAATATATATATATATTTGTTGTGTGTGGACATTGGGGTTCAGTGGGCACCCCTGGGATTTCCAGGTTCAGAACAAGGAACTGAACAGGCACATACAGTGGACAGCAGCAGAAGGAGCAAGATATGCTTTCAAGAGTGGGAGAATTTCAGAGCAGGGAGAACATTTTAGAAGATGAAAGGGTCATGTGATGCAAAGAATGGGGCTTTTAAATCCCAGTATGGCATATTTGGGGAGCCATTTGAACAGGTTGGCCTTTTTGGTGTATGCTCTCTGTTAACATGACGTTTATAATGAAGCACAGGTTGGTCACCTTCAGACACTCCGGAGCGTCTCTGCACCTGAAGTGGCTCCAGCCAGTTCTAGCTGACCTTTGGCTGAGGGTGCATGTAGTACTCTACAATCTTTTACCCTCAATGGAGAAAGGAAGGATAGGAAGAAATCTTCACTGCTTTTGCAGTTGGCTTTGATAGAGAGAAAGAGAGAAAGGTAGAAACCTTCACAGCCCTGTTAGGCTGTTTAAAGCTTGGAGAGGAGGAGCTGACAGTGAGCCAGACTAGCGTCTCAGCTCACTATCTGCAAACACAATCTCTCCAACCGGTGTTCTTCTATGCAAATGAACCAATGATGGATAAACCACCCAACAACCCACCCTGGCTCTCAGGACTTCAACACTTACATACTCTAAGCAAAAGTTCCCATAAATCCAAGGGGCATGCAGTCCTAAGATGGCAAAACAGCTGCACTTAACCAGATTATAGCCACCTGCAGGGAGCATTCCACATCAAACTTATAATCATCCACCACACCTGGGATGGGAGCAGAAGCCTAGTCCAAACCCCATTTTGCATTTTTAAAGAAACCAAAATAACAAAAACTTCTTCCAAGCATCCTGCCACAGGTGTGGGGTGTGAGGTATGTGGGTGAGGGTGTCTGGCCTTTCTTATTGCCAGCTTTTTCTCTTGTACTAATTTTGACATATTTGCCCAAGGCTTTCCTGACCTCACTCTCTGCTCTCCCATCTCAGTCACGCTCTGTAGCTCAGGCTGGCCGGCCTAGAGCTCACTATGTAGTCCAGTCTGATCTTGAATTTAAGGCAGTCCTGTTGCTTCAGCCTCCAAAGGTTGCTGGGATTGCAGAAGTAAGCGCCTACACCTGCTTGAAAGTGATCTTGCAGCATGTTCGGTTGGATACTGGGTGGAGTGCTTTGTCGGGCATTTTTAGTTTTCAAATTTTGCTCTAACAAGCAAATGGGACCTTACAGGTTGGTTGCATATATGCTGAGCTTAAAGAGCTCTTTTGTTTGTGATTGTTTCTCCAGCCCCCCCCCTCACTTTTGGTCCCGTTAGTAGTTCCTTTTCTTTCTTAGTGTTCTGTGTCATAGAATCAAGTCTTAACAATGTGAAAGATTCCTTCTGACCATAGGGGAGCTTTCTCCACTGTTCTTCTAGCCAGGTACCATTTGTCCCTGACTTCCTGGAAATGAATTAAAGCCAAGGGAATGTCTTATGGGTTTCTTAAATTCTTACCATTGAGGCACCAATTCCTGCCACTCCTGTTACAAACAGATCCCACGAGGGGTCGTGGGACAAGGTTTTCTTTCACTGGGGAGATGGAATTTTAATAGGAGATTGTTTCCACCTCCTCTTGACCCCACTTACCACCATACAATTTCCCTTTCTTCTCCCAGCAGTGACGCACAGATTACAACAGTGAGGAGTTGATGTCAACCATGGACAAACCTGCTTCTCTAAACTTTACGATATCTTTGTGTGGAGAGAGGAAGATGGGGAGTTTGAAGTCTGGCGCTGACCCGTGTCTGTTTTCTACCCCATGCAGGAGCAAGAACTTGGCCTTTTTCAGTGATGATGAAAGATGTTCTCTCTGGGCCCCGGGAAGTGACAGGAAGGCTGAGTGTTCCGGCTTCCTGCGTGCACTTGCGCATACTGACATTGCTTCCGTCTACCGGCTTAGTGAGTGTTTTGTTCTCAGACCCCAGAGGAAGCCCAGGCTCCTGGAGACCAGAAAAGAGCCCATAGCTAGGAATAGACTCTCTACATTCTAATCCTGTCTAGGAATTTGGGCCTGCCGTCACTATTTATTTGATGACCCAGTTCGTACTTGATCAGCAGAGTCTCCCTGTGGATTGCAGATCTTTCTGCATCGTACACGACCACATGTTACCTGTCAACTATGACACGTGATAAAACCAACCTGCTTTAACCGTGGGTGGTCAGCTGGATTGGCCTTCCATCCTAAGGAAAGGAAGAGTCATGGCTAAAGGTCCCAAACCATAAATCATATACATAACTGGAAAGAGATCCCAGAGATAATTTCTCTCCTCATTTTACAGATCAGGAAACTGAGGCTCAAGAATGTTAGTACCTGAGCCAGGATAAATGATAGCCAGGACAGCCTGTTTCATCAGCCTGCCCCAGATACAAGATGACCCCGGGTTGTTGGCTGGCTCTGTCTTAGGAGTGGATTTTCCTTGCCTAGCACAGTTTTCGGCAATGTTGAATGAATGAATGAACGAACGAATGTTAATAACTGTCCTTGTGATGAGAAAGGCCCACTGCTTTGTGTGAGGAAGTATAGTTGCTCTCACTGATGAGGCTGAGGAAGGGTTCTTTTTCCTCTGCCTCTTCAGCGATGGTGACATGTCTGCTTCTGTGAGGCTGAATTCAATAGTTGTCACTTCCGGGGGGATAGCCAGAGATTCTTCACAAGGGACTCTCAGACCAGTTCTCAGGAAGAGAAGGGGTTGGAGGCTTTCTTCATGTAGAGGGAGCCCTCGTGAGTAATGCAAACCCCAGGTATCAGCACTCAGCTCTAGCAAACCTTTTTCATTATAGCAGATCTGCCAGGCTCAGCCAGGAGGCTGAAGCCATGAGCATCTCCTGGTGCGGGGAGAAGAGCTCTGAACATCAAGGAGCTCTTGCTCTGGGACTGGGAGGGGAACAGTGGTTGGTAGTAGACCAGATCGAAGACATCTGTTACTGTTGACTCATTGATTGGACGATCCAAAAGCCAGTCCCAGGAAGCATGTCATTTCTTGTGTAAAGAGGAGGAGTCAACTCTGTTGGCTATGAACTGTGCCTATGGCTGTGTAGACCCGGCCTCGAGATAACCAGATTACTAGTAAATGCCGGCTGCCTTGCGGCTGATCCCTGGGAAAAGAGTGATTCTCCGAGTCTGCTCCTGTCTTGTGATGAGTACAACATGTGCTCTCAGTGTCCTGATCCGGCGAGAAACGGCCTCATTAGGATGGGCATGTGTCCTTCTGTACTGGAGAGGCCAGAGTGCTGGAGTGTCTTTCTGAGCCAAACTCCTTAGCACTTCCAGCTTTGCCTATGGGGCCTTTAACCCTTTCTAAGCTGCAGAGTTGAGTATCTGCAATGCCAATCCCACAAGCTCTCCCCACAGGAGAGCAGGTAGAGACCTGGCTTGATGTGGGGGCCTACTGGTCCTCAGTTCACTGATTCAAGATGTGGGATCATACTGCTGATTTTTTTTTTTTTTTGGTCAAGATAAGGTGGGATCTTCCCTCTAGCAGCTGCAGCTTTGAGTGTTGTGTGCCCTTGACCTCCACAAGTCCATTGTGGCAGAGGTGGGGTGGGGTGGGGTGGGGTGGGGGCTCTTTAGTCAGGAACTTTGCTTTCCTTGCATGAACCTCATGCATCTTCTAGGTTCTTACCTAGTTTTTCCCCCACTTTTGTGACACTGGGTAGCTGAGGTATAAGTCACTCGGCCTTTGTGATTTGATTCTCTCGGCTCTCTCCCCTTTTGGTTTCTTTCTGGAAATATCGATGTGCTTGTTAACTCCCCCTCCCCCTCATCTTGCTTTCCTTTCCTTTTAAATACTTCACCTGTGTGATCAGTCAGTCCTGGGACTTGGGCCAACTGCTTGTGGTTTGCTGTGGACCCCAAATCTGTCTTTGCTGTTTCCTTTGTCCTTCTTGGCTGCAGGCCTACTTCGTTCCCCACCTATCTCTGCGACAAACTCAAAGTCAGAATATCTAAAACCGTATACTGTATTCCATCGAGTTCCTTGAGGGAACAAAACCGGGGGCCCCAGATGTGTTTTTGTTCCTTTAAACTGCTCACTTAAGTTAGCCAGTCTTGCCACTTTTTAATGTATGTGGAACTCCTGTCTGTCAAATAGGTAGATGACGAATTAGTGGAGAAAGGAAGCAGGAAGGGGAGGGAGAGCAGGAAGGAAGCAGAAAGGGGAGGGAGAGCAGGAAGGAAGCAGGAAGGGGAGGGAGAGCAGGAAGGAAGCAGGAAGGGAGGGAGAACAGGAAGGAAGCAGGAAGGGAGGGAGAGCAGGAAGGAAGCAAGAACGATACCCTAACACATGGCATGTCGGAAGTGCCCTGTGTCACAGTCCTCTCAGCTCTGCTATAACGTAACTGAGAGCTTTGTACCCTGTTTGTCTCCAGGTTGTTTTTAACACCACTCCCACGGTCACCTTTCATTTCCACTTTTTCTTCTCCGACTTACATCTCACTTTTACCCAAGTCCCTGCTGAAAAATACGTCAGTCACACGGGATGATTGGAACTCTGATGCTGATGTTGAAGGGGTAGAGACTGCCCATTCCTATCCCTATTTCAACAAAAGTTCCTCAGGGGGTCGGTGGCATGGTGACATGTTCTGACCTAATACTAGATTTGTCCTTCATCTCTACCTAGGTGAATTCGAATCCACCCAGAATCTTCAGAATGATCTGAGCGGTGAGTAGTGACCGTGCCGAGCCTGCCCTCTTCTTACCCTCAGGTTGGCTCGTCTATTCTCATGCCAGGAGCTGGCTGCCCTAGTTGCGGGCACTCAGAGGTGCTCAACTCTGCCTGTCCTTACAGCATCTCAGCCCGAGGGCTTCCAGGATGCCAGGTCTGGTGGGACCTGGGTGGAGCAGCCGACCACAGACTCCAGACGCTCCAGCAGTTCTGTGGACTCCAGCCTAGAGGAGGAGCTCATCTCGGCCTCCTCGGACAGCTATCACCTTCCGGAGCCCGATGCCCTTGATGACCCAGAACTGTTCATGGATCTGAGCGCTAGTCTGGAAGAGGACGAGGTGGAGCACTTTGCTCCCATCTTGGCTTTTCTGAGTCATGAGGGCTACACCGACCACTTAAAGAGCCTCTATGATTTCTCCTTCTCTTTCCTCACTTCCTCCTTTTACAGCTTCTCTGAGGAGGATGAGCTAGTGGCTTACCTGGAGACCTCAAGAAAGTGGGCCAAGATGAGCCACATGACTTGGGCCCATGCCCGGCTCTGCTTCCTCCTGGGCCGGCTAAGCATCAGGAAGATTAAACTTTCCCAGGCCAGGGTATATTTTGAGGAGGCCATCCGAGTCCTTGATGGGGCATTTGAGGACGTCTCTCTGGTGGCTGCTCTATACATCAATTTGGCAGCTATCTACCTGAGGCAGAGGCTGAGACACAAAGGCCCAGCTTTGCTTGAAAAGGCAGGTGCTCTGCTGGCATGCCTGCCTGACCGTGAGTTCATTGCCAAGAACGAGCTTGACGTGGTGGCCTATGTGCTGCGCCAAGGGATTGTGGTAGGGAGTGTTCCTCTGGAGGCCAGGGCCTGCTTCCTGGCCATCCGATTGCTCCTGAGCCTTGGCCGGCATGAGGAAGTTCTGCCATTTGCAGAGCGTCTGCAGCTCCTTTCTGGATATCCTCCTGCCTCAGATTCTACAGCCACCTTGTTGAGTTTTCTGTATGACAAGAAATATCTTCCACATCTTGCAGTGGCCTCTGTCCAGAAACGTGGTGCCCAGAGTGTCCAAGGGATGTCTCTTTCCATTTGGCAGGCCTATTTGGTCCTCCAAAATGCCACTAAGATCCTTGGTATTCCTTCCTCAAGCGGGGGTGAAGTTTCTGCCCTGGCCTGCCCGACACTCAGGCAGGCCCTGGCTGCCTGTGAGGAGCACACAGACCGGAGCATCCAGAGGACCTTGTGTCTTATCCTGTCCAAAATGTACCTCCAACACAGGTCTCCTGATTGTTCCATCTATTACCTAAGCCAGGCCCAGGTATTAGGGAAGCTACTGGGTGAGCAAGAAGCTTTTGAATCTTCTCTCTGTCTGGCATGGGCTTATCTCTTATCCAAGCAGACAAAGAAGTCTTTGGAGATCCTTGAACCGCTACTGTATTCCTTGAGGGAGACAGAGTGTGTGACCCAAAGGGGAGTGGTCCATAACCTTCTGGGACTTGCATTTCAAGATGAAGGTCGGACAAGCAGGGCAGCCAAGAGCTATCTCCGAGCTTTGATCAGAGCTCGGGAGATGGGTAATATGCGTAACCAGGCTGTATCTATAGCCAATCTTGGCTACTTGACCCTCAAGTCCTGCATGCAGCAGTCAGCCAGGGGTCATCTCCTGCAGGCTGTCCGGCTGTATTGTGAACTCCAAGCCAGCAAGGAGACAGACATGGAATTGGTACAAGTGTTACTCTGGTTGGGCCAAGCTCTTGTGTCTGGACACCAGCTGGCCCACAGCCGCCTTTGTTATGAAATGGCATTGCTGTTTGGCTTAAGGCACCGACACTTAAACAGTGAGTATGTCCCTTACTTCGGGAGCATTGGAAAAAAGTGTTGGTGCACGCTTTATCTTTGTCTCATTCACGTCCCTGTTTTGTGTTCAGGCCAGCTTCAGGTCACCAAATCCCTCTGCCATTTCTACAGTTCTGTGTCCCCAAACCCTGATGCATGCATTACCTATCATGAACACTGGCTGGCCCTGGCTCAGCAACTCAGGGACCGGGAGATGGAGGGTCGGCTACTGGAGTCCCTCGGGAGGCTTTATCGGAACCTAAATACATCCAGGTGAGTCCCTGGATTTTTAAGACATATTTAAGAATTTAAATTTAAGAATTAAGTATTTAAGTATTTAAGAATCAATGGTGTTCTTTCTCTCAAGAAGGCGAGTCCAAATGCACATGGTACATAGATAATGTGATGGAAAGCCATGGGCCCTGCGGTTACCATGAAGCACTTTCCATCAGTTGGGAGTTCTGTGTGTCTTTGGACAAGTTACACCTTGGTTTCCTCATCAGTCACAGGAGGATGATAATGGCATTTATCTTACAGTACCAGTGTAAGAAATGAATGAGTTAAAGTCCCTGAAACACAGATGGGCTCTGTAATGATTACAATGTCACTCTGACTTTTGCGTTTCCAAAACAATCCATCCTGTGACTGGCTGAGAATGCATAATTCAAAGGGGGACAGTTAGACTGGGTTGGTGGTGGTCTTCACTACTTGAAGACAAATGGGATTTGAGAAAGGACACAAAGTTAATAAATGCTGTGAATCAGGGATGTAAAACTTTACGGTTAACAAAAAACGAGCTTGATTGGGACCTTATCTTTAAAATGGAACTGGGACTCAGGAAGTCAAGTTTACTTTCACCTGTGCACAAACCTCAGAATAAGTACATTGCAGTGGAAGGGTGGGTTTAGCACCTAGTTGTGTGGGAAAAACTGTATAATAACACTTTTTTTTTTTTGTGATTGACTTTTTGGTGCTCTTTGAAAGACCTTCAGTTTTGCAAAAGTATGTCCAAAATACATCCAAGCATCCTTTAGGCCACTGACGCTCAAATTCTGCTCACCCACGTTCCTGGCCACTTGCTGTGTTCTTTTCTTTCAGCAGTCCAGGACCACTGAGGTTTTCCTTTACTGATGGGTTCTGTCTCTACAAAGCCTTGATACATTTCATTAAACCCAACATATGTTTAAAAAACCCTTCCGTTTCACTTTGCAACAGATTTGCATTGAGACATCGCATTCATGATTCCAAATGGCTTCTAAAACAGAGTGTGGGTGCTTGCTAGTGATGAGCAGAGAGTCATTCCAGGGGAGGCTAGTTCAAGACTAGCTTTTGCTTTTTAGGCACTGTCCTAGTTAGGGTTTCGGTTGCTGAGATGAAATGTCATGACCAAAAGCGAGCTGAGGAGGAAAAGGTTTACTTGGCTTATATTTCCACATTGTAGCCCATCATTGAAGGAAGTCAGGACAGGAACTCACACACAGGGCAGGAACCTGGAGGCAAGAGCTGACACAGGCCAGGGAGGGATGCAGCTTACTGGCTTGCTCCTCATGGCTTGCTTAGACTACTCTCTTGTAGAATTTGGGACCACCAGCCCAGAGTGGGCACCAGGCACAATGGACTGATTCCTCCCCATCAATCACTAATTAAGAAAACCCTCTATAGGCTTACCTACAGCTCAGTTTTACAGAGGCATTTCTTAACCGAGGTTCTTTTTCTCTCAGATGACTCTAGCCTGTGTCAAGTTGACATAAAACTAGCCAGCACAGGCACCATGGTAACCATGGGTATGTATGCAATCAGATGGTGATTAATCACACAGTGAACTCTCTTTCTCTATGTATTTATCTCCACTCACTGTATTTCTTTCTGTTTCCCCTTCTCTAACAAAAATCAGGCATCTTCTGAGCTTCCCACTGCCTTTGCCTTTGGTGCTGGGGAGAGAAATATATATATATATTATATATACTCAGCATGTGGGAGTCAAAGGAAAGCCTGTTCAGCCTGTCCTGGGTCCATTCCAGAACACCCTAGGAGTCCAGATGCCTCTGGACAGACACAAAAGATGGCTTTCAATGACTGCTTTGAGAAGCAGTCACCGTATTTTGGAGCTTGGTTTTAGGAAAGTCAGATTTTAAAGGACTGGGGCAAAGGTGCCAAATGCCTGTCTGCTGCCTCTTGTTAGTCTATATTTTCAGTTTTAGATTACTCCTGTCCCCAGCTGCCACCTACCATCCTTTGCTCTCAGCTCTTGTTCATTTGTCAAAAATACTGATATACTAAAAGAGTACAGGAGGAAAGAGGGGGTGGGGGGAGCGATCCCAATGTAAGTGCTCTTAGATGATGTGGGTGATGCAGAAGAGATCCGGAGTGGGGACCGGAAGTAGCTAGCAGCTTCAGGGCTAGAAGACTGGATCGAATTAGGACCCTGGACACTAAGTCCTGCTGTGACCTAATGATACATCCCTCACAAGCCATTTGTCTTGGTTGCTATGTTCATAGAGTCCATTTGAATCAGCAATCTTCCAGTTGAGTCTTAGACAAGCTAACTATACCATTCTGACCCTGGCTACCAGGTTCCTAGTGCCTCCAAGGAGGCTTCATTTTTTTTTTAATTTTTAAGACAGATTCTTAAAGCTGTGAGCCTTTTAGAAAGGGTCAGAGACCTAACGGTTTTTTTTTTTTTTTTTTTTTTTTTTTTCCTGAAAGACTCCAAAGTATAGTCAGAGTTCTTGCAGACAGATGTGTCCAGCACAGAACCAGGTGCTTGCTATGTGCTTGTGTAGGCAGCAGGGGGTGGTAAGTGAGTTGCTTAGCCCATGGGTTCACCACCCTTGGATTGCAGCTGTATGCTTCCCTGAAAGCTGGTGGTTAAGAGAGAGAGTGTGTATGGGTCCCTGCCAAAGGGAGGCATTGGCTGGATTGCTCAGGGCTCAGGTAAGAAAAGCAAGAGGCTTGGAGTATGGAGGCAGACTTTTTAGCGTTTAGTGATAAGATTCACGATCAGCGCCATCCATGGAAGTTCAGGTACCCACTGCAAACGCTTGTTTTGATCCTGGCCTCTGCAGTCCTAGCTGCAGAACAGCATGTACCCTTCCATAGTGAGCACTCACAAACAAGGAACCAAATATATATATATATATATATATATATATATATATATATATATATATATATCTCCCCAAATAAGGAATGTAGATTTCCCCCCTAAAATTAAATAGTTACTTACAGTAAAACAATAATTAAACCAGCATTGAAGGTTATGCATTGAAAAACAAGGGTCTCTTTTCAAGTTCCCATGCCCAAATTCTCCAGAAGTGACTAAAGTTTTTAAAATGTCAATAAATAGTTCATGCATGTGAAAGATTACATGTCACATTCTCTATATTAAGTTCTAGCTATTTTAAGTATAGTACACATACACCTTAGTTACACATCTAGAATTATGATAAAAGTTCTATTACACAATAGAGTATACTTTTGCTTACATTTTTCATTTAAAAGCATCACTGTGACATGCCAAGCCAGCATTTTTTGAGGCTAAAATATATTTTTTTGAAAAAAACTTTATACTGTATATTTCAATCATATTTCCCCTCCCCCAACTCTTCAAGATTCTCTCCATCTCCCCAATTTTATGTTCTTCTTTCTCCCTTTAAAAAAAATACAAAAACACCAAGAAACAAACAAAAATCCCAAAAAACACACACATACACACACACACACACAAACCAAAATGAAAATCAAAACAAACAAAAAAACAATAACTAAAAAAAAAAAAAGCCAAAACAAAGAAAAGTTAAAAAAAGTCCAAAAAATATTATTGAGTTTGTTTTGTGATGGCCAACCACCTCTGGGCATGGGGCCTGCCCTGTAGTGTGGTTAATATGCCCAGTGAGACTCCTCTGGAGAAAAGTGATTTCTCTTCACCAGTGGGTATCATTTGCAGATAGCTTCTCAACTAGAAGCAGGACCTTGGGTTCAATCCCCCCTTTCAGTGATAGAATCCTGTCTCTGAGTAATTACACTGTGGGAGCCTTTCTGATGTGTCAGGTTCTATGGTAAGTGCAGGGGAATCCAATCGTTAGGAAAAAATCCAAAGTAGCTGTCTTGTCCAGCCTCTTCTGTGTTAGTGTGTGTGTTGCCCTTAAAGCTATTCAAGCAGATAGCGATCATTTGGAAAGTCTTAATAAAAGGATGATCGAACTTTAATCACATGCAGTACACACCGAGCCTTTATAATTTAATTTGCAGCTCAACATACATTTTAGTTTTTAGTATTTTTATGTAGCTGCATGAAGTCTCTTCTCTGCCAAAGTGCCAATCATCTCCAGGACCTCCTCCTTCAAACCCTGATCCCACCAGCAGCAGGGCTCCCCACTCCCCACTCGTAATTCCAACACTGGAAATCACAAACCTGCTGTGTATCCCTGTTGACGTGAGCTACAGATATAATAGATAGCCTTTTACAGCTGGCTTCTTTCACTTAGCGTGGTGTTTTGAAGGCTCGTCTATGTCATGTATGTCAGTATTCCATTATTTTAATTTTTTTACGTTTAGTTTTTTTTTTTTTTTTTTTTTTTTTTTTTTTTTTTTTTTTACATTTTTTGTTTCTCTTCTGTGTGATGTTGTATGTGTGGGGAAGTCTGTGGACATTTTGCCTTAGTCCATTCTTTTCCTCAAGCGGGTCCTGGGGATTGAACTTGGGTTGTCAGGCTTGGCAGCAAGAGCCTTTACCTGCTGAGCTGTCTTGCTGACCCACTATGTGTTATTTTTATTGCTGACCATTATCATCAGTTTATTCATTTTTTTTTTTTTTTAGTTGATGGCTATGTAGGTTGTTTCCATTTTGAGGCTCGTGTTAGCAATGGACATCTGTGAACAAGTGGCGTTGGGGCTGGAGATCTCTTGGACGTGTGCCTAGGAGTGGGATTACAGAATGTAAGATGCTACTAACCTTACGTTTAAATGTTTGGGGCGCTAAAGATGTTTTCCAAAGGCTATATCATTTGATGCCCCTGTGAGTAATGTGTGATGCGCCCGCTGCCCCCACGCCCTCAGGACAGTTGCTATTGTGTTTCATTTTAGCCGTCCTAGCCAGAGGGGCTGGAACCTCGTTTTCTCCATTGTGATTTTAATCTACATTTCCTTAGTGACTAAAGATGTTGAACATTGTTTCATGGGCTTTAGGTTTGTTTTGTAGAAATGTTCGCACAGGTCGTTGTTTGTTTTAAAATCGGACCCTTTGCCTCTTTTTTGTTGACTGTAAGACTTCATGCATTCCGGATACAAGTCTCTCATCAGATACGTGGGTGGCAGACATTTTCTCTCAATCTCGCTTCCTTGATCGTCTCACGCAATGAACTGGGCATGCTTTTTGTCAATCTTGATGATCACGTTATAGATAATTGGTCAAGCACAGGCCTGATGATCACTTTTATAGATGATTAGTAAAGTACACCTCTAGGTGGGCTGGGGAGGGGATTCCAGAGAGACTTAACTAAGCAGTAAAGACCCTCCCTCCACAAATACGGATGGTGCCGTGCCACAGGCTGGCGGCACAGGCAACATAAAAGGGGAAGAAAGCCAGTTAGTGCAGGCTCTCTCTCTTCCCTCGGCTTCCTGCACACTGAGATGTGAGCCACTTCCTCCTCATCACGGTGTGCTGTGACTTTTGACAGCAGGTGCTGGACTAGATCTCGCCCCTCCCCACCCTTAAATATTTTGTTTAGGTATTTGGCCACAGAGGAAGCGGTGGCAGCAACCACAAATCTCTTTTCTTCCTTCCTTCTCTTCCTTCTCCCCCTTTTCCATCTTGTTCCTCATCCTCTGTAAGAGTTTGGGGAAGACTGTTGTTACTTATTTACTTATTTATTTATTAATTAATTTTAATTTTAATTTTTTTTTTTTTTTTGCTATTACTTATTTAAACTTTAGGTAGAATTTATCAGGGAAGACACCTGGGTTGCCTTTTCTCCGTTAAGAGTTTTAGTGTGACTAGTTGGCAATGTGTGTTTCAATTTCTTTTTTATTTTGAGCAGTTTTTGTTTTGTTTTATTTTTTGTCTTTGCCTTTCTAGGAACCATTCATCCGACTGACTGGTGCACAATGGTTCATAGCGTCCTCTGTAGCGTAACCTCTTCTTATTTCTAGGAAGTTGGGCGTAGCTTCAGCTTAACTTCCAAGTCTCTCTCTACCTTTCTTCCTTCTTCTTGTCATTCTAGCCAGAGGCCTGAGACTCAAAAAAAAAAAAAAAATCTTAAAAAATACTGATTCCCCATTTTACCCATTTTTACCCCCATGGCCTTCTCTCATCATTCCCTTCTGCTCTCATCGTGACTGTCTCTTCTACCTCAGCGGCTCTCAACCTTCCTAACGCTGCGACCCTTTAATACAGTTCCTCACGTTGTGGTGACCCCCCCCCCCAACCATAAAGTCATTTTCTTTGCTGCTTCATAACTGTAATGTTGCTACTGTTTTGAATCATAATGTAAATATCTGATATGCAGATGGTCTTAGGCAACCCTGTGAAGAGTCCTTCGACCCTCAAAGGGGTCTTGACCCACAGATTGAGAACCAGTACTCTCCTGCTTTGGGCTGATTTTGCTCCTCTTTGTCTGGGATCTTAAGGTGGTTATTGACTGGGATCGTCCCTGTTTTTAAGCGTTAAGCATTTATGGCTGTAAGTTTCCTCCTGAGCTCTGTTCTACATCATTCCATAAATTCTGGTATATTTTGCTTTTGTTTTTATTAATCTCAAAGTATTTTCTAACATTTTGTGATATCCTCTTTGACTTGATATTTATTTAGAAGTTTGGTTTTTTTTTTTTTTAATTTTCAGATATTGTGAATTTAAAAATTTCTCAATTTTAAAAATTATAACTGATGCCTAATTTTATTCTTGTTGGGAATGTATACTGTGCATGATTCTATTCCTCTCAGACTTCTGAGATTTGACTTATGGCATGATGTATGACCACTCTGGAGGATGTTATAGACACTTGAGAAGAATGTACCTTCTGTTGTTGTTAGGTGTGACATTCTATATAGATCTCTTTAAAAAATAGCCTTTTAACTTGTTTTTTTTTAATTTTTTTTATCACCATTGGTATTGCTGTTTGGTACTGGGGATCCAACCCAGGGCATATGCATGCTGAATCCACAGAACTGTACCCACAGAACTGTACCCACAGAACTGTATACACAGCCTCCCGTGTTCCTTCTTATCCCACATCTAACTCTCCTATCTGTTATTGAACATGGATTATTAATATATCCAGTCATTCAGTCATTTTTTCTGAATTGCCCAGTTCCCTTCAGTTCTGTTAGGTTGGCCTACATTTCATTTTGGGCTCTGTCTCTGTCTCTGTCTCTCTGCCTCTGCCTCTCTCTCTCTCTCTCTCTCTCTCACACACACACACACACACACACACACACACATGTAATCGGTGTATTTCCTGTTACAGTAGCTATCTTATGACAAAATGTGTGACATTGTTTCTATTAGTATCAGTGTGACTCCTTTACCTCTCTCTGAAGCTATTGCACGGTGTCTATTTTTACATACATTTGTTTTCTAATGCGTCTTTGAACTAAAGTGTGCATGTAATTCAGTCATTTAAAATATCTGTTCTGCCAGTGTTTCATAGTCAAGTAACCCCCCCCGAAGATCAGCTTTATATCCATTTTAATCTTTTTGTTTTCTGTTTGTCTCACATCCTTTAAGACTTTCAAGCCCCCCATTCCTGCTTCCTCTCATGTTAAGTAAATATTTTATATAGCACCGTTTTATTTCCTCCACTACATTGCTTTTCTCAGTGGGTCCCGAGGACTACCGTATTAACCTGTATCCCTCAGGAGTTTCTGAGCATACACAGTCCTACCCACACACATGGTCTCCCTTCCTAGAGAGGCTGGAGCTTTTGCAAAGCTTTGTGTGGACACAGCGTCCTCCTTGTATGTGGTTCCTTTTTGGGATGCTGAGGGCTGAGCCTAGTCCTCCCAAACACCAAACGAATGCTCTCCCTCTGAGCTACAGGCTCAGCCTTGCATTTCTATTCGTCCCAAATATTTTTGTTTATATCAAGTAATGGTAATGTTCAATTATCCTTCTGATTTTTTTTTTGACAAACATTGCAAAGAAAAAAAGTGGGTTTTTTTGTTTGTTTTTCTAAGTGAACACTGAGTAATGTCCAATAAAAATAAATATCGTGTATATAGGCTTTCAGAGAGCATATCCAGGTCAGATTGATGGTTCTCTGGGCTGAAACTTGGGGGAATCCAAACTCATCCTGATCCCTCCCGCAGGGCTTCCCAGTAACTTAAGGCTTTGGCTGATGCATGGTGTCACAGGTCTGGGGCGAGCAGGAAGGGCTAGCTGAGAAAATGTCCTATCTCAACAAAATGAAACTTAGACTTGAACAAACTTTCTAGGGAAAGGTTTATTTTGAAAATTCTCTGCTCATGTTTTCATTGCTTTTCTTGAGGCCTGGATTTTCTGAGATCAGGGTTCTTTATTTTATTTTTCTTAAATTTTATTTGTTCTTATTTTATGTGTATGGGTATTTTGTCTGCATTTATGTCTGCACACAATTTACGTGCCTGGTGCCTGTGGAGGCCAGCAGAGGGCGTTGGATCTCTGGAACTGGAGTCATAGGCATTTATAACTCTGATCCCCTGGAAGAACAGCTCGTAATCTTAGCCACTGAGCCATCTCTCCAAACCCAGGGTCTTTTAATTTTAATATTCCGAAGTGCTAGGTTCTGAGGTTTTTATTTGTAATCTTGGAAGGAAACATTCACTAACCAGCAACGTTCACTTCCCCAGAAACGCCAGTGACATTAAGAGTAAGATTCAGAAGTACTCTATCTGCTCCTGCAGACCGAAGGTTATGGTCCCTTTTTGCAAAATAGTCATTCCAAGGGAGAACAGGCAGGAATGCTATATTTATTTAACATGTACACAGCACCCAACCCTATAGAAAGCTTAAAAGAAAGAAAGAGAACAAAGAACAAAGACACAGATAAACAGGAGTCTCCACACCCCTGGGTGTGGTCACTTTAAATTTCTCTTCAAGCTTCCTGGTAGCTGAAGTAAAAGGGGGAATGCTTCTTGAGGTTTCTACTGTCACATAAAAGAATATAAACAAATGTGTCTGTCAGAGCAAATTTTTTCCTGGCACTGATTCCTAGGAGGAATTTGTTAAGTGGGTCTTGGTGTCATTGACAGATTTCTCCAGCTCCTCACAAAGGATTTCCATTCTCACTAAACTCAAGGTAAACCGAGTAAAGGCAGGTTTAGAGGACAGAAGAGAACACATCTAGGGAGGTAGGGGAGGGGGATCTGTGTGACAGATGTCACCTGGGTAAAGCATTTGAGGAGAGTCCCGAGGGGTAAGTATGTTGTGGGTAGCAAATGGCATTTTGGGTAGAGGGAACAGAAGTAGCCAGGAAGCCGTAGTGCCATGTGAGTAACAGACGTTGGTAGTCACTGGGACCCTGGCAGAGGAGAGGCAAGCCCCTGGCTAAGAAAGGGTGCAGACTCAGGTCGGGTGGGAGCTTGCATCTGAGCAGCCCCTGGACTTATAGTGAGCATCCATAAAGAAAATACCTGGCTAACAGAAAACATCTGTTAAACATGTTCTGTTTGCTACGTATGTAGTGTGTCTATCTCAGGGCTACCACATGTGACAAGAGGTTTTGTGGAAGCAGAGAGCTAAAACAGCCCAGGGTGTTGCCTGAGGCCCCTGGCAGGGGTTGATGTCAATAGTCAGAGTCTATGGCAGTATTGGCAAACTTGTTTGGTTTTTATTTTTTGAGCAGAATATCCTAGAGCAGGGTGACCTTGAACCTTTATTCTCTTGCTTTCACCTCCCAAGTGCTTATGGGCATGAACTACCATATCCCACATTAGGAAGCTTAGAAAAATAGAGCCAGATAGTAAATTTCTCAGGCTTTGCGGGCCATATGTTCTCTGTCAGTGCTCCTCCGCTCTGCAGCTGTAGCGCAAGAACAACCTCCGGCAGAACATAAACAAATGAGCTGCATTCCAAAGAAGCTACTCACAAAAGCAGGCGGAGGGTGTGCTCCTTGCCATCCCCAGTCTATAGTACTTGTAGTCAAGTACTTAGTTGTGTTCTGTTTTCTCTATTAACAAACCCTCCTGCTAGAAAAGGATGGTGTGTGGATAATTCTGCAGTGAAACCCTGTGGGGTTCCAGAGCTGAGAATAGTTTAGTCAGCTCTGTCCCTGTCTGCTGGAGTCCAGACTCACCATGCCCCTAGGTTTTTGCCAGGCTTATGCCAAATCCCTGATCTTCTTTTACTTCCTCCTCCTCCTCCTCCTCCTCCTCCTCCTCCTCCTCCTCCTCCTCCTCCTCCTCCTCCTCCTCTTTTTTGCTTTTTGAGACAGGGTTTCTCTGTTTTAACTCTGGCTGTCCTGGAACTCACTCTGTAGACCAGGCTGGCCTCACATTCACAGAGATTTGCCTGCTTCAGCCTCCCAAGTGCTGAGATTAAAGGCGAGTGGACCACCACCCGATTTTCTTATTTTAAGGTGGTTTCCCTCTTCTGCCTTTTTAATGCTTGTAATTGCTTAGTTTAATGATTTTCTCTGGTGTTTAAAGTGGGAGGGGTTAGCAGGCCATGAATAGTTTGACTCACTGTTTAGCACCTACAGAGTCATGTCCTTGCTGCCTTGCAGGTGTTAATGAGACTGGAGCTGGACCAAATGTTTCAGTCTCTGGGTGGGGGAAGTCTTTGTGGATCTTGTTCTCTGTCCCTATCTGACATGGGCAGACCGTGTTAGTTATTTTTCTAGTGCTGCGATAACACGCCATGACCAAGGCAACTTATGAAAGGAAGCATTTAGTAGGGCTTCAGCTTCAGAGGATTAGAGTCCGTGGTGGCAACTTGAAGGCACAGCTAAGGCAGAGCTCATATCTCAAAACTGCAAGGTGGAGGGTGTGGTGGGGTGGAGAATGGGGGTTCAAAGAGCGAACTGGACACAAAGGGGTGCTCTTGAAGCCTCAAAGCCCCTGCCACACCTCTTCTAACGAGGCCACACCTCTTAATCTTGCCAAACCATTCAACCATCTGAGGACCAAGGATTCAGACACATGAGCCTATGAGGCAGGGCACGCCCATTCAAACCACCACCACACTGACCAACCTCTTGCTCTAGAACTGAACCAGATAGGGTTCAGGAGGACCCTGTGGCTTTATGGAACCCTCTCAATAGATATTTATTCATCATTTTCTGTGGTCCATTTCTAGACAACGTGCCAGAAATCAGAGGAAGGAATTACAGTCCCGGAGCTTATTGTGCTCATAGATTAGTAAAGGGAACAGAAAACGAACAGTCACCAATGCAGTCAGAGCAACCGCGGTAGGTGGGTCCACATACTACTGGAGAAAGAGACAGTGCTTTGCACGCAGCAGGTCCTTGCAGAGACTGATTAGTCCCTGCATGTGAATATGGTGCCAACCTGGAGTCTGTGCCTCCTAGCTTTTATTTTTATTCTATTCTGCTTGCTTCTGTGGAGCTAAAATTGAAAACAACAGCAAAACAAACAACAACAACAAAAAATCCCTCAAGACTTGGTTTCCAA
Organism: Cricetomys ansorgei; assembly: GCA_026225945.1. Classification (NCBI taxonomy): domain Eukaryota; kingdom Metazoa; phylum Chordata; class Mammalia; order Rodentia; family Nesomyidae; genus Cricetomys; species Cricetomys ansorgei. The sequence goes on along the minus strand of JAMJFZ010000242.1, from coordinate 488,267 downwards.
TATAACTAGTATGACTAATCCCTAACTCTTCTGCAATCCTAAATGAGGAAACAGTTGCCTTTACTATGCCCACACTTGATCCCAAGGCTGCAGTTACCCTACCACCCACTCCTGTAGATGAGGAAAAACTTCAAGGTTTGCAATCATTTATGTCTTTAACAATTTCAGTTTTTTTTTTTAAAGTGGCAGAAGAACTCAAAGCTTTCCTACAACTGAAAGCTAAGCCAGAAGTTCGGTAAGGGCTGTTTGAATGTGTGGTTAGGCTCCTGGCATTAGATTATTGTTTAAGCAGGGTTTATAACCTGACCATAGCTACTTATGCTTTCTGAGCTTTGTTTTTTCCATATTTAGTTACACTTATCCTTCTCTTTCTCCCTCTCTCTCTCTCTCTCGCTCTCTCTGTGTAAGACAGAGGCGGGGGATAGAGAGGGAGATGAGCACACCATGTTCTCAATGATGTATGTATGGAAGCCAGAGGACATCAAGAGAGAGATATTGAGAGAGAGAGAGAGGGAGAGAGAGAGAGAGGTTGGAGCACACCATGTCTGCAATGTCATGTGTATGCAAGCCAGAGGACATCTTTCAGAGCCAGTTCTCTCATGTCAGGTGGGTCCCAGTGATGGAAAGCAGATGTTCAGGCTTGGTGGCAAGTGCCTTAATCCATGGAGCCATCTCTTCTACCAGCCCTTGTTTTCTCTTTTGTGAAATGGATATAGTAGTAGTTGTATTGTCCTCTTGGAGACTATTGTGATGATTGAGATTATGAGTTCGAAGTGCCCAGGGCATGGTAAATGCCTAGTAAATTCAAGGTAATGATATATCGCCACTACCGCCATCAGTGAGTAGTGGAGAGTTCAAAATAATGCTTTAGAAATAAACAAGGGGACTTGGGAATGCTTTTTTTCTTTTAAGTCATTGTTTATTTGTAAAATCAGCTAAGCACCTTGCTAGTTTAAAGTTCTCTGTCTGGCGAATGAGAGAATGGACACATCCTATCACCCAGCAGAGGCCAGTCCTCTGAAAGTAGGGCTCTTACTATAGGAAAAGGTCAGAATAGACCACCAGAGGCTTTGTTAAAGGTCAGGCAGGCTCGCCCAGGCGGGGTTGGTAGGGTGCTGTCTGGAAATACAGAGGTGCTGAGGTCAGTTTGCCACAGTTCACCTGTTTGGTCAGGAAGAAAGAAACAAAGTCTGAGACCCAAAGTGGGAACTTGGAGACAGGAAAAAAATGGTTAGAACAAAAGTGGAAACAGGATCAGGCAGGCAGAGGAGACACATGAGCCAATCAGTGTTAACCCATATGCATTATTATTATTATTATATTTCTTTTGATTCAGAGGTCAAGCCAGATCTAGAATCTGCAGGTGGCAGCCAGAGGAACTGGGATGCTGGGTCATTCCAGGTCAAGCCTGCTTATGACACAGCACAGCTGTAGAATGTGACATCGTGGGGTGGTGGTAAGGAGGGATAGGACACAGCCAAGGCAGCTGGCTGCTGGACGCACCTTCCAATTGAGACTGCTAGAGCCTTCTAAAAAGATGGATGTGTGTCGTGGTGAAAGTCCTCCACTCAGAAGGAGTCTGGATGTTGCTGCACTTGGAAGTCCCATATCTTCCCTCCCTCGCCCACCCTAGGGTGTTTCTTGGAGAGAAATGCTGATTTTCTTAATGCTTCAATTCTTCCTTTCCTAATAAGGAAGCAAATGCCCACTCTGTGTTGTAGCCTCTGAGAATCTAAATTTTGGTCCCCGAGGATCTAGAGACAGAAACTTCAGTGCAAGGACATTCGAGGACAGGGAATGGTAATGAAAACACAACAGGAAATAGGAGCAAGATGAGATTTATGAGTTCTGCCTTCCCCATTCGTTCCGGTCGGAGTGAGGGGAGCAGCGGAGGCAGCCCTGGGATGCTTTAACCCTGTTTTCTCGGACTTGGAGAGAGAAGTCAGGGTTTCCTGTGCCTTGAGAGGGCTGTTGTTGTCCTACCTAGTCAGGGAGGTTGGTGGCCATCGCAATGTTGTGTGGCCGCTTCTCAGCCACCAGCATTGTCCCAGCTTCAGATCGCTAATACTCGACAGAGTCTAATGTTCACCCCAGATGCCAGTCATCGCGTGTCAAGGGCGGGGCAGTAGAGACAACCAGAGTTTGTTCCTAGCTCTTACACGGGCCAAATGCCTGGAGATTCTTTCTGGAAGGCCAAAAGCTGTTTCCCTGCCACAAAGGATCAGAGATCCTCTGCCAAGGCTGTATTTGCATCCCTCACTGAGAAAGGGCCTGAGAGCTGAGTTGTCCACAGTGAACTGACGTATTAATCTATTTTCTATCGCTGTTACAAAATACTTCAAATTGGGAAATAGGGTATGGTACCAGCATCACTCCATCTGGCAAAGGCCTCTTGGCTAATGGCATCACAATGGCAAGACTGTTTGGTGAGACACGAAACCAGAGCTGTGCTGTTTCTTCAGGACAACTCTTTCTCATGAGAACTAACCAAGGTCCCAAGAGAGCCATGTAATCCCTCTTGTGGGCAATGCCCCTCCCCCAATAACGGATGACCCAGTGACCTTGGGTTAAGCCCTATATCTTACTGGCCCCCGCTACCTTTTAGTTCTGATCAAGCCTCCAGCAAGTTAACCTTTGTGAGATGAGCCAAATCAAAACCACAGCAGGCGGGAGCTGTGCCCGACGTGTGCTTTCTGTGTACCTGCTCACAGATGTGGAGCATATTATTCGGTATTTCTAGAAGACACGTGCATTCTGGACTTCAAATGCACGTGATCATGAACCGAGTGTGTTTTAGGAACTCAGATTTATGGGTCGTGGCTGTCATGCTTCCGTTCAGTTAGTCTCAGGTAGCTCGGGGCATCTGCGGTAATATCGGGAGGCTGTCGGTGGGTAGGGTGAGAGGTAACTCACCTTTCAGAGCTGTGGGTGGGGCTCTGGTGTTTTATCGGCTCCCAGTGCGCTGCACAGCCGTGTGAAGTCACTTTCGGAGCATAAAAAGACTGGACTAGAACAGCAAATCCTAACCCAAGCTGTCCAGTCGAATCTCACGAGCTGTAGCAAAATGTTAGTGCCTGGGCAGTAATCCCAGACAATCCGGGGCTCCGGCTAGTGGGACGTTTCAACATACCACGGTGCATTGCACAGCTCGGCTGCACGGGTGTGCTTTAAAAGCCCCTAAATGACTCCCCGCTGCTCCAGCTGCGGCACAGACGCTGATGCCCCATGACCTCTGCTGTTCTCTAACTCCAGGTCTGCACCCCATCACCACGTCACCACGTCTTCATTAATTGCTGTCATGGAGAAATTGCGTACATGACACGTTTTCCCAGATAATTAAAAAAAAAATACCAGCTAATTAAAGAATTTCTAAATAATTAAAGCAGGGTTAGATACCGACTTCAAAAACTTCACTCCATTTTGATATCTCTTCTTAGTGAATTATCAAAATCTTCTTCATGGTTTTAAGTTACTCACCACACATTACCACTGTGGTCACTCGGGCACCGATTTCATAAAAGCACATTTGGTGTCTTCTAAGGTGCTTATGAAAAACACACTGCAGTGTAATCTAGTAACGGTGGTTATGATGTCTAAATGTTCAACTGCTTTCTCCTTTATAGGCACCAGTTTGAACATTCTAGATGTATTATGTCTCTCAATGCTTCTGAGTAAGGAACAATTATATTCCCATTTTACAGATGGGGAAACCTGGGCAGGGGTGGTAGATACTATACTGCTCAAGGCTCACACAGCCTGCAGAACTGAGATTCCAAGTGGCCCGGCTCTCTCTCTGGTCTGCGACAAGCTTGTTCTCTTCCAGAAGCTCGGTTCCTCCCGCGCTAAGTGACCTCCCAGCCCCTGGATCCTCTCCACAGCTCACAGGTCCACGTCTGTCCTCAGGTCCCTCAGGAGGTCCCTCACCTGCATCAAGGAGAGCCTCCGTATATTCGTCGACCTGGGGGAGAGAGACAAGGCTGCGGAGGCCTGGCTGGGGGCTGGGCGCCTGCACTACCTCATGCAGGAAGATGAGCTGGTAGAACTGTACCTGCAGGTGGGTAGAAGCCCTATCCTGCCAGCTGGGGAGAGGCAGCTCTACTCTCTAAGCTGGCTGAAAGCAGAGACAGGAGAGCTTGTGTGGGCTGGGGGAGGGGCACTGAGCATAAGCAGTTGTTGCTAGTATCTAGTGATGTGAGCTCGGAGGAATTGTGAGCTTGTTCCAAGTCTTGCTGTCTTCTCTTGCCGGGATGGATCCTACATTTCCAATTTGAGTCATTTATACATTAAGTGAGTGCCATTTATATATTAAGTCCATTGGTTTCTAAATCCATGCACCCTCTGAACCATTATTTATTTTCCTTGGACTCAACTTCAAATCAGCCTTTTAAAAACACTTCATAATGTCTCAGATCACTGGCTGGACTCGTTTTTAATGGTTTTCCTGAAACATATTAAGATAAATATTTAACTATTGAAACACAGACTGTTTATCCGTACATTACTAAGATCGACCCAAGTCTCACCAGAAGAGTGTCCTCCTCCTCCATGGGGAAACTTCTAGAACGAGCACATCTGAGTCTTCCTCCCAGCGTCATGGGTGAGGGCCAAGTACGCATGGCGGCTAGGGTTTCTAGAACTCTGACTAGGTATTGCCCCTCCGCCCTGCTTGTCTCACAGAGCACTGGGTGACCCTTCCTCTGCCTCTGACAGCCATTTCTGTCCCGCTAGGCAGCCATCCAGACAGCCTTGAGGTCAGAGGAGCCCTCCCTTGCTCTCAAGCTTTACGAAGAAGCAGGTGATGTGTTCTTCAACGGAACCCGCCATAGACACCGTGCTGTCGAGTATTACCGGGTAAGCCGCTCACCTCCTCATGTGCCGAGCCGGACCCTGGCACAGATGTGGGGCGCTCCAGTGGGGCCTCTTTGTCTTCCTTGTCCTGGAATCACCTCTTCAAACCATCTTTAACCTGGCCAAGAATCTTATTAACTTGAAGTAGGAACCTTGCTGACACAATACGTTGTAGTGGTTAGGCCTCTTGTTTGCACAGCACTTTAGAGCTGGTAGCATATACAGATTATCAGTGTTCTTTTCTGACCAGGGTCGCACGATGGGAGATATTGGAGCCCCTTTCTGTGATTGCAATCAAGCAATGGCCGAGGAGACTTATAGAAGGAAGGGTTTATTTCGGGCTTGTGGTTTCAAAGGGAGGAGTCAATTACCATCATGACAGAATAGAGTGACTGTGGGCCGGCATGGCAGCACTAACATTTGGGAGCTCACACCTCAAACTGCAAACAGGAAACAGACAGGGCAAACTTGAAATGGTGAGAGTCTTTGGAAATCCAGAAGTCCACCCTGCCCCTTATGACATACTTCCTCGAGTAAGGCCACACCTCCAATCCTCCCCAAACAGCCATCAACTGGGGACCAAGTATTCAAAATGCCTGAGACTGATGGGGGCCATCACATTCACACCACACAGGCACCAAAAACATGCTACTGTGCTTTTTATTAAACATGTATTAAAATGCATTTAAAAACTTCAATGTGTAATATCAGCTCATCAAATCATGATTTCACAGTTATTACTGCAAATGATGAAACAAGAAAATAATTGATTTTTTTTGATAATGCCAATTAAGTAAATGTTCAAGTGTAACAGATACGCGAGTTGCGGTTTGTTACCTGATTGAAGTTTGGGAAATAATTTGTCCTAAAAACTTGGCTTGTTTGGATATGCATTCTTTGCTCAGTTCCTTACTTTCTATCACACATGGTTAGAAACCAGATATGTGCCAGGCACTGAGTGTAGGTACGAAACAAGAAAAACACTGCTGACCATCAAGATGCCTATTTCCATATGCATTTTTGGATTAAAACTAAGGCTCAGGGTTGGAGAAATGGCTCATTGGTTAAGAGTACTTTCTGCTCTTGCAGAGGATGTGGTTCCTAGCACCCACATGGTGGCCCTAACTGCCTGTAGCTCCAGTTCCAGGGGACCTAACGCCCTCTCCTGGCTTCTGCAGGGATTACATGCACGTTGGGCACATACATACACGCAGACACACATTCATATGCGTAATTAACTTTAAAAAAGAAAACTAAGGCTCAAAGACACGGAACGACATGCATGCCTAAACATTTAGGATGACAAAAACAATTGAAATGATCATTTACTGAATGCTATCAAGCATTCTGCTCATGTAAGTATTCCATGTCAGCAGAGATGAATGACTCCCCAGGTGACCTCAGTGTTGTTGTTGAAGACATTGGGGAACCCCATGCTGGGTGCCCAGATGTTACTTGGGAAACTGGAGTTCCATCTTTTGAGTTCTTAGTTATGCTAATAAAATAATTTATGAAATGGACCTAGACAGAAGCCCAAGGCCAAAAGCAAGGCAGGCAAGCTGTAGATCTTGGCAGCACCAGGAGGGGAGAAAAGAGAGAAAGCACGCTGTTTTTAAGTAGCCACAAGGTGGAGGAGGGTGAGCAGTTTGGTGAAAGGTTGAGAAAGATGGGAACATCGGGAAAAGCTTGTCCAGGCTTTCCCAATATATGAACGAAAAAGAGAAAAGAAGGAAAAGGAAAAGTTACGTGTTTCTGAGCTAGGACTCAGAAAAGTGGCCAGGCCACACTGCGGATTGCTGCCTGGTAAGAAGACCTCCAGGCAGCTGCCCCAGGGCAGGGTTTCTGAGAAGGAGGAGTACATTATCTCCCTAAGGGGACAATTGTTTTCCTCAACTTCTTAGCATGGCTTTAGGTGACTGACAGGCCCAGATGAATTAACTCTTAAGGGAGGAGACACTTAGATGTAATATTCTAATCTTTGGAGCAGATAAGAAGGGCCAGAGGTAGACTCTATTCCTTAATGGGGCCTCAACAGAGCCTTGATATCCTCAATGTTCTCCAAGACAGTGGTAACATTCTCTCCTCAAGAGCAGAGACCTTAAAATCATTTAGGATTGGGCTGAGATTGGGGAATGGATATAACCCATTTTCACCATGAAAATCTAGAGATTCCATCCCAGAGTTGTTCTTGGAAGGAGATCATAGTTCACATTCTAAGATAGCCCCCAGGCAGGTGCTCATTTAGAGGTGATAAGAAACCAGAGCTTCCTTCTGGCATTCTTGGCTGGAGAACCAAGGATGGCATGTCCTGCTTCTGGCTAAGGACAGAATGAAACCATTAGTTTTTGGGGTCCCTACCCCTAAAATGCTTGGGCCAATTTTCTATCTCTTGTCTTCATCATTAGGAGTAGACTTCCTGGTTTCAGTTGCCCCAATTTTAGAAGGTCCAATGACCTCTAGTTCTTAAACTGATTACATTCGTTAAAGCACCAAGAGTAGAGCTAGTAGAGGAAAGGCAGAAGCGGGAATATAGTGGTCCCCCCAGTCCCTCCAGGAGAGGCCAGGCCTGTAGAGCATGGTATATCTGTAGATTAAGATGGCTGTGCCTCGGTTCTCAGGCTGGGGCTGTCCCTTTAGCGAGGAGAATGAAGGCGCTGAGAACTGAGCTGCGGATCTTCAACAAGCTGACTGAGCTACAGATCAGCCTCAAGGGCTATGAGAAAGCTTTGGAATTTGCCACCCTGGCTGCCAGGCTGAGTGTTCTTACAGGTAGGTGGTCCTAACCCATAGGTGTCAGGAGCCAGAGGAACAAACACTACTCAGTCATGGCTAGTAAAACAGTATCAGCTTTGGGTTCAGGCTGTGGGGGTTCTAATGTGAGGTTCAGCAGTCAGGGAAACTGAAACTGAGCAATATTAGTTCCCATAAGCTTTTTTTCCTCAACAACACAGCAGGTTTCAAATGAAGTGTCTACCCCATTCTGTTGCAAAGATCAATGCTACACATGGTAGCATGGGCTGAGGAATATAAGTCCTTACTCTGAGGTCAGTGTTGCCAATGCTAATTATTATATCACAGTAAGTAACATTCCCCCATGAGGTAAATGGTACTTTATTCTGTGCATATGTAACATCTTAATTACATAAAGACTTTTTACCCTGAAGTTTTAATTGGTTGAGTTAGGCAAAAGCACATTTTCCCATGGAGGAGAAATGCAAATGAAGGTCAAGTTCCCATTAACCTAACTCAGGACATATTTGAAGGAGCTTGTACTTACAGGGAAGCTGGTGGAAAATATTGGCAGGGAGGAAAGGGAGAATAAAAAAGATCGAAAACAAACTCAGTCTTGAGTGTGTGCGTGCTTGAGGAAAAGCAGTCTTTCTTAGAGAAGGTTTGATTGGCTAGAGGAGTAGATGGAGACCTCTCTGGTGGCTTTAAAGGGACTTCCAGGCATTTTCAAGGTCATAGGATACAGAAGTAGTGGGCTTTATTGTATAAGGTTTCTTGTACCAGAGGACTCTTTCCCTTTTCCCTCTGCTTTCACTGCAGGAAACCTCACCAGAGCTACTTGTCCCTGGCCTCAGGAAAGGCCCGAGGGGCCTTGGGCAGCTCAGACTGAGCGCTCTGTATCTATTGCTTCCTGGAAAGGAGCTTAAGGAGGCTGGGCTCAGCTTACACAGATGTCTCTGTGATCTTATTTTCCCAGATCAGAGCATGTTCTCTCCTTTGGACTGCTTTTATAATTTTGGCTTTTGGTTCTTTGAAGCTTAAAAGAGTTTTTTTTTTTTTTTTTTTTTTTTTTTTTTTTAAGATGGAATTCAAATAGCTACCTTGCAAAGCATTCCAAAGACAGGACTGGATGAGGAGCTTTTGTTCTCTGTGTTAATAGAAGTACTTTGTATTAAAATGGTTAGTTATTAAAACCATGAACTCATACACACTTCAAACACCTTAAGTCTTAAGCCCACACAAAGCCACTGTTATGAGAACTTAGTCTAAAAGAGAATGGGTCTCTGTAGTGTACATGTAACTGAGAGTTGGTGAGTCTCTGGGGTGTCACTGGCGTTTCTGAAGAGAGACTTCATGTGGAAAGGGTATTTGCTACCCACTGTTCATCATTGAAAGGAATTCCTAATTACTTAATCAAGCTCATCTTGTCATCATAACCCATCATGGGTTTTAAGAAATAGCTCTCCCACTCAATACCGAATTACACGATCCTCTGCAACACAGAATACATTTTATTCCAGGAATCAGACAGCTCAGCATTTTGCAGCTCTCTTTGTAGCATGTTCCATAGGAGAAATGTTCTATTTATTTGTGGGGCTATTTAAGGAGTTCCTTGTTTGGAAACATTGAGCTCATGAGGGCAGGGACCTCCTCTGTGCTCTTTCCTATGGTCCTAATCCGTGACACCAGGTAGACAGTTTCCTGGGGTGAATATGAATGAACGGTGCCCAGTGCTGGCTACAGGATATCCCTCTCTCTTGTAATTCCCAGGAGATCAGAGACAGGAGCTGGTAGCTTTTCACCGCTTGGCTACGGTGTACTTCTCTCTGAACATGTATGAGATGGCAGAAGACTGCTACCTGAAGACTCTGTCCCTCTGCCCACCATGGCTACAGAGTCCCAGGGAGGCGCTGTACTATGTCAAGGTGTATTATCGCCTGGGCCGACTCACCTTCTGCCAGCTGAAGGTAAGAGCTACTCTTCCTTGATGGCTTTTTGAGAGCTACTGTTCAGGCACTCTTTGCTGCGAAAGATAGAGGGAACTTTGGAGTGGAGGTGCGAGGGACATTGGACTAAGATGGTCAGTATTCATCCATGGGGTAGAGAGTGGTTCCTCTGGGGACACTTCATCCATAGTGTAAAGAACAGTTTCACTTGGGTCACGTCATCCACAGGGTTAGAATGGATTCACTGGGAACACAATCACTTTTTCTGTTGAGTTCCACTGGAGAAGTAAAAGGTGTCTAGAAGAAATGTCACTCCTCTTCTCTGTTATAATTCATTTGAATACTTAATGACATGTCTATCAAATGTTCTAAGTCAACTGCGCCACATTTCTTATAAAGTTTTATGAAATTGCATTGTATAAGAAATGTACACGTATGTGAGTATGTTTGAGATAATAATGTATGGCATCTTTGGATAGAAGGCCCTAAGAAGGCTATCTAGGCCTTAAGAAGGTTCTTGAATTGATTGTCTTCCTTGCTGGGCTGGAGTCCAGGCTAGAACTCCAGGTTGTTTCTGGAACCGAGTTGGTACCCAGCAATCTGGTTACAACTCTTGACACCAAAACTCTGTCTTCAAGTTTGGCTTCCCCTTCCAAAGGTCCACTCCAGTGTAATCCCTAATCTCTTGATACAGCGATTTGTGAGTCTTATCTAATCTTGACCACAAAGGAAGATTCAGGGCGGGTCTGTTGACCTTTTTTTTTTTTTTTTTTTTACTGGCGAGACTGTGTTTCTGGCCAGAAATAATTATACAGGATAACAAGAACCAGGCTTCTCTCTCTGTACCCTGCCCAGAGAAGCGTCTGTTTCCCATCCACTGTGTAGAGAGGGACAGGCGAGGTGAAGGCCTGCTTAGCCACCATGCTGTAGTCCCATTGCAAGTGACTCAGGGACAGAGAATGCGTGGATTGGTTACATCAGCCAAGGACTCCAGGCATTGCAAAGGGAAAGCCTTGAACAACTGTAAGCAGAACAGGCTGTTTACTGACTCATAGAACTGGAAGCCATGAGGGACGGATTTAGTCTGGGGTACTTCTGGATCCCGTTCCTCTAGCTTCATGGATTCCCCCTACCTCCTTCTTGATACTGTGTGCTTCTACTACTCTGTCTCTTGGCCTCATCCCTTGCTAGCCCCTGTGGCTCATCATCCCACACCCGTAAGGGCACGGACCATTTTCCTTGTTGGATCACACTGAAAAGTCCCAGAGAGGGTTGGACAGGTCAGGTTTGGGTCCCATGTGCATCCTTGAAACACTGTGTTCAGTGCAATGTTGTGTCATGATTGGATGAGATGGGGAAGACGCCACCTCTGCACCTAAGGAGGAGGGGCACTGTGATTGACAATGTCACTGGGCCCAGAGCGCAGTGGGGAAAGAACTCCTCTGAGACACTGGATATGGGGGTGGAGGAATTGAAAAATGTTAATGACTTAGCATTTAAGCCTGTCTTGAAGTGCTGCTAATGATGTCTCTTCTTTGCCCTGTGGGGTTAGGATGCCCATGATGCTACTGAATACTTCCTGCTGGCCCTAGCAGCTGCGGTCCTGCTTGGTGACAAGGAGCTGCAGGACACCATTAAGAACAGGCTAGACAGCATCTGCAAGAGCCCCCTGTGGCACAGCAATCCCTTGGGGTGCTCCTCGGAAAGAGCACGGTGGCTCAGTGGTGGGAGCCTGGCCCTCTGAAGAGACCTGTCCCTTTTCTGACTACTTTGCCATGACTAGGTGCCTCATTCTTGCCCCAGGTTCTTAGATCTGGACTGAGAGGGTTCAAGTTATCACTTCATTTTACGGAGAAGAGCAAAGCCAAGAAGGAGGGGTGCTCCGTGAGGAGCAGTCTCTTGGCCCCAGGCTTTGCCTCTGGAGCTTTGCCCAGGTCACTGCGACTCCTCTACATTACAGCTTCGTAATGCACTCTCTCTAACCAGCTCTGGAGAAAGTGAGGAAAGCGGGCACTGCACTGGGGGCAGGGTGAGCAGACTGTCCTGGTGCCCTCATCTGAGATCTCAGGGAAAGACCCTCCAGTGCCAGTGGAGGAACCCATTATTTCTTTCTTGCTTTCTTCAAAACCAAAGGAGTCAGCACTTGGTGCTCGTGGGGACTGCTGGCACGGAATTCAGCATGGTCTTAGCTCAAGAGACACAGCGTCAGAAAGGCCAGGTGGAATGCACAGAGTTCTAACTGGGATTCACATTTTCCATTCTACCTGGAAGTAGGGCTCCCATACAACAGTGAAGCTTACCCAGGGCTAAGGCTTGAGAATCACACCATACGTTACATGTAAATACCGTATATCATTAAATGTTGCCTATTTACATTTATATGCACCTTTTGTCTCCTTTATCATGAGGGAAGATTAGATGAGAGACTTGAAGTGTGGATTAAGTACCAAGATGCCTTATTGCCTCAGTGGCTTCTTTACAAAACACCTCTGTGAGTTATCTGTAACCACACACCACACAGAGCAGCTTGTAATGAAGTTGATTATCCATCGCCTAGCGTCTGGAGGGCAGTAATCCAAGTGTGACCTCACTGCATCTTCACTGGCTCAGGATGGTTTACAAGACTGCAGCCAAGATGGTGACCAGGGAAGTCACCTTGGGTTCAACTGGAGAAGAAACTGCTTCCCACTGGTTCTCATGGTTGTTGACAGGAATTGCCTGGTTGGTGCGTGGCAGTTGGTGCCACGTAGGCCAGGCCACCGCATGATGGCTCACTTCATCAGAGTGAGCAAGGCAGAAAGGGAGAAGAGAGACTGAACAGGAGAGACTTTAATCAAATCGAGAAGTGGTACTCATTTGTTTTGCATACTGTGTCCATTATAGGAGAGCCCCTTATGGCACAGCAATCATTTGGAATGCTCCTTAGAGAGGATCAGCTTGCACAAAAGAGGCCTAAGTGGCTAGCAAGGTCCAGGCAGGAGAGGAGGGATGACTGAAGTTGTTTCTGGGATTGCTTACCATCGTAACGGAATTCTTCTTTGGTAACAAAGAAGAGCTCAAACTTCGTTCCTCTGACCACAGGGTCGGTGTCAGCTGATTTACATCTGAAGTGCAAATTCTGGGGCTGTACCTGAGACACCTGAGTGGAAATCTCTGGAGCCCAGCTCCTCACCTCTCACAAACTCCTCCCAGCTATTCAGTTTATGCTGAAGTATTAGGGGGACTGACTCAGGACAGGGCTTCTCGGCCAGTGTGCATAAGGATTGCCTAGTGAACCAGCTGACCGTGAATGTTTGATCTCTGCTCCTTGTAATTCTGGTTCAGTGAGTCGTGTGTTCCAGGGGCATGCATTTTGGGAAAGCAACTCTAGGGATCATGAGGCAGGAGGTTTGTTTACCCCCTGCTCTGAGCAGTGTAACACATATGAGGGGGTCTGGTCATCACCCTCTCTACCTGCACACAACAGCTTAGAGTTCACTAATTGGACCATATGGCCCTGTGTCTAGACTTTTGGGGATGACTAGATGTCTGTGTGGTGGAGGTAGGAAGAGATGGTGCACCGGGTCACCAATATATCTAGTTGCCAAGGCGATATACATATACATATACATATACATATACATATACATATACATATACATATACATATACATATACATATACATATGCATATGCATGACATATATATACATATTCATATACATATATATACATATTCATATACATATACATGACATATACATATACATACATACACACACATATATATATTTTTTTTTCCCCCTGAGGGCTCAGTCCTGGCCAGCTGCCCTCCACTCCTGTGTAATACAGATGTGGTTTTGCCCCACTACAAGCTGTGATATCCCGAGGCTAGGAGGAATGCTGTGGTTGAGGCTAGCTGGTCTAATCTCCCATGCGGAGTCCTTGGAGCAGCATTCCTGAGGGATGGCTAGGAGACACACGATCCAGAGCAGTTACACATCTTATATTTGAAGAGGAGAGCCTGGAAGCCAGGCCACAGCCGTTCTTCATCTGACTCGAGTCAGTCTCTCCCCTTTCCCACTGATGGATCATCATCTTCTGGTCAGAGATGCTGCTGCTTCAGAACTGCTCAGGCTTTTGGTGCTGTTGGGGATGACGACTCTAAAGGGTGTTACTGTAATGGTATAGTTACTGTCATTTGGTGTTATAGTTAAAGCCTCACTAGGATTTGTCTCCTCAGCGGCCACACCCTAGTCTCTACATGGAGCTTTGTAATGATGTAGAACTGGAAGTTTTTCAAATGAACTTCTGCCCCACCCCAGGTCTCTCTCAGTTGTCTCAATTGTCCAGGCTCTATGTATGTATACACATTTGTGCTGTGCACACAGGCACGTGTGCCTGAAGGACATTTTACTGATTTATTTTATATTTCATTGTAAGTTTTGGCTAAAGTTTTCTAACTCCATGCATTTGGATTATCTGTAAATCTGGTAAATTTTCCTGTTACCATCAGATACAAATGGTTACTCTGCTTCCAAAGACAAGAATCAGATCATTTTCTAAATAACAGAAACATTGTGTCAGATAATTACAATTGCTATATGTTATGTGTTAAAACAGTTGTTAAACGTGTATCTGAAGTCTTAAATAATGTGGTCAGTTTCTTTGGCATTGTGTTGATCTTTTCTTTTTCCCATTATCCACAGACATTGGCAGGTTTGACCTGCATATTTCATAGCATGGCTTAGCTACTTCCTTATCCCAGTACCCCATCCCTGAGCTGCTGTGGACTGCTGGACTCCAGGCTTCTCATCTTGCATCAGAATAGCCACATTGCTTTCAGAAGCACCACTTCTCTGTCCAAAAAGCTAGCCTTCTGAAACCAACTACTGCTCTTGTACTTTTCTTATGTCTACTCAAGAATCTTTACACAGACATTTATATACACACATGTGTATATTCTGTACATGTGTTTGTGCTAAATGAATACAATGCAACCCATTTGTCATAGTTTATTTGGGGAGGGACAATGCAGAGGTGAAGGCAGAAAAATGTAACAGATCACCAGGAATGGGAGACCTCATTTGATGTTTATTGCAGGGAGACTCTTCAGCTCTGACCTCTGACCTCTGAGGTCAGTATTGTCCCCTAACCCCCACAGCTCCTTGTCTGTGGGTTGCTGTCATTGTCCTGCATGAGCAGGTTTGGAGATGTCATCTGTGGAATAAAACCAGATCTTTGTATACCCCAATTTTATTCTTTCTATGGGTGACTCAGAAACAGAAAGTAGCTTTTCTCCCAACCACACAGATAATGGCACATTCAGCAGTGCTCCAAGGTTTCTGACACAAAGAAGTAGTTAGGGAATGATAGGGATTTCTGCTATTGAGAACCGCCTTCACAGTATGTAATTACATCTGCACATGAGCTTGAGCCTCTGTTTACAACCATGTGCAACATCAGAAGAGCCATTTGTCTAACTTTATATCTACTTGGTCTAGGGGCTTTGGTTGGCCCTTCCTCTTTCCTCTCCCCCATTCATTTCCTTTGCTATATAAATTAATTCTGTAAAGGATGACTGATGTATACACACACACACACACACACACACACACAAATTGTATTGGTTTTCATCAACAGAATTCCATAAATACTACCAAATAATAATGAGCAAAATCATGCACTGTAAAGCCCAGTCCTGTTGCTTACTGAAATTCCCTTGCCTAGGGCCAATCTGTCACTGTTTAAAAGATAGAGAAATTAAAAAGTGGAAGGACATAGAAGGCAGCCTAGCATCGATCGGGTTCATTTTGAACTATCTGAGAAGCAGAATCAGCACAGATAGAGTCAGTGACAGCTGAGCACGCATGTCTCAGGGCAGGGAAGCAGGGCCCAGGCTGGGTGAGAGGAAATGGCCAAGGATGCACTGTGGAATAGAATCATTATCTGCAGCATCGCTAGAAGAGTCAATTCCAGGGGACTGTGGGCTCTCAGAATAGGAACTTTACCTGGGACAGGAGCAAGGGCATCAGGGAGGGCTTCCTGGAAGGAAGCGACTTCTGAGTTCTGCATGGAGGGTCCTACTGAGTTTTGGCCATAGGCAGGCCTACAGGTTGGTATCGACAGACAGGATGCATGTCACAAAAAGATCCCAAGTGCGAATGAATTAGGTGAGGCTGGAGTAGAGTTGGGAAATAGGGGAGGAAAGGCAAACGCAGAAGTCCAACACGGGGGTGAGGGGTGGGGACAGTATCTGAAGATGTTTGAACTCCACCCTGAGGATAAGAGCAAGCTGCAGAAGGGGTAGAGACAGTGGAGAATGACACGGAGATTCTGTGCTTCAGAAACCTGATGTTGGAAGTGGTGAGAACAGTTTACAGGGCAGGGAGGGGTGGTAGCAAGAGGGTAGGGTTTAGGGTGGTATTTACCCCCGCCCCATTCAGCTCTGCTTCTGACAGGCCATGTGACCTTCAGCAAACAACCTTTCTAAGCCGAGCGCTGTCAGACTGTGTCAGACAGCACATGTAAAAGCACCCAGCACACACAGTACCTGGCACAGAGGGTAAATTTCAGATGAGCTGATAAAGATTTGTTTGCCTTCTTCATTTCATAGACAAGGAAATGGCTGAAGCAAATCTATGTTTAGGGACAACCCATTACCCAAGGAACAAAGAAACCTCCTCTAGAACACAAACAAATGGGACTGTTTTTAAAGGGACTCTATTGACTCCGCCCATTGGTTCATGTATTTTAAAGTTAAGCTTTGAACTCTTTCTCTTCCTGGGCTTTATTAGGCACTGTGCAATTGTATCATGGATCTTTTTCTTTCTGGTATAAACGCCGGTGTTATAAGGTGTAGTGATCCTCCAGCTGAAGCTGGGGACACTGGTCCTCTATGCATGAATGCTCGTGAAGACAGCTTCACAGAGGGACCAGAGTAAGTTGTTTGACCTCTTTAAACACCATTCATCCTCTGCCTGGAGTTTGGGTGGAAATATCACCTGTGGGTGACTTTTCATGAGTGCTCAATTCCAGGGACTGTCACAGTGAATCAGGACTAAACAGGTTTCTGGCATATCCGATTCTTTCCCACCCTCAAAGCACAGGTATGTTAGGGGCACTCTTAGCTCCTGGACATTTGCCATGACAGTTTTGTCTTGTGAGTTGTCAAGTCTTTCTCTGTGTGTAGCCCCCTGCACCCATCAGTATTTGACCTCAGTGGGTGAGCAGTGGAGGCTGCTGGGTGTCCTGGCTCTGAGAACTTGGTTAATATTCCTTAGAGGTATGTCTTCTGCCCAGAGAGGCAGAGGGCAGTGAGGCTTTGGGATGGCCACTCTGATCGTCAGACTAGACAAAGATTGATATCTGTGGTTGAGACTCCATTATGCAGCCTTTCCATTTGATTTCTCAGGATGACTGAAGGTGCCAAGAGGAGGGTACTATGATTTAAAAATTGTTTTAAAGGTGGGGACTGCAGATCCTGGTTCTAAGGTTACCTCTGAGCTTCAGTGTAGATCATCCCTGTCCAGTGGAGCTTCCACAGAAGACGGGCGCTGGCCAGTCTCTGCAGAAATCAAGATGTCCAGTAGGGGGCAGTAGTGTCTTTTCCAGTTCTTCATGTACAGTGCCACCAAAGAATTTATAATGTATTCAGAAGCTGTGAATCAGACTGAAACAGCAGCTTCAAAAACTTATCTATTAATCTACATCTACATAGCACTATGATTCATATTTTTGTGTCACATTTCAGTACATGTATGCATAGCCACACCTGTACATATTTGACAAACAATACTTCTTATACTGAAGAAACTTGGATTTACTTATTTTAAAGAAACATTCTATTCTAGTTAAAATAGACACAATATGGATACGGAGAGAGAGCTCATTGGTTAAGAGCTCTGGTTGCTATTGTAGAGGATCCAAGCTCAGTTCCCAGCATACACATTCAGCAGCTCACAATCACTTGTAACTCCTGCTCCAGAGGAACTGACAACTATATTCTGGTCTCCAAGGGCATCCCAAACCTCATCTCTCCCTCTCTCCCTTGCCCTCTCCCTATCCTTCTTCTTCTCCCCCTCCCCACCACATACACATACATTCTTGCTATTCTTGCTATCCCCCTCTCCTTCTTCCTCTCCCTCTTCCTCTCTCCCTCTCCCTTTCCTCCCTCTCCCTCTGTCTCTCTCACATTTAGCTTGACATGTATTGACCTGGAGGGAAGTCTCTGTGAAGAAGGGCTGACTTCTGTTCTTGTATGTTTTTTGATGGACACTTTGAGGCTAAAGTACGTACAATGACAGTTGACACCAAGTGAAAGTTATGAGTCATACTAAGCCCTTGTGAGGATTCCCTCTCGGAATCCCACATTTTGATGGAGATCCTAAGCTGTTTTATGCTTGTGAGTATTTTTGGCAGGGAACACATCTCTGGGAGAGAAAGCATCATGGATATCACCACAAATAGAAGATAGACTAAAACTTGTTTCAGCAGGTTGCAATACTGAGTGGAAAGCAATTCATTGACTCTGATGGGTCAAAAAAATTGATGAACCCAGAACACAACTGTTTGAAACAATATTTTTTAGTAAGTCTTAGAATAAAACATGGTTCTAGTTGACCAAAGTCAGGCTCGTTAACAAGCTAGCCAGTCAGTCAGCCAGTCAATCAACCAGCCAACCAACCAACTAATCAACCAGCCAGGCAACTAGCCAGCCAGCCAGTCAATCAACCAACAAGCCAGTCAATCATCCATCCATGCATCCATTCATCCATCCATCCAACCAACCAACTGAGTAACTAATGAACAAATATTCAATATACCTTTATGTTAGGCTCATACTCTAGTGACCCAGGTACTGACAGCACCTGACCTCCTGTGGTCTGTCCAGGACCCTCTGATGAACTTCTCCCTCATTATCACCACCAGGACATCTTATATGTGAGCCTGTGTATCTCAGCCACTGCAATAAATATTGTACTCCTCGTAACACTGACTCCTTTTAACCTCTTCCCGGGAATTAATTGCATAATGTAGCTGCCCCTCTGGCACGTATAAAGGAACAAGTCCAGAGATGTGAAACAAGAGACAATCTCTTCTCCAAAGTCCCACAGGGAGAAAAATGATAGAGGGACGATACTAACTAAAGCCTGGCCTATATTGTAAGTATTGCTCAATAGGGTAGAATTCCATTAAATCGCATAGAACACAAGCTTTGAACATCTTGCTCATCTGAACACCCTGTCTAGTGAGTGGGTGCCATTGAGCAACTCCACTGCTCATCACGCTTATCATTGGTAAGTGGGACTGTTAACAGAATCGATGGGGTTGTTGTGAAAATCAAACGAGTTAATATAGTTTTCAAGCGTGTGGCACATTACAATTCCATTAACAGACATTTCATAATAGCACTTTTGAGTCAAGAAGATAATGGACTCAGCCTGGACTGTGCAGAGAAAATACTGAAATAGTTTTCACCTAACGGGATGTAAAATTAGCAGATGTTAATATTCTCCATTTGGTTGTGGTCCATGATATCAGAGATTGTCGGTCCACGTCACTACTATACCCATAGTGCTAGAACACTGGTTGATCCTTTGGAGGTGACGCTCAGTGTTGACTTATTGCATAAAATGTTAGTAAATGAATTGTGTACCACATGCTTTATTTATGCATGGATAAAGCAATGAAGTAAATAACTATGTCCTTATAGGATGCCAGCATGACCTTAGATGGAGAGGCAGGTGTGTGATGTAGGCATCCTGTAGACTTGAAGGATGTGAAACTTCCAGGAAGAAGTGTTTGTGGGGGGTGGGGGAGGGCATTTTCTTTCCAGTTTCAACAGAACCACCCAGCGTCCTGGGATGTCTTGGGCTAGATCTTCACAGCATCCTGAATTTCTCTAGCAACAATGTGGCCAATTCTCATGGAAGAAAAAGAACTTTTTTTTTTTTAGAATATGATATCAATATATAGAGAGAAAGAATGTGAAATTGGGTAGGTAGGAGGTGGGGATGTCTTGGAGCAGTTGGGGGAGGGGAAAGAACATGATCAAAATATAGCACCTGAAAAAAAAATTTAAAACACAAATTTAAAAAAAGAAAAAAGACCTTTCTTCCTGTCCTTTAACTTCAAACTGGGGTCAAAGGCTTTAGGCAGATTTGAAAATAAATAAAGGCCCTGAACAGACAAAAGCTGATTTGTAGCCAGCTCTCATTGTAAACACCAGCCTTCCTCTGCTCTGGCCTGAACCCTCCAGTCACTTCCCTGGCCCACTGTGACCTCACTTAGCACAAAAGCCTGGTGGCTGTGGCAGGTCCTGGTGATCTAGAAACAGATGGAGAAACTTCTGAAGGATGTCTGTGGATGTATGCAATCTTGGTTTTATTGCTACATAAATTTTCCTTCTATAAAGAATGCACAGCACATATCCACAAATAACAAAACGATGGGCAATCCATTTGGACCTTCCCCTGCTGTGGGAAGCTATTACACTATTTTCCTATTTTTCCCTTAAACAAAACAAAACAATACAAAAAAGGGTGATACTTTCCATCATAATTTTTAAATTGGCAATTAATTTTTGAAACAATGCATTTACTGAATCGTGTGTTTCTTGTATCCAGGCTCATTCGGGTTACTGTGGGATTACAAATGTCGTTTTGATATGAATGTCAGTTGATACCTTCGTGAACGATTCAGATGGAAGCCCAGCGATAAGGATGCTGGAAAACAGCCCGTTTGTGAGTGAGATGAGTGACTTTATGCTGAGTGAGAAATAAACCGCCTCAGTGTCTTTGTGTTTGTCCCAGAGAGCAGCTCCAGAGGTGCCACAGTCCTAAGTATAACCTACCCAATTGGCATTGCAATCTTTTTTTAAAAAAAGGTTTTATTGCATTCATTATGTGTGTGTGTGTGTGTGTGTATGCATGTGTGTGTGTATGTGTGTGTGTGTGCACACACATGTGTGTGTGTTACAGGCACATCTTGTGCACGTGGTAGTCAGAAACAACTTGTGGGAGTTGGTTCTCTTTTTCTACCATGTAGATCTCAGGGATCAAACTGAAGTCATCAGGTTTGGCAGCAAGTGCCTTTACCCATGGAGCCTTGTTGCCTGCCCTACCACACCAATCCCAACTCTAGGGCACCAAGAGAACTGTGAGTTAAGCTGAAGTTTTGGCACTTACTAACTTTTGTGGTATAAATACACCCACCACGATCAATGTCAAGCATCATGAAATGGGATTTGGGGAAAGATTCAGTGGCGCTCAACCCTGGGTGGTATCCTGTCAACCAGACACCAGGGCATAAACACTCAAGAGCGCAGATGTACCATCACATTAACGTGGTGGTGTAGGTGAAAACTTACAAAGGAGACAACATCCTTTCCATGTGTTGAGTCATATATAATATTATTTCACAGTGGGTCCTTTGGTGTTTTAAAGGACCATTCTAAACATTTGGGGATCAAGAGGGATTGGGGTCCAGAAAGGCCTTTGGGAAGGGTCAACAGATATTTAATATGTAGGTCTAATTCTGGGTTTGGGGTGAAGCTTGTCTGAGGACTTGGCTGGGGACTCAAGGCTTGTACCACACGGTGTCAGACAGTAACAGGGCTTGGTACCTTGGGGACCTTAGGGATACAACTAACTCCTCTGTGCCTCAGTTTCCCCATCTATTAAATGGGACTATACTTCATGTTTTTAAAGTACACACTCAGCAGAGGGAACCATTATCCTGGCCAGCACCATACTGGACAGTGGAACCCTGAGCATCTGAGCTCAGGTGTTTTTATTGATCCAGAGCTCTTCAGGTGTTCTCCTGACAGCACAGGCAGATCATTGGCAATCAAATACACCCCACATAAATACAACACCTGCAACAATACAAAGCACTGAGACCTAGGGAGTCTCTCACCCAACAGTGCATCAAACAATTATTTTATACGTAACTTAAAAAAAAAAACAAACTTCTACAACAATATTCACTCTGGGGACCCATTGTTTTTTATATGTTTCTCCCTGGTCTTCATCACTCCATCTAGGCCTTTGCACACATCTCCTTGAATGGTTAGTTCTGGCATTCTCGTACTAGAATGACAGCACAGACTGCCATAAGAAACAGAAGCTACTAGGGCCGTTCGGATAACAGTCACGCCAATGACTACCAATATGAAAAAGCCATTGAAAGATGTCAGCATTTTGCAATTCCCAAACCTCGGATGGACGTATGTCCTTCCTTCAGCATGGACTTCCAAGGGCATACTATACTATTGGCTCATTGGTGACTTTTGTCCAATGTTTCAGCAATTGTGACATCACTTCTGGGTGTGTGTGAACTCAGAGATTCCCGTTGGCTCCATTGATGTTGCCCGAGAGGTGTATATAGGTTCTACTTTGGTCTTAGCATCTGTGAGTCCTTAAGAGACCATATGAGCATTCTGAGATATGGCCATTTCAACTGTAAAATAGGGATCATGAGCACCCACATTACAAAGTTGTATAAAGGTGATGTGTCTAATGCCCTTAGTGTGGGGGTTGGAACACAATGTGCACTTAATATTTTAGATTTTTCTTTAAGCCTGCGACTTAAGCCTATGATATGAGAAAAAGCCAAAAATGGAAGTCAACAACTCCTGGAGGAGCCAAGAAGTACAAGGAAAATAAATTACGGAACTATGAGGTCAGGAAATTTTCCTACAACCCAAGATCTTGTTATGTGTGTGTTGTATATGTATGTATGGCTGGTTCCCTTCTGTTTGACTGAGTGGGGACACAACTAGACTGGATAACTGACATCGGAAACCCAAAGGGGAAGCAAAAAGACTTCCTTTGAGCATTAGAGCCGTGGGTGGAAGAAATTGTCTTTTGACCTAACCTAGGGTTTCTGTGATTTTTCTTTGGCTGAGAAGCAGCTTGAGAGAGAGTTTAGACTCAAAATTGTAATGGTCAAAAAGTTTCTGCGGTTGACTCCGTCAGGAAAGTGCTTGCTGCAAAAGCAGGAGGCTCTGAGTTTGAGTCCTAGCATCGGCATAAAAAAGTCAAGTGTGGAGGCGTATGCCTGTCATCTCAGCACAGGGAAAGCAGAGACAGGAGGATCTCTGGGACTTGCTACTCCAGTGGAACTGTGGAGCTCCAGATTCAGTGAGAGATTGTCTCAAAAAATAAAGTGGCAGCTGGGTAGATGGCTCAGAGCGTGAGAGAGACTGCTGCACGTGCTGCTCACGTTCAAATCCTTAACACCTTAACACCTTAACACCTACGTAAAAGGCTGGGTATGGCTGTACGCATGCCTGGGATCCCAGAGCTGTGGAGGGTGAAGACAGTCGAACCACTGAGGATTGCTGGCTGCCAGTCTAGTTTCAGGTCCAGTGAGAGACCTTCTCTCAGGAGAATAAGGCAGAGAGCGATTGAGCAGGACATCCGATGCCCCCCCCCAGACTTCTGCACATGCGCATATATGAACACACGTGTGCGTACATTACACACAGGTTATTAATATGGAAAGCACTGAGGGAGATACTCAACAAACATCAGCTTTTGGCCTCACAATACATGCACATCCACAGGCACATGTGTATGCACACATTGGTACCCACACCTTGAACGTGCACACACACACACACACATTTCCTGTGATTTGTGGGAAAGTTTATTTTAAAATAACACTGGAAGATAATATCTTTAAAACATGATCATAAGAGCCATAGACCCATAGTCACAGATGTATCAACTAACCTAATAACATGTTTTTGAAGCTCAGTTCTATTAATTTCACAGACAGTTGAAAGCTTTCCAATTTCAGTATGGAAAAAACCTCTAACTTCACATTTTAATTTTTGAAGTATTTTAAAAATCTTTTTGTGAGCTTTTGCTAAGAAAGGACAGCCTCTGGCTCATGTGTGTGTAAATAGCCTCTGAGAGTGGTTTGTAATCATTTGAAAAGAAATCTGATGCAGTGTAACAAACCACCCCTAAACTCCATAATCTAAATGAGCATTTTGTTATCTGTTGGTTGGAAGTATTGACTAGGTTTACTGAGAACTTGTGTGAACTTTTCCCGAGGAGGCAAACATCTATCTATTCACCTTAGAGAAGAAACACATGACAGACCAAAGAAAGGATTCTGCTCAAGTGTAGCATGGTGATCCAATGGGTTTTATTAGGGATTCTTGAACATGGGCAGCTCATGAACATTTACACCACTGAAGAAAACGCCTCTCCTAGGTACCCTATATAAACAGACAATGTTCTTCCCAGAAGCTAGGAGTTATTAAATGAAAATCCCAGTGTTGGATGTGGGATAACTCCCTATGAATTGTTAGTTCAGGGAGACCCCAAAGGTCCCCAGATAATCCAGACTCTCACCATTGCTCTTGATTGACCATGAGAATCAGATGATGAAACCTTATTGCTGAAGATTCCACACACTCTGATTGCAGGCTATAGAGAAATCAAGCTGGAACTGAACTGGAAGCTTCCTTTCTGGATTGTTGTGATAGTACCAGTATTTTACAGACTTCTAGGGAAGAAAAGTCATATCTTACCTAGTTGTGAATTCCATGAAATATAATAATTACTTGCTAAGCTCACTGGTGCAACAGTGGCATGGCTACTACGGGAGTAACCAACCACTTTCTCGTCGGATTTGAGGGAACTCACACTGGGTACTGTAAATCTGCCTAAATTGTTTTGCTAAATGGTTACGTTGTCAAACTCCCTTCTGAATATTCATGTTTACATACCCATCTTGCATGTTGGAACATTAGTGGGTCTAATCTTGTATAGGTCTATTGCATGTAACCATAGCGCCTGAGAGTTTAATAGGGCAACAGTCATGCCATTCCTGGAGGACAATGTTCTACACGAGGGTCTCTCATGTGGTTTCAGTCAGATGGAGGCTAAGACTCTTGTCTTTTGACTATGCTTCTGGGTTGGATATTCATTCTGGCTCGCTTACAGAGCTGGTGCTTCTTGGTTGTTGGCTTGGGAGTTGAGCTAGGTCTTTGTGAGCTGGAACAATTAGAGTACCTAGATATAGCCTCTGATGTGGTTTGAGATTCTTGTGTGTGTGTGTGTGTGTGTGTGTGTATGAAAGAGAGAGAGAGAGAGAGAGAGAGAGAGAATATGGATGAATGAGAATTCATGAACTAGTATTTTAAGAGACTAAGAAGAGGGCTTGTTAAGTTTCCTATCATCTTTCCTCAGAAGGCACAGAGCCTCCTGCTGCTGCACTGTGCCACACAAACAGTGTGGGATCTGCTGCTAGGGGAGGCTGTTTAGCACTTAAATTGGGAAGTGTGGTTCACTAGGCTACATCTTGCATCTACAAGCCCAAGTGAGGATTTTGAGATTAATTTCAAAAAATAATTTCATTTCTATGGAAAAAAAGGATAAAAGTGCCTTGTCACTCTCTTTTCAGGAAAAAAAACTAGCTTGTTTCTTTGGTTTGCCAAAATGAAACTCGCATGTATATTTAGATTTTGTGAGGTCAAAGGAACTCAGCTTGTATCTAGGAAATTTTGGGAAGATATCTGGCAAACAACTTGTGTCTCCCAGTGATAGGCACAACTCAGCTTTGGCTGGAAGCAGATGCAGTAGCAATCTCGGCACCGCCCTGGAGGCGTCTGCCGGAGATAAACTCAACTTCTGGCTCACTACTGGGGAAACTCATCTGAGCTCCGTCTGGGTCACTGAGTAAAGATTCTTAGAAGAGAGAGCTCATGTTCTGAAGAACCACAGGCTGCAACAGGGGACATGACTGGAGGAGTTCCAGTTGCTTGGGAGTGACGACCTGAACTTTGTTCTAAGTCTCAATCCAATGATCCTCACAGAACTCTGACTCTGATTCTCGAATTCAAAGGTTTCCCCTTATTTCTGTAGTTATCCCTGACACTTATTTCAGTATCTGGGTATAGTGAGACTCTCAAAGAAGTATACTATGCTATCTTGACTGGGAAACCCATGTACAATGCCAGAGACCTGGCATTAGTAGAGTACATGGTTCCGCTCAGCAAGAGGGCTGTTTGCCAGATGTTCAGCCTTATCTTTCTTTGGATAAGTCATGAAAGGTTTTGAGTCCTTATTTCCCTATGTTTATTTATTCACTCAGAAAATAATAGATTTCTTCTAAGTGCCTGGCATTGCTCCAGTCTCTAGAAATGGACCAGTGAGCAAAACCTGAAGTTGCTGCCCTGGAATGAGAACCCCTCGAGGATACCCCTGAACATCACCAGCAGTGGCAAGTGTAAATGACCTTTGTGCAAAACAAAGATGGCGGAGAAAATGACCAACCTTCTCCACACAGGTGAGTTATTAGAGTTGTTGAAATTTAACTGAATTTATGAGCTGGAGAGATGGCTCAGTGGTAAGAGGGCTTGCTGCTCTTGTAGAGGACTTGGGCTGGGTTCTCGGCACTCACATGGCAGCTCACAATTGTCTGTAACTCCAGTTCCAGAGGATCCAGCACCCTTTTCTGGCCTCCATATCTATCAGGCCAGCATGCAATGCACTTACATATATGTAGGCAAAAAATTCTTACACATACAATTAAAAACAATAAACTAAAAAATAATTAATATTAGAACTATTTCTTCTAAAAGCAAGGCTAATAAGATGACTATGGAATGAATCTAAAATATAGAATTTCAAGTTAGAAAATTAGGCAACATCAATTAAATTAACCTCAAGGAGATTAGTTACTGAGTTAATTTTTAATTTTCCAAAAAATTATTAAACAATAGCTCACTGGCATTGAACTGGAGTCTTTGAAAGCTCCGCTTCTCCTTAGAACTCAGATATGACCTCATATTCTTGCATTGTTAAGTAATCTCAACATTTTTGGGTGTAACCAATGCAGCAAGTTAGCACTTGCTGCCTTTTATACAACATGTTTCTCAGAGGAGCAAGACAGAACAGGGCCGGGAGGTTACAGCATGGGGATGGGATTTAGGCGTCCTGCGTTTTGTCACCTGAGCAATTCCTGTGCTCTGATTTGGCTGCAGTATCTACAGATTCCAAAACAAGTGGCTTAAAAATCTTATACAAGAAGGCGCCTGCCATTTAGTCAGACCCGTTGAGTGTGATTAATTCAATTAAACCCCATTTTTCTAATCTTCATTCAACCTGCATTTTTAAGGACCTATTGTGTGCCAGGCAACATAGATAACACAGAGTGAACCCGCTACCTGGAGGGCATCACCTCCACTGGGACAGAATGCAGATGAGAATCAGTGCTAGAAGGGAAGTGAGACCTGGGGATACAATGGGGTGATTCAGGTTGCTTTAAGTTGGGTGGTTGCTCCATTTGGAAGGATTGGCATGTTATGTTTATTTAGAGTGCGTTGGACAAGGGTTCAAGCCTGCCTGTAGGCAAAAGCTGTGTAGGACAACTGGGCAGAAGGTCATAACTCCTGAGCTCTCCAACTAGCTTAGCCATTAGTAGGTATGTGTGATCTTGGCCTTTCAGGGCCTCCGTTTCCTTCCTAATGTTAATAGAGGTAGGACTTGATGAAAGAGCTCAAAATTTCTTGAAGTGATGACAGTGTGATTTGTGCTTTAGACTTTGAGAACACCTAGCATACTGAGGTAAAAAGCTGAAATCACCAGCAATGTTTTTCTTGTTCGCACTTAATGTTTAGTCGTTTTCTGATTCTAAAGTTCTTTTTCATGCATGTTTCTCTTGCTCCTCAAAGAACAAAACAAAAAAGGATAAAACCAAACCAAACTTGTATAGATGGAAAAATACCCTAGAGTTTAAAGCAGTTAAGTAAATGTACTCTGTTTCACAGGGACAGTAAGCATACGGTCTGTTTAACAAAGCCTTCGGGTGTGACAGTTGCTTATAATTGGATTAAAACAGCTCTCTTCAAAGATATTGAGAAAGCGACCTCCAATTTCTCTTTAAATACCAGTGTTTCAAGACTGGATGTTAAAAACAAACAACAGTCTGGGGTTGATAACCA
This sequence comes from Cricetomys ansorgei, assembly GCA_026225945.1. Lineage (NCBI taxonomy): Eukaryota > Metazoa > Chordata > Mammalia > Rodentia > Nesomyidae > Cricetomys > Cricetomys ansorgei. Next base: position 460,799 of record JAMJFZ010000242.1, on the reverse strand, counting down.
TGAGTCTCATGTCAGAGTCATGGTGGATAAGGATTTTTTTTTTTTTTAACCCCAATGAAGACAATGTAGCTGACCCTATATAAAATGATGCTTTACTCATTTGAAAGTGAAGATGCTGGCACTGCTCTTGAGAATGTAAAATGTAACAGCCATGCTAAGAAATGCTTTAATGGGTTCTTATAAATATATGCTTAATAAATATTCTAGATATACTTCCTTACATAAAGAAATGAAAACTTGTACACACACACATACACACTAAAACCTGTACAAATATGTTTATGGTGGTTTTGTTCATGGCTGCCTCTAACTGGAACACCCCAGAGCCTCTCAGCAAGGGAACTGATAAACTGGCATATTTGTGTAATGAAATACTACTCAGTAATAAAAAGGGACGGACTCTAGTGCGGGCAACAGCTTAGATGATGCTCCCAAGGATTTTGGTAACTGTGGGAAGTCTGACTTGAAAGGTTGTGCAAACATCTGATTTTATTCATATGGTATCTTGGAAAACTGTGGATCCAAAAAATAGAGCTATGGTCACTGGATTCTGGGAGTCGTGGAGGATCCACCAAGGAGCTTTGTGAAATGTTCTGTGTCTTCATTGTGGTAGTGATTGGCAAGTCTGAATAAATTTGTCAAAACTCAGAGAACCGTGAGACCTCAAAAGTGTGAGTTTTACCACAAGTAAACTGTAACTTCAAAAATGGACACATTAATAAAAGATAATGATATATATCTGCTTGTTCGAGTTTTAAAATATTTTAAGTGAATGGCTTTAATTTTCTTCAGGAACAAAAACACCCCATTCTTATTATTTATTTCCTAAAGGTGCCATGTAGACTGATAATCATCAACAAAGCTTCTGTTAAGAAGACTCTGTCAGCCAGATCAGCTTGTCCAAGTTTGAGAGCCCAAAAAAATCAGGTTAGAAATCAGCAAGGTAACCTCCGTTGCTTTAGTCTTTAGGGATTGCTCCCTATAACCCGTGAAATTAAACACCATCTTTACAATTTGCATACTTTGAACATTGAAGCTTATTTTTCTATCTGCAGGTAACAGAGTTTCAGAGCAGAGGAGCGAATCGAGCACAGAACACTCAAGGTCACGCAGGTTCTCCCTTCAGCATGTGAGTCCAGTGAACTCAGGCACCGAGGCATATTTAATACAGCACTCCTGCTCTACGAAGGCTGAAGTGTCTGTGAACCCTTTAAGACAGCGGTTCTCAACCTGTGGGTCTTAACCCCTTTGGGGATTGAAGGAGCCTTTCAAAGGGTCACCTCAGACCATCTGCAAATCAGATATTTACACTATAGTTCATAACAGTAGCAAAATTACAGTTATGAAGTAGCGATGAAAATAATTTTATGGTTGGGATTCACCACAATATGAGGAACTATGGGATTGCAGCGTTAGAAAGGTTGAGAACCAGTGCTTTAAGCCGATATGGGAATTGGCTCTCCCGTCTTGTATATCATTGAATTGTTCTCTGTCTCCCAGCCTGAAAGACTAAAGCTTGGAAAATTCGAAGCACCACCCGATGCTGACTGAGTAGAGCCTGGGTCAAGAGCCTGGGTTTCATCTCTTTCAGGGTCTATTTTCACATCTCCTTCATTCCCTGGAACCTTCCTTACCGTCATGGCCAGGTCAGCCCCTGAGGCTTCTTTCAGGACAGCTCTTTCCAGCACAGAAGAGGCAGAGGCGGGGAAATCATGAGTTCACGGCTCGCCTCAGCTATAAATGGAGCCAGACTGAGCCATATGACACCTTGGATCAAACAAAATAAAAGCAAACAGATATTTTGTCAATCAGTCACTTCGGGTCACCTGAGTTAGCATTTGTATATAGGTCTTTTTTTTTTTTTTTGATATCTTTTCTCCTTGCTCAATTTCTGCCCTAATTTATTTAAAACTTTTACATAATTTCTTAATACTTATATATTTTAATTGACAAATATGAATCACATATATTTATTGGGGTAGAATAAATGAATAAATTAAATAAATTTAATTAAATAAACTAGTTTATTTAATTAAATGAATTAAATAAAGCAAATGAGTAAATGGGATATAATAACTGAGCAAAATTAAATAGAACACTTCCACAGCATATTTGACTAGGCAGAAGGAAAGACTCGCGAGCTCAAAGAAAACATCTGAAAGGATGCAGATCATTTCTGCAGAAAGCTGAAAAGAACGAAGACAGCGCACGGGATTTATGGGGTGCCAAGAGAGCTAACAGCTGCAAAGCATGCACTTTAGAAGCAAGTCAGGAAGAGACAGAATGCCCACTTAAAGAAACAGTGACTTATAAGTTTTCATGTCTTGGAAAAGATGCGATTGTCCAGGTACTAGAAACTGAATGCAGGTTTTCACTTAGAGAAGGAAAGGAAGAAGGGAGAAAGTTTACTGTGACTTAAAACCAAGCTGGTTCCAAGAACTGGTGACAGTGCTTCACCAAGTCTTCAGTGTGGCTCTGCTTTTATTTCTCAGTCCCATGAATTCAAAGAGAGCTCTGGCATCTCTGCATCTCCCATGCCATCCCTGGGCCAGCAACCTCTTCTCCAGCACCTTGAGCAAAAGCTGAGACCAGAGGATCATTGAGCCCAGGACATAGACTTTGATTCCCTGACCTTGGGTGCAGGGATGGAATGCTAGTGGGGACCTGTGATGAGAAGCAGTTCCCAGTCGGGAACTGGAATTACCTTATAGGAATGGGAATGCTCACTTCTGCCAGACGAAACCAATCCATGCCTTACATCATCAAAAGCCAGATTATTCAGCATTAATGTATGTGCTACTGAGAAGCAAGCTTCACGTGGCTAGTTGGGACATCCATCAGGGAAACTGAGTGCACAGCCTCAACATGTGTCTGAGACAGCATGTCCACTCCCAGGGACTTCGCTTCATTGTGCCTCTTACTGTCTCCTTTTGGGTCCCGTTTGTCCACTCAGGAGGGCTACCATACCCCCAGCCATAGGCATTTCACCACCCAGTTTCCTCCATCCCCAGAGATGAGGATGGAACTCTCAGAATGAGAGAGAAACAAGTTCACAGGGTAGAAGGGAGGGGGAAGGAGATTTCATAAAATTGGTACTATATATAGAATATATGATGGAGGGAGGGAAGAACTGAACCGGAAGTCATCATCAGCACCAAGTCAGCGTCAATGGGAGATTTGGGTTCAGGACCAGCACCTCCTGCTTTAAGGGGTGTATGTTCTACTTTTCAGAGAGGATGGAAACTTTTAAAAGGTCAGGCCTAGTCGGAGGACTAGGTCACCAAGGGCAGAGTGTCCAAGGGGATTGCTGCCCAATGGTTTCTTCCTCTTTCCCTTTTGATTCCTGGCCACTACGGCCACTATGAGATGAACAACCCTGCTCCACCATGTGCTCCCAGCATACCGTGCTGCTCCATTACATGCCCTAAAGCAACAGGACCAGCCCTCAAAGGACCAGAGCCTCCAACACCGTGTGCTCCACTTAACCTTCTTCCTTTTAAAGTTGATTATCCCAGGTATTGTGTTATAGGAGCAGAACGCTGCTTAAACCAACCTCCCCAAACAACCTTTCACATGGGCCCAACACAACAATTCATTTTTACTCACAAAGTGTCTGAGTAATCTTCCATTATAGATCCTGCATTATCCTAATTCCTTAATCAAAATTTGACACAAGAACTCTTTAGCCTCTCCTTTGTCTCTAATTTTTGATTTCATAGGCAGCATTTTTTTTTTAAAAAATTAGCTTCTCGGGTGTTCTACCAGGGACATTTCTACATGTACCTACAACCTACGGCATACTTTTCCACTGTTTTGAAAGTATAAAATTCTGTATATTCTGTTTTTATCTTGCTTTTTAAAAATATTTATTGATTTTTACGCGTGCGACTGCTCATGTCACCGTGCTCTTGTGGGGGTCAGAGGTCAACTTGGGGGAGTTGGTTCTCTGTTTCCACCGTATGGGTTCCTGGGAAGGCACTCCGATCTTCAGGCTGGGCAGTAAGAGCCTGTCCTCACCGAGTCACCTTGTCAGCTCTTCTTCTTCTTCTCAACCCAAGGCCCATCTCTGTTGAATGGAAAAACTGTCCTTGTGAGTATACAGAGTATCCTTCTTCATTTTAAGATGATTTTTATTACATTTATTCATGTTTACTTGTGTATGTGTGTGAGTAGAGAGGGTACCCATGGGCTATCGCTGTGCATGTGGATACCAGAGAACAACTTGAAGGGTTGGCTCTTTACTTCCACCCTGTGGGTCCTGAGGATTGAACTTGGGCTGCCAGCCTTCTTGGCAAGCACCTGTACTCACTGAGCCACCTTGCCAGTCCACTAATTAGTTTCTATAGCTGCAAAGTTTTCCAAGCTGATGCAGTAGAGGAGTGTGAGGAGGAGAAGGAGGGCCTACTCCACCCTCCCCTCCCTGGCTGGGATCCTCAGGAGCCAACAGGACCATGTACAAGGAGTGCAACGTGTTTTATCCAAATGACACTTAATTAATTATTACGTATTACATAGCTAATAAATGGTCTTAATTAGTATTACTGATTTATTCATCCATGATTATACCTTTGGCCTGAGTTGACCCGAAGCTTTGGCTTATGGAGACGGAAATTTAAAATCACCATTAATACAGTTTCAGAGAGACCTAGAGACACACAAAGCCATCCAGTTCCCCTAATGCGCTGGTGCCCAAAGCACACATGTCAGTCTAATCCCTGAGGTCAGGAGCCAGGACTGGAGTAAGAGTAAACGACATCCTTCACTAAGCGCGCCATAAGCGACTCACTGTCTACGGCAGTGCTTTCCAGTTCTCTTGATTTGGACTCTAGCTGGCTTTTCATCACCGGCCTGGATTGGGGAGTAGAACTCACTCGGCTCAGGATGTTTGGGAGTCTTCCCTCTGGCTGCCTACATGACCTTGGACAAGCATTGGTGGAAGACTCCAGACCTTTGTATCCCTTTGTTGAGCCTTGTCTGACCTCCACAGAAGACTGGTCACCTCCAAGCTGAGGATGTGGCAAGGCCTGCCTGAGAGAGGCAACGATCCTATCTTATTGTGCTGCAGGAGCCCCCACCCCCAGGCCCATTACACCTAAAACGGGGTGTCCTGCCAAGAGGCATGGATTAGACAGGAATGGATCAGACAGTGTCCACAGGGTAGCCATGTTTACTGTTCCCAAGCCTCCGGGCCTGCCCACACTGCTCTTTGTGCTCTGGGTAGTTGCATCTACCCAAGCATTGCTAGAAAACCCTTTCTACTCTTTAGAGTGACGTCAACACCATCTCAATCTGCATGTATGGCTCTCTCTTCTGTTTTCCTACGGTACTGAGTTTCCCAGAAGCAAATATGTTAGATCACTCATTCATCCATAGCTATTTACTATGCACCTACTGTATACCAGGGCTAGTAGATGAGCTCAATGCTTTCATAAAGAATCTGATAGTGGACAGAAGAAATGGAATGTATTTAAGTTAAAAATATATTTTTTTTATTAATAATCACGACGGTTAGGAATAAAAAGCCACATGTTAGTTTGGGGGTGGGGTATAGGTGCACCAGCTTAGACAGGTCAGTCAGGGGCAGCCTGCTGAGTCGGTGAAATCTGAGATGAGCTATGAAGGGCAAGGTGAACGAATCTGTGTGAGAGCAGGAGAAAGGCTGTTCCAGGCCAAGAGGAGAGGAGGTACCAAGACTCTGAGGCAAGCTCAGGGTTTGAGAAACAGAAGAAAGTCAGGAGAGGACAGGTGGGAAAGAGCCAGGCTCTGAGAGACTTGTGTGCAGTGCAGGAGATTTTGTGGTTTGAAGTAGCTGGACTAGCAAATGTTAGGCAGGAGAAAGGCGAGGACTGACTGGAATTAACTCATTCAGCCAGTGTTGACATTTACTTCTCTTTGTGGTAGACAGGAAACAAGGTTCGGAGAGCAAAAGAGGTCAGAGATGCCCAGGTGTGGCCTAGCAGAGGTGCTGTCCCTTATTACAGCCACTGCCCAGGGGCGTGGCCTAGTAGAGGTGTTGGTCCCCTAGTGCGGCGATCCCAGTACAACGTCTTGTTTTCCACCTTGCGGGTTAAAACACTCAGTGTGTCAGTTTCCTCCCACATTGAGAGCATGATCCATGCCCCCTTCACCATCTGGGAGTGTATCAAGAGATTCTAGAGGCCACTTAGGACCCACTATTTAGAATCTGCACTCTATTAGACCCCTCAGTTGGTCTGTGTTCACATCAAATGTTGAGAAGGACTGGCCTTAAAATGATTAAAGCATGGAGTAATAGAGTAATGGACTTTTGCTAACCTAATGGAGAAGACTAATGGAGATGCCTGTGAAGTAACTTATACCCCTATCCTAATAACCTCCTACACTGGAGGATCTCAGCAGTTCACCATGCATGCACATCATCTGGGAACAACACAGATTCTGATTTGGAATGGGGCTCTAAATTCTTCACGACCAACAGGCTTTAAGGTGATGCAAACACTGCTGACGTGAGGAACTGAAGCTTGCATGACCTTGGCCATGGGCAGATTTGGTTGCCATGACTACCCTGTTGTTAGCTGTTTACTCACATTCTGCGGACAAGTGGACAAGACTTAGCTTACATTTGAACTGTGTCACCCTAGGTGGGCGTGAGAACGCCTATCCTGATCTATAAGATGGAGTGGCTCTTCAGGGATTGCTGCGGCAGTACAGGACACTGGTAATCTCGTGCTTGGCACAGTCCCTGGCACCCAGCAGGTACTTAGCATTTAGTAGCTTGTTTTCTAGATTTTTGCATCCAACTTTCAGCCCTAAAATCTGAAGCTCTTCCTACCAGGACAGTGGAAATTGGGAGTTAACTAAGTGGCTAGAGAGGCTTGGAAATTAAAATACTTAACTATGATTGAAGATGAGTGGAGTTAATTAATGGAGTTCACCCAGAAGGTGATAAGTTTACTCTGGCAGCTACAAGGACGTTTCTATATCTGGAGCTGGTTACTCATCAGAACATCCCCTTCTTCAGAAGCTACAGTGATTCAGAGATGAGCCTTTTCCTTTCTAGATCACGTGCTCATAGACCGTGTCTGTTCTGACCACAGCCATGGACCCTTCAGTTTATTTGTAAAGACGACAGTGACTGTTCCAGTTCAGTCATGACTTCTTGAGGAGATGCCTGGGTCCATGAGTAGCCTTGGTGACATGATAGTGACTGAATTTTCAGGTTACCATGGCTACTGAATTCAATCAAGGAGAGGACATAAGATACTTCTTGTTCACCTCTGGATATTGGTTTTCCTGAAAATACTAGAAATCCTAGGGAAAGTGCCAGTCAGCCTCTAGAACCTTACTAGAAATAATCAATATAGCCCTTAATGATTTACAAAGCACTTAGTTTTATTTCGTGGTCTTGCAAAGGACATAAAACAGATACCATACAAAGTTCACACCAGGATATTAAAGGGATTAAGTAACTGTCCCCCGTCGCTCCTCAGTGATTGCTTTCTGACTCGACTTTTATGTTTATTCACTCAGCCTCCGATTGTAGGATAGCCAGTCTGGACAGGCCCTGTGCTGAGCCTTGAGACTGCAAGGCTGAGGAAAAGCAGATATGTCTTCTCTCCAAGGAGCCTGCTTTCTAGCGAGGAAGACAGATGTTAAGCAGATAATCACCCAGATAAATAGCAGAGTGCTGCTGGGACAAGAGCCAAGAGAGAGAGGCCAGTTGCTTGGAGTGCCTAATGGAGAGGCATTTGACATAAAAGAGAAAGCTTCTGAAGCCACTTGGAAGGGATATGAAGGATGATCTGGGAGCGCCCTGACGAGGGCCTCTCTGCCTTTCCTCGAAGAATACTGTCCAGAAGACTGAAAGGATGGTAGACATTTTGTATAGAAACTCTCTTAGCACAGACTCCAGTCTATCTTTTCATCCATATTTCCCTACTTCATTGGAACATCCTTGAAGACAGAGACGCTGAATAAAGTGTCACTCAAAGGCATTACATTAAGACCTCAGGAAGTTAATGGGATGGTCACATATGCTTCCTCAGTGAATGTCCCTGAAAGGAGGCAGCAGAGGATAAGAAGTCATAACAGGACATTCTATCCAGGCAGGATGGTGTTCCATAGTGGGCCTCCAGGCCTACGCCTGAAAATGAGGCATAGCAAAGCATCTGGAACATTCTATCTTGGGTATCTTTTTATGAAGCATCAGAAAGCTCTTATCAGTCTAGGAATGGAAGGCTGTAGGGACAGGGCTCAGAGGTTCAAATCCCAATTGGGCCACCTAGATGATTCTAAGCCAATCATTTGCTTCTTTATATATGCATGGCTTCAAATGCCAACCGAGGAAGATATCTCCTAAAAGTGTTGTGAGGGTCAAACAAGATGGTACTTGTGAAATGCTTGTCACATGACGAGTAGTAAACAGCAGTGATGACATTTATGAGGGTGTCGACAGTGAACCCAGGGCGTGGCACAGCAGGTTCCCTGTTCCCTCATTATGGAGGAAAAGGTATCTTGTGAAACGTGATTGTGATCTCCTTTGGGCTTAGTTGATCAGCGATCTTGTCCCTGCTAATCTCAGTCTCATGTTTGTTGCCATAATTAAATACAGGAGAATAGGCCATTTATTGAATTGATGTTTATTTAACTCACAGTTCTGGAGACTAGGCGGTCTAAGAAAATGGTGACAGCAACTACTTAACATCTAGCGAAGACCTTGGTCCGTACCATCACGTGACAGAAGGCATAGTGTGGCAAGACAGCAAGGGGGTGCCAGTCCTGTCACAAAGAGCCTCACCCCCGTGCTCAGCCTCCATTATGTCCCTCCATCCCGTAATTCCCCATCTCTCCAACCACTCCTTTACCCTTTCTGTCTTTTTATGGGTGCTCACCTGTAGAACTGCTCCCCTCCCTGCTTCCTAAAGCTGCATCCTTATGGAGCCTCTTCCACGCCTCTGCAAACACTATCGATCCATTTCCCGTTTAGGACTCGAGGTTATAGTGCTGGACACAGATTTAAAGCTCCTACCCTTGCATGTGCAGTTTACATTTTGCTTTGGGGAACCAGGTGACGTGTTAACACATACATAGATAACAGAGACATGCCAGATGGTGAAGTTCTGCTTCTGTGGGAAAAGTGTAAGCAGGAAGCCTATGGGAGAGGATAGACGATTGGAGAAGACCTTTACTGGCTCTTGGATGGCAGCATCTAGCCAAGTGAAGAGCTAGGGAAAAGCCACACCAGGAAGAGGGAAGAGAAGGGGAAGTAGAAACAATGAAGTAATTCAGAGCCAAAAAGAGTGTCGCAAACTATGCTGGAGATGAGGCAGGAGCTGGATTGAGGGCTTACCCCTCCCAGAGACTCCCTCCATGTCCTTGGAACAACTCTGTTGTGGTCCTTTCTATACTGGGATAAACGGAGCTTTCTGTATCTACAGCCCAAGTGCAGTTCCTGGCTTTCTACATGATGACCGGACAATACCAGCAAGATGTCTCAGAGTGCAAAAGTTCTGGCTGCCAAGATTAGTGACCTGAATTGGTCCCTGGGACTCAAATGGTGGGATGAGGAAACAGACTTCCCCAACTTGTTCTTTGACCTCTACATAGGTGCTACGGCTTGCACGTACACATATGCGCACGCAGACAAATAAATAATAAATGCATTTTTGAAAGTTTTCGAAGTGTTCCTGGTGGTAGAAATGAAGATTTGGGGAACGGAGCCTGTTGAATGCAGGGCATCTCAGGAATCTTTACCGAGTTAGTACTCATAAATCACTTTGTTTCAGCTAATTTTGATAGCAGCTTAACATCAGCCCCAGAGCTGGAAACAGTTCCAGAAGATGCCCTGCCTCTGGTTCAGGTCAACATAAATGTTCCTGTCTCCCAGATGAAGGCAGAGCCAGACCTGAGTTGTTGATCAAGACCTAATCAATGTCAAAATAGAATCTGGAGCAGAGTGTAGATGACCTAAGGAAGGGAAGAGAGACAAGGGTGTGGCCTTTCCAAAGTGAGGCTAAGCAGTCAGGACATCCGACATTGGCAAAACAGGTCCTGGCAGAGGGAATCTGACCGTTGAGCATGACAACTGTGGAAAAGCCGGGGCCACGAAGGATGGGGAAGCGAGAGTGAGGGTCTGAGTCATCACCACTAATGAAGCCTTGGGCCACACTCAGCTTTTCCTGCCAGCTCAGGCCCAGCGAAAGCCGTTTGCTCAAATCCTGTTCTATTTGAGGAAACGCCAGCTGCAAGGGAGGAAGTACTGCTTGTTCCACATTGGGAACAAGAGCCCCTTCTCTTCACTTATGGGTGTTTGTGGGCACCGTCCCTGAAGTGTGCAGGGTCATCCTGCTGCTCAAATAAGTCAGGGCCGTACAGTCCAGCCTGGGAAGCCAAGCAGCCATCCTGTTTGGAAGCTGGGAGAGGCTGAACTGGAATCACCCCCAGGGAGTGTGGATTTTAGTGCTTCTACAGAGCCCTGCAATTCTCTATCCCAACTCCAAAGGGAGTTGTCCTACCTGTCCCCCAAACCCCTTGACCTGGGGAGGAGCACAGAAAACATGACTTCACTTTTCCCAGGTGAGGTTCAGCAGGCCATCACTACCTTTTCAGGATGGAGGCTGTGTGCACCCTGACACCTGTTTGTTTCCCTGGAAACCACAGCTGAGGTGCATTAGGGCAGGCAAACTGTAGGGGACCCCGTTAGGCAGGAGATAATGTCCCTCCTTTATCTTTTAAGCTTGGTTTACAGACATCACTACTGATGGTGAAAAGCTGAGCCTAGGAAACACAATAGGTATTTCAGGGTCCCACAGGGCTCCCCCCCCCCACTTCCAGTCCTACTGAAGCAAGTTATCTGGACATTCTGCTTACAGTGTAGGACAGGCTTCTACAAACTCTATGTTGTTTAGCATCTCCGTGGCTATTTCTGCTGCAAGGTCTATGACACAGAGAAAATGAATAGATAGCAGGAGGAGATGAAAATTTTCTTTCTCTGTTAGTCAGAGGCACTTTTACATCTGCCATTTTGGATTATGGCTTCTATCCAAGAGTAGAACAAGCCTTTGCTAGTCTTTTATCATAGTAAAGAGTAAGCATAAGAATTTACTCAGATGTTATTGGGGTGATCTGCAGCCACCCAAAGCAGGCTATGTTGGTCTAGCGACACCCAACTGCTCTCTTTCTGCTGTTCACTTTCCCAAGTGACTTTGCTGCAGCACTGAGTACCCCTGGGCTCCAGGAAACTTTGAATGACAGGAGGGTTGAACGAGAGCTTGGTGTTTTCAGTCCCATGATGTTTGGCATGTGTTGAAAACATTGAATCATGTTGTAGAAAGTTCTACCTGTTGGCTGTTGACTTTGATGTTGCTGCTTTAGGAGACAGCCCGTGTAGATAGAGCTGAAGCCACGTTACCACCTTGGGTTTGTATGTTTTTCTGTGTAGAGACAGAGGTTGATGTCAGCCATCTTTCTTGAGCACATTCCACTTGTTATTTATTTTGAGACATGGGGCTTTCCTGTTATACTGTATGGCTAACACACTTCAGGGACCCTCCTGTCCCCAGCTCCTCAACACTGGGATTACAGGTGTGCATGATCAAAGTTGGCTTTCTGCAGGGGTGCTAGGGATTCAAACTGAGTTCCTCATGCTTGTGTTTAGCAAGCTCTTTGTTAAATGAGCCATGCCCCCGACTCTTGTACATAGTGCCAATGAGCTTTGGCTTCGGGGTCTCCTGGAGTTGCAGGTGTCTAGCGAAAGGAGAATGTTACCATACTGATTTGTTTTGTGGTACCACATTTCTTTGTATGATTGCCTTTTATTTATGAGCAATGATTCCAGTTTTCTTATGGCAGTGATCTAAGGTTTTCTTTTATAACAAATGTGCTTATGTGGATGAGAGCACTGAGGAACACATGAACACGGTATCAACACATGACAGAAATAGGGTGTGTGTGTGGGGGTGTCCAGGGACAGTTGTGTTTTTAGGTTTTTTTGGTTTTGTATTTTTTGAAACAGGGTTTTTCTGTGTAGCCTGGGCTGTCCTGGAACTCACTCTGTAGACAAGGCTGGGTTGGAACTCAGGGATCTGCCTGTCTCTGCCTCCAGAGTTCTGGGATTAAAGGATAAAGGTGTGCACCACCACAGCCTGGCCAGTTGGGTTTTTGTAAAAGTAGGGTTGAGTGAGCTCAGTGCATGTTTCTTACAGCTTTGAAGACCCGGAATACAAGCATCTTTACCTGAGCACAGAGCATTCGCTGGTTATCACTGAGCTATTTGAAATGTAAACCTGTTCATCCGAAATGTCTAGTGCAATGGGTAGCACACTGGGAGTTCAATATATGATTCTTATGGTGTCAATGCAAGACTCAGTGGAACAAATTGTGATATAACAGCTTCTTTTATGTTGAAGAGTAAAAGAAAAATCTCTGTTCCAACACACAAGTGCACAGGCAAACATACACACACGCACACACATGCACAAACACACACACACTCTCACACACACACACGCAAACACACACATTCATGCATACACTCACACACACACAGTCACACACACACATGCATGCACCCACACACACCAGTGCACACATGTGCACACACACACACACACACACACTTATATACACAAACACATATACACATACATGCATACACACAACATGCACACACACACACACACACACACACACACACACACAAACTGTGCTGCCATTTGCTGCTGTGCACTCTTAGCAAGCATCTTAACTCTCCAAGCCTCAGTTTCCTCACCTGTTAAGCCACACACATGTCTCATACACGTGTTGTTTTGAATGTAGTCTTCCATGGGATTTTCATGATATAGAAATTTAGAGAACATATACATATTTTTAAAAAATTAAAATTGATGTTTTAGACCTTCTCTGGGCAAAGACAAGATTTAAATTGTAAGCAGATGAGTAGATCGACAACTGTGTTCACCTTCTGATTGTCAGTTTCTTAGTTTTCAAATCTTATTGGCTATCTGTTTGGAGTATCTTCAAATTGACTGGCTGTTGGGTTTAAATGGTGTTTCAAATCAGTTTTGGCGCTAGCTATAGAGTTTGGGCGTGCCACCAAGCTGCCTTGGCAGAGTGACAGTTTAAACAGAGCCCAACAGCTGGTCCTGTGGGGAGACTCCTTGCTGGAAAGATTTCCCGGGAACAATGGCGTGTCTTGAGCTTTCTCAGCCTGGGAGCCTGAGAGGGACCCTGTGGTCTCCTCAGGTCCCAGGAACACTGCTGTTGATTCTCATTGAATTGCATCTATGTTCTCTTCCCTCTCCCTGCTGACCCACAGTAATGGAGAACTGTTGCCTTTGGATCACAGTTGGGGGACAGAGAGGTAGAAATTGGGTTCTCTCATCACTTTACCTTGTATTTCAGGACCGATCTTAACTTTGGATGAGGGACAGGGAAGGGGCTTGAGGGTGCTTTTTACTTTTAAAGCCAGTCTCTGTCCCTTCCTATATCCAAGATGTTGAGTCATTGTTATCTTTTTTGGGGTGGTGGGGGAGGGGGTGGTGGTTGTTACTGAAGAAGTAGATAAGAGCTTACTTCCAATATTTCCACAGGAGAGAACAGTGCATTTGACTGCTTCCTCAAACTCTGAAAATGAAGAAGTATTAAAATCTGAGACACATAAGTCTAACTAGGCCAAACAATACTTTGTCCTATGCCCAGAATTTAATGATTCCACTGGACTTTACATGCTATTAGTATCTCTCCAAATAAACATCACGCAAGCTGGTAACTTATAATACCTAGTTAACCTTTCTGAGGACGAAGCATAATCACAGGAAACATAAACTGGAAGTTGAATCCTGTGCGATGCGGAGACGAACTTTCTAGCTTCCAGCGACTTGGCAGCGTACACAGTTATTACAGAAAGGGAAGTGTGGCAGGGCCGCTGTGGTGATGAATTGAGACAACGTGCAACATTGAGAGCAGCCCTTCTATTGTTTACCTGGAAACAGTGGGTCTCAGTACACATTCGTCAATGAGCATGTGATGTCCGGGCAGCTGAGTACTCTGAAGCTGTGATGTCACAGTGGAGGTAGAAATGAGCACGGAGACCTCCTGTTAGACCTGTTCTCTATGGAGATGTCCTTCAAGGCATGGTGGCGCTGACTGGCCAGATAGGCATGGCGGCATTAATTGGCCAGATGGTTACCAATCAACTTTCTGGTGGCCTTTCTGCACCGCTGGTCAGAAGTTTGAGTGTACCTCCAATGTACACACACGCTATGAGACCCATGACTTCTCAGAGCACTAAAAATGCTACAAACTGGGGGCGATGAAGAGTTTAGCCCTATGCCCTCTTTGGGATGTGGTTTGGAGTTTTGGGGGCTTGGCATAACGGTTCAAGGACACTGATCTGGACCTAGTGGGATATTAAGGGGAATCTATAAGCATCTAAGATCGAGGCACCTGCATTTATCTCACAACCTAAAGGTGTGAGCGAACGAACATGCCAGAACCTAAACTCACTCAGGCTGCCGGGGTTAGAGAGGACCGCGCTGGGAATGTTGGTACAGAGAAGTGAGCGAAATCTGTGCAACATTCTCTGTGGAGTCAGCTCATTCCAGGTATTTACTGCTGGACTCCTGATGGCAGAGCTGCACAGGTGACCAGGAAAACCTCCTGAATCTCCCAGCAGACATTGTCCCCATTCCAGATGTTGATTCCAAATGAAACATTCTCAGAGGCAGTTGCTTCAGCAGGTATACGCTAGAGGGGAGCTTGCTCTGTGAAGGAGCAGAGGCCATAGTCAAAGACACTCAGCTTCTGAAGGGCTTCCGTGTCCGTTGTGTCTGCTAGTATGGCAAGACTTTGACGCCTGGGCACTTTCAGACCTCCAGGCAGCTGCACAATAGTTGCACAACAGCATGTCTGGTTTCATGGTCCCAGGAAGCCATTTGCATCTCCCTGTGGCCTCTGGTTTCCCTTTTGGAGTCTCACCCTCTGTGTATAAGACTTTGCTGGTATGGCCTACCAGGATTCCTTTCCCTCCTATCACAGTGCCTGAAACTTGCTGCGCTCGGAGATCGCAAGGGAAGACCCACTTAGAACTGTTCTCCCTGCTTCTCAGGCAAGAGTAGATGAAAGTCTTAGAACATTGTCACTGCAGTTCTGGTGTTTGGGCCAGACTCCCAGCAGCTTCTGCTACAGTCCGCTTCCAGTTTGTGCTGAGCCTCCTCTTCCCATTTGTGAGTGGCCCTGTGTGACCCTCTCTTCTTCACAGCCAATTACCTTTCAGCCAAGATCTTTGCACGCACGATCCTGCCCTCGGCTGTGTCTGACTCCAAGGCCTATGAACTTGACCACATAGCACTGGAACCTCTGTGCTTCTTCCCAGGAAATGCTGATCCTGAAGGTCTATGATTCTAGGATTAACTGATCAATTCTTTCCCAACTCCTTCAGAATTGCTTAGTGCTCACACCTCAAATCTCCTCCCCTCATCTGCTGTCTGCTATCTGTGTCTTCAGCAAGGCACGGTACTGGTTCAAACTGAGCTCAGCTGACACAGCACATTCCTGTACTCCCAGCTGAAAGACTCTTCGCTGCACTGTCCTCATCTTCAGCCCCAGTCTGCCTGGGCTGATTGCTGGTCATAAGACCATGTACAGAAGAGATCTAGAGACCACGTGGAAGAAACTTGAACTTGAATAGTGAGCTAGCTGTCTCTGTAAGTTTTAGAGAATTTTGGAGGCAGCCTCAAAGGTCTGTGTACTAAGCAAGACTGCATGACAACTTTGGAAAACACTCCAGTGCCTAATTTCAGAGTATAAACTTAGATGGTGTCCTAGACAGGTGTGAGCACACACCTGTAATCCTAGCACTCTAGAGTCTGAAGGAGGAGGATTGGAGCTCAAGGCCAGCCTGGGCTACATAGCTAGACCCTGTATCAAAGCACAAGATAGGGGTTGGGGAGAGAAAAGAGCAGAGGGTTTGAAGGTAGTCATATCTAGTGGGAATGGAAGGGACAGGGCAGCCCACCTGTATAGCTGAGGAGACAGAAAACCAGTAGAGCAGAAGCAGGACAACAGAGAGCCCAGACAGGAGAGAGAATCACGCTTAGTGAGTAACTCTGGGTACTGTCAGTTATCAGAATGGATAGGACAGTCCAAGAATCCGGTCAATAGGCGAGGATGTCAGCTAAGAGACAGGCAAGAACAGGGTGTCACAGGTTGAGCTGTTCGCAGCCTGGAGGCATCTCTGCTGCTGAGTCTTTGTTCCCAGAGATGTCTGCCCAGAGTCCTTCTGATTCATGCCTACTCTCCCTACGTTCTGCTGGGAATATTGACCTCTCTGTAAAGACGTAGCCAGACTCTATATCATGATGTCTTAGTCAGGGTTACTCTGCTGTGATAAAACACCATGACGAAAGCATCTTGGGGAAGAAAGGGTTTGTTTGGCTTACTCTTCCACATCACAGTTCATCATCAAAGGACCATCAGGACAGGAACTCAAACAGCGTGAGAACCTGGAGACAGGAGCCAATGCAGGGGCCATGGAGGGGTGCTGCTTAGTGGCTCATTCTTCGTGGCTGGCTCAGCCTGCTTTCTTCAGAACCAGGACAATCAGGCCAGGGACAGCCCCACCCAAGATGGGCTGGGCCCTTCCCCATCAGTCACTAATTAAGAAAATGCTTCACAGGCTTGCTTACAGCCAGCTCCATCATATGGAGACATTTTCTTAGTTGGGTCCTGTCATGTGACTTTAACTTGTATCAAGTTGACATAAAACTAGCCAGCACACATGGGCTCTGCATCTGTGGAGTCAGTCACAGTTTGAAAACCTGAAACGGCATTGGGTCTATTCTAAGCACGAACCAATATTTGCATCTTGTTGTCTGCTGAGTGATACAGCCACTCACACCGCATTTATACTGCATTAGGCGTTCGGAGTCATTTTTGATGGTTTAAGGGCTGTCAAAGAAAGAATATAGGTTACTTGCGAATACTACACTTTATATAAGAGACTTGAGCATCAGCAGATTTTATTATATGTCATCAGGCCTGGACCCAACAACCCCCATAGATACCACAGGATGACTGTACTCTGTATTGGAGCCTTTGAATTAGTGTTTGGGGCTGAGGAAGCCAGAGATTGGTTAAGTTGTTGTTTCTGTGGTATTATGGTTTGCAGATTACGTGATCTCATTGCTTCTCCGTGGTGAAGGTTTGCGCTATGGCTGCTACCCAGCATCTGAAGTAACAGGGCACCACTGCTTGTGGAAAAGCAGAGACTAACCAGGCAGAAGAGCACCCTAGGCACGGCTGAAGAGTCCCTCTCCTATGCCTGGATTCAAAGCAGCATGGTAGCAGTCAGGCATTCCATTAGCAAAGGCTCGGACTGGCAGTGCAAGTTTCCTGGATCTTGCCACTCAGACGATCATCTGTATATGGTTGTCCTAGCATGGCACACAGGAAGGATGATCTGGGCCAGAGGTGGGAGACTGGCTGCCTCCAAGCTACCCTGGCCACCAGATGGTTTTGATTTGGTCTATACCCGAGTTAAAATATTTTTCAAAATATTTTAATTTTATTTTGTGTGTATGGTAATTTAGTCTGCCTGAATGCCCATGTACCATGTACATGCAGTGTCCCGAAGGCCAGAGGAAGGTGTGGGCTTCCCTAGACCTGGAGTTATAGAGGGTTGTGAGCCATCGTGTGGGTACTAGGGATTGAACGCCGATATGTTCTCTGGAATAGCATAGCCAGTGCTTTTAGTCTCTGTGCCATCTCTGCAAGCCCCCAGGTTTAAAATCTTAAACAACCGTCTCTCAATAAGCAGCGATTCTACCTATGCATGCATGCACTTCTGGGTTCCACTGAACAGCTAAAGGATCTGACACTGGTGTTGGTAACTGACTCTTTTCCATGAGTCATGAGCTCTTCGCATGCCACCGCCTCCTCCCCCAGCTCCCTTCACATTACAGTCTCAGGGGCAGCAGGGTATGAATGCCTTGGCCCAGCTTGTCATCTAATGCAATTTGCTGTATAGAAGAAGGGCTGTAAGACCACCCAGGGTGCAAACCCAGGTCCCCACCTGCCTGCAGAAAGCTGCAGAATCCAGCCCATTCACCTGCCACTGCCTACTAAGAGCAAGTGGGGTAGAACCCATATTACTCTACTGTCCTAAAATATTTCGCATCTGAGCCTTTATAGAAAAAGATTGATGGTTTCACCGGGCTAGGAGATAGTTCATAACGTGCTTGCCATGCAATCATGAGGACCCGAGTTCGTTTCCCAGGAGCCACAGAGAAGAGCCGGGAATATGGTGGTGTGTGTTTATAACCCTGCATACTGGGCGAGGGGTAAGACAGGAAGATCTCTGGCATCCACTGGCCAGCTAGCCTAGCCTCGTTGGCAAGTTCTAGGCCAGTGAGAGATTCTGTCTCAAAAATAAGATGGTGGGCAGCGTTCCTGAGGAATGACATTCAGGATAGTCTTCTAGACTCTACACCCATGTACACACACCTATGTATACTTGCACACATGTGCACACCCACCCACCCACGATTCTTGATTTAGCATAGCTAGAGAGCTAACCCTTCACTACCACATGGCCTGCCTAAGTGTTCTGCCTCCTACTCTTGCCCCTTTGACCTTTCCTCTTCTCTTCCCTCTCTGTCAAGGGCTCAAGTTTACTATGATCCTCTTGACTCTGCCTCCCACGTGCTGGAATTTTAGGTCAATGCTACCGTACCCAGACACATCAAGGCATCTTCTAAACATTTCCTGCTACCTCTGTAATTAATAAAATAGCTTCAAGATAAGATGGGAGAGAAAGTTGGTTATCCTCGCTCTCTGGACCTTGAGTTGTCAGCAGGCCACAGGACATCATTGCTATTGGCTTATGTATTTATTTTTTTAATGTTCCCCTTGCCTGCCTGCCATAGCCATGAGTAAGAGCCGGGCTCCTTGAGATTATTGGCTTCCGCTTTTCTGACTCTAGGCCTGACCTGCGTGCATTGCCTCATTCCTGTTGCCCCTCATGGGAACGCTGTCTGGAACCTGTGTGGTGACTCTCTTCCGTGTGCGCTTGCACTTTGCCCCACATTTTCTTCTCAGGACAGTCCTGCAATCGGGGGCTGCCCGTCCACCCGGTCTTCTTCCTCCTGCCTCCCCTGCCAAAGAGTCCAGCTCTAGATTGTGATGGAAAATCCCAGAACATTTCTAGTTTTGCTCTTCCATAGTGGCTAGATACAGTCCCATGCTCCTGCTCTGGCTACTGACAGGAAAAGGAGTTTTCTCAGAGACTTCTGGGAGATTTTGTCTTCCTTCATAAGACAGCAATGTAAGCGTAAGAAAGATTTTCTCGTCCCTTCTTTCTTGTTCTCGGCTTCACTTCCTTAGGATGTAGTGTTTGGAACTGCGGCAGCCATGTGGAGATATGAGGGGAGACACTGGTGACTCGTGAAGCACGATGAAGGAAAGAGTAAAAGGCTCTTGAGGGAGAAGCTCCAGCCTTGAATCAATTTCTATCCATGTGGGAGAATCTAAGAAAGCTTATTAAAGTCACTCTGGGGCTGAGAATGGTGGCATACACCTGTAATCCCAGTATTTGGGCGACTGAGGCAGGAGGATTGTGAATTTAAGGTCAGTCTGTGCTATAGAATAAGAGCTTGTCTGAATAAAATAAAACAGAACAAAAAGTCATTTTACGCAGGTGATTTATTAAGATTATTTATTAATAATGAGTATTACTAATAATCATTAATAATATGATTATTATGCCAATGGCATCTTAAGTCTAACATTCGGCCTTCTTTTACCTGCAGTTTCCACAATTCAACACATTTTACCAAAAGTGTATATAGTTCTTACTGGGATGGAGGCACTGTCCTGAGAGTCTTTGTCCCTTAATTAATTCAGCTTCTGTGGCGATGCAATGAAGCAGGCATGGTTTTGCTCATTCTCTATGGGAGGAAACTGACACTTCCTCTGTACAGACATTGAGAAAAGTCCTCCCTGACATGACATACTGCCACCACTTAGTCCTGGGGGTTCTGGATTCCCAGACCCTGGACCCAGGGGCAACCTGGTGTTCCCTAGAGAGAGAACGGTGTCACAGGACCAACACTGGAAACTCCTCCGCCAGCCACCCTCCTCTCCCTTGAGCTTGCCTGCTTCCAGATCTTAGTGGGTACTCAATTCTAGCTCTAGGCTTCAAGGCTCTCAACTCCCACCTGCTACTCTTGCTACCTCCCCTTTAGGGTTCAGGTATCAGACCTTGGCCAGCCTGGGTGAACTCAGAAAGAGGGTGTGAGAAGTCTTGATTGTCTGTGCTATCTACCTTGGCATGAGGAAATTGCCTGGTGGATACATGCCCTAGACCTGAAGTCAGGCAGAGCTAAATTCAGTAATTTCTTGCTGCTTCTAGCTGTGTTACCTTGGGAAAATTAACTTCCCTCTCTGAGCATTGGTGTTCTCTTCTGTAACAGGGGATAATAAAGGCCAATATGCTAAGGTTATTTTGGAATATTAAATGGGGATGTTGACATCATATACTTAACCAAGAGCCTGACATAAGCAATCACCTGAAAGCTGACAGTGGCTGTTGTTGGTGAACATGCTCTCGTGGTCCTCCCATCTCCTGTCTGAGGAGGTTTGCTGGCTGGAGGAAGGCAGATGAAATCCTGGATCATGGAGGAAATAGGGGTGGGCTTTCCAGGAGATGCACTGACCTCCCGGGGGGCTTTACAATCCCTGTGGCTCCTGTGCCCCACTATAAAAACATGCGTTCTGTCCGAGGTGACACCCAGGGCATCTCCTAGAGAAGACCCAGCATGCTGGGAGATGCACTGAGAATGCTGCTTATCTTTTCTCCAGGACTCTGGCTTCTAAATGAGCCGCAGCTGTTCACAGACCCGCCCCACCCCTCAGCACCAGCCCTGCCAGTGCCAACCACTAAGCAAGAGGTGGGTCAAGGACCCCAAGGTAGAAGGTGAAGGAGCTACTTACAGTGAGGGGGTGGCCTCTGTGATCCCCAAAGGTCAGGTGGGGTTGACTTCCTGTAGTACAAGTATTTAGAATATGACCATGATTCTGGTTTTTAGTAAGAGTGAATCATGTATTCACGGTCACAGCCACAAGCCAGCACTGAGTAGATTCGCTCAACTGATAGACTCAGAGCCCAGGTGGCTGACTTTCAACTGCTCAGGAGCTTCATCTGGTGTGTTATCCCCCTTCAATTAAAGAAGAAAAAAAATAAAAAAACCTTACAAACAATTCTATCTAGTAAACCAGGTCAGACCAGATGCTGCATTCCACCCCACCCCACCCCAAAACTTTGGACCAGAACAAAACTATACTCCAGCCTTTGTTTATAATTTTGCTCACTATAGAGAGATAGTGGTAAAGTGCTAAGAGTGCTTTCTCATTTATTCTTCAAACAAACCTGTGAAATAGGTCTGCTTTCAATTCCCATCTTACAAGGGAGGAGAAGTTCGGCAGCCAAGTGGACCTGGGCCAAGGTCGTGCTGCTGTTAGAAGGCAAGCGGGCATTGAACTCCTGTCAGTCATCGGCCTCCCAGCTGACTCTCTCAGCAGCGGTTCTCCCTTGTCCTCAGCCTCAGTGATAGCCCTGTGCATGGGAACATGAGCTAGGAGGTCAGGCGCTCCGTTTATTCCTCCGCAGTGGGTGGGAGTGTGCCACCGAGAGCTTCATTTTAGAAAGGAAGAAACATGGCTTCTGTGTGATTATGTAAGCTGCCTGTGGTGTGTGGGTGGAGGAGCTAAACTGTCCGTGCAGAATGGCAGAGATCAGGACATCTCCAGGGCAGCGAAAGAAGCCACACTTTCCCGGCATCACACAGTGAGTCCGTAGCTGAACAGGGCTGGGACTTCACAGGAGTCTTTTGAGTGAGTGAGTGCTGGTCTAGGGGTGTTGCAGGAGCAATAAGTGTGGAGAGGTCTCTGCCCTGTCCCTTGCACTAGTAATGGGAAATATACAGTGAATTAGCACAGGCTTCAAGACACAGCTATAACCTTCACAGAGCGTTTACCCTGATCCTCTGTTTCTTCTGCAAAATTGAACAATAAGCAAAGCCACCACTTGGATTTCAGAAGAAAGTGAGGATCCTTCGTCACTTGTCTAATGGGATAACTTCCATACAGTTTACCTGGGGAGCTTAGTTAACCTCTGTTCTTGCTGAAATGATCCGTGAGTCAGAGAGGTCTGATAACGCTGCTCTGTGAAGAGAAACCACGAGGTCTGCTTCGCGGCTCACTTCCTGCTGTGGGAAGGAGGTTGAGACAATGTGTTGCATCTGAGACTGTCTACATGAGACATTCGTGTACTGGGACACTCACATGCACCTGCAAACTGCATGCACAGGCACACACATGGTTATACACGTTTGTGTACAGACACACATTCATGCATGATGTATTTGCAGTATGTAGAGTCCTTGCAAATACACACATTGTATGCACACGCAAAAAGCACATGTAACACTTGTGATATATACGAGTGTACAGGTACACACACACACACACACACACACAAACAAACAAAACTGTGTGTTCACACAGAATATAGTTGTGGCAAACAGAGGCTCCCAAATACTCACACACAGTACACAGTGCGTACACTCTAGTTAACATGGCTCAGCCTTCAGCTCTCAGTCTTGAGGCCCCTGCCTCAGAGCCATTGGCTGCCCTGACTCATGCTGCCCCTGCCGTGATCTCTTGTACCTCTCTTTCCACTTTTTGATTTGGATTTCAGTTGCCATTGAATAATCAGAATAAATTACACAGGTATGCACGTGTTACTAGAATGTTAGTTCTGTGAAGGACAGGGAACACCCTGACCATTCACAGAAAAATCACCCAACAGCCTGCGACACAGTGACTCTTCTACAGAGGCGCCCCATCCAAGAGCAAATGAGCTCCTCCAGGCTCCTTCTTGCCTGCAGGCTGGGGAATGCTTAGCTTCATGCTGCAGCTACTTTGCATAAGATACCCTGTAGAGAATTTTGGCCTGGCGGGGGTGGGGGGGTGGGGGTGGGGTGGGGTGGGGTGGGGGTGGGGGGATGGGGGTGGGGGGGGGGGGGGTAGGGGGGGTGGGAGGGTAGGGGGGTGGGGTGGGGGGGTGGAGGGTGGTGGTGGTGGTGGTGGTGGTGGTCTGTGCTGATTTTGTATACTTTCCCAGAGAGCCCAGCCTTAGAACACTACAAAAATTCATGTAAAAAGAAATCAAAACCAGCTTTCAGGTATATTCCTACTCACGAAGAGAACAAATTCCAGAGAGGAGAATTTCTAGCTCTTAACTGTGGACAGCTTTTTTTTTTACTGCTTCCTCCTGAGAGTTTAGGAGACACCAGCAGCTGCCATAAGTAATAAGCCTGACAAGTCACTGTCTGGGCTGGAACAGACTGCTTTCTTTCTCTTGGGCCAGATTACGGCGGTAATCAGGCCCCTGTTAGACATCCTCAAGAGGGCAAGAGGCAAGGGAGGGGCACAGAAACGACAAACACGGGCGTGGCGGCAAAAAGCAGGCAGCTAGGGGTAGTCACTTGCTTTCATTTATGCACTCTCTCATTGATTAGACAGTTTTGGGCACCCATGGGTACCTTGTAAGCTGTCTGGGAGAAAGTGAGGCAGACGGCCCTTGGCTTCTGGGTGCTTGAGTCTAGCTGCAGAGAGAGAGAGAGACCAGGAAATAGACTGTCAGCATTCAATGTTCTCAGTAGTCCTGGAAAAGACAGGGAAGGCTTCTGAAAGAGAAGGTGCTCAAAGTGGGAGATGAGCAGCATCCAGTCAGGATTTGGGGGCAAGAGAACAGTTAGTGGTCAGGCCCCACAGCGAGAGGGCACAACAGGCAGAAGCTCAGTATGGCACCTACAGGGCAGGATGGGGTACGCATAGCTTGTCCACGTGGCTCCTGGATTCTGGGGTGATGACGATGGACCTGGGACTGAAGCATCACAGGCTAAGAGAACCCAGGGCAGGTGCAGGCATTTCCTAGGAGCTGGAGTGTCGTCATAGGAGGCGGGGTTTTGATCCCCTGGGACCTGGGTACAGGGCGGGTGGGAGAAGGGGCTTTGCAACCACTACCTGTGACATAGCCATTCTCTGACAAGTGAAGAGGGAGGCCCACGTGGGCAGTCAAGTCCCTCACAGCTGCTGCTGTCCCTCTGTTGGTCTGGATGAACGTCTCTGCCCCATGCCCTACCCTCTCCCATCCTGTAGCTCTTTGTGTTCTGCAGGGTCTACCTTAGGCACCTGGACCTCATCTCTATCACCACCAGAGGCCGCATCACCGT
Organism: Cricetomys ansorgei; assembly: GCA_026225945.1. Taxonomy (NCBI): domain Eukaryota; kingdom Metazoa; phylum Chordata; class Mammalia; order Rodentia; family Nesomyidae; genus Cricetomys; species Cricetomys ansorgei. The sequence goes on along the minus strand of JAMJFZ010000242.1, from coordinate 436,527 downwards.
AACACACCCTTATTTCTTCTCTGGGCCGCCCCCCCTCCGTTTCCGCATGAATGGGAAATGAATGCGATTAATGATGTATCTGCCTCTCCAGCCTTCTCTTGTTATTTCCTCTACTCCAGATATACCTTACCTGTCTCCAATACCTCAAGCCCAGAGAGCTCAAGCTCACCCAGAGACATTTTTCAGAGACATTTTCCTGAATAGGTGGCACCATTTATTGTATTCTACATTAGCTGTGTGTGCTCCTCTCCCCAAACTCCTCAGAGCGGTTGGTGTGAGACTTCCCTTTTTGTGGTCACCAAGTATCCCATCTGCCACCAAGGATGTAGGCTTAGAGGCAGGGGGTACTCATCGTCCACTCGTGGCTACCCTTCAGCTGGTACTGTTTTGGATATGTGTTATCCATGAGATGATCAGGTGTCAAGATGGTAAATGACAGCGGTGGGTTTACTATAGTTCATAGGTGTTTGTGACAGTGACTAATTACGGTGAAGCCTGAACTGTAAACTTTTTAAACTCCAGTTTTCAAGAAACATCACAAAATTATAGCGACACGTCATGGTCACTAGAGGGCGATGCGCAGCCATAAAACTGGGTGGCCGAAGGGACCCCAGCCCCTTGGGGAGAGGTGAAAATCTAGCATTCAGTCCATTCTATTTTCTACTACCCACACTCAGACTGGATAACGTGTATTTATTATTTATTTTATACAATATATTTTCACTATATTTTTTTCCTCTCTACTAACCATCTTCTCCCAGATTCTCCCCACCCCCTACCCAACTTCATGCTCTTTCTTTCTCACTCTTTCAAATAAAAAAAAGGAAAGAAAAAAGAAACCCTCAAAACAAAAGTTAAACAGACAGCTAAACTAGAAAAAAATAAAACTAATAAGATCAAAAAAGAAAAACAAAACACAAAAACAAAAAACAACCAACCAACTAAACAAACAAAAAACAAAAAAAACCCAAAACAAACAAATAAAACCAACCAACCAAAACAAAACATAAGGCACAAAAAAAACTCGGAGTCTGTTCCGAGTTCCGCGTTGGCCAATTACTCTGGGCAGGGGTGGGGCTCCTAACCTAGGGACACTCCATTGTAGAGAACTGGCGGCCCAGAAGATACCAATTACAAATAGCCTCTGGGTTAGGGGTGGGGTTTTATTTCCACTCCCCTTTCTCAGGGCTGGAGTTTTTTCTGGTTTGAACCTGTGCAGGTCCTGCAAATGCTGTCACAGTGTCTGTCAGCTCATACGTGCATCAGCCCTGTTCTATCTGGAAGATGGTGTTTCTTTGGATAGGCTTGCTAAAATTTAAAATTGTGTAGACCGTTAAAAGTTGGAAAGCTTGCTGAAGTCTGTTTAGCTTAGCCCTGGTGAGAGTGTTCCGCTGTTTCTGATTTGCCTTCTCCAGTCTCTGTAGTCTTTTCAATGCTCTTAACTTCTATCACATGGAAGAGATGATCACCATAACCTCTGCCTGTGCCTCTAATACTACTACCCATGCACCTGATGCACAGGTGAGTCCTTCCCCTCCCTTGTCTCCTGTTCCACCATCTTTGTAATTGCATATGCATCTCCATCCAGAGTTTGTAATTAGAAGGCTCAGATTTTAGCTATTGGGGTTTCAGGCCTTTGGGTTTGTAGATGTCATCGCTGGAGTGTGGATCCCAATTCTAAGCTGGAAAAAAAAAAAAAAAGACTTTTCAAATTGAAGGGCAATGAAACTGGGATTGAACCTGAAAGCTTTGCAGAACTCCAGGGTAAGTCTGTGCTAGGCATATTGGGAATACTTCAGCTTTAAGACTCAATAGAGGGCTTTCCAAACTATGTTGTGTTTGCTGTCTATGCCCAATCACCTTCCCTTCCCTTCCCTTCCCTTCCCTTCCCTTCCCTTCCCTTCCCTTCCCTTCCCTTTCCTTCCCTTCCCTTCCCTTCCCTTCCCTTCCCTTCCCTTCTTCCCTTCCCTTTTTCCCTTCTTTTCCCTTTTTCTCTTTTTCCCTTCCCTTCTTCTTTTCTTTTCTTTTCCTTCCTTTTCCTTTTCTTTTCTTTTCTTTTCTTTTCTTTTCTTTTCTTTTCTTTTCTTTTCTTTTCTTTTCCTGTGACCAAAAGCAACATGGGAGAAAAGGGCTTATTTGGCTTACATATCCTGAGGAAAGCTGTTTACTGTTTGCTTGGCTTGCTTTTTTTATGCAACCCAGGACCACCAGCTCAGGCCTGGCACTGTATCCAGTGGGTTGGGCCCTCTCACATCAATCATCAATCAAGAAAATTCCTGACACGTTTGCCAACAGGCTAATCTGATGGAGGTATTTTGTCAATTGAGGTTCCTGCTTCCTAGATCAAGCTGACAAAACCCAAACAAATACAAATAAACAACAAACAAACAAAACCCAACCAGCACCCCCATGGAGATGATTAAGTACACAGATCAGAGGGCATTACCCACTCCATTCCCCCTAAAGGTTAAATAGCAGTCCCGAGGAAGGGCCTGAAATATCAATTTATTGTGCATATTATGAGCTCTTCAGGTGACTGTGGTATGCATGGAGTACACAGTGCTTTCTCTAGATCTGCTGTGGGAAGGACTTACAATACCTAGGCTTCAGATTGGCTTTGTCTCATGCTCCATATATATTCTGGAAAAGCTGCGGCTATGCTGAATATCTTGTAACTCAAGTCATATCCTAAATGCACTTGGAGATCTCACTGTGAAGAGGTAACACTTGCAGTGTGAAAGGAGTTTTCTCATGATGTGTTAACGTTCTTAAATGGGTGCTCACCTCTTTATGCCTTGCCTTGCAGGCTACTTGATTCAACAATGAGTTTAAAAGCACAAAGGACTCAACTTTGTAGAAGATTCACAGTCTTTATCGCTCAGGGATCGGGGATGGGGAAGATCTGTGGCAGGAGACCAAAGAAAATAAATTCCAAAGTCACGAGTTAAGCTCCTCCAGATGGAAGCATTATTTGTTGCTGGATTTATAGTCGCCGATCACCTGGGACAGGTGAGACTGGCCAAACATCCCCTGAATGTAACTCAAAGTTGATGTCCTTGAATTTGCTGTTATTACAGAGGCTGAGCTGTTGCTTCAGCTCAGGGAGTAATACACATGGGATTGGATGCTTTCTAACTGGACTGGAGAAGGACCAGGACAGAGTTGTCTTGCATAATGAAGTGACTTGGGTTGTGACAAGAACTATTTCCTTCGGAGCTCTCATTTGCAGTCTCTGATTTGCCCATCAGTTTTTCATTTATAAGGATGGACTGAGTTAGAGAAAGACCAATGGTAGAGGCTCTTGGAACTGCAGCCACTCTCTCGCAGCAAATGGAAGCTTGGGATCGGAGGGATTAACATTGGGGATGGTCCAGGCAGCTTTCATCATAGGCTAGCCAGGACTCTGAGAGGTTGGGTAATGAGGACCAGGCCAGGTAAACAAGTGACAGGCGTCTGTGTGCTGGAGGCTGCCTCGAGTCATGCCAAATCAGTGGTGCAGGCTGCTGAGTTAGGATAATCAACAGGATTTAGGCCCTAAAGTCTCCGTGTAATTCTCATCAGTGGAGAGGGAGGAGGTGGTGTTCAAAAGGACCAGAAAGATACAACAAAATCAACAGGAATGGGGGAGCAGTACTAGTGAAAGTCAGGTGCCATGGAAGAAAAGGAAAAGAAGTTATAAGGGCTACAGAGAGCTGAGCATAGCAATGTCTCTTTGCGATCGCTGCACTCAGGAGCTGGAGGTAGGAAGATCAGGATTCCAAGTCATCTTTCACTATGTATGTAGTTTAAGGACAACTTGAATTACAAGAGATCTATTCTCCAAAGCAAGTATATAAACAAACAAATGCTAGAGAAAAGCACTGCTTTTAATACCATTCCCTCTATGCTCTCGACCCTGTTGATATGTGAACTCTACATGTATGGTCTCTCCTTTGATCCCTTCAGAGCTGCAGGGCAGGCTGGTTGTTCTATATTAGTTAGGAAACTGAGGCCTGGAGATAGCTACTTGATGGCATGGCCATGAAAAGACCCAGGACTCCATGCTTTGTTGGGTTAGTAAGTTTCCTACTTTTAGCTCTGTTCAAGTGATATTTTACAAAAGAAACAAAAGATGAAGGTAACTCACTCTTTCAGTTTCTCTCTGAGACTCAACCATGAGCTACAACTGGAAGTCACCATGTTTGTTGATGCTTTGAGGCACAGGCTACCCAAAGCTACCGATTCCTTGGCAGAAGAGGCACTGCCAAGGCACTGTCAGATGAAGCTGGCCTGAGGAGTCATTAATCTGGTGATACAACCCAGAAAGGACCAGTACAGGAAACATACAAGAGGGACACTTGGCAAGGAGGTTGACAGTTGCAAGAGAGATAAGGCCTGGGCTGTAAAAACTCTTATCAAGAGTCTGGTGCTCTTGGTCACAGGACAAGACACAGAAGCTGGGGAGGACAGTAGCTAGTTGGCTCTGGGCCTATAGAGCAGTGACTGTGGCACCTCATACCTTTGGAATGAGAACCTGGGCCCTGGAGCCAGACAGACTTCATTTCGAGTCCCTGAGCTGCACATTCTAGTTGGGTTTTTTAGAGAAAAAGGTCATGTTATTTAGTCTAAGTACTTTCATGTGAAAAGTGGCAGTTACAATGATTGTAAGGATTAAATGAAATCAAGCTTAAAAACACCATACTTACAGCCAGTAAATAAACCTCAGTGGTAGTTACTATAGCCACATGCGAAACCATGTATGGTGGCTTCTTATCTTCCCTCTCACTGGCCAGTTCTTTCACAGCAACCCTTCTGAGACTCTGTGCTCTGTCTCTTCTACCTTTTCCTTCAAATTTGTTTTACTCTTTTTTTTTCTTTAAAAAGATTTATCCCCTTCTGTGCACAAAGGGTCTGAGTCTTGGGGAGATAACATGGCCCTGCCAGGAGACATGGCCAAGTACAATCCCAGCAGAACTAATGCCATTCTTGAACTTCGTAATGACCGATAAATACACTTAGCCATTGCCTTCTGCAGGGAAGGCAGACTTGGCACGATGTACAGAGAAACCTGACAGGGGTTGTGTAGAGGAACCTGGTCTAATGCAGGGGACTGCAAGTCTTCAGAAGTGAGCCTTGCTCCTAGAGATCAAGGTGCTCACAGTAGGGTGACAAGGATGGAGGTTCTTTAAGGATCATTGAGGAGGCCAGTGTTTCCAGAAAAGAGAATGAAGTTTGTAGGCTGGTTTTTTTTTTTTTTCAGCTTTAACTACATATTTACTATGAATACAAAAGGCTGTGTATTTTTTTTTTTTTACATTTAGGTGGAAATAGAGACTTTAGTTTTGAAATAAATACATACAGAAAAATGCATTTAGTCAACAATAGCAGCTGGCGACTCATGTGTGGTAAAATCGCCAGCCTGGGAGCTTAAGGGTGGACTTTGGGAACAACTGTGCTCTGCAATGCTGTGTGGAAGGAGAAGAGGAGACGAAGAAAGTCTCAGCGATTGGCCGGCTGTCACAGAGTGAGTTAGTGGCTCTGTTTAGTCATAGAAAATGTACTTCATTGTCTCCCAATCCCCAAACCCTAGGATAGTGGGAAAAGTGACACATGGCATTTGAGATCGAGGAGATGTTTACAAACAGCTCACTGCTCTGCCCGCAGCTGTTGCTAGGGCTGGAATCTGCTGCTTCTTGTTTTCTCCATTAGCTTCTCCTTTCACTCCTCTGTGTCTCCTGCAGCCTATGCCTCCCCAGACTTCTCTGTCTCCTATGTCTGCTGTGCTGAGAGGGACTCAGCCTTGGAGGAGGCCGATAGCATTTTGCTCTTTTGGCCTCAGATCACAAGGCTAAGCTGTTGGTTGTCACCTGTGACCCTACTAGGGTGAAGGCATGATTTCTAGCTGAGATACGTTCAGTCTCAGCTCCAGTACCTAGGGGTAGGGTACTTGGATGGTTGGGTGGGTCCCAGCCTGCCAATCTTGCAGAGTTGCTACGGAAAGAAAAGGAGCAAAGCAATTTAGTGGGTCAGGAGACTCGACTTCAGACTGACTGTCACATCTGTAGGCTCCCTCTCAGCAGCCAGGATGTTCATGAGTGCTGACCTTAAGCCACCCTGTCTCCAAGGGGAGACCCTATCCTGACTGTAAGCCCGGGAAATGATTCTGTTTGCTCAACAGTCCAGACTTCTCTTTCTTAGAACTAAAAAAGCCAAAACATAATAGCTTGTGCTGGGTTTCATTTTGATTTCTATTAACAGCCTTCTCTTTGGGTAAGGATAAAACTGAAGCCTGGACCTGAGACTGAACCAGGGCAGGGTGCCTGGGACTGGCTCACGACAGGTACTTCTTCCTCAGCACTTTCAGGGCCACAGAGCCCCGTGTGGAGAGGAAGACCTGGAAATCGATAGACCATCAGTAGCCCCCCTATCCAATCTCACACTATCTGTAAATGTCCTGCCCATTCACTTTCTTCTATTAGTGTGTGTTAATTGTACAAGATAATGGGTGTCATTGAGATATTAATCCACACTCACATTTTGCCTGGGAAATAGACATGTGGGAACAGGAGAAAGGGCAAACTGGGGCCAGCATATGAGTCTTTTAGTTAGACGTTGTAGACCACACTTGAAATCCCAGAACCTGGAAGGCTGAGGCAGGAAGATTAGGACATAGGGCAAGTTTTGGCTATATAGTGAGAACTTTTCTCTAAACAATAATAACAGTATCAACTACATTGCGGCTGCCAGTGTGAGGGTGGCTTATACCTGCAACCCCACTACTTGGGAGGATAGATGCAGTTCCAGGCTAGCATGGGTACAACTGAGACTGTATGAAAAAACCAAAAGCTAAATACCAAACAAAAATCCAAGTTTTCTAACTAAATTAGGAAAAGTAGAAGTGTTTGTGATAGAAGCAAGCAAAGTTCTTTAGCAGAAGTGAGATCTGTGGAATGATTCTGAGTTATAGCCTTTGCCTCTCACATAGACCAACCCCAGCTAAGCTTTATCTAGCATCCAACACACACACACACACACACACACACACACACACGTAGAGAGAGAGAGAGAGAGAGAGAGAGAGAGAGAGAGAGAGAGAGAGAGAGAAGAGAGAGAGAGGGGTGGGAGGGAGAGAGAAACATACACAAAGAAACACACATACACAAAGAAACACACATACACAGAGACACATAGAATTTTAATGAATTGACTTACACTATTGTAGACCTGGCAAATTCAAAGTCTAAAGAGTGAGTAGGAGCTTGGGGACCTGGGAAAAGCTGATCTTACTGTTTGGGTTAGAAGGCAGCCTGCTGGTGGAATTATTTCTTTAAGGCACCTCGGCCTAATCATTTGTTTGTTTATTTGTTTTTAAGGACTTCAACTGATTGGATGAAGTCTTCCTACATTATAGATATTAATCTGCTTATCTTTCTATTTCTATGTTTCTACTGCTGCAAAGAAACACCATGACCCAAAAGCAAGCTGGGAAGGAAAGAGTTTACTTGGCTTATACTTCTGTATCGCTTTTCATCATAGAAGGAAGTCAGGACAGGAACTCAAACAGGGCAGGAACCTGGAGGCAGAAGCAGATGCAGAGGCCACGGAGAGGGTGCTGCTTACTGGTTTGCTTCCTATGGCTTTCTCAGCCTGCTTTCTTATAGAACTCAGAACCACCAGCCTATGGATGGCTCCACCCACAACGGGCTGGACTCTCCTCCATTGATTACTAATGCCTTATAGCTGGATCTTACAGAGACACTTTCTCAATTGAGGCTCCTTCCTCTCTGATGACTCTAGCTTTTGTCAAGTTGACATAAAACCAGTCTGTACAACTGACCCCTTGTCAACCTCACACACAAACACATCACTATTAAACCACAACCCTTCCTTTCTTATTTGTCTCCAAGATCTCACATTAAAAAGATAAATAACTTTAAAAGTCCCACAGTATTTATAAATTCAAACATTAAAATTTCAGTCTCTTTGAAATAGTCAATCTCTCTAAAAATTTAAAATAAAAAAAAAATTTCAAAGTCTGTCAGCTGTGGATTCCTGTCAAAATCAAAATTAAGTTTAATACCTTCTTACTTCAAGAGGGAAGAACCAGAGCAGTCACAATCTATACAAAACCAAACCAAACTCCAACAGTATAAATAATTCAACATCCAATGTCTGAGATCCATTCATGTTTTCCTGGGCTCCAAAGTGCTTGGGTCACTTCTCAGGCTCCACCCGCTGCAGCACACACAGCTTGTCTTCTAAGGTCATCCAGGCTCCACTCTACTGAGGTTGCTATTCTTGGTGGATGCCTCATGGTACTGGCATCTCCAAAATGCTGGAGTCTTACTGCAACTGGGCTGCACTTTCATCAGTAGCCTCTCCTGGGCTTTCTTCATGATGCAAAGCCTCAACTTTTCTCCATGACCTCTTCAATCCCGTGGCTTCCACTGCTATCCTGGCTCCACTTTCACCAATGACCTCTCCTGACCTCTCATAGTGCAAAGTCTCAGCTGCTCTCTATGACCCCTTCATGCCTTCAAAACCAATACCACTTGGGTGACTCTTACAGTATCAAGTTTGGCTGACAGACTGAAGTACAACCTTGTCACCTCTGGAACACAGCTTCTGTGTGATGACTCTCAGAAAACACTTCACAGAAGATTTCACCCCAGTGGTGCTGGTCTCTTCTTAATCACTGCTAAATCCTCAGCTCCAGCTGACCAGCATCAAGTATTCCAGCCAAGCAAAAGTTTTGCTTTAGTAATTCTGGTATCTTGTCAATCACAGTTGATTCTTTAGCCACAGCTAACCAGAACTACAGATTCTTCACACAAAAAGCCTGGTAGAGTCTTTGGCTCACTCTGAAACCTCACAAGCCAGGCGTCCATCTTCTGCCTCTCAATATTTTTATCTTCCAAGCTCCTACAGAACAGCCAACAGAAGTCTCAACACTCAATTGCTTTTTTAGCCCAAAGCTCCAAAATCCTTCCACAATTCTCCCCAAGACAACATAGTTGGGTCTGTCACAGCAATACCCCACTATGCTGGTACCAACTTCTGTCTCAGCTGGGATTTCTATTGCTGTGATGAAACACCATAAACCTAAAGCAAGTCTGGGAGGAAAGGGTTTACTTGGCTTATACATCTATATTGCGTTGTCCCTCTTCATCACAGGAGGAAGCCAGGGTGGGAACTCAAACAGGACAGAAACATGGAGGCAGGAGTAGGAGATGATGCAGAGACCATGGAGGAGTGCTGCTTACTGGCTTGTTCCCCCTCCCCTCCCGCTTTCTCAGCCTGCTTTCTTATAGAACCAGGACCACCAGCCCAAGGATGGCATCACCCACAATGGGCTGGGCTATTGTACACGGCTTTACTTAAAATCTACTGATTTGAACCTTCATTTGATCTATGAGATCAACTACCTTTAAAGCCTCATCCAGATACACTGAACAAAATGTTTGGGTTCTGTGGCCTAGATTAGTAGGTACAAGTTAACCACGGGACTGTATAAGTGTATAGTGTAACATACAGAATAGCACACACTAATCTTACCGAGCATCTACCGTGGGTCAGGCACCATTCCATCACTGAATAATTCCTCGCTGTGATTGCAGTACGGTACCAGCCAGCCAACAAAAATAGATGGTGGTTTCCAACATTGTGGGCAGGAGACTGTGAGCAGAAGTAAAGGGGTGTGAGCACTGGGCAGACCGCAGTTCAGGTGACATTGACAAGATGGATCAGAAAGGCAGTTGGACAGTTACGTAATCCCCAAGTTTCTTTTTCCTCATGTGGACACAGAGTTAAAAATAGTGCTTACCTCATTCACAGAGCTAGTTCTCAACGAAGATTTATCAGCCAAATCAATGTGGAAGAAATCACTAGGGCTATTGCCAGAATTACAGGGGCTTCTCCTTGAAACCCTTCACATGGTACCTGGCTGGCGATAGAACAGAGTGAATCTGGCTATTGGTGCATTGGTATATTTTCCTCCTGAACTCTGTAGACGCAGAGCCCTGCATAGTGCTAGGACTCACCTCACAGCGACCTAGGGAACAGTGTGGCTCCCAGGAAGCTTGTTTTCTAAAGTCAGTGACTGGACAACACTCTCCCTGGCCCGAGTCAGTGGCCGTTGATTGCTTACTTCTTAGCATCATCCCGGGGCAGCCAGTTCTCTGTGGCTCTCAGAATGTGTACTTGGAGCCTTGGCTATGATGGGTCTTGGCACAGAGAAGTCTCTGAAGACCCAGGTAATGTGTTGTGGAGCTGGGTGAGTCCCTGCATCTGTGCCAGCTCACTCCGCCAGCGGCTCTGTTACAGAGTCCACTCTCTGCCTCTCAGAAGAGAATAGTTGCCTTCTCCTCCTGAGCTGCCACCTCCCTGGGGGCACCTCGATTAGGCTAATCATTCTTCTTTCTCCTAAAACAAACAGCACCATTGATGGAATTAATCTGAGCACAAGGACATCAGAAATACTACAAGTCATTAATGGTCCATTCATCCTTCAGCGAGGGTTGATGCTGTACTAATAGTAGAAGCTGAGCTCTGACACCATCATGTGACCTTGGTCAAGCTTTTCCATTGCTCTCATGACTTAGCATCTTCATCTGTACCTGGGTAATATTCTGCTCACTTAAAAGGCTCTTAGGATGTTTGAATGTATTAACATATGAAAACATGTTTGGGCATAATATATGTGCACTTAGCGGCAACTGTTTCTGTTACTATTCTAATTATTATACCTATTGCTACTTTCTTTCTACCGTGTGCCAGAAATTCCACTGGTTTTTAGAGAAAAGAGCACCGAACCCTCTAAACATTGTCCCTGGCTTTGTAAAGTTTATGTACTTTTGAGCGTAAAAGAAAACCAATCAGTAGATGAAAAAGTTTAGAGACTCACAGACTGGATTACAGACTCTGGCAGGAATCATAAAAAGGCCAGCAGTTTGCTGTGCACATGGGAAGAGATCCACAGAGAAGGGCAGGGGAGGGAAGGCCTGGGTGAGCTGTAGTTAGTAGTCATGCTTAGCACGGAGCGGGGAGGGCTGAGAGAGAAGTAATAGGACCAAGGAACTGTATGTGAAACCCTTGAGGCACAAAGACTGGTTCGTGGTTCGGTCATGAGGACAGGAAAGGCCAATGCGGCTGGAGCGGCGAGGGGAGTACCAGCAGTCACCGACCCTCACACCACGCACACTGAGATCCTGCACCTCCCTGACTGGTTTCTGTGGCTATTTATCTGATCGCCACGGTAACCCGAGGAGGACACAGAGCAGCCTAGATCAGATCATGCACACACCGCACACCTCTTGCTGTCCTGAGGATTTAACACAAACAACTTGGAATTTCTGATGCTTTAAAATACAGTCTTGATAGACTTTCTAGGCTTACTTTCCTTTTCTTTTTAAAATTTTTTTTACCATAATTAAAAATATTAAATTTTATTACATAAACGGTATGCATTTTCCTTGAAACAATATAGCAAATTTAAAGGCTTAAAGAAAAAAGTCTCCCTATTCATTTCAGTCTCTGCTTCTCAGAGTTAATAATGCTATTGACTTATTGTAAATCTTTCCATGAATTACATATTCGTACGTTAAATTATTTTTCAAGACACAGTCTCACGAGTCCAGGCTGACATTAACTCACTAAGTAGCAAACACTGGCCTTGAATTCTGATCCTCCTGCCTCCACAGTCCTGGAATTATAGGTGTGTACCACCATGCCTGGTGTACATGGACATACATACTGTATAAAACTACAGAAAATAAATCTGCGATTAAAACTAAATATAAGTCAAAGTTTTTAGCGGTGTTGTTTAGTTTTAGTAGTATTGTTCGGTGACCTCTTTCCGTCAAGTAGCTTCCATGTTGGTGTACATGGATTTTATTATTGTTAAAGATTTCTGCACAGTTTTCTGACTCGTCTCTTCAGTGTCGAGCACTTACGACGCTATAATTTGGACCCTGAGTGTTTTCCAATACTCTGTGTTTTGGAGGGTTATTCCTTTTGGAGGTGGTGGGAATTCTAGAATGTGGTCTACAAAGGGGAAACTGAGTCATTCAAGGTGTGCTGTAGAAGGAGATATTGCAAGGTTGTCTATTCTCTCTCCTTTTGCTTTCCGGCTTCCACGATGTGAACAAGACTCCTCAGAATGACACCCTGAGCCACCACAGACCGGTGGTGGACGGAAGCTTCTGAAACCATGAGTTCCCCAAACCCTTCTCTCTTTTTAAGTTGATTGTTTCAGATGTTTTGTCATGGCGACAAAAAGCTGAACTACTACATGGGACATTTTAACTGTTTGTTACGAGAACCAATTCAGCAATACACAGTGTTACCAGTCAGGGTCCAGTCTACTTCAAACAGGGAAGCTGAGTCAGGGATGTGTTCAGCGAAGGATTGAAGTCCTGCAGGACAGTGATGCAACCCAGAGACTACGAAATACAGGAGTACCTGGAGGTACCCAGGGCAAACATGTGTGAACAGAGCACAGAAAAAGGGGTCTGGACTGGAGCTGGAACACTGGAAGGAAGTCTGGGAGAAAAGGAGAGCAACATTTTTCCTAACTTTTGCAGTGCTTTATACTTTGGCTCATAGAACCTCAAGACTGGCAGTGTTCCTTCCTCTCCCATCTTACTGAATACTTTGAAGAGTATTGGTGTTGGTTCTTCTCATAAGGTCTGATAGAATTCTGTGATTAATTCATCAAGCCCTGAGCTTTTTAAAACTGGGAGATTTTAAATCACTGTCTCTAACTCGTTGGATGATACAGATCTATTTAGAATATTTATTTCATCTTGATTTAGCTTTGGCAAGCTACAAATATCTAGAAATTTATCTACTTATTTTAGATTTTCCAGTTTAGTGCAATAGAGGTTTTAAAGTAGGTCCTTAATGGTTCTCCGAATTTCCTGAATGTCTACTGTAATGTCTCCCTTTCCGTCTCTGATTTTATTAATATGGATCTCCTCTTTCTTTTGGTTAAGTTGGCTAGAGATTTGATGATCTTGTTAATTTTTTTAAAGAACCAGCTCTTCATTGCGTTGATTCTTTGGGTCTTCACATAGGACTCACAGTAGTTATGGTAGCAAGCACAAGTTCCAAGCAAGCTCTAGCTTGACCAAAGCCCAGCCTGGAGAGGGGAGGTGGACAGAAAGCCCCACCCCACGGTTGATAGCTTCTGGGAGGAGGGGCTAGTCAGTTTTCCTTAAGACTGTTGCCACTTATAGGTCCACCATGTGACAATGGAAGACCCTCTGCCCAAGAATTTATGGGCAGCACAAATTGGACTTGATGAGTGGACAAAGAGAAAAGAGAACCCGAAGTTGAATGGGTAGGAAAGGAGGGTGGATCCGGGAGGAATTAGGACACTGGTTCTCAACCTTCCGAGTGCTGTGACCCTTTAATACAGTTCCTCATGTCGTGGTGACCCCCAACCATGAAATTATTTTTGTTGCCACTTCATAACTGTAATTTTGCTACTTTTATGAATTGTAATGTAAATATTTGATATGCAAGATGTACTAGGCAACCCCTGTGAAAGGGCTTTTGGGCCCCTCAAAGGGTTGCAGCCCGCAGGTTGAGAACTGCTGAGTTAGGAGAACTGGGTGAAAACTCCTTGTGTGAAATTCTCAAAATAACTAGAAAAAAAAGAAGCAAAAGGAAAAGTATAATCGGGGAAAAGGTAAGCAAGTACATGACTCCACTAGTCATACTCCAGTTCTTTAAACTAAAAGAATACTGTAAGCAAAAATAAAACAAAGCCAACTCTGGCAGGCTTGGCCTCTCTCCAGTTTCAGGCTATGCCTGTGGAGGATTTTTGAGTTAGGAAGACCATGAGCTGGGCTGTAGCTGTATGCTATATGGCTACTGAAAAATTGAAGACTTCTCAAGGGAGTAAAGGAACATATCCAGAACTAGAGGGTGTGGAGTCCCGTGGCTCAGGTCTCAGTTCTGTCTTCAGTTTACTTTATGACTACTAACAGTTTACAATTCTTATGTTGGGACTTAATCCCCAACTCAATATGAGAATGGTATTTAGAAATGAAGGCTTTGAGAGGAGTTGGGATTAGATGAAATCATGACGGTGGTAATTCAGAGCTGCATTCACGGCTTTGTAAGAAGAGAGACTTGAGCTATAATATTTGCTCTGTCTTGCTGTGTGGTGTAGGACAAAGCCCTCAAAGGTTGCTGAACAGATGTTAGCTTTGTGCTCTTGGCCTCCAAACCTCCAGAACTCTGTGTTAAAACAAAAAACAAGCAGGCAGATCTCAAAATAAACACCACTCCCTGCTCTTTATAAATTACCTAGTCTGTATTATTCTGTTATAACGGTAGAAAGTGGATTAAGACTGGGCGACCTTAGGCAAAGGCATACACATTTCTGGGTCAAAGCTTTCCCCTGCCATGGAAGAAAAAGGCTGATTAGATGAGTGTTTGCACAGAAGGAGGCGAGATGGCTTCAGGGAGCAACAGGGCGAGCTTTCTGTTGCAGCTGGAATTGTTTCCTTTCCAGTTCTGAGTCTGTTCTTCACTGAGGGGAAAAAAATATCTCAGTTTGATGTTCATATTTTTAATCTTTGTTTGAAATGTGCTCATCTTCCCTTTAATTAAAATTGTAGCAGACCCTATGCTGGAAGCTCCCAGCAGGTGATAATACTTAGCCAAATTCAATGCAATTGTTTTTATGCTGTACTTTTAATCTACAGTTACCTTCATTTATGACAACTATACTTCTTTTATGTTTACCCTACTGGGTCACTCAGCAGCTCAAAAACTCACCCTCCTTTTCCTTGCTCAGGCAGTGTGCCTATAGTCAAAGTCTATAGGCTTTAGAAAGTCTAAGACACTGCTTGCCAAACTCCCCTTTCATCAGAATCCCCTGGAAGTCTCATTCATACGGAGGGCACGGGACCTTACCTCTACAGCCTCTGAGTCTGTGTGTCTGGGGGAAAGGCAGAGACCCTGCTTCCCCAACGATGCTCATGCTGCTGCTCTGGGAATCACAAGCTGCTGGTGGGCAGCTCTTCTCATGGCTCAGTGATGCAGGCTCAAGGGGAATCCTTGAGCATAACCACCTGGAATGCCTTCTTGTTGGAAGAAACACTGCAAAGATTTGCAGTAGTTGTTGGGTGCTCTGGCCTGGAAGGGACACACAGCAGTCCTTCCCATAGTGGACGTACCAGAACCAACACAGCGAACCACCGAACTCAAGGCAGTGTGTGTGGAGCAGAAGGCACAGAGATGTGTGATCCTATCATGTGCCCAGACAGGGTAAGTACTAGAAATCCGACTACATCTAGACATTTTAATTACTCATAGTCATTGAAAAATTCCTTTAAAAATCTCCTTGAATAAAATTTAAAGTAAGGAATAACAAAGAGGTCTGTACTTTTAGCCCAAGTGGGAAAGCCATAAGGAAGAAGCTAAGTGCTCCTTAACTGTCATATTGGTGTCTAAGACAACCACTCTGCAGAACCCTTCAAACCCGCCACTCTCCCGCGTCTCCTGTCCCGCTCTGCTCAGAAACCTCACATACCTGTTCTAGTCCATGGATCCCTAGTTGTCTGTCTTAAGACTTAGTAGAGAAACAAGTAAAAGGGTATAATGCTTGGGGCCGCTTCAGAAAATATCCGATCACCTTGATCCCAGGTCATGGTCCTTGCTGTTCACCAGCATCCTCCATGCTCATTTACGTCTCCATGGTTCCCCAAAGGTGATATGTGACCAGTCTTCAGACAGTAGAGGTTTGTGTGCTCTGCGGGGCAAGTTCTGATTCAGTAAGTTTTATAATGTAGTGAGAACATGTGAGGTAGCATGGGGAGTGGCGGTGAGGAGGAGGAAGAGAGGAAGAGGAGGAGAGACACTGACTCTGGTTATCAGTGCTTCTTATTTCAATTTCTTATTATTCTAAAATAAACAAGTGCGTTGGAACAGTGTCTACAAAGCAGCATGAAAAGGCAGCTTTACAGGGATTGGGTCACTGGGCTCAAAGCTCTCCAGTCTGCTTTTGGCTCTGGACCACTGCGAAGAGGCGATGGGAGGAGGGACTGTTGGTTGGAGCTCAGGGTGACACAGGCAGCGTTGGTCTCTGGATCTTGCATGAAGATCTGGCAGTATGCCTGGTTATATTTCAGAGACAAATACTTTGTCATTTATTTCTCTGTTCCATCCCATATTTAAGAAAGAATTAGATATTATTATAGGAGGAGAAAAGCCTCAGGAGTCAACTTTTTTGCACAATCCCTATTTTTACAACCATGTGCCTGGTGTTTTAGTTTGCTGTTGCTGCTGTAACATATTAGAGCCGACTGATAGCATGCAAATGTATAGCCGTGTTGGATCTCTGTAGGTCATAGGTCTCAATGGACTGAACTCAAGATGCTGCACTGCACTGACTTTTAGAGGCTACCAGTATTCCAGGTTCAAGGTCATGTTTCCATCTTTGAATCCAGTGGTAGAGTCCTTGTATCACATTCCTCCTTTTTTATGTCCTATGTCCTTCTTCCACTTTGGAGGCTCCTTGTGTAATCACACAAGGACATGTGGATAATTCAAGCTACTCTCCCTATCTTAAGGTTAGTTGATTGACGACTTAATTCTTTCCCACTATATATAACATCATAGCCATAGGGCATGTATACCTTTGGGGAGTGTCCTCTCTTGTACATGCGGGACCCCAGAGAGTGTTCATAGCTTATCTGAGAGCATTATCTGGGAATGCATTTGGTCTCATCATTTTCAGACACACAACAGGGTGGTTAAAAGCATGGGTCAGGTGGGACAGGTTCAATATCTGCATTCAAGCTCTAACTCACTTTTGTCAGCTGTAGAAACCTGGAAAAATTACTTCAGCTATTCGTAGCTCAGGTTCCTGACCTTTAAATGTGTATAATTATAGTACTTCTGGATGAAAGATGAGGTATGGAAACAATGAAAAGAATGCTTAGCTCAGTTTCAGGACACAATACCTATAAATGATATCGCTCGACTTAAAAAAACAATCATACTTAGTCCGTGTGTTGGTTTGCTTTTTTGTCAACTTGACAAAGTTAAACACATGTGGGAAGAGACAACATCGATTGAAGAATTGCTTCTACCCGATGACGTGCAGGCAAATCTGCAGTATATGTTCTTGATGTGGTAAGGCCTAGTCCACTGTGGGCAGTGCCATCCCCAGAAGGTGGTCCTGTGTGCTATACAAAACAAACTAAGCAAGCCACGGGGAGTAAGCCAGTAGACAGCACCCCTCCACGGCTTCAGCTTCAGCTTCAGCTTCTATCTCCATGTTCCCACTTGGGGTTCCTGCCCAAACTTCTCTTAGTGTTAGACTATAAACTGTAAGATGAAATAAAACCTTTCCCCTTCCCAAGCTGCTTTTGGTCATGGTCTTCACCACACCAACAGAGAGCAAATTAGAACAGCCCTCATCAGACTTCTGAGGATAGCAAGCTAGAGTCATTTGACAGATGGAGATCCTGAAGCTCAGACAGTTAAAATGGATGACATGGGGTCTCTGGCGCATTGGGCCAGTGACAAGCTCTGTGATTCCTTAAGCTACAGAGTTCAAACACTTTGTTAACTCCCAACAGATTACTGTAGATTAAACATAAGAGAGTCTTGTTAATGATCTTAGAAATCTTATAACCCTCACACTCTAAATATTCAGCTAAGCTCCAAATGTAAGATGTTCTGAGGTTAAATTCATTGGCTTCTCCCTTGCATAAAGACACCTGTGGCTCACCACTTACCACTAAGGGGATATTCTTTCATATAATTTAAAGCAGTCATTATATCATTCTGTTCACAGATCCATGCCTAAGGCTCTTATATGTTACCTGAATGTGAGTTTAAGTGTGAGTTCGGGTTGTGGAAGTTTATTTTTATTTATGTACAAAATATTGTTTTGTGTGCTGTTGGGTGGGGGTCTTCCTAGGTCTTGGCTTTTTGTATTTCTGCAGGTGTTGGATTTCTGTGGCGGATGTTTGATTGCTTACGATCTGCACCTGAGGAGTTCTGAATCAATAAAAACACTTGAGCTCAGATGCTTGGGATTCCACTGCAGTATGGTGCTGGCCACGATGGTGGTTCCCTCTGCAGAAGTCTGGCAGAATTTGTATCTATGAAATGCCTCTGTGTCTCTTTTGGTGAGCCCATATAGTGGCTAACTACTACAAGTTTGAGTGAAGAACATTACTGTGTAAATTTATAAAGAGATAATTCCTGTTGGTGAGCTTATGTCTTTTAGACAAAGCAATATACCTTACCCTGACCATTTATTTATTTAACAGTAATCACTGATGTATTTGGGTACTGAGAAATTGGTATTTTAAGGCTTTTTAAGCTATTGGAGTAGAGGACTTGAGATGTAACATCTCTTCTCCCTGCACAAATTTGGCACTCACAGGAGAGGAATCAGTTGAAGGTCAACATGTCCTCCTAATTACTGATTAAAGCTTCCTAGAGTGGAGCCAAATGGCTTTCAAATGCTTCTGATCTCCTGGAAGGCAAGAGGAGCTCAGAATCAATCAACATGGGTCTGAGAATAGACGGGAAGTGACTCCTTTTGTTCCAGTAGCCCATCCTTAGAGAAGAGAAGGTAAGCTTAGAATTTCTCCTACACTGACCAATCAGACAAGACTTCTGAGGAGGACTACTGGGTGGAAGGTACAAAATGTTTTCCTAATGATTCCTGATGAATTTCTTCCATGTAGAAATATCTGAAGAAAGGTTTTCCCCTAAGAGCAACAAAGCTGTCTGAAATATCTTTTCTATTTTCAACTTGCCTTTATTTTTCCATCACTTCTTTCAGAAAACATTTTTGTCCAGGAAGGTTCCCCTTGTAGAGGAATGTTTAATCTTTTAAACAATCAGCATAGCTACTTTAGGGTAGAAAGAATGTTGGTTCATACTTTTAATCCCAGTATGCAGAAAGCAGTGGTAGTATACACCTTTAATCCCAGGATTCAGACAGCGGTGGTGGTGCAGGCCTTTAATCCCAGCTCTTGAGAGATAGGAAGCAGAAGTCAGGAGTCAGTCTCAGATAGGAAGTAACATCTGAGATGAATCAGAGTGAAGGGTAGGCAAAGTGACAAATTAGAGGAAGAGTTGGCAGAGTGAGTCATAGTGAGGTCACACCCAACTCTCACAATATAAAAGCAGATTCTCAGCTCAGAGAGAGTAGTATGAAGCAGGCAGTCTGACTGGGGAGTCCAAGGAGTCTGAGGCAGAGACACAGAGGCAGTTTGGCAGAAGTCAGCATCAACTTGGAAGAGTGAGTTATTTTGAAGCCGAGTAGAGCAGTTCAGTCTGAGGCAGTCAGAGAATCAGCCAGTCTTCAGAGTTGGAAGAGTTTGGTCAGAAATAGTCATCTGGCTCAGAAGATCAGTTTGAACCAGTCAGCTTGTAGCTAAAACAGTGAGTGAGCTGAACCAAAACAGTCAGAGTTCAGAAAGAGCTAGGCAGAGTGTCTCAGTTGGAAGTAAGTCTTCTAGGCTTAAACGTTTTAGATTGTATGGAGGCCAAAACACTCTGGGGCTCTAGGACTAGGACCAGGGATTGAATTAGGCAAAGAATAAACAGCCTTTGAACCCAAATCAACGTCTACATTCCCCATATTTGAAGCTGGGTACATACTCCCCACTGCATGAACAGAACACTTTTCCTCCTTGTCAAATGACGTAAAATCTTCTGTGGACAGAACTAACCTGTCTGCACTCAGCCTCAGCATATCCACAGGACTGCAGCTTATTCACCTTTGCACCTAGACTTTCTAGTAAGCTCCTGGAAGCTGGCAGGTGTTTAGCAGGTGACTGCTCTCTCACCTATGCTTCTGGGCCATGTCCACCTCCAATACACATTTAATGGGTACTTTTGTGTAAGTTGTGTAGGTACTCCCAGACAAGGGTTGTAGCCTGAGGGGTACCCAGAATAGAAGCTCATATGTGCATACACTTTCTCAGGAAATAGTGTTAAAACTTGTATTAAATCAAAACCTATCTTCTCTGACCAAAAAAAAAAAAAAACAACAAAAAACAAAACTTCAACACAGGATCTGGAAGCATGGAGAAACTCATGCAGGTATTCCAGGCACAGGGGCAAGCGAGGTCTCAAAGGCTACTGGAAATAATTTCTTAGGAAAGGAAACCAGCTCGGTAGACACCCTTCTGGATTTGTTTTTATCTATTCCAGGGAGGAATTAGTCAGAACTCTATAAAGATAAGTGAGTCTGGAACTATCAGATCTTTAAGGACGTTAGCGATAAGGTGGAGATGGGCAAGGAGAAAGGCGGACAAGGGGGCGGACGCCACCACCAATCCCTTTAAGTCCAGGTATAGAAACTAGTCCCGTACAAATCAAAGAGGCAAAATACACCAGATTACTTGCTCCAGATTGATATGGTAGGTTGAAAATGAATGTCCTTCAGTCATTGGCTGGGCCTCAAAGGCTACGGGGAGGTAAAAGCTGATGTGCCAAAGAAAATTGGGGGCTTCAAACCGACAAAACAGGAAAAGGAAAGGCCCCTTCAATTGTCCAGGGGTGAAGAGGAAGATGACAGCAATATCATCTTTCGTCAACCCCTCCCCACGGGGGACGAACTTTCCTACCGCTCCACTGAGCTTGCAGTGCAGAGCTGCTTCCTTCTGCATTAAAAGCTGAACTGTAATCAGACGGTAACTCTGACTGGACTCTTTGGGGCCAAGTCAAAGTCACGGTCATTCATTTGGTACTCATTGTCTCCTTCGGTTATCCTGTGTTAGAGATTTCTTAGATTTTTTTTTTTTTAACTTCAGAGGTTGAACAAATTTGAAGGAGTCTTTTGTGAGGGCAGCAAGAGATGTCTACGTGACTTTCAGCTCCTTTCTGTCACCAATGGGCCAACAGATCAGTGACAATGGATCCATTATGGAGATCTCACTTTGGACTGGTTATTTTCTAAACTATTCCTCTTAAAGACATCATAAGACATTGCTGAGGATCACCCTCATCACCCAGGAGGAAACTGAAGCTCAGGAACTATGGTTTCTTAGCCAGAGTCACCACTGGAAGTAAGAGGCACTGGAGAGACACAGTCTTAAGTATGACAGCTGTAAGGCAATGGCTCTCACCTGGGGTGACCCTGCTCACTTACCCACATACTTCCAGAGAACATTAATAATATTTGCAGACATTTTGGTTTGGGACACAGATCCTGATGCTGTTAAACATGCAAAGCACAGGGCAGCCCTTCCCAATAAGTTATACTGGTCCTAACATGGTATGGTTGTTTGAATGAAAATGGCCCCCATTGGCTCATAGGGAGTAGCACTCTTTGGAGGTGTGGCCTTGTTGGAGTGGGTGTGGTCTTGTTGGAGGAATTGTATCACTGGAGGAAGGCTTTGAGGTTTCTTCACCTTGCTGACCTCCTGAGTATTGTATTCATGGGACTTATCATCCCATTGGTTTTGTTTATTTTCTTATGATTTCAGTTGTTAGCTGTCATTCATATTCTAAGCTGTTTGTGGATAAAGGTTTCGCCTCTCTAGCTCCCCCTCCCTGTCAGTACTCAGAACAAAGTGTTCAATGAGTATTTGTTAAATTAGCAAATTGGCGAGTGGACATGGGGAAAGTACAACCCCATAAAGTCACAAAAGCCAAGTGGCTTTTCACTTCAGCACAGAAGTGAATTCTGCTCCTGTCTGGATCCAAATCCTCTGCTCCTGGCCCTATGTCATGAGTTTATAATGGGCCAGGATGCTGGGACGCAGTCTGTATTCTGTACCAGCTCAGGGCCCAGCACCGGAGACAGAAAGTCAGTGTGTGTGAGAGTGTGATGCCAAATTGGGACTGGGAAAGAAATGAGGGGCAGAGAAGGATGGGAGGAACGCGGGCTACGCTGAGTCCTGGTACATGCAGACCATGAGAGAATGCAGTGGGGAGTTGCCCAGATATTAAAAGGACAGCTTAACATGCCTACAGCCAATCTCTCTCTCCTTTTTGCAAAGATGGTCAGTAGAACATTTATCTTCTCCTAGTCCTCAGGGACTTTGGGTCTCTTACGGTCTTTAAAAACGATGGCTAATGACTGAACAAATGTAAACTCAAGACCTAGAAATACCCTCAAGTCAAGTACCGGGTTGGCAGTGGCTCCATCTGTCAGATGCTGGCCCTGGTAGGAGCAATGACTGAATGTGGGAGCAAACTCCCATGGCTCAGGGCTGGAGAAGCTGCAGGGAGGGGGAGAAGGGGCTGGGTCAGGGCAGGGGGAGATGGGAAGGGGTGTGGGTGAGTGAAGGAGCTGGGAGGAATGAGGCAAGGGAGAGATGGAGGAGGAGGAGGAGGAGGAGGAGGAGGAGGAGAGAGGCAAGGAAAGTAGAATGGAGGACAGAGGGAAGAAAGAAAATGAAGGTAATAGTAAAAATAGGAAACATTTGGTTGAACATTTCTTATCACCACAAATCATGCAGAAGTTCTTAGAATGAATAATTATCTTTAATACTAAAAACATTCCTGTTGGTCATTCTATCTCCTGTGGGGCATTCGTTCTCATGGTCTTTTTTTTTTTTTTTTTTTTTTTTTTTTTTTTTTTTTTTTTTTTTTCCCCCTGAGACAGGGTTTCTCTGTTGTAGCTCTGGCTGTCCTGGACTTTACTCTGTAGACCAGGCTGGCCTCAAACTCACAGCAATCCACCTGCCTCTGCCTCCCAAGTGCTGGGATTAAAGGTGTGTGCCACCACTGCGTGATTTCTTCTTCTTCTTCCTCTTCCTCTTCCTCTTCCTCTTCCTCTTCTTCTTCTTCTTCTTCTTCTAAGATTTATTTTTAATTATATGTGTGTATTTATTGTGGGTTTGTTCACTTGTGAATGCAGTTGCCTACGGAATCCAGACAAGACCATTGTATGTCCTAGAGCTGGAGTTATAGGCAGTTGTGAGCTACCCTATGTAGGTGTTGAGCTGAACTCAGGTCCTCTGCAAGAGCAATAACCTCTTTTTATATGTACACAATTCCCCAGTGCATATAGATTTTTACCAACCAAAACCACACAGCGCTGGGCATGGGAACATTGGCTGTGGATAGTTGGGGTGGAAAGAGGTAGGACAGTGGGAAGAAGGGTGAGTTGGGGTTCCCCAGGGAGTCTATCAGAATACACTCCAAATTCTTGCATGTCTGGGAGTAGAGCAAGCTGTCTGTAGGCAGACACTAGTGACTAGTGGCTCACTTGGGGTTTTAGGGCAGCCCAGGAAGGCTGATGTCTGAATGGGCTTTGCAGGCAGATTGTCTCAGGTTCATTGGCGACTGTGGTTCCAAGAGTACTGTAAAGCCACTGCCAGATATTTGTCTTTCCATCTTCAAACAAAACTGACAGGAACCATGGAATGATCCAACGACTTGCAATAAACTATGCTTGGGGTCAAGGAAAAGAAAGAAACAAAGTCAGGAAGTTATTAATATAAATAGAAGTGTTTCCTGTACATGTTAAGTCTGCAGGTCACATCTCAGGTTGCATTCCTGTTCGGTAGTGGGTGTCAGAGCCTCTGCTTTCGGAAAAATAAAGAAAGTGCTTTAGAGAGAGAAAAGCCCAATCGTTAAGAACTTAAGATCCTGACTTGGAATTTCTTCAGTCATTAGCTCTTTCCTGTGTATTGAAGGTCAAGTTCAATGTTTTCTAAATGAAATTATTTCTTTCAAACTTACTTCCCAGAATGAAAAGTCCTGCATAACAAGGCTCTGGGCTATTAACCATGAGGAGAAGATTAATGCTAACATCAGTCTGAGATGTGCTTATGCCAAATATTCCTATAATAATTGTTTATAAAAGAGCTTATTTAGGAAAATGTTGTTTCCCAAAAGAGTAGTGTATGTCCTTCCAGAAGCAAATTAATAGAAGCAAATGGCAGTTTCCTTGGAATCCCTTAGATAAATACGTTTGTCTACACCATTCCCTTATGTCCCCACCATGCCTGGGGTGACACACAGCACTCCCTTAAGCCCCACCATGCCTGGGGTGACAACCTTACTTCTCTTAGAAAGGCAGCTCTGAAGAAGTTCTATTCCACTTTCTGTGTCCTGGTGGCCATCTCATCTCCCAAGTTCAGCTCCTGTGGCTCTTTCTTTCTATATAATTACTGTATTGGGCCCTATTCATACTCCCCTAGAGGAAAAGCTCCACAGGGCTGGGTCTGGTGTTTCTTGATTGTTACTATGTCCTAAGCATGCTTCCTGGCTCACAGTAGGTCCATAATAAATGCTAGTTGTGAGAATGAATGCATGGGGTCCCCAGCCACAGAAGACAGAGAGGCTAGCATCATGGATGCAGTATATTTACATTCCCAGCCCCAGCTCTGGCACACAATAGGGAAGCTCTGTACAGGTCTCCCAGAACTGAATCAAGGAGCTGTCTGAGGGGCTGCTTCACAAAACAGACATGTTCAATAGAAAGAATTTGCCTGTCTGGTGAGAATATCATCCCTGGCAGGGGTGGGATGGTGGGTGGTAAAGCCAATGTGCAGGTTCCATCTATGAGCATTCCATGGTGTCTGTGTGTGATCAGAGGCCTCACTGGCAGACACTTTACCATCAAAGGCTGCAAGTAATAATGACTATGTC
Organism: Cricetomys ansorgei; assembly: GCA_026225945.1. Taxonomy (NCBI): domain Eukaryota; kingdom Metazoa; phylum Chordata; class Mammalia; order Rodentia; family Nesomyidae; genus Cricetomys; species Cricetomys ansorgei. Next base: position 411,957 of record JAMJFZ010000242.1, on the reverse strand, counting down.
TGATAGGCACTAAGCACTTTACCCATGCTTACTCATAACTATCCCTATGAAGTAGCATTAGTTATTACCCATTTCTGCAGACTGAACTGGGACACAAAGAAGCCTTATGGATGGATATGGATGGGAACATCTCTAGGCTTCCCCAGGGATAGAGGGTAGGGCAAAGCCTCTTGAGGCAAGGAGGAGCATCAGGCAAGAGCCTGCCCTGTCTTTTCTGTATCTATATTAGCACTCAGATATTATATACATTGGGCTTGTGCAAAAACTAGCAGAGGAATATATTTTTCTAGGATTACAGTACTCAAAATTTGGAAAATTTAAATACTGCAATGTCAGTTTCATATAAGAATCAAAATCAAGGCTAAAAATCTCCATTCCAAATAGCCAAGGCATTTATTTCCTGTTCCATATGGTCTAGATACTCAGGGGTCTCCAAAATGGCACTTGAATTTCTAGTACTTTTAGATCAAGAGGTTTTTTTTTTTCTTACAAAACTTTTATTTCCATAGGTATGTTCTGAATTAATACTGAGTAACATAAAGTAAACTGAAGGTAGATTTAGAAGTACTTGTCTTGGAGTTGCTAGAGAAAGAGAAACATGAAAGACAGCTAAAGACAGAAAGAAGGGGATTTGGAAGAAACTCATGGGACTGGGGAGGACTAGGGTATGGGTGGGTCGGTGTGTGCTAGCCCTGGAATGAAACCACAACAGTTAACTAGTGACAGCAGCAACACCAGTGTTTCTTAATACCTGTGGTGGTTTAAATGGAAATGTCTCCCATAGAGTCAGATATCTGAATACTTGTTTCCCACTTGGTGGTGCTGTTTGTGGAAGGATAGGAGGTATGGCCTTGTTGGAGGAAGTATATTGCTGGAGGAAGGCTCTGAGAGTTTAAAAGACTCAACACCGTTTTTAATTCTTTCCATTTACTGCTTGCAGTTCGAGATGCAAACTCTCAGCTTCCAGCTCCAGCTCCCAGGCCTCTGCTCCCTGGAACAGGGACACTGAGCTCTGTGGAATCATGAGCCCAAATAAACTCTTCTGTAATGCCTTGGCTGTGGTGTTTTATCACAGCAGAAGAAAGGGAAGCAATACAAAGCCTAATGTGTGACATCTACACAGATAAATGTTTTATATTCTGCTGTTATCATCTTTAATATTGAAATTGGTCGCTCCAAGAGGAAACAAGTTTTCAAGCTGGTACTCAGAGTCAACGCAGCTCTAAGCCCCAAGGTTGGAGAGGTACCCAGGCTTTCTTTTCCTGTAGCAGCTCTTGGGTCTACTCTAGAGTGAAGGATGGTATAGGGGCTGAATCAGTCTATTTGAAGGCAAGCTGAGCCAATCTAGGCTGATTCAACCACCCACGTACTCAGATGTCTAAGAGTCTCTGACCTGCGTGTGAAGCTTTCCAGTCCCCAGCAGGAGACAGAGTCCTGAGGCTCAGCGTGTTAAGGCATGTGCCATCAATTCTGATGACCTGCATTTGATTCCTGGGACCCAGATGGTGGAAGAAGATAACCGATCCTTCCAAGTTGTCTTCTGTCACTCTCCAACTCTCTCTCTTTCTCTCTCTCTCTCTCCCTCCCCCCCCCCCTACTTTGGTTTAAGCAACTTGAGGAGGAAAAGGTTTGTTTGGCTTACAGTTTCATATCATAATCTATCATAGAGGGAAATCAGGGCATCAAGAATTCAAGGAATTCAGGGAATCAGGAATTCAAGGCAGGAACCCTGTGTCAGGGACTGATAAAGAGGGAACACTGCCTACCGGCTTGCTGTTCATGTATTGCTCAGCTTGTTTTCTATACATCCAAGGATCTCCTTCCCAGGGGTGGCGGCACTGCCCACAGAAGTAGCTGAGCCCTCCTACTTCAATCTCTAATCAAGAAAATGTCCCACAGACCAGCCTGCAGGTCAGCCTAATGGAGACATTTTCTCTGCTGAAGTTCTCTCTTCCCAAAGATCCCAGGCTTATTTCAAGTTAACAACAACAACAACAAAATTAGCTCTAGGGTGTCCATCCCAGTAGCCTTAGGGGGTAAGGCCAGCCAGTGAGCAAGTTGAGAACAATGATCTCAAGAAAACCCCGATACGGTAGGGTCCTTTAAAGTTTAGAAGTGTCCCTCTGTTGCTTCCAGATCTTTGGAGTACATGCTCCCCTCCTATAGCGGGGAGAGAAGAATGCATATCAGAACAAAGGAAGCATTCACCCAGGGTCACAGGAGTCTGAGGAAGCAGCCAACTGGGAACTAACTTCATGTCTTTGTGGGTTACTTCTTCTTTACAAGACACCATTGAAGAGGAAGGTCTGAGAAGGAATTAAAAGTGTGAGGGCAAGAACTCAGTCTTGCTGAGGGTCCTAGTGAGGCTGGGACATTTTGGCGACAGTCTTTAGCTGCGTTGTGCTGGCTGGCCTTGTTCCTCCTCAGCTGGGTGGGGGCCCAAAGGAGCTGTGCCCAGAGGTATTTTTGTCTTGTTGCCTCAACCCTGGCAGCTCCACTTGGAATGATTTATGATGATTTCTTTGGTTTGTTTTGTAAACACAGCCCACCCCATGGGAGGGAGTTGTATTCCCAGGGTCTTCCGCTGCAGTGGTATTGCTTTAAAAGTATTTTGCTAAAGGCAGAAGTTACACTGTATGTGTTCTTAAGTTGCTTAACCTAGAACATGAGAAGCATGAGAGTCATGGGAGGTTATCCCCCCTCCACTCCCTTGCTTTACAGTTTGTAGAACTCAGGCCCAGCACAAGCGAACTAGAGAGAGTGGCTGGATGAAAAGGCTTGCCTTCAGAACCCTCAGATGATTCTCCAGATTGCCTGTGGTTCCGGAGAGAGCACATCGTATACAGCCATTGTGTTTGTGGAACTCAGACTTGGCCAGGGCATTTTGCCTTTAAATAAATGAGAAGAGTTGTGTTGTATAGGAAGGGAGGACCTTGGGGACTTAAACCAAGGCAGCGTGCCCTGACTGAGGGCTGTTGGTGGTTCTTCTGGTTTAGGTGAAGACTTAAAGGAGGAGGAAGAGTTTGTCCGGGGGGGCTGGAGGAAAGAGTGTGTTCTGGGTAGAATCTGAATCTGAGGTAAGCAAGCAGGAGCAAGGAATTGAGGCAGTGAGCAGAGAAGGCCCTAGGGGCATGGTAAGAATGGGGAGGTGCGTGGAAAGAATCCAACTGAAGTACAGACTAAGTGAGAAGCAGGAACGCTTCAAATATGAGCAGATAGGGTGATGAGATCTGGTTTGCCCTCTCAGTAAGATTGCTCTGACTGTGGAGAAGAAGTTGGAAAGCACAGGTCTGATCCAGACTCTTGTACCTTATTCTATCTAATGTGGCTTGCATGGTTCAGAGTCTGAGTGTAATGGGATGTTGTATTGCAGCTGGGATTTCTTTGAAGCCAGGTGTTAAATGCAAAGCTGAGCATAAGACACATACCCTACAAAACCCCCATGGCTAGATTTGGGACAAAAACCAGATGGTGTATTTCTTAGCGTTTGAAAGACATTTTCCGATTTCTGAAGCTTGTCATAGAAAAAGGTGACAGAGCCTGGAAGAAGTCTGGGAGCACCAAGCAGCTGGATCCCTGGATAGAGCTGGTCTAGAATGGGCCCTTCTTTCTCATAGGTCCTGTTAGCTGTGAATTGTATAGCATACAGAGTCATCTTTTGCCCTCTACACCTCCCATGTGCTGTCTGTCTGCCTGCCCCGAGACCCACCGACATTGCGGGAAGTATCGTGATGAAGTCAAAAGTGTAGGCATTGGAAGAACAATTCTAGGTTTGAATGTTGACAGCTTTCCCACTTATTAGCTGTGTTAGTCAACTGGCTGGTGCTGTGACAGTATGTACTATCTCTCCGTTGTGGTGGTTTGGTTCCATGCTTGGCTGGCTCCGTTTGCTTGTGGTGAGTAAGAACATCATGGTGGAGAGCATGAAGTTCAGTTAAGCTTCTCACCTCTTGGTGGCCTTAGAGTGAGCAGGAAGTGAGAAGAAGGGTTTAAGGACAGATACAGATATGTGCTCTTAGTGACGTACTTTCTCCAGCCAGATGCCATGTCCTAAAAGTCCCCTCAGTGGCAAACTCATCGATGGATTAATCAGTCCATGAAGTTAGCATTCTTATGATACAGTCTCCATCAGCTAAGGACCAAACCTCTGGTCATGAACCTCTGGGAAAGTGTCTTAGCCTCTCAGATTCCCAATTACCTTATCTTTAAAATGGACATATTGCTATTTTTAGCATGGTCTTGTAAGGTCTAAATAAGGTAACATGTGGAACACACCTGAGACCCTGCTCCCCAGAAGCTATACAATGAGCTCCTCGGATCATTCTTTTTTTTTTTTTTTTCTCTCTCTCTTTTTCAGTTTCTCTGGTACAACTCTGGACACGGCTATGTACTCAGATCATTATGGTGACCCCTAAATTTCTCCATCAAATCTGGTGAAGGTATCAGTGTCACCATAACCCAACTGTAACCTGGGACAGAAACTAGGCTTCTGTCCTGGGATCAAGAGTCTGGATCAAGGCTCCAGGTCAGGGATGGGCGTAATCATGTCTAAGCAATGCTATCAGCGGCTGAGTCTCTCAAATTAGCCGTGATTTCCTTTTGCATTTTCCTCATTCCATTCAGTTTAAGCAATCACATTGTTCTCACCACTGTGCGGCAGACTGTGAGCTAGGTCTCATAGAAGACACCAATAGTAGTAAGTTGTAGGTCTTGGCCAGTGAAATAATGCCAACAATGTGGCCAGCAATAGATGTGGTAATAGACTATGCCATCCTGTGAGGAAAGTTACAGGAGCCAGGGTCTTTATTTTGATGGGGAAAGACTCAGCACACCTTCCAATTTATGAAGGCTGTCATAGGTAAAGAGGGGCAAATGTTTTGGGGTTCCTTGTAAACAGAAGCATTGCTCACTGATTGCAGCAATCACCATAGGACACAGTTTGTCTCCTTGAAAGGCATAACATTGTAATTTCCAACAGTAAAGCAGGCTGTCTAACAAGGAAGCATACTCAGTCTCTGGGAATGCTCAGGCACAGGCTAGGTAAGCACCCACAAGGACACTCCCTATAAAGGGAGTGCTGACTGTGGGTGGAAGGTTGGTGGGTGACCTCTAGGCTTTCCAGTGATCTGAGGAACAGAGCTCTCAAGTTTCCATTTTGAAGCTCCTGTGATCTTTCTCCGGATGCCTGCCAGCTTCCTTCTTCTGGTGCTGAACTTGTGACTTTCTTCCATACTTCTGGAACATAGCTCTGGAGTCCTGCTGCACCAATTTACTAATCCGGAGACCTACCCCATCAAATGCCGGAGCACGCATGGACTAGAATCCAGTCTGTTCTGACTGGGCAGTTTCATTTGTCATATCGGCTCCTTTCTAGGAACCTTGCCCGGTGCTTTCATTTTCATACATATTTCATACCGTGAAAGCTATACACATCAGCGTCTGCTACAAAATTTTAAAGCTTAGTGCTTTTGAAATTCAGCGGCATAGTGCATGCACAGCGTGGCTGCTAGACTCAAGTTCCAGCTTCATTGCTAGTTATCGATTTTGCCTTTGTTGGGCCTCAGTATGTTTACTAAACAAGGTGATAACATTTAGTTACTCTGCTGTTAGTCTAAATAGACAACACATACAAAACGCATAGACTCGGGTCTGGCACACAGTTACATTTCCAGTGAACTTCAGTGCTAACTAATTATTAGATAATGTGGTTGTTCTTGTTGTATAACACTTTCCTCCAAGATTGAAACATTCCATCCAGCAGGGAAGCTCTTTAAGCAGGGAGGTAAACAACTCAAAATAACTTCAGGAAGTTCCTGAAACTGGACAGATTCACTAATTCCCATATTAGGCAATAAAGCTGCTAACAGTCATTCTTAGCCAAGCCAGATCAGAGATGGGTGTATGTGATGTCTGCAAAGAAGACTCTCAGATAAGCCAAGCTACAAAGACTCAGACCAACCCAGATGCCAGGAAGAAGTGTAGGCCAGAGTCACATGGAAAGGACACTCTCCAACCTGTTGAGGTACCTGTAGTCTGTGCAGTGTGCTCAAGATTTTTTCAGTTTTTGTGAGCTGTAATTCATTCTGGGGAGAGCTTTGGTGATGCATTTGCCTTTGAGCCATTTCTGCTCTTGCAAGTAATCTCTCACCCATACTCTTGTAAATAACCCAAATAAAGCTTATTGGTTCACCAAGTGGGACTTTGGTGGTATTTGTACTTTGGTCTATCATGAGCTCCTTATTCAGGGTAAGTAGATGTGTGTGCTACATCTCCCCAAAAACATTTGTCACACAGAAGTTCTTTCTAGTGTATTGATTTTGAAGTATTTCTTGTATGTTTTAGGAATCAAAATAATGTCATTTGAAAGGTTCTAGAGGTTAGCTCCTCGCCAGTATTTATAACTCAGAAAACTAAGCATCATCTGGGAGCTGGGAAGAGAATGCAGGGATCTTTGCTCTTGTCTCATACATTTCAATTTATCATAATTTTCCTATTGAACTTTGATTATTAAATTATCTTGTTTTCCTGGAAGAATAACCCCCCCAAAACAAATGCTTTGGCAATAAATCATTAGATATGACATCAAAAGCACAGACAACCAACACAAAACTAGTTAAGAGAACCATTTATATCAAACAGCTAAATGATAAACAGCCAGCAAGTGAGAAAGAGCCTACAGAATGAAAGGGCTTGGTGATACACCCTTGTAATCTTAGGACATTGGAGGTGGAGTAGAAGGATCCAGAGTTCAAGGCCCTACTTGGTATAATTTGAGGTCAGCCTGGTTTGTATGAGACAGGATCTCATAAAGAAAAAAAGAAAAGAAAAGAAAAAGTATATACAAACTATATATTGTCAAAAGGATGATATCAAATATTTATAAAAGACACCTTTAACTCAGTAACAAAACCCCAAACAACCCAATTAATGTGTGGGCAAAGGAACTGATAGACATTTCTCCGAAGGACAAATACAGCTGTCAACAGGTACATAAAATATGCTTAATGTTACGGATCATCAAAGAAACTTTTACCAAAACCCTGATGAGGCCAAGCATGGAAGTTCATGCTTGTAATTCCCAGCACTGGAAGGTTGAAGTAGGAGGAGAGGTACAAGTTCGAGGTCAGCCTGGCTGCATTTAGAGTAAGAGCCCATCTCAGAAAACCAAACCAAAATGAAACCGCCAACAAGAACAAGAAAACTCGACAGTATGCCAGCAACCTTGGATACAGTTGATAGAGTGGATTGCTGCAGTCCATGAAGACAATGGTATGAAGAAAATAGAGCTGCTGTATGACCCAGCAATCCTATTCTGGGTAGATATTGGTATTAGTCAGGGTCTGGTGGAGTCCGAGAGACAGAGATAGATAGATTAGACAGACAGATGATAGATAGATAGATGATAGATAGATAGATAGACAGATAGGTAGGTAGAAAATAATCTATTAAATAAATTGGGTTATACCTGAGAGGCTGAGAACCTGGTAGTTTATTGGTCCTTGAGGCTGGGTTCTTTGACCATTTAGATGATGGCAAAAGTAAAATACGCTAGCAATGGAAAGACAAATACTGTATGAACCTACCTATCGGATGTCCCTAAAACAGTCAAGCACATAGAAGCAGCGAGTACAATAACCTTTCCTGCTCTGTGATGTTTGGTCAGTGAGAAATTCCTAAACAATGACCAAAATAGTCCCTGCATTTGTATAGGCCTTGAAGGTTCTAGGAACATTTCCTGTCTGCGTGTTTATAATCATTGGGTAGTATATCTCAGAACACCCAGTAACAGAGGAGACAATGGGTTGAAACAAAGGAAGAGCCGATGAAGGAGAGTGACACAGATATCAGCAGTGGTTGGTGTGTGTGTGTGTGGCGGGGGAATGGCAGCATACAGCAGGTTGGTGATGATGAATGATCTAGTAGTCAGCAGAGTGCTATAACTGTATTGTTACTATGATATAGAAGTACTGTATTACAGATAAACACATTTGCAAATTGTGTAGCTTGTATCAGCTGTTCTTAACACATACACACACACACACACACACACACACACATCATCATCATCATCATCATCAAATTAGAGAAGCCTTTGCAGCTGGGTATGGAGGAGTTATTGCAGGTGGTTGAATGGCTCAGGTAGGGCTAATGTTTCACAGGTATATGCTCATCTCCAGACTTACAATCACTGGATATGTTACACATGTATAGCTTTTAGTCTGAGACTCAATGAAGGGGCTTAAAAACAATGGGGTTAGGCCTACCAACACCTTGTCCTTTCTATGAAGTTTTTTGTTTAAGTAATTGAAAGAAGGGTGATATGCATTATTTTCTGTGTTTTGAAAAGAAATTTGTATTGGCTTCCAGGAGTCTAGCAGCCCTACGCTGCCCCGATCCTGGGCCTCCGTGGAAAAACATGCACCAGCTTTGAGTTCATGCCACCCTTTCTAGCTTACCCCTTGGGACCCGAGTTCCAGTCCAGCACTTTCAATCTGTGTGGTTGTGATAATTTCCAGACGTGCTGCCAAACGTTTTCTATTTGTGTAAAGTGTACTCTTGCCCCAGCTGTAAGACTGTGGCACTTTGGAGATGCCCACTTTGGGGACCACTGAGCTGACTGGCAGCTGTGATGTTGTCGTGCAGAGCAGAACTGGTTGGCAGCTGTGAGTTGTGTCCTGCCAACATGTTCCAAGGAAGAGATGTTTCTGAAATAAGTGGTGACTTGACTTTGGGAATGTATAACAAGAAATTATGGTTGAAGGCAAAGTCGAATTCAAGTCAACTTTCAGCTAGGACTGGAGAGCACTGTGTCACCACACAGCTCTCACCATGCTGAGCTCTGACACGCAGTGCACCTGCGCACACATTCCAGAATGTGAAAGTGTCCTGTGAACACATAGCCTGAGAGCCATTGTCCTAAGTATGACAGGGAACAAACTGTTCCTTGGGAACAGGATTTTGTGCAATACTGAGTTGAACAAAGCTCAGCTAGTTTCTTACTTGGGGATTTCTCAGTGCCCTTAGCATACTAATGAGGTTCTTCCTCAGTATCCATAGGGGGATGCTTCCGGGATCCCCCCACGGATATCAAAATCTACTGGTACCCAAACGTTTCATAGAAAATAGCCCAACATTTGCATATACGCTATCTATATCCCTTGTATGACCTTGAATTTACTACAATGTCCAATTCAATAAAAACAATAATATGATATAAATGGCTATTCTATTATATTGTCTAGGGGATCAGGATGAGAAAAACAGATCTATATATGTTTAATATGTATGCAATTTTAAAAATGGTTTTGATCTGCTATTTATTAAGTCTACTGACATTGGACCCTTGCATATGGAAGACCAACAGTTTGGGGTTGGTTCCCAGAGGGGTTGAGAATGCATCTTTCCCCTGCCTTTCTTGGCCACAGAACCATGTGTTTCTGTCAGAACATATGCAAGTACTATAGGTCTGAGAAAACACGTTGGCAAAACTTTGGGGTTTCATCTTGTTTTGTTTCTGAGCAAAAGACCAGACTGTTAATGAAAGATTGATACAAAAGTTCTCTCTTCCTAGATTCTAATATGCAACTCGGCCCCTCACGTAGCACCTAGCCTTTCTTAAGGTGAGAAGGTTCCAAGACCCTGTTACTTACTATAGAGAAACCTGGGAGGGACTTCTTAAGGCACAGATGAGAAAACAGAAACCTACTTAGGGTTTAGAGCAGCAATTCTCAACCTGTGGGTCACAACCCCTTTGGGGGTTGAATGACCCTTTCATAGGGGTTGCCTAAGACCATCTGCATATCATATATTTTCAGTATGACTCATAATAGTAGTAAAAGTACAGTTATGAAGTAGTAATGGAAATAATTTTATGGATGAGGTCACCACAACATGAGGAACTGCATTAAACTGCATTAGGAAGGTTTAGAGCATCTTTGGGGATTTGTCCTCCTTAGATACATATTCCTTCAAGTTTCTTTTGCTTATAAGATTGTTTCCAAAATGCAGCACACATTAACTACGTGTAGGACTTGATTTTCCTTCATAGTATTTTTTTATTTAGTGGTAATTTTTCATTTCCTTTATAGATTTTCCTGCATAGTATCCTAGGTAGATACTATGGAAAGCACTGGTGTTTTCATATGAACTCTACAGGCTGAGCTAAATGTGTGGCCAGCATCCTTAGCCTGAGCAAGTTAATTGCTTGGAGTGTTTTGGGGTTTTATTTCCCTCACTGGAAAAATGTGGGACGGATAAGATGGAATGCAACAAATACAAATATGTACTAAACCTACCTCATGATAAAAGTTATGATTTAAGAATGCAGTGGAGGATAAAGTATTATATTTGTTTAGATGCATGACAGTGAGTTATAATATACTGTTATCTGCAGAAAGTGCTATAGAGGCAGAAGAGGAAGTGATGACTTTTGTCTTGAAGGCCTTGAAGATTCCTTCAAGTTCTGGCAGTCTGGGTGATATTAAGCCTCCAGATTCTTCCTGTTGCAGTAGGCCCTGTGACCCTGTGGCCCTCTAATCTGCAAAACAGCATCAGGAAACTCTCAGAATCACTACCATTGGTGCCAGGCACCTGTCAGCTAGTGTGCTGTGGACTGGGTTTCATCTTGTGGAGACCTTAGTGTGCAGCCCAGCAGCATTTCCCTGAACGCAATCTCCAATGGGGGTAGCATTTCTCCTGAACACAAGTCTGCCCTGGGACATTTGGGCTGGTGTAGCTGCGTACATATCAGTCATTCTCCTGAATTAGCCTCCAAGTATTAGAGGAAAAAGATGGTTCTCCGCTGGTGAAAACCTTAGGTTCCTACCTTTCTCAATGTCTAAAGAAAATTCACTCAGTTAAGTTCTTCATTCAAAACACCGAAACTTCCTTGGCTCCAGGGACTTCCTTCTGCTTTATCACATGTCAGGCTTCTTGCAGAGGTTATTTTATTTTATTTTATTTTTAGATTGAGCTTTGCATAGCCCAGGCTAGCCTTAAAACCCCTATTTAACCAAGGTTGACCTTGACCTCCTGATCTTCCTGCCTCCACCTCCAAAGTGCTGGGATTTCAGGCGTGTACCACCGCAGTCCTCCTCTCTGAGACTTTAGAGACTCACTTTCCCCGTTCTCCATTCTCATTTCCCCCTCTTTTCCCTTTCTCTTGTTCTACACCCAAGTGCTGTTTGCTGAAGATGATCAGCAGAAGTGAAATCACCAAAGATGATGAGCTGCTGGTGTTTCACACTAAAAAGCAGCAAACCAGGCCGGATAACCTCACAACCTTCAGCTAACTCATGTGTGAAGAAAGGAGACCAAGGACTTCCAGACACTTCCAGAAAACCCTACTGAGTCTTGGCCATTTGCTCTTCCTCTACAATACCAACGAAAAGCCTTATTCCACCAGGGACAAAATGCTCAGAAGCAGCACTATTAGTAGCTGCAGCCCCAGACTCCTCCCCTCCAGTTCTTCTCCACCTCCCCATCCTCAGGTGTTCTATAGAAAACAGAGTTCACTGTGACTCAGCATCACCAAAGGTGGTTGGCATATAGAAATCTGGAGACCTGGCATGGGGAGCCAGGAATGGGAGGACTGCCTTCCTCTGCTAGCTGAAGGTTTGCTGAGGATGAATAGGAGGGAAGCCTTCCCACACCTTTTGAGCCATCAGAAATCAGGTCCTGTCATCTCCAGCTTCAAACCCAAGCTCACCACCAGCCCACACCCCCTCCTCCAATCTCAGGAAACAGCTGTGCCCACTCTATTGGTAAGTATGAGTTCTCCTACTGTGTTCTCCAAACTCTTGGGGTTTTCAGCTGCCACCTCTTCTCTCCCTTTCTTCCTCCCTTCTTCCTTAGCAAACGTGTCCCTCCGCTGAATTGACTGCGTCCTCCTCTCTTGCCTTGGAACTTCCTTTGTAGACTTCCACAGGACTTCTCAATTGTTCCTCTCCATGGCTCTTCCACACACAGAGGCAGAGGAGCCTCCATGCTCAGTCCTTCCTTACCCTCCCCCCCCCGGGGGGCCACCACTATGCCACTGACCCTGAGGTTTTTATAAGTGATCAATGACATAAGCTTTCTTTTGCTTTAAAAATTTTGTTTAACTCCTTCAGGACATTCAAGTTTAATACTATCATTAATAGGATTAATGTGGAACATCACTAACACCCCCTCTCTCCACGCCCTACTCCAGAGGTAAAGACTATCAATGGTTTTGTAAAAGTCTCTCCTCATGGTTGCTTATGGACTTACAAGTTCACAGTCATTTGACACACCTTCTACAAACTGACATTTTTATTAACAATATGATGTAGATACCATCCCATGCAAGTCTATGTACATATCCGTCCTTTAAAAGTTCAAGAAGCATTGCATTCTATGTTTGTACTCTAATTCAACTACCTAGTCTCCTTGAGATGGGGAATGAGGCTATCTCTATTAACTCCCTCTCCTGTACTCATTCATCTCCACGATGACCAGAACTGCAGCACTCCCCTGGCACGTGTCTTCGCATCCTGAGCTTGAGCATGAGACGCTGCTGTTGTTCTCTGTTTTTCAGACCTTTTTGCATCTGTAGCCCCGTCTTGGATCTCTTCAGCCATTGCAGAGTATTGTCTGCCTGGGTGCGGAATTGCCACTGTGAGTTCACCCTTCTCTCTGTGACTACTGTCTTCCCCTGAAATATCCTATTCCTGTTCTCATTGATTCTAATGTAGAAGCACCTCCAAGTGCTAGACCTGCTGCCTCTATTGGCTTCATCCATGTATTCCTTACCTTGTGAAAGGCTACATACTAGAGCAGACACTTATGCTACTGTTTTCAAAGCGCTAAAAGCAGTAGCTCAGGAAGTCAAGAACCCAAATGACTGAACTAGGTAAATGAAGAACTTTGGGTTGACTTTCATGCCTGTCTTCTTGTATAATATATGATCTTCAATAACCTCTGTGCTATCTTCCTCCTTGGCTTTAGTATTCACAGAGCCCAATACATACACCAATTACCATACTTCCAAAACTGTGTAGTGGGACATTCCTGAGAAATCTGTGTATATCTCCCCTTCCCTAACTGGGAACTCTATTGGTCACTTCCGATGAATACTTACCATATCTATTTGCTGACATATATTTGAGCGAATCAACCTGTGTTTCTGAAGGAAGAATCACAGGACCCCCAGAACTAGATTAAAACCCCAAATTCATCAAATTCATCAATGTCACATGCTTATTGATGTTCATTTTCTGCTAATACACAAAAGCAGAAAGCCTCATTTTCCTGGGGTCCAAATTAAGTAAAGAGAACTTAGAAATGGCTCTTTGTGTTGGCAGACTGTGGAACATAAAGATTAAAGAAACACAATCCCTGGGCTAAGGAGTTGAGTCAAGTGGGAGAGAGCTCACAGCTGACCGAAGGGGTAGATGGTGGGTCACTTGGAGCAGTGATTAGCTCCACCCAGATTGGTGTTTTCTGGGTTCAGTGACTAAGGAAGGCACCCATCATCGAACCTCTGGCTTTCACATACACAGACAAATTTACATGCAAGAATCCATAAGTAAGTAAGTAAAAATACAAAAGAAACACAGGCAGCAGAGTTAGATGTCCTAAGTTATTGAAGCCTGTCACCAGTAACATGGAGCCATATGTGTAAAGCTATGCAGAGGACTTAATGAGGTAGCCAGGCTTGGATACTTTGCACAGTGCTGGCAGGCACACAGGAGGCATGTGACGTTCGGCAGCTGCCTTTCTGTCCTTACAATTGGCGGCATCCACTTCGATTTTTGATCGGATATTTATTTTCCCTAACGCTGTGAAAAGCTCTGGCTGGGATAATTTGTCAGTTTTAAGTTTTCATACAAGTGGGATTTCTTTCTTGCCTTGATTTATAAAACAAATACTTGATGAGGACTTCTGCATTTCAGGTTCTTCCAGGCGGCACCTGTGCTAGCCCTTAACCCTGGAGGGAAATGAGCATGCTGTGGGAAGGGCTGGGGAGGGAGGATAAGCCTTCCTTGCCTTTTTTTTTTTTTTTTTTTTTTCCGTAGTTTAGAACTTTGCCAGAATCTCTGAGGAGCCTGCCTCTTTCCATACCTCAAGGTTTTGTTTCAATATAATAGCATTTTTCTCACAGAGTCTGGTGGCTGGGGAGCTTCTGGAGTCTGATTCTTGGAGGTGGCAGTACAATCTCTGCTCTTCAGGATAGAAAACTTGTCACGGCTGTGGCGGCCACAGGTGGCTCAGGACACACTGTTTGCTCTGTTTGTGCGCATGCTCTTATTGATCCAAAGAGAATTTCGTCTGGGGGTGGTTGGTGGTTGTTTTGCTTGTGCTTTCTTAGGACTTTCCAAGGACTCTATTAGTATAGGACCCCACCCCCAAATGGAAACCAAAACAAACCAGTAAACAAAACAAGAAAACCTCCCAAACTCAAAATCTGTTGCAACCAACTTTGCAGACTTAATCTACGAGTTATGCGTGTCCAGAACTACATATTCCAGAGAACTCCATCAGGTATTTTAATTAAATTACCTCCAAAAGAAGAAAGAAATTCCTAGTAACGCCATTCATCAGACTTGGGATTGCTGTCATGTGTGTGACCCACGTGTTTCCTGATGTAAGCGAGGCTGACCTTCAGTTGACACACCTAGCAGGAAGTCCAGCTTCAGGAGGTGGACTCCATTTCTTCTCAGTAACTCTGCATCTGAGAGATAGGAAGATCTCTTCTGGGTAACTCGTGTCTGCTGCAAGGAGAGGCTAGTGTTCTCAGGGACAGAACCTCCAGGATGACAAGCACTCCACAGCTCAGTCACAGAGGGCTGCGTGATGTGGTCACACTACGGCTGGCTGCTTCTTTCTCCTTGCATCGCCCCCACCCCCACCCCCGAGCCTTTCCCATCTGGCTTCTTTGTCACGGTCTCTGTTGTGCGCCGTGATTGTTCAGGCTGCTGTTCTAGGGTCAAAGGGAAGACTGTGAGCCAAAGGACAGAAACCTCACCTTGAGCCCTGGGTGAGGGCTCAAACTCATTCCCTTTTTGAGACCCTGTTTCTTTCCATGGGAGGTAAGGAATTCCTTTCATCAGAGGATGTCTGAGATGCCATCACCTTCAACATCCTAAAGTCCTGATCCCACTGTCTAGCCAAGCCAGTGACCTACTTGTAAAGGACAGAGAGAGCAAGCCATGGCTTGGAATTATCCAGAGGGCCAGGTTGGGAGAGGCCCCTCCCAATAAACTTGCCTATGGATTGAAGCAGGCTGTTTCTCCAAAGCTCTGGTGAATGTTGACTGGACCACACCTTTGGCAGAGCCCCAGAAACATCTGGGAATGTGCTTATCAGAGAGCATCGGACTCTTCAGCCTGAAGCTTCCACCATCCAAATACCAAGAGAGATCTTAGTCGGTGGGAGGCGGTGCCCAGGGGATGTGCTGCCAGGTCAGCATTTCCACCCTGCTGCTGTTGACAGTTCTGCTCTGAGAGAATACACTCCCATGATGCTTCACAACACTGGATGGTCTGTTCTGCCTGAGTGATCTGTCCTCAAGAGGAACTGAGGGAGGGCCCTTGGGGGAAGCTGAAAGCTTAGTGAAGTCACTTATGTTCTGCGCCTAATGATTTTGAAAAGTATCTAATTAGAGAGGTGGTGGCCGGAGCCCAGGGTTGGCAGTCAGGACTCTCGGGCTCCAGGTCCGGCTCTGCCACTGCCTGACTGAGCAGCCTTGGGCAAGTTGCTTCATCAAGTCTGGGCCTCAGTGTTCCCTCTTAGCCTCTTCCTGTCCTGGCACAACCTCTACTCTGAGGTCTGAATTTAGAAACCATCTTGTTTTCAGAACTGGGCCAGAGCCACCTTCAGGGTTCTTTGTTGTCGATGCTGTCTGAGTGTCAACTTATTTCTCCTATGTGGAGGTATGCCCCTGGTAGAAAGTTACATTCCCTTCTCATGCTCCTCCACCTGAAGATCTTTGGGTTACAGCGAAGAAGGTGGGTGAGTGGCATGGGTGCTTGAAAACTAGAAGGAGCTTTGGCCATTTCTAGCAATTTCAAGAACGCCGTTGACCCAGTTGTTTGTCCAGGATGCTTCATGTGTGTGGGAGCTAGCATCGGCTAAGTCTTAGGAGCCTGGGTGCTAGGGCTAGGCTATCTTCGTTGTACATCCTGGCCATATCAGTCCTCATCATTTAAATGCTTCACTCAGTAACAAATGCTTATTTCGTGCCAAGCGTTATTCTGAGCTATTTTACATACATTGCCCCACCTGATCCTCAGAGCCCTATAAAGCGGGTGTGAACCGGATATGCATCCTACAAACGAGGAGACTAAAATGTAGAAGGGTCATTTGACTTGCTCAAGGTCAAGTTGCTAATTGAATACTGATTTATTGACTCCAAAGCTGTGGCACCGCTGTCTTCCAGACACTTAATTTCTTTAATTAATAGGCACTGCAGTCCCCATTTTACAACTAGACCTTGAGAGCCTGAGGGTTAACTAGCTCCAGCTGGTTGATGTAAAGGAACACTTTGCCAGGAAGCTTTTTGTGCTGGGTACCCTTCTTTATGGTCACATGCCACTTGGTCTGGGAACAGTTTAGAGGGAGTATATAAGAGAGAGTGTGTTCAGTAGAAAGATAGTTGGAGTAGAGACAGGAGAAGAGTGAGCACCAGGTGGGTGTTGTTAGGGAAAAGTGAGCACCAGAGTTGGTTGGGTGGTGACAGGAAAAAGTGAGTTCCAAAAGCTGATGATAGGGAAAGCAGGCAGAAACAAGGCTCAAATAAAGACAGATAGTTCTAGAGAATAAGAAAGAAGGCAGACAGTTGATAGGAAGCCTCAGACACAGGTAAAGATAGCCAGAAGGGGCTGTAAAGGTTTCACCTTCCTTTCCTTTCCTTCTTAACCCTCTGAAGCTAACTGAAGTTTTTAAAAAGTTACAAATTAGATCTTTTTCAGAAACTGCTTGGAGAAGCTGAGCCTGAGGGGATGGAGTTCTGTTAGGAGTCCAGTTATGAGTGAAAGAGTAACAATTATAAAAGGCTTCAAAGCTTAGATACAGCATTTAGCAATGGCTGCAGCCTTTAAGAGCCCAGACCCAAACAGCAGAAAATAGATATACAACTTTTTTAAAGGAAAAACCTTTTGTAGGTTGGCATTACTGATGGTAGAGGTAGAACAGCACTCAGGGCTTCTCAACTCTCAAGTCCTGATTATTGATTTCTCTGGGCCATACTTAGATTTTAGCCTTTCAGGAAAACCCAGTGAGTTTGAGAGTGCGGGTTGTCCAGCATGTCCACTTCAGAAGGAGGGATGGAGCAGACAGACAGACAAGGAAAACTCTTGAGTGTGGATGACCTCACACAGCTCTCCTGGCCTGGTTGCCATATATCAGGCTGTTTAGGTCCATCCAGCCTCTTAGTTTGACTGGTCTTAACTTTCCTCATGAGGATATTTATTTTTAGAACTCCTTGAGAGATGGCTACAAAAAGACTTTACAAGTGAGAAAGTGATGCAAACAGGATCATTATTATTGCTTTGATCTTCCACCAAATTGGGCATTGAACCACATCACCTTCAAGATTCTTGAGATGCACTGTCTCATCAACCGAGCCTGCTATTCCACGATGAAGCAGCAGGAGGCAGTGTTAAGAGCTGGCACTCATGCCTGACTCATTCAGAGCTGTCACACCTAGGATGTGAGGTGTTATAATGGTTGTCATTGTGACATGTAGTCCATCCTGGAAAGGCTGGAATGGGACATTCCTGAACAGATTCAGGCATGAGGAGAGAGAGAGAGAGAGAGAGAGAGAGAGAGAGAGAGAGAGAGAGAGAGAGACAGAGGGAGAACAAGTTATAAACAGTTGGCCCAAGGCTTAGGAGAGGAAAGAGATCGCTTTAATATTTTTATGTTCTTGTTTTGAATGGCTCTGGAAGTGTAGCTAGGTGTCCATTTTTCTGATCTTATATTCCCATATACCTTTGGACTCCCTTACCCCAGGGCCTCATGCTTCTCAGTCTACTTACTCAAATGGGGTCTGGATAGGGAGTCCCTTGCACACTTAACCACTCAGTCATCTGAGGGATGAGAGGAGAGGACGTTTTGGGATCTTCCAGTGAACGGCCAGCTCTGTAGGATTTAGTGCAACTTCTTCCTCATGAATGAGGACTTCCCCACTTTGACCTAGCAGTACTAAGGTTGCAAGGGATGGGGGTTTTAGCTCCTTTGAGTCTATTTGGAGTCTAAGAGGAAGACAGAAACAGCCTCACAGTGTTAGCTTAGAGTGAGAACATCTTTTCCTCCCTTCAGCCACCAGGATGTGGGAGAGAGATCAGAAGAATCCAGAGGCATTGGAGGACTTAGCAGGGAAGGAGGGCCCTCAGGGGCCTCCTCACTGGATCCCCTCCCATCCATGGAAATAGGAATGCGAAGATATTGACATCCTCTTCTACCAGTTAGCTGTTGAAGAATTCCCTGCTTGGGATGGATACAAAAAAGTAGTCACTGCCATGCAAAGGAAGTAGGCAGCCGTTAGGATCACTACCGAGGGAGAACCTTGCAGGGCAGAGTTTAATTTTGTATGTTAAAGCAAGATTTTGCCCAGCAAATAAGAATGAAAGGTCAGAACAAAACGAAGAAAGTGTAAAAGCCAAATCATACAAGTTCTGACACAAGGTTAATGGAAAATGGGATTTAAGGATGATATATATCTGAGGATCGCCTTTCCTGAGCATCTAGTGATCTACTCATTGGAAAGAACTTGCTTAAAACAACTTGACTAACTTGAGCCTTTGTTAACTTTGTTAGGCTTTAACAACTTGGGGAAATTGGGTCATAACAAAATAATATACTTAAACTGACTTTTTACAAACACTTATGTTTTATTTAAATGTTACATAAAGGTTTAATTACAAGATTCTTCAATCTTCCCTTCATTCAGAGAGCCTTTCAGTTAATTCAAAGAGGACCTGATGATATCTACATAAAGGGCACAATGTTTGGTGGAGTTCACTTTGTTTTTATTTTTACTAACTATGCTGTTTATGACTTGCTTGTGTTATTGTGGGGAGGAAAAAAGTCTCAATGGAAAGAATATTTCTAGTCTGGAATTCAGATAGAAAAGCTATTGAAACAACCCAGTCTTAAAATTCATTTCCTGATTGGGATCTCCGGTTAGCTTAGACTTCTGGACTCTGAGATATGTAGACAGTTACTATGATACAGAGAATAGGCTTCAGATAGAAAAAAAATTCAGGCTGGGAGTTGGTGGCACAGGCCTTTAATCCCAGAGCTTGAGAGGTATAGGCAGGCAGATCTTTAGTTCCAGGTCAGCCTGGTCTATCGATTGAGTTTCAGGACAGCCAGGGCTTTACAGAAAACCTTTCTCAAAGGGGAAATAAGAGAAAGAAAGAAAGAAAGAAAGGAAGAAAGAAAGAAAGAAAGAAAGAAAGAAAGAAAGAAAGAAAGAAAGAAAGAAAGTCAAAGTGGTAAAATGGGCTAAATTTACAATGCAGGCACACTCAGCAAGAGTGATTGCCATATTTGCACAGAAGGCATCACAGGCTCAAGTAGTACCCTTTCCCCTAGAATGGGACACAGACCCCACCAGAATAATTGCATGCTAGCCTAGTTTCAGGATGAAGCTATTTGGAGAATAAGACTCCCCAGAGTCTGTCTCTCCTGTCATTCTATTTAGGCTATAAAAACTAACCCATCAAAACTTCTTCCTTTCTCCATAGTAAATTATCCCTCATGTATCACACGGCAGAGAAATGGATTCCCTTGCCCAGTGGGGGATCTTGGAACCTATTTCTATGCCCTGAATGTCTCAAGCAACAAAAGGAAAAACAGAAAATAAATTACTCTGCACTCAGTGTCTCCTGAGCTAACTTATGGTGGTACTGTGGAGAGGGGAGACTATGCAAGCCTACTATTCAGCTGGTATAGGATCTGTGCACTGGTTCAGTTGGCCTTATCGTTCCCTTAGCCTTTATTCTCCTCTCTTAGTGAAACTGATCTCAGAGCTAAAGGGCCAATACCTGGATCTTTTGAGAACTATACCGACTCTATAGGAATCCTCCACAGAGTTTCAAACAAATGTGAGACTAAAAACCAAGTAGCTATGCACTCAAATTGGCTCCCATCAACAGTAAACAGAAGTGGGGAGATTGGCTCTAAGTGTCCTAGCTCACAGCATTTATCAGTTCTGTCAGGGATGCCCTTAAAGAGATGCCTAGCCAGCTGGATCCACCAGCTGGATGATTCCAGAGAACATGATTGCGCCACAGTGAAGCTAACGGAAGGAAATATTCGTGTCACGCTTGGTGAAGAAGTGCCACTTTTATTCCCAAGAATACAGCTCCTGAACTGACAATCACCAAGACCTTTCAAGGGTGGTGATTAGCCACCCTTGCCAACATATTTTAAGAAAAATTAACTAAAACAAAAGCGAAACTAGGACCAATATGAGTTAAAGAAAAAGAGGAAGAAACTGTAAGAAACAAAATGTTACGGTCCGGTTTCGGTACGCGGTATACTGAAGTTCATCGGAGTTACAGATGAGCAAGGCGCATTAGGGCCCCCTCTCCGCGGGAGGGTGTTTGGTGCTGGCTTATCTCAGAGCTCTGAGAACTGGAAGTTACAGCCAGTCTGCTGTGTGACTGAGCCCATAATCAGGGAGTGGCCAGTCTCAAGCCTCAGAGCATTAGTTACATAATAGTGGGTGTCCTATATCAGTAGAGTGGGGAATTTGGGAAAGTGGCAAGTCCTAGACTATGGGGAAGAGAGGACTGGAATTTCTAGTGGTCAGGGGATTTTGAAAACCCTTGACTTGTGACCAATCAGTGTGCAGGCATTTTTTTTGCCTTTTCTCTGTGCTGGCATCCCTTTCTGAAGGACTGTATATTAAAAATTTCCCAATCGTCATCAGAGAGGCTTCCTCCAGCAGTTGATAGGAGTGGATGCAGAGGCCCAGGGCCAAACGTTGGGCAGAACTTGGGAACAATGAAGGGCAAAAGGGATTGAGGGGACCAGAGGAGTAGAGGGTACCAGGAGATCAAGCCCCACAGAGTCAACCCACCAGGACTCTTTGGGGCTCACAGAGACTGAAGCATCAGACACGGAGCCTACAAGGTCCTATACATATATCTTATTGGTATCTGGCACACCTACAAGTTGGCGTGTGGGTGGGTCTGTGACTCTTTTACTTGCCCTTGGTATCCTTTTCCTCCTGCTGGGCTCCCTTGTCCAGCCTTGATGGAGGGGCAAATGGGGTCGGGATATATTATAGGAGAGAAAAAATGTATTTGATTAAAAAATACAAAAAATTAAAAAAAATAGAACAACAACAAAACCCTCCAAACAACAAAAACCCTCTTCCTTTTGACAAGACTCTTGAATTATTTTCTTTCCAACTGTGATGATGACTCCCCGGTAAATTGCTCATGCAGTTTCTGGTGGCTATTGAGGGTGAAGCTATTCTTGGCAACGCTGACTAAATCCAGAGAATAATTTCTACCCTGATGGGCTGCCCATTGATTTTCTTTCTAGGAGGGACGTCTAGCGTTTCGGATTGACAAAAGTTCAAAGTACCAAAATTATGGTCAGTATCCAAGGCTGATAGGACAGAGGAAAGCAAAAGCTGGTGACCTCTGCTTCCTGTCCACCCCCACATACCTGCTGAGCCATCCCAGACTCCCCACCTGTCCTGTTGCTCCTTCATTGTGCTCTCTCTCTTCATTTGCTTATGCTGCTTCCTGAGCACAAAGACTTGCACCAGAGATTGACTTGGATTCTTGCAGCAACATGGCCAGGTGACAGGGGCAGACAGACTTCTGGGCACCTGCCTGCAATATGACTTATGCTCCAATACATGTGTGCTGTGCAACGAAAGGAAGGCTGAGACCTTCTGCCTGGGGTGACTCCTGGGTGGCCCAGGATTAGGACGAGTCACTCAGGTAGAACACAGGTGGGAGGAAACCAGAGTGCCAGGCGAGGGAAATGGCACAAGAAGGTAATTCCTCTCTTTGTCTCCCTGTGTCACCCACAGTGAGTGACAGAGTGGGAGGCAATGGGTCAGAGATTACCAGGCAGGAGGCCAAGGCAGGCAGAGTTAGAGTACTGGCACACTCAAGAGCCTATTTCCTATTTCCCAGGGCCTAGCAGGCCACAGATCCACACCCCTCCCTTCCCTTTCCTCCTGGCTCCTCAGCATGCCTGCCTCTTTGCTGTCAAAGGCTCAGCTGGGACCCTAACTCTACCTCCAGCCTATCTTTCCTGTCCTCTGCATCCAGGCTCTCCTTTCCCAGTCTCACAACTTCGAATCCCACTTTTCTCCTACCTGGTTTCTGCAACACCCTCCTCATCAGTCTTCAGGGCTCAGGCCCGCTACTCCTCATGCGCTGCCTGCTTCCAAGGGATCTTTCTGAGAGTGCTGTCTGGCCTCCTGCAGCTGTTCTGGGTGCTTTGAGCACAATCCCTCAGATTCTACTTCCCTCTGTGTACAAACAGGGCTGCATTCATATTCATGGCCTAGTTGTCTTTCCCTCCTGCCTCTGTCTACTCACACAGGACCCTAATCTCCTCCAAAGTGCAGCCCAGGCTTTTTGGGGTCCACTAGGGCAATGCCATTGAAAATATGCTGTGTTTATCAGCACCGATCGGCGCTTATTTGCTAGTGGGTCTTCCACGAGGTCAGCATTTGCATGAAGGAAAAGCTGAAGTCTTGCAGCAACGTGGCATGCTGTGATCTTTAGCTGATGTGATTTGAAAACAAATTATACACAAACACAACAACAAAAAGCACCTTGTCCTTCACAGACCATGTAAGAAACACCACCCCATTGTCCCATAATCAATCAAGCCTGGGCTCTCTATGCACGCTCTCCTCAGCTCCGCGTCACCCTGTTGGCTTCTTGGAGCTGTTTTTGTATTGGGAAATCAATCCCTACTGCTGCTTCCTCCCGGAGTAAGGCTATCCAGAGCACGTGGGAAGCAGCTGGCTTTAAAAGTACACCTGCTATTCAGAACATCTGCTCTCTGACGCTAAATTTGGATTCAAATTTTAAAGCACTATTTACCAACCCCCCCCCACCCCCCACCACCGGCAACTTATTTTCCTGTTTAGCACAGTAATTTTTCTCTAAAGAGTTTAAAGATCAGCTGTTGAAATATAAATTATAAACAACAAAATGCACTGATTCGTGTCTGTGTGTAACTTGTATGAGCAGGTATGCACTCACAGGTATGTGTGTCTGTGCCCCTGTGTTTGGAGGTCAGAGGTCACCATTGAGCATCTTCATCAATTTTGCTTTCCTTCACTTTTTTTCAGACAGTCTTTCATTTCATCTGGGGCTTACAGACTTGGCTAGACAAGCTGGCCAGCAAGCCCCAAGCCTTTCCTTTCTCTGTTCCCCACAGTGCTTTGGTTAAAGGCACATGTCGTTGCAAGCAGCTTTTTGTGTGAGTGCTCGGGATCTGAATTCTGGTCCTCATGCTTGCACGGTAAGACCGACTGAGCATCTCCCCAGCCCAAGTATGCTTTAAGAGTACAATCTAATGGTTTTGACTGAGGTATATTCTTGAAAGATCACCATCCAAGTTAGAGATGGAGCAATGTCTGCTCCCCTTGGAAATTCCTAACGGCAACAACTGATCTAGGCTCTGCTATTATAGGTTCGTTTGGTTGCTTCTAGATTATCATGTAGATAGGGCCATCATGGACGCTCTCCTGCTGCTGCTTTGCCTGGTGTAGCTGTTTGCAGAGTCCCCATGATCTGCGTGTATCAGTGGTTCAATCCTTTGAGTTGCTGAGAAGCATTTCCCTGCATGTAGCACATTTTGTTTACTTGTTCTTTTGATAGACATCTGTCTGGGTTAGTTCCAGCCTTTGACTGCTTGAATAAAGTTCTCCGAACATTCATGTACAAATCTTTGTTTTGACAACTGTTTTCATTTCCCTTGGGTAAATGCCTAGTAGCAGAAAATTGCTAGGTCATCTGGTGAAGATTATGATTAACTTCATAAGGAATCAATAGTAATCCCCAAGTCATATTGCTTTGGCAGAATCACATGATTTCTGATTTGATTGTAGGTTCAATGCTCTTTGCTGAACTGCACTCTGCCATGGCACAGTTCCTATCTGCAATGACCTCATTCCTTCACTCTGGGGACTCTCAATATTGAATCACACGGGGAACGCTCTACCTGCTTCTGTGTCTGGATACTCTAGAAAAGTCAAAATCTTTCGTTTTACTTACTGCTGCATCTTCATCTGAATGGCTCCTGTTAGATGTCTGACACATATTGCTTAAATATTAAGAAATGACCGGATACCCTTTGCTCCATTTCTAGAACTACTCATGACGTAAGGCCAACCCACATTCTCCGAAGGACTCCAGGAAATGTGTTTTGGTCTTTGCTCCCAGTGGCACCATGTTGACTTCTTATCATTCAGGTTGAAACTTCCTTGGAAAGGCCATTTTTGCTTAGCATAAGCAAGACGTATCCTTATTTTACAGAAAATGCTTCTCACTTTCTTCATAGTACCCTTTAAACTTAACTTTGCTTTCCCAAACACTTTTCTCCTCCCTCTTTTCACTAGAAATCAAACTCTAAAGGTGAGGAGGTCGGTGTGTCTGTCTTGTCAGTATGTCAGGGCTCAACGCAGTACCTGTTTATAGTAGGTGCCCAGGAACTCATGGATAGACTGATGATAAACACCTAAGTTCTTTATCTGTACAATCACCTGGAGATTAGCGACCCTCTCTCATGACGGCCAGAGTATTTTAGTCACAAAATTTAGCATCCATTTGTCTTTTTCCAGCCTTGAAAAAGTGTTTTGGTGATAAAGATGAGCAAAGTGCTGGAATGGGTGACTCTGGGTGCTCAGCTCAGTCCCCACCTCAACCCCAAGACGCAGAGAGCGTTGCGGAAGAGACAATAGAAAGACTGTGTGCTGGAGGAGGGGGAGATGTTGTGAAATGCTGTCCTCTGGACATGACATGGCTATTGCATGCACGAACTCACAGTAACCGAGGTGACCTACTACGCAGGACCGGAACAAGGTCAAGCCAGTCAAAAATCCAGTGAGGGTAGAGTAAAGGTTCCTGCGGGCTCCCCCTCCTCCCCCCACACACTGAGTAGCTATTGATATTGGTGACTTCTGAGGGAGGGGGCATCAGTTTCATCCAGTGGTGTGGCCACTGGTAGGCTGTCCGTGCCCCAGTGGATAGTCCCACACTCCTGTCACATGAGCAACACTTAGTGGGTTGTAGAGAAAGAGAAGAACATGAAGTTGGAAGGGAGATGAGTTGGGGGTATGGGAGAGGCTGAAGGAGGGCGTGAGGGGCTTATGGCCATGATATATTATATACACGTATGAAAATGTCTAAATGACAGCACTTAAAAAATAAAAGGGACCATATCCCAGGCATACCTTTCCACCTCAGAGCACTGGGTACTTCAGAGCATTGTTTATTCACTGCACGTATTTATCCCAGTAAGCACTAAAAGAAACCTTCATTTTGTGATTAAAAAGTTTGTCTAGGGGCTGGGGAAGTGGCTCAGTAAATAACGTGCCTTCTGTGCAAGTGTGAGGCCTGGATACGCCAGCACAGATCTTCATCCTCTTATGCTTTTAAATAACAGTAATAGTAAAATAACAGTAGTAATGATAATTATTTGCACATGGGTGTTTGTCTGCATCTGTGTCTGTGTACCTTGTGTATGCCGGTGCCAGTGGAGAGAGTTAGATCCCCTGGAACTGCAGGTATGTAGATGACTGTGAGCCACCAGGTAGGTGCTGGAAACCAAACCCAGGTCTTCTGCAAGAGCAACAAGCCCTTAACCACAGAGCCGTCTCTTCAGCCCCAGCACACATCTGTAATTCCAGCCCAGTCATTTCGAGATGGGCGGCCAAGGCAGGAGAATCCCCAGAAGTTTCTGGACTAGCCTGAGCTGGAAGTGAGGCCTGACACCTGACCTCTACATGTGTGGTGGCACATACACGCTTGTTCTCACACACGGGCGCACACACAGACATGTACACACATACAAAATACACACACATGTATGTATCTTACACACATACATAAAAAATACAATTTGTCTAAAATTAGGTTAAACTTGGTTTTAATCACAAATTATAAATTTCCAAGAACGTAAGTAAAGCAGGTAGCATCACCCAAACTTGAGATTCATCTAGATAGCATACAAGCTCCATGATCTATAATCTTTCCTCAGTCTTTGTTTTCTCTTCTACCTCTTTACTTTCTCTGGCTTTTCTTCAAGTTGCCTGCCCCTCTTTTAAAAATTCCTATGTAAGTTACTGCACTGCCGTGCAACTCCCGTTTGCATGATGAAGCATATAGGTGTCATTGTTAAGCCTCACTTGTCATTAGCCTGTGTCCAAGGCTTGCAAATCTTGGAATCTGGCATGCCCCACTTCACGAAAGCATACATACCCGTGCCTCTCTGGCTTACTGCGGGACTATGGTGCTGCCAGCGCTAGCAGTGGCAGATTAAGACAACAAAACAGAATGAAAACAAACAAAACCTCATCCGAGTTTATGGGAAAGCTCCGTAGAACTTCGAGAAGGCTTCTTCTACCTAAGACATTTCTGGAAAATCAGAACCAGGATAACTCAGCGAGCGATACCATTGTACAGTTGGCTGGTTAAAGCTGCATGGTTGAGGCTGGGAATGAGAGGGGCCAGCATCTGGCTTCCCCATCCTGAAGCTGGTGCCCTTTAATTTCATCAGTCTGTCTCACTAAAGGATATTTTTAGTACATTGTACTTATTAAATATAGTTTTATGTTCTCTGACCCTGTCTTAAAAGCTTGTGAGCCAAATGTTTTATATCCCTCTGAGAAACATAAATTAAATAGCTCATTTTAATGTATTCTCTAATTGATCTTGCAGCTTTGTTTGGAGGCTCAACTCAGGCAACGCCGAACAGAGTTAAGTAACCACTGCACAAGGGGTAGGTGGTAGTATTCCCCATTATAGTGATTCCTTTGGCTGACCAAGGACAGCCCGTGTCCTAGTTTGGTTTCTATTGCTGTGATAAGCACCATGACCAAAGCTACTTGGGGGAGGAAATCTTTTTGTCAGTTTACAAGGTTTATAGTTTCCATTCTGAAGGAAGTCAGAGCTGAAGTCAGGGCAGGGACCTGGAGGCAGGAACTGAAGATGTGGCCACGGAGGAGTGCTGCTTACTGGCTTCCACCCCGTGGCTTTCTCAGCTTGCTTTCTTATACAATCCAGGCCCACTTGCACCAGGGTGGCGCCTCCCACAGAGGGCTGAGCCTTCCCATGTCAGTCACTCATTAAGAAATGTCCCCAGGCTTGCCTACAGGCCAGTCTGAAAGAAATGTTTTCTCAGTTGAGGTTTCCCTCCCTGGATGACCAACTTTACTGTCTGTTCCTGTGATGAAGACTGACCAAAAGCCACTTGGGGAGGAAAGTATTTATTTGGTTTATCCATCCCTAACACGGCCCATCACTGAGGGAAGTCTGGGTGGGATTAAAGCAGGGTAGGAACCCGGCAGCAGAAACTTAAGCAGAGACCATGAAGGAATACTGTTTAAGGCAGTGGGTTCTCAACCTTTAACACAGTTTCTTATGCTGTGCTGACCCCCCCAACCATAAAATTACTTTTGCTGCTACTTCATAACTGTAATTTTGTTATAACTGTTATGAATCATAATGTGAATGTCTGATATGTAGATGGTCTTAGGGTGACCTCTGTGAAAAGATTGTTCAATCCCCAAAGGGGTTACAACCTACAGGTTGAGGACCACTGGTTTAAGGTCTCTTTCTTCATGGCTCTTGCAGCTTGTTTATTCTACTTCCAGGACCATGTGTACAAGGGTGGCGTTGCTCACCTTCGGGCAATGGGCTGGACCCTCACACATCAATCTTTAATGAAGACAGTGTCTCACAGATTTGTCTACAGGCCAATCTAATGGAGGGTTGTCCTCAGAGTTGTGCCATGGCTAGTTATTTGCAGAAACAGGCATAGAGCTGTTTTGAGCTTCATCCTCCAACAGTGATGTCCTTCCATTCACCTCATCGGTGATCCGTTCTAGACTGTTTAGAAATGCCTGCGTCAGTGGTCCTGTTTAGAGATGCTGATGCCAGTGCCAGGCATAGCTGATTAGAAGATCAACTATAGCAGGCATTCCATTCCAAACTTGTTTTTGTTACCTTGGGGGCCAAACATAGACAAAGTGGAAATACCATAGTGGCAAATGCTGTCCTTGGAGCTAGTGACAATGTATATACAGTGTTAGATCTCTCCTTGGGAAGAGAGGAATAGTCTTATTTATATCTGAGACTTGGCTTCAGGCATATGTCCCCAGGCAGCACCCATTTCACATGGCATCCCTATTGTTGAAGAGTAAAGTTGACATTTCCTCAGAATGTTCCTGAAAGCTATCCACCAGGTCTTCCAGCAGGACAGGCAAAGGGCTCACAGTGAGAGGCTGGCAAGATGGCTGGATCTGGCAGTGGTGCCAACACACCTCTTCATCACAGACTCTGCCAACACAAGTCTTCATCACAGACTCTGGTGCCTCTGAGCCTTGAAGAGTTTAGTGCTGCCTGGTGTAGATGCACAGAAAAGAAAGCTGGTGATCTAGGCATGTCTGAAAGAGTTTCTAATTTAGGTTAACCAAGGAATGAAGATCCACTGTAAATGTTGGCAGTGCCATTCTGTAGGTTAGGAGTCCTGAACTGTATAAAAAGAGAAAGCAACAGAGCACCAGAATTCATCTCTTTGCTTTCTAACTGGATTTAGTGTGACCAGGTACTTCGCACCATGTTTTCTTTGTCAGGATGGATCATATCCTCAAACTGTGAGCCAAAATAAACCCTTCCTTTTTAAAATTGCTCTAGTCAGGTGATTATCACAGCAACAAGAAAACAAACTAGAGATGCCCCTGCTAATTTAAAAAGAGATCCCTAAAATCAGCTACCAGGTCTCAAGTTTTGAGCTCTACTTACTGTCTTTGAGCTGTATGACTGAGGATAACCTAGTTATTCATTTTACCTATATTTATACAAATACATAAATGTTGTCTCTATAACTTTAGGTTAGACTAAATGTGTTAATGCAGGTAAAAGCAGTCCTTAACATATAGACAAGTTTCAATAGATACTAGCTGTTTTTACCATTATCATTTCCCTTGCCACTACTGTCATCATCACCCGGGACAAAAGTTCTTTCTGCTCTGCTGACCTGTGTTTATTTAAGCTATTGTTGCAGTGACCTAGTGAAAACTAGATGCCTCCATAAGTCTACTCTTATCGGTAGGCTAGGGTATTCTTCTTGATGCTCTTGGCCTGCTCCCATCTTGTGCACGGGAAATAAACCAGCTCAAACTTGAACTCTTAAGAGTTACATCTGCTTCACCCCTAGCTAGATCACATTCCCCACAGAGAACAGGGAAGGAAAGAGAAGACTAAGTTTCAGCTAAGCTCTTCAAGTACACTGTGAACTTCTTAGGTCATCCACAGTGGGTTCTGAGCCCATAGGTTCCTCCACAGATACCATATATAGACAGCAAGCTTGAGTTTCATTGCTAATTGCATTATTGAATGACCGTGGCCGAGTTGTCTCATCTACACAAGGGCTGTGGATTCTCTGAGCACTGATATTTGGGTGGACTTGAGAAGGATGCATTTATCAACTGGCTGCTGGGTGATGGAAAATTTGCCAACAATGTGAAAGAGACAGATTTTGAACTGGAGGATGACCCTTGTTTGGTGTGCCCTGAGGACCAGGATCCATGGGGACAAGTCTTAGGGTGTAAAAGAAGTATGCAAGACCACAGAACGCAGTGTTCCTGAGCCACCAGAGAAGAGGTGGTAAGAAGCATTCTCAGCTGCCCCGGTGTTTGTTTCACTGCCTGCTTTGAAAAATGGCTTACTCTTCCCTTACTTCTTTCAGTTGCTGGTGTCAAGTAAACAGCTGGGTGGTGTCCTGCCATCGGCAGCGAGGCACACTGTGTTGCTGCAGTCCTCATTTGAGATTCATTTTAAAGACTGATGAACTTTCTGCCTAATGACTTTGGGTCCCTTCCTGTGATGGGAATGGTAGCAGGAAGAGTGATGATGGAGAATTATGTTATTGGCAAGAGCAGATTTTTTTCTTTCTGGTACTGGGAGACATGTGCCCTCCTTTAGGGACATAGTATAGGATAGGCTTCGTGTTCCATTTGTGTCTAGCAGGGTGGTCTGTTACAGAGTTTGGATTTGGCATTAAAATAACATGTCAGTTGTCACTAACTACGTCAGGTGTCACTAAGTTCAGATGCTACTATTGTGCAGCCTTTCTAATAGCTGGCTGAGTTTATATTTGACTTACTCTTCAATGTTTATTCAAGGAGCACGTACACTGACTGGCATCCTGGATCCATCACTTGGAGCTCTGGGAACACGGGTCAGCTTTTTAATGTTCTTAGGTATAAACTAAAGATAATAGAACCTCCCATGTGGGCTTGTTCCGAGTTTTAAATGAGGTAATTCATAGGTTTGTTTAGCATAGTTTGTGGCACAGGTGAACACTTGATATGACACAATACAATACAATAGATGTGGAATAAACACAGCTATTACTACTAATTGGGAAGTTGAAAAGGGAAACAGAGAGATGAGAACTGAGCTGAGTCAAGCAGAGAAATGTATGAAATATGCTGCCTGAGGTCTGGCTGGCTCACCATGCTGCCTTTCTCTGCTGGGACAGAGAACTCTATATGTCTTCAATCTCAGCACCTCTGAGCAGTGAGTGTTCTCAGCATTCTCCAGCACTGCGTGTTTTATTGTTTATAAGTTGAACATATACACTAATATACTATTAACCATAAGCATATGTTGTGCAATTTCATAAAACTAAAATGGATATAAATATCATAAGAGTCTCTAACATTTTTCCATGCTTTTGGAGTCTTCTGTGTTCATCCTTTATGTGACTATGGCCTTGAGGGAGCCCCTCAGTCAGACTCCCTGCTGTAAACGTCCAACGAGTGGTATGTCTCCTCAAGTAGTTCTAGACTCTTAGTTATGCTGTATTGTGGTTGGTCAAAACAAATACGAACATAGATAAACATAAGAACATTTCCTGAAAGTTATAGTTCAATGATAACTTTGAAGAGTCTGTTTATCAAAACATCGCAACAAGTAAGTGGCAGAGGCAGGAGGATTGCCATGAGTTTTAGATCAGCCTAAACTATGTAGCAAGATCTTTGTCTCAAAAAACTACCCAACTGACCAACTGCCAAACCAAATATCTTACTGAGGCTCTACTTACTCCAAATGACTGTGAGAATTGAGGACGGAGTATGTAAGCACACTATCCCAGCTACAGAACATCTGGACTTAAAAAAAGGAAGAAAGACGCAGTGTGAATAATAGAGCACCACAAAACACATACCGTGAGGGAAAGTATAAAGTCAGAACAAGAGGAAGGAGTAGGGACCACTCAAGGGAAGCTTCCCAGAGAAGAGTTATAAAAGACAGCTATCCAAAACACAGATCAAGCAGAGGAGTACCTGAGCAGAGTGTGAGCGTGCCTCCACATCCAGCGACCAGCATGCTGTCTGACATGCTTCACAGGATGGCTCTTTGGATTTTAAGGCAGGCAAGGAAGCCAGGGTGATACCAGACAGGATGGTCAAGTGACCAGGTCACTGCACCTTGGGTCTTGGGATCAAATTTGGACTGAAACCTAAGATGGAGAATCTGTTAAGGGTCAGGAGTCAGGAGTGGCACCATCAGGTTGCATGTTAAGGATACTTGTGGCTGCTCTGTGGATGAAGGTGTGAAGTCAAAGCTGGGAGGTTAGGCCCTCCTGGGACTCCAGAAGAGAGGGAGAAGCTGAGAGGACTCCATATAATGGATAGTGATATTAAAGAGAATGCAAAGAATCTGGAGCCCATCTTGGAATACACACCACCTTCTCTGCTTGCTCCAGTCTTTAATTAATGGGGATTCTGGGAAGTTCTTTGTTCCTTAGAGGCAGTGAGATAGGAGAGCTTTCAAGCCAACAGTCTAACAGTACTGGTGCTTCTGTTTTTTTCTAACATCCTTCTAAGGTCAGTGAAACCATTTCCAAAAGACAATTTTTAATTCCATCAGGGATCTTCACCCATCAGATCACAGGACCACAGAATTACCGTACGGCTCCTGTAGTCCCCGTCTTTAGGAAAGCGGCTCCATTGACTTGGTCTTGCTTTGTCAATCCGGGAAGGCTCAACACATAGAAGCCTCACACATAGATCTGACATTTTTAGTAAGGAAGGATCACTTATTCCTAGGTTGTTTAGTCTCTCCTACATGTGCAATTCCAAGATTTACAGATATAAGACACAAAGATAATATATTTACCACTCCCAGCCTCCTTTTAATGCTTTTTTCTATTTCTTTAATGTCTACTTTTTTAAACATTTACTAAAATATGGAAAATACAGAGAACAATAAGCAAATATTATGTGAAATTTGGACGGGGGATGGGAGTATTTGACACAGATACTTCTTCTGTAGTTCAGAGTCTAGCCTAGAAATCATGTAACCCAGGCTGCCTTGAACTCATGGCAATCCTCCAGCCTTAGCTTCCTAAGTGCTGCAATCACAGAAGTGAGCCTCAATAAAAGATCGTAGGTAACATTTTGTGAGGTGTTCACACTGTGTAACCAGATAAAGAAATAGAAAAGTCCCCACATCCCAGAAGCTCCTCCATTGTTCTTTCCAGTAGTAACTCTTCTTCTCAGGCTAACCAATACCGTGACTTAAAGTCCTGCTTGGTTTGAGCCCTTGCAGTGCATTAATTTTATGCAATTTGCATAATGGTGCAGCAAACCATTAAGGGAAGACGATGCGGTTTCCTCCCTGGAGTCAATAGGTGATTTAAATACTTTCCAGATTAAAGCAGTTACACATAGAGGAACTGTCAACATTTCTGTATGTGTCTCTTGGTGTGGTGTGCATGTGTTTCTAGTCGTGTATTAGTTATATGTCTAGCATCATAGATGTGTCTTTGTCTAGTCTTAGTAGTAATCAGGTGATGTCTATTGTTTTTCTGAAGTGATTGTGCAAAGTTCTAATACATTCACATCATTGCCAATAGTTGGAATTGTTTTTAAAAATTTACTTGCTTTGATTGATGTGTGACGGTATCAATTTATAATTGATTTGCGTTTCTCTGATGACTAATAAAATAGGCAATGATCGTGCTTTTGTTGTTGCTGCTGATTGATCTTCTCCATTGCTTCCCTTTCAAAGCTACTCCAATTTATACTCAACATCAACTTTTCCATGCTCTACAGTCTCCCAATCATCTACACCATAATGCCTCTCTCCTACAGTTTTCCTTGGATAACGTACTTAGGGTCTTTCAAATGCAGAGGTCCATAAGCTAAATCAAAGTGACTTGTGTCACAAAAACAGATGAGAAAATGAATTGTTAAAGTTAATGACTGGACAGTCTTGTACTACATGCTCCTGGGCACATCTTGATTCAGAACTTAATACCACCACTTTCCGGTTCTCCTCTCTGCACCCTCTGTGTTGACTGTATTTTCATATGTGATGGTTGCACTAGTTTAAACTTTATGTAAGAATAAACTCAACTTCTCTTTTAAAAAATATCATTTTCTCTTTATGAAAGTTTTTGTTCTTTTTATTTTATGTATATGTGTGTTTTGTTTGCATGTAAGTCTGTGCACTGTGTGTCCAGTGACCACAGAAGCTACAGGAGTGTTGGATCCCCTCAAACTGGAGTTCAGTTCACTGTGACCCACTATGTGCTCTAAATGGAATCCAGGTTCTCTGGAAGAACAGCCAGTGCTGGTTTTTGCTTTTTGCTTTTTGTTTTTGTTTTTCAGCTCCAAGTATCTGCTCTTTTCAAAGAAAGAAGAAAAAACTATTCAAAACGTAAACACAGGACTGCACCATAGAGTCCCGTTGATTCTGGTTGGACTGTTTGTGCCAGGTGGCAATTCTGGAGCCATTTTCTAGGGAGATCGATTCACACTGGTAATGTTTCTAACCCGAAGGAGAAGGTGGATTAAATCAGCTCTGCTTGGATCAGATGGGTAAAGAGTCGAGAGGCATTTGTCTCTTCTACTTGCTGACTCAATTCAAAGTTGGAAGCCTTGATGTTACTCTGGGGGTTTCCTTCACATGCCTCCGTTATGGTTGCCCACCAATTGGGTACGCTGAATGGCCCTCTAAACTGTTCACTTTATCGCTACTCTACCAGTCTAGTCCAAGTGATTATCTTTTAACTTCTGAACTATAGTTCTTCATCATTTCTTAAACTCTAAAAGAACGACAATGATGTATAACATACATGTGTGTCGTAATGTATGCAATTATCAGTATAGGTGTGTGTGTGTGTGTGTGTGTATGTGTGTGTGTGTATTTATGGGTGTATGCATGTATCCGTGGGTGTGGAGTCCAGCAGTTAATGTTTGACATCTTCTCTCCACACCTTTGTTTTTTGAGATACTCTCTCATTGCAAATGAGGCTCATCCCCTCAAGCTGGAATGGCTGGCCA
Organism: Cricetomys ansorgei; assembly: GCA_026225945.1. Taxonomy (NCBI): domain Eukaryota; kingdom Metazoa; phylum Chordata; class Mammalia; order Rodentia; family Nesomyidae; genus Cricetomys; species Cricetomys ansorgei. The sequence goes on along the minus strand of JAMJFZ010000242.1, from coordinate 377,426 downwards.
CTGAACTTCAGGGATCTTCCTGTCAATGCCCCCATCCAGAACAGGGTTGCAGGGTCTCTCCACTGTTTCTGCTCGTGCAGCAGATACCTTACTAACTGAACCATCTCCCCAGCACCAACATGACTCTTTTTGAGGGCTCGGTAAAGCCTCAACACTATGCAAAGTGCTTTTTTTTTTTTTTTAACTCTCATTCTGTTCTCAAAACAACTTAATGAAGTAAAAATTATTATTTGGCACCATGGGGGCACTTAAATAAAGCTGTGATTAGCTGACTTCTTAACACTCAAAGGGTTTTGTGGTTTGTTACTTTTCTGTGTTCCTGATCTCCATTACTATGTATGACTCCTGATTTCATTGATGTGAAAATAATAGCAACCATTTATTTATACTGAGTCTATAGTATAAGCAAGGATCAGCAGGGAAGGCTCAGCTCTGCTCCTTGCAGCGTTAGCTTAAATGCATTGACCAAAAGGTAGAGAATGGCTTTCAGCCTGGATTACTTATCTGGCTCACAAGTTAGTGTTAGCTACTCTCTGGGAGATCAGCTGAGGCTGACCCAGCGACTGTAGGCTCTGTCCATATGGTTCATCTGATGCTTGTGTGTGTTTCCTTACTTGATAGTAACTATGTTCTAAGAGTCCCAGAAGGTAAGAAGCAGACAGAAGTTTCAATTTAACATATGTGCCTAGAAACTATTAGAGTATCAATGAGCCTATATTCAAAGGGTAGGACAGAAAGTGCCTGGCAAAAGATTTGTGGATTAAGTCTTCAAACTGCCACATACTGGACTATATAGATCTGTAAAATGGACTGAAAGGCTTTCCATTATTTGGAATGTGCTAACCAATCCATTATCACATTTCTTGATACTTCTATGCTCAATAGCCTTCCTTCGGATACTTCGGTGAACTGTATTCTCCCTCACTTCAGGGCCATGCACCCAACTAGAATGCTTTTCCCAATTTTTACCCAATGTCCTACCTCTGAATCTTAGTGGAAAAATCATTGCCAATACTACTCTAGGTTAAGTTCTTATACAAAGTGTGGCTCATGGTAGGACATCAGCCATATGTTTGAACAAAATAAATGATTTAATAAAGGCGGCCATTTCATCCCTTCAACCTGAAGCTCCCTGTCTCCAAGTCTTTTGTGTTATGCTTCAGTTCCAACCGGCCTCTCAGCTCCAGGCAGATGCATTGCAGCTCTTGCAATTATTCAGCCCTTCTTAAAATTTTGTCTTCTCTTAAAAGGTATCAGTTTCCCCTAAGATGCACATGGGTTACAAATCCAGCATTCAGGACCACAACGACTGAAGCACGCGCATGAATGGAAAGTCTTGACAGCTTGTTTTCATGGAATCTTTGTCTAATGCTTGTGGAGTTCCTATCAATAATGTCACTATTTGTTTCAAAGCTCCTGGAAGGTAGGCATGCTATTTCTCTGAGTCACAATTCTTTATATTCTTAGAAAACAGGAAACAGATGTCCTCAGGGCCAGCAGAACGCAGCTGGATTTTAATGGGCAGAAAGCACAGCATGAGCAAAGCAGGAGCTGGATGTACTCTCTCCTGTCCGGCGAGTGAAATTTTGCTCTTATCATGCTATGGCCCACAACAGTTTCTGTCCAGAGAAGGAGACAAACAGATTTTACAATGAGAATGTAGCTAGAGTTGGTTTGCCACCAACTGGGGATGTCTCTTAGCTTCCCTGGGAATTGTTCTTGATACTCTTGAAATAAAGACTGTAAGGCAAGATGTCTCCATCCCAGTACCACCAATCTGTGGCTTAGACCCGGAGTGATGGAGCAGCCTGATGAGCTGTTCCAGCTCTAGGGTCAGACCAGGCTTCAGCTTTCGGCTTTGTCCTCTCTGACTTCACGACTCACAACAGGATATTTTGTCTCTCTGAATCTTGTTTCTGTTATGTTTTTGTTTGTTTGTTTGCTTGCTTGCTTTAAGATAGGATTTCATTATTTAACCCAGACTGGCTTTAAACTCTCATAGGCTGTATTGGCCTTGAGTTCATAATCCTCTCAGCTCGGGCTCCTGAATGCTGGGACTACAGGACTGAGCCATCATACCCAGCTCCATAAAGCTGTTTTGAGAACCCAAGCATGATAACCGATACACAAGATTAGGATTTAGCAAGCATGGGTTAAATAGTTCTACAGTTACTAAGAAGTTCTTACAGGAGGATGTGGCATAATGGGACAGTTAGAGTCTTTATCTTGGAACCAGATAATACACAAGTTTAAAGACATTATCTATGAACTGTGTGACTTGGGCAAGTGACATTTTAAACTTTGATTTTTTTTTCATGACTTAAGAAAAAGATGAAAATGATATTGTTGTGATATTTCCGTAAGTTAAAATACACAAAACATGCTCAACAGTGCCAACATACCATGTATTTTGAAAAAGTAAATAGAAGTTGTACTTTGAATGTAGTTCAGTACATTTAGCTAGTATTAGTAGGTATAGTTTGAGGTCCAATACCCACCCTCCTGAATTTGTATTTCAAAAATCATTCTTGCAAACAATTGCTCTTGATTAGAAGATATAGAGATTTATATAGACAGTGTAGATGTTTAGTGGGAGTAGACTGGGATCATGTGCCACGGTGCTTGAAAGATGAGCTAAGAACTTCAGATTCTTTCCACTGCTCAGGACAAACCACTGAAGAGGATAGGATTTTCCAAAATGTAATCTTAAGGTGTAATGTGAAGATATTAGAGGAAGACTAAATATGTAGAGACACTCACTCACTAATATATCTATCTGTTATTCAACAATTATCGAGCCTCTGTGTTCTACTGTTGCAGATGGAGAAGACAGAAAAAATCCAAAGTATAATAAGTGCTAGAATAGAGAAAACACATCAGTGAGGTATCTAGCTTGAATTTTTGAGCATTCCAAACAGGCTTTCAGAGGGAAGTGATGTTAATATTTAAATAAAAGGCTCATTGTAATAGAAGAAATGCCAAGAGGTGAGGATGCATAGGCCGGAGAGAGGAGGGTGATTATGGTGCCTGCATGGCATTTAGTCTCCAAGACAAGAGAAGAGACTGTGGGAGAATGGAGAGAGGGGATAAGCTAGCCCATTATTGAGATGACAAAAGCTATGAGACATAATGAAAACTGGGTGGACAGGAGGTGCAAGTCATCATGGCGACTCCGCTTAACACCCCATGGGTATTCCTGGGTTTCTGCAGGGCCAGCTTGGCTTAGTTGGGATCTGTGTGTATTTGCTTTTATGCCCCAGACTGGTGTGAAGGAGGAACTTGTGTATCCTTGGAGGGCAGAAGTGAGAAGTGGCCATAGTTACTGTGTCACTGGGTTCAGATGGAGTGATACGCACAGCGCTATCTGGTAGATCTCAGCCCTTGTAGCTTTTCCTCTTGATAACAGGCAACTCCAGGCCCCACAACTTATTTGTGGAGCCCAGAGGCGGAAGCTTCTGACAGACAATGGTTTCCTCTTCTGTTTTGTGAGCCCACTGGTGTCTGTGAGTGCCCAACTTTTTTGTTTTACCATAACTCCTTTTTTGATCCTTCTAGAAGTCTCCATTTCCAGTTTCTTCCCTAGTTGGGCAATATTTAACTCTCAGTATAACTCTTTTGTTCCATTATGATCACACTAAATCTTCCCCTGACTGAAGCTGATTGGTACCAGGATTTTAAACTTCCAATTAGTTTATTCTTGAGTATTTCTGGCATGTCCAGGAAGCCAGGGAAGGGCTGATATGTCTGTTTCTTTGCCCTAAGGAGAAACAGGTCATCATCTCATTTAGCCGAGAAGCGAATAAAGGTATTTGTTTGAGACTTTGTCTACCTTCCTTCCTTTTAGCCAAGAAGATCAAAACATAGGAAATGATAAGCTGTCATTAAAAATTCTATGTAATAACATAGAAAAAGAAGGAGACAGGATGTTCCATCAGGAAAGAACAGTGTGTGCAAAGATCCGGGGCCCATGATCGTCTTGTCTACTGTAGGCTTGCCATGGAGATGAACAGATAATGCGTATGAAGAAAATCAACAAATTTTATAAAGCTTTTCAGTCATAAACTCAAAATGAGAAGGCCATTTATATAAGGCAGACTTTCATGCCAGCTACTCTCCAGTTGTCCTCTAGAGTATTTTATTCTCTATACTTCAGCCTTCAGAAAACTAGAATTTCAAGGAATGTGCTGAAGTGGGTAGAGTCAGCAAGACTAGAGTAGTTGGCTCAAGAAATGCTGCAGCTTTCTCCCGAGCCACTGGGGAAAAGCCACCGAGAGAGCCCTTACATTGGATTATTCCCCTTTCATGCTAGAACTTTTTTGGAGGGGAGAAATACACCGACAGTAATAGTTGTTCTGCGTTTTCTCCCCATGATACTTTCATTTTTTTCTCTTCAATCTATGGGAAAAGTGAGAGTGAAATGTCCATAAGAACCCCAATTCTAATAATTACACACACTCTAATAATGCACACATTCTATCTCATCTTTCCGAATCATGGATTCTGCTTATGTCAGATGAGGATAATTTATGTCATGGAATTGCTATTTGTGTGGTACATAATGAATGCTCAATAAATGTTAGATATTATTACATCAGCATAGCAGTAATTTTTATTATTGTATGGTATCAGTAGGTTGCTGGTAGCCTTCATGGCATCTAAAGAGAATGTAGAGAGGTTAATGCAGAGAGATGGGTAAGAGCTGATGCCCTTCCAGAAGACTGCAGTTCAGTCCCAGCACCCATGCTGGACATCTCACAACTGCCTGTAACTCCAGCTCGAGGGGATCTGATGAACTCTTCCGGCCTCTGGAGACACCCACACATACATGTGTGCACATGCACTTACACAGACACACAAATATCGCATGCTTACAAATAAATCCTTAAACAAAAAGAAATATAATATACTGAGGGTCACTATGACCTTAGAGACATCAGGAGCTTCAGAGGCTTGGTGGTTCTCATAATGCTCATGCATCCATTCTAGCATGCGTGAAGACAAGCAGTCGAGTTCATCTACCAAATCATCTTAGCTATGGTGGAAGGGAACCAATATTTGGGCTAGGTTCCCCATCAGCCCCCACTCTGTCTCTCTCCTCTTCTTAACAGCTGGACTTCTGTGTGCCTGCCTGTGCTGGTTCTGAGTTTTTCCTACTGCTTGCCTTCTGCTCCCGGCTTGCCACCGAAGCTGGCTGCCTAGTGGTGACTCATAACTTTCATGTTTCTAAACTCAGAGAGCAAGCCTTCATCTCCTGACTGTTCCTGCCTATGGTAACCATTCCTTTGTTAGGCTTCCCTGACACCGGCACACTCTGCCTCTATAGGGATTTTACTTTCTACCTTTCTATCTGCTGTTCATTCTCTAGTCTTTTCATTTTTTTTAAACTTGTTTTTGTTTGTCTGATCATTCAGATTCTGTCCTAAGTGTTCTTGTCTTCTTGCAACATGCCTCCCCCAGGGGGATTCATCCACATTTATGGGTCAGACAGATATCAGATATTTGGAGACAGCCCAGTTCCCTTGTTTCAACTTCCTACCTTCCTATCTACTCTGTAGGGTTCCAACAGGAGTCACTAAGGTGCTTCAAATTCAGCTTTTTCTAAAGGGAAGGAATATCTTCACAAAATGACACTCCTCCTTTGATCCCTCTCTCAAGGCTGAAAGCTCAATTGGCACAATATTTGAGAATCGCCAGAGCACCTTACTTCGTTCTTTGTCAAGTCTCTCTCTCAATCACTTCTGTCAGCTTCCACAATGTCTCTGGGGTCAGTTGTCTTTCTTCTCTCCTTGTTAGGTCCCCTCATCTTTCTGCTGATTGCTTTCAATGGCCTCCTCGTTGGCCTCCTGGCTTTCAGTCACCTATCTCCCAAGTTATTCTCAACTGAGTTGCTTGTATTTTATTTCATAAAGGGGAAGTTGGATACAAGGCTTTCATGCTTATGCTTAAGAAGTTCAGCAACTTCTAGAAATCTCATGGTGAAGTTCAAATGCCCTAGCTGAGCCTGAAGGTTTTGTAGGAGTTGTGTCTTCCTTCCTTTCTGGCCTTATTTCTACTTTGCTCCAATCTACAGGTTGGCCCTATTAATCTTCAGTTTCTGCAGTGTATCTCTAGGCCCTTTTCTAGAGCCTTCTTGAATAATCACATCTTGCTGTTTAGGCCCAAGAATAAAGTTGTCTCCTCCTGAAAGGGTTCACTCATGCTAGGTTTAAAATAGAGCTGATTTTTTCCCCCCAACTTGACAAGCAGAGTCATCTGGAAAGAGGAAACCTTAATGGAGAAGAATGCCTCTACCAGATTGGCCTGTAAGCAATCTGACTGTGTGTGTGTGTGTGGGGGGGAAGGGTAGTGTGCATTTTCTTGATTAATGCTTGATTTTGGAGGGCCCAGCCTAGTATGGGAAGTGCTACCCTTGGGCACATGATCCATGGTTAAATAAAATAGTGAGCAGAGCAAAGCAGTAAGGAGCATTTCTCCATGGCCTCTGCTTCAGTTCCTGCCTCTAGGTTCCTGTCCCGAGTTCCCTCTTTAACTCCCTTTCGCGATGGACTATAAGCTGTAAGGTGTAATAAACTCTTTTGGCCCCAAGTTGCTTTGGTCATGGTGTGTGTTACAGCAATGGAAAGCAAATTAGGGCAGTCCACTTCCGGAGTGGGGGTGAACTTAGATGGCTCCTTTCATAACTCTGTCCCCTTCCTGATGACTATTTCTTGGCTTGGGCTTTGGAATCAGGCCTTGAGGATTTGAATCTTGCCTCCTCCTGTTATTTAACCTCAGTGAGTCTCACTTCTTCATCTGTAAAGTGGCTCCAGTAACAAAATTGATTTTACATATTGGAAATGAGGAATAAGTAAGAGAATGTGTGTGAAACGTTCATTCAGCTTAGTGCCTGTCGTATCACGCTGTTTTCCTGTTTATTCCCATCACCAGACGTAAAGTTTGCGTCAAATTTTCAATCTGATGTCTTCTACTCTGTCTAGTACTTTATGCAGAAAACTCAAAAGATTTCTGCTTATATTTGTTTTCTGTGCAGGACATGAGACAGAAGGTGCCACCGGTGTCTCTTAACGGAGACGAGAAAGGAAGCCGAGAGAAACGGATCAAAAGAGAACCTCCCTTAGAACTCTTCCTCAACTGCTCACTGTCATGACTTTTAAAGCAGTGTAAGCCCAGAAAACTTGGAAAATATAAACCCAGTGAAACAATGAGGATATTTTAACTACAGTTTTATCTAAAAATCCCTGTCATCAATATTTTTATATTTCATATTTTTTTAAAAAACAAACCCACGTTTATTTATTGTGGTAGAGAGTAAATGGCATGCAATCAGTTCTTTGTATATAAATTGATTATAATCTGTATTCACCATTTGAATTTAAGCTAAATAAAGCAGAAACTATGCCTGCCACTGAATATCTACATTCTGCTACACTGAAAGCAGCTGCTTGTAAAGAAGATATTTAGTAAATTGCAACGTGGGTTTTAGCATTTTGGTTATTTAAAAAATAATACTGTCTTGTTAACATTTCTTCATGCCATTATTTCTCTTTTCTTTTTGTTAGTTACTTGATAGTTTATTACATAAGCATCCCAGAAATGATTAAATTACTCATTTACTGTTGAACATTTAGGATATGTCAATTCTTCCTTAATCTAATTAATATTGGGAAAAATATTCTGGTGAAAAGTCTGTTGCCTCCGTATTAGAAAGTTCCCTTAAGCTTTTATTCTAAATGAAGAAGTTTCTTCTTACAAGTCTTCTTTGAAAAAGTTCCAGAATTGTCTGTTCATTTTTTTTTATTCATTGCTTATGAAACATTCACTTACAGGTTGTGACTTCTTTCTTTCTGATGATGTGCAAAGTCCAGGCTGCAGCCTGACTTTCCTGTCCCCAGTGCAGGAAGAAGACGATCTTGCTCACATGTGAAGAGACAGTAACGCTGACAACCTTGAGGAATTAACACACAGGCAACAGAGGTGGAACAAAAGCCATGGCTTATTTTTATTGATTATTTTATTCTTTAACAAGTTCGTACATGTATATAATGCATTCTGATCACTCTCACTGCCTGCTCAATCTTCTCTTATTTCCTTTTTACCGTGTCACCTTTACTTCTCCCTAGGAGTCCCTTTTATTTCGTGTGTGTGTGTGTGTGTGTGTGTGTGTGTGTGTGACTGGTTTCAACCAGAGCCATTGTATTATGAGAGTTCGCAGCAATCTGTTTGAGTTTGGTGGCTCACCATTTGGTAACAACTGAAGACAATGACTGTCCGTGCCCCAGAATCCATCAGTAGCAAATATTTTACCAGGGAGTCCTGGGGCCCCATGAGCCTCTCCCTGATCCATGATTGACAGGCCCAGTCTTGTGTGGACTCAGTGGAAGTAAACTTAGCTGGTGTGAGATCATGTTGGCAATGGTTGTGTTATGCCCTGAAGATAGCATTTTATAGCCCTTCTCCTCCCTGTCTTCCCGCTCACACAGTCCTTTCCAGAACGTCTTCTGTGATTTACTGAGGCTTAGAGAGGATGATATAAATATTCTATTTGTGGATGGAGATTCAACTGCCACTTCTTCTTATTAGCATCTTGTAAGAAATGATGAGTCTCTGCATTTAGCATCCACATCAAAGACAATGCTATGTGATGAAGGTTGAAAGTAGCATTTGTCTATGGTTATAAGCAAAAATATTTAAGAGGCAGTTTGGTGCCATGTCAAGCTAGCCAAACAATAGTCGTAAGATCTCTCCTAATGCCTACGATCTCCATAGCCATGGGGTTTTGACCAGGTTTAGATTACCAGCTAGGTATGTATTCCCTTCTGTGGAGCAAGCAGTTTACAGTACAATTCTGGAGCAGCTGAGTACCCCATAGCTATTGTGCTACTATTGCAATGGTGGATACATCTTGCCCCACAAGTATGCATTGTATTTTGTAGGGTTCACAACTGGAAAATACCATTGATACTTCTTTCCAGCAGTCTGCATAACACCTTCTAGCACTATGAAAGCTAGCCAGTGGGGAGGAAGCTTCCAGCTCAGCTATAACCTGATTTTCTTGTGGCTTACAACTAACGTTTGTGGTATCTTCAGCAAGAGGGTATTAATATCTACTTTTGGCAGGCATCCAAATGGAAGGGCAAGTGCCTATATTGTTTAGGAGGCATATTGGGCTTTTCTAACCAGCTACTCACAAGGAGGTATTCACAGTAGCTAGGAAATGGGATCAGTCTAGCTTTCCATTAAAAGATGAATGGATAACGAAAATATGGTACACACGCACAATGGGATTGTATTCAACTGTAAAGAAAAATCAAGTGGTGAAATTTGCAGCTAAATGGATATAACTAGGAAAAAAAAAAGAAAGCTATACTGAGTGAGGTTGCCCAAACTCAGAAGATAAATGCTGAATGTTCTCTCACATACGTGGTTCCTTGCTTTGAGCCTTTAGGTTTGTGTGTTTAACTTGGAGTGCATGCGAAAGTCAAGAAACTAGAAAGGGCCATTGTGGGGGCTAGTAGAAGACAGTGAAGTGAAAGTAGAGGGGGCTACTGGAGGTAGGCAGGTGTAAGTAGTCATAGGGGTTAGGGAGGTACATGGACGGAGGGTGAATCAAAATGAAGGACACGTGGAAAGGCCATATGGAAAGCCACCATTTCCACTTTGTAGTTCAATTGCTAGGCTAAAACAAGAGTTAGAAGGGGTAATGCTGGATAATGCTGTCCCTAACACTATTGTTTAGTAAACAGAGCAGTTGTCTCTTATTCTACCTATCTTTTTTCCTCTTCCCTTTTTTTCTTTCATTCACATTTTTAAGGAAAGAAAGGAGGAAAAAGCACCTAAATTAATAGAATATATTTTTATGTATTGTGTGTAATGCAAAGAGAAAAACTGTGGAGGGAAGAGAAATGGATAAAGAGGGAAGAATTAGATAGAAACAAAACTAAGAAAAACCCTAAAAAACAAAAAGACCAAACCCAACATTTTTAAGAAAGAATAATTAGAAAATAAGAAGAAAAAGAAGTTAAAAAAAAAGTTTGTGTATAAAAGTATAGATTTGGGGCCGTTTTACTACATTTTGCTCTAGAATTTTATCTGATAAGCATTCAGAGATTTGAAGAGATTATCATGATTCTCTAAGTTTTCTTTTTTCTCTTCTTTGGGATATGTCTCCCTGATGATTTCCATTGCTTACCCGGGATACAATTTTCATATTTCTCAATAGTCCAGTTACCATTTCTGGGACAGGGTTCAGTGTGTCAGTTTCACTTTGACATGTGATGCTCTCAGTTGGATGGGGCGTTTCTGAGTGTTCCTGGCATAGGGGTAAACAGAACCAGCATGCGACAGCCACTCCATGCTGGGCACGTGGGACTCTACTCTTTTACTCTCTTGTCTCTTAAACATTTACAACAATGGTTCTACACTTTGATCTTGGACTTTTCCCCCTCTTTAAGAAAAACTGAGGGCTAGAAACAACTTTTGTTGGTTATCTCTAGTGAGGTCACGTAAGAGACAAAAACCAAATTTTAAGTACTAAGTTGTGAATTCATTTGAAAAGAAGAAAAATAAGTCAACGATGTTAACATTATTAGCATAGTGTTAGGAGAACATTTCCAATTTGAGACACTGAGGAAAATGACATTTTATATTTGTTCTGTCTTCAACATAGGACTGAGCCTTGAAGCTAAGGGTTTAAGTGGGAAGTCATGGGATTCCATCAAATCTGTCCTATCTGGTTCTCCTGAAAGTCCTCTGAGGTGGCCTCTAAAGTTTATATTTTCATTTATGGGTAAGGAGAGTGGAGCTACTTATCAGACAAGCATTCCCTGATAACCCTAGTGTCACAGACCAAGAGAACTCCAAATTTCATCCCACACCATTCTTGACAGCTTCCCCCATTGTGTCATGCTCTTACAGACTGTGGGGTGGCACCTGGCAGAACAGATGGGAGAATCAAGAGGTACGTGTGTGTGTGTGTGCTTTTGTGTGTGTGCTTTTGTGTGTGTGCTTTTGTGTGTGTGCCCACACACTGTATTGCTTAAGAGCCTCCCTTAGCCCTTCTTTGAGATCCATTGATCCCCATATAGGGGTGGAGTTCTACTGTCAGCAGGACACAGTTTGTTTGACAACAGGACAGAGGCATTTATGCAGGGTGTGTGTGTGTGTGTGTGTGTGTGTGTGTGTGTATAACACTGAGATTGAAGGAATAGGAGAGGGAAAAAGAAACAAACCCAGCAACAGTTCAAATACAGCCCTTATTTGTGGAATGAGACACAGTCCTATAGAGGGGAAGGAACTTGAAGTCATGCCCACTTGACCAGGCCCCCAGATGGTTCCTTCACAGCACTTGAAAAAGACACCTAAGACTCCCAGCCTGGAATCTTCTGTCAGATCAGTTAGAGTACCCCAAGGCACAGCTGGCAACCAAGGCTGTTTTTTAAGAGCTCAGCCTCTGGGGACACTGGTTCGGCTTTGGCCTGGTATTGAGTCTGAGAAGCTGGAGGGAATCTCCTCCCTTTCTCAGGACCCTTCCTCAAGGTTTCTGGTGGTGTTCTATCTGTTCCAATCTGTGTCCAGATAGTGTTGAGGTGCCTTCTCTTTCAAAGACCCGATTGTGCCTTTGTTCTTTGTTTCTATTCTTTGGACAACTGACAGTTCCTGAAAATCACACACTTCCCAGGTACAGAAGAGAGGGGAGTTTCAGGACAATTCCTCAATGTCCAGGGCTGCAAAGAGCTAAGCAAGGGGAGCATGTGAGGCCCAGAATAAAGGGAAGATTCTGTACAGGGCGGAGGCTGCCGCAGATAAGAAGCTGCACACTCAACTCCAAGTTCTCCAGTGCTCTGCTGTTCAGGGAGGAATGCCAGTGGTCTTCCTTAGAGGAGGCTGCACTGGTGCGATCAACAGGAATAGAGAGGCCATCTCCCTCTTCCAGCTCCTTTCCTCTGCAGTGGGTAGCTTCTAGATTTTAACCATTAGTTGTTAACGTTGTAACTATGGGTTTCGATAATCAGGACAAAGGAAAGCTGTACTCCATGACAGTTTCCTTCTTCCTCCCCTGGCCAGAAACTTGCTGAGAAACTGTTTTGTTGGAGGCTCTGCCATTAAGGCTGAGGATAGGGCGAGTTGGCAGAGTGCTTGCTTAGCATAGGAAAGGCCCTGGATTTGATTACCAGCAGTAATCTGATTACCAGCATGAACTGGGTAGAGGCATATGCCTGTATTCTCAGCTCTGAGGAGGTAGAAACAGAAGGATCAGAAGTTTAAGGTTTTCCTTGGCTATGAAGTGAGTTCAAGTCTAGCCTACAAGCAAACAAACAAATAAACAAGATTGTGTGTTTGTGTGTGTGTGTGTGTGTGTGTGTGTGTTTGTGTGTGTGTATGGGGGAGAGGTTCCCTGTAGTGAATAGAGCAAACAAATCTTCCTCTTTGTTGAAACTGACCATTCTTTTAGGGGGGTCAGATGATAGGATGGCAGTCTATATGAGACAAAGATTAGGACCCAGATTGGAAGAAAGGAAGTGATCAGTCAGACTAGGTAGAGACAGGCCCAGAGTTGGCCAGGGTGGGAAGCAGAGATTGAGGAGGTATTTAATAGAGACCTGGAGGGGGATGGGAGAGTAATAATGTGATTTCCCCACAATAGGGACAAATAATAGGGAGAGACATTTATCAGACTTGTCACCCTTAAAAACAGGTGAAGTGCTCGGACTGGCTTCTACCTGTTTATAATTGATGGGAAACACTTATCACAATTGTCACCCTTAAACACAGGTGGAGTGCTCAGACTGGTTTCTACCTGTTTGTACTGATGATCTCTTCCACAAACTGGCTAGGACTGAGTCCAGCTAACTCCCCTTACCCTAGCTGGCCTTGCTGATACTGCTGCCAAATGGTAAATGTACTTAAAGATTAAAAGAAAACAAAAATATCCAGCCTTTCTTGAACCTGGGTCAGCTGACTGAATTCTGTTCCCTGGTTTGCAGCTCCAGTGTCACACAGCAGAGTGAGACCTCGTAGCCTGGTACCCCTCTGACCTGTACTGCTCCCGTTGCTCCCCCCAACAACCTTCGGTCCACAGCTAGCTCACTTGCTTAGAGAACACCACCAACATCTCATGTTTCCTCAGAACTTGGATTTCCTCTTACAATGTTGTTCTGTTCTTCTCCGAGGACATTTTCTGAGAAGGAGAACTCTCTGTAGGTTTCTTTTCTTCCCTTTAAACTAAATATTATCTTTTGCTCATGCCAGGCCCTGTGCTAAAGGCTTTACACTTGGAATTTCACTTAACTGTGATGATCGTTCTTACTGAAAGATGGGGATGTCCCACAGAAGTGGGGAGCTGGTCTAATGGTCTGCAGGCCCACTGGCTAGTATGTTCTCCATGCCTAACATTTGTCATCAGCCAGAAAGCAGAAAGAACGTTCTGAAGTCCCTATCCCTTCAAACTCATGGAGCCACTCTCTCACTGGCCATTTTGGTTTTCTCATCCCTGTTGTCACAGAAAGTGACCGCGCAAAGGGCCTGCTGTCCTGCGTCCGATCTATGGAAAGTGCTGACATTGGCACTCTTAGCATGATCTGACCTTGGCATCTACCTTGGCGTCTATTCGGCAGTACCGAATAATGGCTGGACCCGGAGAGGCCCAGCTGTGGGCTGGCAGGCAGCCTGTGAGGTGTGAATGCTCTGTCGGGCAGCAACACTATACTGTGGATGGTGGCTGCCTGAACCAACCAAGCCTTTCGTTTTGGAAAGCAGTAAGAGAAGGTTAGGGCTAGAATAGCGGGATTAGAGGAGGCTGCAACAGATGCTGAAGGCTGGTGGGCACATGAGATGACCGGCCCACTGAAAGAATTCCAGTGGCTGACCAAGGTTTGGGCCTCCGTGACATTTGGTTCTGCAGTTGGATGGTTTCTTGGCCACTGTTCCCCATGAATTCTTACAATATATTTATAATATCTGACCAAACAGACAGAGAGTGTCAGGCTTTGATTATGCGGGCAGTTATCCTTCTTGCGTGGTTTGAGAGATTGCCACCCAGGAAGAGGAAGAACCCTTGTAGAATCACCAAAGAATCGAACATGGCCGCTGATAAGAGTTGGGCTTCTCTGCCTAGAGTTGGGCTCTTTCTAGCACTTCACGTAATGATCCCTACTCTTTGTAACCATCACCATTTCCTCTCAAAATCTCCAAGGGAAGTGACAGCCATGATTGGATAATAAGGGTTGGCAGACAAGAAGGATCTGTTCCAGGGTCACACAGCGAATGCTGGCTCACATAAGAACAGGGCTAACCATTTCTATAGCCCAGGTGAACACACACAGGGCCCTCAGACTTCATGCAAACACACAAGATACCTCCTATTGACCATTGTGAATGAAAAAAGCTTCTGTTGTGTGTCTCTCATATCGGGGGAATGGGTAGAGATTCCTCATCATGGAGAATCCCAATACCCCAGAAAGAGGATTCCATAACATGCTTCAAAGGATCCTAGTGTCCTGTTAGGCAAGTCTGAGGGCTTTACAATAAAAAAGTGTACCACTAAATGTAAAGCTTCACACTGAATAAAGCGGTGGTTCTCAGACTTCCTAAAGCTGCAACCCTTTAGTATAGTTCTTCACGCTGTGGTGACCCCCTCCCCCAACCATAAAGTTATTTTTGTTGCTTCTTCATAACTGTACATTTGCTAGTGTTATGAATTGTAATGTAAATATCTGATATGCAGATGGTCTTAGGTGACCCTTCTGAATGGGCCATTTGGCTCCCACGGGTTGAGAACTGCTGGGCTAAAGAATATGCAAGTCACTTATTTACAAACTATAGTTCATACATTGGGGTTTAGGGCAAAATGTTATTTCAAAGGAAAAGTTGAGAAAAGGTGAAAGAATGCCATTTTCTGAAAGGCTGTACATCACGAAGCCACAGCACATATGTATGCAGAGACAGAGAGCAGTCAGCCAAGTGGAGGAAACAAACGGTCTCCTCCATGCTTCCCAAAACCATACCCACTAGGGTAGCTGCAGGACTTCTCAGTCCTTGCTGGGCATGTGCTGACCTTCCTGTCTTTGGGACATAAGCCTTGGAATGCCTCGATACCCCTTGGCAAGATGCTCTGCACCTGCTGGCTTGTTTGTGGTGTTCTCTCGAACTCAGAGGTCTGGCTTCAGATTCTGGTGCTGTGGTCCTCAGGGGCGGGTGGGGCAAGAGGTTAGAGGCTGGGGTGGTAGAAACATATTCAGGCCAGTTTTCCCCCTGGCCCCCAACCCTCAACTTGTGGAGTCAGGTCAGGTAACTGGTTTCTGTCTCTGCTAGCCTGCCCACTTCTCTTGTTTGTCTTTTGCACAGCAGGTAAACACCTATGGGTACTTAAAGCTCCCTCCTGCCCCCCTCCTGCCCCTCGCTGCAGTCCAGTTTTCATTCGGCTTTAGACCCCTCTGAAAGGTCACCTCCCCAATACCACCAGATTTCCTCATCCCAGACACGGTCACCTGAGACCTAAGGCTGCTTCTTCAGGCTGGAAGCTTGCCTTAAACTGGATTCCACTGTGAGAGCCTCAGGCACCGCTCCCCAGATATGTTCTGTTTGGCCTGCATTTCTTTGTAATTTAAATCCAGAGTTAACACGAAATTGGAGTGTCATCCTCAAAAGGTCTAGATTTCTGTGTTCTTTTGGAAAGTGCGAGGTGTGGCCCTTCGTTTGTGCCAGTAATTTGCAGAATGTGAACAGCTGCTGTTGCTTCTGGGTGGAGAATGGTTGTGCTATTCCTCTTTCTTCTGGGCCACTATGAGTATCGTATTCTTTTTTTAATCTTAGTCTTAGGTGAAGTAGCCACATATTGCTAATACTTGCTACTATCTGTGGAGTTTTCTGCATGGTAGAGAGCCAACTGAGGACTTCACATACACATGCCATAGCTCACAAAGGTGCATGAGATAATATATTATCATTCTTATTTTGTAGCTGGTGAAGCCAAGGCCTTGGTGAGCTGAGAACTGCCCAGAGACACACACACACACATACACATAATAAAAGGCTGTTTACTCAACTGTGGAAAACACATGATTTCCAGGCTTTGGCAGACCCCTTCCATGAAGATGGCATCCATGAATGTGACTCTCAAAATGTTTCCAGCACGTATCTCCATTTGGAGTAGAAGTTTGTGTTTCCAGGTGTCCCCAGGGCCTTGCCTCTTGTATGTTCCCTCGGGTCACCCAGTGGGAAATCTGAGTCCTGACAAGGTCGGGCTTTATGTAATCCTCCTTGTCCCTCCTGCTCCTCCCCTTTCTGGCCTCTCTGCTCCTGGGCAGGCAGCGACATTACATTACCTCCCACTTTCATGTTTTCATTCAGCTATGTGGCCATAATGACCTCATCTTTGGCTCTTGCCTGCCTGTGGATTTAAGGTAATGCCTAAGGATGCTTTGAGCTGTGTTTGTACTTGCTCCATGATCCTGACTTCAGATCTCTGCCTCTCATCTATCCCACATCTACTCATTGGGTCCAGGCAGTATTCCTCTTAAAGCGCCAGTTGGATCATATTACTGGGTAGTGCTTCTCTGATGTCCAAATGCAAACGCAGCGGTTGCTCCTAGGCATAGCTTTCAAAACTCTGCGACACCGGGCAGCTTCTCCCAACACAGTAACCCATAATTCCCCTTTACATTTCCAGACCTCCAGCCAGTCAGAACTGCATTTCCCAATCTCAAACGTTCTCCGCGTTTTCCATGTTGAGACATCAGTCCTTTGTGCTATGCAACACTCTGTCGGCTCAACCTTTCTTGGGGTATTTCCCTCCAATTTTTGAGGCAAAGCTCAAATGCTACCTTAAAGGAGGCTTCCGTCGAACAAAGTCCTACCCCTGTCTTCATACCTTCGTTTATGTTTCCATCCAGAGAGGCAAACTGTCACCATTTGACAAGTATTTATCAGATATTTATCATCATTCATTTTTCCCAACATCTGGAAAAAAAAAAATCCCCCAAAAAACCCAACCAACCAACCAAAAACAAAAAAAAAAAAAACAAACAAACAACAAACCTGTTTACTATGTGGCAAGTCTTGCCTTAATGATATCATGTAAGGAAGAGAGCATAGAGTAGCAGATTCTGATTGACATGGCGAACTAAGTATGTAGGGAATGTGCATACCCACCCGGACCTGTGCCTGGGGGATGCCTGCTCCAGAGACAGACAGACCTAGTGGGCCTCATCCAGAATCAAGAGTTCACCAACAGATCCGGTGGGTCTGTTTCTCCTACATCCTGCCTCCTCCTTTGTTCTTGATTAGACACCATAGCCCGTGTGGCCCTCCTTGTCTATCTCTCCCTAAAGGAAATGTAGCCAGGAGAAGAAGCTGCTTCTAGGACCTGCAGATGCTGAGACACTCAGAGCTGCTACTGCGGGCTCTGTCTCGTTGTGGGCAGAGAAGCAGGAGAGACGGGCAACCCTGATGATTACAGAGCCTGCTAAGAGGCTGTGAGGGTAATGCTCTGTCCTCAGTGCCACTCTGAGGTCCGCCTGGAAGGGAGCAAGTTCTACCTGGCAGCCACTGTGGTGAGCTGATCACTGTAGAAATCAGAGGCAAGCCAGCTTTCCCTTGGAGCTCTGCTTCCTCAACTTCCTTCCTATCTCTCCTACTTTCTTAGAGGCTGGTGGTGACACCTACCCTGAAGAACAAGCACAGAGGCTCTGTACTTTATGTTTTATGTGGGTTTTTTTTCATGTGATACTCACAGGTTTGTTCTATTATTACTCTTATTTTGTAGGTAAAGCACTTCAGACTTGGAGGGGTTAAGAGATGTCTGCAGAGGAAAACCTAGCACACGACAGTGTCAGAATTCACACGCTATCTGATGCCAAATGCCAGGACCCTGTGTTCCATCACATGACAGCATAGCCTCCTATGCTGCAAAAATTATACCCAATCATGGTATAATTCGATGTTATTTGCCCTTAAAAGCTTTCCTTGACTGTTATGTCCCATACCGTAAATGCGTAACTGACTTAAACAGTAGTTAGCGTTCATTCATTTATTCAACATTTGTTACCTACTTACCAGTTACTCTTTGAATTCTTTTCTGGACTGGGCTCTGGGGATAGTTCTGCCCCACCTTGGGAAACATGGTTATTGTAGGGCAAGATCAAAGTTAGTATGGGATCTGTCAATTGCATTCTCATTGGTGTAATGCTTGCATTCGTTCCAGGGCCAGAGAAGGCTTTTTCCTATAGGCACTCCAATGAAGCCAGTATTAAGAATTCAGCCTGGACACATGGAAATTCAAGAAGCTGCCAAGTAGGCAGGAGGAGACACAACAGGGAGGTGCACTAGGCAAAGAAGTTCTGGATGGAGGTGTACGTTATAATTCTTTCTGCACCAGTCCTGTGGAGGAGAAAGGAATGGATCTGCCCAAGCTGTGCTCTGGGAGAGTGTGGTGCTGGGGTGACTGCCAAGTATTCTAGAGGTCACTTGAAGTAAAATCCCTCTCCTTTCTCCAGGGCACTGCCTTCCAATGTGTCAAAGACAATCTTGTCGGGTACAAAGATGGAGCCAAGATTAATTAGGCTGTGCCCTGTTGAATTCCCAGGCTCGGTCCAGGAGTGCCTCTCTCCATTCCTACCCACCAAGTAAGTGACCAGCATGACCTTAGCAAGCTTAAAGGGGATATGGGGAAAATTTGCTTTTTTTTTTTTAAAAGGTGGGGATTTTAGGCAGGATGTTTAGAAGCTGCAGTCCTTTTTGCTCAGTTGCTTTCAACCAAAAGGACCTGATGGGTTTCTTGAGACCCCACTAGAACTAACGGCTCTCAGCTTCTTAATGGATGCAGTGGACCACTGAGAATTACAAGGAATTGCTATGATTATCTCCTTAAATATATATATACACGCACACACATATAACCTGGAATGCAATTTTAGGGGCTTCTTGGAGTCCATCAGTGGACCCAAAGTGTAGTATTTCTGAGGAGACATGCACAAATGTAAAAATAAATAAAAATGACTTTAGGTAGTATGTAAAACCAACTTTTTCCTCAGTGTTTATTTCAGTGTCTATTAAAGTCATAACCAACACACCACACCTACAGTTTTGCAAGTGTTTCTGCTTGGCACATGATTAACTGAAAAAATGACTAAGTTGGTTTAAGGGGAACACTGAACTATCAATAGTTTAGAGGCTCATTAAGGCTGCACATGAAGAACACTTGTTTTGGATGTACTGCCCTAGTTAGTGGAAACTAATTAAACAATTCCATTGCACAATGAGGACAGTAAGGACTAGGTGGTTCTTGGTCATCCCAAGAGCGTGCAATAGCCAGAGACAGATGGAGAATGTCCCCAGGGCATCAAATCCCTAAGCCAGAGATTTTTCTATGACACTTTCGGTAGTCTTGCCTTCTTCTTGTGAGGTTTTAATCTCAAGGAGGAAAAAACACATCACAAACACATACACACACAACACACACACACACATACACACCACACACACACACACAGACACACGCATAAACACACACATATACACACGCACACCACACACATCATGCACCACACACAATCACACACGTATTACATACACAGATACACACACACATTATACACACATACAACACATACACACATTATACACAGGTACAACACAAATACATACACCACACAGATCGCACACATACATAACACACCCACATACTCACACACACACATAAACACAGACACCACACAGACACATCACACATATATACACACATATATACACATATACACACATACATAATACACATTATACAAATCACACACACCACACACACCACACACACCACACACACCTGGTTTAACTCTGGAAGCCGATAAAGCAGGCTACAACCCCATCCAGCCGTTGTATCACCAGTGTATTAGAAGAATTTTGTAAGTAGATTCCTTAGACTCTTCTGTCTTCTTACCCTTCTAAACAGAAAACAATTTCAAGATGCTTGTCATTCCTTTCACATTGTTAGAGATCTGCCTGTTTACAGTCTCAGGAAATCATGTTCTATTTTCTCTTGAGTCTATTCTGTTTTGCTGTTTTCCTGGAAAAGAATTAATTTCATATGCTGTGAAGCTTCCTTCAATTTGGTTTGTCATTGTGCTTGGTGGTCTAGTTGCCAAGTAGAAAATGATGGTACATAATTCTTCTGTATGGGTAAGTATCTCTGGGAGCACCATGCTTCATTCTGAATGTGTCCTCCCTAAAGGGAGATGGACATAGAGAATTGAGTCCAGAAAGAAGGCAGCAGGATAAGGAAGAGGCCACCGTCTATGGGAGCAACAGCTGACCTGGTACTGTCATGTGACAGAAGAATTCATGGCCACTCCAAGGTTGTTATTTACAAGTCTTTTAAAGGCTATTGTGGGGCAGGGCAGGGCAGGGCAGGGCACACATGCTGCCTGTCTGCAGGACCCTAAGGTACAAATGTCACCTGTCACTTCAGGGAGCAGGAAGAGTGGGCAGGTAGGCAGAAAGCAGTAGCTCTAGGGAATTTTGTGTGTGTGTGTGTGTGTGTGTGTGTGTGTGTGTGTGTGTGTACAGAGATGCAGGCTAGAAATACAATTTATAAAATTGAAATCTGACTCTTAAACAGCAGCAATAAATTTCTAAAGCATTTAAAAATATTGTGTGGCCAAAGAAAACACATCTGTGGTTAGCTCTGGCCTATGAATGACCATCTGCCTTTACTGGCCCTGAGTCGTTTTAATTTTCCTGGCTAGTGATGAATATGTGAACATGTGAGCCTGATGTAATCTCCTTTCTTTTCACTTTCTTCCTCTTCTTCCTCCTCCTCCTTCTTCTCTTCCTCCTCCTCCTCTTCGTCCTCCCCTCTTCTTCCTCCTCTTCTTCCTCCCTTTTCCTTTTCCTTCTTTCCTTTCTCTTTTTCCTTACAGGGTCTCATGTATACCAGGCTGGTTCAAATTCTCTTTGTAACCTAGGATGACTTTGAACTTCTGATCACCTCTCAAGTGCTGGTTTTACAAATGTGTAACATGATGCCCAGACAGGGATGGGGATTGAACCCAGACCCTTGTGCCTGTTAACAAGCACAACTGAGCTACATCTCCAACCGGGCCTATCCTCTCTCCTTTCCGTCCATCTAAAACTACTTATGTATTATTATTATTATTATGTACACACGCGCATACACACACACACACACACACACACACACACACACACAGCTTCGGGATGGAGTGGGATGGGGTGGGGGTTAGCATGCTGTGGTACATGCATAGAGGTCAGAGGACAACCCATATGTTCAGTACAGGGATCAAACTCAGGTTGTCAGGCTTGGCTATCACCTGGGTCCCAGCAATTCCTCTTTCTTGCATGGCAGTTTCTGTAGCATGACTATATTCAGCTTTCAGTGTACACACACACACACACACACACACACACACACACACACACACACACACACACACATACACACACACACACAAGAAAGCCTCTGAGAACTCTTTAAGGGGAGAAGTACAAGCCAGAACATTGACACTCAGGGAGTTGAGGGGCTCCTTCTTGGAGGGCCTGGCAATTTCAGGCAGCCTGCAGTAGTGGACAGTACCCAGAAACACCATGGGCCCCAGGGCAGGCAGCCTGGTCTCTCACGACACCTAGGTGTCAGATCCAAAGGAAATTCTGTTTCCACAAATTCTGGCAGCATTTCTCAGGAACTTGTGAAGCCAGTTCCCTTCTACCAAAGGAGCCATTTCACTTATCATCAGGCAGAAGGCTCCCTGAGGTGCCTATTAGAACATCAAAGAATGAGCCACCATCCAGGCTCCCTCAGTATCCCAGATACTTAGTTTTTCTCACCTCCTCCCTCACCCTAATCTCTCCAGCTCTTGGGCTTCCCTTGCCCCAGCTACCCATTTCTCCATACAGCCCTGTTACTTTGGCTATGTGCTTGCTCTCTTGGTCTTCTCTTCATCTTCATCTCCTCTCACCCTACTGTGCTCCTGCTTCTCTCCTGGCTGGGTCTAGTCTGCTGGCCATGTTCAGTCTACCACTTTCTCCTGTTCTAGACTCTTCCAGACAGCTCTGGCTGTTCTCTTCCTCATATCTTCAATAAAAGCTGTTCCCTTAACCATCTCATGGATGGGTCATATCAGTTCATTCACTAGGTAATTTTCTCATTGAACAAGTAACTTCCCTGCACTTGTTTGCTCCTCTATGAAAATGAGAGATGGAATTGGATTGGTCCCTGTGATTTTATGACAGTCACCCAGCCCCTCCATACAGCATTTCTAAGTTCCCATTCTTCTGTGTAGTTTTCACAAGTTTGCAGAAGCTGCCTGCCCCCTTACTGCCACCCCAGGGTCCTCTCTGCTTTGAATACCTTCCTTCTGTCATTCTCTATGTAACCTTGGCTAATGCACTCTTTAGGCAGACCTCCTCTGACCCCAGGCTAGGACTGTACCCCAGGAAAAGACACCATTCCATCAGAGCACTCGCTGTACCTGCACTACCCATGCATCTGCGTGGTCGTCAGATGATGTTTACCAGGTTACATTGTAATGGTGGTCTCCTCTAATTCTGTTATCTCTGATTGTGGAGTAATCAGCTAGTGAGGGCCGTCACACTGAGCAGTAGTTCTCTGTGTCAGCTAATGCATTAAAGATGATCTCAGAGAACACTAAAATGCATTTAAAGAACGTAAACAAAGCACTTCCTTTTGGACTGATTTAACCAAAAGCGAGCCCAAATTTCAATTTTTCACTTCTGTCCCTGTGCCTCCCATCTGTGTGTAGTTTGTGGTTACTGGCCTGTCTCTATCCTATGTTACATGTTCCTGATCTGTTTCTGTTGCCTATATCTGTCTATGTCTGAATCAGTGCCTGTTAGTTGTGGCTGTGCCTGTGTCTGACTCTTCCTAACAATGGGCTTTGCTTTGCATTTATGGAACAGCAAAGAAAACAGGACACGGAGAGGAGTGACAGATTCTTTATAGAAATCTCTAACCAAGTTTGATCATGGAAGAGGTCACTTTATTGACGCCAGCTGACCCAGTAAACAACACTTCAAACAGATGTTATCAACCTGTATTCACACTGCTTACAACATTAATGGTAGATGTTTATTGTTTAAGGTCGGTTTAACTTGTTGGCTGCTTTCAGCCAATGATGACTGTGGCATGCACATGCGTCACTCTGCAGGAGCGTGGAGGGGTGTTACAACTTCAGAGTAAAGCTGTGCATTTAGCTTAGGTTGTGAAAGCCTATTGCATGGGAAGTCCAAGGCATAATAGTAAGGTTGGTTATTTTGTTCTCTTCTGTGCAGGTTAAACTTAAACAACACATGGGTAGAATAGCAGGCCAAGTTCATAGTTTTAAATGATCTCAGGGAGTATTAATTTTTCTGTGGTCTTCCAAAAAAATCAAACTTTGGGGTAGTGGCCAAGAGATAAATTTCAAAAAAATGTATCACTACAGTTTGCCAGCTTTACTTCTGATCCTCACATCCAGGAGTACAACAAACTCGGCATGAACTTTTGGAGTTGAGAAACATTCACATACAGGCAAAGAGCAATGGCCAGCCTGGGCATCCTTTGCTGTCACTTGTTAAATGCATGACTCTCAGGAGGATGACTTTTTCTTTGCCTAAAATAACTATCCTTTTCGGAGATGCCTTCCTAGGTACTCCTAGGAAATGTGTGAACCAATATCTAGGCATCCATGACTCAGTCAAATTAACCATTACGCTGTTACAGATGAGAAAGCTGAGTATGTGGTGATGCTTCTGGTTAAGGTTAACTTGTGGGTTAGTTAGCACAGTGAAACAGTGTAAATGTTGCTCTAGTGTAAGTGTCCCTCACCCGACTCTTAATAGTAAAAGAAGAATTGGATACAGTGTAATCTCTGAAAACAATAGTCTCTGTTTATCTGCCACTGATCGTGAGCGTTGGTGTGATGATTAAATTTGGACGTCAGTCTCACTGGGTCAAAGGGTATCTACAGAGTTAATAAAGCATTTCTTCTGACGTATTCATGAGCGCGTTTCAGGGAAAATGTGCGTGAGTTGGAAAACTGGGTGGGGAACACTTGCTGTCCATGTGGCAGGGGGCTGGTACCCGATGGAAACGGTAAGCAAGGTAAGAGGGAAAGTGCTGATTTTCCAGAATGGGCATCAGAGCAGGTCCTTAGGCCTTTGGATTCTGGAATTTGCACCATTGGCTCTCCACAGACTCTGAGTCCCTTGGCTTCCCTGGTTCTGAGACTTCATGCTCTCCCTGACTTTCCTTGAAGGTTGTAAAGAGTTTGCTATACTATCTGTCTGCTATCTCTCTCTCTCTCTCTCTCTCTCTCTCTCATCTATCTATATCTATCCTTTATACTTATATAGATCTCTTTATGTGTATATACACAAACTCACACCCACACAGACACACACATACACACACACATACACATACAAGACATATACGTATATGCATACATTCGTTGGATTCTTTTTCTAGAGAACCCTGACTAATATTCGTAGGGAGAAGAATTGCTTTCTCACAGGTTTTTTGTTAAAAATAAATGATTTACATCATTTAACTACTTTTGGCACACTGTGGGCATGCAATACATGGAAGCCATAAAAATGTTTAGAAATCTCAAATTGGAGCATCCTTAGAAACATGGATTTGAGTTGGGGTTTTAGATATCCTTTTCCACCAATCCCTCTGACTCCAAAAGGACTCAAGTAGACATGGAACTAAAGAGGATATCAGGCAGAGATGATTTGCTTCCAGGAGACAATCTAGAAACATTTAGATTGTCCTATCTGAGGGCAAGGAGTACTGGCAACCAGTGGGTAGGAGGTGGGAAGGCAGTCAGTAGTCTACATAGTAGAAAGCAGGTTAGTAGGAATTGTCAACAGTAGGTTAAACAGTAACCAGTAGTATGTCTGTACTACCTTGTTTATCCTAGAGCCTGTACACATGCAACCAACCAGCAACCAGCACAAGACAAAAAGCCACGGCACAGACTCCAGCCACGAGCCAAGCTGACTCACTTACCGGAGACTGGCTTACTGGAACAGAGAAGCCAGCTTTTGATCTACGCACAACTCCTCAGGAAGGTAAAGCTTCAAGGAAGTTGGGTGTCCCTGGTGTCCTATACAGAATGGTCAAGTAGCATGACATATATCTGTGTCCACACCCTCTTCCTTCCTATGCTTTCCAATACTGAGCAGTTCCTGTTCTGTGGAAGTGTTCAGGAAAATTAGAGGTAGAGAGGCAGCAGGCAGTAGTGGAAATGGTGTCAGGCTGTGCATGAGGTTGTGTTATCTACTGCCTCTGCGACTCTGGTTAACACACTTTCCTGTCTTTGGTTCCAAAGTCTTCATCAGTGAAATGCAGGGGTGGGATCGGTGACTTTGCAAGTGTTCTTTGTGCTTAAGTCACGCTGAGTCTTAGGAAGGTAATATTGAGATTCTCTTATGGACAATCTGTTCTCCCATCAACTGTGAGAGGCAGAATATTTTAGAATAATGAGACTCCCTAGGTTAAGAATTAAAGGCTTTTACAAAACTATGTTGGAAGGATGTCTTTCTGTTGCTTCTATATACTTCATGGAAAGCTACTTGAATGGAAATAGTAATTCTAGTCTTAGTAGGTTAATGCCAGATTATATAAGATATTGAAGGCTCTCAAACACAGAGCAAGTGCTTCAATAAATGGAAACTGTTGTTATTATTGGGTGATGTGGTGGGATCTGCAGTGGTGAATTAAAATGAATAAGAAGTATTCTTTACAAGAGCAGAGCTTGACATTCCACCAGGGTAAGAGCCACAGAGTAGGGTGAGGCAGAAGAATGCCCACTGAGACACAGATGTGGCTGTATTTAGAAAGAAAATCATTTCAACTGGAGACCAGAGGAGGCTTCGATAGGTGGAAAAAGCAAAGCATGGGCCATGGCACCCCAGTATACGTTGGGAAATAACCTCAGCTTCTCTAAGGAACGGTTAAATGGCACAAACAAGCTTTCTCTGTGAACTGCATTCACCCTACATGTCAGTGGAACTGATGGATCCCACAGAATACTTTATGTCCTGTCTGAGAGCAACAACCTCTTCTCCAAACACCAAATACATTCTGTATCCAAAAGGAATATAGCATATATAGCAGCATATCATGGCACAGATAAAGAGAGGAAGGACAGAGAAGAGCAAGAACACTTGCTGAATGTCTTTTTCACTAGTAATTCAAATGGGGAGTTGTAGCAGTACACCTATGGGGTGGCTCTCCAAGGACACCAAGGAGGCATGCAAACTCTGCCAGACCTCAGCAGAGGGAACCACCGTCATGGTTGCCATTCTGGATAATGGAACCCGAGTGTCACAGTTCAGGTGTTTTTTTTTTTTCTTTAACTTTTTATTTATGTATGCGAATGCTTTATCTGCATATATGCCTATGGGCTAAAAGAGGGCATTGGATCCTGTTGCAGATGGTTGTGAGCCACATTGTGGTTGCTGGGAATTGAACTCAAGACCTCTGGAAAAGCAGACACTGCTCTTAGCTTCTGAACTATCTCTCCAGCCCCCAGCTCAGGTGTTTTTTATTGATATGGAACTCCTCACGTGTTCTACTGAGATAGCACATGCAGATCATTATCAATCAAACATCTCCCACATAAATCCAACACCTGCAGACAGTACAAAAATGCCAAGACCTAGGAAGCCCCTCACCCAGCGGTACACAAAGCAATTATTTTATACATAACTAAAAATAAACTTCTACAACAGAGAGCTCAGAGAGTAAATGTCTTTTAGTCAACACTGTTTGCTATGCAAGACTCACCCCACAAGCTGCATAAGCTCACCTGCTACCAGGGCTCTCAGGAAGCAAGGCTGCTTGCACAAGGGGACTGTCAGACTCAAAGAGCGGGAGCAGACAGAGGAACTGAAGCAGGGCCCACACAGTGCAGGAGAGCCACAGGTCTGCTGTTAAGGGTGCTGTCTTCTCGCTTACATGAGACACCAAGGGTGAGAAGGAAGGTCCTGCCAACAGCTGGCATGAACAGACTTGGGCTATTCTAATTTTGCCATGTACCCATTTTGGTGTCTCCTACTTTATAGGTTGTAATGGGATTAAACAGGAAGCCACAGGTAAGGGACCCTATTGCAAGATGCAGTGTTCCAGAATAAGAGCTACTACTGTTGACGTTTTCAAAAATAAGAAAACTAGCGAAGAAAGGGTGGTCTTTGCCAGGGTCTTGAATGGGGAAATGATGGCAAAGCTGGACGAGCCCTGAGCTGTGGGGCTGGAGGCTTCGGGGATGGGATGGAGGAAGAACCGGGCCACCTGACCAGTCTAGGCTCTTTGTTTCAGCCATCTTCAGCCCCAGGAGTCTGGGCTGGGGCTGATAAACACAGCCAGAGACATATCCGGTATGCGTTGCTGCAGCCCCTCCTTGGAGAGGAGGCCAAAGCAGGTTTGTTGTGGGAAGCCCTCCGGGAACTGAGAGGAAGAGCTTGGGAGGACGTGTGGGAAATCAAGCCAGCCAAGAGAAATGAAAAACACATTAGCCAGTGTGAAGGGAAGGGGAAGCAGAGACACGGCCGATCCATAGCTTCAAATGTTTCCGCCATCTGCAGCAGAGGTGAAAGTGCCCCGCGTAGGGCCAGCTCAGTCCCAGACCTTATGCCACCGCAGTAAGATAGCTCTGGGCCTTTCTGTCAAACCTTCTCACAGAGAATACCCATGATGCCATCACTCAGATGCAGACTCGACGAGTTCCCACAGCTTGGCCTCCAGGTTGGTCTGTGGAGAGGACAAACATTTTGTGCATGGTGCCTTTTCTGCCAGCTAGCTGCCTGTGGTTTGTTGAGCATGGCTATTGACCTCTTTGGGACTCTGATTCCCTAACAAGGCATCCAAGTGGGACGTTATGAAGTCTTTTCTAGGTTTAAAAATATTTGGCGTGTGGGGGAGGAAGAGAGAGAACAAACATTTCTTAAGTAGAACTGGTTGCCAAGTAGTTTACATATTTATGCATAGCATATCTCTGAGTCTTCATGGTTTCCCTTTAGAGAAGGCATTAATTCTGGTTTGGCTGTGAGGAATATGAAGCACTTAGAGGTTTGAGATATATCCAAGGTTACACAAAGTTGAAACTTAAAGTCCTATCTATTGCTCTTCAAAGATCATGGTAGAATCAAGATAATGCATATGTTTGCCCTCTGCAAATGGCATCGATAAAGCATGTACTATTTGTTTTCTTTATGTTGTAGTTTGATTGTGAAATGTCCCCCACAAGCTCATGTGTTGGAACATTTGGGCCCCAGTTGATAATGCTATTTTGGGAGACTGTGGAACCGTCAGGAGCTAGACCTTCACTGCAGGGAGTAGGGGCTGGGGGTGGCTTTGGAGGTTGGAGAGCCCAGCCTTACTTTCTGTCTGTGCCCTACCTCCGGACTGCAAGTGCAATGAGACCCACCACCCTACATACACTCGGTCATGCCTTTGCCCACTATATAGGTTACATCGCCTGAAAATGTAAACCAAATAAACCCTGCCCCCTTCAAGTCGCTTTTTTTGTCAGATATTTTGATCACAGTGATGAGGAGAGAATCAATATACTCTCGTTTGTCTCGTGTTCCAACTTGAGACATTTTAGAGGAAAGAGCTCTAATTTTGGAAGTGGGACAGGCTGATACTTCTTCTCTGCTGAACTCCACATCCACTGATGTCATCCCATTGGTACCTTGGAACCAGTCATGGCAGGACACTTACATTACAGAAATGCACAAATATTACAAATGAGGGTGCAACTGCCTTCAAATCATGGGAGGCTGACTTTATAATGTGACACTCTTCCTTGTCCTGAGCTGAGAGAATATGCCCTTGGAAATGGACGGTTACTTGACACTGTTGGGACGTATGAGAGCACCTAGTATCTTGCTGTCCTGGCATAGATCGGTAGAGGTGTTATAAACCAGAGCACTGAAGGAGCTGAGAACCCTGCTCTGTCCAGCTAAGTAGACTCTCCCGTGGTTTCTGTAGAACCCAATGTGATTTTGATATCCACAGCCTGAGAACTGCTCACTTAAACTACAGCCCAGGCTCACCAGGATGGTGAAGGTAAGCACGTAGTCAAATCTCTAGATTCTAAAGTGATTCTCAACCTGCCTAATGCTGTGCCTCATGCTGTGGTGACCCCAACCATACAATTATTTTGTTGCTACTTCTTAACTGTAATTTTGCTACTGTTATGAATCGTAATGTAAATATCTGATATGCAGATGGTCTGAGGTGACCCCTCTGAAGGGGTCGTTTGACCCCTAAATGGGTCAGGACCCACAGGTTGAGAACTTCTGCAGGTGTTTGTTGCCAAAGCACAGGCCTGAATTTCACTTTCATTCCTGTAATCAGGATAGTTCTTGCCTGGTCTGGTGACCTGCTTCAGGGCACAGCATTGAGATGGTAAACTGGAGGGCTCTCCTTGGGTCTATCACTGGAGGGTGGGGGAAGCGCCCTTTCGCTTGCTTTCTGATCCTGCATCTGGGTTTTGACCCCAGCTTGTTTTGGCCTGGAGATTAAATGACAGTGAGACAAACACACCTGTGCCGCTGCCCCGACCCTTGTGTTTTCTGGAACTCTCTGCTCCTCCCAGCAGCGGCTCTTCTCGTACAGCACTGACAACCAGCCTCTGGCCTGGCTGGAGAGATATGGTGATCCCAGCTCGTGTTTCCAATTTCCTCCTCAAAACTCAGGTTAGCTTTTCACACCATGGTGTCCTACTCAAGAGGCCACTTGGCTTTGATTTTAAGGCATCCCTTTCTGCTCTGTGTTTGGAGTATGACCAACTCAAACCTAATCAGCAAAATCTCCTTTGGGCGGAGATACAAGTCCTTATGTCTGTGGGGCAGAAGCAAGCATGCTGGGGACACTTGCCATGATCTTGCTGGATGATGTTGCCTGTCTGGGCTTCTGCTTCCTCATTTGGTGATTTCCAGTAGAGATCTATTGGCATTTTGTGTGGGAAGATACTTTATTGTCTTGCAGGAAGTTCTGAATTCTTGGCCCCTAGCCACAAAATGCCACAGAACCGGCTTTGTCGTGGTGACAAGTCCGAACACCCCCACGCATATGCAAGAGGCCCCATGAGGCCCCGTGGGCTGGGTGCTCTTCTGGGTCTGTATTCCCAGTGCCTCGGTTTCCTCATCTGGTGAGTGAACTAGCTTTTCCAGAATCTGGACTTCAGCCTCAAGAACTGCATGGGAGACTGAGTAATCTCCTGACCTGTCAGGGACCTGCACTATTTAAGTTTAGGTTTATCCGGCTCGTAAGCAGTCTAGAAAAGAACTTGCTTGGTCAAAACCTCCTGTGGCTAAAAAAAAGTGTGAAGCCACCGGCCTGGCCCAGAGGCTGCTAAATGACAGCCTCAGAGCCCAGAGCACTTTGCAGACATGTTTTGTTTGGCATGGGATTTTGAGATAGTTGGAGCTTGTGTTTAAAAACCCGGATTTTTAGCTTTTGGAGGAAAAAGACATTCAGAACAAGGAAACAAAAAGACCTGGCAATACTGGCTCCAGATTACCAGAAGGGTAATGTGGACTGCTGCTGGCTGGTTGAGGTTGTCCCTTAGGTGGGGCTGCTGGTCATTCTTCACTTTCCTAGTCTGTCCTATAGGCAACTCAGGGGATGCTGGGATCAGACTGCTACTTTGCAGACTAGAATATCTAAGAGAACTTTTGAGAGTCCAGGGCTGAAGCTCTAAACCAAACTAACGAGTCTCTAGAGGTGAGGTCTGGTTGTTAGTACCTCAGGAAAGAGACCCAGCAGACTCTAAGTGACATCAAGTTTAAAAACCTGCCCCTGAAAGCCCGTATATCTAGAAGGGTTTCCTCCTCTCCTCCTCATGCCCCAACCACCCCCAGCTTCTTCCTCTGTCCTTGCAGTTGCCCGGACACATCCTATCAAGTCTCTTGCCCAGCCGTTGAAGTCTTACAGGAAGGTACTCCAGCTTCCACTATATTCCTTCTTTCTAATTGGGTCCAGTCGGTGATCGGTTCCATGAAGGCTCCAAAGAGCTTAGACCCCTCTGTTGGGACCTCAGCTACTCTTGCAGGAAAACTCTATAAGCTGTATCACTCACCTGCTCCCCTCAGCCTCTGCCACAGAAGCAAGTTCAGGCTCCTGCCTGACACTTCACATCTGGATCGACAATTTCAGGGCCCCTCCTTCCTCTCTCTCTCTGGTACTTTATGTAGATGTCAAAAACATTTGTGAAGCAGGCAATCTTACCTTTGGCACTTCTGACAGTTTAGGAGAGTTGCAACCACAGATGTTCAGCGCCACACCTGTCCTGTGTCCCTTGGGGCAAAATTGCATCCACTGAATACCACTGCTGTAGAGTAATTGGGGCAGGAATGAGATGTGCTGATTTTCCAGTTCTATGCCATGACTCCTCTTGTATTCCTGGCATCTCCATTTCCCTTTATGGTCCTGCCTCAGGATCTGCAAGTGGGTGGGTTCCACCTGCAGATATCAAAATCCATGATGCTCAAGTCTCTTATGCAACCTGGCAAAGTGTTTGAATACAACCTTCACACAATCTCCCTATATAGATTAGGTGACCTTTAGCTTACTTATTATATATAATGCCATGTCAGGGTGCCATAAATAGTTGAACTGTATTGTTTAGGGAATGATATGGGGAAAGACTGTTCATATTTAGTATACATGCCTTTTCCCCTGAATATTTGTTATCTAAATGTTTTTTATAGTCAGTTGGTTGACATGGAAAGAGGCTGGGATGTCTCTGATCCAACCCTCTTCTATTGTTCATCACCGTAGCAATAATAATGGATAATCCAGTCACCCAATTTTTTGTTTGTTTGTTTTTGCTTTTGGCTTTTGTTTGTTTTTTTTGTTTTTCAGGACAGGGTTTCTCTGTTGTAACTCTGGCTGTCCTAGAACTCACTCTGTAGACCAGGCTGGCATTCAGATCCACCTGCCTCTCTCTGCCTCCTGAGTACTGGGTTCAAAGGCATGAGCCACCACTGCCTGGCAGTCACCCAACTGTTAATAAATCTGGCATTCTTAGATTCCTCTGGTTCTAGTGGAGTTGTCTGTGTCATCATCACATCTTACCGCCTCCTTTACTGAAAATGTCTAGAGCCTTCCCCTCCACTTCTTCCCACCACCTTTTGTGCCCGTCTTACCTCTCCTTCCCACCTCCGATGAGGACTACTGCAACAGAGTCTTTCTCTCCTTTAAAATCCATACTTCTTACTGCACCCAGGAGCCTCTAAGAACTGTAAACAAGATTGTGCCACTTGCCTGTGTAAGAGCCTTCGAGACTTCCCATTTTTAAAATCAACTCCGCATTTGTTCCTAAGGCTGATGAAGCTGAGCCAGCCCCAGACAACTCTCGCAACAATTTTCCAGTTGCATCTTCTTTATTCCATTCCAGCCGTATTGGCTGCCTCCCACTCATTATACCAAACAGTTTCTTGCCCCAGAGCCTTTGACTATCCTATTTTCTCTCCCTTCCTCCTCCTCCTCCTCCTAAATCTTACTTTCCACAGATGGTTTCATGCATTTTCAATTTGAGTTCTGCTTTACCTCCCCAACCCCGAGTTACTAAATGTTCGTGAAATAAGCTGAATGAATACAACACATTCTATTTTCCAAGCAAATTATTACAACTCTAATTACCACATTTACCTTTTAGTTTCCTGTTCATTTTATTCCATTAGCATGTGTGATGCCAAGACCTTGTCATGTCGTAATTGTACTGAGACCTAGCACAGAGCTTGGCACACGGTATGACCACAGTAATTCTCTGAAAGGGAACCATCCTGATGTGCTTCAGGGCTTAGGCCCCTCAGTGCCCTCATAGCAAATGTTGACTGATGTTCTTTACGTACTGACATTTCATGATGCCCCACAGGCTCTGAATCAGCAAAATGTCAGTCTGCAGTGGGCCACTGGGAATTCCATGAGTCACTCAGGGGATTATTACTGTCTTCGTGTCTCTGTGACCATAATAGGCTTTTGGTGGAGTGGTACTTATTTCTTAACATCGGAGGGAGATGGAAACTTAGAAGTAGTCAAAGCTCACTTGACAAACCGGGAACACATACATCACTTAACATTGTGATTCGCTCACCAAGTGCCAAGCCTCATATTAAGATGTAAAGTAGGCCAGAGAGATACTCAGTCGGTAAAAATGCTTGCAATAAAAGCTTGAGGACCTCCATTTGAGTCTCAGAACTTACATAGAATATTTCTGGATGTGGTGGTGTGCACTTGTGATCCCGATGCTGGGGACCTGGAGACAGGTAGATTCCAGGGGCACACAGGCCAGCCAACCTAGCCTACTTGGTGAGTTCCAGGACTGTACGATACCTGTACTTGTCCTCTGGGCTCCACATGCATGCTGATACAAGTGCCTACCCCATACAAGCACGCACACACACACACACACACACACACACACACACACACAGAGTGGGGAGCTAAAATATATTCCTGAATTATTGCCTAGCAGGCCAAACCACCTTGAATCACTGGTGGGAACACTGCTGTTCTTGTGAGCCTCCCACACATGCCCTGGTACCCAGTCCAGAGCTCTGACCACGACATGGACTTTGTGGAAAGACTGAGATTTGATTTTCATCAAAAGCTGAGGGTTGGCAGAAAGTTTGGTTTTCAGAGTCTGTGATACTTCCTCATTTTCAAAGGAGAATTGAGGTATTTAGGGAAATATACTCCTTCAAGTTAAAGAGATGGCTTAATGCTAAGCTCTCATTACCCGTCAGTATGGGATAGAAGGAAATGCCCGTGAAGCTGAGTTGTTAAAGGTTATAAGAAACAGGAGATGAAAGTCTAATAGAACAGGGAAACTAAAGGATAATAAGAAAGGAGGGACGAGTTGGCTGTACAAACTGTGAATGAGGCTAATTTGAAACCTCAAAGTTCAAGACAAAGAGATTCAGTAGAGGAGGGAGTACGGTTCTGGGTTTTTTGGTTTTTTTTTTGTCTCCCTTTTCTAAGAATTTAGCAGGTGACATCATACATGTCCCTTCCCCTGTCTAGTCTTATGACAATGAAAAGACTACAACAAATGAACCCAAATTTCCAGAGTTTTATTTACTAGTCACTTTTGACTCAAAGCTACAGACTCCTGAATAGAACTGAAGATGCAGAAGATGTAGTCTAACTCTTTTTTTTTTTTTTTTGAGCGACAGTACAGATAACAGTAGCAAATGTAGAAGTACTTTACTTGGGCACTGAGCTGGCATGATGAAGTTCCTGATGACTCCTGAACACCACATCACCACTTCTGCTCTCAGACCCCCAAATCCAAGCGCACTGGATCTGAACCACGCATAAACTCCTTTGCATTTATATACGTATTTTTGAAGGTTATAAAGTATACGCTCATATTTTATTTCATGTAAGTCTCAGGCCTGTGAAGGTGATGTTCTTCTCAAATTACCAACAAGGAAAGCAAGACTTTGCAAAAAGAAGTGATCTCCCCAAACTCCCCTGTTACACTAGTCAGCAGAAGTGTGCTCTCAGCTCCTCCTACAAACTTCTCCTCCCAGCTCAACACCCCAGGGACCTGCACGCTGTAGGTACCTCACCTATCCTGTTGCTTCAAGACAGGTGTGGCTAATGGGAGTCAATGATCTGACACTGGAGGCGAGCATGGGAGAGGCCAGGTATTTCTTCTGTTCTTTCTGCCTCTAAGAGCAAAACTGGGAGTGGCTTTGTGTGTTGGGTGTGTTAGCACAACAGTTCTCAACCTGTGGGTCTAGACACCTTTGGGGGTTGAACAACCCTTTCACAGGGGTCACCTAAGACCATCTTCATATCAGATTACGTTATGATTCATAACAGTAACAAAATTATAGTTACGAAGTAACAATGAAAATAATTTTATGGTTGGGGGGGTCACCACAACATGAGGAACTGTGTTAAAGGGTCGTAGCATTAGGAAGGTTGAGAACCTTCTGCTCTAGAGGAAATAGTCACCGTGGGAGCAGCAGAGAATGACTGCTCTAGGTCCTGCCAAAGTGTCTTGCCTTTCTGGATCTGGTAACACAGTCGTCTGTGTTTCTCCAGGCTCAAAAGGAAGAGCATCTCCCTGATGTTAATTTCTGTAGTGCCCAGCTCCCATTTAGCTTCTTAGTTTTTCTGTCAAATGTACATTTGATTCTGCATATGGGATTCCTCCTACCTTATCCATGGCACATACGTTCCAAGCCTTCCAAGTGGGTGCCTTACATAGAGGGTTGTACTGAACCCTGTACATAACTGAATGAACCATTAAGTACTTAGCAGAGTGTGGGTTTGGATATACAGTGTGGATATTCTGGATAAAGTTCTAAGTGAAATGGAGAGGGATGTAGTGAGATTTTATCATCCCGCAAATGTATTTTTAGAATTTTTCATTTAATACTTTTGGGTCATGTTTAACCACAGATAACTAAAACTAAAAAAGAAGAAATAAAGGAATAAATTGGGAATACTCTGTCCAATTTCTTAGGTCGAAATACCTAGCAACTGTATTCCTGGTTCTTAGACTGAGTTGTTAGACTGGAGCATCACTATTATGAGCCACCATAAGTACAGCAGAAACAGACCAAGACAACATACCAGATGTGCTTTCTGTAAACACACACACACACACACACACACACACACACACACACACACACAGACACACACACACAGACACACACACACTCTCACACTGTTATACAGTGCCATGTATGTATGGGCAGCTTATGCTAGGCTGATCTCTTTCCATTGTGCATCTCTAGATCAGTGTCTAGCCTCTAGAAAGCACCAGAAAGTATTTGTTAATCTATGCTTGTTTGGCAAAAGAAACCTCACTAGAGAGGCTGTTTAGTTTATGTTCACATCTCTAAATATCAATGAAACATAGGAAATGCAGATCCTTCTAGCCTAAAGCCACTCTGCCACCTACACTCAAGCCACACAGGTGACTGCATCGCTAGTAACTTCCGTGGAACTGGTCTACCTTTTAGCTCGATGTAGTCATTTTAGTCAGGGAAATATTAATTACTGAAAATGGGCAAAATTACAATCATTTGAAAAAAGAAAGAGGATGAGCACTGTGTGAAAGACACCGGAAACATGGAAATATGCATATTTTAAAATCATTTCAGTTTCCATGTTTGTGCAGTGGCCTGGGCTCAGGAGGCCCCTATGTGGGACTCCATTCTGCTATTGACCCATTGTGTGTTTCCTTACTAACAAGATGGAGGGTAAGACAAAAGGATCTCTTGCTAAAAGATGCAATAATTCATCAGCATCTAGAGAGGCAAGTCCCA
Source organism: Cricetomys ansorgei (assembly GCA_026225945.1). Lineage (NCBI taxonomy): Eukaryota > Metazoa > Chordata > Mammalia > Rodentia > Nesomyidae > Cricetomys > Cricetomys ansorgei. Next base: position 341,108 of record JAMJFZ010000242.1, on the reverse strand, counting down.
TGGTCTTAGCACATCAGGCGAGACCTCGGCTACTCTCCACTCAGCTCGCCTTCCCAGCCTCATCTGCTTACCTCATCTCATCTCATTGGCTGCCCCTCTATACATCTCCCAGAATGCTGCCTGCAAGTCTGGGTGTTATATTTTGGATCTGACATGTCCTCTGAAGCATTACGGGTTGACAATTTTGTCTCCAGCTTAGCAATGCTGAGAGGAAAGGATCCAACAAGGTGTGGCCTGAGCTGAATTTTCTCAAGTGTTTGTTCCAGCAATAGAGAGCTGTCCAACACACATGGCCTTTGCAATCATTTCCCCTCAGTCTCTCTTCTCTGCCTTCTTTTCCTCATTTGTGACTTTGTCACCAGGAGGCCTTATGGAAGGCTGGTTAAAGGATGATGGGTGTACGTTCTAGGTCAGTAGTTTTCTAGTTGTGTGAGGTGGGCATGTTGCTTCCTAGCAGTGGGGGCATTTTCCTGGGACTGAACTCCTGTGGTCCTTAGTTTATTCAGCTGTGAGAGTGCTAGCAACATGTATTGTAAAGCTTTTAGGTTTAAGTACAGAGAATGACTTTTTCCATCTTTTAGGTTAGGCATAGAATTAGCTAGCTGGTGAATAACTATTATGGGAATTATTAACAAGAATGAACAGAGAGAGCCCCACCATGGTGTGTGTGTGTGTGTGTGTGTGTGTGTGTGTGTGTGTGTGTGTGTGTGTGTGTGCAGATATGCCTGTGCATTTTCCTGTTAAACAGTGGGAGTCTTCCCACTATTATTTAAACCTCTGTTGTCTTGGTTGTCTATCTTCTAGCATAGAGATTGATCTTGCAGACACTGGCACGCTGACATTAAATCCTGGCAGAGATTAAATTGTGTAATATGTCCTGTGCCTAAAACAGTAGGAGTCACATAGAGAGTTTCGATGAGGTGGCTGCTAGGGTTACTATCCATCACCTGTGTCCTACAAGGCTTTGCACTTTCTTATCAGAGCTGTTATTCTGCTGTCCCATCGTTACATGTGTACATCCTTGTTGAGCTGTGAGCTAGTTAAGGATAGGAAACTCTTATGGACTAAACTGTGTTCCTGAAAAACTCATATTTTGCAACTCTAAGCCTCAGCACCCCAGAACGTGACTGTATTTAGAAATAAGGTTTTGAAAGAGGAGATGAAACTAGAAGGAACTTGCTAAAGTGTTCTGCTCGCTAGTAGAAGAGAGATACTGAAAGTGGAAATACACAGAACAACATACCACATGAAGCATCAACAGCAGGGTGGCCATCAGCAGGTCACGTTCAGAAGCCAGGAAACCAGTCCTGCAGATACTTTGGTGTTAGGCTTCCAGTCTCCAGAGTGGTGAGAAAAATAGAAATGTCTATTGTTTAAGCTACTTATTCTGACATATTTTGTTATGCTAGCCCATTAAAGTAATGTCAGGACTAGAATTTTGTTTACTCATTCATCAAACCTCATGGAACATCTACTATGTCCTGATTTGTATAATAGGATATACAAGACTGATAAAGCAAAGAAAGACAAAAACAGCCTCTGCTCTCAGGAAGCTCAAAGTCCAGTGGGAGAGGCCGATAATCAGAAGATGACAAAAGCCAAGATGGTTTGCACTGAAGAAGAGGGGCTTGTGTACTCAGAGCAGGGTCAGGTGGGAGCAGATAAGAAAGGGACATTCAGCTGTGTCTGTCTGTGATACTATGGCAGTTCTATCCTTCATCTCTAATACTATGACAGTACTATGCTCACAGCCACTATTCTATAATACTCTTGACTTTACCCAAGAACTGTTAGACCATTTTATTCCTGTGACACAATACCTGTAAAGGGGGAAATGTAGATGTAGATGTATGTGTTGATCTGTAGTTCATTTTCGGGGTTCATAGCAGAGGACAGTTTATTCTTTGTTAATTAAATCCCCTGTCCTAGTTCTGGAGTGTATCAGCCTCTGTACAATCTAATCTGCTAACCGGGACCTAGAATGTTTCATCCTCTGAGACTTACTGCTGACTGACTCACTCTGACTAGTTGTCTTCTGCACCCCCAACTGTAAATAATAAATCATCTGCTTCTGATGCTCTAATTTCTCTCTTAGCTTAATCTGGACTGGCTCTGCTCCTCTCAGCTTCTTTTTCTGAACTGAACTGTGAGCTGATACACTCAAACTGCCTGACTGAACTAACCCTCCATTTCTCTCTGATCTTTGCCTCTTGCCTGCTTTCCATCTGCTTCCACCTCACTTCTTTCTGAGCTCTGCTTCCACACTTTGCTTCTGCCTTGTTTCCTTCTCTGAACTCTGAACTCTAAGCTCTGCCTGCTCCCTATTTGCTTCACACTCCTGGGATTGAAAACATGTGCCAACACTGCATTCTGAATTGGGATTAAAGGTGTATGCTACATGGATTAAAAGCATGTACTAACATTCTGTCTACCTTACAGCAGCCAAGCTGTGAGAGTAAAGGATTAAATGTTCCTTTACAGGGAAAGGTTTGTTCTAGTTCATGGTTTCAGAGACTTCAGTCTGTGATTGGATGGCTTTATTGTTTTTAGACCCATGACATTATATATATATATATATATATATATATATATATATATATATATATATATATATATATATACATACTTCATGGGGAAAGAGCACAAAGGAAGGAATGTATTAGCTGGAGAAGAGTAGCATGGACAGACCAGGGCAAGTTATCCTCTTTATATGACCCTTCCCCACATTGATCCATTTCCTCTAAGTAGGCCTACCTTCCTCAACTTCCCAAGAGTTTATTTAAATCTCATTAGTGGATTACTAACCTAAACCACTGCTTAGGTCAGAGCCCTTGTGAGCCAGTTACCTCTGAAATATAGAGATCAGCACAGGCACCATATGTGTGTTTTGTCAGGTTCTAGGGGCTGCTCAGTTCAAGTTAGCAGCCAAGATTTATCATCACAGGAAGTGGTCATGTCTCAGTTCTCTATGTGGAATAGCAGGACTTGAGTTAAGGCAAGAGCTGAGGGGCAGATTGCTGCGTGTAGACTGTACAGGGCATACGGAGCTAAGGCAGCAGAAGGCTGATAGATGAAGAGGAAAGGAAGTGGGTTCTCGCTTCAGCCCCGCCACAAGCTGGCTGTGACCTGAGTCCACACCCTTCCCCTATCTGGACCTTCATTTCCTCATCTTCAAAAATAAACAGGTTGAGGTATTTTATCTCTTTGGCCTCTTGTAGCTGTGTGAAATTGTTCCTGAAATCTGGCCATGCTAAAAGGAGAGAGAAAGGACAGAAAAAGAAGAAGGGGTGGAAGAGACAGGAAGATGAAGGTCGGCAAGCAAGAACAGAAAAGAAAAAAAAACAGGAAGGAGGAAGAGAGAACTAATGGACTTGAGTGGTGGGTGGGACTCTACCTGAGGTTTCAGACCTTCCTCCTGTTCCTGTGCAATGACAGAAGCCTAGGTCTTGTGATGGATTCAGCTGGCTAAGCCTTGACTGCACCAGGCTATGCACACAAGCAAATTCTTCAAACTCTCTCTGCCCTGGTTTGATTACATGCGTATATACTGGGTATAATAATATCAAAATGACAGAGATCCTGTGTGGATTAGATAGAATGATGCTGGTAATACTTTTAATATAGAGTCTAGTACACATATTTTTGCAAGTGTCAGCTTGGGTAAATTAGAGAATTTGGATAAACTGCCCCTTCAGTTGTCTTCCAAGTAGTTTCTGTGACTCCTTATGGACTACAATATCCTGCTAACCTAGAGCTGTATGTGGAATCCCACCATGAATATGATATATTTTTGTGTGTCCTGTGTTACTGAATATGAAGGAGGAAATTCCTCTAAAGAGGATTTGGGGGAGTCAACGTATATGATCCAGGCTTCATTCTCCATTACAGTTCCATTTCAAAGCATGCCCTGTTAGCTGTAAGTTACAAAACCCATGATTTTCTTCAGATGTGGAGCTCATTTCAGAGGGTGGAAAGCTCCTGAGTGCTCATGGAGAAGGCATCTGCTCAGTGGGACTTTGAAAGCGGGGCTTGGGTTTGGAAATGTGGAGAAGGGATGAAGACCTGGGAATCCACATTACTCTAAAATGAGAGACGAAGATCAGAAATTGTGGGAGCAACAGTGGGAAATGAAGAGAGGACCGAATAGGATGGTGGGTCAGAGTCCAGATAAGAGGGTGGGAAGCTCAAGTGGGAAGTCAGAACTCAAGTGAAAATTGGTCAATTATCGTCTCACTTTGGTTATTTATTTAGTTATTTAGTTATTTAGTTATTCATTCATTCATTGATACATTGATTGATTGATTGATTGATTCATTCATTCATTCACGTGTCCGTGTGAGTGCCTGAAGGTATGTAACCATGTCATGTGCATGCAGTACCCATGGAGACCACAACTCGAGTTCCCTGTGGTTGTGAGCTGCCAGGTGAATGCTGGGAACGGATCCCAGGTTCTCTGCCAGGGCAACACATGCTCTTAACCGTGGAAAGATCTCTCCAGCCCCACATTACTGTTTCACTTTAGATCAGCAAAGCATAATCACTTGTGTGCAACTAAATGATGTTGAGAGATGAGGTTAGGGCCTGTGGGAGTAATATGGAATGGCCTTATCATCAAACTTCAGACTCTGGTGGATTCATACTTTGTAGAACATGTAGGACACAATGTCACACAATCTCCCCTGAGAAAGCACATATTCTCACATGATATTTGAAAATGTGTTCCACTCCGTTATAGTCACATCACCATGCAATCCATCTGTGTTCGGTAATTGTTACATTAGAGCTCATTTAATACCTGGAAAGTGCAGCTTGGTGAATGGAATTCATTCTCCACTGATGCTCCACAAGACTTCCTTTTGGGTTAAAAAAAAAAAAAAAAGATCCTGAATAGTGGTTTCCAGAAGAAGCACAAAGGACAATTCATTAGTCCACAGAAAATATAGAACAGTTTATTGTTTTTGGGCATGTTTGTTTGTTTGTTTGTTTTTACCCTGGACTAGTTCAGTGTTCTTGGGAAAGAACTGGGCACAGCACCTATCCATGTACTAGAGGGTTGTTAGTCAATCTTTACTGATAAAGTTAGAACATTGAGAGACTACAACCTCAGACTACAATCTCAACGAGGTGAGCTTCATCACGGGACAATCACTTACAATGTGTCCTTCCTGGATTTCTCTAAAACATTACAGTTCAAATTTCTGTCTTTTAATTTAGACACCATGATGGTTAATCATGACTGCCAATTGACTGGATTGGGGGACATCAAAGAGATTAATTAGTAAAACACCCCTTCTGGTGTGTGGGTAAGGCCATTTCTTGAGACTATTGACATATGAGACACCAACGGACGGAGAAAGTCCCACCTTAAATGCGGGTGACGTTAACCAGTGGTCTAGCTGCCATGGAGGATGAAGAGCAGAAAACCGAGAACGTTGTCTTGCACTTGCAAGCTTGTCTTTCTGAACAAGTATGTCCATTGCAGCTGCCGTGAGATCAATAGGAACTCTCCAGGGGGCTTCTAGGCCTTCATCCTTGGGGTGCACCATCAGTTTGTCTTGTTCTGGGGCACCCAGCTTTTGTACTGAGCTGCTACTGAGCACTCTCACTCCCCAGAATGCAGACAGTGAAGCAAGCAATTGGCAGAGTAAAATGATTTCTTTTTTATAATTTATAACTTATAATTTATATAATTTATAATAAATTTATATTTATTTATATTTATAATAAATAAAAAATTAAAAAGTCATTATTTTTGTGGACTTGTTTACCTTTTCTAAAACCATGTAAGCTTTTCAAATAGAGGGGCCAATATGTACATGTGTGTGCATATGTGTGTGATTGCTTCTGCTCCTCTGAAGAACTCTGGCTAGTATAGTTACTTGTAGTTCAAAACACAGTCTTTGGCAGGATCTCAGTTTCTCTGTGTGGAATGGCCCTGCCTGGCCTGTGAAGAACAGTATCGCCTCCAGTGCGTCTCCATCGTGGTTTGCTGTGGGACCCACCTTGGGCAAGACATTGCTCCTCTAGAGGTCTCAGTTTCCTTATAAAAGGAAGAGAATGCATTTGCTGTCTTTGGAATCCTTTCAGCTCTCTAAGCTTTTATATCTGTATTTGGAAATCCCTTAATCTTCTGTCCCTGAGTATCAATTGATTTCAACAGGGCAACTCTTGTGTAAGGGAGATCAGGGCCTGCTTCTGTTCTCCCATGATTAGCTCCAGTCATTCATGCACACTGTTCTTGGTTTATCTTTTGAACAAGAAGTTTTAGAAATACAACCTCTAACCACAGATCTTTGACTTAATAACGAGGTCATCTTTCAAGTCAGCCAGACTGAAAAAAGCCACAGAAAACATACAAAGTTAAAGATGGTTCTGTTGACACTTCCTGGAATGTAACTGGATATCTCTTACTCAACGACTCACGGTCAGGAGCAGTTATTTCGAATGTCTTAAAACATCAACTCCTGGGAGAATGGTGTGGGAAGACGGTGGATCAATTAGGGGAAAAATTATCAATGTAAAAGCCTTATTTTATAGCACATGCAATTACGATATAATGCTCAGTGGGAAAAGCAACAGACAAACCTTAATTTGGCATAATCTCAATTTTATTGATTGTATACTGTATATCACCTCTCATATATTGCACACACATTACATATGCATACGCATATATATATATATATACATATATTATATATGTGTGTATATATAAAATGCTAGCAGAACATGTTCAGAAGGAAGAAGCATGATGGGTTTTTTGTCTGTTTGCTCTGGTTTTTGCTTTTTGCTTCTTTATTGCACTGTCAGATTTCAACCATGTCCTAGACACTGGAGGTCAATTCAAGAGCAGCAAGTGGCCTGTGGGTGACGATGTCCGTGACTGTGGACAGACAGACCATGCCTCCACCTTCTTTGAGCTGAGACAAGAAGCTCAGAGATCAGAGAGAAGAGGTTTTCCATCCAAGGGAAACAAGGCTTCCTTAAGGCGTGGTCTTCGGGGAGCAGAGAGAAGCCTAGTGTGCAGGAAGTAGTAGCCTGGGCTGTGGGTACCCAGCTGGGCAGATGTTACGCTTCTATGTGGGTGTAGGGGGGAGCCACAGAGAGCATCCGCAGGGGGAGGGACAAAGATGGCTCTGATTATAGACTGGGAGACATCGCTGTGTTGGAGGCACAACAGAAGTAGGGCACCTATTAGTAAAACCATTTGTTTAATACATTTATCAGTTCAGTGACCTCAGTTTCTCCATCTGTAAAATGGGTCAGGTGATAAAATTAATGATTTTCACAGTTCCTTTAGTATTTAAAAACAAAAGCGCTGTCTGTGTGCACTTGTTCACCTTTTCTAAAAGCATGGAAGCTTCTCAGATACCAAGCAACCCTATTCCTCTTTTATTTCCCAGCATATTGCCTTTCATCTTACGGGTCTGAGCAGGTCAGGATGTCACATGCTGCTGTGTGTCTGGGTATGTGATTTGTGTCCAGTGTGAGGTTTCCTCATGAACTTACCTGCTGAGGACTTCACTCTGAAGATAATAGGGAGACAGGGAAGGCTCTTTCAGCAAAGCCTGGCTTCGGCATTTCAGCAAGTTCACACACATACAATGAAACAGGCATGTGCCAAGAAACAAAAGGAGAGAGAGAGAGAGAGAGAGAGAGAGAGGGAGAGAGAGAGAGACATGGACTTGCCATGACTCCTGGGGACCGTGATCTTTGAGAGAACCCACCTGGGAAAACACAGAGGTGTCTACTGGGAAGGAGTTCTCAGTCTGCACAAGAGCACCTGCACCAGGCCTTGGGACACTGGGAGACGAGAAAGTGTGGAGCTCTGCCTATTTATAGTTGGGGGAAATGAGGCACAAAGAAACAAAGTGACTCACAGGCCAAGGACGCCTGACTTCAGGGCCTCCTCTTGCTAATGTGAAAACCAGACTCCACTTGCAGAGTCATGTAGTGAGCGAGAAGGCATCTGCTTTTGCCAAAATGGCAAGGAGCACCAGGGGTAGGGTAGGCTGGGGATGCGGGGGGACAGTCATCCCCTGCAGGAACTGTGACGCGTGTCCTGATACCTAAACAACACTCCTGGAACCCAAGACGGGCTGCAACCGGCTGTCGAGCTTGCGCCGCGAAACACTTCGAACAAAAGAACTAATCAAGTCTTGCGCGGCGAGCTCACAAACCCGGGCAAAAATAGATCAGAGATGCTTTCCCAAGAGACACAGAGCTCAGAGATCCTCAAGTGAAAGCCGGGGAGGGCAGAGATGGGGGGAGGGTGGGAGTCACACCCAGCAGACAGCAAACAAGCCGTTGCCCGCGGACCCGGACCCGGGACTAGGATGAACCGTAATGTCACGTTCTGAGTTAGTTATCGGCATGTCTCCCCTCAGACGTTGCTAAGTTGAAGTCTTTACCATAGGAACGAGGCCTGAGGACAGGCACCAATCGAGGTGATCTCAGAGCACACGCTGTGCACACGCTGGCGGTTGGTGTGGCTTTCCTCTGCTAAGACGTGAATTGATAGCATTACTGCATTTGAGCCCCCAAAGGCACAGCTCACAGAAACGCTTTACAGTCGAGGAGTGCTGGGAATTGTGGTTGAGGGTGCAGACCTACTTGAGTTGAGGCAACCGTCAAGGCATGTCCCCCACCCCAGACACTTTCCACCCCGAAGGAGAAAGAGCTGTCGTCTTTAGCATGTCTGCCTACTACTTCCTTTACTCCAGGGTGTTCTCAAATGAAGGTGTTGGAGAGCTAGGCAATCCTCAGCTCACCCCTTGGGATGGGGCCTGGCCTCTCCCCATACGGGTTAGTGACTTTCTGAAGAAGTCTTAAGTTCCTTGGAAGTTTGCTACCGTGTCGATGCGAGCAAGCACAACCACATCAGCTTTTTCCTGGGTGTGGCAGGAATTCTGCAGGAGCCCTTCATGTCCCTGCTCTTCATGTTCCCAACAGGGAGATTTAGGTGTTGTCATTTCAGTCTTGTATTATTTTAAAATGAAAAATAAAGTTTATTCAGGTCTGAAAGCTTTCTCCAGGTCAGAGTCTGGGAGAGGCAGAGGTATCATTTGAACCTTGTTGGGATATGTTATGCCCTGTCTCTCAGATACCCATCAATATGAATTCTATCAAAGATCGGTCTCACGATCCAGATTTTTCTGCACCTTTTCCTCTCTACCAAGTGGAGGTCACAAGTTCTGGCTGAGATTTGAAACTGATAAGGCTCCTCCTAGAGGGTCAGGGAGTGAACTAGGTGGCTAGTCTATGAAAAGGCCAGGATCAGAGCATGAATCATCCCCTTTAGAGGCCTAATCTCACTGAGGAAGATGAGCTTGGCTTGTGTGAGGGCATGTGTTAAGGGTAGGCATAGAAGGGATGTATATAGGCTTCAGAAAAGATACGGAACGTGGGGATTCATTGTCAAGGAAGCTGCTGGTGGAGGTCCCTCCACATTGCATGTGTCTGTGCTTGTCACAGCACAGTCAGAGAGCTTCCTATACAGAGCAAGGATATCCTCTAGTGTCCCCGACAACGTTCCATTTCTGCTTTAATACGTCCCTAGAAACTTACCCCTTACCTACTATACTGTTCCCACTGTTAGAAAGGTCTAGACTTTACAATGAACCAAGCACCTGCTTCCCGGATGTATGCAGCCCTTGGGTGAGGATCTGCCCTTTGGTTTATAGCAACCGAGTTCCACTTCCTTTTTACCCAGCAGCCCACTGGCTACGTGAAGACGACTTTCAGTTTTTATACTGGTGTTCTCCAAACTGTGCCGAGCAGAGCAGTCTGTCTGCATGATGTTACTAGGTGTCCTTATAAAATAAACAGATAAAACCAACTCCATAAATAGCCTCCATGGGCAAGGCAGGTTAAACCAGGTCAGCCAGGTACACTTCCTGTAAGGTTCTGGAGCTTTTATGGTGCCACCAGAGCTTGGATTCCAAAAGGGAAATTCGGGACAGGTTGTTCTCTAAATCCTTGACCTTGACACCTCTGTGCCCCCTCAGAAGGAACCCCCTGCACTGGGTTCCATAAGCACTATAAGAAATAGCGTTCAGAAACCCCTTCTTCAACACAGGTAGATGCTTGCTGTCATGTTCCCACACTGAAAGCTGCGTGACCCCCGCTACTTATTCTAAGGCCCAAGGGTTGAGCTTTCTCTCTCTCAGGGCTATGAGGTACCAGTGCTGCATGCTCAGTTACCGTTGAATGTCACATGAGCAGAGAATGTTCTGGATATAAGTATGTGTCATGTAACATTCAGGACATACTTACAAGTAAAATCATCCGCTGCCATCTTAAGTTCAGCTTTAACTGGATGGTCTTCATTTTAATTTGCCAAATCTGACACCCTTTCACTTGGAAAGCCTGGACCCCTCCTGCAGAATACGATAGACCAAGTGCGGACCTTGAGGGCCTTGGAAGTCCTTCAACCCTGCTTCGCCATGAGATGTTTTTAAAGGCGAGACAATTAAATTTGTATGGATTGCTAGGATCCAGTCTGAGGTTGACAGACACCAGATATCTTTTTGAATCTCCTAGTAAAATTCAGAAGGCCATTTCCCACCCTTCATCCCTGCTCACAAGTCTGCGTATGTTTTGCTGAATGTTAATTTGGGAGCCCTATTTGCAAATACTATTTATAATTCCCCTTTCATTGTATCCCTTCCCGTTTAGATAGAAACCGACAAAGGCATGATGAGCCATGCTTCTTTGTGTCTCAGGCAGTTAGTGCTGACATGGGTACGTAAAATTGTTCGAAGCGAATGAATGAATGACTCACAATCTCCCTCGGAACGCTGAATAAACCGTATTAGCCGGTACTCAGAGAAGAGATTGCCAACCCTCTTTCTCAGCTTTGGGATGTGTCATCGCCCCCCAGACTTCCCCAAACCTATTACTGTACACGCCACTCACCTGTGCTAAAGGTGATTCTGTTGGAATATGTGCAAAACAAGAACATCTAATTGCTATGATGAAAACAAAACATTCCAACCACACACAAGCTGTTTTTAAGAAGTTGAACTACTTCCCGGAGCCTGCAGTTTTTTTTATTGAGGTGTGGAACTTGGCCCTTAAAACAGCTTGGATCGTCTCCAGTGGGTGTGGGGTTGGGGTAAATCAACTGGGTCTTTCCACAGAAATGTCCTGAAGTCAGAGTAAAGTGGCAATGTGAACCAGAAGAGCTCAGAGAGTCTGAGCTGCTGGCTCCGCAGGTGTGGGCATGGGACCTGGGATCCCACCACCTTACTGTGGGGAGCAAACGCCTGGGTTCTGTGCAAGGAGCGCAGGGGCTGTGGGGGTATTACTCTCAGCCATGTTTGCTAGAGCTGAGAAAGCTTATGGCTTATCAACAGTGACAGCATTCTGAGGACTGTCCCCAGAGCTGACACCTGCTTATCTTTAGCCTGCACCTGTGGCTTCAGTGCTGGGGAGTGTCAATCCTGACCAAGAGGCATGCAACAGAGTGTGCAGGACCACAGGGAGGAGTCCTGGGTCTCAGGAGAGGAATGGAGCCAAGTGACACTGTGGAACTGGTGGTTTGTTTGTTTACTTGTTTGATTTTTTAGACAAGCATGAAGATTGGAATTGAAAATTCAGAGCTCTGCTTTATACTTAGGTTAGTCTTTTATCCTTAGTCTTCCTATCTGCGAAAGCCTTAGGGTTATTGTGAGGATCAGACAGCATGGCCAACGTGAAAGTCCTGTGTGGACTGTGGAGTACCAGGTCAGCACTGGCCAGTGTCCACCTGAACACTGCCATCTTCAGCAGCTTGATGGAGCTGGCAGGTGGCTGCCAGGATTAAAAAAAAAAAAAAAATTGTACCCAACTGAGGAGAAAGAAACATGTCTCCTACATAGCCCGAAGCAAAAAGGAAAACATTCTAGAATTCCTACTAATTAAGGAAGAAAACATTTTCTAAGACTATTTTGGAAAACAAAATATCAGTGGGTAGGAGTCCTCTTGATCCCAGCAAATCCCCCAGGAACATTTTTATGGACGGAAGACACAGGCTAGAGGTAAGTTTAATTCCTCCGGAATGTTTCAGTGATCTCCCTGGAGCCTGTCACTAGCTCTACCCAAGGCCCTCCCTGGCTATGTTGGTAAACAGGAGCCCAAATGTACACAGGCATAGTTCTAATCCACCGAAGGGGAAGTAAAGAGGGTGTGACGGTTGAAACATTCCCTACTACTTCCGCCACTGTGAGGCTGCCCCCAAGAGAGAAATCGTCGCTATGTATAAATGTGTGTATACCCGAGGTAGCGTGGCAAGGCAAGAAAGGACACAGGCATAGTCATCGTCACCTCCAATGTCACATATCACAGAACTTCATGGATGCTCCTCCCTCCCTGCCAGCAGGTCCGCCAGCCCTTTGATTGCCCCACTGTTACTTGTGTTTACAGCTTAGTGTTGCCCACTGTGTCCTAAGAGTACACTAGTTCGCCAGAGCTCTGCTTAGAACTCTGAGAAGGCACAAGGCAATCTTTATGCAACCTGACCTGCCCATCCTCCTCGCCATGCCCAGGCCAAGAATAGTCAATGATCATGTTCTGGAAGAAACCCCACCTTGTCACTGGACGCTCTGAGCCAAGAGGAGGAGGAGCAGCGCTGGAGGCACACGCATGATGCCAGTCGGCCAAACCCAGAGGAAGCAACAAAGGCACAGCGTTCCTTCTAAAGCCATTACTTTCCCAGTTTTTGCCTCAAGAACTGGTTTAGACCTGATGCTACCCAGTAAAGAGAGCATTCCTCACCTCTCAGTGTCCTCTAGTGCCTTTTCTTTCTCTGATCTTATATGTGATATATGTTTGTAAAATATCTGAGAGGCAGTTTAAAGAATATCTGTACGTAACTATGCATGTTAAAGAAAACACTCGAGTATGTAAACCTTCTGTGTGCAGTGATGTGCATCAGAATTCCTTTAAATACATCTTTAGCTATGGCTCTCAAAACACAGAACTGACCTCTGTTGTAAATACATCGCTGGTGTAGAAATGCTCTTGGGATAGAGACCAAGATCCTGTTGTAGCCTAAGTCTCTTCATGGTTTGGGTCTCTTGCCTGCAGATTCAGGGACATCCTGAAGCTTCTTCCTTGTATGTCAGTTGTGCTTAGTAACCTGTGCTTGGTTTTTCTGATGCAAGAGGCTTCCTTCTAGCACAAGACATTGGGACATGCTTTTCTCTCCAGATGGCACGCTTCCCCCTCTTTTTCCTCTTCTAGGAATTACCTAGTTATCCTTTGATTATCTACTGAGATTTCATTTCTTTGAGGATACCCTTACTGACTACTCGTTAGTCAAATTCCCTTAACACTCCATATTAGCTTCATAGAACCTACCATAATTACAACTGTATACATTCCCACATATTCTATTCAGAGAGAGAGAGAGAGAGAGAGAGAGAGAGAGGCAGGCACTGGGAAGTGAATGTACATCTTAAAGAATTGTGTTTTCCATTACACAAACACAGGGCAGAAACAGACTTGTTTTTGTTAACTCATCAATCCTCAGCACCTAAGATTTCCTGGTACATAACACCTTAGTAGACATGCATCAAGTGTATATATTCTTACATGGGGGAAGGGACCAGCACATGGGCCAGTGTACACTTAGCTAGTACTCTGAGCATGATTACATGATGTGGCGTGTTCACTCACCTGGAGGATACAGAAGTGTGCTTAGGAACCGTGTGTGTGTGTGTGTGTGTGTGTGTGTGTATGTGTGTGTGTGTGTGTAGAAGAGAGCGTTTAAGACTGCTCTTTTCCTACTTATGTATGCATATTAATATGGAAGCACATAGAAAAGAATGAACATGTATGTACATCTGTGCAAAAAATACATGCACAGACATCTTTGCATATATGTCTGTAGACATTTACCTTAGTCTGTTATCTGATGCTATGGCAGAACATACGAAGCACTTTAATTTATAAAGAAGAAAGGTTTATTTTGGCTCATGGTCCTGGAGGCTAAGAAGTCCAAGATTAGTCGACTGTGTCTATTGGCTTTGAGGTCAATGAGTAAACATTTGTGTACAGGAGAGACGGAGCAGAAGGGACAGCTTCAGTTTATATCAACATGCTCTTGTGAAAACGGACCCACACTCCCTGGAGTGTAACCAGCCTTAAAGGCTCCGCTTCACAACACCACTAAAATAGAAACCGAACTTGCCTATGACTCTTAGAAGAGACGCACCATGTTTAAACCGGGACAACATCGATGTGAGAGTCTGTGTGCTTATTTGGGTGTGTGCATCTGTGGGCACATGCAGATGTATGAGTCATGCCATTCTCTGCAGCTGGGTGGGTCCCCCCTCAGATTTCTAAGTAGGAGCACTTATGAACATCAAGAGCACTGATTCATATAGACGGTAATGTGGTTTGACTTAGCCCAAGGCAGACCGTTGGGGAGGAAGGCGCTGTGGACAAGGAGCCAAGCTGAGCTGCTGTCTCCCCAACTCCTTGCAGAGGTTGGGGAGTCGGTGACAGCAGTGGCATTTAATGTCACATTGTGATTAATCACAATTGTACTAAATGCCTCGAGCTGGAGACACTTTATTGTTACATCCCCCTCTTTTATGTCACGTTTTATCTTTGTTAAATTGCTTCTACCTACATTGTTTTACGTAGGACAGAGGAAAATTGTGATCATGTGTACTGGACAGAGTGGTTGTGTGTGTGAACGCACACAGCCATGAAGAATAGGAAGGACAGGGCTTTACACCCTGGCCTGTATTTTGTGCTCTGGAGCAGGAAGTGAAGACGGCAGCGATATGCTGTCCAGGGGCCTGACTGTGGTCCTGTGAGTATCTGTTCTGAAGTGCTCGGGGAACTTGAGGAAAACGCGGTTATCTGGCCTCCAACTGCAACAGTACTAGCTAAGAATTTCAGAGATTGGGGGTTGGGGATGTGCGTTTTCTCAGGAGTCCCCGAAACCTTTTTCTGTGTGTGTGTTCTGTAAGGTTTGGGGTCCACTTTGATAAAATAAAATGGTTTTAAGGAACTTAAACTGAAGCGGAGCAGTGGTGGCAGCGGCGGTGGAGCACGCCTTTAATCCCAGCACAAGGGAGGTAGAGGCAGGCAGACCTCTGTGAGTTCAAGGCCAGCCTGGTCTACAGAGTGAGTTCCAGGACAGCTAGAGTTACAACAGAGAAATCCTGTCTCCAGGGAAGGAGAGAGGTAGGGAGGGAGGGAGGGAGAGAGAGAGAGAGAGAGAGAGAGAGAGAGAGAGAGAGGGAGAGGGAGAGGGAGAGGGAGAGGGAGAGGGAGAGGGAGAGGGAGAGGGAGAGGGAGAGGGAGAGGGAGAGAGGAAAGAAAGAAACATAAACAGATTCTATCCCTCCCATAAGTCTATAGGAAGAGATTGCTCAGGCTGGCAGCTTCATGTCTTTGAGGGAGACCTTCCATTCTTTCAGGCTAAGTGAGGAGGGGTTCACAGAGGGACACTGTAGGCAATGAAACAAGAAAATGAGACAAAATGTCTGTGAACAGAGTTGACATATTACAATACACATCAGAAGAACTGTGAGTTTCTAGAAAAAAACCACAACCAGCCAAACAAAAACCCCAAGACGGCAAATCCCAAGCCCCACAACAGATGGTTAGACCAGTCCAAGTATGGAAACACTAGAAGGGCTTTTTCATAAAGAGAAAAGCTAGCCAGTAGGCTAGCAATAGAGCTGTATGATTAAAAAAAAAATACATCCCCAGACAAAGGTACTTCTGGCTTCTCAGCAGAGACCACAGTTTTCAAAGCCAGTGTGGCAGGGCTGACAAGCAGGCAGGAGTCTCTAGGATTCCAGTTCTGCTGTGTCATGGGTGTTGCTGTTGTGATTTTAAGAGTTGTTTTCTCTTCCTGGATATGAACACATTTAGAAATTCCAGCTTCCCCTCAGAGTGTCTGAAAAATAAATAAAACAAGCCAGGAAAGACCTTACCCTTTTGGCTGCTGCACAGCCTTGCTGGGTCATCCCAGGTACCACGGTCCTAGGATGCACAGCTAAGTGACAAGAGGTACCCGGGGACCCATCCAGAGCTTCTGATGCTCATACCAACCAAGGCAGAGAAATGGGAAAAACACAGTGTTTTGAGGTGTCAAGGCTTCACAGAAAAAGGACTGAACTCAGAGCAAACTACTGTGGATCCCCAGGCATCTGACTGCCCCTCATGCCCAGCAAAGGACACTCATTTCAACCATGCTTGGGCAATCGGGAAGTGGGTGCTGCTGGATTTCCAGCCAGTGGATACATAGTGACAACCTGGCTCAGTCGTATGGGCTCTCCCTGGTGTTGCCAGGGTCATAAATGAATCAGACCCTTCAGAGACACGTCCGTGGAGAATGACAGTCATATCCCTCCATTACACATTACCTTGTAGCCTTCCCCTCTCTTTCTATCTTGCCTGCTGCTCTCCAAGGAGAGATAAGTATATTGTAATAGCAGAAAACATACGGGGCCCTGGTTTCACTCCAGTGGAGCATGTGACCCTGGGCGACTTAGCCTCTTCAAGTCACTTTCCTTACTCACAATGTGACATCAAACATAATAGCACTAGGTTTTAAAGCTGCTTCCGGATACTAAATGAAAGCAGGCATAATGGCGGTAGAAGCAGTGCTTAGCCCCGAGGCAGCACTGGTAGCTGTTAGCCATTACCCCGCTCATCTCACAAGAGGTGCTGTTGGAACAGAAGCTTACTGGCATGCTTTCTAGATGTTGGTCACTACATGGCTTCATTGGATTGATCTGAACAAAAGTCAACAGGCGGCTAGAGGCATGGTACACCGTAGAAAGACTTCAGCCTGGAGACTTCAGTGCTTAGTTCCTAGCGTGCTGAAAGCAGACTGAGAACATGCTCTCACCGAGGTTTAGAATAGAAATAGCTGTTTCTTCCTTTAGCAAGGATGGGAGCAGGGAGCATTTGCTTAGTTGATGATGTCCATGTCTCTGAAAAACTTATTCTTCAAAATGTAATCTAAGTTTTCAAAAATTCTCTGATTAGATGCCTTTGAAAACATGAGGCCCAATTGTTCTTTAAAAAGTGTTCAACACTGTCATGTGATAAAACCCCAAAGAACTTTCCAAAGTGTAGTCTCTGGATATTCAGTCAGACCTTTGAATTCCAACATTTAAAAAGTACTAGTTCTTTTGTACCCCAATGTGTGTACACTGTATCACCAGGCCAGGGGGTCATCGAAAAGTGTAATATCCGCATCATGTCACATATAGAAACATTTGGGAGGGTATTTTTGAAAGTATTAGCAACAGGTGCAAACCACTATGAATAATCTAGTTCCACAATAGTTTAAAATATATGCACAAGCATGCTTCAAACTAAGATAGACTGCATGTGCAGAAAGCCCCACAATGATTATTTCTGGATGATAACATGATGTGTTATCATTTAGCTTTCTCGGTGATTTCATATGCGTTAAAGCAATGGTGCTCAATCTGTGGGTCGTGACCCCTGTGAGCAATGAATGACCCTTTCATTCTGCATGTCAGATATTTATTTACATTTTTGGTTCATAACAGTAACAGAATTACAGTCATGAAGTAGCAATGAAAATAATTTCATGGTTGGGGGTCAGCATGACATGAGGAACTGTATTAAAGAGTCTCAGAAGTAGGAAGGTTGAGAAGCACTGCCTTAAAGTATTCTATACTAAGCGTCACCCATTTAACGAGGGGAAATGTGGTTTAAAAATAAAGACATCCTGAACTCCTACAGATGCTGGAGGATGAACAAAAGTCAGGAGCTCGTGTAGACCAGAGTCCCTCTCTTGAGACAAGATAAAACATGTAGAGAGAGGAAGTGGCCTACCACCCTGACTTCAGTGTCTGGGATACCACAGACCTCAGGTCTTTGGGTTTGGGGGCTATACCGTTTGGAGTATTCCGTGCTGGCCAGGGACCTGCCGAACTTCCTTCCTGCTCTGTGAGGGTGACCAACAGACCACAGGAAGTGCGGTGATTCCAAGGGCGGAGAAGGATGTAATAGCCTTTGCAGAGAGAACTTTGCAGCTCTCGTTCCTCTCTCTTTGGGAGTTAGCAGGTCATTTGCAAAAGGCATGGGAAGAGCAGCTGATGAAAAGGTCTAATAATGTGGAAAACTGCTTAACCTTATCGCTCTATTTCTGGACGTTCCCCGATGGCTGTTGAGACCCTGATTTCCCCGGAGGTTTCCCGGTTATGAGTGTGATGAAACCTCTGAAATTCAAAGGAATTGGGGGGAAGGCCAGCTGGAGTGATGGACGCAGGGTGATCAGGTCTATTAGTTTCAAGAAATGGGATTACAGATGTGGACGGAGCCTGGCCCAGCTCGAGGTAGAAGACTTTGTGCTTCACCCTGAACAGTGCTTTGCCTTGAATGCTTCCAAGGACAGCAGGTTCTGAAAGGGAACCTGTTTTGTGCTGAGGAAAGTCCTTTCACCTGCCCTGGAATCGCCTTCCTATAGGGCCATGCTTGTCCTCTAGTGTTTACAAACAACGGACATTGCCTCACACAGCCTTCTAGCACTTGATAGCTAGATAGTACCTCCCAGCAGGAGCTGGGGGGACTGAGCATCCTCAGAGGGCTCCGCCATCATTTACATAACAAATGCCATCAACTCTAACTAGAAACGGGAGATATTTAGAAATCTCTAATTAGCCTCAATGAACAGCTGTACAAATTCAGAGCTTAGCACAGCTAGGATACTGTCTGTCCCCTGAGGAAACAGCCTTGCCTCACCGTAGAGAGACAGGGAGGGAGAGAAAGAAGGAAACGGGGAGGTTGGGTCAAGACCTACCGCTAAGTTGTAGAAATTGCTGTTAAAATCTCTTCATTTTACCTCATCACCTCCTACTGCCCCCAAGGCACCAGCATTTCAAGCTCTTGAAAGCACTTGGAAGATTTTTCTCTCCAATGTATTTTAAACAGATTAGATTTGTACCGCTTGTCAGTAAAGGAAGGCTTGCCACAGAACCCACCCTGCGCTCTGCTGTGCAGCTCAAATGGAGAGTGGAGGGTATACTGCTAATGAAGGTGTCACTCAAAGTGCATGAGTCCTCCTCGCTCTTTGTAGTCAGAAAATAATTGCCCTTTGCCTTAGAATACTCTCTTGACCCACACAGCGCACCTCTAGAACAACCCAGGCTATGTCCATAAGACTCAGCTACATTCAACTTAGAAGACCTTCCCAGCTTTGGAACTGAGAGTATATTTGCCTGGACTTGTGGTGGCTCCTGCTTTGGTTTTTCCCTCTTTGTCTTAACTTTCAAGTTTCACATCCTTTTTTCTTTCCTGCTTAGCCTCATCGTCCAAGAAAAGATGAAGCTAAGACCGGGAGAAGTCAACTAGGTGCTTCAGAGATTGGTTTCCTGGCCCAGTCCCTAGTCATCCAGCAGTCACATGTTTTGAAGTGACATTCCTCCTTGCCCCAACCCACGACAGCCTCCCTCTTCTCTCAACAAGGTATTGCATTTCCAGTTCTGAAGCTTGTTTTGGCATACATCACAAGCTTCCCCCGCCCCCTGCTGCTTCCTGCTTTGCATGGGTGCTAGGCTTCATGCATTCTCCAGTCACGCAGACCTAGGTTCTGCTGTTTGCTCTGCAACTAGCCGGCTGTGTGGCCTTTCGAACATCAGTTGCTCCGTCTGCTAGATGACAGCTACTCAGCATCTGAAGGTTGTAAATACGACACAGCTGCCTAACATAACCGGAACCCTCAGTTTGATTTCATGGCAGATAACTGTTTAGTATTACATCACAGCCTAGAAGGAGGAGGTCTCACACTGCACACCGCAGGTGAGCTACAAATACCCCAGGACTCTTTCTGGTGTGATCCGATTTGGCAGCAAATCCACCGTCAGAAACATTCTCAGTGGCACGGAAAGACAGCACCTATATCCAGGCTCCCTTCCCCTCCTGCATTCCTGGCCTCAGTAATTACAGGGCAGGAAGGCCCACCCTGTCCCCCATTCACCTGTCGGCTTACATCTCAGGAGACAGCGTTCATTTGACAGACTCTGAGAACTTGCTGTCCAGGCAGAGAAAACTTGACGGTGATGAATCCAACACGGACCTTATGTAACCAGCATGTCAACAAACAAGAGACACAGAGGGACAAGGGAAAACAAAACTACAGAAAAGGTGAAAGGCAAGGGGTTGCAACAGGCCCGAGGTTTTCTTGTTTTCCAAGCCCCTTAGAACTGGCCAAAGTTCTTAAGTTTAAAGCATTACTACAAGAGACTCAAATATCGCAAAAGTGTCTCTTAGCTAAGAATTGACATTACCCTTCATAGCTGAAAATTTACCAGTTGCATCAGTAGTTTCTTTAGTTAAGAGAAAGAGAATGTATACATAATATTGACTTATTAATTAATAGTATTTCTGGTGTACTTAGCTAATAAATAATGGCAGGAATTCTAAAATCACAGGGAATTCTAACTGAAGTTCCTTGAGATTATTTATTGGCTGGTCATAAAGAGTTAGAGGATCTTCCAACTTCCCTAATGCAAGAAATATCCTAGTAGATTCTTGTTAATTAAATACAAAATTCTTGTTCCTTCGGCAAAGTATTTATTTAGTCCTTGCTTTTTGTATTAAAGGTACAAAAAGAATCTGCCCCATTAGTAAAGTATGTTTCAGCCTCAAGGAAAGGCTCCACAACTGAGGTGAAGGCAGAGTTCAGAGGTTCAGATGCTGTAGCAGTTCCTGGCATACACTCGGGCTTATCCCTCTCTGGCATCTTTGGTCACTTACCTTGGACAGGTGACTTCCTCTCTTAGGCTTTCGGGCTGCTTAGATTATGAGCTCTTCCAAATACAAGGCCTTGTGAGGCTGTGGGATATGTGAAGAATATGTGGAGAAGCCTGCTGGACCTCCAAACACGAAGCCCAGAGCAGGAGACTGTAATACGGAAACCTGGACTGAGGCGTGAAAGCACAGAATAGCATACACCGCACTTTGCACAGCGTGGGCTTAGCCTCCCTCTGAGAGAACGGTGCTCACCAGTGGCCCCACCACCGGGCGTTTGAGAAGCAGAGAAAGCTGGTGTTGGGACATTGGACAGTAGTGAACGAACGAAATGCATCAAACCTTGCAGACTGATCCTTTCCAGCCTGGTGTTGCCAAGGAGGACGAACCACTCTATGAAACCTGGGCCAAGCTCTGGCTCAGATGCACAGGCAAAAATAGAAAGGGGGTGCGAGAAGAAATGTGTTTACTTTTGTGATTTCCCTCTGTGCCTCTTAACAGTAGTATGATCTCTCTGCAAACTGGCAGTAAGGGCCTGCGGGCCTCAGCTCTACTGATAAACTCTCCCAAATAAGTCACGCATGAACCTAAAACCTTAACTTCTTGTGGCCACTACCTGGGCAGCTGGAACACACGTTTAGAAGGCAGTGTGATGAAAAGAAAAGAGGAGAGGCTGCCATAATGGAGGGGACTGGGAAAAACCCCTGTCCTGGCTGTCAAAAATACAGCTTTTGTAGTAAATAGCATAAAATAGCTGATTTAGATTTTCAAAGTCTACACCAGGTTTTCTGCAAAGGATCACTTTACCCTCAGGGGTAATGGGGTCATGGCTGAGGTCATTTTTTTTTTTTTTTTGGTTGTTGTTGCTATTATTAGTAAACTTGTGGGATGCCACTGGAATTTACTGGGTACAGGGCTGCTGCTAAGCATCCTATGCATGGGAATGCCAAGGTGTGAGAAATCCTGGTTTATGCGGAAGTGCAGAGAATGAGGGTGGAGGAGACAAGAGACTGCTGGAGGAGCGAAGAACATCAAGGATTCACCAGCTACGTTTGAATTTTTACACAGAACATCTTCCTCATCCTGAACATACCAGGCTCTGCTACAGTACAAAGGGCTCTACTGTAAGAGACAGCAATGTTATAAATATACAGTTATTAAACACGTAGGGCTGGAAGGTAGGCAGCAGGAGCATGCGGGGCAAAGCACATCGCCGTAACTCTGTCTCTGTGAGTCAGGGTTTCCGAGGTGACAGCACAGAATAGCAGCTGTAGGACGCACTGGTTTATACTGAGAGAAGAGGGACTGATTTGGGGCACAAGTGAAGTTAGGAAAGACACAGGTTTGCATCTGGAGATCTAAAGGCACATGGAAGGGCTAGGCAATCAGTGCATGCCATTCTGGCATCATTATATATTAAGCCACTCAACAGTTATGACACAGTTACCTGTGGTTTCCACTGGGAGAGACAAGGACACTCCAGAGTCAAGAGGTTTTGGAGAAACAGGTGCAATGAAGTCATGGTCAAACAATTTATTTACTGTAAACTTTAGACTTTGCTCAGAAAAACAACTGAAGCTGTCCCTCAAATCCCTGCCTACAACACTCCATTTGAGCAAAGAAGAGGAGTGGGAGAGAGTCCACATTCACAGCAGAAAGGTCCAAGACACAAGATTTTCAAGTCCAAGGTGCAGGAAGGAAAATCTCCTTCAGCTACAAATTACCAGCAGCAATGTATATTATTCCTAACACTTGACCAGTGAGGTAGATACACGGAAAAGTCATCCAAACATACAGACTCGGTCCTCAAGGACCAACACACTTCAGACAGAAACTTTAAGTTCCATGTAAGGAGGAACTGAACTGTACAAGAAACAGATAAGAACTTAAAATACACTTTCTCTTTTTTTTTTTGCAGCTTAAAAAATAATAATAAAAAAATGGCAGAAGGATGTGCCCCCCTTCTGCGAATCTCTATACAGTTTTATTCTAAAGTTATTACACTCAAGTTAAATAGTCTGGTTAGTGTCCTGTCAGGGAGGGGTCTTAAAAAGCAGAAAGCCTGCATTACAGCGGTGAGTCCTGTGTGCTACAGTTCCTCCCTGGGGAATCAATGCTAAGGCTAGGCACAGTACCTTGACAGTTCACAAAGCCTTCTGTGCCTGGGGGTTCTTCACACAGCAGTTCATTTTCTCTCTCCTGCTCCAACTGACATCCACTCGTCTCCCCTGTATAGTCCGCTTTGCCATTGCTGTTGCTGGAGCAGCCATTCCCATATGCTTTCAAAGAAGACCTGCGAAGGCACAGAAGCTCCTGGAAGGCAATCCTGAAATCTGGACTCCTACAGTAGATGAGAGGATTGAAAGCAGAGTTGACATAGCCCAACCAGTTAAGGAGGATGTAAACCTCCTTAGGGATGAGGTTGTCCTGGACCACATGCACGATGTTGACGATGAAGAAGGGCAGCCAGCAGAGGGTGAATGTGCCCATGATGATACCCAAGGTCTTGAGGGCTTTGTGCTCCTTCACGTAGAACTTGGAGGACCGACGGAGTCCGTGGTGCCCACCCCGCCCATCCTGCTCCACCTGACTGAGGTTTTGGGTGTGGAATCGGCCCTCAGATTTGTCTATCTTCTGGAGCTGCCTTTTGGCCACCTGGAAGACCCTGGAATAGACAAAGACCATGATCACCAGGGGCACGTAGAAAGACACAATGGAGGAAGTAATGGCATAGGCCTGGTTGGTGAAGAAGTCACAGCAGGTCTCCTTGGCATAGCAGTCGGTGGCTTCCTTGTGGGAGGCACGGTACCAGTGCATCTGGATGGGCAAGAAGGAGGTAAGGCCGGACACAATCCACACCATCAGGATGACCACCCGGGCCTTATTCTTGGTCAGAAGGCTCTGGTACTTGAAGGGGGACGTGATAGCAAAGTAGCGATCCACTGCAATCACGCACAGGGTCTCGATGCTGGCTGTGACGCACAACACATCAATGGAAGTCCAGAACTCACACCAGAAATTACCAAAATTCCACATTTTCATAAGGATGTGGCTGGCCCCAAACGGTACCACCGCCAGGCCCATGACTAGATCAGCACACGCCAGGGAGGTTATGAAGTAGTTGGTGACAGTCTGGAGTCGCTCGAACTTGGCAATGGCTGTGATGACCATCACGTTGCCAAATACGATGGCCAGGACGATAAGCGACATGACGATGGCCATGCCCACTACCCACGCTTCATCCCGTTCCTGAGCGATGTCCTGGTCTGGCGCACGGCTTCCGTTGGGTGCCAGCAAGAAGTCAGTGTCGTTCCCGGGTGGCCCCATAGCTGGCAGGCTGGCAGGTGAGCGCACCGGCTGCCTGCACCCTGGCAGCGCTCAGCGGGTGCACCTCCGACGGGGCGCAGCCGGCCGGGGGCGGACTCCTGGAAGCTTCATTCAGCGGCCGTAGGTGGCTGTGCTGGGGGGCGCGTCCTGCACACTCAGCTCGTGGGGTGCTTGGGGCTCGCGGAGCCTGCCAGATGCGGTCTGAACGCAGGAGAAGTAGCCTCAGAGTGTGCCCTGCCCGTTATGTGCACCGGACTTTAGGGGAATTGCCCCATGACGTGCAGCAACTTTGGGCCAATGGCACAGTCGGATGCCCGGAGGGGCGTGGCACCAAGGGCCAACCCTCCGGGTCTAGCCCGCCTCCTCCTGGGGTTGGCCCGGGCGGGGCTCAGCTGCTCCCCAGAGGCCAGGCCACCACTCCCTCCCAACTACCCTAGCGGGACCCCAGAGGACAAAATCTGGGGGTGCTGTGGGACCCGCCCAAACAGGCGCTGTCTGGAGGTTTTACCTGTCCGTGCAGGTCACCTCTGCTGGCTGAGGTCTCTGGATGCGGGAGGCACACAACGCGTTTTTCCTTCTGGAACAGAGCCAGCAAGCTCCCCCGGACACGCACACACAGGCACAAATGCACCCCACAGGCACAAACGCACCCCGCCGACACAGACATGCTCAGACTTATGCGGAACCATAGCCACAGACACTGAGACACACCGGCGCCCGCTCATACCGGAGACGACAGCAATCTCCTGGTCCAACACAGAGAGTGACAACAGACAAACACAGCAACACCCAGAAGCCTCAGAAAGAGACTAGCACCAGTACTTACACGGAGACTTGGAGTGCGGACCACTCAGAGACCCTTGTCCACATCCAGGTACCCCTCCTCAAGCGCTCACACACAAAAACTTCTTTCCCCATTCATAGACTCCCCGTATATTCCCTACAGGAGGTGACTTCAACAGCTACAGAGTTTCTCAGCACACTTTTTGAAAAATATTTTTGGCGTTCTTCCTCCTTGCAGGCTCTGGAGGCTGAAATTTTACCCTTTGCATTCCAGTAGGAATCGAAATATTTACATGTTTGGGGAGGGTGGGGTGGTTTTATTTTTAATTTTTGGGAATGTGGCATCATTTTCTTGTTATTTGGTGGATATCTGATCATGCATTGAAAATGAAAATATAGTAATTTTCTTTTGAAATTAAAAAAATGCTTTTTAAATAAAAAATAAAATAAAATAAAAATTAAAACAATTTATTTTATGTGTGAGAGTTTTATCTCCACGTATGTCTGTGCACTGTGTTTGTGCCTAGCTGGAAGATCAGAAGAGAGCATTATAGTATCAGATTACAAGCTGCCTTGTGGGTGCTGGGAATTGAACCCAGGTCCTCTGGAAGAGCAGTGGTTAAGACCACTGAATAATCTCAGCCGTCTGGATATTTTCTTTTCAAACAATTTCTTCAATAACTCCATTTAACTATAAAAATGTCATTTCATGTGTTGGCCGGATAATTTGTTAATCTTTTAGGCTGTGTCATGTGAATCCCGCCACTGTTGGATTATTTCTGCCTTAAAACACACACACACGCATACGCGCACACACACGCACAATTTAATTCATTATATTAAAAATGTGTTCTCTGGAGACCATTTTAAAACCACAGAAAGTAAATGATAGTTGGCCCTTTGAAAATAATCAGACCAACTCTTAAGATTAAGATTCATGAAATACTATCCTTTGCATCTGGCAAATGATTGCCTATTGGGAAAAAAATAATTTTCAGAATTTGATTTCACATGTATTATCTTTGACAAGCTGCAAGCCTTTCACACTGCACAACCGAACATACCCTGTAGATTACACAATAACACAACAATGGCTGACATTTAGGGAGCATTCTGCTGTGTGCCTTTTGTGCATTACTGCATTTACCCCTTCCCACAGTCCCATGGGGGTATTTTTCAGCTTAATTCTCCAATGAGGCTGAAAGAGGCAAATAGCTTGCCCATGGCCACTGCCCAGCAGTACCAGAAGCTTAATCTGAACCGAAATCTGTCTGATCTCTAAGATCCATTTTTTTTTCAACCTTTCTAAGATATCCTCTTATTCCATGCAGAAAGGGGGGAGGATCCTGAAGAAGCTTACAACTGGGATTCCAGCACCCGGGTTCCAGGTTCACCTTGAAACTTTTACATTTGTTTTCTTTAGTCAAACCACAAAGAAAGGATCAAATTCCCTCCATCTCTAAGGATGTGTGTGTGTATGCAAGTGTGTGTGTGTGTGTGTGTGTGTGTGTGTGTGTGAGAGAGAGAGAGAGAGAGAGAGAGAGAGAGAGAGAGAGGAGGGGGGAGGAGGAGAGGCTGGGGGGAGGAGAGAGGGAAAGAGAGAGAGGAGAGAGAGAAAGAGAGAGAGAGAGATATTCACTGGGGTGAGAAAAAATCAAATATGAATGTTATAGAAAATATTAAAGTGTTGTTACATAGATAAATACCAGACAATTGTGAGCCTGCCAGTGAACTTTATATAATTTATTTAGTTGTTTAGAATGTATTACTAGTTTCCTCTAACAGAACAATAAAACATTTTATGAAAGAAATAAGTTCAGTGTTTACTTCAGAAATAGGGCTTAGAAATGAAACGTGGGCCCTCTGACTTCCTCCAGTAGCACACACTGTCTTTTCGACAAGTGCCTCAAAAATATTTCCCATGAAACCCACAAATATCAATAAAAGATCTATTATGTTCACACAGCTTTCTAAATACACCCACCTCATTCTTGTGTTTTCCAAATTTGGCTCTGGTCTGATGCATTTTAGGAAGAGGCTTTGTGTTACACAACAACCTTCCTTTAAATACACATCAACCCTGAATTGTGGAACTAAACATTTAAAACCAGCTTCCTGTTTGTGAAGCTATGGAATAAATAAACATGAAGTTTAATCTTCCCCTAACAATGAAAAAGAATGCGGCAAACACTTTTTAGGACAGACACTGATCAATCTTTTATCTGGTATGCACTTAAGTTTGCCCAAATCTTAAAATAATCTGGGAAATAGCTTTAAAAAACCTCACACATACTAAATCAAGACGAGGAAACAACATTGGTCAGAAAGGAGGTCTGTGACACTTCCCACTGAATTTGACAAATAGACATGCTCTTTCCTCCTGTGGTAGGAATTTCAGAATCTTATGTTTTCTCCAGACTTCTTTTAGGATTCTTAGTCTAGACACAATTTAAATAGAGTTTAACAGATCATTTAGTTTGAAGAATAAAAAAATAAAAAAGAGCCTGAAGTGAAGACACAGGGAGTGTCCTGTTCAAGGTGTTAGGAAAACAGTCCAGCTTTGCCTTCCAGGCTGCACTTGCTTTCTCTACCCAGCAACCGTGACTTCATTTCCCAGCGAGTGAGTCTGCTATAGCTGCTCAAGGAGCTTGAGACCTTACAGAGTTAAGTAATACTACAGTAGACTCAACGGCCTTTATCTGATGTAAGAAAAATCGAGCTCTTTTATGGTGATTGATAGTGTCTAATTACATATTTTGTCAATCTCTTAAGACACTGATTTGTCATTTCCTGCCTGCCAAACAGAAAAAAAAACCCTCACAGCTTGATTTATCTAATGAGTGTTTGAACAGGAGTAAGGCTCTGTGCTGCCAGAGAATGCCCTCACACCAACAGCTGGGCAGCTAAGAAACCTCCTCCTGGGTCTTGGCTCAGACAACAATTCTTCCATCTGCATGATTCTTGAACGGAGAAACATCTGTGGAATTATTTTGCTTAGCGTGCCTATCTTTTAATAATATCTCTGGATAGGGTTACCTCTCTCCCTCCCTCCCTCTCTCTCTCTCTCTCTCTCTCTCTCTCTCTATATATATATATATATATATATATATATATATACACACACACACACACATATTTATATGTTAAATGCATGTAAAATACTTAGCATGCTACCTTAAAAAAGAGATGGTTATTCCTATTGTTTTGTTTTGTTTTTTTTTTTTTGTATTAAAAGATAGATATAGAATGCATTTGTCTCACCATATCATACGGGTGAAAGGATCCTTTTAACAGGAGTAATATATAATTTATTTTTCATTTGAGTTATGATGAGAATAAACAAAACTCCATTTTCTTGAGAAAAGGACAAAAATTTTCAGGGAGAAAAATGAACCTGAAAATTATTACTACTAGCATTTGAGTTGTCTAGTTGGTTGGGGTGATAATTGTTTGGGTTTGGGGGAAAGCAACTTAGATTCTTAGGGGGCATATATCTCAACACCTTGGGGAGCCATCTCTAGTGAAGAAAAATCCATTGGCTTCTTTCATAGTGTGTTTTCTAACTGTCCAGATTTTGAACTAAAATCTATCTTCTTTCCTTTATGCCTACGACTCTTAAGTGCGCCCCCTGGAGGCCTCTCAAAACCATCACCTTTCTCTCCCCTAAGGCTGTCCTTGAGTTCTTGACAGGATCCCTTTGAGATCTCTCTCTCCTCTTGAGGTTTAGTATCTCTGGGTCTGGCATACCCTGTACAATGATGGCCAATTTCTCCCCACAGTGCTTCACGTAGTTGACGATGTTAACGCTGATACCTGGACAATTCTAGAACAAGTCATCAGTCACTTTGCAATCACCTTGGCAACCATGAAGTAGAGCAGAGCAACCAGCAAAGCTCTCCAAACAGGTGCTTATGCCAGATGAATTTAATTTCCTGCTATGCTTGGGTTTTATGAGAGACACGCTAATAAATCCTCTATATCTCAGGGGCATCGGACAAAAGGAGATGGCATTAAACTAAAACAAGGAAGGGGGAGGAGGTAGGAGGGATGGAATAATTCAGTTGACCATACAAAGGACTCTTTGACCTGAAAAGAATCAATCAGTTCAAAGGGACTAAATATTAGCAGCTTGTCTTTATTGGGATTTTGCAAGAGAATTAAACCGCACAGAAAATTATGTGACTCAATATTCTTCCTAGTTCTCCTAAGCTGGTACAAAGATGTCTTCCTAAGGATATAAGAGGGAAGTCGTAAGTACATACAGTGTGATGGATACTCAGGGCTCAGTGTGCAATTCTCTTGATGAATATGAGAGGGATTCCTTGGAGCCTCCTTCAGGAATGGGAATGATGTCTAAGCGATGGATGTCCAGAAGGGAAGGAAGCACTGGGTGCATAGACATGGCATGAGTAGGGGCCCAGCGCACCTTAGATCTAATCCCAGAACAGCCACAGTATCCCGAGCGACATTAACAAGTCATCTTCTCTCTGGGAGCCTCAACTGTGAACTATGTAAAGGGGGGCTTTCCATAGCACTCGCCCGCTGTGGGAGGAAGTGACTTGAGGCCATTGAGGAGATGAGATCCTGGCTGCGAAGAGCCACTGTGGGGTTGGCAAGGACAACTTGGAATCCTACAAAGCAACTTGTTTACAGCCCCACACTCACATTCTGCCTTTCTCCACTCCGACGTTGCCGTTCTTAGTAGCAGGTATGTCACCATTCCTGGATGACTGATTGACTAAAAACTCAAATCCACTTTTTTTTTTTTTTTAAGAAAATTTTATATCGCAGCCTAACCACACGTGGGAAACTACCATTACTTGGCTGTAAGTAGAAAGTAACCATGAAAACGAAACAGCGTTGGTAAATTTCAGCGTGACTTTCCTGCCTGCCAAAGTCCTGAGCCTGGGGCAGGCTCTCTTGTTGAAAAGGAAGCTTATAAAGTGTTAGGGAGACATCACCGGTATTCTGGCTCCTAATGAGAGTGTTTCCAGTTGAGAAGGGGATTACTCCTTGTCAGGTGAGAAAGGAATTTGTCCTAAGTAGTGCGCCGTTGTTTGATGGACGGATGCCGACCTTTTTAAATTATATTTTATTATTGAGAAACCAAATATGTCTCCGTATGAGACTCGCTCTAATGGGATACAGTGCTGCGAATAGCAGCAGTGCGTGGACCTTGGAGCCAGGTTGATGTGCTTTTCTGGGCTACATGATTTAGCCTTCTGGGTTTCAGAATGTTCAAATGTAAGAGGAAGATGAAAACTTTTCTCTGATTGTGGAGCAACTGGAAGACATATATGAAGCACCAGGCTTGGACAGGGAAGGAGAGATCCAAGAGGCCCGAAGCAGGACAATGCAGCAAGTTATAATTGGGTTTAGCAGGGGGCAAAGGGATGGATCAAACATGTGGAGGGTCGTTACCAAACGGGGTCTGAGAAGGGCAGAAGCCTGATGTGGTTGAGGAAAGGGAGGGGTGTGGAACACAAAGGCGGCCATATCAAATTGGAGGGACTGGTTAGACATGGAAATGGAAGCTAAACGTATAATGATTTGAAGATAAATAGATTTGGAGAGATGCGTGTGGGTGCTTCATTAGCGGGGAAGTGTTCTGTGAACAGCAGTGCTCTCAGATGTTTTAGATGGCTAAAGGAAATAATGCAGTTAAGGAACTCAGCATCACCATCATCATCATCACCATCACCATCACCATCATCATCACCATCATCACCATTATACATCATCATCACCATTATATCATCATCATCATCATCATCATCACCATTATACCATCATCATCACCATTATATCATCATCATCATCATCATCATCATCATCATCACCATTATACCATCATCATCATCATCATCATCATCATCATCACCATTATACCATCATCATCACCATTATATCATCATCATCATCATCATCTTTGTGAGGTTTCTGGGACAGATTCTATTTCAGGAAACCCTATCCATTTCCTTAAGGGCAGTCCTTTAAATGAATAAATAAATTGATCCAGCTGGGAAAGGATCACTTCTATACAGCAGATTACCAATAGTGGACTCAGAGTCAGGTTTTGTATTAGATTGGCTGGCAGCTGCATTCAAGATGAGGGTTTGTTTGCAGGTTTTGAGAAAGGAAAGTCTTCTTGTAGGAGAAGCAGCAGCCTAGGGTAAAATGAAGCAAAGAGCCAGCCAGAGCTTGATGCTTGGATCAGCGTTGGAGCAACCCTGGAGCCAACTGCTTCCTCCAATTGTTAGTGGAAAAACCCTGAACCAGTTACTTAATCTCCCTGTGTTGCACTTTCCCTATCTATAAGTGGAACTGTTGATATCTCACAACCTCATGGATTGCTATGAGTATCAAACAAGGTAGTATCTGTGATGCAGTCAGGGTTAGCTTGGCAGATAATCTGTGCTCCATTACTTACCGATACTAAACCTAGAGCATCTATGGAAATGTCTGCTACTGACAGGATTCAGAAAACATGCTCCAGAGAAGGGAAATGCAAGTTGGACTGAGGAACTTCTATGTGAAAACTGCCTGATGCTGTGGAGTAAGACAAGGAAAAGCAGAGTCTTGAGGGCTCTGAAAGAAAGAAGAAGCAAAGTGGTTATGGTGATTAAGCCATATCTGTTGGAGAAGAAGCAGGAGGAAGCAGGGCTGATGAGGGCATTGTGGGGGATGAAACTGATGATAGGAAAAGACAAAGAAAAGAAGAGTTTTCAGGAAAGAACAAGGTGACATCTCTCAGAAGCAGGCTCGTCTGCTGGGGCACAGAACTTCCTGGATTAATATATTAGTTACTTTTCTGTTGCTGCAATAAAACACCATCACCAAAAGCAACTTATGGCACAGAAAGGGTTTCTTTTGGCTAGCCATTTCAGAAGTATAAGGGTCCACCAGGACAGGGAGGCATGGCAGCAAGTGGCTGCCATGGCAACAGGAGCAGGAAGCTGAGAGTTCACATCTCAGCCACAAGCCTGGACCAGAGAGAATGAGCTTTCTAAGCCCCAAAGTGAGACTTCCTCCAGCAAAGCAGCACCACTGAAACCTCCCCCAAACGCCACCACCAACTGTGAGTCAAGTGTTCAAATACCTGGACCTATGGAGGACATGTTTCATTCAAATCACAACCGTCAAGGAGAGGTCAAGGTGTCTCAACTGTCTACTGACTCTGGGGCAGGGAACACGGAGAAACCAGTCTTGGTATTTCCTTGCACTATATGACTGGCCCTCACATGGCCTCTGTTTCCAGATACATAAAGTGATAAGGTCAGACGGAGAGTCTTTAAGATCAGTTCCCGGTACATCATAGTCAATTGGCACTTATTATGGAATCTGAAAAACAATAAGCTCATATTTTTGTTCATCATGTACATTACATACCAGCAACTGAACTTGGCACCTTTATGTTCATGTCATTTACCATCCTAGGTTTTATTCTCATTTCTGTACAACCTTACAAGAGAGGTAAAGCTATTCTCGTGGATGAGACAGAAGAGGCTTAAACACACAGGGCGGTCTGCCCCAGGCTGAATAATAAGTAACAGAAGAAGGGTGTCTAAACTGGCTCCGTCTGATCGAAAGCCTAAGTCCGAAGCACTGTCATAGGACTCAACTCCAACCGTCTAGGTCAAAACCAAGGCTGTGCATTCATTCTGCCCTCTGTGGAGGAAGGGCCCTGTTGCCAGGGTCTCACAGTTGAGCTTTGCCAGACTACTGGAACTAAGAGGCAGCAGTTTCCAATCACTTACGGACACAAGGCCAAACAACCAAGATTTTAAGCCAAGCACCCCCCATTCATAATTTCTAAAAAGAGAAGAAAGATACTAGTGCTTGGAAGTTGTTGGCAATGAGCCTCTGGGTTTTGCTCATGTGCACCCCTGCCACTGTCTTCATTCACCTGTTTTCCTTTTATGCTCATTTCCTGTATGGGTTTCAACCACCCAGAATGCACGTGCGCATGCACATGTACTCACTCAGTTTTCTCCAAGAAGACTTGATGGTTGGGTAGACCGAGTTATAGGCTTTTGTATTGTTCCATACACTGGACCCACAGTAACACTAGTCTGATGTTGGTATTATCCCCCAAGTTGCTTGTCAAACTACTTTGCTTGTTTGTGTTCACAGTATCCCAATACAGGGTTAGGCAAGAGAAGATGGGTACTTCAATGCAAATCTCTATCCCAGACCTAGACATCTTAAAGTGCCATGCGAGAGGCTAAGCACCGTAAGGAAATGATTAAGGAGGCAGGGTACTTGGATAATAGTGACAAGCAGTGTAAACCTGACTCCAGTACAATGTAGTAAATAACATGATACAACTACAAACTTGATTTGACAGGTGTTGGGGGACCAGTTCAGTGCCTCACCTTCCTACGCAGACACTAGGAAGGAGACACAGGAAGACACCTAAGAGCAAGTATTAGATAACAAGAGGACTCCAGCCGAGAGACTAATGGGACTCTTAAAAAGAAAGTGAATTGGGATAGCTGTTTGGAAAGTGAGTTGGCAGAATTCATTAAGATGCATGTATGCTTTCATCTAGCATTCCAGTGCTACCAAGTTCTCTCTTAAAAGTGAGACGGGAAAGCTATTCGAGTAAAGAACTATTCCCCGCCCCCCTTTTATTAAAAATAGGTTCTTTTCTGATACAATATATCCTGGTGACAGTTTCCCCTTTTAAGTACTATTTGTTCAGAAGTGAAAGTACCCAAGCAAATGAGAAGAAAACATATACTGTCTCAGGAATATGTAGTCATTAAAAAATGTACTAGACATATGGGGAGTGACTCAGGAACTCGTCCTCACTGTACTGAAGTTAAGAAACAATTTGCTGTTTGCTTTGTTAAATTCAGCAGAACTTCCTCTGCTAAACCAGATCCTGTTGCAAACTCTAGGGGGTCATTCTGCGTGTTGCTGCTTGTCAAAACTTTACACGTGCTACCAAGAAGGGTAATTATGAAAAGGCAGTGTGTTATAAAGACTATGGAAGGAGTGTGAAAAAAGGGAATTTGCACTTAACAGACTTGCCAGGGAAAGTGAAAACTCATCATAAAAATGTTCGTTCAGGCTTTGGGGAGAGGGCTCAGTCAGGAAAGCACAGCCGTGCAGCCATGAGGACTCACGTTTGGACCCTCAGCACGCATGTAAACTCCATGGTGATGGACTTTATCAGAAATCCCAGGGCTGGGAGGGGCCGTCAGGAGCATCCCTGAACTCACAGTCCAGCACAGCTGAATGGATGAACCCAGATTCAGTGAGAGATCCAGTCTCTAAAAAATAAGCTGGAGAGCGGCTGGGGAAGATGCCTGGACTGCGACCTCCGGACTCCATACATGTATGTAAGCACACCCGTGCTCATGTGAACACACACGAGTTTTTCATTTAACTGGTGGCCATGCAGCTCGGATTTGGTGGTCAGATGAGGAAAGAGAAAGAAATGACCCAGAAAACAGCTCGGACCAAGGAACAGAAGTGGGAAACTTTCATCTCTGCTCGAGAAACGACAAATATTCCTGGAGGTGCTGGCTGGTGCCTGCCAAATGAGGAGAGCAGAAACAGATGATGTGGGCTGTGCGTTTGGAGAGTCCCTGAATGCCCAGGTGAGGATGCTCGGGTCTAAATAAATCAGGGAAGAAGTGGCTCGGGACGTCGAGAGTGCAATCAATCCGAAGAGATGTGCTCAGGAGCCCTGTGCCAAAAGAACACACGAGGAAAGAAGCAGGGTTGGCAAGCGTCATTTGGTGCTGCTCAGCGTAGCTAATAAAGGGGGAGGGGCTAGAGACTGGGGCAGGTCAGACTAGGGTAATATTTCTTTGACTTTTGTGGTTCTCATCTGCTTGACTTGTCTTTCACAGAGTTCTGAGCATACTATTGCAGCTGTAATAATGATCATGTTATTTCACCATAGCATGGGGGTAGGGAGGGTATCTGCAGGTGACAGCAAAGAAGTAAAAGTAAATTTTTTTTTTTTTTTTTTGTAATCTGTTAGAAGGGGAGGGAGAAGAACTAGAAAATGAAAATGATGATGGCAAAAACTTGAACAGTGAGGAACTCCTGGGAGGGAGCCCGAGCCGCCTGGAGCAGCGCTGGGAGCGTGCACGTGTGCTATCTTTGCATGCGGATTGTTGATGAGCCCTGTTGACACTCTGGCAGAGATGCTTCTAGGGATCACCTCCATCAGCAGAGCCTTACACAGGGCAGAGGTGGCCAAGGACAGTGAGAAGGAAGCCTTCTCAGTCCTCCCTGTAAGTCAGAGCTTGCACACTGTTCCTGGTGTTCAAAGGCTTTCTCCTCCCTCATTCAACACGCTCATGCTTACTCATTTCTTAGGTTTTGAGCTTAATTATCATTTCCTCGGGAGGTCGGCTTTCCTGCCCTGGATGCATCCCTGAGCCACTTGCTGTTTCAGTGCACACCTCAATTCCGCACCTCTGATTTTGTTTGTGATATTATTCTACTGCTTTCTTTCCCCAATAGGCTTCTCAGGGACAACACAGATTTTTGTCTGCTTTTGCTGAAGCTCATTATCAGCTAGAGTCCTGCGCATGCCGACACTCAAGAAATTGCTGTGAGAAGAGAAATCCTGTTCTTCTGTTACTTTTCTTCATTCTGGGTGTTCTCGGCAGCTCAAGGGGTGTAGCATTGGGATTCCAATCGCTTGTTTCTCCTCCACAGACCCGTCACTGAGGCTGACGAGCCCCACCCTGCCTGCCACTGAGACCCACACTGTCTTTCCTCACTCCCACTATGAGGGCTTCACCCTCAAGGGCCACACTGGGTGCCTTTTTCAGTCTTCTTTCATTGTGTGAGACCATGTCTCTGACATCAAGTGGCCCTTCCTCTACAAGCTGTCTGTTGTCAAACAAGACACATTTCCTTCCTCACATTTAAACAGTGGGTCCCCAAGGCCAGAGAGAAAAACTGCTATAGTGTCACTCCTTTCAGGTTCTTGGTTCCCTCTGCACCACTTCCTCAATGCCTGGAGTCTTCTCACCAGAATTGCTCCTACCATTGTTACTGCAGCACAGTTTTTAGTTTTGGTTTTGTTTTGGTTTGTTTTAATCATTCTGGTAGAATGTTCCACAGCTTCTCGCCCTTGCCCATACCAGCCCTTCTTTCTCCTAGGTGCCTCAGGAGTTTGCCCAGCTGCACAGTCTACTCCTGTTATTTTATTTACTGGTACAGAGACTTCGATTACCTCAACCCTACCCCGACAACCTGTAGTGGCGCTTGCAAACTGGAATTCACAGGCTGCACCTGGCCTACGATTTTATTTGGGGGGGGGGGTGTTGTTGGTCTGCAGAGTTTAAAGAACTAACCAATCTCTGGCAGTTAAAGTTGGAGATGTACATCTAATTTTGTAAGTTTAGCTTCTCATAAAA
Source organism: Cricetomys ansorgei (assembly GCA_026225945.1). Taxonomy (NCBI): domain Eukaryota; kingdom Metazoa; phylum Chordata; class Mammalia; order Rodentia; family Nesomyidae; genus Cricetomys; species Cricetomys ansorgei. The sequence continues at coordinate 304,872 of JAMJFZ010000242.1, read as the reverse complement.
TTATCAGTGAACTAGCCATACCAGAAATGTGAAAATAGCAAGTTTGAGCTGCATAGGCAAATTCTGTGTTGGGACAGGTGGTCTTGAATTTACCAGTCTCCATTACTCCCTAAGTTCTCTCGGTCTTCAGACTAAGTGGTCAGCTCTCATCTACCAACACACCAGCAGGGATTCATCCCAGGGTGCCATTTCTTAGAGCTACTTTCCTGATGTCTGAAGGCCCTAGCCCTGCTGTGCAAATATAAGGACTGGAGTTCAAATCTCCAGCACCCATATTACAAAAGCTGCTGAAGCTATATGGGTCTGTAACACCAGTGTTGTTGGAGGGTGGAAAACAGGAGAATCACAAGGGTTTGCTGGCTGCCAGCTAGCTAGAGAGCATGGTAACCACAAGGTCTGTGAGAGAACCCATCTCAGGTGAATAATTGATCAGGACGTCTGATATCTTCTGCAAGTCTCTATACCTGCAGGGGCATGTGAACTCACATGTACACTACATCACACACACACACACACACACACACACACACACACACACACAGAGAGGATATGTATTAAGTCCCTCAAACTCATATAGCACTTAAAATTCACAGACCTTTACTCTTTTATGTGTAATTTATGTGTAGGCTGAAAATATGGATATTTTAAATTTTCATTTTTTTATTTCCCTAAATTTTTCTGGATTGTTCTCCCATAAACATGCTTTCCTTTTACAAAGCTAGGATTTGAGCAGAGGAAGCAGCTGCATACTATTAGCTGCAGGTGTGAATCAGGAGCACTTAGCTACCTTTGTGCTATTTTCTCACACCCCTGCCCCACTATCTAAGTAGCTCACTTCTTATCTCTTATCACCCTCAGCTCCTTGATTAATGTGAATTCAAATCACTCTTCACTTTCACTTTCTTGTATTTGTCTTATTGAGGTGAAACCATGCAGGTACATAAGCATTTTAAGTATATTTCATGCATTGTATGAGTATATCTTACATAATTTTTTTTTTACTTTGGGTATGAAATATATTCCATTATGACATTTTCACATATTGAGTATATATGTTAGTGAATGCTCATAAAGAGACTCTTCTTTCTGGGCATGGTGTTTCGTGCTTATGATTCCAGAACTTTAGTGCAAAGACCAGAGGTTTGCAAATTCAGTACATACCTGGACTGCATAGCAAGTTTTAGCCCAAGAAACTCAAAAGAGCTAAAATGACTTAAAAAGACACCAACATTCAACAGCACACAGCAGTGTGGCAGGTCTGCAGAAACCCTAGGCCTTCCACATGTGAAGATCACCTCTCAGTCACCACCCAGCTTTGCTCCCTTTCCCTAGACCTCCGCTCCCCGTCCTGTCTCTTTGGAAATTTCTCCCTTTACTTCTCAGAGTTTACAGTTAAACATCCCAAGCAATGGCTCATTTTGGAATCAGTTTGATCAAGAGTCACTCTGCTGGAGCAATACAGGCCTGGCTCCCTTCTTCTGCCTTTAACGGACCACGCTAACAGAAGCCGCAGGACCAGAAACAGGAAATGTTCTGCTCACACACATAACCGTGAAAGCCAGAGGGAGACCCTGTATGTCTGAGGGTGTCAGCATCATTAGAAATTCCCTGGTGTTCCTCAGTCCAATCCCCGAGCGTACTGGGGAAGGCCCTCGAGTCATCTTGTTCCTTCCTCCTGTCATGGATAGTGAACGAGACTCTCAAAAAATGTTTGGCAGAAGGATATGGTTGACACGTGACAGTCATCGATAGAAATTCATTTTCAGGACTCATCCCTGATCCCTTGTAGTCCAGATGCCTCTGGTTGAGCTTTGGGCTTGTGGTGTTCAGGCAGCTCTTGCCTCTTAGCTTCCTTTTCGTGTCTGCGCTGCACGCGCTGAAATCTGCAAACCGTTTCTGAGCGTTTCTTGCTGGGTGTCTTGATGATCACACTGGCAGCAAAGGACAGTTGGTACCGACCTCTAGCTCTTTTCAGCACCCCCTGCATAGGCTGTTCCCCTGTTCTGAAGTCCAAGTTCTAGTCGTATGATTCTTCCCCTTCCTGAGATCTAAGTGTTACCCACACGTGAACTTCCTGTGTATGGCATCTCTCCGGCAGTCTCTCCATTTCCCTTCCGTCCTCTCGTTCTTGCAGGTGGGTAGCATCGTTCTGAAGTTACCCACGCATGACTTTCCCAGCATTTTGTCTGTACACTTCTGATCACTGTGCGGCAACGTCGTTGCATTAAGCGACTTTTATTTGAAATAATCACTTCAGCTTCTCATGTTTGAACTCCACTTCAACCGATACAATACTTAAAAACTTCTAGCGTCTACTGCTTTTTCCTTACGATCACTCACAAAACCACAGAGTGGGTGATGCCTGAAAAACAAGACGAGGCATTGACACTCGTTCACGATGTCGTTACCCGAGATCCATTTGGGTTCTGAAACATACTGCTAAATAGCCAGGACTACGAGGAGCTTGTAGTCTCAGGGGAGGACAGGTTACCGTGAGGCACATATAGTGCAGAATGCAAAGTGAGACAAGAGCGGAGGCGGTGTGAGACGCCGGGAGGAAGGGGGCGGGGCCTTGAATCTGAAATGATGAGGTTGCAGAATGCTAGGAGGAACTTAGAGAACAAGATGACACTGAAACCTGAGAATCAAGCAGGAATTAGTTTGCCAAACGAGCCTGTGGGTTACAGGAGGTTGTTAAAAGAGACATTGAGGGCAGAGATGGTAGATAACAGAGCATGTCAAGACCTGCACAGATGGAGTTATGTTTTCCTCTCCCAGATATTTTCACTGAAGTTCCCAACCCCAATCAGAATGTGACGTAACTTGTAAATAAGGCTGTTGCCTCTATAATTAGTTAACGTGAGGGCGTGGTAGACTAGGGTAGGTTTTTCATCCAGCATGGTATCCTTAGACAGGAGTCAGATTTGGAGACAGACAAGTACACAGAGGCCATGCTAGTAGGAGATCAAGATTGGAAAGGATGTGTCTATATTCCAAGGGATACCAAACGCTGCCAACAAACCAAAGAAGCCAGGAGAGAAACTCACTGAGCAGGTTAGATTCTCCTCCTCAGCCCCTAGAACCAGTTAGTCCTCATAACACCCACCGCGATTTCAGACTCAGACTATGAGATGAGACACTTTTATCACAGTTTCCGGCATCTCGTTGTGGCAGCAGCTGATACAAACCAGCAGAAATGACACACAGACCTAGTGGTGAACACGGCTACAGGCTTGTTAGTGACAGGTTTCACTCAGCCAGTGCTAACAGGGTATCAGGATCTGGGCTTAGAAGTATTAGCTCAGTTAACCACCATGACCACTAGAAAGGACATAAAAGGTAGATACTACCTATTTTCTGATCTTCACAAATAAGGAGAGTGAGGGCATCCTTGGCTAAGGCTACCTGTTTCACATGCAATGTGGAGGCTGGGTTTTGAATCTGAAATGGCTGAGAATCAAACCATGAAAAATACCATTACCCCACGAATGTAGATTTTTATCTCGAGAGTAACAGCTATATTCAGAGACTTTAAAAGATTGAGGTTACTTAAAGTTTAATTTATAAATGATAAAATGTTCTCACTTTTTGTGTGAATTCACATGGGTTTTGACACAAATAATGTCACCATCGTGAATTGAGACCCATCATCATGGGAGGCTTTTAAGGAGGGAAGTACATGGCATAGTTCTGATTTTAGAACTGTCATTGTGGTTAAAGTATAGAAAATGAGCTGGACCAAAGGTTGGGTGGACATTTCCAACTACAATTGGAAAGATCCCTGGCTCATCCGTGATCCTTTAATAATGATTCTAAAGAAATCCCAGTTAAGTGATATGCTGTCAACACAGATGAAGCTTTGGGTAATCACTCTATCAGATTTCGTGTGATTATGTAAATTCAACCAAATTGTGTGAATTAAGTAATTTTGAGCCTAATGAAACCTGGTCTATGTCTACAGCAGTAGAAGGTGAGGCTTAAACAAAGCTTCCATATGTGACCCTGATGAATACTGATCACTCTCCACAGTCACCTCCCTGCCGTGGGTGGGTCCTCTTGAGTGTTTAGTGCTGGTGACAACGAAGTCCATGTACCCCATGTATTCTCAGTCCTTGTGCCTTCTTAATCTTCTTTTCATTTCCTTCCCAAAGGTTCTCTTCAGTAGATCTTCCAGAGACCCTGGATGAAATGTGGTGGTCATACCGTGACTCTCACTTGACAACCAGTCTCTTCCTTAACAATCCAGTCTCTTTTTTGGCTTCATTTTCTTCATGAGAAATTCTTTTCTTTCTAAAGCATTTTATTTCATGTTTACCCCTTCAGTTATCCCCAAAACTCTGTGAAAGTAAGATTTTGGGTAATTACTTTATTCTCAGTGTTCTGAATCATGCCTGCCTTATAGTGAACACTCAGGAAATTATGGGCTGGATGAAGCTCTGTTTCGGTATTGACAGACTTTGATGCACAATGGTCTCTCCCCTCAATTTTTACTTTAGGAAGTTAAAGCCTGTGCAGGTAAGGTTGTTTGCTTGAGGTCCCAGAGTAGGTTGGTAGCTAGAGGCAAATGGAACCCAAATTCCCTTTGTCCAGCACAGATCTCTTTTCCCTGCATTGGGCCACCTCTTAACTATCCAATTCCATCACAGAAAAGTGGGTTAAGGAGGTGGACTTCAGAAACCACCACGCTGGATTTACATGTGAACTCTAACACTTGGATAAGTTGCTTTACTTCTTTGAACTTGTCTGGCTCACTTATAAAATAAAGTCAAACCCTTTAAAATAAAATGTAGAAACAAATGTAAAACCTATAAAATACAGGTAAAACTGAGAGAAAAGTGCACAATACCACGCAGCAGGCAGTAGGGGCTCACGCAAGAGGTTTATGGGGGTGGTGTGGGGTGAGTGTCTGCTTCCATGTGGAGGGAAGAAGAAAAAGAGAGGGTCGAGGGGGAGAGGGAGAGAGACAACAGAGGAAGAGGGAGAGAGAGAGAGATAGAGAGAGAGAGAGAGAGAGAGGAGTCCAAAGAGGAGAGAGAAAGGCCAAAGAGAGAGACAGAGAGAGATCCAAAGAAGAGGAGCTTGAAGCTCACCAGGATTATATGGGACTGATGATGTTGGACAGGTATCCGTCTGGGGGCAGGCACAGGGGCAGTACCTGGCCAGAGGATGGGGAGTGTCAGGAGCATGGGGGTTGGGCGAGCTCCAGGGAGGGAGCTCTGGCCAATTCACAGCAAAAACCTCTCTGGTTTCTTTTCCGTGGGCCTGAAATGAGACTGTTCAGCTCTCGTATTGGTGTAGGGGAACTCGCACAAAATATATTCTCCATAAATAGTAGATGCTGCTTTTTCTTCATGAGAACCTCCAGCACTCCTTTCCATTATTTCTTGGTTTCTAGAAAGGGTAACTCACCTCTCACTTGAATTTTAAGCTATAGATTAGAAAAAATACTAGAAGATCTAGTGGGGAAAATGGAAATGGATTCCTGTGAGGAGATGACTCATGGATGGGAAGAATAGGTTCTCTTCCACATTAAGACTTACTTTCTTCATCTGTAGCATTGGCTGAACTCATTCCAAGTCTCCACAGTGTGTCTACCCATCAAAATGGAGCTACGATACAATGAGTGATTCATGCTTGGTAGAGAGGAGATGTTAAATGAAGGTGATCTGCTATTGTCTCTCTTCTTTCCTCCTTTAGCAGTAGTGGGTGCTTTGAAGTGCATTTCTTTTGTAGATGAAGGACCACTGAATGTTTACTACATGCCTGCCCCTGTGGAATAGCTTTGTTTAAGAGAGTCTGGGCATGTGGGTTGCCTTTGCTTTTTTTTATTATTATTTATTTTTCATTTGTGTGTGTGAATGTATTTGCTTGTCTGTATATGTACCTGCGCATGTGTATGTAGGTGCCCAAGCAGAGGGTGTTGGATACCCTGGAGTTGGAGTTACAGATGACTATAAGTTGTCCTATTTGAGTGCTGGGAGATGCACTAGGGGTCTCTGGAAGAGCAGCGAGCATTCCTAACCACCCAGCAGTCTCTCCAGCCTGCACCATTGGTTCTTCTGAGCTTAAGGAGGTGCCTCTTAGATCCTCTTCGGATACTGTGTTGTTTACAAAATCAAGGTGTCAGAAAAGTTAGCTCCTTCTGAAGCTGTCAGGGATAGTCTATTTTGTGTCGCTCTCCTAGCTTCTGGTGGCTTCCTGGTTATCTTGTGGTGTTCCTAGGATTAAGGTATAGCACCCTGATCTCCTCCTTCATCTCTTCCTTCATCAATCAAGGTGCATTCTCCTTGTGTGCATGACTGTATAAACTTCTCCTGTGTGACAAGGTTCCAGGTATATTGAATACAAATGGCCTCATCCTAGCTTATCATCTGCCAAGTTCTTATTTCTTAGTAAAGCTGCCTTTACAGGTACAGGGGTTTTGAATGTCAGCATCTCCTTGGGACAGGGACACAATTCAACCCCTAAAAACAGCTCTCAGAACCTTAAACAATAACCTTGAGCCTTCCCTACAAGAAACCTGAACATGACCTTAGTTCATTAAGTAATATTAATTTTAACTTTAAACGTGTTACATATGTCAACAATATTTATCTCAGCTACAACTCATAAACAGATCCTAGCTTCCCACGGAGTTGGGCTCCCTGTTTCCGAGTGTCACTGGTCTAGATGTATAGAAGAAATTTCACTCACTTACTAGCCCTGGCTACTGTTAAGCTTGTGGGCAATCAAAAGATTAATTTGTTTTTCATGCTAGTTATCAGTACACTTTATCCACCCAGGACTTGAACAGCTGATTTATTTATACTGTATGTCACACAAATTCCTAAAAGATTAAACTTTGAATGATTCAGGTTCTTATTATGAGAACTGGGGTTATTATAAACTCTGGTTTCATAAATAATTATTCAGTTACCACTTCTTCATGACTCTAGGGCCCAACCAGAGAAGAATTGACTGCAAGTGATCAGCCTCATTAGTCAGAAGCGAGGGTAGGCATCTCACCTGTGAATACTTACAGCCATGTGCTCTATCCCTGGTAACTCACTGTTAGGGTCTCTTAAGGCCCAGACACTGACTCCTGAACAGATTGGAGATTCAACTCAGGTAACCTGCCTTGGCTATAAAAATTAACTAAAAAAATCCACAATGAGTGAAGTATTAAAATTTTAAATAAAGAAAAGATCTGAGACTGTCAAGAGAAGGGTGGAGTACGCAATGAGAATCTTAGAAGTATAAGATTGAAACCATTTTCTTTCTGAGCATTATTCATTATGTAATATTAATTTTAACTTTAAAGTTGTTACATTTATACCAACAATATTTATCTCAGCTACAACTCAAATGTTTCAGATGACTGAAGACTCAAGTCACCCTAGTTCTGGCAATTTTGTATGTTTGTTGGTAAAATAGAGATTGGGATCAGCATCTTGGTAGGAGTCAGGATACTTTAGCCTTCCTTCATCTAAGCTATACTGTTCCGTTCCTGTCCCATTGCTGAATAAATTCTTCAAACCTCCAGTTTCTCCAATTGTGGTATTCTTTGGATAGACCACATGGTTTCAAGATTCAAATTTATTGCAAGATTTTCTGATGATAATCAGAGTTCTAGTTGGAGATGAGGGGTCACCCTTTCTGGTACTGCTAGCATGAGATACAACCTCGGTGGGATCTAGAAGACAGTTTCTATGTGCTGACCCCGAGGAAACATTTTCCAGATTTTAAGATAGAGTCTGGCTTGCTGGAAAAATAACTGGTCACTTTGTCTGCGGGAAGGATTCCCTCGTGGTGTAAAGTTATGATTTGCAGGGGAAAAAAGTCTGTTCAGTTTAACCAAGTGGTGTTTTGGCTTCTAAGCCGAGGCTTCCACAATAGCAGAGCATCCTGGGGCAGTGGAAACAGGCTCCAGTTGAAACATTCTGGCAGTTTGGCATTGTTTTTCACCACCACTATAGGGAAACATACACCCTTTTCATAGACCTCAAACACAAGACCCACTTGGGCCTCACACACACACACACACAAAGCCATCAACAAACTCAGTTTACAGAACAGTACACTCTGGTTTCCATTTCCTGTGCCCTGGCTGATGTCAGCAGCAGGAGGGCGAGTCAGCTCCATAATCAGGAGCTTGCTTTTTCCTGCTTCCAGCTGAATTCTTAATCTCTAAGGGCCTCCATTCTGTGGCTCTCACCTCAGAGCTGTTTTCCTCATTTATTTATTAATTTCATAGCCTTTTCTCTTCATGGAGGCTTATTTCCTTTCTCTCTCTCCTCTTCCTTCAGGAGCCTTCAATTAATACCTTAATCTCTATCCTCTGGTAGCTTTTCTGGGTATACTTTACTAAACTCTGTGTGTGTCCAGAGTTTCTTTCTCTTCTTCCTTGTCTCCACATTGAATCAGCTGGTGTGATATCCTGCCCCACATTGGTGCACCATTTGTAGGTGTCAGGCTGCTGTGTGGGCTCACCAAGAGAGAAACGAGGCATATTCATAGATGGAAATTCTGCCAGATCTCAGCAGAGGGAACCATTGACATGGCCAATGCCACACTCAGTGGAACCCCTAGCATCTGAGCTCAGGTGTTTTTATTCATTAAGAACTCTTCAGGTACAGATTATAGGCAATCAAACATCCCCCACAGAAATCCAACACCTGCAGACAACACAAAATGACAAAGCCTATGTATCTCTTTTTCCAACAGTGCACAGAAACAATTAATTTAAACACAACTAAAAATAAACTTCAACACTCATCCTCTTACTTATGTCACATTTCTTAATATTTCACAATGTGATTAGATTTCAATGTAAGTTTTGGTAAAGACAGAAAGAGACAGGCTGGCTTCTTTTCATCAGGGGAGGGAGAATTAAGCTGATCTACAAGGCTGTTTGATCTTTTTTAACATTTTTATGCTTAAGGATAACCAAGATTATACAAATATCATAAATGACACAGGTCAGAAAATGACCAGATACCATTTTAAAACAACTGTATTTCAACAAAGGGATTTACTCAAGAGCAGAGTTAGCAGTTTGGTAGGAGGACAGGATGATATCTCTGGGCAGAAAAGTAATTCAATGTCAAATGGGTGATGTCTAATTATTGTTTAATTTTGTATCATCCTCATTAGAAATGTGAGAGCATGTATTTTGGTGCCTCTCGCCTTGATAACACTTATGAACACTTGTCTCTCTCAGACACTTGGCTACACACTACAAGCAGTGCTGTGATACTCCCCCCTTGTGTATTCCCCCAGCAGAGGGGAAGCTTAAAGTCATCTCCAGAACTCCTTGGCTTGCATTCATTGTTCATTGTGCTCCATTTTCATTACGTCCTTGCTGCTTTTGATCACCGGCCGCTCTCCAGCATCTCCTCCCCCCAACCCCACTCCCAGTGTTCTTATGTTCTCTCCTCTCCAGAGCCATGCAAGGACGCTTCTCTCTCTGGGGCAGCTCATCCTGTTCTAAGCAGGGCAGAAAAGTGACCTTATGCTTTTGTTTATCACGAACTCTAGCATATTAGTTATTTACATTGTTTTATAGTACCCAGCTTACCCAAATTCTTGGTTTTGTTGGTTATTATGCAACACAACTCTGTTTTCATCTCTGCATAAACCTTTGTTTTAAGATAGAGTCTTTGCAGTGGGGTGTCTTGGTATGTTTCTCTTTTGCTTTTTGTTTGATGTGGAAAGAGCACTGTAGAAAAAAGATTCCAGGGTGCTGCCAACTGCAGCCTCCTCTTGAGCACTCTAAAGATTCTGTGAGTTCTCTGGTGCTGAGCTATGTTTACCTGTGCTGAATAGAGCGTTCCATGCTGACTCATCTTTTCATTGTGTAACATTGGTTCACACACCTTGAAGCTAGTGTTCACAGAAGGTACTTTGGGAATTACAAACTTACATAACTCCCAGCTCTTTGCCTACACCATCACACATGAATGTACTATCAGCAGGAATGGCTTCCCTTTCTGGAAGCTGGGCTGTCTTCTCTTTGCTCAGATGAGCACACACACCAGATAAACCATGACCAGCCACAAAATTCCACCCATTTCAGAAACCAGGGTTTTGAGCAGTAGTTGCTTAGAGAGTAGTCTTTCAGAAGGACAGATTAGATGTGTCATTCTCCTGCTCAGATCCCACCAATGGCTTCTCAAAACATGAAGAAAAATATACGCTTAGATTTCAGAGATCTACCCTTTCTGGTTTTCTAGCCTAGTTTCCTGTCTCTCTACTCCTTGTGTCTCTCTGGTCACACTGGCTTCTCGGCCCTTTGCAAGGACACCAGGGTTATCCTGCTGGAGGGCTTTTAGTTGTAGCCTTGTCTTTAGGTATTGATTTCTTAGTCCACATTCCTCCCATGGCTCATCTCTCTCATTGTTTAGATCTCTGGCAAGTTCATTTTGGGTCTCTAGACCTCAAGTCCCTATTTCATCCATCTGCTACTGATTCTGGCTTCTGTTGCCTTTAATCTGTGGTTTCCTCATTACTTAAATTTTGTTGTTCATTCATTAGATGGCTCATTTTCTGTTTGCTGCTCCACAGCAGGATGTAGGGCCTGAAAGAGAAGCGAGTTCGCTTGTCTTCTTCATCGTTCTGCCTCCAGAGAGTTTGGAAGAATGCCTTGCATGGGGATAGATTCCAAAAAAATTATTTAACAAACAAGTGGAAGATATGTTTGGCCAAAGGCCACATTCTGGCTGACTCAGTGAAGTAACTGAGCTTCTGCTTTACATTCCCATCTTACTGAGTCAATCGTATTAATCAGCAAGACCTCTGCGTTTAATTTCTACTATTATATGCATCTCTCCATGCACCCCAACTGTTACACTGTAAATAAGAAAGGAATGGTAGTGTATTTATGATTTCATAGCTTTATAAATGAAAGACTCCGTAGATATAATTCCTTGTAGTGAGCTCACCTCATTAAACACCTTAAAAGACACATTTAAAATGTATGTGACAACAAAAGCTTTATTAAACTTTTCTATTGTTTTAAAAACCAAAACCACTTTGACTACATAAATATCAACTTTGATCTTTATGAGGAACCTACCCCAAACACAATGTTTGCTAAGATTAATAGATTTCATTTTTCTGTATTGAATACAACAAATATTTTGATTCTCAGGCAGTGGCACAGGCCTTGGTTTGCAAACTCTCTGACTTCTCGACCTAGCTAGAATCACTTTTTAAGGGCTCTGGAGGCTGTAAATAAATTTGGAATGGAAAATAAACAAGTAAATAGATAAAGATAAAAATAAAGAGACGCTTTAATTAGTTGAGGTAACCGGTAAATGGGATGTACTCAATTCTGACATCCATTTCTGCGACGGCAAGAGGCGTACTATACGGTCTGGTATGGTAGAGTTCTTGACTTGGACATGTTCATCCTTGAAGCAGAGCAGCTGTGATCACACATGGTACCCCCCTGAGATCAAACCTATTGACATGTGGAAGGAGGAGGAATTCATGAGAGTCCTAAACCTCCCCCGTCCAGCTGAGGCTATAAATGATGATGATGATGGTGTGCGTATGCTCTTCAGTGGTATAGCTATTTGTGAGTTGTTCAGGGATGGTGATGTAATGGCTTCTTAGTCATCCCTGCTCCTGTAGGTAACCCTCATTGGTTCACCATATTGGACTTGGATGGAATCCTTTCTTTGTCTGTTGCTGCCCCACCCAGAGTACAGTCATTTCCTTTTATTTCCTTGGGAAAAGTAACGTGGTGACTTTCTTCCCCAAACTTCGTGTGCTACAAAATTAATTCTAATGTAACATTGTTAGAAGGTGGAACCTTTAGGGGCTCTGCTCTTATAAATGTATTAATTTTACGGTGGGAATAGATGACCTATTTCTAAGGTTAGTTTGTTACAAGTGTGACTTCAATGTACTCTCTGTCTCTCTGTCTGTCTCTGTCTCTGTCTCTCTCCTCTCTCCCCTTCCTCACCTCCTCCTTGTCTTCCTCCATCCTTACCTTTGCACACTAGTGAGTAAGAAAGCTCTCACGAAACATCAGCCCCTGGAATTTGGAGTTTCCGCATTCTAAATCTAAAACATAAATTTCTACATGAATTTCTTTACAAATTATCCATTTGTGTATTCTGCCATAGCATCATGATACTAAGAGAGCAAGTCACTTCACTTCTTCAAGTCTTACTTTCTCCAACTGCAAAATGGGATTACTTACAGTTTATTCTACTCATAGCTCTTATGAAGATTAGATTTTTATAAATCCATGAGCAAAGTTTGGCACAGAGATAGATGACTATTTTTCACTTCATTTCTTCTGAGTGAGTGAGTAACATTGTTAGAAGGTGGAACCTTCTGGTACTCTACTTGGTGTAGTAAGGAGACGTGCTTGTGAGACATATATTTGACACGCGCATATCTTAGAAACGAAGTACACACGAACTCTTCCAAGATGGCAACAAAAGGATCAAGGGGAAAGGCTGGAAATGGAGCCAAGGGATGGCAGCAAGATTTATTATGGGAAGGACAGGATGGCACAGGGAGGCAATATGGAAGAATACCTAGGCTGTGGGGGCTGTGACGGTTTGTCAGAGGGTCTCTTCTGGTGGTGTCAGGAGTCTGTAGCATTGGTTGCCAAGTGTGATCTTGTCCGTAAAAGGTGAGTTATGAGGAGGAGTTGTGAATGGGTGGAAGAGGACAGCGACGATGCTGTAGGGAAGAAGAGTCCATAAGGGAATGAGTCCCGAGGGAAGATGGGGGTGGGCAGGTAAGTAGAAGCTATGGCTTAAAAAAGGGGATGTGGGATGGGAGAAGGGATGCAAGTGACTGATATTACACATATCCTGGCTCTTCTTCTACATGTCCTTGTCAAGAATCATTTCCTCTCACCTCCGTGATAGAGATTTTAAAGACCGGTGGCCACTTTGAAGCTTACAGGAGAGTTTCAGGCCCACGCTCCACTGTCCCTCATAGCGGAGCCTGGATTAGAGCCTGATCCTTAAATCCTTACTCTTCTCTGTTATCCGAGGGTGGGGAGACTGCCACGCATACCCCACTCATACTTCTCTTGAATAACTTACCTTTGAGTCTGGGCCACCCTTTCCTGTCAGCTTACAGAGTGAGTCAGAGTCTTGGAGGAAAATTGGGACTTTGAGTCAGGGAGAGAGGAGAGAGCAGGACCTTCAGGATGAGAGGAGGACTTAAGAAGTTCATGAAGAGCCCGGTGGGGGGATGTGTTAGAGAGAGGAAAGAGGAAAGAAGGGCTATGCTCAAGAAAGCGTGCGAGACCGCACACAGACACAGAGAGAGCGCTAGAGCACACCTGGAGCCACACTGCCAGGCTGGGTCTCTTCAGCAGGCAGCACACCCAAATTCACTCTTCCAACATCCTCCCCCCCAACCCCTGCCATGCTCCTTAGTTAGCGATGTCACCCCTCTATACCCGCTGAGGGTGTAGTAAGCTGAGGTGCTCTGGAGAAGTGGTGAGTTTAATGGGACTGGAGAGTAGGCTGGACCCACATTCAAAGCTCATCTCACCACTCAGGCACCTTGGAGCACCTGATGCCACATAGTGGTGGGAGAGTGGTGTGTAGTTTCTAACAGAGGCTGCTCTATTTCACCCAACATGTGAGGCCTTCGGAGTGCCAAGTAAAGGCGGAAAGGGGCTAAGGCATGGTTATTGGTATAGCTTTGAAGAAATGTATGCTCTGTGGAGCTAAAAAGCTGTGTGCTCTATGTAGGCATTTTTCTTGCTAGGAGCCAAGAAATGGGCTATACTAGTCTCACTTCATCAGGTTAGCTTTTCCACGGCCTTCTTAACATCTCTTAACACCTGTGTGTACTTACTTCCACTTTATGACAATAACTTATCCGAAGTGCTCTGCGCTTACATTATTTGGTTTTATCTGTGAGGCCCAGACACCAGTTAGATGTTCTTGTCACCACCATATTAAAGAAGACTGAGGATCCAATCCCGGGTAAGATTTCTTCAAGGTCCCATAGGCCTTCTATCTTCAAGGTTCTATCTATCTATGTATCTATGTATCTATCTATCTATGTGTATCTATATACCTACATATTTATTTTTCTATCAGTGTATGTGTGTGGATACACCCATGCATGTGGTTGAAGGTCAGAGGACAGCTTTTGGGTCGGTTCTCTCCTTCTGCCCTGCAGATTCTAAGAATCAAACGTATGTTGTCAAGCTGATGGCAAGTACTTCTACCCACTGAGTCATCTTGCCTGCTCACTTAAAAAAAAATTATATGACAAATAGCTGTGGTAATCTTCCACAGAACTATAGTGTTGATGAAATAGCACAAGACTGTGTCTCCTAGGAATGTTAGAAGTGACACCCATAAAGTCTCACCATGAGTATCTAAACATGAGCTGAACAACAGCAGACATGCTAATGCGGACATGGGAAAACTAAGGAATGCTGAGAATAAGAGATATGGTCTTCCCCAGGGAAGAGCACACCAGCTGGTCATTCAGTATCAAGCTGAAAACATACATGCAAGTAACATTATACAGACAGAGCAGGTTGTGTTTACGTATTTAGGAATATATATGTATACACACACACACACACACACACACACACTCCATGCCGCCACCACTGCTGCCAACAACAACAACAACAATTAATGAAAACAGAGATCATAATTTTGAAGAGGAAACAGGAGGTTTTATGGGAGGGTTTGGAGGGAGAAAAGGGGAGGAAGAATATAAAAAATAATTAAACATAGCTAATATGGGAAGAACTACAGTGGTGCAGTAGGGTGTGAGCACTGGGAAGAAAGTGTACAGGACAAAGCAACCCAGGGTGACCTCTCTGAAACTCCATTCCCAATTACTTGTCATCTCTAACACTCACCGCCTCAAGCTGTCAGACAGTCATTTTTAATCCTTGCGTTGTTGTGAGGATGACAATGGAGATAGCACATCCAACACTGGTCCTCGTTTAGTATGTACTGAGTATCAACCACCCTGTGCTTCTGTCACACAACCTAGCACAGACTTATAACTGACTTAGTTACTTTTTGATACATGATGGGTCCTTCTCATGCCAGCTTATTGGTGCATGTAGTAAAACCAAAGTCTCCTGGAGCTTAGACTAGTGGTTTGAGAACAGATTGAGTCACATAGCTTGTTCCAAAGTGAGTCACTTGGTAGCTGGGGCTTTGCCTTCGTGAGCATCAGCGGTCAGGAAGAAGGAAGACCTGTTGGCAGGGCTGGTGCCAGATGGGGTCAGGTAATAGGGTTTGTGCTTCCTGGGGGAGCAGCTCTGTAAAGACTGTCATTTCACTGGGTGAGTTATTTAAATTTACAGTTGACCCCAATGTTTACATTTTTCTTGCCTCTTTTTATTTCTCAAAAAGAAATATTCTCTTAGAAACATAAGCCACACTTCTGTGACCTTGGCCAACTCTCCGTCCTCTCTGGTCTTCATTATAACCACCTGCTAAGCGAAGACTCTGTGTCGAGTGACTCTAAAATCGACTCTGACTCGGTGTTTGGACCCTCAATATCCAGGGCTGGAGTTTCAGGTATGTTTCTTTGTGCCAAAGACAAAGAAAGCTCTGTCGTTTCCTGGATTCTGACACATCACCCTGTCTGACACAAGTCCTGCCTGTCTCCAGGGCACCTCATGCCAACTGGTGGTTTTCCATCCTGTTGATTCGATAGCTCTGCTGCTGTCTCTGTGGCATAAAGAAAATGGTGCTGACAACAGAGAGAATCAGTAAGTCAAAGGGCCCAAAGGCCATTTGCTTCTCCCAAGCTCCAGCTGATAGTTTAGGGGCCAGAGGGCTGGTCTTGACTTCAAACAAAACCGATTGTCACTTCCCATTTACGACTCGTTGGTGTGGTTACCAAACAGATGGACATACATGGCATTTACTTTTCCTCTCCCTCTCGCTCCTGTTTCTAACATCGAGGTGGAGCCACTGTGGGATTAGCTTAGTGATATGAGTCACTGGGTACAGGGCATGTTTCCATTTGTCAGAGGTTTATTAGTAGTGTTATTGAGGTGTCATGTCTAAGGCCCATGGATACTGGAGGCCTAGATTGACCCCTTCCTTTCATCTAGATGGCTTCCGTGTCTCAAGTATGCCAAGTATGACTAAATACCCATTCAGTAATGGAATATATGCTTATTGATCTGGGTCCCAGACTTCTATACACCTGACCCATCTTCAGGCTGATAATGATTGAAATTATTGGATAAGTTTCAGAATCAGGCAGATGAGCAGAGAACTGAATTGGGAATGTGTTGAAGTTTGATAATCAACCATTATATAAACTTGGGTCTTAGACTTGAGCCCATGTAGGAGAATATAGTGACTGGGGCAGTGGAGGAAAGCAAAATTTACCTTGTTTTCCATCTTCGGGAACCAACTAATTGGAGGGAGATGTCTCATGTGATATTCTGAGAAAGTTGGAACAGCTGCGCTTGGGAGAAGGTCCTCTGAGAATGGAAAAGCAATACGCTCTGGGAGAGTGCTGGGTTTGATTAGCAGCGCCAGCGCCCATCACGGACTCTGGGTGGGCAGATGGGTGGGAATGTGAGAGGGTGGTATGAGATCTTTAAACCTCCCTCCAGCTCCACACATTTCATTGCTAGAATTTACAAGATAATAAACTTTAGACGTGTGACCATTTCAATTTTCTCAGTGAGACACACTAACCAGGATGTATAATCTTTGAACATCGTTCATCGCTAGCAATGAACATCTTTGGAACAATTGTCACATGTACCATATACTGTTATAAAGGTTCCATACATTAACTATAAGAACACAAAGGAATCCCAAAAGAGGCTTTTCCTAAAACTCCCACGGGGGGGGGGGTGCTGCACACAGGATGGCTTAACAGTCTTTAGAAAAACACATATCCTCTACATGTACCCATACTATACACTGCAAAAAATAAGAGTTTACCTCTCTCACGTCTCTCGCCACATGCCCATATTTGGTGCAAGTGTTTAAACATGGCTAAGAAATACAGCCAGCCATAAAGTGTAGGCAGTTCTTTGAAAAGTGGAAATGTTTGGATGCGGAGAGAGGGAGCTGCCTTGACAGAAAGAAATATGGGAGTGGTTGGGAAACACAGGCACCAAGAAACCAACAACATTTCTGGGCTGCTAGAAAGCTGATCTAATCTTTAGCTGAATTATAGAAGTATGAAGAGTCTACAATCACCCCATACGCTGGCCTCTCCGGCCCACACGTGGAGAGTTATATTCAGGTCTGAACATCACATTATCAGAACGTTGAGCTGTTTTTTACGTAAGGTCAGGACACTTGGGAGAAGAGAAATGGAGAGATAAAGGTGTCACAGGATTCCATCCAGTATCGTTCGCCTCTGTTGTCTCAGCTCAGTCTCATTCTTTCTTCTTCAGATGAGAGTCCTGCATAGCGACAGAGCTTGGGTCATCTGGAAATGCACAGTCTTATCTGGAGATTTGCTCAGACTACCCTCATAAAAAAGAAAAACCAAACAGCTCATTGAGAAACAAGGAAGCAGTCAAGAGTAAAAGAGATGACAGGCTGCAGTGGTCTCACAATAGCCTTAGCCCTGAGGTCTGGATCCCGGATAGGTCCTCAAGTTGTCTTCAATTGAAGCAGAAGAGCCAGATGTCTGTTTCTCTCTGTAATCCAGCCGTTTGGATATGGACTGGCTACATCCAGGAATACAGAACCATCGTTAGGCAGCTCTCTCTACTCAAGTGACAGGTTCATCTGCGAGGTTGCATGGAGATGAAGCGATGTCGGTGCATCCATTCTGAGCTGGTCTATCACAATACCCACCCCAGTGCAGTAGAAGACAGACGTCAGTGTCTCAAGGTTTATATTCATCTGGCTTTGGGACTTCAGAGAGAAACATTTTTCTGCTCTGGAAGAAGTACAGTGATTGTACCGGCTTGGGTCACAAACTGTGAACAGAAAATGAGTAGTCATTGTGAATTGACTTTGAATCTTGTTTTCCATTGTGGCAAGATAAGCAAAGCCAGACAGAACGGGGGAAAGCATAACTAGAAGCGGTGGCCACCCACATTTAGTCCACTATTCGCCTGTCCTGAGAATGTGGAGGCTTCTTGATTCTGGATGACATGAGAAAGCGATACAAGATCTAGTTCGTCTCCATGGGCAAGAGTACTTCGTAACTCTAATGCCTTCTATAAAGAAGATGCTCCTGCAACTGGAAACATTCCTGAAAAGGTCAGAGGTTGCCCTCCTTCTAGTCCCCTATGGAGAGGTTTTCCATATTTAGATAGCACCCGAATTATGGGAGGAGGTTTCCACTGATGCTAATTGTTGGGCTCCCTTGTCAGGTACTGACCTGTAGGTAGGTCAGATGTGGAGCCTCTGAAGCTGCTCTCAAGACTCCCCATCTGACTCTGCTATGCCGCCACGCTGGGAAACGCCAGTGTTGGATCCGACATTTCAGCAATGTTCTTCTGGTTGAATTATTTTTGTGTTTGGAGTTCCAGGATGGAGTTTGGGAGGAGAGAGAGAGGAATTGCACCAGCTTGTTCACCTTTCCATCCTGTTACCAGAGGAGTGGGATTCTGTGCTACCCAGAGAAACAGAATTTAAAACCCACTGGACAGGATTTCTACATGATCATCCAATTACAGAGACTCATTAATAGTGCGGATTTTCCAGGCAAAACAAAGCCCCACTGTTGCTCTCTGGTGTTGGCATTTGATGAAAAGAGGTTTATTGAGCACGTCCTTTTTGTTCATGTTTTAATTGTTTGAGAATTTCATACACATATATCATGTGATTTGATGAAAGGCACTCCCCAATTCTCTCCTGACAATCTCCTTCCCCACCTACCTCCACCGCTTCAGCCCCTGCCCCCAACTTCATGTGTTCTTTTAAAATACCCACTGAGTTCACATAGGACAGCCTATATTGTCTTTCATTTACATATAAATGCTTCCACAGTCTAGCATAGAGATGCAGCATCTGTGGACCCAAGAATAAGAAGGAAACCACACGTGGGTTCCTTTGGAGATTTTTGCAGTCAGGACACGTCTCCTATGATTCAGAAAAAGTGATTATTTTGGGAGCAACAAAAGATATTCTTCTTTTTAAAACAAAGTACACATTTATGTAACACTGTTGGAGAAACTAAAATAGATCTTAAATCTATTAACTCTAGCTCATAACTTCTGGTGTCATTCTCAACGTGCAGACACTTAATTCAGTTATAATCCTTGTGTTTATCTTCCCCCTCTGTGAGCATTATTTTATATTAATGTCTTTATGTATCTTTATGACCTTCGCAGTTCTGGAATTTGAAGCTTTATATTGCAAAGCTTTAATGTCTCTGACTGACTTTCTGTTTCTAATTTGGACATAATTGGGTGATTTCCTTCCATCTTGCCACCATTATGTGTGATACTGTACCATTTGATCTGCCCTCATAGGTGCCTTGGCTCTGTTGTAAAATAATGTTGTAAAATCCTTCACTGTCTTCCCAGTCCTGAAAGGTAGCTAGCTCCATTACCTGCTGTCCAGCAGCAAGGCAGCCTCCCAGGTGGGAAGCAGGTGGGAAGTCCCGGCTATGGTGCACCCATCTACTCTTAGATGGGAGATCTGTGAGCTGATGAGACTAACAGGATTCTCAGGAGTAATAAGCAGAGGGCTTGAACTTATATATTTATAGCCAGAGAAATGGTCCCTGTATCCCAGGAATGTCATAGGAAGCTCATTGGTAGGACAGGAAGTCCCACTTGCATATTTGGGGGGGGGGCTTAGGTATTTTTCCAGGGGCCAGAGGGATAGACCTTATTTGGAAGGGTTTAGTTGCAACTCCAGATTGGGGTATGTTTTTGCTTGTGGCCTGTCAGTTCCTGAGGAGAGGAGGGGCTGGATTCCTGCCAGCTCCTCAGAATGAGAGCCTGGGGTTCCCACCCCAGCTGTGAGAAATCCTCACAATACTGCCCCCTACCATTTGGCATCTGCCCTCATAGGTGCCTTCCTTAGTCCCAGAAATCTCAGCTTCCAAAGGAGGTCCTTTCCCTCCATGCCCTAGCATGTGACCCAGTTGCCTCCATGGCTGGCTGGGCTACCTCTCTGTCTTCACTAGAACCAAGGTCATGACTGCTAAGTGAAGCTTCTAGCTTTATCACGCCGAGTGTCCCGGAGAAATGTAATGCACCGTGGTAGCCGCTGTGGTCATGACCACGAGTACTCTTGAATCCATGGACATCACCTAATCCATATTGATCCAGTAAGCTATTCAAGAATGTCTCTCTGGCTACAAGGTCGTTTGCTCAATGAGTGAGTGATTTCAAAAGTCATTTTTTTTATTTTTGAAAAGTGATCATCAAGTGTTCTTGTGAATGTTAAATTAAGAATTTCTTCTGGCTTTTCAGAAATTGAAATATAACCATCATATGAATTTCTGGAAGGCAGAACATAATGTCTGACTTTTCCTTTTATTCCCAGTACTGTCTAGGTTTTTGCTTTTGTTTATTCTTGATAGTTTTCTCGTTTTGAAATAGTAGGAAAAACTCTTCATCAGAGAATAATTCTCTTACCATATGTATGAATTGTATTCCTTAGATTCCAGTTAGACTAATCCACAATCAGATGAATCACTTAAGATTTAATAATTTTTTTTATTTTTGACACATGTCATTTACACATGAAATTATTACACACAAATACAGAGTATTCGTATTTGCACATGTTCACTGCCCCTAACAATTTTCTTGTTTGAAAGCAATATTTGGTGAAAATTTGAAAAAAATCTTAACTGCAATAATAATAATGAGAATAATTGCTTTAATTATTTTTCAGTTTCAGCCTCGGTTCATCAGTCAATTTACATCGATCTATTTCTTTCCGGGTCGATTTGGGTCAATTTATAGTTTTGTAGAGTTCATTCATGTCACTGAAAACTCAAGCACAACATTTTGATCAATAAAAGGCATTTTTTGAAGTGATAAAGATGTGTCATCTCGATGAATTTCAGCACGTAATAAAAAGCTGCTGTTCCACTTCGGCATTCGCTTCTTCCCCAGAGACAAGCAGTTTCAGTTCTTGATGAAGCCTCTAGTGTCCATTTTGGCCTTTCTGAGCAGACTACACCTTCATTACTTTGTAAAGCAATCTCCCTGTCTTGGCCCTCTCCTGCTCGCTCAGAAACCCCGAGATTCCCAATGCTAGGGTGAAGAGATCTGCATTTTGTCCCCCAATACGAGATGTTGAAACTATGTACCCAAGTTCGACTTCTCTTTTCTTTTTTATATCCTTGTTGACTTAAGGCTATAAAAGCTGTTTTCTGTTTAGTTAATGGGCTCCATAAAGGAATTAAAATAAATCATATTCATAAACTCCCATGATTAACTGGTCATTTCAAATAGCTTAAGAATTCTAAGAGTGAGCGAATCAATGAATGGATGGTAAAGTATATCAATGGAGGATGACATGCAAAATATCTCAGTGTCCAAGATTCAAAGGGTACAAAATGTTTTAGAGTAAAAGCACTCCCTCTTACCATGGCCTCTGGCCAACTAGTTCTCTGTAACCAATGTCAACACTTTCTTGGCAGCTTCTCGTCATAGATTATGCAAATTCTTGTGCATACTATTTTGTCACTTTATGCACAGGGTTCTACACTGTTTTTGCCTCGTACTTAACAGTATATCTTATAAATTTCTTATCCATATGTGGAAAAACCTCTTTCTTCCTTTATTTCCTTTTATATATTCAGTTAGTTAATTAGTTCTCATGCTGGGACACAAGCTTCTTGCACTAGCCAGATAGGCAAGCATTCTACCTCTACAGCTACGCCTCTAGCTCTTGACATTTTGGAACAGGGTCTCATTATGTAGCTCAGGGTATGCTTGAAGTCAGTCGCTATATAATCTAGGCTAGCCTATAATTCCTCTTTCATCAACGGTTTCCAAGTACCAGAATTGTAGAGCCTTGAAAATAAATCACTTCTGCTGACTACCTTGGTTTTGGGCTTCTCGCTCCCATACAGTGACAGAATAAATTTTTTGTTAGTTTGGATCACTTGATTTGTAATAATTTGTACTGATCATCCTAGGAAATTATAAACACTAATCTGGACACATAAAGAGCTGGTGACATCGTTGGAATGTGAAGAAGTGGTAGTTGAAGCTATAGATATTAATAAGATCAGCTATTCAACACATGTTTACACCCTAAACATCTGAACTGCTTTTAGGTGAATGTCTTGAAAAAACCGAGATGAGCAAGATAAATATTCATTAGATCTGCATACAGCTTAGGGTTTCTGTTCTGAAGAATGCAACAGTGCAGGCCTTGGGAAACACTGTATAGGGTGAGGAATTGAGGAAAGATACAGAAGGTTGCTTACAGGGACTGGAAAGAAATGATGAAGCAGAGAAAAGCATAAGCCAGTCACCATGTTAACATGACTCTGCAGTACTTCAGAACAAGTAAGTTCCCACGGGTTGTTTTATTTTATCATCTTGTGCTCCTTTCAAAAACCATCAGATCATACCGAACCAGGTGCAGAGGCACAACGAGAAACAATGAAGGGACGGGCTCTGTCCTTTGTGGCTTCTAGTATTGACCAAAGATCTTATAGGAACTGTTACTTATTCTATCTGCAGCAAGTGGCATGTAGACTGGCATGGATGGAAACTTTGGAAGACCCACCTAACCTAGCTGTCATGGAGAATTGGATGTAGTTGCATATCACAAGAGCAGAGCATGTCTTATGCTTCTCTGTCAATAAGAATGCATGACACACATTGAACAAAGGAAGCCTGACATTTTTTTCCTTTATAGCTGAGAAATTTGAGTCCCAGAAGGGTTCTACAACTGAAGTGTCTTGTTAGGAAATCCAGGATTATGCTCTTAATCTTGATCCTGCTTCAGCGTTCTTTTCTAAATGATGCTTCAACCACACACTCATCCACTCATAGTCACACATACTAGTATCTATAGCTGTATTTCTGTATGCATAAAATATGTTACCAAAATGCAAATTTCACAAAATATCAGTCCACTAACATTTGAATCTCAGTCATGTGTAAAGAACACCATTGTGATTTCAGCCCTTTACCTATATTGCCATATTGAGCACCGAATTCTTCTTTCTTTTGGAGACAGGAGTGCTGTTCATAAATAGCTCAGGATTGGTTATCCTGGCCTCACTTCCCAGTCTATAGGAAAGACTCCATGGATTCTGTCACCTTTGTTGGGAATTCTGTGTCACAGACTTTCCAGGAGGGCTTACGTGGGTACTCATGGTAAGAAAGTTATATTTAACTCCTGAACTCTCAACTCTGGGGACTCTCATGGTTTAGCTGCCAAAATGTCAGCTGAGATGCTTTTCTACATGCCACAGAGGCTTCTTTATGCTCAGAAGAGAGCTCCGATTTTGCTGAGACTTGGCAGCCTCTCCTCTGAGCTGGAGCCACTTGAAAAATCAGCGTTTATATGCGCAGGCAGGACGCTTTCTTCTTCAACAGGAGGTTCCGTTGCAAGCTGCATGCAGCAGGCCATCCCAGTGGGCTTAGTTTTTCTCAATCTTGTTATTGGTTCTTTTCAGTAACCACAGATTCCACATTAAACTAGCTGGACCCAGGGATGATTGGAAAGTAAAGGCACAGCTGTCAGCTACCACAAACATCCAAAGCTAGTACATTACGCTTACTCCCAAAGCAGGAAAACAATCACAAATGTACCACATTCATTGATTTTTCTAAGAACATCATATGCTATAAACAGCATATGTAGAATAAGAAACGTCACTACACTGTTAGTTTGCGATTGGATGATGCATATTTGCTCACTGTGGAAAAGGAGAATGTAAACAAGCTTTGAAAGCAGACAGACCCAGTTGTAAATTCTGGCCTCAACACTGTTACCCTGATTATTTGAGAAAAATGATATAATATCTTGTAAGACTTCATCCTGTTCTCTGTAAGATGAGAGCCATATTGCCATGGAAGACTAAGAAGACGGGGACTATGAAACACCCAGAACTATGACTCTGCCTTGAAGAGAGTCAACAAGTATAAATTCATCTCTGTGTTTTCTTTTAACTTTTCGAAGATGAAATTACTGGAAGATGGTTTGGATCTCTTTGGAAACTGCTTTGATAGTTTTGATTTGTGGGAATACTTAAAAAATATTTAGCCAATTGTTTTTATTCTAAGTAAATTCCTAATAGTTCCTGGGGTTTTTATACCCACAGTTTAAGAGTGCACTCTCAGAGAGCAGCACTACCGACTTGCAGAAAAACAACTTGAGACAAAGAAAGATTTCTCAAATTTGGGCTTTCATGTAATAAGCCAAACAAGGAAAGCCACAGTGCTATGAGATAAGAAAGGATGAGGGTATGAAAGAAAAAGAATTCTTGCAAGACTGGGTAGCGGGACAATCAAAACCTGCAGTGAAAGCAGGGGCACATGAAAGCCTGGGGGCGTGCTGAGCCTGGAGAGCAGAAGGCAGTATGAAGAGGCGATACACACTCTGTTCCTGGGAAAGAAATGCCAATGTTGCCAGTGCGGCAGGACAGCAGAAGAGAAGCCATGCTGTGGAGGTGACAGGGAGCGCTTCAGGAAGAGTCGGGGACCTTGACTACATTAGCATGCTCGGAGTTCCCAAGGCCCAAAGCAGAGAGGGGAAAGAAAAGAAATGTTTGACGTTTAGAAGGCATGTAGTCAGGTAGAGAAGGTCCTAGAGTGTGGCCCTGGGTGGATAGGTCCAGGTAGTGGGGCATTTTGACTTTAAACATGGATATGCTCAGGAGCTGGGAGTGGGCAGGGGAGGTTTCAAAGTTTGCTGATACCAGTAGAGGTGCCCAGAGTCTGGGAGCAAAGTCAAGGAGATTCTAAAGTACAGTCCACAGACTCACATACGAAACTAATCCAATAATGTTATTGACTGTGTTTTTTTTTTCTGTCCCAGCTTCTATGGTAGGGACTGTTCTGAGCAGGACAGCTGGGTCCTCCTGTGGAGTTTAGATTACTCAAGGTTATGCCTGGGAGTGAAGAGCTGAAGTGATAAACCCCAATTAACTGGATAGCAGAAAGTACACTTCTTTTAGAGTGATCAAGAACTACCCATTTGTGCCTATGTGATTGACTGAATATAATTTTATACATGCTCCAAAGCACAAGTCTTCACTTCCTAAGCTGCTCAATAGAAAGGGGCCCTGAAAATCCTTGGCATAGTATGTCACACCATGTACTGTGAGCATCTTCTCCGTCGCCTAATTGTCTTACTAATATGGAGGAACCCGAGGCCAGTGTTCAATGCAGTTGGCTTTCCACATCTTAGCTAGCACTTGGCACATGACAGATGCTTAATAAATATTTATAGTATTATCTAATGGCTGTGCCTTTTTAAAAATAACTGGCAAGAATCTTTTGCATAAACAAACTATACACAAATACATCTATGAACAAATACATAAAAGAGAAAAGGAACCATACAAATTGAACCAGAGGTCCATATTAGGAAGGCTGAGTTGAACAGGGCAAATTGATCATTTTGTTTGTGAAGTACACTGATTCCTAGAAATCATACAGCCTGGCAAAGTTCCTAGAAATCATAGCGCTCTTTATAGAACAGGATTGCACCGCTCTGTGTTAAACTTAATACAAAGATCACAAACTCTATGCTAAATTAGAATCGAAATTATACTCTTCTCTAGGCCAGAATTGTAGGAGCTAACAGTGGAATACAACTGATTCTTAAAATTCAGAGCATGTTGTTTGTTAAACGAGTGCTTTCTAAGATACAGTCAGCGTGCTAGTGGTAAAAAGGTCGACAATCTGAGGATAGGACGATGAATACCAATTTGTGTATTTTAGTGAGTAGATGCATGATATCACAAATCTTAGTGCTTTGGGCAAGGTGAGATAGGCATCAGAGAGTCAGGTTTGCTTTGAAGAGCAGTGCGAAGCAACAACACAGGCAGAGCACAGTTATAGCAAGAAGTGGAGGCGGTTTGGAGGTCACAGAGGTTAGAGGTGCATGAACATTAGGTGGATCATTTTCTAGTTTGGTGTGGGAAAATACCACTCAACTCAAGAAGCCTGAAATGTTACAAATGTAGGTTGTGATTCTTTGCAACAGGAACTGTTTGAAAACTCACTGTTGTACTTAGGACAGGTGTCCTTATGTGGCTCCATGCCATGGGGTTTGCCTAATGTCACATCTGGAAAAACAGAGAGGAGTTTTCATTAAAATATATATTCATAAACACACACACACACACACACACACACACACACACACACACACACGTGGAAAAGAAGCTCTGAAATGCATGAACTTCAAGCTCCTTTGCAGCCCTGCTCCAGGAAGTCTGACCATTGGAGTGTGCAGTGGTGTGGGGCTCAGACAGGGCT
Organism: Cricetomys ansorgei; assembly: GCA_026225945.1. Lineage (NCBI taxonomy): Eukaryota > Metazoa > Chordata > Mammalia > Rodentia > Nesomyidae > Cricetomys > Cricetomys ansorgei. Next base: position 278,522 of record JAMJFZ010000242.1, on the reverse strand, counting down.
ATTCTGCAGACTATCAGGACATACAAAAATGGCTTTCCACTTTCTGTCATCAAAGATGAGACAATTATATTTAAGCAATTCAAGCCAGTCTCAGGAAGATAAATATCATATGTTTTTTTTTTCTCACTTGTGGATCCTAGATTTTATATATACGAACATATATAAAACATGAAAATGTCTAGGGAGATAAAGGGACTAAGGTGCAGGGCCAGGTTTGGGAGGGCAGAGGTGTATTGGAGAGAATATATTCAATGTACAATATGTACTGGTGCAAAAACTTAAACATAAGATTTAAAAATGTTTTAAAAGGAGATAATGTGAGCATTGGTAGTTTGGCTCCTCCCCTGATCTCATTTCTTTGTTTTTTATTTTTTAATTTTGAGACAGGGTCTCACTCTATAGCCCAGGCTGGCCTGGAACTTACTCTGTTGGGTTAGTCTTAAATATATGGACAATGTGCCTGCCTTCGCTTCCCAAGTTCTGAGATTGCAGGCATGAGCCACCATCTTTTGGTCCCAGCTTTTGTCTGCATGGACAGACTGAGGACTTCTGCAGAAAAAGGAAAATTTCTTCTATGGTAGCTCACTTTGCATTGCAGACCTGGGGGAAGGGCTTCTAGGTTTCTGCTAAGAATTGACATACAGTTGGAAAATTTCTGAAAGCATTTAAAAATAAAGAATTTTTGCATAGCATAGCCTGCTGAGGTACTAAGGGTCTGACTAACTTGGCCTGCAACTCTGGTTATATCACTTGCTGTGATTGTGACATAGGGCCAGTGGTCCATTTATCTTGTTAAAATATCTTGTTAGATTCAATCCAGACTGAAGTAGGCTGTACTCGGGCCCAGGTTGGGTGCTTTTGTGAGGGTGTCATGCCTGACAAAAAGGGCAATTTTAATGGTAGTGGCTCTTGGAAAATGCCAAGAGACCCATGCATGATACCACACATGATCAAATAAGAGCTAACTAGCAAGCTGGACACTGAAGCACTCCAGCTCACCATGTATTCCTCTTTGATGGTAGACTTTAGTTGGGGGGAGAAAGACTCTTTGCTCGTCTTCCTGAAGAAACTCAAGGTCTGAAATATCCCTGTGTTCATTCACTGTTATCTGCCATCTGGGAGCTATGAGGACTGAGGGATGACCAAGCTCATTCCTGACTGACATGGAGCTGTCCTGACTTGGCCTGAGTCTCATTTATATGCTCACATTATATCTGTAAATAAGAAAGCTCACCCTTTAAACCCTACCCTCCACAAGGTGGATTCATCATCCATAAAAGGGTCATGAAAATCAAATGTATCCCACAGAGCTCTTGTAATAAGAACCAAACAGAGTAAAATAAACACAGCTCCTAGGCTAGTGGCTAGAGGCATCATTATGTAGTCCTGGCTAGCCTGGAACTTGTTATATAGACCAGACTATACTCAAACTCACAGAGATCTGCCTGCCTCAGACTCCAAGAGCTAGATGAAAGGTATGTGCCACCAGTCCTAGAATTGTTTTTTTTTTGTTTTTTTTAATTTGTTAATTTGCTTGATTTATGCTATTGCTTCATGAACTAGTCGATGTGTATACCCATACATATGGTTTCAAACATTTGGTCCTATTTTCAGAAAGAACAGAGAAAGGCTTTCCTTTCTTGTGCAGGAGATTTTTGGGGTAGAGGTCACAGATGCACTTGGGTGCATGAGGAACCTGTGAGAAAGGGCCAGAAAGACGGCCGTGTGGGACCCTGGGTGAATGCCAGTCAATCAGGACGTTTATCTGGAAACCACCCTGCAATTTGGAAGTAGAGCTGGATGCCAAGGTGGGAAAGGGTGGGACAGCTTGGGCTTTCAGTGTCCCTAACCACTTGAACTCTCTTCCCACTGTGTGTGCCTGGTGAAGTCAACAATGAGGCAAGCACCCACCCCACCTTCTCCGTACTATCTTCTCCATCTCCAAGAAACACAAACAAAATGGAAGGAAGGAAAAGACACAATGGGCGATGTTAAGGAACATTTGCCTTTTAGAGTTCTTGGCAGCAAGCAGGGCTTTCTGTGAGGGGCACAATTACATGGACATTTGAAATATCCCAAGATCTCAAGCCTTCCTCAGGCTTCACAGCATTCAAAAGAGTCTAGCTCATCTGCCTGTTTTGTAGACAATGAAGTTCACAGAGAAGACAGAAGCAGTCAAACTATGAGAACTGGGATGAATCTGAGGGGTAGCGGCAAAGAAGAGTTCGCAGAAAGGCCGAACTGTGTGCCCCAAACCTTCATGTTCACATCCACGCTGTTCAGAGGGAAAAAGTATTTCTGTGTTAGGTAAGCTTCTCTAGAACCGAGAGACAGACAGATAGATGAGACAGACAGATACACACTATTTATAATATATTGTCTTAGAATTATGGAGGTGGGGAAGTCCTGTGACCCATTGTCAACATCCTGGGTACACAGGCGCCCTGGCGGTGTTTAAAGACCTGACAGCCCATGGCATGGGTTCTAATTTTAATCTGAAGTCTTGAGAATCAGGAACATTCTCTTTCTCCTTCCTGACTATGGTGAGATGAACGGGAGACTGATATCCCAGCTCATCAGTCAGGCAGACCTTTTGTCTTATTAAGGCCCTCCATGGGGCTTGTGCTGACACTGGAGAGGTTATCCTTCTTCACGCCACGCACAGATCCAAATGACAATCTCTCCCAAAGCATCTACACAGACACTGGAAGTAATGTTTAGCCAGCTCTCTGGCGATCACAGCTGCCTTTGGAGGAGGGAGTATTTTTCAAACAGAGATGTTTCAAAGCCTAAAGCCTGGAAATGGTAAGGGCATAAGAGAAGAGGCAGACTCATGGACCCTCTAACCATGAGCATTTAATATGCACGGAAGCAGCTGGCCAGAGGACGTCAGGGTTCTTATCACTTTGTGACTTACACAAACTCACCTGTCTGTGGCCAGCCCACACTGCAGAGGTTGGAAAATTGGCAAAGAAGGGTGTTTGGAATGCAGACACCGACATCATTCCTTTTTGGCGTGTTTTCAGTATCCTCATCTAAATCTGACTGTTGTGTTGAGTGAATAAGATAACACATGAAACCACCTTGTTAACTTGCTGACATGATTAGTAATAATTCAACATGAGAGACAGTGATGAAATACAGAAACCAGCAGATAAGACTTTTCATGTTGAAGCTTTTTTTTTTTTTTTAAGTAACAATTTTCTATTACAGCATGTTGAGAATCTCTGCTGATTCTTGTTTGGTATGTGTATGGATATGGCCACCTAGATGAGAAATTCTCTCTAGTTGAAAGAGATCTAGGTATATAGGTAGACCTTAAAGGACAGTATTGCTCTATAATAAGACCTAAGATGTGCAAAGTTTATTTGTGTGCTACAGTTTAGAATCTTGAATGTCCCCAAAAGGCCCACGTCTTGAAAGGTAGGTCCCTGCTGATGGTGCCATTGGTGGGTGGTGAAATCTCTAGGAGCTGAGGTCTAACGGAAGCTAGATTGCTGAGGTGAACTGCTTTTGGAAGGGATACTGGGATGCTGTCTACATCCTGCCTTTCTGTGAAGTAAGTGGTGTTGTTCACATGTACCTCACAACATCTTTGCTCAGGCCCCCAACAAAGATACTAACAAGCATGGACAGAGACTGTGAGCCCAAATACGCATCTTCTGACTTTAAGTTGATTTGCTCATATTATTTTGACATAGTGACAGATGCTAACGCATTGGGGCAGAAATTCCTTTAAAGTTCAGACAGTCTGGTCTAATATTCTAAAGGCCAGTTTCCTCAGCTGCGACTCATGACCCTGTATGTGATCCCGTAACTCCATGTGAGGATCTCGAAAATCTGGCAACAGCAAAAGGGTTCTGAACACACAACGGCCAAAGATTAATTGGAAATCAAGCATGTAATGGATCCAAAGTGGAGTGCTCGCCCATGCTGCGTTGTTTGGGTCCAGTGTGGCCTTGACTCTGAGCACATGGTCTGTGAACTCTGTACTGTGAGCTGTCAGGCCGCCCAGTGCCGATGAACCTTGCCTGAAACATCCCATTAGCGTTGCAAACTGCAGTGTTGTTACTGTGCATAGAAAACCTTCTGTTGTTAAAGAAACATCACTTTGATCATGGAAGACAAAAAACCTCACGTTTCCTTATTGCCATTCCTCGCCATGTATTGTATCAAATGTCGCTATGTTTGTATTACGCTGTTTGAATTGTTAACTCATGTTTCCTTGAAAAAAGCATGACATGGATTTTGGTGTGGGATTAGGATGGAATTTTTAATACTTTCTGAAATGGCCTTAAATATGCAGTTTGTGATAGATATTTAGGCAAAGTAGCATTTTCAACATTGCAAATATAAAATCATTTCTGTTCTGAAAATGTTGATGTTCTGTGCCAGACAGTATCATGTAGTCAGGTCAAGATTTAATTCTTTAGGTGAAAATAAATAAGTGTGTGCATCTCGTCAAAGTGTAAAAATTTGCTTCGATCTTTAAAAAAATGATAAAATTATATGTATACAAAACAGCCGTTTAAAACTATTCGTATGTGATTTATTATTGGTACATGTTTGGTTTGTACATTTATTTTATATACATATATACTGGATGTTTTGGAAACTAAATGTTCTTGAGTATAAAAAATTTAAGCAGGCCTAATGGGGAAGGTTCCTGGCTCCATCATTTAGTGGCTTTGCCAAAGTATTTCAATATTTTGCAGGTAGATATTTTTGTTTATAAAATATAAGACTTTTACCTTGGTACATAGGACACATATGGAAGTTTGTTGTTACTTTTGTTAGTTTTATTTTACTAATAGACTTTGGTGTCTAGAGAGAAGGCAGGACTGGTCCGGGCCCACACGGAGGAGTGTACACTGGCTGGAACCCAGTTTTTCTGCCTTGCCAAGTTGGTTCGTTCTCAAGAGTCTTGTCGATTCTTATTGAGCAGTCGGTGAGCAGATTTGGCAGCAAAAGGCCATTAAACAGCTTATCAGATTCCTCAGTCCCGACCCATGTTTCCCTGGCTCCAGTCTCCCGCATCTCATTCCCTACCCCACGTGGCAGCACTTCCTCACTCCCACACACAGAAATGTTGACAGACCCTACTTCGAAGAGAGCACAAAACAGCCTCAAGGCTTCGAAAGACTTGCCACTTCCCTTTCGTGTACTTTCATCTATATGTAGAAATGAGAAGGGTGCAGAGATCAATAATCAATCGATTGCTGAGCGGAGACGGCTGTGGTGGGTGGCAGCGCAAAAGACTGAATGAACCCGGCTTCTGGTCCTCACGCATTTCGTAGTTTACTGCAGTTGCTGAGGGAAATAGTCAAATAGGAAGCTCTCAAGACTCATTCAAAACATCATTCCATCAAACAGCTAATTCATTTCCCCAAAGTTTTTGCTAGGTAGTTGAGAACTTTGCACAACGTGTTTGAATCGTATCTCCCCACCCCCACCCCCACACCTCCGGCTCCTATGAGAGCCACCCTTTCTTCTTTACGCACTCAATGTTATATCTTCTTTACTTTAAATTGATTTTTCTTTTTTCTTTTTTTATACACAGAGTCAATTTGTGCTGCCCGCATGGTCTTGGATGTGTGATCTTCCGCTGGAGACCAGTTGGCTTGTCAGGGACTCTCAGCTGCTATTAACTGCTGGTGGCTCCTCTGCTAGGGGTGGCACTTCATGCCAAGTTTCCCACCCCATGCTGGGATTTGGTCTGTCTTGAATTTGTTCAGGTCTTGTACATGCTGTCATAGCCTCTGTGAGGTCGTATATTTAGTTGCCCTGCTGTGCTGGGAAGACACCATTTTCTTGTATTCTTCTACCCCTTCTGCCTCTTACACTCATCCTGTCTCCTGTCCCTCAGTGGTCCCTGAGCCTTGGGAGGAGGAATGTGATACAGACGTCCCCTGTAGAGCTGAGCCTCCCACAGTCTCTTGTTCTCTGTGCTTAGTTATGGATCTTTGTGTCAATCATCCTTTGCTGAAAATAGAAGGTTCTCTGATCATGGTTGAGTTGCTTCTTAATAGAAATTTGAATGAGTGAGTGGAGGAAAAACTAGAGTTTGAATCAGATCCGTTAATAAGAATATGGGATGAAAGGAAAGGAGAAGAAAGGCATGTACAAAGACTCAAAGGTGTCCAGGAATACAATAAACAGGATTCCTGATAGCAGAACAAAGTCTGTGTGGGGGTGAATATCCAGCAATGCGGTGGAGGGAGAGCAGGAAGTAGAGAAGATGGATTTTAAACTCAGCTCTGTCCCCACAGCATAAAGATAGGGACCTCACCTCAAATTGCTTCTGTTTTCTCCAGAAAATAGTGCATACAATATTTTCTGGCAGGATGCAAGAAAGAGTTCATATACTGCCTCCACTTGATAATGCTATTGTATTATGAGCTCACAAATCTATCGATTAGGTCAGAGCATGTAGAATGTAGTTATATCCCCAAAGCCCATCAGATGGCAACCAAGTCCTCATACACAGTCACACAGTGAGTCTGTATAATGTCTGTTTTAAGTGTCATTACAAAAGAGTCAAGAAGTAAGAAAATGAAAGCGTTACTGTAAAATCAGACTAATTGGTTGTTAAAGAAAATAAACGATATCATATTTTTTACATTATGGACATACCCAGCCTCAAAGTGGGATCGTAAAGATACATGCGAATGGTAAGCAAAAGGAAAACGAGGCCATTCTTATATCAAACATCAGAGACTCCAAGTCAAAAGCTGTCACAAGAGATGAGGATTTCATTACATAACAATGAAAACGTCAGTTCAGTTGTGATTTTTAACAATCATAAATATGTATGTACCCAGCGTGGGAGCACATAAATATGTGAACAAAGCCAATGGTCATAAAATACATATTCTGCTCAGGTGCTCATGCAATGCTTTCCAGGATACACTGAATTCAAAATAAGCATACATACAAGGAACTAGCTCTACTACAGTAAAGGCCACAACTAATGTCACTCAATGGTGAAAAGCAGAAAGATTTTCCTCTAAGATCAGAAACCAGTCAAACACAATATTCTCACCATCTATTCATTGGTGCACTGGAATTTCTAGCTAGAGTCGTTAGGCAAGAAAAGAAGACAAACTCAAGCCTGAAAGGAGGAAGTAAAATGAATTCTGCAGATTTCATGATATCATGAGTAGAAAATAAATCAGAGTTAATAAGCACATTTGAAACAGTATTCATAATCAGCCTACTAACAATAAAATGTCTCAAGAGGACTTTTTAAATATCACTTAAAAATTAAGGCTGTGACTAGTTTCTTGAGTTCTTTATATATTTTGGATATTAGCCCTCTTTTGGAAGTAGAGTTGGTGAAGATCTTTTTCCATTCTGCAGTCTGCTGTTTTGTCTCATTGGCAGTATCTTTTGCCATACAGAAGTTTTTCAGTTTCATGAGGTCTCATTTGTGAAGGAGTGCAGATCTAAACAAAGAATTCTCAAAAGAGGAATCTCAAATGGCTGAGAAACACTTAAAGAAATGTTCAACATCCTCAGTCTTCTAGGAAATGCAAATCAAAACTACTCTGAGATTCTATCTTACACCTGTCAGAATGGCTAATGGAAATAGCACAAATGACCACTCATGCTGGAGAGGATGTGGAGCAGGGGGAACACTCCTACATTGTTGGTGTGAGTATAAACTTGGACAGCCACTATGGAAATCAAAATGGTGATTCCTCAGGAAATTGGAAATCTACCTACCTCAAGACCCAGCTATACCACTCCTGGGCATATACCCAAAGAACTTTCCATCCTACCACAAGGGCACTTGTTCAACTATGTTTTAGCAACTTTGTTCATAATGGCCAGAAATTGGAAACAACTTAGATGCCCCTCAACTGAAAAATGGATAAGGAAATTGTGGCACATTTACACAATGGAGCACTTCAGCTATTAAAAAAAAAATGACCACATGAACTTTGCAGGCAAATGAAAGGAACCAGAAAAAAATCATCCTGAGTCAGGTAACTCAGTGCCAGAAGGACAAACATTGTATGTACTCACTTATATGTGGACATTAACTGTTCAACAAAGGACAAACGTGCTGTAATCCACAGAGCCAGGGAGACTGCAACAAGGAGGGCTCCAGTGGGGACACAGGGATCTCCCTGGTATAGGAGAAATAGAGCAGATGGTGCAAGTGGAATGGGAAAAGATGGGAATGGGAAGGGAAGGAATGAGGAGGGGGAGAGGGAGGGAGGGAAAGAATATATGGAAAGACAACCAGAATTAGAGGACCTGTAGGGGAAGATTGGGAGAGCTAGTGCAGTGAAAACTCACTGGGATCAGTGAAGGAGACCCTAGAAAAGACCTCTAGTAAATGGGGAATAGGGAACCTAAACAGTCCATCTCTTGAAATCAGACAGGGCTTCCAGTGGTGGAACTGGGACACCATCCCAGCCACAAAAACTTTGACCTGTAACCTATCATCCCTACAAGATCTGCTGGGACAATGGAAGGGCAGAACCCCATGCAAAAGGAGGGAACCCGTGACTGATATTTCAAGACAGGACAGGTACTAGTCTGGACATCCAGGGGAGGACTTCTAAAGCTATCCTGTTCTCTTCATAGATTGGTGCCTAGCCCAATTCTCAACAGAGATGCTCTCTACAGCAGCCTAAGGGAGCAGGTGCAGAGGCCCAGGGCCAAACAAAATGAAGATCTCAGGGAACCCCACAGAAGAATTGAAGGAGGGATTGCTGGGACCAGAGGGGTCAAGGACACAAGGAGAACAAACCCCATGGAATCAACTGACCAGCACTCTTAGGGGCTTACAGAGCAGGAAGTGGCAGACATAGAACCTGCTGGGTCCTCCAAATATATCTCGAGGTTGCCTGGCCTGGTGCTCCTGCAGAACTCATACAGACTGAAGTAGGGGTATGTATCTCTCTAAACCTCTTAATTGCCCTTGATACCCTTCCCCCTTCCTGGGTTTCCTAGTCCAACCTTGAAGTAGGGAAATGTGCATGACCCTGTTCCGTCTTGTGCCACCTTGGGGCAGTAACTCTGGGAAGACCGCTCTTTCTTGGGGAGAGGCAGATGTGGGAGTGGGAGAATGGAGGGGGGGGGAAGAGAGGAAGGGTGTTGGGATGCATTATATGAGAGAAGAAAAATACCATATTTAATTAAGGATGATATGAACTCAAAGATGTTGGTAAAAGAAAACAAACACAGACAAATGGAAAGGTCCTATGCTCCGAGACTGAAAAGACTGATATACAAAGGGGGTTCGTGCTACTATGCAGGCCATTTCTATCACACAAGTAGAAAACCTGATCCAAATACATAGAGAGCCTCAGAAGACCTTGAAGAGCCAAAACAATTTTGAGCCATAATAAAGCGGTGCTATTAAGGTCCGTGGCTCAAAAATACATTGCAAAGCTATATTAATCAAAACCGTTATGCTACTGGAATAAAAAGTAGACATAAAGGGCATTAGGACAAAATAGAAGGAGTAGGTCAAAGCACACACAGTGAGCTAATCTTTGGCAAGGGTGACAGGAATAAACAATGTCTCACTAACAACGATGTTGGGAAAGTAAATTAAGCACATATGAAAGAATGAAGGTGGTCCCCACTGTGCATAAGAATCAACTCAAAGAAATGAAACACTTGGGTAATATCTGGAGATATAGACCTCCTAGAAATGGAAAGTAGGGGAATCTTCCAGGTATTGGATATGTCAGTGATTTCTGGAACGTAACTGAAAAAACCAAGGTGCCAAAATCGAACAAATGAAATGATATCAAAATACTCTCTGTGCAGCAAAGAAAGTGATCAGCTGAAGAAAATGCAACGTACCAAAAAGAGGGCCATGTTCACAAACCATGTATATGGTAAGTACATAAGGAGTCGATCTAGTTCCATAGAAAAAGCCAACAAATATTTCTGATTTTTAAAAGGAGCAAAGGAGCAGACAGATATTTCTCTAGAAAATCTAGAGGAGCAAATGGTAGGTATCTGAAGAGGTGCTCAACCACAGCGAGAGACTGTCTTAACTTTGTACTATAATTGTCATAGTTTTGTGTTTAAAAAATGGGTGCTGGAAAAGGTACATTGAAAATAAACCTTTGTACGTTATTATTGGGAAAGTGTATTGCCACAGTCACTATAGAAACAAATATAAAGGTTCCTCAGAAAATTAAAATAGAACCGACACATGATTGGGGAATCACACTTCTGGGCACACATCCAAAGGATTTGGAATCAGGATCTTGAAATGACATCTGCTCTCCCGTGGCCATTGCAACACTATTCATGATAGCCAAGAGAAGGAAGCAGCCAAATGCCCAACAGTGTATTTACACATATATGGCATATACATACAAAGAATGTTAGCCTTTTTAAAAGGAGAAAACTTTGTCATTTGTGACAATATAAATATACCTTGTGGACATGCTAAGTGAAGTCATATAGACACAGAAGGACAAATGCAATATAATGCTACTTATATGCTAAGTCTAAAAGAGTCAAACTCTTAGAAGCAGAGAGTCAGTGGTAGTGGCCAGAGGTTAGGAAGAGAGGAAAATCTGGACATAATGATCAAAGGGTATGATACTCTAGTCATGTAAGATAAAGAATCTTAAAGATGCACTGTGCAGCATAGTGCCCAGATTAACAGTATTACATACTTAAAGTTTACTAAAAGGGTATAGCATATGCTGTGTGATTATTGCATACGTGCAAGTACAGCCTATAGGAGAGAACACGTGCAGGAGATGGATGTTCATGGCATAAATTATACACTTACATTTGTACTTGAGGAGTCGTATGCATTAAAACCGTTTTTTTTTATGGCGGTCAGAATTGAACACAGTGCACTGTTCTTCTTAAATGAAGGCATCCTAGGGTGAAGACGGTAAGGAATGAGGGCAGAAAGACACACTGTACTGCTTTGGCTTTCAAACTTAAGACACTGACTAGCACCTTTTTTTTCCAAATGTGCTTTCTTATGGTCCATAATCTTAACCTATTTATTTTACTATACTGTTATTTACATATATAAAACTAAAAGGAGGAGCAAATTGCTCATTTTATGGTTGTATTAAACAAAAAATAGCATAAAGTTATTTGTAAAATACAATTAGAAAACAGCTAAACTTTAAACGGAAAAAAAACACATCAAGAAGTAATTCTCCTTCTACCTACCCTGGTGAGGCCTCTCAGAGTTAGCTGTATTCCTCTTAATCCCAGTTTTCCATCACAGATTTTCTCTTCTTTTCATTGCAAAAATTTTGCAGCAAGAATTTCCATGGTGTTATTTGGTTTTCGCTGGATGTGAATACATCACTTCTTTCTTAAGAGTATTTTTATTTTTTTCTCCATTAACTCACAGCACCTTACTGGTACCGCTTGAGTCAATCTGTTTTTAGATTCACTAAATACACATTCGGCAGTCCCCTGAGTTAGTCAAAGTAGTGCCCCACACCCTGAAAATATTTCATGATCATAAAATTCAAATGAAAAGTTATACTATCTTTCTCTGTCTATGCATCTGTGGATCTCTGAGACTTGTGGTAGTTTATTTTTAGTTATGTTTGAAATTGTTTCATGTGCGGTTGGGTAAGGGTCTGCTGGTCTTGGTATTTTGTATTGTCTACAGATGTCGAATTTTTGTGGGGGTTGTTTAGTTGCTTATGATCTATACCTGAAGAATTCTGAAAGAAGACAATCTCTTGAGAACAGATGTTTGGGGTTCCACTGTGAGTATGGCACTGGCCATGATGGTGGTTCCCTCTGCTGAGGTCTAGTAGGGATTCCACCCATGAGCCGCCCCAGCAGCAGCACACTATAGTAAATGGTGCCCCATGTTGGGCACTATTTGTATGAGTTCATTGCTGTGGCAGCTCACCAAAAAGGACAAAGAGACAGTGGAACCTCTGAGCTCAGGTGTTTTTATTCTTTCAGAACTCCTCAGGTATTCTACTGATACCACATGCAGATTATTAGCAATCAAACGTCCCCCACAGAAATCCAACACAACACCTGCAGACAATACAAAATGCCAAGGTCTATGCATCCCTTTTCCCAACAGTGCACGAAAACAATTATTTTAAACACAACTAAAAATAAACTTTCACAACAAAGACTAAATAAACTTTCACAACAAAGACTCACAGAGAACCAATGAAGAAATGGAATAGTAGTTTAGCAAGTTTTAAATTTTTCACTAGCTCCTGTCTCTGGCCATATCCTGTACCTTATCACCGATGGACTTCCCCTTTCCCCTCATTCTGGCCATTATGGACTGGGAAGGGAAAGGAGAGTGAACTTGAGCCAAGAGTATGTAATCCCTTGGCTGATTAATGGCCAGGAATTTTTAGATATGAAAACAGAAGTTGGGCTACATTTCCATCCTTTTGCTTCTCTCCCCAAATTAAGGAGGAAAAGTTTCCAGTTGATAGCACACATGGATACACAAAGCTGATGCCAAAAAGACAGCAGAGAGCTGTTACTCACATAAAACATGAAGTTATGAGTCACAGATACTACAAGCATTTTTAATCACTGTTTAGTTGTAGATACCAATAAGCCAGTTCATGTCAACTTATGATAAAAAAGAAAAGTCAACGGCTCCCTAGACTTCAAGAACAATATCACCTGGAATAAGGCTTTCTTTTTCATTGTTCTATTCTCTGCTAGGTTAGGTGCTAAGACACCACATAAAGGTACTAGGGAAAGTAATACATCGTTCTGCTAGCTAACACCAGTCATCTTGCAGCTCCAGCTAAGCCTCCAAGCCTATCTCTGATGTAATTTGTGAGACTTGAGTCCAGTAATCTGATTCAGACATCCTTACAGTGATGGATAGTGTTGTCATATCTGCTAAAATTATGTGGGCTGAAAAATGAGGGAGCCCTAGAAGGGCGATGGATGTTTGGTGGCAACTGACCGCATCACTGAATTAGATGCATTCCAGTTTCTTTGCAAATTAATTTCAATTATCATTCCTTGCTTAGCTCTCAGGATCAGTGTGAGAACCAAAAGAGGCACTGGATTTTAAAATGTTCCTTTTTCTTTTATTTATTTATTTATTTATTTATTTATTTTTGAGTCAGGGTTTCTCTGTTACAACCCTGGTTGTCCTGGAACTTACTCTGTAGACCAGGCTGGCTGCAAACTCACAGAGATGCACCTGCCTCTGCCTCCTGAGTGCCGGGGTTAAAGGTGTGCCCTACCACAGTCTGGCTTAAAAATGTTTCTTAACCAGCAAATGCACACAACAGGAAGTGTCACAGTTAATGGGGCTCATTACTTGCCATTCTCAAGCCCTCAAGAGCAGAACCCAGCAACATCTGTACCTGGCTTCTATAAACCCAGGGCTCCTGGGATTACTTCTTCTTGCACAGTCCAGCAGCATTTCCCTCATTTCATTTTGGAGACTGCATGCATATGTCACAAAATACAAATATTTCTCACTTTAATGACCTCTTACTGAAGTTTCACGGCACCATTAACTTTAGTAACACTGGAGACACTAACTACCACCTTTTCTCATTTTACAAACACAGAAGGCAGGTGCAAATTGCTTTTTACTGGAATCTTGAATGAAAAAAAGATAGCCATAATTCAAAAGAGGAGGTATGAACAAAGCAAACAACATGAAGGATTCTTTGGTTTTGAAATATCTGTCAAGCATCCAAAGAACGCTGCTCCTTTGGGCGTCTTCTCCCAGACAGAACCCATTTAGAATCGGGATCTGTTGCTGCTGTGTGCCGATGTTTAGATAAGTAGATCCCCCAGGAGGGGTGCGGAGACGGTCAGAGGTAACAGGAGGAGCAGATTAGAAGCGCTGCTCCATCTGTCCTGTGGTGACAATAACAGAAATTCTAGGGGCCACCGGCCGGGTTTCATCGGTGTGAAAACAGTATTGCTGAAACGAGCTGAACGCTAAGGCGTTTTCATGGAGAGGATTTGAGGGGACACTTGAGTTGTAAGTTTCAAAAAATATAGGTGAACTTCCTTGAATTTTATACCTTTGTTGAACGTGAATCCCGTTCTCTGTTCCAAACAGACTTAACGTAGTTTATTTTCCTTACACTCATGCTGACATAAAGGCCACGGACTGTTTAACCAGACTTCAGGGAGAGATGGCTTGGAAACGAATCCATTCCTGTGAGCTTCCGCAGGCGTTTCTAGCACAGAGCATCTTTGTGTAAATGGTGATAGTGTGTCTGCTGCGCAGAGAACAGCTGGAAGCATCCCTCCTGGGTAAAGGCTGCACTTTGCTAAGTGCACAGCTGGCCTGGGTGGGGCCTTGCTGCATGTACTCTCAGGGTGACCTGGAATTCTAGGCCACTTAGATATGGGGGAACAGGAGAGGCAGAAGAACTGTATCTGTTGCGTTCGACAGTGTTTTGGAACCCTAGGTCTTGAGCAAGGGCTTAGGAAAGGATTTTTTGAAATTTGGCTGTATGATCCCCACTCTAAGAAATAACCGTTACTCATGCCTGGGGTAAGGGCTAGCATGCTCATCTTGGAAATGCTTCCTGGGAGCTGCTCCTGGGCAGTGCTGGCTTCATCTGTGATTTTTTTCTGGCCAGCCTATGGAGGCCTCTGCTCCTTCCTCACTGAGGCCATTGGGTTTCTTAATATGCAGCCAGAAATAACTTTTGTTTTTAGCTTGTAAATGTTCATTTAATCTCTGCTTGTTTCTTCTTCTTTTTTTAATTAAAATTTTATAATATAATTCTTATTAACTCTTAGAGAATAGTTTTTTGAGACACACCTGTTCTTTCTGTAGGGCTGAGTCATCTCTCTGTTTGTGAGTTCCTTTTGTACTTTGTCTTGCTCAGACAATACTTATAGCTATGCTCTGTCTTAGTGAGCTTTCTATTACTGTGATAAAACACCATGACCAAAAGCAACCTGGTCAGGAAATAGTTTATTTCACCTTACAATTCTCAGGTCACAGTCCATCACTAAGAGAAGTCAGGGCAGGAACTCAAGGCGGGAACTGGAAGCAGGAACTGAAGTAGAAGCGCTGGAGGAGTGTTGCTGACTGGTTTGCTCTATACGGCTTGCTAAGACTGTTTTCTTATAGGACCAGGACCACCTGCCTAGAAATGGCATTGGCTACAGGGAACTGGGCCTTCTCACACCAATCATTGAGTAAGAAAATGTCCCATAGACTTGTGTTATGGAGGCATTTCCCCAATTAATTATTTTCCCAGATATGTGTAGGTTTGTGTCAAGTTGACAAAGTACAACCCACACATTCTCTGCATTAAATTTATGAAAAAAGTATCATCTAATAGTAGCCCCTGCAAAGCCTCCACTTTCTGACATCTGGAGATTACCCACTGGGACCTTCAGATAATATCGTTTCTGAAGACATATTTATTTTACTTAGTTTTTACAGTGTTGAAAACTAATTTTCAGCTTTCAGAAACTAAGGTATATTCCTCTTATGCCCCAGTGGCCCCATAATAAAAATAACTAGTGTTTGATGTCTGACCACTCAGCTAAACCTCTAAAGGCCTGACTCATTGTTTCCACATTCCTGCATTGCTGTTCTGAAGCAGAGTGGGAAGGTAGGTTCTCCTTCAGGTGGGGACTGTAAGCTCCCTGTTCTCCTACCCTGGGCTGCTTCATCATTATCTTACCTCCTTGGAGACTGCTAGGTATCTGGGCTCATAACTGTTACTGAGTTTTGGGTTCTACACAGTATCTGCTGCTAGGCATCTGGGCTCATAACTTTTTTGAGTTCTGCATAGTATCTGAAGTTTTACAGGTGCTTCATGAATATTTAGAGAATGGCAAAATGAAAGACTAAACCACTCTAGGGGCTGCATGCTTAAGCTTACCTCTCTGTCTAAGCTGCCAGATATGAATTCATAAAAAGAACAAAGGATTCTATCAGACTTGTATTGTGACTTCTCCCCAGTCAGGAGTTATGAGCTAGTTCCTCATTTTCAGGAGATTCATCCAAATCTCTTTATTCACCAACTGCCAAGTAGCTAAGCAGTCCTCCTCAGGCTGAGGGGAAACAGTACCAAACTTGGACATTCCAGGGAGCGGTTGTTCTTAACCAACCTCTGAACTTCTGCACAGTAGTTTACTATTCTCCAGAGTTGTCAAAGTTGGCTTCAATTAACTCTCCAATGGAAAGCCCCTTAGGGTATAAGCTTTTGTCTAGGAATATCTCCACCCTCCCTTCTGACTGCTAGGATCATTGGTAGTTATTTTAGGATATAAAAATGGAAGTATATTCAACATGGATTGGTTTTTAAAACATAATCTCATCTCTGCTGTGAAATTCAAATCTTTCACCATCCACCATTCTGCACCTTCAAGTGTAAGATGTAAATCACTCAAGAAAATGCTGGAGACACATAATGCATGTCTCCAAAACAGCATTTTGCAAGTTGTTACTCACGGGATTATCTTTAGTTTCTTTTGGTTACCAGCATTTAATGCAAGTTGTTGCTGTTTACTCTTTGTAGATGCTATGGAACTAATACTGTTTTTGTTAAATTATTTTTGGTAAAAACTTAATTGTATGTTGCCAAAAATAAGGACCGATAGTCCTGAAAGGGTGAAGATACTTCAGAAGTGCTGAGATTGTGATGTGAGTGACAAAAATTGTTTGGGAAACAGCGAGCTTTAAGATAAAGTTTAAAAGTGGGGTCCGCTGCAGACGTGGCCCAATAGGTAACATGCCTGCCATCCAAGAAATCGCTGGTTTGACCCCAGTGCTGCATAAACCAAGTGTGGCAATCCATGTTTGTAATCCCACAGTTTGGGGGTAAGAGGATCTGAAATACAAGGCTATCCTCAGCTACACAGGGAAACCATATTGAAAGAACAAAAACAAAAAGCAAAATCCCATAAAAACTGATAGTCTGGGGTGCTCCCTTTTTAATAGATGCTGCTGCCTATTTGGCCTCAGTTCCCACTTGATATTCCATTTTTATTCCTGATCATAAACTTGACGCTGAAATCCAACCAGACTTGGAGGGAAGTAAGGAGAACATGGGACCCAGCTGTAGTGGAAGCACACGGATTTCAAGATGTCTATGCTGGTGGCGTGGAGGGTGATTTCTTGAGCTAAGGAAGGACAGGTCTGGTGTCTGGGATAAACACAGTCATTGCCCTGCAATCAAAATGCTGCATGGCGTCCATCCTGTTTACGTCCTGTTTCAGGCTCCGGAGTACCACGTACTCAGTCTCGGCCACGATAGTTTGTGTTTTGGTCAGCATTTGATGTTGATAAAAGTGCTTGGATTTGTGTACTTTGGGAAGAAATTCTCATCATCAGGTTTCCTTTCCCTACACACAGACTCGCTGCTACTGCGTTTATGGCACATGAGGGCACGCAACCATGGCACATAAATCTGGAAAGGACCCTCATGTTCACATCTGTTCTCTCCTTCGCTCAGAACACAAGAGCTTCCTGCTGTCTTTGGAACTTTATGAACAACTTGAAGGAGACAAAGCCCAAGCAAGGGCTTGCCTTCAATAGCAATGTTGCACAAAGGGTTAATCAGACTGGCTGTGGCCTCTATAGGCAGCAGAGGCATCTTCAAAGCCCAATTGCTTGAATGCTTTTCTTTCCATTTTTCCATTACATCATCATGACGTTAGAAGAATGTGTTAAATGCCTGGGAGGTTCCCTAACCTCTCACAGCAGCTTTATAAATGTGAGGTCTTATTCTTGGAGGGAAGGCAGTGGTTATTTCCTCTCTGAGGGGCATCTTTGGCTTTCACTCCTGGCTCATCTCTTTCCCGGTCTGTCTTGCATAACTGGCTTCTTCTTGCCCTTCAGTTGTAATGCTGCCTCTTCAGAGAGGACCACCAGGACTACCCTATGAACCATAGATGCTGTCTGTCTTTTTAAACACAGCATCTTATAACTCATCAGATAGCTTTTCTTCCTGCTTACCACAAACTGGAATTTTAAGTGAGCTTTTTATTGTATGTCTCTTCCACTGTATTGAGTTCTTGAAGGAGGAGTGTTTTGCTCATCTCTGTGTGTCGGGTGGTCAACAGCACACTCATACATAGGTACTCAGAAATGGCTGATGAATAAGCAGATGTTCTTACTGTTGTTTGTCCATCTTGAATTGTATTTCACCCTTCAATGTTCATTGGGTTCACGAACTACTCTTAGAAGACCCCCAGTGTCGTAACCAAGACAGTGTGGTCTTTCTTCCCATGGAGTCCAAGATCGTTATCTATGTGCCTCTAGTACAGAAGCAAATATGTTATGTTGTAGTTGGGTTAAATGGCTATTTACAATGAGCTGTCTGAATATCTGGCTTCATCCCTCTCTGTGTCCACCCAATTTTTCTAAATGTCATTTTTCTCACAGTAAGGGAAAGCATCCCCTTAAGTGGTATACACAGTCGACAAGGGTAAGGAGTGAGGAAAGATAGAAAAGACAATGTGAAAGGAGGTACAACACTCCTTAAGTGTCTATAAACTCTTACTCTGAAATCGCACTTCTCTGTGCTTACAGCTGCACAATAAAACTATCTTTGCCACCTAGTGGTAGACACGCAGAACTGCAGACATATGTTGTATACTTAATGGTTCCTCCTTGGACTCTACAGTTAACTTAGTGCCAATAATTGCTTCTCTTGTAGCGGGCTATTCATGTATTACTTTTCCTGGGTAAATCACATCATTTGGAAACCTTAGAGTGCAGTTTGATGTTGACATGTGTGTAGGTAATGAACCCTCAGAAAGTCAGATTTCCTGGTTGTGCTAACCAGTCTTAGGTCAACTTGACACACAAAGTAGAGTTATCTGAAAGAAGGAAACGTCAGTTGGGAAAATGCCTCCATAAGATCTGGCTGTAAGATATTTTCTTAATTAGTAATTGATAGGGAAGGCCCCAGTCCATTGTAGGTGGTTCCATCCCTAGGCTGGTGGTCCTGAGTTCTATAAGAAATTCTACAAGCTGAGAAAGCCATTGCTACTGGTTGCAAGCCAGTGAGCAGCACCTTCCCATTGCCTCTGCGTTAACTCCTGCCTCCAGATTCCTTCCCTGCTTGAGTTCCTGAGCTGACTCCTTTGGTGATTAACAGTAATGTAGAAGTGTAAGTTGAGTAAACCCTTTCCTCTCCAGCTTGCTTTTTGGTCATGGTGTTTTGCAATAGATACTCAAACTAAGACACTGGTGCAACAGTTGATCGCTGGCATCCCTGGGTCATGCATAGTTTCTCTTTAGATTTTATCAGTGCCTATAAAACATGTAAACAAGCTGGTGGATGTTTAAGTGGAAGACTTTAACACACATACCTCTAACGGACTCTAGAATTCTCTGGGACAGTGATAATAGTGACTTGCCTTCTTGCATTTCGACAGTTTGAGCAGACAAAAAGCTGCTTCTTGGGGCCATGCTGTCCTGTCTGGCTCTTGCAGCCCCTGTTCTGTTTACGCTTTCATTTGAGTCTGAGTGTTTTCTGAGGTATAAAAACACTTAGAAGCTTTTGGTTTTCTTTGTTTATTTTTAAGGAAGGAAATCTCTCTAATCCTTTTTCCAAAAGGCCCTCTGCTCAGCTGTGACAATTATATCTGCACAATTATCAAGGGGGTAATCCGTATCTTAATGGCCCTTAGATGAAAAGAGGTTTGTTTCTCTGGGTTTCTTTTTCTCTTAAAATAATCTAGCTGCTCAAACCCCCACATGTGATATTTTCTTCTCCTTTTCTTAGTGAGTGAAAAAGCTGTTTTTGAGATATTGACCAGTTAGTTCTTCCTTTTCTTTGTTTAATGGGTACTTAACTGACACTTTGTTGATCTAGAAACTCTGCTTCATGTGAGGGGTACAGCTGGGATGTTATATACATGCCTTTTATGGGGCAAGTGGTGACCACTACTAAAGGTCTATGTTTCTATGGACACATATGTACAAGGCCTAACACCCAATACAGGGAAGCCAATAGGGTCAGAAGAGTGTCCCCAGAGAAAGTAACGTTAAAGTCTTAGGGTAGGCATTAGCCCAAGGGCAGGGAGAAGTATTACAGATCCCAGACAAAATTAGGAGAATTGTTGGGTAGAGAGAGACAGATATCTACCAACCAGCACCAGAGGACTCTGTTGGGGAGCACAGGCAGGCAGGTGGGGAGCCACTGCTCCTTGGGATCACAAAGGCTCAGAATCCTGTTTTCAAAGACACAGTTGAGAGTGAGCCAGGAAACTGGTCCCTTGGCAGCTGCCTGGTTGTATTGGTAGGCTGTTCTGTGGGGGTCCTTCACACTCCAGAGGCCCCCAATGCCACCGCCATTGCTGCCGTGCCTGGTGGCCTCTCATGTTTCGTCCTTTAAGTTCATGTTGCTCTTTTCACATGCCCCTCAGAGTCCTGTTTTCTCCTCAGTTTCCCCCTCCCCCGCCTTCTGTGTAATTCTGGATCTTCCTAGAGCTGTTGTGGATTTTCTGTTGTTTGGAAAAGCACAGTGACAAGGTCGTGAACTTCTCAACCCACCCCGCGGAACCTTCCTATCAAAAAGTTAGCTTCAAAGCCTAGTTGGATGTAGTTAATGCGAAGCAAAAAGTCAACAAACATTTCCCTGGAGCCCTGGCACCGGAAAGCCTTTCTCTTGTTCCCTTTGCTCAATTCCCTACTGGTCAGCAGCCTGAACTCCTACCTACCTTTCTCTACTGGCAGCTCTCGGAGTGACCCGGGGTGATCATGGAAAGCTAGAGCGAGATCCTGGAGACCAAAAGGTACTTAAACACAGGCTCCAACCCATGTACCCTCAAGAAACTCTCTTCTTTTTATGACAGAGTTATCTGCCTCCCACATTGTGTTGAACGTGTGTTGGCATTTGACACACCTGGATCCTGGTTTGAGGATCCAGTAGCAACAGTCACTGGCCATATGGACCAGGAAGCCATCTTCTCTGGGTCCTGGTTTCCTTTCCTGTAACGTAAAAAGGATAGGTTCTGTTTTGCCTGCTTCATTGGGTTATTTTGAAGAAGAGACAATTACTCTATTGATCAATCATTTCTGAAACATTTATTGATTGCTCAGCCGTCTGTCAGCCTCCTGGGGATAAAAGTCCTTGCTCAGTTGTAATGTGCTGTACAATATGACAGTCTCAGGCAAAGAAACCCACCCCCAGCTAGGCAGGTAAGGTGTATATTTGTTCCTCTCTTAGCTGGTCTGATCAAGTCACTAACAGCTAGGAACTGGTTATTACCCATCTATAAGCTTTGAAAGCAAAGCTTGAGGAAGAGATTTACATGGAAAATGTCATTTAGCTTTGGAAAAAAAAAATCTATGGTCAAATGCTCTGTGTTCTGAGGCTTCATTAAGTCTTTTACCAGAAGGCCATGCGTAGTAGGATGATCTGTCATAGATTTCCTGTTATCCCACCCCCACCATGGACAAGTAGGCCCCAAACCATGGATAAAGAGGAGATGGTCCCAGTGTCTAGAGCAATCTGGAGACACTTGAAGCCAAAACACTCCTTGACCCACAAATCCCACAAGTCTTCCTGAGAGTTAGAACCTTCCCTCTGACCATGTGCTTCTCAGTTCTTACTCACCTGTTCTGTTCAGTTACGTGAATGGAAGTCTAGGAGTGAGGGAGAGGACTGGAAGTGGAGCTGATACAGGAGTCAGCTGGGGCGGGGCGGGTGTTGGTGATGGTGGTGTTGGTGAGCAGAAAGCTGGAAGTGGGGCTGATAACAGGAGTTAGCTTTGGGGGTGGGGGGTAAGCATGGGTATATGTGTAAGGTAGAAGATCCCAGTGGCAAACAGATGGGGCCTACACATCAGGGGAGCTTTGGGAAGGCTTATTGGAAAGAGGAGTCACCAAGGGGCCTGTGGTCTCCCAGGGGCTGCAGTAGCAGAGCTGTTACCAGTCCTAGGTCCGACTGGACAAGGGGAGGGAGCTACATTCAGAATACGAGAAAATGTTTAGATAAGGTTGGGTGATGGTAGCTCTAGTATGGAAGTACAACAGGTCAGAGAGGACAGTGGAAATGGGAGAGAGGTTTCCATCACAGGCTTATCTAGCCCAGAAGGAGGAATGGGTGGCGAAGACACAGAGAGGGAGGGAAAGGCAACCTAGAGTTTTCAGGCTCGAGACACTGGAGAATAATGTACCACTTTCACAGGGGCCATGAGAAGGGGCTGAAGTTGGCTCGGAGGACCAGGTTCAGTTTCAGCCAGCTGTGTTAATGACTGCACAGCACCTACTTGGAAGTTGCCAGGATTCAACCTGAATTTTAGAAGAGAACTTAGCTAGAAATGTATAATCATAGCCTACAAATAATGATTGTTACTATATTGAAGATCAATAAGACGTACATCATGTGTGAAATCTGATGCTTAGTGGATAAAGAATGCAGTCCTTAACATTTTGAAGACTGTCTTCGTCTATCCTGGAATGAAGTTCGCTCTTGAAATAGATCACACAGTTATGCAGGCACAGAGTAATTGCTGTCCACTAGACTGTGATACTATAATACTGTAAACCATTCATGTTACAGTAGAGAAAATTGAAGATGGGAAAGACAAATTATAGTAGAATTATTATCCCTGCAAACGACAAAACGTTTGGTTTAAACTAAGCTAAATGAAGCAAGTCTTTGGTTAAAGTCAAGGAGTGATTTTTAGTCTCAGACCCAGTTTGATCCAGAGATTCAGAAAACATTATGGAGACATGGTAGATGTGCCTCTATTTTCTATTCATTCTGCTTCCCACTATGTTTGCTGCCTTCTTTTGGGCGGCCTCAGCCTCACTGACATAAAGTGGCAAGCCTGTCATAGCCCTGCCTTCCAATGTGGCAAACAGATAGCCTTTATTCTCAGAAGCTCTATTACATGCCTTGAGTCTTTCTCATTAGCAACTGAGATCTGTTCTTAGACCTGATCCATGGCTGTGTGGGTGTGGTGGATCCTGCCCAATACTTCTGGACAGCAAGAAACCGCTGGTAAGACTAGCAGAAATGGGCGATTCCATTCTCATAGTAGGATTTCATGCTTAGAGGCCAAGTGTGTCCATGTGAAAAACAGGTCGCTGTTACCCTGAGAAAAAGGACCCAACCTAATAACTTTAGGAAGAAGGGACTGGGAGTCACCCAGTGTGTGGGTGTCTGAGCCAGAGCTCAGTGTTGGATGCTCGCCCCAACTCACTGTCCCCTACACTTTGTCACGATTGCCTACGTTGTTCTCGTAAATGTTTCAGAGACTTAAAAAGGTCAGAGGCCAGGAATGAGTCAAAAACAATAGTGAATGAAAAAAAAATAAGTAAATGGAGGACATGACTGCTCCTAAGGGATTGTGTTTTGTTTTGTTTGTTTCTTTATTGTAGATATAAGGGAGAACACAAGCAGAGGCAGAAGCCTCTGGAAGAGTCCAGAGTGAACATGACTGGCAAACTGACCTGGGCCATGTGAGAAGCGTGGGGAGGGGAGAGGAGAGGGAGGAGAGAGGGGAGAACAAGAAGAGAGAGGAACCAGGGACCAAGAAGCCAGGAGCAAACTAGGAGATCAGGAGAGCAAGAGAAAACAGGACTGTCACCAAAGTGGCTGGGGTTATATAGGGAAGAGAAGCTGGAGGAAGGGGCCAACCCAGACCCTGGGCTGGAAAGGCTCAGGGTGGGGGGCAGGGTGAGGAGTACTGAGGAGTCTGGACTCTGACTGGTAGGGGCTGAGGGAAAGGCCAGAGTGCTCTTTGATGTGTTAAGGTGCCACTTGTCTTGGGTTTGAGACCAAACAAATACGAGTGATTAAAAACTCAGAGAGGTGTCTGATGTCCAGGGTTGTTCTCTGGCTCACTGTCTTTGGCTCAAGTTGGACTGGACAAGGGTAAGTGAAAAGACTTCACTCAGGTAGGCAGGTAGAGAAAGTTAGGGCAGCTGCTCCTGGTACCTGCCCTACCCGCACCCCCAGTTCACTTAGCTTGAGAGAAGTCAGTCCATAGACTTGTATGCAAAGCCAGCCAGTCCCCAGAGGGAGCTTCAGTTCATCATTCACTGCAAGACTATGGCACACAACTCTCAACCTCTACCTCTGCTGCCCTAGTCAGGGTTTTGTTGGTGCTGGTTATTTTTAGAACAGTGTGAACCCTTGGGGATCACCACACCCTTGTTTCATAAAAGGGCAAAGCAACTCAGTTTCAAACTGAGTTAAGACTACACACTTCCTATCGGAGTTGATCCTTTGAATCTGAGCTTCTGATACCTGGCCCAAGGTATGCTGCTTCCATCCTCCTTCCTAATGGCTTCTGCAAGTACCTGACTGGCTTCTTCCCTGTGAAATGACCTCTTAATATTGTGGGCACAGGTGGATTTTAGCTGAGAAGTGGAAGGGATTCCCTAAAAGATTTGCAAGTTGGTCTTTCCAGGCTCAGAAACAGCTTAGAAGGTTTTGTGTCTTTATAGGCTCTTAGATACACATGAAGCCCATGAACTCGAGACAGCACACACCACTGTGAAAATGGGCAGCTCATGGTTGTAAATTTTTGTTTCTATCTTTCAGGGCTGAACACTGAACTTCATTCACTTTGGTGTATAGAGGAAGGCATAAAAGACTGAGAAAGGATGCAGAGTGTTGAAGGAATTTTCCTGTTGTCAGTCTGGGATAGACCTACTTTACCACCTGGAGGGTGGCTTTACTTCTCTCTAGGACTGTTTTCAAAGGCATATGATTTGCTCAGATACACAAAGAGCAACATTTGGAGGGCTCCAGATTTGGCTGTGGCCATCTTAAAATTCTGAATTTTCTTCCTTCCATTCCTTCCTCTCTTCCTTCCTTCCTTCCTTCCTTCCTTCCTTCCTTCCTTCCTTCCTTTTTTCTTTCCTCCTTTCTTATTTTACTGTTTGGCAGTTTCATACATTTATAAAATGAATAGAATTTCAGGGACCCCACACCATGGGGAATGTTTCCATATCTCTTCAAACTAGTCCTGCACAGAACAATGATGATTAAAAATAATAATCTTTGACCTTTTGGAGATCAACATCAAATAGCATATATAACCACTGTGAAGGACTGAGAGGTCAAGGTGAAAAGAAGAGAAAGCTTCATGTTTCAGGATGACTAGTGGCACTTCCGCATTCTCCCCTACAAGAACCCGTGCTTTGATGCTTGTACAGGGCTCCACAAACTACATCAGCATCCCTGTCTTTAAGGCCCTGGTGTCTAATTTCTCAAATTCTCCTACTTCAACAAGGCTGTTTTAAACACTTTGGCCATTTTGAGTCACCCTTATTGCCTAACTGTGTTTCTTTTAAATGTGAACTTGTTGATTATCAGAAGCTATACTAATTAGTTGGTTTGGTCTGCCATGACAAGATATTTTAGCACCCTGGGTGGCTCACATAACAGGTATGAGTTTCTTCATGATTCTGGAAGGTGGAGGTGTCAGAGCGCTTAGTTTCTTCTGAAGCTCTTCCCTGGCTTTTCAGCTCTTCATGTAGTGCTGGGAACCTACACTATCCTTGTATACATGCCCACTCTGTGCCACTTCTGTGCGTACACATTCCTTCTTCCTCTTCAGCCTAGCTGATTGCAATTTATTTTACTAATCTGACTTCTTTTAATCTTAATTACCTTTTTACAGCTCCTATCTCCAGACATAATCATATACTAGGGTTTGATAAGCTTGGGTTATCAACAAATAAATTGGGATACAGGTAGAATTCCGCTCCCTGATAAAGATTTATGTCTTTTTTTCTTTTTATGGTAGCCTTGATGTAGTAGCTAGTACTCACATTTTGCAAGCCTATTCACTTATTAATTTAATTGATATTTGCTGAGTACTTACTAAATGCCAATCACGGATTAGATAGACAGACACTAAAGATGAGATAGATACTGAAGATGCAACATGGAAGAATACAGGGAGGTCCCTGCCGCCACAGGAAATTACGTACCACTGAAAGGGATAGGGGGGTTAAAAACAATTAAACAAATAAGACAATTATAGACTATGAGAAGTCCAAGAACAACAAGACCCAGTGCTTTGGTAGTAAAATCAAGAGTAGGGTTTTTTGAGTAGGGTTGTCAGGGAGGCTGTCTCCGAGGTAGCAGTTAACCTGCTTTATGTGGTGAGAAAGAGTCCTTAACATAGAGAGATCGAACAGGAAGTAACAAGTGCAAAGATCTGGAAGTGGTAACTAGCTCAACATGTTGCTGGCGGTGACTAAATGGCCATGTAACTGTCGTGCATGCTTTATGTAGGATACGGAATGAAATAGGCAAGAACAGGGTTATTCAGGGTCTTCTCGGATTTTAGAATCTCCTCTGAGTGCGATGGGAAGCGTCAAGGACGGATTGGCAGAGCACAGGGGTGGGGGAAGGACAGCCTGAGTGCCACCATTTTCTGCTGTTCCTGCACTTCTACCCGGCAGGACTGGGTAGGCATAAGCTCAGCCTTGGGCTCCCATAAACATGGGGGAGGGTGCCCTCTGCCGTCCGAGTCCTTTTTAACACCCGTTTGATAACCTAAATGCTAAGTAGAGGCACCTTTCCAGGGCTCCTCTCTGTCTGTCTGTCTTCTGTCTTTCTCTGTTTCTGTCTCTGTCTGTCCCTTCTCTCTCCCTCTCCTTCCCCATTTCCCCCAATCATATATTTCTTGTACAGAATCATGGATTTTATGGTGCTGTTTAAAATTATTTATTTATTACTTGTGTGTATGTGGAGGACAGAAGACAACGTTTGGCAGTTCTCTTTCTCCACAGTGCATGCCAGGAGTTGAACTCAGGTCGTCAGGCTTGCCAGACAGCCACCTCGCTGCTCCTTTGTGGTATTTTCATAATGCATATCATGTAATCTCATCACGTCCACCCTTCTGTGTCACTGTTCCCTTCCATCTTCCTAAATAGTTCCTTTTTGGCTCCTCTCTCCCTCCCCCCCCCCTCTTTCTCACACACACACACACACACACACACACACACACACACACACACACACACACACATATTTAAAATCTGGATTTGCAGATATTTGTCATTTTGAATCAGGCTTAGTTCACTTAACATAACCTCCAGTTCTGTTCACTTTTCTACAAATGACATAATTTCATTCTTCTTATGATAGGTTAAAGCTCCATTGTATAGATAAACTATATTTTTTTCGTCCAGCAATCTGTCAATGAACAGCTAGGCTGACTCCACATCTAGTCTACTGTGTATAGTGCAATAATAAACATGAATGTGCAGGCATTTCTATATTAGGCTGACTTAGATTTCTTCTGGTATATAATCAGGAACTGGATGGCTGGATCATACATTAATTCCATTTTTCGTCTGAAGACTCTTCATACTCATTTCTACAGTGCCTATACTAATTTACATTACCCTTACCAGTTTGTAGACGTTCCCACCCAACTCCCGAAAACAGGAAGTGCCAAAATCCTCCAACCGTGTTTCCAAATGCATACGAGTCATCTCCTTGATGAGAGAAAGGGGCACAGGGGAACTCTCAACCAGTAGGGTGAGTATTCTCCAGAAAGCAGGTTAAAAAATGACACAAACTGGTCTTGCTTTTCAGAGTAATTTTTTTTTCTGAAAGATTAAACGTGCTATCAGCAAAAACAATATTCAGAAGATACACAAGAGAAAAAGAAGCACCACCAGCAACCAGCCCAGACCTTACTATTTAAGATAAAAAAGTGTGAGATAAAATGTGTGATGAGCCCTGCTCCAGCAACTCTCTGTATACGTGCATCACTTGGTACATTCAACACAAACCCCTCTATAGATAAAACACGTGTGTGCGCGCGCACACGCACACATAATTTATGTGTTTTAAATTAAACATGAAGTTAAATGTTTCCTATGTACTTTTCAAATATCTTCAGTGTCATTTATCCCTTCTCCCTCCAGCTCCCTTTGGTCACACTTCTTCTCCCCTCTGTAGTCAAAGCCCCTCACCCACCCATTTTCCCCATTTACCCTTTCATAACACTGAGTCCCACTGTTCCCCTTGCTAGAGTTCTTCCTATTTTTTGCTTTCCTGGCTTCTGCAGTTACTCCAGCTTATTAAAGACTCAATCTAGATATTGGAGGTAGGATCCACAAATAAAAGAGAACATGTGGTATTTGTTTTTCTGGGTCTGAGTTGCCCCGCTCTGGATAATATTTTCTGATTCTATTCATTTACCTGCAAACCTCATGATCTCATTTTTTTCTTTATAGCTGCATACAAATCCATTATATACATGTGTACACATGTACATTCGTACACACACACACACACACGTATGTGCGTGTGTCTGTGTGTGTATCGCATTTTCATTATCCATTCCTCAGTTGAAGTTCATTTAAGCTGTCTCTACTTCCTGTCTACTATAATGGCTGAGCAAGTAGGATATTAAGCCCTTTGGGATATGCCAGTGAGTACTGTAGCTGAGGCATATGGTCAATATACTTTTAGCTTTGTGGGAATGCACCACACCCGTTTCCCTAGTGGCTGCACCAGTTTGCTACCCCACTGTCAGTGAATGAGGGCGCCCCTTCTCCCCCACAGCATCGCCAGCATTTCTTGTCAGTTGTGATGGTTTTGACACAAGTTACAGTCTTCTGGAAAGTAGGAATCTTAACTGGGAGTTTGGCTCCATCAGATTGACTGCTAGGCAAGCCTGTGAGGCATTTAATTGATTAATGATTGATATAGCAGTCAATTTGCATATTTTTATATGGTTTCATGTCGTGTGACTCTTATCTAACAAGGAGCAGCTTTTCTCATAGCATCTCAATAAGGGTGTAGATGATGCTACTTGGGTAACCTCTCTTCTTCTGGATCGATTTTTCCTGTACTTTATCAAAATGCTGAGCTGCATACTGAGTATGGCTTTTTAAACATTTTTTATTATTAACATTATTTTGAGTTCTTAGTATTTTTTTTTTGATGAACTCCGCTGTTGAGATATGGGGCTGGCCTAAAAGACTGTATTATTAATCATACCAGAGTCTATCTCTTTCCGTGGTTTCCAAATCTAAAAGATTTTGGCTCAACCTGTACCCTTTTCATCTGTGATTGCCAATGCTTTGCCTTTAACAACAGCTATTTTATTAGGCGTGGGAAGAAGTTTCTGTGATCTTGATTTACTTTTCTGTCTTTACATGGAGGTTAAGTATCGATGCAAGAGTCTAGTATAGCTCTAGAAGGATTGAGATATGTAAAAAGATAGGCCAGGTGATTTTTTAAAAATCCCTCTTATCTTTGCATTCTGAGGTTTGGCTCGTGGGACAGCAGGGGCCGCTCAACTACTGGAAACGATCAAACTGCGAGAAGGATTGAATTGAATCGGGGGCACTGCAGTTTTCAGGCCATTAGAGGGCAGATCTTGCTAATTTTATAACCGTGGTCAGTACTGTCAAAGAAATCTTACAGGAGCTCACAAATATCTACGAAGTGTCTGATGTGTGCAGACCAACAGTAAGGGGAACAGCTTGGATTATCTGGCCACCAGGGACTGCTCATTGGCAAGAGGAGCTCCCGATTCTTCCTTCTCCTGCTTTTGGTGTCCACGCAGTTTAGAGGTAATTTGTTCAAGTTCCCTGCCAAGTTGTCCATATCTGGAAAGGGTCACAATCAACCCAAACCCCCAGTCATCTGTGCCCTGTTTTCCAGCTGGAATCCAGAAAGATGAAGTGTCCTGACAGGGACTTCTGCTGCTCTGCTCATAAATGATGAAGATCCAGGATGGAGCCAGCACTTAGAACGCCCCTGCGGCCTCACAGACCTTCCCTGATCTTGGAGTTCTTCCCACGCACACCGTGCTTTCAGGAGCCAGGCCGCAGCCGACAGCAAGACATAAATGAGGCTTCTCCCTTTAGGACCAGTAGCATTTTGAATAATTATTCTGGGCAGAGTCTGTTTTGGTCTCAAAATAAGGATTTTTGCAACTAAGATTCTATAAACCTGCTGTTGCTGGCAGCAGTGTGCACTTGTGATTGGTGGCGCCATTGCTAGAATGAAGTTTTCCCATTCTTGCCCACAGTCTCCTAACGAGGTTCTTTAGTCTCCTGAGCAGTGGAAGCCTTGCCTTCCCCTCCCTCCTCAGAGTGCTCCTGGCCTCAACTTCTTGCTGAGACATTTAATCATTATCCATTTATCATCTGTCTGTCTGTCTGTCTGTCTATCTATCTATCTATCAACATGTTTAATTATGTGACCACTTATTTCTCTCCACAGAGAAGCTCTAAACCCACAAATCAATTATCCTTACCAAAGAATTCAGATCACCCTCTAAAGTGTTCTGTCACTGTTAGGCATACAAACCAGGAAGGACTCAATAGGACTGGGCCCTTAGAGAGAGGATATGCTTTTGTTGGTTTTCCCTTGAGTTTGGTTGGACTATTCCATAAAAATTATGGTTTGTACTTGAGGAGCACTTACCTTGCATTGCCGTTATGTTGTCACAAATCAGGTTCTTCTCAACAAACAGTGAGCAGGCTCAGGGGTATGAATGTGGACTATAACCAGTAGTATATTCATTGTGGTGAAAGCGTGCTCCCACATATCTTTTAACACTAGACAAACACTTATGGAGGACTGTGCTTTCCATCAGTCTAATGCACTTGCGTGAGTGTCAGTATGGTAGAAGGGTTATATTCTTTTACTTGTGAAGTGCTGGGATTTGAACCCAGAGTCTTGCATATGCTAATTCCTAAACCTCCAAGCGACATCTTTGGCCATGAAGGGCATGTTTTCATCTTACTGAAGAAATTAATTAGACCATGGATTATGGGATGATATGCCTTTGCTCTCTCATTTCTCTAGGGTTGAAGATAAGACCATGGGTTTCCAGTCATAAAGAAAAACATATTGAACTACCTTGGGGCATATAATCCAACATTAAACTATGGATATGTGTGAAGAGAGAGAATACTCCTGGACTTATAGACACCAAAAGCTGTGCTGTCTAATACCCAGTTTTAAATTTCCACTGCCATCGTATTAGCTACAGATTTGAATAGGATTTCATTGTCCAGCATGTGCAATGAGAAATGAAGGTGAGACTATATCTTTTTGGCAAGGGCCATGCTAAGATACTAGCCATATCCATTGTTCTTGAAGAAAATATTATGAGGAAAGCCTAAGAAATAGTTGTGAGGTGGTAAGAGGTGGCCAGGAGATGGACCCTTAACCACAGTCCAGAGTAAAAGGAGACCGATAAAAGTCAAAGTTTCAGTGTGGAACTATGCCCTGGCAAATCTCAGGGATGATAAGAAAGAGGAGTACCCCAACAGATTATGGGCATTATAGAACAGGCAAAATTAAGCATGGAGCTCAGGCAGTATCTATAAGCTATTAAATACACATATCCTCTTAAATGCTGAAGAAACTTGAGATTTAGGGGTACATACTGTGAGAGACTTCATGATTGGTTGCCACGGATTCATATCACCTAAAATAAACTCAAATGATGGAGGTTGGGGCCTTCTTGAGAAGTCCACAGGGGAAAACATTCTACTGTGTGATTAATCCTGTTTGGATCCTGCCTGAAGGAAAAACAGAGCAGGATCCACTCTTAAGCAAACACATCTTAATATTACAGGGAAATTCAGACTTTGTTCTTCAACGAATCAGATCATTAAACCAAAGCTTATTTTCCAAGAAAGGAATCATGTACATGGCACAAGGAGCAATGGCTTTAAAAATGTGATGGGAAAACTCTGTATCTTAAAAAAGATTTAATTTCTTTTTATATATATCTGAGTGTTTGCATACATGTACATATGTGTACCACAGATGTGCTTGGTGTCAGCAGAGGCCAGGAGAGCATGTTGGATCCCCTGGAACTGGAATTACAAATGGTTGTGAGCCACCATGTTGGTACTAGGAGCGGAACTAGGGCCTTCTGCAAGCATACTAGGCTCTCCTGACTGCTGAACCATCTCTGCAGTCACTGGCTTCTTTTAAATATTCATTTAAAATTTTTATGTGTATGTGTGTTTTACTTGCATAGATATGTGTGCACCACGTGTGTGCCTGGTGCTGCAGAGGCCAGAAGAGAGTGCTGAATCCCCCGTAACTGGGACTATAGATGGTTGTGAGCTGCCATGTGGGTTCTGGGAATTGAAAAAAGGTCTTCTGCAAAAGCAGCAAGTGCTCTTAACTATTGAGCTACCTCCCTAGACACCTAAGTCTCTCTGTTAAATAGGAGTAAAATTCAATATTATATAACTTACAGTTCCAGTTTAACAGATTAAAATAAAAATCTCAAAGTGGATGTTTAAGTAAATTATTTAGCATAAGGGAAGTCTGATGAATACATAAATATTATTGGAAATGATGAGAATGAAACATTAACTTAGAGCTATTATCTTATATCGTGCTATATTACATGGTCATTTTTAATCCACTGAGAATTTTGTCTTTCTTTTTGTGATACCAAATTATATCTTCCTTTTTGGGAAATAAGTCTACTTTCGTATGTGTTTGAACCTAATATCAAATGGAACTCCAGGAAATAGACAAACTCACAGAGATCAAGGAACATATTTTTAATTGATTAATGGGTAACTGAAGAAATGAAGAAATAAAAATTATTGGAATTAAATATAGGGCTGGAGAGATGGCTCAGCTGTTAAGAGCACTGGCTGTTCTCCAGAGGACCTGGATTTGATTCCCAGCACCCATTTGTCTGTAACTTTAGTTCCAGAGTATCAGCCACCAGACATGCTCTTGGTGCACAGATATTCTTGGTGCCAAAACAACCACAAACATAAAATACAAGTTTTTAAAAAGTTAAGCAATATTTAAAAACCTTATTGAAATTAACTAAAAATGAAAACACAATATACACAAACCTCTCAGATACAGTGGGAAAGGATTCTAAGAAAGAAACGTATACTTTTAAATGCCTATCTTAAAAAATCAGAAAGAGCCAGGCAGTGGTGGCACATGCCTTTAGTTCCAGCACTTGGGAAACAGAGGCAGGCAGATTTCTGTGAGTTCAAGGCCAACCTGGTCTACAGAGTGAGTTCCAGGACAGCCAGAGTTACAAGAGAGAAACCTTGTCTTGAAAAACAAACAAATAAACAAACAAAAAATCAGAAAGAGTCCAGATAAGTAATTTAATGACTCACAACATGAGTTTGGAAAAGTATGAACAAGCCACATTTAAAAGCAGTAGATGGAAAAGATAATCAAATCTGAGAAGAAATTAATGAATTGGAAGCAAACAAATAACTAAACAAACAAAGAAAACAATACAAATAATTAGTGAAATAAATAGTTCCTTTCTTAAAAATTTAAACAAGATTAACAAACCCTTAGCCAATTAACTGAAGGAGAGAAAGAATACTTAAATTAATAAAATTAGAGATGAGCAGAAAGATCACAACAGATGTAAAACAAATTCATAATATAATGGTAGGTTTTAAACATCTATATTCCAGTAAGCTGGAAAACGTAAAAGAAATGAATGAATTTCAGGATACATATGACCCACCAAAGATCAACCAAGATGATTAATAATTAATAAGAGCTATAACAAGAAATGATATTGAAACAGCAATAAAGATTTTCCCTACTGAGAAATTCCAGGTCTGTATAAATTCACATCCAGATCTAGCAGATATTTGAAGAAGAGTCACAATCAATGTTTCTCAAATCATTACAAAAAATAGAAATAGAAGGAACACTTTCGAATTCTTCCTGTGAAGCCAGTATTCCCCTGCGGAGGGAACCAGCCTTTTCCATAAATGGGTTCACGAAAACTCTATGCAGGAGGGAGTAAGAATGCAGGAAAAATGAGGAATGACAAATAAACAGAGTAGTTCATTCTTTTATGGGACCCAAAGGGATGGCACGCACTTTAAAATGACACGTAGAATGCTTTAGAAATAAAACGCAGGAGCGTTTTTAATAGGGGAATTAACAGTATATATTTTAAGAAAAGAGAGGGGCAAGAGAGAGACTGATAATGCACCTTGCCAGTGAAAAAACCCACACCAAGAAGAGGAGGGAAAGACTGACAATGTACATTACCAGGGGAGAACCATGCCAGAAAGAAAGGAGAGCTGCTCTGGCAAGAAGCTTTAAAAAGCCAAGTACAGCTTTTTTTGGTATGCAAATGTTGTTCCAGCCTCCAGAGACACCAGTTTGATATGCAGATGTAGTCACTCCTAGAAGTCCACACATCCAGGGAGAAGCCTGGTGTCCTTCCTCCTGTGACTTACAAACTTCAAAGTTATCTTGTTTACTATGAAAGAACATTGGACTCAATAACCCATAATTGATTGAATGTTACTGTTAGCTGAATAATACCTCCATCAGCCTCAAACAGAGCAGGGTATCATGTAGGCACCAAAGAAGGTTTTTATTTTATGGTTTTTGTTTTTTGGTGCACATTTATTTTTCTCTATCTAGGCTCTGTTTTGCTTCTATATGTTAAAGGCTTGTCTTTACAATGTACTATCAGTATGAATAGGTAGCTCTACACATGCCAGAACTTAGAAGCCTGCAAAGTATTTTACAATGACAATTACTTTTGAGTAAAAAAATGGGTATGTCCCCTTCTCAGTCAACAGCAGCCAGCTCAGATATTACTAAGCCATTTATTATTTTTGATGAAAGGCTTTTTGCTGCCATTACAGCAAAGGGGAGAAAGGGGCAAAATGGCTGGTGAGCTGAAATTCCCCCGTCAGGGAGTCTGGAACCTTGTCAAACAGACTTCATCCATGTTACAAGGGTATTGGGGCTCCCAGCATTCCCCTACTGCTAAAATTAGACAGAGACTCAACAAAGCAGAAAATTGGAGGGTGGCATATCCCTGGTCAACATAGATGCAGAAATTCTCAACAAATACTTGAAAACCAAATATAAAAGCTTTATCCTAAAGATACAGAGATGATTCAATCTGTACCAATCAATAAATATAATCAACAATACAATAATAATCATCTCAATAGATGCAGAAAAGGCCTGTGATGATGCAGTATCCACTCATGATAAAAGTCAGGAAGAGGTTAGGGATGGAGGAAGCATGCCTCACATAATAAAGGATATGTAAGACAACCCCACAGTTAACCGCGTGCCAAGTGGAGTAAAACTTAAATCCCAGTACAATCAATTCAGAATAAGACAGTGCACTCAGTGTAAAACCTGAAACTCTGGAACTTCCAGTGATGGTGAAGGAGAGAAGAAAGGACAGACATGTGGACACACGTATAGTGAAGCTGGCATCAGGTTCTCTAACGCTGTCACCACAGTCAGAAACCTCAGAGTGTTTATTACAATGTTTACGGTGTTTATTAGATACAGCACAGGGGAAGAGTTAGCTAGTCTCAGTGGGAGGTCCCAAGAAAAGCTTTGCTATTTCTGTTGAGTCTGAGCCATGTGGGTGACAGCTTTGTCAATTGTCCTATGGGTCCGAAGCCTTGGGTGTCCTTGACACGTACATGCCCATGTCAGAATGCATGTCTATGCAGGACTTCACTCACTCAAGGATTCCTTATCTCTCTGTGGTTGCTTTTGGCCATGGTGTTTCATAACAACAACAGAAACCTTTACTAAGCCCATGATAATATATATATATATATTATATTCATTCATATATATATGAATGAATGACAAAAACAAAGCCAGAACAGAGCTATAACTCTCCTCCCTGCCAAGTAGCTTTTACAATATCCAAAAATTCTATGCAGATTGCAGGGGAGAAAAGGCATTAATGGTCTTACCCAGTTGTGAATCATATGAACTGCAATAGCAACCCGCCAAGCAAGATGCTCTCACTTGTGCAATAGTGGTGTGACTGTTAATAGAGAACAACTGCTCTCTGATTAGATTTGAGACCCACTCCACAGGAGAGAATGCATACTTGGTATTATAAAACCACTCAAAAGTCCATGTAGGGGAAGTTATAGATCCTAGGGAAGAACTTAATTTGGTTGTTTAGCTAAATCAACACAGCAGCAAATTACCTGCTAAATAAATGTGGTTATATTAATGGACAATTACCACTCTCAGCCATACTCAGAGAGGTTTCTCTTTCCGGCGAACCACAGCGAAACTCATGGGTGCAAAGGGTCCTCAGAATAAGCGATGGTTCAATGCTGAGCCCTAAGTAAGACATTTATACCACGCTCCTAGGCTCAGGACATACTGTGGAAGAAAGAGCAGAAGGACTGTAGGAGTCAGAAGGTAGACAGAAGGGCTGTGAAATGGCTTTTACTGGGCAATATGCCACCATGGTAATAACTAATTTTAAACAACGGCATATGATTGCACTAGGCCTAAGCAAAAATGACTTTATTGGCAACTAGCCATGATAGAGGAGGCTGTCCAGGAAGCCCCACTTCTCTTGTTTCCTACTGATAGAAAGGGAAGGAGGAGTCATGAACTTCAATTGTGCACTCACTGCTGATCCCATCAGACTTCCACGCATAGTCTCAATCCAGCGGTCACACAGGTGGTCCTGGTTAAACTAAATGGATTATAAAATAAAACTAGAAGTCCTGGATCTGGAAAAAGGACTGGTAGAGAGGAGAGGGAAATTATGTGGATAGGAGGGTGAGGAGAAAAATAATTACCCAAACATCCAAGCTAGTTGTCTGTGTTCTTAAAGCCTATGAAACCTATACCTCAACATTTGTATTTGTGATATATATTAGTATAAGAGCTTTTTAGCTCACAGGCCCCAGGATAGCTTCTCTTTATAAGACAAGGGGTCATAGTTCAACAATTCCCTATGACTTAGCTAATAATGACATAGTACGAGTCACACAATTAAATAGCCCAGAGGATATACCCACAGTAAAATATCCTCATTGTGTGGAGACTGAATTAAGTTGGGGTCTGCATTTTACCTGACAACCTTTCTGCAAGTACATGCATTTCAGACCTTTCTTTTCCTGGAAAATTTCAAGAAAACCTACCGAACTGTCTCTGAAAGCCTTCAGCTTCAGGCACTGGTGGTACATGTGTTAGGCAAATGTCTTTCCTTGTGCCGCAAGATTCATAGGATAGGGAACGTTTACATGTGTTAACTCAACTTCATCAGTGATCCTGAGTCTAGACTCTACAATGACCCATTGTCGCGTGATTATTGAACTGACACCTGGGCTACACAGGTTCTTCAGCTGGCCAAGACCATGGCAGAAGATTAAGCAGTCAGTTCCTCTGAGGCTCAGTTTCTTTGTATATAAGGCACACAATAATTCTACCTTTACTGGATGAAATAGAATAAATAATTCTGCAAAATTAAAACAAATAACACAAATAGAAGAAGGAGGAAGAGGAGGAAGAGGAGGAGGAGGAGGAGGAGGAGGAGAAGAAGAGGAGGAGGAGGAGGAGGAGGAGGAGGAGGAGAAGGAGGAGGAGGAGGATAAGCGAGAGATAAATCAAAGTGGCTACCTAGACGGGAATGGGATACCTAGATAGGGTAGTTGTGGTACTTCTCAACATGTCATCATTTGTGCCTTTGCTACGTTGTTACCCTGTCAGAATGAAATGGGGCCATGAGTGTCTCATCTGTGGAGTACTTGTAAAACGGTGCTACTATTATTCCCACTGCAAGACTTTGAACAGCCTGCAGGGGATCTGTCCTTTGTCAGACACTGGGTATTTCATACACTGGGAAGCGACAAGAGTGATCGGTGGGAGCCTCAGTGAGCAGTCTAGTATTTATTCATTCTGAAGTCAGCGATGACTCTTCCCTTTGCCTCCCACATCCCTTTCTTCATCACATAAAGTGCAGTTTGGGGCTTTCTGATTTAGTGACAGCTCACTACTGTCCACCCTTTTCATTTATCCTGTTAAATGTTAACTCCCCTATACAACAGGCTGGTAACTTACTATGACTAAGATCAAGCAACCCTAAGAGTTGTCAGAAATTGTGCTAAGAAGAGGGGTTTCTCTGGGCTGATGTAATGACTTGGGAAAGCAATTAAGGAGCAGACTTAGGGACGTTTGGTTCATTTGCCATCTGTAGCTTCCAGAAACCTCTGAGGTTGACTGCATTGAGTGTCTGGGAACCTGTCTCTACATTAAGATGTACTTGTTTTGATATTCAATGTCCAGCAATGAAAAGACAAAATCAGATATTAGGGGGAAAAAAAGCAATACTCTAGATGTTTGACTGTCAGTCAGCAAAAGAAAGAAGTAACCAGAAAGGACGGAGAGTCATGAGACAGAATATAAGACACTCTTTGAACAAGGAACTCATTTTTTGGCACCCATGTTGGGAACTCTCATCTGTAATGTGCTGTGGCCACTTGCTTAAATGTTCACCCCAAGGCCAGACCTTTCTGGGCCAATAAGATAAAGATGCCAGAAGGACCTGCATGCCAAGGAGCCTCTATAAGTCTACTGTTTCAACTGTAAACTGCACACAGCAAGAGCAACTCCCAGGAGGTAAATGAGATCATGAGGGTTTTAGACTCAAGAAACAAGGATAGAAATCCCAGCCCTGACAACTGCTTTCAGTGTGACCTGGGAACAAGTTACTGAATTGAGAGTAAGATAAGTTATTCATAATTGTAATCTAATAACATGAAACAAAGCAGGTATTAGATATGGATTTTTTTTGAGGAGAAAGATAAAGCAAAAATACATACAGGACAAACAGAATAGAACATAATATGTTCTCAGTAAATGTTTCATGGTGTAGTGGTGATTAATGTCGGCAATAAAGAGCAGTGTATACGAAGAACCAGTTCAAACCCTGGCGTTCTGTAGGCCTTCCTTATGTGGTAGCTGCTACTATTAGAGCCTTCCCCCTTCTCACAGATGTGTCTGCCCCATTCAGAGTTAGCCTTTCACTATAGCAGGGATTCAATGAATATTCTTTCTTTTGTGACAGGGAATGATATAATTGGGTTTTTGTTTATATTAGCCAGGATTTTCAAGTGCTCAGTGCACATGTGCACTTGCTTTTCTAAGATTACTATTGTGTCTATCAGATTTAGAGCTGTCAGTGAATTCCAATATCTGAGACCCTAATCCCTTTTATATTTCATCTATTTCATCCTATAGGAGTCCAGTTTAGTAGACTTACTTGGGACTCTTCAT
Organism: Cricetomys ansorgei; assembly: GCA_026225945.1. Lineage (NCBI taxonomy): Eukaryota > Metazoa > Chordata > Mammalia > Rodentia > Nesomyidae > Cricetomys > Cricetomys ansorgei. The sequence continues at coordinate 239,568 of JAMJFZ010000242.1, read as the reverse complement.
GAGACATTAGAAAGTCCCTGTACAGACTTCTGCTATGGAACCTGACATTCTATCAGTTTCTATGGAGATCTAGCCTTCAAAGGCTGTGTCAAATAGCTACAAACCTTCTTCCCACTGTGGATAAGTAACTCCTTATTTGTCCCAGGATGCTGCCCTTTGCAGATGTTTCTAGCTGTGTGTTTCTTAGTCTTCTGATCCAAGTTCAAATTGCTTATGATATTTTCACAGCTATGAGAGTCTATCATTATAGATAAACTAATACATCATAGGTAGAATACAATGTAAATTATAATTTCAAAATGTATTTGTTAGTGTTACTAAAAGCCCAGTGCCAGGAATAGGTTCCTTCTTTTGAAGTTGTTGGCCAGTGAGTTTCTATAGAACCCCAAACATTACAAGCTATTGTCTGTGCTCTTGGTTACTCTCTAGAACTTGATGGTAAAATCCTACTGCTAAAGATACCACATACTTAAGTCAGAACATGGAGAAACCAAGCTGTCATTCACCTAAAAACTTTGGAAGTGCTGGAAGGTGTTATCAGAGGAAAAAAGTAATCATCAGTCTTACTGATCTGAAAGCCGTGAGGTACAATAATGATTGGTCTGGCAAGACATTGCCTCCTGATGCAATAGAGGCATGAATGACTAAGGAGCAACCAACCACTTTCTGATTGGGTTTCAGGCCCACCCCACAGGTTGAAACACATACCTGTCATCATAGTAGGGGCCAAGATCTTGTAGTTAGAATAGTCATAGGCCTTAGGGGAGAACCATTACTATCATTAATGCTAAGTGGCCATAGTATTAAACTGACTCCTAATGACTAATAGTTATCTCCATAGATTAGTGTACCTCTCAACCTTTGTTCTGAGAAACTTCTTTTTGCAGTAGATGGTGATTAACAGAGACCCACAGCTGGTCAAGGTGCAGACAATTAGAGATCATGGAATGCTCAGCCAGCCTTAAATTGCTGTATTATACCCCTTTGCCAACACTCACAGAGCATTCTGCAAGAGGAGCCAGAAAGATCAGAAGAACAAAGAATAGTGGATGACTACAGGGAAAGCAATGTTTTCTGGATACCATGGGGAAATTGTGCATGCAAACTCATAGGGATTGTGAAAGTATCCAGAAGACGTGCATAACTTAAGCCAGATGATACTGCAGTGTGCAGAGGTTTTGTAAAGGTTGTGGCCTCTGGTAGGTCAACCATGACCCGGCAGAGGCCATACATTCAAGAGCATATGAGCAGCACAGTCTGCATTTTTTTTTTGAGGACATAAAGCTGGGTGGGTAGGGAAGTGGGGATTGATTTGGGCAGAGAATTCAGTGTATTTGGGCAGTGTATTCAAAATACACTGTATAAAATTTTCAAAGAAGTAATAAAAATGATGGGAAAAAATGCTTCCATGTGACAGGTAAGAAAAATATATCAAAATTTTACCAGAAGTGCTATAAGGCCCAGATTTCTCTTGCCATTCAATGTGGAGGCATCTGCAATTTCAGATTTAACTTTTACTCATTCCATATTCCTTTAAAAAACACTTTAAATAAGCATTCTTAGGTGTTGGTGCTTCATTTTTACCTTCCTTGGGAAGGAAAATACAGCCAGCTCAGCTATCCTAGCAGATAGCCTGAGGATTTGGCATCCAAACAAATGTTGACAGGACCGCAGGTCACATTTCTGATATTGGTGAATACTTCAGCAAGAAGTGTTAGTCATAGATCCAATTTTTCTAAGTGACATTTTGAGAGGGTTCTTAAATAGATTCATTAAATTAGACCAGGATAGGAAATCAGGATGAGAGTTTCATCTTTTGAGTGAGAAATTTGGCATTCAGGATACAAGTCTGATTTTATTTGAGATCAGTTTATTTTTGGTTTATATAAGAATTTGTTTTGAATTGCTCAATAGTCTCATTATTGGATATAGAGAAAGACTTACAGAAAAGATTATCATGGTTGTATCTCTTATATTTATTTAAGTATATGTAGGAAGAGAATCCACATAAAAAGTTAAACGTACGTGTTGTTAGAATACCACAAACCAAAGACTCAATAAATTCAGACAAAAAAATATTTTCTTTGTGCTCAGTGAGTATTCCATCTTGCGAGAGGAGGATTAGGAAAATACCACTGCACTGACTTTTGCAATTTCATTCCGCATTTCAAGAAACAATAGCCAGCAAAAGGAACAAAGCACACTGTGAAAGATGCGTGTAGGACATTCATACAGTAAAGGGGTTTATCTCTGAAACAGAAGGAGAAAGTATAGGCACACTATGGAGAAGGCACACTACTCCAGTGCCAAATCAAAATATACTCAAGGAAGTCAATGAAATTTCACAGGTGTTGGATAGAACCTCTGTTTGGAACTGGGAAATTGCACGTGGAGAGGAAGCAGAAACAATAGCAAAGAGGAGAAGATGTCTTCTGCCTACTCTCTACACTATGGGTAAATTCAACCTTGCTTGAAATCAGTTTGGCAAGTTCAATGGAACTAATAAATCCCCAGCCCCACTGGCTTCCTAGACCAGAGTTCTCACCTCGCCATGTTCAATGGGAACATTGCCAATCAACAAAAATGGCACACACTGTTGGCATAGGGCTTTTTTTTTTTGATAAAAAAGACAATTCAGGCAGAAGGTATCTAGGACCATGTAGGATTAAAATGAAAGGATCCTTTATTTTAACACACCAAGCTGGAGTATTTGGATAAATGAACATCCTCTGCCTGGGTAAAATTCTGCTTTATTCTCTAATAAGATTGACTAAAATTAAAGCCCTTCTCAATGGGCCGCATTAGAGTCACACTGACCATTCTGAGCTCAAAGTTTCAATTCTCTAGGCCCACTTTTGTTTTGTTCAGCTCCCATAAACCACTATTGCTCGGGTTACATTAGGATTTTTTCAGTCATATACGAAGACAACCCAGTCTAATCAGCAGAACATTCTTGAGTTTATTACATCTGCATATGGCAATGTCATTTGCTTCTCTTCTGCCTTCCACTTGGAAGGGTGACTCATTTAAAAACAGAATTTTATTGTTTCATCTCTTAGTATAAAATTATACATATGTGGTGCTGAAAACTAGGCAATTCCATTGCATAGATTTTTTTAAAAAAATCTTTAAATCCATACATATAGAAGAAAGCATGTTGCATATATAATATTTAATATTTTACTGGGCTGCAATAAAAAGATGCAATTAAATAGTAGCAAATGGTAAGCCCTGAAAGCATATACATACAAGTAGCATTATATGAACTGAGCAGATTGTTTGCAAACACACACACACACACACACACAAAATCAAAGGAAAATAGACTGTGAATTTGAAATGTTCTAAAGATGGAGGGAGTGCATGAGTGGGTTTGGAGGAAGGAAAGGGAAGTGGGAATGGTATAATTACATTATAATCGTAAAAATAAAAATACTTAAAATAACACATTTTTGCTTTATTAGAAATTCTTACAATTTATTTTATTATTTAAATTTCTAGATTAAAAAGTGTGTGTGTGTCTACCTGTGGCTGTGTGCATGTGAGTATACATGTCTGTGGGGACCAGGGGGCATCAGATTTTCTAGAATTGGAGTTCCAGGCAGCTGTGAGCCACTATGTGGGTGCTGGAAACAGCCCAGATCCTCTGCAGAAGCAGTATATACACTCAACCACTGAGCATACATATCTCTCCAGCCTCTTTGCAGTTTATTTTTCTTTGTTTTCTTCTCAGTCATGGTTATTCACATGATACAAATTTGTAAATGAGCTTCTCGGTTAGTCTATGAACACAGTTAGATCCTTTTGTCAGTACAGAGACTGAGCATCGGGATGCTTTTCCAGTGCGCATTTAGAACTGCATTGTAGGGGTATGCCTGGTTTCTCCAGCTGAATTGCTCTTTTTCTGCATGGTCTTTCACATCTTAAACCTGTGAATTACGTTATGGTTGATAAGGGCCTAAGAACAGTTTCTATTTATGTTTGTTAAGTTTGCTGATCAAGTGAGATAAGTAAGGAAAATATTTTTTAGATGCGGTAGTATCAACTTGAAAGTCTGTTCAGTACTTCAAAATTAGTTTACAGGACCAACTTCCCAATTTTGGCTCCAGTGGTGATGAGCAGCAACCATCTTTTAAGCTTCGTTTCTATCATCTGTAAAATGAGGCTAAAATCCACCCTATGTGTAAGGAGGTGAACTGCGGCAGGCTGTTAATCCCGTTCTCTCTGAAAGAGGTAGGCTTGACTGACAAATATCAAAGCGTATCAAATCCTGTCTCCCATCCCCAGTTCAGGGATGTGTGCCCAGGGGAAGCCAGTCAGCAGAGAGACTTTGCAGCAGATTATTCCATGCTGATGATATTTCACACTCATCCAATCTGGATTTTCCTACAGAAGGATTTTATTTCACATCTTGCTGACAAAGTTAGGCAATAATTTTCTTGGCCCTTTAAACTGTGAGTGAAACTTGAGAATATCATTTTCAAATGAAAGTTTCAGCACCAATGTGTACTTTTTCCGTTGCCCTTCAGTGCTGCTATAAAATCAACGTCGTGTCTTAAAAAGTAGCTGGTTTTCCATTCGGTCTTGATAGAAATCAAGTTTCACCTGGAAAGCTTAATAAAGAGTAAACTTCTGTCACTTTGTGCACCTTTGAAGTCACCACCATTCCACTGGGCAGAGGTTTTAACCTAACTTCCTTTCACTATGAAGTTCAAGACATTTGACTTTTCAAAGAGGCAGGCATGCATGTGCGTGCGTGCGCATCCCACCACACATACACACACACACACACACACACACACACACACACACACACACAGAGACAAACACACAACTATTGTCTTAGAAGGAGTAAGAGCTAGTTTATTCAAATTTAAGAGATCATGTCCTGGAAACACAGATTTAATTTACTCCAAATTTCATGTTCCAATGTGGAAGTACTTTCAGGAAGTTTTGTAATTTCACAGAACAAAGAAAGTCATAAATCAAGGCAAATGTAAAGTATATTGGTGGGTACATCAGCGAGAGGCAGTTACAGTTACAGTAAGATAGGGAAATCTCTCCTTTAGGCTTCAGATTCTATCCGATGGCACTCTTAGCCTTAGGATTGGTGGGAGCTAGTGGTCTGCTAAGTTAGTAGGTTCCAAAAGGGTTTAATCTGTTAGTCATAGGGTGTTCATTCTGACACAGAAGTGGGAAAGGAATGGCTATTTTGGTGGCTAAAGCTAGCCCAAGATGAGGTATAATTAAGCTTTGAATCTGTGACATTCAGGCTTCTCCACATCAGTGAAGTTCTAATCGGTCAAACAGTCTTTGCAGTTTCCAGGAACTCTTGCTGACAGACTACTGAGTGAAGAAACACTGTAACTCTCTTGAGTTGTGATGGACTATGATGTTTCCATACACTCCACGGACACAGTTACGCTTGGTTCTTATGATGAGAATCTGCCAGAGGGAAGAGCGAACAAGAGAACAGCAGCAAGAGATTCCCTGAAACAATGCCCAGAGTGGATGTATCTTTAAACTCTTCAGATAAATGAGCCAGACACAACAAATTCCCTTTCATCCATTTCAATTTACTTTTATTTTGTTTGTAACCAAAATCATTTTGGCCAATTTTAACGTCTTCAACATGATTTAGCAGAACGTACTTCGGGCAGCATGAAAACAGGACAAACGGGGCAGATGCTCATTTCTGGGAAATGGATTGACAAGAGGTAGTGAGAAAGCTGCATGGGCCCAACTTGGAAGGATCCCAGCTGAGAAGTGCTCAACCTGAGAAGTGCGAGGAGAAAGACCGAATCCATGATTGTCCGATTAGAGCAAGCTTCATTTGGGGGCACACTCGGTACTGGCCAGTTGTCTGTCTCTTCCTAAGTCAGGATTTTAGAGAGCAGCTCCTGCTGGTCTCTTGAGGTCCCTTTTATGGGAGAGACAAAGTGTTTACCAGGGCGAGTTAGTTGGCTGTTAGACATTGCTAGAAAAATACAATCAGAGGGGAAAAACAAAGACAAGGGTATACATCATATGAATGGGGCTGCAAGTGTAGTGTAGGCTGTAAAACATATTTTGCAGGTTTCAGCAGATCGAAGAAACAGAAGCTTATTGTTAATACAAATAGAAACCTTAACTTGCAAGGTATGGGTACTATGACACAGGAAAACCAGGAACTGATTCTTAACTACAAGTAGAAACCTTAACTTGCAAGATACATTGTTTCTATTCTGATCTGTTTTGGTTCCAAGGTGCAATGGTGGGCACTCCACTGTGCGGGAGAGATGGACATTACATGGAGGACAAAATAGTAAAGTTTCAGGTTTCTTGCAGGCTGTTTGACGTCTTCAACTGTCCATGGTCCCTGTAGCTCCATTAGTGCCTCTCACTGCCTTGGCTGACCTTTTCGGAGTTTGCTCCTCCCCTGGCTAACTGTGCATGCATTTCAGCCCACTGTGCTGCTCTTTTACAGCCCCAACATGGAACACAGCCGCTTCCTGGACCCATCGGTGGACTGGTAGGGGGCTTAATTAATTGGCATGTGTAAGATGTTTCTAGCTCTTTAGCAGATTAAGAATAATTAGGAAGGCAGAGCCAATCTTTTTTGAATACATTTCCTCTGCTGATCTCCTTTTGCGGTTCTTGCAGGATCTTGTTATACTTTTTCATCTCATTTCTCATTAAATAGATTCAGAAACTACCTAAGAACTCTTGACTAGGGGCAGTCATTTTATCCACAGATTTATTGTGTTGATAAATAATTCTGTTTAATAATGATCATGAGCACAGAGTATTTGGAAACACAGTTGAAACTTACTGGAATTTTTTACAGCTTTCTCTTCTGAGAAATCTTCCCTCTCAACTCAGAGATCACCCCACAGTCCCGTCCTAGAGACTCCCCTCTCCCCATTCAGAAAATGTACCTGGTCTGCTCCTATAGTCATAGACTTTACATGCTATGTTCTTCATTTTACATCTTGATTAAATATTTTTGCCCTGCTTTTCTTTTCCATTTATCATAGAGGATAAACAGGAATGACATTTAGGGGTGCACAACATAAATCTGAAAGAAGGTATAACCACCTGGGGAGCTTTTCTCTCATGTACACAGGCAGTGTTGAGGCTGACTTCCTATAGTTTTTATGGTGGTTCGACACTTAGGTCAGAGACACAGGTTTTGCCATCAGTAACATGTGACTTCATCTTCAAGGTGCAAAATAACCATTCTAACCCCAGATATCAAGTCTACAGTCCCAGCAAAAGGGAAGAAGGCTTAGAGAGAAAAAGGGAAAGGAGCTGGCCGGCTGAATTCCTATGAATGCCTAATTTGGAACTTAGTTACATGAACACCTTTATTTTAAGGTGACTCTAGAAAATAGCATTAAATCGGTGTGCAGAGGTGCCTTCGCCAAAACTGGATTGTTCTTGTTTAAAGATGAAGGAACCATGGATGAGAAGTAGGCAATTATCAGTTTCTGTCACACCACATTTTTGATATTATATTCTGAGAAAGGACCTTTAAATGCTAGTTATGATGTTATAGAACAATAAAACTTAATCTCATCTAGCTGTATTTTTGTGCCTCTCACCTCCTGTATTCCTCCCTCTTGTCCACTATCTCTAATCTCTGGTAGCCACTATTCTGTTCTATTCTATTCTATTCTATTCTATTCTATTCTATTCTATTCTATTCTATTCTATTCTATTCTATTCTATTGCTTTGAGGTCAGTTTTGAGGAATGTGTGAGGTGACAGAGAGCCCCGATTTTGACCTTGCTCAACGGGAACACGCACCATAATACTCATTATGCTCTATGAATGCTACACTTATGTATCAGTGAAAGTGCAAGTATTTAGAAAAGGATCTCATCTTTAAAAATAATCACCATCGATCCTTACATCATGCATTAGGCCGTCCAGCATTTATGGCCTGTTGAGTTCTTGAGCAGCGTGAAAGAGCACAGAGATCACTTTACCCGGGAGATTATTCGGATCTTTATTTGCCAGGTGGTACTCCGCAGCAATCATTAAAAATAGATGTAGAGGGAAAGGCCTTTGGAATCCTTTTGAGCAGCTCTCGTGCTTCTGGATTACTGCCTGTAGATTCTCTTGTATGTACTCTGAAGCAAAAAAAGCTGGGGCTTCTTGTCCAGGTGGATTTCTGTTTCCTCCAATATGTTCAGCAGTGTTTCTGTGAACACGAGTTGCTGCATGTGTTAAATGTAAATCAGACTACATCCCAACATGAGCTGCAGGAGGCCATCGTGAAACGCTAAACTTGGGGCTATAACAACGACACTGACCAATGCATTCATTTTGCAATGGTCTGGCATTGATGTTTCCTACACATTTCTTTCTACCTTGTGGCAATTAGGGTTGGCTAGGAGTGAAGTCATGGGAAAGAGATGGGAAGGAAAATAATGGACAATTTTGAGTTCAGTGAAAACAAAATGTCCAGTAGACAGCAGGTTGGCTTGTGTTCATTCAGTTAATGTTATTTTTCTTTATACTCCGTGATTCTGAGGGTAAAGAGCTTAGGAATCACGGAGGCAGTAAATTCACAAAGGTGACTTCATCTCAGGTTTTTTTTTTTTTTTTGGTGTTTGCTGCCATTCAGAAATAATTAGAAAATTGAAAAATCAAAGTTGCTGCATTGCTTTTCATACAAAAGCTTAAAAGAACTTCCCTGCACTGCCTTTTGAGGGATCAGACAGTATTTGCGGGTTATTTGTGCCTTACTCAGAGAATATTTCCACTAGCAAAATGTAGCTCCCTTCTCCCTTCCCACCCACTTCCAGCCCTCTCCTGATGGCATCAGCTGTTGTTTTCAGACTGCAGGAAGTAGAGCACACACCCTTGGCTTCACTGATGGTGTCTTAAGGAGTCCGTGGTTATGTTTGAGGAGATAGCATTTTCTCAGTGAGGTCTCCTTGTCCTCGTCTTCACTGGAGCTGTCATAAAGACACCATCAATATGCAAGGTTCAGAAGCAGTGACATATGGTACTCAAATTCCCTTTCTTCTTGGGCACATATACCATTAATTAAAAGCAGATCCCAAAGACTCCACTAAGTGTATTACGTTCTCACACTGGAATGAATTGAAAATGAATCCACGTGTTTCAGCTTGGTATTGATCACTGTGTGCTTGCACAGAAGTAGTAAGATATTTGGTACATGCCACAGTTAACCCAATATTTATCTTAAAATCCTTCGGATCATCCCCAAATTTTACAGACATTCCTAATTAGTGTAGCCTCCAAAAACTTTCCTTAACTGGTCTTTGACCCCTTTCTTTTGAACCTTGGGTCTCTACTCTGTATCTTAAAATTGAACTATGGCAAACGAATAACAGCAAAGTCATATCTGCAACAGCTTCGGTGTGAAACTTCACCATAAAACCCGTTAAGCTCAAAGTAAGATTTCCTGGAAACGAGATTGCTGACTACATCAAGAGCCGTGGGTATATCCCATAAGGAAACCTCTGTACAGGGTTCATTTCTGTCCCTTTTCAATTTCCTGGAGAACCATCTGGCTTTCATCCCAATTTCTACTAGCTTCCATTAATTCAATTTTTGGTTGATCCTTCTGGGTTTCAGGGACGTCTTTTACACTGTTGCAGACCAGTAAAAGATCCCAGACTGTAGTTTCTATCTGTAACCTCGGAGGTGTAGCTATTTCCTGGGAGTCCTTGCAGCCACAGAGACCAGTAATACACACTGACATTCTTCCTTTGTTACCCACAGGGAGATCAATACACCGCTCACTTGTCCTTGGTCAACTATTACAAGTCAAAACTATTTGCAGGCATACAAAATAAAGGTAAGGAAGAAAATTAACAGCTGCCTAAACTGCCTACGTAGATTAACACCCTCCATTAACAGTCCTTGAGTTCAGTAACATCCGTGTGTACAGAACATGCTGCCGAGTGCATCCATTATGTGCACTGTGCTATGACACGCGGTGCACGTGTATGTGATATACGACTGATTTTTTTAAAAACAATCTCTCAAAGACAACTTTATAACAAAGTGCCATCTTTAGATAGGGTGCTGCCGCATTAATATATAATCTAATCTAGGTCTTGCGGAATCCTGTAATTTAGATTAGTTGAATATACTTCGCTACCGAAGGTCAGAAAACTGAAGCTTATGAGAACGTGACTGATTTACAGTAATATGAGGTGGAAAGTGATAGTTTTTTACTTTGGAAACAACAGTCGATGTTTTTCAGGGAGGGAATTATATACGATAGATCTGATTATGATTTTAAGGCGTATGAGGTCATACGCACATATCCCGGCACAGATCTGAATCCTGCTGGGAAACCAGCAGGAACGAGGACGCTCAGCGCTGTGTGGCACAGTGATTGCTAAAGGTGTGGAAGGGCCGCTTCCTCTAAGTGGGCCCCCATCCTACCAGGATAGAAAATTCTGACTCCCTCATCTTTCCCAGGCCATTCTTTTATATCATCTGCCTGGAGCCTGTAGTTATTTGAGGTTAGCACCCTGAACTCTGTCTCCCTTCCTTCCCCTCTCCTTCCCTCTCCTCTCCCTTCTCTCTACACTTTGTCATTTTCCCTTCTCGGTTTCTCAGGTGTCTTACCATTTTCATTCAATGACTACCATCCACTATATTTCCCGAGTCTCTGGTACTTCCTCTTTCTAATAATGTCACCCTGTTGACACCAGGTTGTCTCTGTGAAACCCTAGGCAAACTTCTCTCCGTCCTTGCCATAGGAACTCTCACTGATCTCTAAATTGGTTCTTCACACAAGCCTAGCTGCTCATGCTTCTTGAGTCTGATACTCTCTTCATTTTTTGATGTGAAAGAATCTAAGTGATCATCTCATCTTTGAGACTTATAAAGTTTGGATCTGGGCATCAATCATAGCCGAGTGCAGAAATTAGCACTGAGCGTGTAGTAGTAAAGACAATTCTACTGTACTCAAGAGAAGCATTTATTAAATCAGACATTACACTAATGTTATACTAACCATCAAGTTCCTTTAAATATCTCTTCTAGTTGACGCTTGCTTTAACTAGGCACTTCACCATCTGAAAATATCTTACTTACACTTCCCCAACAGGTAGGCTTCTTTTCTTCCCTCATAATGTATTGCAGTTGGACAAGTCTCCAACTCAACATTAAATATGCAGTTAAATGTCACCCTTGTGCAGATCCTTTCTAAACAACAGCAAACAAGCAAGCCTATCAATAATACATTCACATGGTTTAAAAAGTGAAGTGGGGGGGGCCTCATTCCTAACAGGAAACATCTTTTTCTTGACCCTCATCCCCAATCTCTCTGGTGGCAGTTATTTTAAACTATTTGTCTACCTCTTATTTGAATTAACTCAATATTTCTAAACATGGTTTGATTGCCTCATCCTTGGTTATAAATCTAAAGTACCCATTACCCGATGCCTTGTTACAGCAGACTGTGGTTCAGCTGTAGTACACCAACCTTGTCCCTCCCACCCCAGCCCTTATTATACACAAGATCTATTCCTATTTTTAAAATGGAAGTTAGGAGGGAAAAGTGGTGGTAGATAGGAATTGGAGGGGAAGCAGTCGGGGGTGGACTTGGTCCAAACACATGCTGTTAAATAAAGTATTTTTAAATGAACTCCATATCCAGTCTTTACCAGTTCTTCCTTCGCTAATTTACCTGCTTGCATCCGTGCTTTGGTGCTTTACAAGCTCAGAGAAGCAGTCAGCAGTCTCCTTGGAAAATACAAAAGGACCTTCCCACCATTCTCCTTACGAATTTGCCATGAGTCTTCATCTTACCCCAAACCTAAGTCCTTACAGTGTCCATTGTAGCCCCTGCTCTGCTCTCTCTGCACACTGGGGGGAATCTCACTACCCTCTTTCTCCCACAGGTTCCAGTCCTCTCAGTTTGTTATGTAGCTCAGATGTGTTCTTTCCTTGAGGGGCAGCCCACCCCACACCGAGGAACTATTGGAGGTTGATAGTGGCTGGAGGAGAGAGTCATTCTTCCATGAGGGTATAAGTACCCTGTGCTTTAGTGGAGAGCCACCCTATGCACATAGAGACAGCACTAATTATACTTCATATTTATGTAAAAAATAAAGAAGACAAAGGGGAAGACATGAAGTGGTTGGGGGATGTGTTTGGGGGGGATTTGAAGAAGCAAATCTGGGGTGGATATGATCATATTTCATCCTATACGTGTGCAAAATTCTCAAAGAATAAAAACTTATCATAAAATAAACAACAACAATAACATCCGTCGACCAAACGTGAAGAATCAGATAAGACGAACGAAACAAATTGGTGATTTCAGGTGCTACATTCACGTCCGCCTGCGGTGCCATGGCAAGGCCACTTCCTTCTTCTCTAGGAGGAGAAAGGAGCTCCTTACTGCACTGTCACCTACATGTCTCACTGGAATTGTTCCCTAGTACTGCGGGTTTGCTTTTAAGAGTGACTGATGTTTCCCTTAACTGTGAGTCTTAGAACATATTATTTATCAAGTTACAACTTTCATATGTTATTTTAAAACAGGTTTATTGAGATATACATCGTAAAAGTCATTCATTTAAAGTTTACAGTTCTGTGGTAGCTCCTCAAATTTGTGCCAGGACCTCAACATGTACTTGGGTACAAAGTCTTTAGAGACGTGATTGGGTGAAAAGGAGGCCAACAGGGCCAGGCTCCGACCCAGCATCATTACTGTCTTCTGAGAAGAGTTTGTGTGTTTGCACAACACAGTGGCCATCTGAGGACAAAACAGCCAGAGGACAGCCTCCGACAAGTCAGAGAGAGAAGCCAACTGTTACCACTTGACCTTGAAGACTCCTGTTATTTAAACCACCCAATCTGTCGTATTTAGCTGTGATATCCGCAGAGAGGAAATACATATGGCTTTTAGTACATTCACAGTATATGCAGCCACCATTGTTATTGTCAATTTCAGAGCAATTGTATCACCTCACAAGGAAACCCCATACTCCTTAGCTATCACTACTTAATTTTCTTCCTATTGTAAACATGGATGAGAGTCCAGAGGGCCCCCATTGAGATTTGCAGATCCTTGTGTTCTGGGACAAAGAATTGGACTAAGAACCCAAGGATAATGATAGAGATAGAGACAGTTTGTAAGAAAGAGAAAGCCATTCCTGAGAATGGAAGTGGAGTAAATAGGAAGGATTGGTTCAAAGCACACAAGCCCTGGGTCCACATATGATGACCCTTTCAGGCCAGTTATATAGCACCCACCCTCCCATATCTGTGTACCACGTGTTTTTCTTGTGCTTGCTCTCTTAAGTGTAGTCCTTATGGGGAAGATTTCCAATATTTCTGCTGACTGTCTTATTTTATGTTAACATTTCCTCTCCGCATCCACCTTCCCGCAGCCATTCCCATGCCTCCCCGCCCTAAACATCCACTAGTATCTCCAGAGACTAACCTATGACAGAAATGTCCTATGGAGTAGCAGATGGCATGTGTCATATTGTGACTGATTCTTTTTCACTTAGCGGGTTTTCCAAGAATCATCTATATTGTAGTGTGCCTTGGTGTTTCATCGTTCTCTTTAGGGCTTAATAGTGTTCCCTGCATGGGTATACCACAATGTGTTTATCTATTCACTGACTGTTGGATAGTTTGAGTTGTTTATGCCTTTTGAATATTATGAATAATTCTTCCATAATTATTTGTGTGCAAGATTGTACGTGTACATACACTTTCATTTTCTTTAAGATTATATCTAGCTTTGGGCAATTGTGTGACAAACTGAGGGATGAATGCACTGTTTTCCAGAGTAGCTGTACCATCTCATAGTCCCACCGCAGCGTGTAAGGGTTCCGATGTCTCCAGACCCTTACTAACACTTCCTATGATGCAACTTTTTGATTGAAGTCACCTTAGTGAGTGTGAAGTGGGATGCCATTTTTTTGTTTTATTTCCATGGTGAGTGATTCTGTAAACTATGTTTACATGTGCTTATGAGATATTTGTAGTTTATATGTATTTGTATATGTGAGAAATGTGTTTTAAACTCATTTATGTATTTTAACGGAGTTATTTGTTTCTTCATAATTAGGCTTCAAGACTATGTACTCTGGATATAAGTTCCTGATTATTCAAGGTTTGGTGCCAACCCATGGAGTAAAGTCTACCTACCAGGGGATATACTCTTTAAAAACCTGAATTCCTCTCCCTTAGTAACCATCAGTTGTCAATATCTTGTCAGCCAGGGATGTGGGATGGTAATCCCTTCCCTAGTCCATGCTAGAATGTTTACTGGCTTGATCTTATGCAGGTCTTGTGCAGGCAACCACAGTTTCTGTGGGCAACACAAATTGAACTCAGTGGCTGAAAAAAAAAATTGAGGACATCAAGTTGGTAGGGGAATACAGGAGGAGGGTGGAAGAGGAGGAGTTAATGGGAAGGAGTAGAGGGTGAATATGATCAAAATATGTCATACGTAGTGTTAAATTATAAAAGAATTAATAAAAATATTTTAGTAAAAAGAATATTAAGTAGCATTGAAAGTCTATGTAAATATCTATGTTACAATTGTCTATTATATATTAAATATGATTGAAAATACTTCCAGGATTAAAAGTCACTGCAAATAAAAATTGATTGGGCATTGTGATTAATGAACACAGGGTGTTTATAATTCATTAGGATTTTGTTTCGATAATGTTCTATAATTTTCAGAGCAAACATTTCTCTATTTTCTTACATTTCTTTTATAGTATTCTTTTTGATACCGCTGAAAATTGAACCCTTTAAATTTCATTTTCTGGGTTGTTTATGACAAACATACAGAAATACAATTGATTTTTTTCTGTGCTAATCTTATATCCTCAAATTTGCAGAATGTTTGTGTTAGTTTTAGTGGCTTTTCTATACGAAGTCCTGTCTGTGAATAAAAACAATTTGATGCCACCCGTCTCATTCTGGAGACATTTTGCTTTCTTGTCTGATTGTCCCAGACATCACTTTCTTTTTCCTCTGCTTTTGCTTTCTTGTTTTTGAGACAGGGTCTCTCTGCATAGCCCTGGCTGTTCTGAACTCACTATGTAGAACAGGCCAGCCAAAAAGAAGTTTAAGATATGCTGAAAGCACATTCTTTGTCCTAGTAAAGATGAAAGTGTTTAGTCTGCAGTCTAAAGTACAGACAGCATATCTTTGGTCTTATTTTGTTTATCAAGTCTGACAATGTCTATCTCAATCTCAATTTCATATCAGTGTAGTGGGAATATATTTGCCTGCTTTCCTTTTGTCTTCTGTTCTCATGACTTAATTTCCCACGACCCTTTCTTCACTGGTTTCACTGAATATTTTATACAGCATTTGCATTTTGTCAATGATTCTTCACTCATGTTTTGAGTTATTTCCCTCATGATTATATTAGACCTTATGTATAACATAACTTGTCAAAAACGACTTCATATGTATAAACAATCTAATTCTAGTAAGATGTAGAAATGTTACTTCTAAATAACCTTTGTCTTATGATATTGTTGTTGCAGATATTATGTCTACGCATGTTACAAACTCAATAAAATATTTTTGTTGTTATTTGGTTATGTAGTTAATGCCTTTTAAATAAGCTGGCAGAAGGATGATGGCACATGCATGGCCAAAGGCGTTGTCATGGTAACCTTCCCATTCATCATTTCTGCAGGTTTCTTCTGCTCTTCTAAGTTCAAGTTAACATGTAGACTTATTTTCTATTTGGAAACAACTTAATCCCATTTCCTCTGTGCCTTTTATGAGTGCATCATATTTCCCCGTTTTTATAGGCCTAATAATACAGACTATCAATATTGTTCAATGTACCTGCTTCTTAAATCAATAAAAAGAGGAAAGGAGAAGAAATATGTGTTTATATTGTCTCAGATACATAATCAGCTTTATTGGTACTCTGTTTATTTTTTGTTTTAACCACATTAGTGTCAGAGATCATGTGCTCTCAGCCTTAACAATTTTCATTGTTCATGAAATGGTGGGTGAGTAACAGTTTTATTCAGTGTACATCAATCTGTAACTTTTAAAATTTCACTCTAATTTTTAAAATATCGCTTTTCTGGACATTCAATTCTTGACTGACAGTTATCTTTTTTCTTTGAACATTTTATCACCCCATTCTCGTAATTTTTGTTCTTAGGGGAAGACACCTTATTTGCATTGCTCTTTAACTGATAAGCCATTTTCTCTCACCACTCTTAAGATTTCTTCCTGTCTTTGGCTTCTGTCACCTTTACAGTGACGGACGGACATCTCTGCATTGACCCCATTTCTCCCAAGGCATGCTGGTGCATAATGCTATCTCAGCTTTCTCTGAGGTCCTGCTTACTCTCTTCTTCACCCCCTCTCCTATCTGCTCTTTGTGTTCTATAACTTTTAGAGAGCTATCCTTTTAATTAAGATTTATTTTATATGTGTGTTTGTGTGTGTGCTTGCTAAGTGTGTGCAGGTGCCCACGGAGGTCAGAGGAGGGCATTAGATACTGGAGCTAGAATGACAGGTGGTCATGAGCTGCCCTATGTGGATGCTGGGAACCGAACTCTGGCCCTGTGGGAGGGCAGCAGGTGCTCTTATCTGCTGAGCAATGTCTCTAGCCCCAGTGGGATAAAATTCTCTTTGCCAATTTAAATTGGCTGGTAAATTCTTCTAGTGAAAATTTTATTTCTGTTACTGCACCTTTAACTCCTGAAGTTCCATCTGATTCTTTAAAAACTCATTTTCTGGCTCTTTATCGATACTGGGTTTTTTGTGTGGTGTAACCTTGTCACCATCGCTCCTTAACTTCTTTGATCAAGATGTTCCTTAGTTCTTTAGAAATGTTTCTCATGGCCACTTAGCGTCGTTTCTTAAATCTGACTCTCGGCTTTACAGGCATTGCTTGTACCTACTTTTCTCCTTCAGTGTATGTTATGTTTCCCTGTTTCTTCTTCATGTCTTTAAATCCGTTTTGAAATGACATTGAAGTGTACCATAGCGGTTCTGGTTTCTGCTCTCCTCTCTACTTCACTGCCGTGGCTTTTCATTGCTACTTCCCAGTGACCAAATGGATTTTCAGTGCAGTCGCCACCCCTTCCCACAGTGCTCAGCCCTTCTATACAGCAGTTCCGTGGCCTCCTCGGGCTATCATGCTGCCACGCGGTATTCTTAAACCTTAAAAAACAAATAAAGGCTAGGTCTCAGAGTCCATCAAGTGGTTTATGTCTTTTATCACTATAATTTTGTTATGGACAAGTTTTTTTAAATAAAATTATGAGGCAGAATACATTTTCCTTCTATTGCACCCCTCTCACTACTTGCATTCTGTCTCTTCGCTGGCATCGAGCATGGAAGTAACTTATTTGATTGGATTTGCTTCTTTTGATAAAATCTCACACCTGTCAGAGGCAAGCCAACTATAGTAACACCTCTTCCATATGATGTGTGTGTGTGTGTTGGTGTGTGTTTGTGTACCAATCACCGTTGGGATAAAGACCAACTTTTCTCCTTTAATAGTTTACAGAGTTTGCTATTTTTTAATTTGATCTAATTTTTAATTTTTTTAAAATAAAGAACATTAATTTAAATAAATGGATAATTAAGCTATCATTTGGTACTTGAGAGTTTGGAGGTGATTGTGAAAGGAGTGTTTTCAGGGTCTCTTTGCCAGCGTGTTTATTAGTGGTATGTAGAAAGGCTATTAAAGATAAGTTGACTCCTTTTTTTCCCTATTTGATCTAGAAGCCTCCTCCCTGAGGACTGATTCTCATAATATCTGAAGGTGCTATGCAAACTTCCAAGGAGGAAAAGCAATCAAAGTCCGATCTAGCTGTAAAGCCTGTGAACCACAACAACGATCAGCATGGGAAGAGAGCCACAAGGATGCATTAGTGGCACGTATCTTGCCAGTAAACAGAGGTCCAACTGGACTTAAGGCCAGTTCAGTAAGAAAGAATTCATGCCTGGCAATGTAAACCTAGCCTACTGCCAGTGGCTGATGAGGTCATGGGCTGTAGAGGTGATCATACTACTGCTACTTTTATCAACCAGTATAATTTCTAACTGCATTCTAAACACTTATCCTTATACCCACAGATGCCTCATCAAGGAAGCTTCTTTACACAGCAGATAGAGACCATTATAGAAATCCAAAGTGGTCAAAATGAACAGAATAACTGATTATGGAGTATCCAACACCAACAGACACATTACAATACAACTACTATACCTAAAGCTCAGGGAACATCTAAGAAGGGAGGGTAGAAATATCACAAAAGCCTAAGGACCAAGATATCTGCTGCAAGCTTGTGTCTTCTATATATGACAGGGAAGAACGCCCATGGAATATCAACAGTATGGTTGTTGAAACAAAACACGGGGAAAAAGTAAGTTGACTTTCCAATGTGGATGGAGAAAGAAACTCTTGAGGCCCTATCCATAGATAAAGAACTATAAGTGATTTGTAGCTGCTTAGAATGGGGGAATCTGACTTCTGCAAGGATGTATCCCCTGATAGGTCATCTTATCCCAAGCATTCAGTCTGAGTCACATACACATAAGCAACACTAAATGGACTCAGCAGGACAGAATTTGTTTAAAGAAGAGTTGAATTTGTTGTTGAGAGGGAGTAGAAGGGACACAAGAAGAGTGAGGACACAAGTTGCAGGGGGTAGAAACAGGGTAAGTACAGCATTCATGTATGAAATTCTCACAAAATTATATTTAAAAATATACATTGCCCTAAAAGAACACATGAGTGTCAATGGAAACACTTCTCAAATATGTAGTGTTGGAATGAATAGAGTTCATAGGTCTACCTGACATAAATCTTTAGGGCCAAGTCAGAGACGGTGATGGTGTAGAGCATGTATTAATTCTAGATAGTTAATTAAATAATAATTACCTTATGACAACCTTGAGAGGTAGCCCCAAAATTTATACTTCCTTAGTTATTGTCTGGTATGCTGCCATTCCAAGTGTTAAGTAATTTGTCCCAAGTTGTTGAAAGAGAAATTGGCAAAGCCAGCACTATAAAGCTATTGTGTTTTGATTACTGAAAGATATCTGGAACAAGCCAGTGGCTGAAGTAACACTTGGCATCTATCCGTCATGGACCTATATTAATCCTAGTTCATCCTTTATGCTGTCTGAGGTCCTCAGTCAACTCAGAGATGCTGTACTATTCCTTGGTGTCCACTATTGCCCAAGATGAGTGAACACCACCACTCCATGTCTCCAAGCTCATTTTGTTGTTATTGTTTACTTCATTGCTGGGCTAGACACCTCAGAAGCTTTTGTGAGCCTCCATTTCTTTACTTGTGTAATGTGTATATTGATAATACATTCTCTGGGAGTTTCTGCTGGGAAGATAAAAGTAAGTAAAGTCTGAGAAACATTTTATAAACTGTGAAGTGCAGTGAAAAAAAAGTTATCATTTTAACAGTGGTGTTTTGGCAGAGTCTAGATGCCAGCTGAAAGCAGGCTGACTCAGAAACAGGTTTGTAGGGGAGCTGGCAGCCTGCTGGGACATTGCTAAGGAAACCAGCAGAAACATAAACATCACCAAGCTCTACCCTTATCTGTCTGCTGCAGAGTATCTGCCAAGAGCACAAAGAGTACAAGGGACTGGTCATAGGTAATTCGCAAAAGACATCAGCTTCTGTTTATGGGCGAAGAGAAAGTGGGAGTGGGCTCCAGGGAAAGAAGGTGTTTCTTTTAGTTCAAAGAAGAAAGTGCTTCCTGAACATTTCCATCCAGTTCTTGTCATGCCATCTGGAAGGCAAAGGGGGTGGCTGACTCTTAGGTTTCCTTTGAGGAAGGGAAGCCTCTGTTCCTGGCATCTGTAAGGTAATCAAGTTTAGTGGCAGAAGCCCTGGGAGTTCCTCTGGGCTCAGCTGATGGACTCCACCATCAGCTTCCTTACGGAGTATAACAAACAAGTTGGAATAGAAATAAGTCTGTGACTCTTGAGAACAGGAACTGTCAGAGTGCCCTGTGTTCCTTCATATTTTGAAAATTCTCTCCTATAATTCCTCTCTGTGCCACTAGTAATTCTACAAAAGACATGGTTTCTATGATAGATTGCTTCTGCTTCCCCCTTTTCATTTGAAATAGAGGCTAGCCAGCATACATGCCAACCTCAGCGTTCTTAGTGGAATTCTTTATCAGATACTCTATGGCTTATTCCTCCTTCGCGTCGGAATGTCATACCCGAGGTCCCTTTCTTCATATTCCATCTATGCTGTTATTAAAAAGCTGTATACTTCAAACTTGTTCTTGACCCCTCTCATTATCTTCCCTATCATAACATCGACTAAAGTGTAATGTCTTTAGGTCACTGGACCGTTCTAGTCATTTCACCTCACTGGGCATTTCTGTTGGGTTCTTTATCACATCTTGCCAGGATCAAAAGGTTAAAATAACCTTTTAGTTATTTTTTTATGAGACCCTTCCTTGAAACAACAGCCAAAGGAACAACAACAACAAAAAGATAAAAAAAAAGAGAGAAAACAATGAATTTTATTTTTAATAAAATTTTGCTTGGCACACAAAAATGAGTTTCATGGTGATATTTTTATACATACATAAGTCACGTTCATGTCTCTTCCAGAAGCTGCCAACGCCTATTTTTAAAAGGCAAAATCATATGTGCCATTTCCTTGCTTGAAATCATGTTCTTGACTACTTCTTTTTCCCTCCGTAGCATGGAGTGAGTTATTCTTAAGGACAGTATTTGGAATTTATGATCAAAAAAGGAACTGTGGGGTCAAATACGATTTAGAGCAGTGTGGTCTTGAGCTAAGCACTTCATATGACCACGATTACCCCCTCCCTCACACATCATGCAACAAGGAATGACTCTAGGGATTCAGAGAAGACTAAGTATACAATCAAAATTGCTTTCATGGTATCTCTTTCAAAATTCTGTTGGTCATTAGCAGTCTTTAAGGTTTCTCAGTTACTTTTGGCTTGAGTAACTGTGACTAGCAGATAAACGAGAGATGTATTTAATAAGCAGGCTGAGATGCCTACCAGGCTCTAGTGAGTAGTTCCAAGCTATGGTCACATGAGTAATCCTGGTGCCTTAATTAGGGTTAGGATTGTTGTGATGAAACACCATAACCAAAGACACTTGGGGAAGAAAAGCCTATTCAGCTTATGCTTCCACATCACAGTTCATCATAAAAGGAAGTTAGGACAGGAACTCAAACAGGGCAGGAACCTGGAGGCAGGAGCCGATGCAGAGGCCATGGAGGGGTGCTGTTTATTGGTTTGCTCCTAATGGCTTGCTCATCCTGCTTTCTTATAGAACCCAGGACTACAACCAGGGACGACATCACTTGTCTATTCTTGGTTGTCATCTCGACTATATCTGGAATGAACTATAATCCAGAAATGGAGGGCACACCTGTAAGAGACTTTCTGCTTGGTTTGAAGTGGGTGAATCCACTTCTAGCCTGGACCTTTGAGGTAGGAAGACACACACCTTTGATCCAGATCTTGAGGTGGGAAGGCACACCTTTAATATGGGCCAAACCTACTGCTGTAAGTCTGTATAAGGACATAGAAGAAGGAAGCTTTAGCACTGACCTTACTTGCCCTTGCCTTGCTGGGACATTAAGTTCTGAAGACCTACTGAGACATTCAGCCTTGTGGACTGAGTTTCTTGGACTTTCCATTCATAGCCAGACATTGTTGAATTAGCTGGATTGCAGCCTGTAAGATTCCCCCTCACTATATATATATATACATATGTATATATATATATATGTATGTAGTCATTCTATAAGTTCTGTTACTCTAGAGAACCTTGACTAATGTAGCTTCCATGTTTTAAACTCATGTTTCCAGAGGTTGCACATTGGCATGGACTATGGAGCCACTCCCCAGGGTGAAATGTCTTTTCTGATGCCACCACCACAAAGACCATGATAAGCGGGGATGAAGACAGTTTTATAGGGAAAATCAAAGAATATTAAGAAAAAGAGGGGACTGCAAAGGAGATGGGGCTGATGACAGCTAGGGAAATGTACCGTTGGATTTTCCTCAGTAACAACCACTCTACGTGCAGTTTTCTTCTGTTTTCTTCCAGGACAAGGAATCTTGAGATAGCCGTATTCCTTTGCGCTTCGCCTGTTCTGGAGGTGGCCCTGTAAACATCACTGAGGTGTAAAGCTTAAAAGCATTATTGTTTTCTTGATTTTTTTTTAGACATGGTTTCTCTGTTGTAACTCTAGCTGTCCTGGAACTCACTCTGTAGACCAGGGCTGCCTTGAACTAACAGAGATCCTCCTGCTTCTACCTCCCAGGTGCTGTGATTAAAGATGTGCACCATTACTGCCCAACTAAAAGCATTATTTTATACCATAAACAAATGGTAAACGTGGGGTCCATTGATGAAAGAGTCTTGGCCAAAGCTCCCCAGGTTCCCAGCAAACTTGGGCCGAGTATGGATCACAGCATTCAGCTTCCAGTTCCACTGCTAGACAGCTCCTAGTTTTGATGCAATGATTGCTGAGCATTCCATTCTAAGCAAGTTCAGTTTGGGAAATACACTACATAGCTCTCTGGCATATTTTTAAAAGCTAATTGCTTTTTTCTCAAATTTTTTAAAGAAAAAAAAAAAGCTCAACAATATCCAGACAGTCAAGAGAAAAATTACAAACACTGTGGGCAGTGGATGCCATGCGTCAGCTGAGATCACACAGCCTGAAAAACTGTTCTGTGTGACTAATCCGCTGGTTGATTGGAAGTGAAGGAAGCTGGGAGCCTTCAGCAGTTGGTTCTCAAGCTTGGCTCCACATCAGAGCCCAGTGCAAATTCCTGCAATTGTTGGATTTGGAGCTGTTTGATTTGGGTTGGATCCCAGCCTTGCCACTACTCATCTGTGCATCTGTGTGCGGGTTACTTAAGATTTGCAAGATTCAGTTTCCTCATTTGTAAAACTGACAATCCGATGTTCAACTTTATAGACTTATTTGGGCAATTAAACAAAATCTTTGTAAAAATAGTGTCCAGCATGGGCTGGAGTCTACAAATGCTCTAAAATGTTAGTGGCCAACTGGATTCTTTTTCCTTTGAATTGACTCTTTAGGTATTAAAAAACCCTGTTGCATATACAGATCTGTTGTCTGTAACTGTTCAGTAAGATCTGCTAAACAAGATAAAAATCCCACAAAACACAACTAAGCTAGTCCACGAAACTTAGAAATGAAAAGCATTAGATCTAGAAGGCCCACTGTTGGGTTCAAGTCAAGAGGTGCTTTGAGCAGAGGTAAGTGGCTCTTGTCTTTGGGGGTGATTGGTGTGGAAAAGACATTCCCAGAGCTCACACTGTCTTGTGAACGATGAGTCTAAGAAGCTGAGGTTAGAGGGACAGAAGACAGACAGTGATTTGCTTTTCTCTTCCCTTCTCCTAGTCTCCTGCTTTGGGATAAAAAGGATGGCACAGACGAGGAAATTGGGGCTCATCCAAGAAATTCATGGAGCAGTTCCCTGTCTGCACCTGGGGAAACCTTAATACCAATGGCAAATTTCCAATTATCTCATTATGGATGTGTTTCCAAGGAAATGGATTGTGCTGATGAAGAAAGCAGCGCTGTTACAAAGCCTCCATACAGACTGAACTATGAATCACGTTGGTGCTTGTGGCAAAGGTTTGTGAACAGGTGCTCATTTACAGATGGGCAACACTCTATGCTCTATTTTCCTTTCCCTTTCAATCTTCCGTAGGTGCCAACAGCAATTTTTGATTTTTTTCTTTATTTCTACCCCCTAAAGCACCGACCTCTGAAAAGAGAAGAGATAACCCAACAGATTCTGTGAAAATGTATTGGTTAATTGAATGTTGTGTCAGGCTATGGTTTGAAGCTGTAAATTCTGTAAATGAGTGGAAATCGCATTAGAATTGGTGTTACGGGCTCTTGTGCAGAGCCCGGAAGGCCTTAAATAGGTTAAATATAAAGAGTATGCATTATCAGTAACTATCTTAAAAATGATGAAAATGGTAGAAGGGGGGTTTAGGGCAGCTAGATTTCAGGTTTGTGTTGCTATGTATCTCAGCCTGCCTCCTGCAGGCTAATGGCATGAGACACAGCCGAGCATTTTGTTTTGCTCCAGGTATGTATGAGTCAGAAAGTCACGGGAAACTTGCCACTGCTTTACAAGCTTTTGGGTCTCAGCTGGGATCCTCAGAGGTGCTGAGATGATTCAACAGCTGGGACTTGGGATTACCTGGAGGTTCATCCATTCTCAGGGCTGCAGGTTAGCTCTGTTGTCTCAGAGCCTCAGTGGTAGCTGACAGCGAGCTCCTATCATCCTACCTAGCCTCGCTCTGTGTCTCTGCATCCACATGGATGTTTGAATTTTATTTAAGGATGATGCCAGAGATACTCTGAGAATTCATTTATTTGTTCAAAAATAAAATCCTCGGTGGAAAGAAGTGCAATGTGTGTTTCCCTCTTCCTGTTCTGATTACTATCTCATGCTTGTTGTGTTTTTGATTCTGTAGACTGGCATTTGGTTTGGGTCAACCCTGAACTACACCAAAGAACCAAAGACTGATGAGAAGTCAAGAAGTTAATGAGTAGGGGTTTATCTGCCCTTTGCCTTCTTCATAGCTGGAGGTTCTTTCTTCTCTATGGCATTGGACAGAGCTGTCCCAGGGGTAAGATCTGGCCACAACTTATGTGAGGAAACCTGGCCTGGAAAGGCAAGCTACCGAGACAGAAATGGGGCTTGAAACCTTACTGCCATTCTAGCTTAGAGAAAACATCTCTACATGACCTGTGGAAAATTGCTTTCCTTTCTTTGCATCCTAAATTGCCATAAAAAAAGAAATTTCTTTTTAAAGGTGACTTAAAGATATGAAGGTCCTTTCTAGGCGTATTTTCTCACCGTCTCATCACCGTACACTTCTGGTTGGGAAAGCATGATAAACACCAGAATCCAGAATTCAGCTTAATAATCATCTTTATGAAATTTGACTTTTGGATATTTTTAGGGCCAAATCTAGTCCTCTAGGGACTGGCTGAATACAGCTGAGGATTATTGTGCTCTGAAATGAGAACTGGCAGAGACATTCTTACAAAGGAGGAGGCTTCTCCCTGATTCTGAGGACCATTGAAGGGTAGAGAGAGGGCCTTCCTGAATATTATCTAGATGTTAAATATTTCCCAGTTGTTCCATGTGCATTTTCCCAGTTAGCCTTCTCACTAAGAGTAATCATATTTAACAGAAAATAAAGTAATTCTCTCTTAGTGGTCTAGCACAAATCAGGGAGCATGGTGTTATGATGGAGTTTAGAGGAAACAATTAAAGATGCATTCTTCTTAGTTCTTGGCTCTGCAGTAAGATGATAGTGTTTATTTTATTCAAAGTTGCTCTAACAGCTTTCTAGGCACAATGAAAAGCCACTCTAGCTCATGTGACCGAAGCTTTAATTCCTTGTTTAATTAGAAAAGACAGTGGAGAGGAATGAGGCAGGAATTGGCAAGGAGAGAAAGACTGGGACTGGCATGTGGAGAGTGGGATGTCTAGTCTAGATTTATCTGTCCAGGGAATGGTTCGTGTAGATGGAAATGCAGGGATACTCTGGTAGTGCAGGTTGAGAGAAACTGGAGGAAGGACTTCATTCTATGATGGTAACTTTGGTAGATTTGTAGAGAACTCAGACCCCAGCTGACATCGATAGCTACAAGCAAATGCAAGAAGTTTTGGTAGGCCACAAGGAAAAGACATAGAGTGTAGGGCTCAGTGAGGAGGGAGGCTGTACCAGAATGAGGAAGGTTCTGGATGCGTAACTGAAGAGAACACATGGCAGCGGGAGGGGAGGGAGGAAGACAGAGAGCTTCCATCTCTTTATGTAGTCAACTGTGGTCACTCTCAGTTTCTTCAACATGAATATTTTCCACCTTAGCAGAAGATATTCAATCTCAGTTCTTTCCGGATACTGACTTTATTGTAGATAAAAAAGTGGGGTGGCTTTATTTAAATTCTTGGATAGAATTTCTCTCCTCCAAATTTTCTGACATCATAAACATAAAACATCTACCCAATTACCATAGGCAAGAACTCAGAACCAGGTTTTTATCCTTCCTGATCTACCTGCATTCAAAAAATTAAATTCCTTTCCCACGTGTGAGACTTTTTTCCATACTGTGAAGAATTTGGTTTGTTCATTCTTGTATTGAGAGTCAGAGAACAGAAAATGGCAGACCATATTAGGGGGCGAGATTTACTTAGAGCACAAAGGCAGAAAGGACTTTAGGGGTTGCTGTGGAGGGCTTGAAGCTTGAAAGAACGTGGTTGTGATATATATGAGCAAAGATTCAGAGCTGAAGGTGTAAACTCTAAAGGCATTCACAGTCCCAGAAGGGACGATTTCAGGCAGAGGGAAAGGAAAGCCGAGAGCACAGCTTGTGTGATCCAGCAACAGGGTGGACCAGTGTGGCTGAAAGGTTGATGGACAGGATACAGAGGAGCATGGGAGCAGAGCACAGAGGGAGTTGGAGACTCTACAGCCAACACCTAAGTGAGAGGAGATTTAAGCAGAGAACTGAAGTGAGGCTTTCCGACACGACTCTTTGAACACATTCCCAAGCACAGCCATGCTTCTGCATCTCAACTACTCCAAGACCATCTAAACCATCATCGTCTCTTGCTGGATTTTTAAAAAAAAATCTCACATTTGGCTTTCATATTTGTTTCCACACTCTCGAAACACTGCCCATTGTGATCTTTAAAATACAAATTGGATGATAGCATATCCCTTCTTAGTAAGTGAATTCTCACTTGCCTAAACTCTTCAGCATCAAATGCAGTGAAAGCCCCATTCGGCTTTCTATAGTCTGCTGAGCCTCCTTTCCAATTCTCTAACACTCTGTGCCTTGGACTGAGAGTCCCCTGGCTCCTGACTATCCAGTCGATGCTCACTCCCTGTCTCTTATCCCAGATGACTCTTCCTGAGAGAAACCCTTCTAAGCTGGCTCCTGATGAGCCTCTGGCATGGCGCCTTGTGACTTCCTGCACACTTTGTACAACTGCATTTATTTTTGCTTGCTTTTCAATTTTTCTGTTTTTTTCTTCTATGCTATGGACACCATTTTTTCAAAGACTGTAGCATGATGCTTGTATTTTGCACTCTTGGCACTTGGTAAAAACTGGTTGGAAGGGAGAGAGGTGTTTAATTGAGAAAGGGGAAGGGAGAGAAATTTAAAAGGAAAGGGAGGAAGGAGGGGAAAATAACACTGATGGTGTTTAAAAGAGCCATAAGGAATAATTTTTTAACCTAAAATTACATATAATACATATAACTATATGTGGGTGTGTGTTTATACATATGCACAAATATAATTTAAATTAAGTTAAGCCCCTTGGGCTTTCAAGGCTTTTCTCCAAAATACATAGACTGTCAAACAAATCTCCTAGTATTGTGCATAAGAAATCCCCTTTTGAGTTGCTGGTCATGGACATCTAAGAAACTCCTAAAACAACATAGCCTTTTGCTGTTGCCCTTGGTTACCCCCTAGAGGCAGAAGGTAAGGTCCCTATTGCTGAAGACACCACACACATTGGATTTCAGCTGGTTCTGACCAGAAAGCCTAATGACTAGCTTTCATAGTGCTAGAAGGTTGCTATTCAAGCTGCCAAGAGAGGGAAGCAATCAATAGTCCTGCCGAGCTGTGATACCTATGAACCACAACAATGCCCGACATGGCGAGACATCCCTAAAGATGGACTAGTAGCACTCATACTTTGGTGATAACCAACAGCTCTCTAGTTGGACTTAAGGCCCATTCAACTGAAGGAAAATCACACTTGGTCCTGGAAACCTTTCTAATCTCCTGGGACTGGTGAGGCCATGAATCTTAGAGGAGAAACCTATGTAATCTCATAGGACTGGTGAAGCCATGAATCTTAGAGGAGAATCTTCTACTGTCACTTTATTAATTTTAAACCATGTCCTAAACACTTATTGCCATAGCCACATATAAGTAACTGCCAGTCCTTATCAAAGAAAGCTCTTCTCAGCCAGCAAGGACTATTACGAAAATTACAACTGACAAAAATGCGCAGAACAGATGATCTCAGGATGCGCGAGTCGATGGGCATATCTACCGACACAACTCCTGCACTCAAGATTCAGGGCACATTGTGGAAGAGGAGAATGGGAAGACTGGAAAGAGCCAGAGGATGAAGAAGTCTGCTGTGAGATTGTGTCTCCTAGATGTGACAGGGAAGCTACGCCTACCGTACCGAAACAATATGGCTGCCTAAACAGGACCTGGACAAAGACAGTATCGATAGACAAATTAATGTGAAAAGGGGAAATCTTATGGAGCCACACCCCTAGACAAATAATTCTAGTCAGCTAAGAGATGGAGAGAGGGGTTATTAGTCATCTTCTGGGATGAGACTGCTAATGGATTATCCAATTCCAAATGAGCATCCCAACACTGAAGGGAATCGGCAGATTGTATTTATGTATGTCTGCACTCATACATATATGAAACAATTCTCAATTAAAGAAAAAAGAGGTCACAACTTAGAGAGAGATGGGAATGTACGTGGAATGGGTAAGAAGGGAGGAAAGGGAAGGAGGGGGAAATGATGTCATTATAGTTTACTTTAAAAAACTAAATAAAGGAATAAATAAAAAAATTAGGATATCATATTTTACACCTGGAGAGATTTTACAATCTCTCTCCTCTACACACACACACACACACACACACACACACACACACACACACACACAAATTATGGTCTAGGCTTTATGAGTATGCTGTGTAACTAACAAAGGACTGTGATTTCCTACACTGTTGTAAAAATCTTCCTGAAAGTGAGAAAGGACAACAGGTACAATGTGAATGTTTGAAATGGTGACATTTTTTTTACTTTGTGAAAATGATATTTTTAGAGTATTCATCTCCTCTAATTGTTGCTGCATTTATTTCCGTTCCCATGGGAATGTAGAGAGGGATGGTTTCCTGGCCCCTCTGGGCTCCAGCAGTGGCGAAGGACCACGAGAGTCTCTGAGAGCTGCTGTTGAGGTGCTCCGTCAGGATGTCCACCTAAGAGTGCTTGCTGCTGACTCGTGTACCGTCAGATGTGTGCGCTGTACCTCGGAGAAGGAGGTGCACGAAAGAGCTCATCATGGCGAAGAGGGTCATGTCAGTGGCTCATTTCTATACAATGTGACAGAGGTTAGAGAGAGGTGAGAGAGAGCTGGGGGTGGGGTGGGGAGAAAGTTCGAGCAAGCTTTCAGGACAGTAATACCTACATCACCTACATTGTACTTGAAATTTGTTTGGGGTTAGCTAGAAAAGATTATTTTTCTATAATATTTCTATAATATAATAATTATTATTATTAATTATCTTCCTGTTTGAGTTACTTACTTAGTTTTCTTTCTGTTTAATTTAAAAGTACAAAGAAAAGCTGAAACAAATATGGGAGATGAATTAAGGCTCATAAGAGTAAAAGAAAACAAAAGAGAGAGCCAGACAAAACACACAAAGTTTCCCCATTGTTTATGTCCAACTGTGGAGGGATGCTAGTCCAGCTAAAGAACACTGTGAATGGTGAAATAAAAGGAAATTCCAATACCTTTGTGTCTGAGTCTTCCCAAGCAAGAGGGTCACACAGACACCTTTGGGATACAGTGTTCTCATCAAAAGATTCCTTGGTGTATTGTGCACTGGGGATAGCAAACCAAAGAAGCATGTCAATGTGGAAGGAGAAAACCTGGCCTGGGGCTGATTGGCATCTGCAACCAGTAGGCACCCTAAGGGTGCCACAGTCTGACTGACCGGTTTGGGAATGGCATTTTCATACAAAGAGCAAAGCTGTGCAACCTACATCTAATTTCAAAATAGCCCAAATCCTAAGTGTGTCTCAACAATGGAACAGGGAGATATCATTCCAGATCACCCCAACTCTCTCTTTCTCTTTTGTCCCCACACCTGCACCTCCCTCTGCAGGTGTGTGTCCCCTTTAGTTTTTTTTTTTCCTGTATAACTCTCTCCCCAGTTCATCTCCTTACCTACACCATTTCCTCTTGATCCTAAGGAATCATAGCAAGATTCTCCTCCAGGTTGGAAAAGGTCAATTGAAAGTTAATTATTGAAACTTTGTCACAGCTCAATCCATACAACCATTGGAACCCAACTCGCTACAGACAGAATCCTAAGATGTGAGAGGCAGAAAGAAACCAAGCCCTTAGTGCAGTGTTAGAAGTTTATAGGTTGTGCCTCTCAGCTCTGTCGACAGTCTGGTGAGTAAGGCCAGAAGTCTATACTTAGTTTAACTTCCATAAGTGAGATTAAAACCCATTTTTCTTCTCCTGACTTCCCATCCCCAGGTGATTCTGTGTTCAGTGGGGTCACAGCACTACCTCAAAGGTCATCTTTAGGAAGCCAAAATACATTTCTTCCTTCTGTGTTTATGTTTAAAATAGGGTAACAACATTTTTTAAAAATTGCTTTTTTTTGTTGATATTTTTACTGATTCTCTAACTACCCAAAGAAATTAGATGTGTAATTTTCAGCAAAAATATATAGAAACATCTATGATTTGCCAAGTGAAAGGCTTATATTTTGCAAAGTTAAGTCTATAGGGGGAGAGTTTAAAAATAAATAATCCTAATAACTAGGTGCCTGGCACTGAGCCTTGCAGACAGGATACAGTATCTCCCTTGTACCAGGCAGCAGGATTGGGATGTAATAGCCCTCTGCTCTCGCGTTCCGGGCTCGCGGGCTCGCAGAGGTCAGGATCCAGGACAAATGGTGTGGCCAGGATCTAAGCCCAAGTGTGGAAGAATGAGACTCTGAGCTCCTCATTTCTCCACGGTACTCGCCAAAAGACAGAACCCATGGATCGGAATGTGCAGCCATTTTGCTTTCTGTTCTCAAGGTGTAGAGAAGGAGCAGTTACCACAGTGGTGGACAGCTCCAGCAAGGGGTTACTTAATGTTACTGAGCTCTGTCCTACAGGTTGTGAGAAGGCTTGTTCTGCAGCATAGCTAGAGAGCATCAACCAAAGAGCATCTGTGTCAGGTTAATGTCCTTCCTGTCAGTTCTTATCTACCAATTTTTGCTAGGTTTCCAGGATTTGTAGAATCTTTATGACTTCATAGAGTCAAGAGAATCTCTCTCTCTCTCTCTCTCTCTCTCTCTCTCTGTCTATATTTGTGTCTATATTTGTCTCTATACCACCACCACTACCACCACCACCACCACCATCAGGATTTGCTTCTCTATCCTCAAAATTCATTCCCAGTGCCATTTGAGTTCAATTGCTAACATAAATCTTCCTTCATATTATTTATTATTGTAATCTTTGTTACAATTCCTCTGTACAACTCACAATCCTTGTTGTAAATAAGATAATAGTCATTATCAACCATTTGGATTTTAATTAGATGTCTGTGTTGGCCAGTTTTATGTCAACTTGACAAAAGCTAGAGTTATTTTGGAAGAGGGTGTATCTCAATTGAGAAAATGCTTCCACCAGATTGGCCTGTGGGCAAGCCTGTTGGGGCATTATTTTGATGAATGATTGATATGGGTAGGACCACATCTCCCTGAGAAGTGCCACTGGTCCTGGGTGCTATAAGAAATCAGGCCAAGCAAGCCATGAAGAGCAAGCCAGTAAGCAACACTCCTTCATGGCCTCTACCTCAGTCCCTATTGTGTTTGGTTTCTTTTCCTGAGTTCCCTTAGTGATAAAGTGTGACCTGAGAGTTGTAAGCTCAATAAATCCTTTCTAATACAAGTTGTTTTGGTCATGGTATTTATCACGGCAGTGGAAACCATATATACATAAGATAGTATATAACTGTAATGTAGTTTCTCTAGTTTTCTTATACGTCCATAGGGGAGAAAATGGTGGCAAGAGCCACTCTTTAGAAGTAAGTAGTTTTCCTGGAACAAAACTCAATGATGGCTCTCTATAGGCCTAATGGTGCCTGCACATTTTCACTGTATTAACACTGTGAAAATAATTTTGTGTGTGTGTGTGTGTGTGTGTGTGTGTGTGTGTGTAGACATACACTACATGAGTGCAGGTGCATGTGGAGGCCAGAAGAGGG